>OX419755.1:16869199-18155987 GCA_948567375.1 Lunularia cruciata
CCTTCACCATTGGAGAGAAGCCTTTGCTTACTCTTTTTTATTTCAAGAGAGATTGGCTACAAGAAGGGAAGTGAAAAGGGTAAACAAGAGCAAGGAATCATGAGAGGACAGAAAGAAAGGATGTTTTTATCCCAAATGCACACTTGAAGGATGCACATGCCTCCAAAGTTCATAATCAAGACTCCTCAATAGTTAAGTGTGGTCTATATTGTAGATAGGAACTAGTCCACAAATTATTGCTATGGAACTAGAAATTGAGTAATCATGTAATACTGCATGAAAGTTGAGACGATTGGGACATTAAACTAGTAAATTTGAGAGGGAACCTCTTCCCTTGGAGAGAAAAACATTGGCAGAGAGTTTTAGGGCCTAGTAATTCACCCCCAAATGGCATGACTTAGGATAGTGTGTGGTCTCAACCAGATTTGACCTTTGAGGCCAAATTCAAAGCTACTTTTAGAGATAGGAAGACCAGCAATGGTTGGTCCGTCTCCAAAATTAAGGATCTTACAAGGAGGATCTAAGTGAAGTCAATCATGAAGTTTTTCAAATCCAAAAGAATAATTGACTTAAATTATAGCCTGGCTATTTTCTTTGAGTACTTGTGTGGTACACACATTTTTCATTTTGGACGAGTTTTGAAGAAGAAGTGCCTTGTTGAAACCAAATTGAAACCAAATGGAGAAGAAATGAGAGGAAATTTGTATCAAGCCCAAAGAAGTAAACTTTGTGTCCGATGAAGAAGAACTCAGCCAAGATTGAAAGAGGGCAAACCCGAAGGAGGAATGGAAGTTATAGGTAGAGATTCTTGCAGGGGCTATATCTCAATGTTCACAAGTCCAAATCAAGCGTACTATATCTCGTTGGAAGCGTCTTGTTCAGGGCTTTCTGTTGCTACCAAAATCGAAAAGTTTAGACGTATGTAAACAAAATTACAAGTATTTGAAGCTTTGGGAGTAATTGTACAAAGTAGTTTAGTGTCTTCGGGTTGGCATCTTCGGACTTCAGACTTGGGACTTCAGCCTTTGGTCTTTGGACTTAGGACTTCTGGTTCACACAACTTTGGGTTAGAAGCTTCTTTGCTCAAGACGAAGATGACTGTATCTGAGATAGTCGGACCTCGGAGTGCAACGAAGATGACTTCAAGAATCTTGCTAGAGGCATTAGAGAGAGTTAGGATAGAGAAAGAATAGATAGTTAGGATACCCATGATATCAATTTCAGTTCAGATTGAAGATGGAACAAGAATTGAAGGAGAAGTAGCAGTAATGAATAAACCCGAAGTGTAAGATCAGATTGTAAGTGTCTTCGGGTCAGTAACATGAGCAATTAGGGGAAAGTGGGTTACAAATTGAAGGCATAAATAGTGTACCCATGCTTTCAATTACAATTTATGATGAGGATATAGTAGAATTAGCAAAAGAATTGATTGTAATTAGACCCGATGTTGCAGAAATAGGAATTCAAGTGTCATCGGACTTGATAATTGACACATTAGAGAAGAGTGGGTCAGAAGATAGAGAGTTAGATAAGTCACTCCTTAGTGCAATTGTAGTTCCTAGTGTAGAAGTCGTAGAATTAGTGAAGGAATTGGTAGAATCAACTATACCCAAAGAAGGTGAAATATTAAGAAGATCATTGGGTTTGGAAGCCGATGATGAGGTAGACATCGGATCGGGATAAATGTCAATTTTGAGATAGGAAAAGGCAGATATGAAGAGATAGATTATCGATTAGGATTTGCAGGTAGGAGAAGATGTTAGGAAGCTGTGCCTAGGTAGGCAAGTCTGCCGTTTGCTTTAGTATTTAAGTGGAGCATTCGTAGTATGATGTAATTTAGTATTCGTATTTCTGAAGATAGATAAAGTGAAGTGTTGTTCCCGGTACTTGTCGCTTAAGCTTAATTCCGATTATCAATTTTGTGTTTGTGTTTGTGAGTGTGTGGAGAATTCCAAAGAGCAAGTCAATGTGTCAGTGGATGTTGGAATCTGCAGCCTTGATCTTCATTCTGTGTGTTTGATCCTGAGTGAAGTGCATCGGAGCAATGCCTTGACAGATCTGAGAGGAATTGTATTGTTGGTAGTATTCTGCATTGGTAAGTGCAGCACAAAGTTGATGTGAAGCAATTTTGATCGAGGAAGTTGTGCCTTCAGTGGAGGGGTGGAACACAATTCTGAGGCAAAATCGGTCTTTGCAATGAAGTGCCGTCTTTGGGAGAATCTGAATCATCACAATAAGGAGTTGTTTGGACAGAATTTGCTATGTTGTGATTATGTGTGTGTGTATTCGTGACAAGTTGTCAAGATTGTGAGCTTGTTACTCTCTTTTGGGTGTAGTTTCTACTTGAGAGATTAAAGAAGAAACCAAGAAGAACTGCTATTGTGACTTTTTACTTTGTATTTGACCAATTCTGGATAGTATCTTTGCGGGAACAAACTCTACTGACCCGATTACCGCAAAAGTGATATTTGCCGGGTTGTCACAACTTGTACCAAGGAAAACTTGTGAATGGCAACAATGTCTTAGGCAAGGACAAGAAAACTTGCAGGGCAGATGAACAAAGAAGGCAAAGTAACCTCCCTCTTTGTTATCCATTTCTAACTAGGTATGGGATTGTTGACCATGGAAAGAAGTACCCAACCACTCCTTCTTGTAAGGACTTTTGACAAGCCTTAAGAGAAAGCACTCATGACACAAAAATGCATGGAGTCAGATGCAGAGTATGCTTGCATAGGAAAATACATGGAAGTTAAGGAAGCCTAAAACACAATGGGCTTTGAGAAGCATGAGGCAGGAAGAAATTGCTATGGAGCCCATATCCCAGAAACAACCCACTACCCTTGCTAGGCTGAAGGCAAAGGCCACCAAGAGGATGAGAAAAATCCTTACAAAGGAGGAAGAAGGAGGGGCGAGACTACAACCAGATCCCACACCTACAACTAGCAAGCAATCCTTCAACAAGAGTCCTTATGTGACACCCAAGCTTGTCACAAACTTCACCAACTAGACTAATAGGGAATGGGCCAACCTCTTAAAACCACAGATGGCAAAAGTATTGAAGTTATGGGAAGAGGAGATACAAGACTACCTGCATCCCATAGAAGATGAGACAGGACGACCTAAGAGGAACAAGATGGCCAGCCCCAAGAAGGGTGTAGTGGCATCCCCATCCCCGGAGAAAACAAAATTAGAATTAGAAAAAGAAATTGAAAGTTAGTATAAGGACTGGCAGTAACAAGGAGGAAGAGATTGAGTAACCTCTACCCAAGAAGAGGACAGCTTCCTCAAAGGGGAAAAAGTCATAATAAAAAGCCCGGAGCACCTAGCTTCCACACCTAGAAAGGAATTGGTTCAAAAAAACTAGGGGCACAAGAAGTTATCTAGCTAGAAGATGACTAACCTAATGTTCCCAAACCAAACAAGACCTTCCACAACTTATGCTTCAAACAGCCATTCTTGTAGGGGGTGGCAGGGAATCAAGGACACTAACCCTCTTCCAAGAGTTTCTAATGGATATGACCAGAAGGGTCCTCCATACCAGCAACCAAAGGCTGCAATAAGAAGAAGAAGATCCCATAAAACAAGATAGGTTGGGAGCATCTTCTTGGATGTTAGACACCCTTGCAAATAAGCTAGTGATCAGAGATCACTTTAGCGGGTGGATTGAGAACCCCAATCAAGCATGGAAGCATGACATTGTGTCAATACTAACAGACATATGATGTGGTCAGCTAGCCCATAACATCATAATGGACTTGAGGGTAGAACAAGATCAACCTATGCAAGAAAGTTCATATAAACTACAACAAATGGAACTTGCTTGGATATAGAAGCAGGTCAAATGGCAAAAGGAGTCTGTCAAGTTAGAGAGCAAGTTGGCAGAAGGAGAATTGTGACTCCCACTCATCAGGAAGGAGAAGTCTATTGTTGACACACTATTTGGACACACATAATTGAAAAGTAAATGGAGTATAGAAGGACTCTAAAAGTTACATGATGAGTGCAAAGTAGCAGAAGATAAGGTGCATGAACTAACAACTGAGATAAAAATCTCCCTCAAGGTGGCAAGCAACACATCAAAGACTAAGTCTGACCTTGAGGAGAAGGTAGCTGCCCTAGAAAAAGAGAAGATAACGTGGGAGAGAGTATGGAAGCTAAAAAGAGGGGGCTTGCCACCTACAAACAAACAATTAATGAGCTTGTTAATGAGCAGGTTTGATATTGATATTCTGAATGAGCAAGTTAATGTGAGGAAAGGTATTGGGAAAGATGGAGCATTGAAAGTACAATAAAATAGAAAATTCAACTGATTTGGATTTGGTCGAGACTGCATCTTTTGGGAAGGGATGTACGTAGTCAATGATAAACTCAGGATGAAAGAACCTTCACGGTGAAATAAACTTTTAGGGAGGGACTAATCTTTAGGGTAAAAGAGGCTCTTAAGGGGGAAGAGACCTTTGGTGTAAAGTGAATGACCACCATCAAGTGTTTATTAGATTAGTTTTTTACAAGAGTGGTTGCTAATTTTTATTTTATTTTTAGGGTACCATTGTGGCTATCTTTACCCTCTTTTGGGAGTGCTCATGCCCAAGAGGTTAAATAGGCAAGAATATACATCATGCGACATTGAGATACTTTGGCTTTACTTTTAGTCACTTCCAACCTGTATCCTCAAGGGAACAATGTAAAAACCCAGCAAGTATCACTTTTGTGGTAATCAGCAAGTAACAGTTTGTTCCCACTAATATACGAGTCAAAAATGGTCAAATATGTAGTAATAAGTAAAAAATAGTTCTTCAATTACATCTTTAAGCTCTTGGGTAGAAACCACACCCAAAAGAGAGTAACAAGTGCTTAATCTCAATCTTGTCACAAATCAAAACACCCATGATCACAATTCACCTAATTCTTTCCAAACAAATTTTGATTGTGATTGTTCAATTTCTCTTGAAGAAGGCTATTTCACCATGAAACAACTTCACCTTGGAATTGTTTTCCACCCCTCCACTAAAGGCACAACTTCCTCAATCAAAGTTGCTTCACATCAATCCCGCGCTGCACTCACAACTATAGAATAATATCAACACTACAATTTCCTCACAAATTCATCAATGCCTCAATTGCTATTCACTCAATATCAAACACAAAAAATGAAGATTAGTGCTTCAAAATCCAACATCTTACACTATTTACTGCAATTTGAATTTCTTCAAACACACACAAACACACACACAAGATTGATACTCAAAATTAAGCTAAAATGACAAGCATTGTACAACAACACTTCACTTTACTCAACTTCAAAAATATGAATATTGAACAGAAACTCTCTACAAATGCTTCCTTTAAATATGCTTTGCACTTGACAATTTCCTAAGTAAATATTGTTTCAATTGCAACTTTACACATCACTAGATACAAAATGACATTGCACCTCTTCATATTTGTCTTTACAAATCTCAAAACTATTACTACTCCGATCATATGTCTACTTCTACTTTGGCTTTTACATTCGATGTAACTACAATTGTTTCCTTTACTTTGGGTTTATCTACAACTTCTTCTACTATCACATCTCCAGTCTGTATGGCCATTGAATTCATCATCTCTACTCTAATTCATTCAGACTTCTCATGCACTCCTATCTCCTTTACTTTGCCTTAGACTCCTACCTTCAAATCATTACAAATTTTATCAAATTTTGATCTAACCAGATCTAATCTAAGACAGACATTGTCTCTTACTTCTACAATTTTCCTATCTACATGATCTCTAAAGTGAATAGAAAATTTATTCATATCCACATCCTTTGCCTTCCTCTTTTTTGTCTCCTACAAGCAATTTCAATTTGTGTAGTCTTGTTTCCTCCAGCTTTACTTTTGTGTCCATGCTCAATATCTCCTCCACTCTTATGATGACTCCTTCCACTGACTCTAATGTATTCCCTAGAACTACCTTGTCGTTATTCCTCTCTGCTACCAACTCATCCCAATACATCTTTGACTCATCCTCAAATTCTACTTTCAACATTTCCTTCTCCTCTACATATTGAACCAATTGAGTCTCCACACTTCTGGTCAGTCCTTGCAATCTCTCATCCTCACAATGTTGCATCATCAAGTCATGCTGCCAAGCTTGATCCTTCTCCAGCTGCACTCTTCCCCTGCTGCTCTAGCTCTTGCTCTGTCACCACCGCCTTCATAGATGCATGGATTACTTCCAATCAAGCATTGGAAAATTCCTCTTTCAATTTCTCAAACATGGCCTTCTGCTCCTTCAATTCTTTGGCTTGTTGCTCAAGTTCACCGCCTTCACAAAACTCTCTTGCAAATTGTCTAAGCTTTTTGTCCAAAGAATTGCTCCACCCAAAGTTCTTTGGCGTCTCTCTCCTTGGGTTAGCTTCTCTTTCAACTCCATGACTTCCTTACTCAGGTGCTTCACTACCTGCAATTCATCCCTCACCTCCGGATGGTCTTTCTTCAATTCCTCTTTCTTCTTCTTTAGTTGCAATAACAAGGGACTAACAATCTTTGATAGATACTCTACTCTATTGAGTTCCTTCCCTTCTTCTTTGTCCTTGCAGTACTCAGCTTTGGTTGGCATTTCTTTGACTGGTGCCTTACCTCAAAGTCTTGATCTTCTCACCTTCAAACTAATTCCATCTGTGCTTTCTTCTTCTTCATCAGCTTTACTCAGTCCTTGCTGCTCTAGGAAACACCAAGGCCGACTCCTCACCTCTTTCTTCTTCCAACTCTTCTGCAGGTAATTTCACACATGGCACAGCACCTCCTTCCATACTATCAATCTCTGTATGAAACTCTTCATTGTCTCCCTTAACCACTTTGTCCATCAATTGCTGGACTTTGGGTTCTCCTTCAGTCTTGCAAAAGCTATTGACTCTGAAACATGAGTTCATCTTCTTCACCCAAACCTTCATACTTGACTCAGCTTCTCCTTCCAATTCTTCCTCTAAAGTCTGGTCCTTCAACACCACCATCTCTTGCTTTGAATTCAGCCTCCTTGTCTTTTGTGGCTGAATTGGCAATACTCCTTTGTCTAGTCAACCTCACTTCCTCGGCCTCAGGGCATCTACTGACACTATTTTCTCCCTCCCCATCTTATTGAAGTAGTTGTCACCTTCACGGACTTGCCTTATGTAACATTGTTCATTTGCATCGGCAACTCAACTTATATTGGGGTGAAAGTGTGACACTATTCTTCCCTTTTCCTCTGAGCTAAGCAGATTCCACCCTAAATAAAAATTAGCTGCAAAGGGTACAAAGTAATCGGGTGCTACATCCGCTCTCCACTTTTGTATCATCTGACCTACTCTCAAGTGGAAACACTTTGCCCAATCCACCATTTCTCCTGCAAATATTTGGTGAAAGAACACAGCCTGCTGCTTTGTCACAGTGGTGGCCCACTCTAGCTTGAACATTACCATCAGCACTTTGACTATACTCCTTTGTATTGGGTCTCTATAGCTATCCACCTTGTACCTGTTCTTCATGCAAGGAGCACTAAAAGAATTTGTCACCTCAGTTGTTTCTTCAAACAATTCACACTTCCGATAGAAAGTGACTCCTCTAACCTCTCCTGCTTCTATATCCAAGAGCAATCTCCAATCCAACTCAGTCCATTGAGCCGGATTTCCTCTCTTCCCTTCTGTCTTGGGATAGTCTTTGCAATGACTGGTAGTGATTTCTGCCATGAACCTTGGAAAACTCACATTCCAATTCCATACCTGGAACTTGATATGAAGTCTGCTCTAGACTTTGATACTTACTACTTTTTCTAACCTAAAAATTGTGAGACTCCTCACTGCACTCTACTTATTACCCTTTGGTGCCATTGTGGTTTTTCTACCTCTTTGTCTCTAAAAGATCAAACTCTCCTCGAAACCCAAGATTCTAACTCCTTCAATTTTCTAAAAACCAAACTCTCATGCAGACTAATAATTCTCATTCCTTTGGGACAGCTATTGAGAGGAACATAATATTGTCTTGGCATTGCAGAAGTCCCTTGATGTTGTCGCAATTTTATAGTACCTCGTTGTGCAGTCATTCTTCAGTCAAGTTGAAATTGACATCCACCTATTCTGCATGTTAGTTTCTTGTCATTGTCAAATTTTTCATTTTCTTCCCCCCAAAGTAGATGTTTTTCTTAATAGTAATTTCTTGATTTTCACACCCCAAAGAAAATTTTTTATGAGTTCTTTGGCTCTGGTGGTTCACCCCGATGCAAAGTAATCTTACTTTGGGTTTACAATATTGTAAGTCCAATCCAAGTACTTTTTCCTCTAACACAAATTTGACTTCTTTGGGTCTATCCCAAACACATAATTCTTCTTGTTTCTTCCTCATTTAGCCTTACTTTGGCTTTAACAATACACTTCTTCTTTAAATCTTGTAAAAAAATGAAAAATGTAGGAACCACAAACAACCTATTCTTCCTCTTTATTCTATTAGTATGTTGACATTGGGTTGTCACATGCAGTATCATATCACAAGAGACTATTGCACCAGCAGCTTACCTCAGAGCATGGGTCCTAGCGGCTCCCTTTTTGTCATATAGGTTCTTACATGCAAGTAGCACATTTCTATTGCCACACATCACAATAGTTGACTCAAGCATCCATACTTTCCAGGCACCTCTTTGATTGGTGGGGATTTATATGACCTGCATGTACATCACTTCTCCCTTTGTGTAATTTGTATCCATAAACTCTAGGAAGATTTAGGCAGAGCTCAATGAGCACATGCACACTCATACCCTTTCTAGCATCTTTACTATTGTGCCTTTACCAAATGGAGCTATGATCCTCTCTTGTGACAAGAAGGGCATGGGAGCTTGGCTTCACACTTCCCTTTTGGATTAGCAACTTTAAGTTCACATTGGAGGAGTTCACCATGGCCCTTCAGATTTGGTTAGGTCTACCACATCCAACACTCTTGGCCATACTGAGCTAGTGTCTGTCAGGTTCTACAATTGACATGGATGGCATCCACATATTACATTGTACCATAGGAAGAGAGCCTACAAGAGTCCACTATGCCATTAGAGATATGGTGGTCCATATCCTATCCTTTACTAGCTCATAAGTTCAGATTGAGCTCTACCATGCCCACCTCACTGGAGGGTACCTATAAATATTGTCACTTTCAAGGATGGCCAGATGTAGGTTGTATGATGTAATTGTGGCAAACCCACTCCGCCTAAAGTGCTTGGCCCAAGCTAGAATCCAAGAAAGAGCTAAGGTGATCATTGCCACCAAGGGAACTAGTACCACTGGTTTGCCTCTAACCCCTTCATCCCCCTAGCATTGGAGATGTTTTGTCACCTTCATCATATGTATGATGGTCTCTAACCCCTTCATCCCCCTATCATTGGAGATGTTTTGTCACCTTCATCATATGTATGATGGTCTCTTTTGAGAGGCAACACACAGGACACAATAGACGAAGGAGAGACACCTTGGCTTTCTCAACCCCCATACTTACCTCTTTAACATAAAGAGTGTTTCTACAGAGATCATATGCTCAGAGTCTTCTTAAGGGAGCATCAATAATGGATACTCCTCTCCGTTTGCAAAATATATCCTTGGAGCATCTCTGTCACATAGTTCAATTACAATTTATTACTTCGCGCATTTTTCATCTTTTTAGAGTTTCTAGGTTTAAGTTTCTCTTCTTTGTGCTTTGTTCTCATAGACTTAGAAAATGCTATGTCTACGAGTGCCTCTTCACAATTTCGAAGAATTTTAGGGCGTTCTTTTTCTTTTGTGCATTCTTGTGAGCTTGTATTCCATTTGTACTTTTCCTTTGGGGTATTTTACTGGGCCCGTTGGCCAGAACTCTAAGGGGGCACTCAGTATGAATAACAGATTCCCCGTGATCCGGATTTCCCTGCAAGGAGTGCTAAGTATATGAATAACGGATCCCCCCTGATCCGGATTTCCCTGCAGCAGAGTAATATCACGAGGCACTTGTAAGACAGATGCAGGCTTACCGATTTTCGTCCCGGTCGATATCGGCTTCAGCTTTGAGGTCGAGCACCGATTTCCCGTGTGATTCGGCAACAAAAGTCCTTCGAGGTTCTAAAACCAATAAGGCCGAGGATAAGATACAAGATATCAGGAACTGCGTGAGACATCGAAAAACGTCCATGTCATCATGTTCTCAAGAAGAACCAGCGGGGCAGCTGTCACTCCTTTCATTCTTGCGACTGCAATCAAACCAGCGTTTCCGCTTTTATCGTCACTATTAATTGCGAGTATCCAAAACACGTGAATGGAAATTTAAACACAGATGCAATCGATAATAAGAAGCTAATTGATATATATGAGATCCTTCTGCACCATGTTCCACATATTTCGATTTAATTTATTCCAGTTCAATAAGATCTTGACAGAAGATAGTTGCTCCTGCAGAGGTCAACATTTTATTAACATGGTGGGACTCGTCTAATTTCACACCATTTGCAAAGTGTATTTTCTGCAACCTGAGCAATCTTGAGAGGTTGACATTTGCAAGTGACGCTCAATTTCTATGAATGTTGAGCTGCACTTATCCGTCTGAAATACATTGCCTGGTCCTCGATCCAATCCGATTGACAAGAACTCTTAGCTAGTTTGCCGGAACTCTGAGGAATATATAGCTGAATAGCAATAAATCCTCCTGCACAAATCACGGTATGGATAGAGGAGTAGAAAGTTACTGTTATCTACATCTCTGCAGATTCAGAGAACCTCCAAAACCCTCGATGCAATCACTGAACCTCGGGGATAAGCAGGTTTCTCATGGTACAAAGTTGGAACAAAATGGCTTTCGAATGAAGACTCTACAGTTGAGTAACCCTGACTGCAGGAATAGAAAAGAGGATTGGCCAAATATGAACATGCATTGACAATGGACAATTGCAACCATTCGCTGAGAGATTTCCAAATAAAAGAGCTCTACGGCACATGAAGATGGATATTATGCCCAAAACATCAACCTGAGTCTGTACTACATTATTACTGTCAGCAAGTGAACTCATTCAGCAGGACATTGCTGACCTAGGTATGTCCTAGTTTAGATTCAGTTTTAAACGACTGTTCGTTAAGTGGTTTGTGGAACTGCATGGATATCGAACTTTTGAGATCTTTAGCCTGTGACACAACACATTTTCACTTCTTTTCAGCCGTACTGGGCAAGAAGCATAGCGAAGCAGAGCATATACTGGATCTATATCGCATAAGCCTCCAATTTTGTTGATAGCAGATATATATACCCTCCCTTTCTTCGTGAAGGATTAAAGTTTTGCACTTAAGGACATGTTTTTACAGTCAGATCTAGTTCATTTCCACAGCACTCATCCAACACAGTCAAGCACCCCGTTATTGCAGTTCGGTTCTGCAATTTATTTAATATACGATTTGAAAGATCATGTTCATAATTTATTGATATATGGATCTTTGTGAGATCCGTCCAGTCTTTTACGCATCCAGTTCTGTACTCGTAAGATCCGGATTGTAATTTAAGAGCACTGATCCCGTTAATAATGTCTGTCTGTGATGTGATAAGTGAATGCAGAGTTTCAAGTATCAAGTTCTTTCATTCGAGCCTCTAATCACAAATTGAATCTAAAGTCTGAGAGCATACCGTTTAACTTACCGTTTCAATTCTCATACACCTTCAGACTTGTATCAGAAATCCGGAGAACTTCACGTAGCGCCAGATCTCCAGATAATGGGATCAGTGTTGTTGCAAATCTGGAACCCGAGGATCTACTACATCACGAATGGAATTGGAGTTTGGCTCTAGATCTAGCCACGAAGAAGTGCAGAGGATGATTTATGAGATAGAAGGACATAGAACAGGCAATCCTGTATTACAATCTTCCGTGGCTGCAAATGAGAGGCAACGCCAATCTTCAGTATGCGACCAAGCAGTATATTATGCAATGGAGGACGATGCAAGAGGGGAATCCGATGCTTTCATGAAAAATGATACATTTGCATCTGGAGATCCTCCAGTAATATGCAACGCGGAATCTTCCGAGGGTGAAATTGAGAAGAGAAGCCATCATCAGTACTTGGCCAAGCAGTATATTACGCAGTGGAAGGCGAAGCGAAGCACGACCGAATTCCGATGTTCTCATGGAAAATGGTACAATTGCACAGGAGATCCTCTAAGAATATGAGACGCGGAATTTTCCGTGGGTGGGAAAGAGAAGAATAATTCATCATCAGTACGCAGTATATTATGCAGTGGACGAGAACCAAAAACGGATTCACATGCGGCTGCAGATTTAAGTGCGGGTTTCAACTCAAGTGAGCTACCGTTACCGAAGACTCTTGAGATGAACCGTACAGTGGATGGCGAAGAAACTATGGGAACAGGTGGCGCTACAAATTCGACAGATTCGCATACGGATAAAGAATCTGATGCAAGTCTCCCACCGTCTCCAATGATTACTGAGACAAGTTGTGCAGTTGAGGGCGAAGCAACTATGGATTCTTTTGCGAGTTTCACTTCATTTCACTTGAATCTGAAAAGTTCAGATTCAAGTGAACCCCCGACTCCGAAGGACTGCTGCAAGATACAGACAATATGGTTTCTTTTGAACTTATAATATCAGAATCAGCTGTGTGTGTTAAAGTATACATTTCCTTAAGGTTAGATTTGACGGAGGTGGTCGAGAGTATATCAGAGGCATACTGGATGTAGGAAAACTTGAGAATTAGGGAATTCTCCTGATGTCAACTGAACATGGTACCACAGATGGAAGAAAATCAGCTGAATCATAACGGGGGAGTATGGCGTACTATTGAATCTACACTGCGCGTGACAGCGTGAGTTGAATCTACGTGTCACTGTCCTTGTTTTTGGTTTTTGTCCTTGTCCCTGTTTTTTGTTTTTGTTTTTGTCCCGACAGAGTATCAACTGGAAACAATTATATATGCTTAGGTAACATGCAGATGGGGATCTATGCAGATTTTGGAGTGATCATGAGCAATTTCTGAATATAGCTTTAGGTCCCGCGCTGATGACACAAAAGTCTCAGTGACTGAATGACTTTTGAAGAGCCAATGTCCGCTTTTGCGATGGCCAGGTGATAAAGTGGGCAGTTGAAATCTAATGTCGGAACAGAAATAAATTGGTAACTCCGGTGCAGAATCATATCTAGGAGTTATTAGAGTCAACAGTACGCATAAATTTAGTTGGAAGAACTCTTTATCAATCGAAGTCTGCATTCGGCAGATCGAGATAGAACAAGACGTGTCCCGGGTGTCAGTCCGTACTAGATCATTCCGATGTCTGCTGTTCACACGGTAATCGTGTGCCTCGTGGGTTGATTCAATTCAATTGAATGAGAAATGTTGTCCGTCGTCTGAAATGTCAAGGCAAATTCTTCTTCAGAAAGTCCGAACTGAAAGTGAATCTTGGTCCAAGATCTTCGTCCGAACCGAAAGTCCGAAAGTCCGGATCTTGGTCCAAGATTACGGTTTAAATTCTGCAAAAGACCAATAGATGTAACAGATCCTTGATTCTCAAAGAAGCATTCTATATGAAATGGTCTACCCTCAGAGCGTGAAATAGATGTTGACAGAACATTCCTGTACTTGAAGTTTTCCTGGTAGAATTGGAACTCGTAAAATTTCATAATGCAATATATATATGGTAAGAAATCTCAGCAGTCTTGACTTCCTATCACTTTCCAAGGATATTGAGGTGGATATGCCATATTGAACTTCAGAAGCGTCAGGTATCCGGTCAAAGCCCAAGCAGGGTCATGAGCGTTACCTGGTGGAGATGATAAAGAAAAGTATCACTTAGACAACTTAAACGCAGTGAAAGCGGAAAAGCGGGTGACCGAGAGATTAAGAATCACATCGACTCTCCCAATGCTACGGAAACACGATGACCCTGCCACCATGGAACCTCCATAATGTTCAAATCTAGGTGGCCGATAGTTCCGGAGGCGATTGAACAAACTTCTTCGCTATTGGGATTCGAGCAATGTTTAGAGTGGGCCTTTCGATTTGTCCCAGCATCTACATAATACTATAAACCTCTTGGCCATGACCGAACCGTGGGTATGATGAATACGAAAGGTGTCAATCGCAGCGGCCAGCATGCAAGGTTTCTCTTTCTTATTTTAGATCATAGTTTATATTTCTATATTTAATTTATTAATAGTTAATATTCAGAAAAAATTCTATTGTAAAAAGAAAAGTGCTACGGCGTAAAAAAGCCCAAAGAGGGAAGACCCCATCAAGTGGAACAATGGAGAGAAGAAAAGGTAGACTTTGGTGGATAAGCACTATGAGGGAGGGAAGACCCCATCATGCGGGACCATGGAGAGAAAAGAACGTAAGCAAAGGCTAAGTCCCATTAGACTCTATATGAGATATGTGCCCTAGTGCACATAAGATATAAGGGCTATGTATATGACAAATATCACCTAGTGTGATTGCTCTCCTATAGATTATACTAGAATGACGCTCTATACAATAATAAACACCCATTGTCCAAAATATATTACAAAGCAGGAGTGATAGCCTTTGGTGCCTAACATGATAAGCTCTCATGTACTCTTTGAAAAATGCATTGGACATGGCACTTTGAAAAATGCATTAAACACTATGTCCTTCGCTCCATATAACTCCAAGGTTAGAGGACAAAGAGGTGATCTTGTTGTATGCACCTATACTTGGAAACTTTACGACCTACTACTACACTCACCGTCTAGCCAAGGGGATAGGTAATCAATTCCTCCAAAATTGTATCCTGCATAGAGTTTGTAACCACCATGACATCCGCTACTACACTTGATTATCTCATACCAAGTGTAGTTGCCCTAACGCGTGTTGTCTACAAAGCATATGAATGTTCCCCCAAGCCAAGTATCCACTCTATCATGCCATAGCAAACACTATGTTCCTAATAGCATCATGGTAGCTATTCTTTGTCCTCCAAAAGGACGTTGTGTCATATGGACCACTTCTTCATCTAGTGTAGAACCACACTCACAAGTGAATAATGAAGATGCAGAATGGGTGGACAAAACTAAGCAAAACCTCATCGTTGTAAAGAAAGTAGCTAGTGAGAATCAAAGTGCACTAATGCACGGTTGAGCTAGGATTTGAGAGCCTACACCCTTGTCGGGAGCAAGAGCAAAGATGTGCTCTAGTAGCCTAACATGGTGAGGGATACCTAAAGGGGACCATGCCCTGCACTTTGTCACCTTGACTCTCAAGCCTACTCAATGTAGCTCAAAAGTCAAGTGGTTAAAAGTTTGCCTAATCTAATATACAAGGCACACGATGTGGGTATAATCTAGCAATGAGGGAAATACACATCCTATCATGGACAAAGTAGTAGAAAGGAGAGCTCTAAAGTGAGCCATACCAAAAGGGCCCCCTTAAAGGATCTCCTTGACATGTACCAACAATAGACTCCAAGATAGTGACTCTCTCTTGTGAACAATAGTGCTGGTAAAGGGAAGCAAGGGAGCCATAAAAAGACCGCACAAATGGAATAAGATTTGCCAAGGATCCACCAATCTCCCTAAGCTCTCTAAAGATGGATACATGTGAGATCCTATTAAAAGTGTTCTCAACATCCACCTACAGGATGACCCACTTTGGATGGATATCTAGGACTACCCTAATGCCTAGCGATAAAGCCTCACATCCTCCAAGTATAGCTACTCCAAATTGATGTGGATTGAGTTGCTATCAAAAGTGAGAATGATGTTGAAGGGTAATGGTATGACTGACCAAATACAAAAATATCTCTCCAATAACAACTGGTCTAATGCCTCCCATGTCCTTCTCCATTGTGAGAAATTGAATAGCACCTAACACTTGACTAACAAACATAAGAATGTATACTCTTGCTATTGTTGTAACCTTTTGAAACAACTTGATAAAACCACTAGAAGGATCATCTGCCTAAAAGCAATCTCTAAGGTGCTCACATACTATCCTTGACAACCCTCCTAAGGAAAGGCGAGGGTTAGTGCACACTGCTTGTGAAAAAATGACCTGTCAAGACATAAAGACTACTAAGGTTAATAATCGAAGACCTCTAGTGGTAGTCCCTCTATTACCATAAGATGTAGTGAATGTAAGGAAAAGATAGTCTCTTAAGTAGGACTAGCCATAGATAAAGGGTGTAGCGTTCATGGTGCTCTACTAAACTCTCCCGCCTGACCCAATGTCCTACACCATTGTGATTGAGTTGACAGTATGGTATCTTATGGCAAAACCTATCTGCTAAAAGATGTAGCACTAACAAACTCTTCTTGAAAGGCCCCAATCCTCAACTCGGAATTGATGAAATCTAGCAACCACCTCTCTATGCACTGCATGTCCCCCTCTAGTATAACAAAGACACCATTGAGGGAGTAAGAGGAATAGGAACCATGCTAGCTCATCCAAGGGATCATTGGCCAAACGATCAAGTGGTAGGTGAAAAGCCTATCTAACCTCATCATGGAGTGTACGGGGTAGCCTATGGAATAGATATGGACATGGAAAACTAATTTCATATAACCCCAAAATGCAACCCACCTAATAAGCTAACTACCCTCACGACTCGATCTGAATCCCTAGAATGGCCAACAAAAGGATAGAAGAAACGTGTGTCATCCCGAGTGTCACTACTATCGATGTGATGCTCATGTGATTGCTCATGTCACGTGGGCATCCCAAGTGATCCAATCATAATCCTTGTGCATCTTTCTCACATAAGCCCTTACCCCTTGCAAAATAAAATGTAGATGACACACCGTGCATGGTGTATCCCGAGTTGTTCTAGGCAGCACCACATGGGAGGTGTAGCCATGGTTAATACAAAAATAATAATAATAACACATGATATTCCTCTTTATGTTTTCACACATTTGCAAAACCATAATTATTTATATACCATCATATAAAAAAATATAATCTCTTTATATCCTAAAAACTATAAATTATAATAATTTTCAATTTTTATTTCAAAATTTTTTTAACTAAATATAGATATAATTTAATCATAAAAAAAAATCAGAAATGAATATTCTTGATCCCATCTCTTTCAACTTTCAATGATCATTCTAAACCCTTTAAAAAAATCAAAATTCTTATAGTTTTTTATAAATTCTCTCTTCTTTCCAATCTATATACCAATGGAACCAAAGTTTTTTATTAAAAATTAAAATTCTCATAAATTTTTGTTAATTTTCTCTAGTTTTCAATCTATGTATACGATGGAACCGAAATTAAAAACTGATCCAATCAAATGGACAATTTATTCACATGTTATATACTAGAGATATATAACATAGAGAGCGCTCCGAAATCATATATCTCTCCTTTGACATCTCTCTCTCCTCTCCACTCTCCCCGGTTTAAAATGGTTGTATACATAAATCCGCTCGTTCCATATCCGACTCATATAATATTTCGTCTCGTCTATTTATCTAATCTATAACCTTTCGACGTAAGATAATATTCTCTTAACATCTTGTACGTCATAAAGTCTTTTTCTCCTTAAATGGTTATACAGTCTGCCATACTGGCAGATCCAGAAGTGGAGTGCACTTTACACATTCTACAATTACTCCGCTACCATCACACTCATGCATCATAGAATATTACCATTCCCAACGCGTTCGTTGACAATAGTTAAAGGACCGGACTTTCTCGGAAGTGGCATTGACGCTTAAAGTCGCGAAGGTAGTAAGTACAACTGCGTTTCCCGATGACAATAGGGAAACACACCAGGAGGTCAAATTAAGCTCCATTTGTGCACGCGCTGGTTAGCTTTCCCGTTGAAAATCTGGGTTCCTGCAAGGAAATATCTCGAACTTTCCTAATAGGAAAACGGAGATTGATGAAGTATTTCTGGGATACGGAGATCTGCTTTGTTTAACGTAACTTGTATATGTTGAACGCAATTTGTCTAGGTTGGCGTATTATTCTGTGACATTATTAGACTAATTGTGAGTGAGATTATCACGGTGCGAGACGATCTGTGGAAACTTTACTTACGAGGTCAATAACGTGTATTCAACAAACATCCATTAGCCAGTGTGTTTTATTTCAAGAACCAAGATGGTACGAGTAATGGAGGTCTCAACACAGCAAAAACATTTTGGATTCTCCACTCATTCCTTCTATTTCCGAAGTATTTAGCAATCTCAAGCACGAGTAGTAAGTAATGGGGTCTTCACACATCAAAATATTCATACCGCCATTCTCTAAGCATGCTTCCTAGAGTTCTTCTAAAGATCATGGTAATTATACCGAGAGAGGTACTTGTGAGAAGTGCAGCAAGAGCCTTGACACATGCCGATGGGGGCCGATCGATTTCTCCATTTGGGTTAAACTGTTTAATAATGGTACTTGCTATTCGGTTCGGTGGGTTAGGTTCTTGAAATAATTTTTTTCGTTGTTCGGAAGGCTAAAAATTGTTTTAAACTCTCAACAATATCATTATATCAAAAATATTACTGTATTTTCCATTCCATATTTTATCCTCAGAATTGAAATTAAACTTTGAGAACAGGAGAAAAGAGTTGGCTTGATATTCTTGCTCCGCTCAATTTGAATACTAATTTGATTCTCCTACAATGCCGAACTTGAACTAATTGTAGTTGATTTTACTCCGGTAGATTTTACTTAGTACATTTCACTTCCTCTTTCCGTTGCAGTATACGTAACCAAAGCTCTCGTCTTGGGATTACCGCTGGATTCACAAGCATTAGGGCTGGCTACTAGTTGATACACAAACAAACGAAGTGCAGCTGATTCTCAATTACCTTTACATACACTATATATCAATAAAAACCTACAAGAAAGCAGGTATACAAGGTGAATATGAACACTGTTAAAGCTCTGAAAAGAATATGATTATACTAGTTTGATAGTGACTATTTAGAGGTTAAGCATTTATTGTCAGGATGTAGAATGAAGTAATGAATGTACGTGAATAGACTTGTAGACTTGTAGACTTGTAAATTACGGAGTTGATCGCTACACGGCTCGAGGCCAAGCCATTAATGCCTTTATTTGTGTGGGACTTTGAGATAGTGCCATTACACTACACAGAGTGTAGGAAAGTCAAGGATTTTGAGCCTTCTTGGGTACCGAGACGATTCGGTTCGTTTCTTGCAGATTAAAAGAAGAGAAAAGCGACCACGTACAACCCATGAAGGATGGAAGACCCATCAAGCCTTACATTAAAAAGGGGAAAAAGGTGACCACGCAGAGCACACGAATGATGGGAAGACTCGTCGAACCTCACGTTACGAAGAGAGAAAAGAACAGATGAAGAAGGGAAGACCCATCAAACCTTACATTAAAATAAGACAAAGGCCACCAACACACAAAGGATGCGAAGAGGAAGAGACAAAAAGAGGTAAAATGGGGCTAGGCACTAACAGTATAATAGTATCAAGATTAGAGTAGAGTTCGAAGGGAACCTGAACAATTGATTCTATTTATCTGGTAAACTGTGAGGTCGCTTCAATAAGAAATTTTCCAAATACATTGCAAGGGCGATCACTTATAACGATGTGAGGGAATCCCTTTCATATCCTTTTATGAGTTCGCAGTATAGACGTGATTCTTGCGACGTGACATTACAGTATACCGAATTTCAGAAGTGAAATAAGAACCTTCTGTCTCACGACAATTTAAGTTCCATATATCAGAGCACTCACTGCATGACCTTTAGGATATCAAATAAAATAGCTATAAATTATTTATTGAATGGGTATTAAATATATAATATAGTTAATTTATTTGATATTCATATTAGACATTAGAGGTATATTTTTATATATTTTTGTATATTTTTAATAGTGTATGTTCATTATTGTACAAAAAATGTTGATTGCTATAATTTATAGAAGAATAATTACACTAGATGATTATTTTTATATTCCACCAACTACCAATTGTAAACGTTAGGATCGGCACCCTCTCGATTATCTTAGGTGCAATAGGACATACTTTTCTTATCGTTACGATTGGGATCTAAACTCATTTTACCTCTCTCTCTCTCCTGATGGGGTCTTCCCATCCTTGTGTTTGTTACGGGTTTGCCTTTTCCCTTTGATATTCACATGTTGGAGAACACATCCGATACCCAAAGAAAAGCGAACGCTTGCATTTTCTTTTTCGTTTTCCTTCCTTTGCTACATCCAACTGAACAGTACTCTTGGACTTCTTTCAATTTCCAAAAGAAGATTTCAGGGACTTCAACTCTTGTTCTTTCATTTGATGCAAGGAATGTTTGGTAAGAATATAGAATAGATCTCCTCCTTGCAATTGTTCTGAATTCTTTGTTCAAGTCTTCGCTTTTTAGTCATTGGAGTGTAACCGATGCACAAGTCTGCGGTTACAGTGGAAAGGATGTCTTCAAACCCTAAACTGAATTAAAAAACTGGATCTGAAGCAATTTGAACCGACATCAAGAACATGTCCGACACTCGAGCTCTTATATAGATCGTTATAATTTCATGTTGAACAAATAGTCAATTTCCAGAAAAGTCTGCCTGCATCTTCCATGCAAGTCGCTGTAGCTAATAAGAGTTGAAAAAAGAGCCCAAATTGTGGACTCAGACAACACGACTAAAGAAGCTGTGTCATCAGAGATTGACTGTCTTGATCTTCACAACTGCAACAGTTTTGCAGTCTTTGTGCATCTAGAGTTTCTGGTTCATCTGACTTCATTTGTGCTTGTTTTCCATCAAGAGTTTCCAGCAGCTATTTTAAACGTATAACAGAGCCGTACAGTCGTAAATACAACGCATTAGGTATCCTCTTAATGTATTGTATGAGGACTTCCGGTCGACAAAAGGTTTTGATCCGGTGAACTATAAAACCCCTGCAGCTCTAGCATTCCGGACATATGCTGAAGCAGTGCATGGACTGCTCACTTCAGTCTGTCGTCAACTCTGAGACTGGATTCAGTTCCTATTAGTTCGACATTGATAGTTTGAACACTTTGAACACTTATCCTTGTTTCTAGCCATGGTTCAGCAGTCAGCAACTCGAAAGTGGCCAGCATGTGTTTTAGCCGCAATACTGCTCATTTCAATCCCGAGTCTAGCATCTGCCGGTGAGATTGCTCGTTACTGGGGCCAAAAGACCAATGAAGGCCGCCTCTCTAGCGTTTGCAAATCTGGCAACTATAACATCGTGCTGATATCCTTCCTTTCCCGCTTCGGCTTAGGCAAATCTCCCGAACTAAATCTTGCAGGACATTGCAATCCCAGTGCTGGAGATTGTACAGAATTTGAAAACGACGTTAAAACTTGTCAGGACAGTGGTGTCAAAGTCCTACTCTCTCTGGGTGGAGGTGTTGAAGGCTATGGTTTCAAATCCGCTGACGAGGCCAAACGCCTAGCGAACCACATATGGCACAACTACCTCGGGGGGAACTCAGGTACCAGACCTTTGGGCAAAGTAAAGCTAGACGGAATCGACCTTGACATCGAAGTCGGACGAGGTGATTACTACGTCGATTTGGGACGCAGGTTGCGTGACATCGTCAAGGAAAAAGGATACAGCAAGCGACTGTTTCTCAGCGCAGCTCCTCAGTGCCCATTCCCGGATAAACGACTGGGTCTACCTGGCCAATTCTTGAGAGCTGGATTGGCCGACTACGTTTTCGTGCAATTCTACAACAACCCTGATTGTGATTTCAGGAAGGGGGCGGACGCAATGGTGAACGCCTGGAAGAAATGGGCTGCTGAAATGCCCATGAACACGCGGATCTTTCTGGGCATTCCTGAGAGCACTGCCATACCAGGCTTCATAAGCAGCTCAACCCTTAAAACAGCTGTTTTGCCGAGGATTAAGAAAATTGGTAAGTACGGAGGGGTCATGCTCTGGCCTGATAATTCGGACACCGGCTATGCATCGGCCATTAAAGGCGCAGTCTAAGTAGATGTGCCAGTGTTTTTTCAGGTCTCGATCTAAATTAGTAACATGTATGCCCATGTTGATGGTCAACTACCTTTCGCACCAATAACAAGCTTAGGATAGAAAGTAACTTGTTCCTCAAGCAAATGTGTCTACCGTCTAGTCGAAGAAAAAATATTTACTTCTGGTGGATCAATTAATATGTTTATTTTTAATAAACGTAACTTTTGACTGCCATCTAATTGTAAGATTTTAGTCTTCCCGAATATATATATTTCATGTATCGTAAATAGTTTTATCGTCTGAATTTGGATCTTAATATTTACGATGGTCCGAAATTGCATACTTCCTTTTTTTCTTGTTTCTTTTAAGAAAAAGAAGATTTTTTCTTTTTTCCAGTGAAACGGTTGAAGCCTTTTAAGATGAGTTCTTTTATATGCTTCAGCAGTATATCGTGTCCCACAATTATCCAAAATTCATACTCTCCAGTCTATTGAATTTGACATTGAAGCAAATTTTGCTTGAAATATAACAAGAGAACCTAGAAACAACTGCTTACTTGAGAGCTCAGATTGCTTGCTGGAACCTTTAATTAGTTACAATTCTAGCACACATAACTAAATAACTAAGGAGTTTAGTTCATTATCTTTTATGCTCTGTCAAATAAGTCCCCAAACCTATGAGAAATAACCGGTTCAATAAGGGTCCCCGGACACTGGGTTGGGTTGGAATCGATCCATTTCTCCTTTTCACCGTAAACTCACTGGATAGTGAAGTCCTTCAGGTTGGCTCTCAAGATTCCAAAACAGAAGGAAATAAGTGAGCTGATTGGGATGCAATTATGACAATGTTGACAAGTAGAAAGTGTTGAAGGCACTCGCAAAAGATTATTCTTTTATAACCTTTTGAAATGTCGACTAATGTAGTAACACATGGTTAGTACTACGATAAGTTTAATTTAGTTATCCTTGAATATAATAGTCAAGCAAAATTTATATCTCTGATTGCGCTAAGTCTAGTCAAACAATCCTCTGCATGGATATAAGTTAACCGGGAAATTCTACGTTTTCGTGCACTTTTTTCTATGAAGGGAACATCACAACAAAATGCTCTGATTCAAAGGAGCAGTACTTTGAAACACATGACAACCTGTCTTAATCTTTATACACACTATATAACACCCAAGATCCATGAGTGAATATTATGTGTTGATATGGGTGCCTTAGCATTGAATCATGAACTCTGAACAGATACTCGGTAAGAGGGGTATTCGCATTCGCCCAGTTACTTTGCATTGAGTTAGCGCTTTCGTGAGGGTTTTGCCATGACCGTCTATTTACTTCCTTCAATGTTTAATGTTATAAGATACAAGTGTTCATAGAGCATACTGTAATACACTTTAGCTAGAGCTCTCGAGCTTAGCCCAAAAGACATGGCCAAGAGACAATCCAATCCTTTCCCACTTCGCTTTACTACACCCAACATTTTCTCCTAGTTTAATGTTCTCTACTTGATAGTTCTCCCGAATTTCAACTTCACATGCTCAATCTATTAAGGACTCATGCATTCAAAGAGCGTATTGCAATATACACTATGTAGCCCGTTCATGCTTAGCTCCGACAATGCCAAGTTACAATCCACTCCTCTCCCATTTCGCTCCACTCGACCTCTCAACTAAAGCTCTATCATTTGCTCCATACATATCGTTCTCCCCAACTGTCGACTTCATATGCTTCATCCGTTATCTCTTGGTTGTAATAACATGATGTACAGTAGTTCTCTTGTAGATGCTACTCTTGAAAGAAGGTTCCATTTACGACTTTATTCATCTAATGTTAGATTTTCACAAGTTGATGTTTGCATTTCATATACTCGTTTTAGATTCCATAATTTCTTCTTATCTTCATTCTGTTAAGTTAAATTCACATAAATCCCATTTCCTTAGATGCAATTAATTTTGATTATAACACTTACATATCTGTATTTCTAAGGTACTACCATTTCTTCAAAATTTGCTTTTGTTATCAAATCAAGTTCAAGTGCTAGAGAATCACCAAGAATAACTTAGTTATTATGAGAAGTGCCTCAAGGGGAGAAGGTACTTAAAAGAATGTCACAAGATAGAGGATGACATAGCACGTGAGGGATTTAGGATAGCCCCAAGTGACTGGAAAAGGACCAGCACTCATAGTGCTATGGAATCATTCAAAGTACTTCCAAGAGATGGAGAGCACTTGGAGTGCTAATGAGTGAAACTTACTGGCCGAGTGCAGAGTGCCACCTTGGCACTCATAGTTAAGCGCCACCACAATTTGAATGCACTGCCAGCTCAGCTGGAATTTGCCACCAAGGGCCATTACACCCAAGATAACCATTAGCACTCAGCAGGCAAGATTGGCATGTGGGAGAGTGACAGGAGGAGAATCTCTGCCTCTTAGGATGGTGACTTCTCCCCGAGGAGAACATGCAAGGGCCTTTTCCTTTGTAACAGTGAGTGCCTACCTACTCTATAACCACCAAAGTGTTGGGGTCGACAAGGATTTTGGACTATAAATTGAGGATTCTGGCTAGCAGATCCACTTTTCAGAATTTTGTCTATCTACTCAACTGATAGATTAGTGTCCTGCACTTCATTGTGAACCAAGAGAAGTTGTTTTGGGGGGTTGCACTTGTCATGGTTTATAGCACTCAAATGAAGTGAGATACTCAAAGTAGTGACATAGAAGAACTTTAGCACTCCTGTTTGTCCAGGATCATGGTCTTCACACCCAAAGCATATAAAAAGATCCCCAAGGCCATTCTTATGTCTTTGGTAGTGAACACATGGGCAATTGTAGAGTGATGTAATCCGGAGCAAGGACTTAGGATTCTTGCTCTAGAATTTGGAATTGACAGATGTCCAAATGATTTATGAGATGAGGAGGAGAAGAGAGAACTTCAAGAGGAATGAGAGGCAATCTGCTGAACTGGACAAAGGACCATTGGAGAATGGTACTCAGTCCCAAAGTTGGAGTTGCAGGGGCAATAACTATTGATAGATAATTCATAGAGAAGTAGTTGACTTCCAAAATTAAGATCACCTTGAATGATAAACAATCAAAGAACAATGGTGGAGAGTGGCACGCTACAAGGATCCTGCATGAAGTGCCATAGAAGAGGTGGTTATAAAACTCTTCAAACAAAAATGAACCACCTACTTGATTAATGCCCAAGTAATGTTCTTTCACTATATGTATTGAGGAGAGCCAGTAGATTGGGTTGAAATGTTTAATAGATAGTCCAAACTCTTACACCAAAACTCTAAGGAAGACAGAAGAGCTACCTATTTTGTCCCTCTTGCCATTCATTACTACATGGGGACTAACCTGCTGACTAGAGAAGAGCAAAAGAGGTTTTTTACCCATTTCCATACTGCAAGTTATTTCCATGACCAACCCAAAGGCCTCACTTAGATTGCCACATATCAGCATGCATATGATGAATTTTCTAACTCAGGCCTATTTGTACCTGAAAATGAAGAGCTGGCTATGCCAAAAGCTACAAAGAGGAAGATCACCACGCCAAAGAAGAAGCTAATTCCTCAGTCCAAGAAGCCAAGGGCCAATCCTTAGATTGTAGATGTGTCCTCTTCAGAAGATGAAGCCAAGGACAATGAAGTAGAAGACGATGATGAAGAAGGAGAGCAAGGATCTTTCACCCTGCAAGGATTGACCTCCGCTCCAAGAGAAAAGGCAATGAAGAAGAAACCTGGGAAGATGTATAGTCTGCTCTGAATTTGTAGAACCAAGATATAAACAAGTGTCTTGTAGATGAAGAAGAGCACATGATGGATGGAGCACTAGTGCCATAACAGGCACTACCGAGTCCAATTGCGGAAGAAGGAGCTGTAGTAGAAACCTAGGATTGAGCCTAAAGCTTGAAGGACCAAGAAACTCAGCCTGAAAAGGAGAAGGAGGCCAAAGATCACCCAGAAGAAGACCTACTGACCATGTAGAAGAGGAAGAGGAAGTCAACATTGAGGCAAATCTTCTTGTGTTTGCATCAAAAACACAACTCAAGGTGCAGGAGGAGCCGGCAAATTTGAAGCCAATGCCGGTCCAAGAGGAGTCTAACTTTGTCATAGATTCTATTGGAGCCATGCTGCAAATGATGGAGGTATTTTTGCCTCAATACCAAGCCGACTGCCCAGATTTTGTACATTACACCACCCTGATCAAGAACATGCATAAACAAGTCTACACTTGAAGGCTATAGAAGACCTAGTGAAAGAAGAAGCAACAAAGGCCAAGATTTGTACAAGGCAAAAGCAACAAAAGTAAGCATCATGCTGCATGAAAACAAGGAACTCAAGAGGAGAAATTCCATAGCATAAAATGAACAAGATCACCAAGCCACAAAGACCCAAGGGTTCAAAGAGGATTGGAAGGCACTTCACCTTGCATATAATCAGTTCAAGAAGGAGGCCAAAGACCACTTTTAGGGCAAGTGCTTGGAATTGGAGAGCACTTGGAGTGCTCTTGAAGAGGGGCATGATTGTATGGTGACCCTAGAGGCACAGATGCAAGGATACCAAAAGGAGGTAGTGATGCAACTAGAACACCTCACCAAGGAAGCAAGCGAAGAGGGTGCTAAGCATGCAGAAATTATTCAACTTTTGGAACAATAAAAGGCCAAATGGATCACTTGGACCAAGAAAATCAAGGAGGAGCAGCTCAAAGAACAACAACACTTAGAGGATACTCAAGCGTTATTCATGGATATGCTAAAGGAAGGAGTAGTGCGTGCATTACAAATAAAATGCCTTGAATTAAATATGCTGGTCCAATGATTGCAAAACTAGGCTTATAAAGAAGAGAGAATGAGCATCATGTCCTTCCATTTGAAGGGACGTTTGGACAAGAAGTTAATGTGGCAAAAAAAATGTAGCAAACCTTCTTGTTGGAGATAGCTAGGTATCAAGAATAAACAGACCAATTAGTTAGTTATTTGAGAGGTGAACAAAGTCCTTTGTCCCCCTTTGTTCCAACCCAAGGCACACCCCCAAAGGGAAGTTCTTTGGTGAGGCATGCACTCTTAGGCAAATTTTAGGCACTTGGCATTGTACAATAGTCAAACACTCCAAGTAGACCATTTTTTTCAGCACTCAGAATTGTATATAATTGAAGAGGAGTACCATCAAGATTGTATAGGCACTTGGCATTGTACACCAAAATTAGATTAGGTGGTGAGCTCTGACATCTCCCTGACACACATTAGGTGCCTAATCATTCTGCAAATGATTAGGATAAGATAGGATTAGGAATTTACTTGAGTGATGTATAGTGAAAATTAGGATTTTCAGGAATCCACTTGGGATCCTTATCCCTTTGGCTTGTAGTCAAATTAGTATTGCCTTGGCACTCAGGTTAGTTCGATCATTCAGTTTGTGAATATCTTACTCTGTTACAAGTAAAGAGTACTCTTACAACTTTGCAAGTTCTATGTCTCTTGTTTTTTGTGTTGTTCAATGTCTAGGCAAGAATAGAAACAAGAAAGTTCAGAGTAGGTCTTCAATGCTTATTACAGAGCAAGTACTCACCTTTCATTAGGGTGAAGTAAGCAATTGAGCAATGAATGATACAAATGGTGAACTTGTGCAAGGAGTGGATTCAGAAGTTCACCACATAAGCAATATCAGGGAATCAAAAAAAATTAGACAATAGACAAGATGAAGTGCAGCACTGCAAGTTACACCTTTTGGGAAGGGTAGAACGCAATAGTAAAAATTGTAACTTTGAAATGAAATGGCACTCAGAGTTGAACTATCCATCACCTTCAAGAACAATCCCAACTAGATTTTAGAGTGAAAGTGATTATTTATTTCTTCTATTTTCTGCACACAAGCCCAAGAGTATGACACTATATTCATTCGGAAATGGTTCAAACACAAGAAGTGAAATATGAAATAATATAAATAATCCGTGGTGTTGTGACAATGTGGTATTTAATTTCATTCTTAGGCATTTCCAACTAGTATCTTCTTGTTAACGAATATAATCAGGATGAATAATTCGTTCATCCTGATTATATTAAAAATACGTTAGACCCTGAACTGCAACAATTTCATATGCAAGTTTTGGTTCCATATTATCGGGACTGATCTGTCATAATTTCATATGGACGTTCTTGTTCCATATTTATTGGATCTTGGGTAATTCGAACTGCTTCTATTTCTCGATTTCCATGCGTAAATCACCCGTTCATGGAACGGCTTCAGCTCCCATCACTGCGATATTCACTCATGAATATTTCATCAAGTGAATATTGTGGCATTTACTTATTGGCTATGTCGATGGGATGGGAGCGATGGGAACATTTTATCATATTATGCTATATATCATGTCAGCTATATTTCACTTTTACCCTCCTACTCTCAGTTTATTTCGTTCACACCACCACCACATCATTCCACTCTATAGAGATGGGGTTGATGGAAACTCCCTCTCGACATGACATCATGATATCTCTTATTTTATTTTAATCTTTTGAACTAAGAGAATAAATAATTAAACAATTATTTATTAAGTAAAGATTAGACATTGAAATGTTGTATCCTTAGAATATCTACTGAAACCGAAATAAACATTTCCTTCAGTTTGTTGTTTCCTTTGGAGGTTTGAAAATCAATCATTCACATAATAAATGCAAATCAGGATTTCTCCCGTTGAAAAAATTATTTGTATCCTATTATCTACTGAAACCGGAAATGAACATTTCTTTCAGTTTCTTGTTCCTTTGGAGGAGTGAAAGTTAATCATTCACATAATGAATGAATCAGGATTTCTCCCGTTCCAAAAAGCATTTGTGATACTATCAAGATTAGTAAACTTTCTTTTACTGGTTAAATCTTCTAGTGCAATTGAGTTCGGAAATTCTGAACACTGAGGCAATATGTGACATATTCTCTTACAGTAAAATAACTAAGACTAAGACTAAGACTAAGTCCATAGATCTTGACATTTCTGTCAGCTTCAGTTTCAGGTAAGAAGGAAATGATAAATTAGAGATGTTTTTAGCAAAACTAGCATGCAAGATGATCAGATCTCAGCGTAGCCTAATAAGTTGATCCTATAGGAAAGAGGAATGAGCACGAATTTCAATAGTTTCTTGAACTGCATTGAGCTAGATATCACATGTTTCGTCAATTTGAAATGACTGACAGGAACTCCTGCGTTTCGTTTGCTTACGCTCAGGAGAAGATCCACCATATTTACTTACTATATTGCTCTTTTCTCTTTGCTCTTTGCTCTTTGATCTTTGATCACAAACCGAAAATTGCGTCAAATCTTGGTTGCCATAGTGTGGTCTGGAGGACAGATGTACCAGGTGTAGAAATCTCATCTGCGGAGTGATCCCAAGAAGTCGTTTCTGTTGACGACCACACACCTCTCATGACATCGAAGATTACGACTTCACCTAAATCAATCCACCTCGCAAACAAGACCTAGTCTCCTTCGATCTCCAAACGGAAAAGCTCTTCGGAATCCATGTTCGTGTGTAGAACTTGGGCTAATGCTTCCGGCATAGTGCTCACTTCGTTCCAACTTCTCGTAGTGAAATCATACTTCCAGATATTCATCTGAGGTCTGTATTGATCTGTGCCTCGCGCAAGATATAGGCATCCTCGATGCTGAAAACCTTCTACACAGGGATCTTCCGACAAGAAGGTTAAGGGCACTCCCTCCGGTGTAATCATTGAGTTTGCCTCGCCTTTGATCATGATCAAGACATGGCCAAACCAGCATCTGCGTTTCGAGTCATCAGCTAACCCGCGATTTGGCTCGTTTGTTGTTTGTAACAGAAAGAATATATTTCCTTCAACCAGAACAACGCTTTTGATCCTCATCCTGACTCCAATACATAGCTCTTTATACTAAATGGTTGACGAATCGTAAAAGTTTTTCTGTTCACTTGCACAAGGAACTTATCGAAATGCGAGATCAAGACCCAACCATTTTGGGCTAGATCGAACATATGCACTATCAATTTCTCTCGGTCGAGCTCACAGTACTCTGGAAAGGAATTGCGCTGCACACATATTAGATTTACAGTTGTTTTGTTTCTACAATCTGCACCCATAGTACGATATGTAGTTAAACTCATTGATGTCGATGAAATTGGACGTTTTCTATCTGTGTCTGGACGTTCATGATCAATTTTGACTAGATCCCTTTGACTGAAACGAGGAGGTGGAGGCACCTGCTTGAGAAGTCTGTAAACTGGCTTGAAGAGGAAAAATAGGTATCCCCTCTCGTCTTTCTGACAGGATTGCACAAAAAAGAGACCTGCTGTAACGAATATCAAAGCCAGATGCCAGGGAATTGGCCCTTGGAAGTGTGTTTCAGCAGATCCAAGGACCTGGAGTGTTCCACGGCGACTGCTGGATACACGTGTGACGTATACATGTTATTCATCCGTAAGAAGAAGACAGGCTCCATCTCCCTCACAGGAAGTAATCGCAATTGAAGGAGGTAAAGATCCTAGTGTAGCAGGTTCGCTTAGAATCCAGTTCCATTCTCGAGATACAGATCTGAGCTGCAAGCAGGTTTCCCAGGGCAACTTCCGGAAGATATGCATGAGTATACTTGTTGGAAGATCTTCCAGGGAGAATGAATCTCTCCAGCATTTCCATTTCGAGGAGTAATTTGGTATAGCTGGTTCCATCCTCCAACTTCTCCGGAACTTCGTCCAGGTCCGACTCGTCAGGGCTGGTAAGTTCCTGTATAACGTGCTGTTCCCAGGTACTAATTTGATCCATTTTGGAAGATTGGACATCGAATTAGTAATTGAAGTGTTCTGCATCTAGTTATCCAAATGCACTGAAGTTTGATTATCCGCCTGGAGATCTGTATTACAAAGGAGGATGAATCCTCCCAGCAAAATCTGTCAGAGAGGAGGACTTCCTTGTGTCTGGTATTAAGATTGTGCCCGATCTCTAGGGTGATTCTCAATGGTACCGTTGACAGCGGAAACATGGAGACACGCACACTCGGACTCAAATGATCATGTTGCACGCACAGCCGTTCCAACGGGAATACTCACTGGCAGGCATGAGCTGCTCGCTAACCATTTCGAAATCTTTCATGGAGAGCGTATGTTCTCTGGGCACTTCCTCTCACCATTGAGCTGGTACATCTCTCCAAAAAGATTTGAACTTCATCTCTGTTAATCCGTCATAACTGGAATCTTCCTCCGTGTGGTCTTCCAGGGCCCTAAAGTGTTCCAATTTGGTGTATTGGACTCCCAGTTGGTGCCTGGAGTATTCCATATCTTGTCCCAGTGCTCCAGGTTACATCTCGCTAACTCCAATTCAAGCACAGAGCATGGAATCAACGACATCTGACTAACAACAACTAGCAGTTCTTAATCATGGATCTGCCACGTTCTTGACTAAGTGTTTTGAATTAGCAAGTGTTTTCGTGCAATTCTAAGACATTCCTAGTATGACTAGTATTCAAAGACGGAGTAAAACCCAAGAATGACTGCCTAAAGAGAGTGGACTAAATCAATGCCTGACATTACAGAGCCACAGATCTAGCACGAGCTCTTGCTCCGACAAGGGGTTAATAAGCATCTTAGGAATGATGAGGATTCTCATCATTTCCCTGTATATATTCTTCCAGAACACAACATTAAATTATTTGGATAAACTGGATACTCACATCTTCTGATGTCCTCTAGGGTGTAATGAGAAGAGAACATATTGATTCTCTGAGTTCTGAATACAATTTCACCCACATATACCAGTAATGTATTCGGGAAGTAGTTGTGGTGAGTTCAGAGAATTGTATGCCTCTATAAAAAGAAGCAGTTCGCAGAACTGGGGATCCAAACCCACTTAGGACCGAACCAACTAAAAACATGCAGATGGAAACCAGGAAATATATGCAGAGACGGATCCAAACTGATTTAAGCAAGTAAATACATGGAAGGCCGAGGAGATCGGAATTCGACAAAGAAAACGTAAGTGAATTGAACGAAAGCGGAAGCGAAGATTGAAATATTCCAGGAGTGGCATGTACAGTGGTATGCATCACGTAACAAAGGAAACCAGCCTTCTCGAGAACAGGAGACACAGGAAGCACAGCGAATTGCTCGACGGTTTCGCCCGAATAGGAAGATAAATTTTCGCAAGCCAAGGGAAAGCATTGAACAAGTAGAGAAACATAAAGGTAGTGGATGATGAGTGAGCTGGAGTGAACCTTGACAGGACTGGATAGTGTATATCAAACTCTGCTCCATGAGCGCATGAGTCACAAGACAATAAAATTACAAAGCAGCTGTCACACTGTCATACTAAATCAGGTCCTGTGAGGAAGGTCGTCTTAGTGAGGCTCAAGTTGTGAGTGATGTTACACGTGTGACTCACAGCAGGAAACAGTAAAATACAGAGAATACATAGGTAGAAGAGAATATATAATGATAAGAATTCGACTGTGTGGATAATGGCTGGCGCCCTTGGCAGAAACTCTCCGCCTGTTGGCGAGAACTCTGTTTCTCGGGTCCCTGTAGATACTAGAGCAGAATGAATAGCCGTGTATGTTTTTCTTTCTGCAGTACAAGGCGAAACTCTTCCTAAGAGGGTGGAGAGGGTTGTTTTCTTAGCGAAAGTTAAGAAGCTCTCAACAGGCAGCATGGTAAAGAACATTTAGACTTGCAAACTTTGCTATATCTTTCAAATTCCGATTTTATAATTCCCAGCTTCCTCTTGGGGGGAAACATCCAAGAGGACACGAGGATGATGTCTGCCTGTAAAGTACGGTCGCGATACTTCTGGACATAATAAAGTTTCATAGACTCAATGCGTTTCGGAAATTTTTGAAGTAGGTCTAACACCAATTTATCAAGCTTCGAGTTGGTAACAACTGCACACATTCACAGACAGTCGCTACAGAAAGCCAACTCATCCTACCTCACTGATGTACTGAGTTTTCAAAGAGCTGGGCGCACAGACTCAAATTTCTATAGAATTGATCGTCAATTGTGCAAGGGCACAAGCCCGTAGAAGAATGATAAGTATACAATATTGACAGTTCTTGTCAGTTTAGACCATATGGTACAGACGAATTCTACAAGGGAGAAGCCCTACTAATGGTACACATCCTGATCACGTTGATCTAGACTCGAATTCCGACACGTCTATGGACACTTCGCATCTGAGGTCCAAAGTACCAGCGTCCACAGGAATGATAAATGCTATGTAACAAGAACTTAAGTCCAAATAATTCTACTCTACGAGGATACAGTAATATACAGCCACACCACGGTTCGTGCAATTATCTATCACTTTGGCTAGAAACTACAACAGTAGGCCTTGATTTGTTTCCAAACTTAATATCTTGACCGCCTACATTCATTGAAACCATGTCCACTTTCCTATTGTTATCTAAAGCAGAGTTGCTTCTCCATGCTCGATCTGCCACTTTCGAGGTTGGCATGTCCTTCACTACTTGAGTTTGTTTCTTACGGGAGATACGTTCGGCTTGTAACTCTTTCTTCCGCGACTCGAAGATTCGTCGTTTCACCCGGCTTTTCTTCTTGTCCGCTATTGCCGCTAGCTGGTACAACTCCAGTGCGGATTCGAAATTTCCCAAATTATCCTCAACAACGGCCAGTTCCTGAACACAATTCAAGATTTTATCCGCCCAAAATAAGGACAACTTTCTTTCTTCTCAGAAACTTCAATACTTGATTTTACTCCATTATTGAATGAAACGCAAATTGTCACGGCTGCAAAGTCGACGGTTAGCTCCAACGTTAGGAATCTTAGATTCTCTATATTTCTTAGGTAGAAAGAGCTTAGGTAGCTTATAGCCGGGTGGAATAATCGATGACACCCGCAAAAACATGATGTCAATCCAACTAATTGTTACTCGTATCATGCACGAAGATATACAATCAGCAGAAACTTGTTTTGAAATGTAGACACACCATAAGCACACCGGCGTTCTCTGGCTCCACTGCGAGGGCGACTAATAGCATTTTTTTCGCGTTTGGTAGGTTTCCACATTTCCTCTCCATGTGAGCGAAGGCCTGCATGGACGAAGAGAGCTGAGTTAACCGGCATGGTATAACAATCCTCGGGTGTGAGACAAAGCTGACATCCATAATCTCTCCACAGATATATTAACCACAGTATACAGACCGGAATGGATCACCACAGCAACATTGATGGTCACCTCATTAGAAAGTAAGCAACAAGTGATAGGAGGTAATGACGTAATGACTCTCATTCCTGCAAAATAAGAAGCTTGACAGTACGTAATCTATGCAAAACAAGTCACCGACCTGTAGACAAGGTACACTGTTGGGATTGGCGCCTAGACCTCGCTCAAACAAAACCCGAGCTCCACTGAAGTTCCCGGAATCCTTTTCCAGAATCGCCCAAGCCTGCATAGATCATTCGAGACAAAGTTTATAGCTAGCTGCAAAGGCTCACGCTCGATTCAGACTAAAACGAAAGCGGGAGGGTCAAGGAACTTTCTCTTCGAAATATTGCTTTATTTTCAAAAATAAATTCATTCTATACGGATACTGAAATAACATGATGCTGTTGCGGTGTCCGTTGATAGAAACACATGCTTCGAACTTTATATCGGGCAGCATCACCGTCAAGTCCGGCACAAAACTCATGCAGATCGAGCGAAGTACATATGCTCCAAATTCCGCTGATGTCTATACAAAACAGTGATGCTCTTGGGGAGCAAAATTTCATTCTCAGAGGTTGCAGTGATATCATTTTCTATATGTTCATCACGTGAAAGCGTCCAATACTGACCTGCCAACAATGAACATTCTCTGGGTCGATGTCCGCACATTCTTTGTAGAGATTTCTGGCCCTTAGCCTGGATTCAACAGTCCCTACCAGTCCCTCTTGATGAGCCCATGCCTGCAGAATACGTTTATATGTGTTACAGGAATAAACAGATGCATGGTCCACCTCTTTGTAGCTCAAAGATCCGGCAAATTACGATACAGGAGTAAACGACGTCATCTAACAACTTACGGCTACATACCCTAACAATACGGTTAATACGTTTGTATCCCCTACGAAGTTTAGGATGCATAGGCATTTCCTGGGTTCCTAACGATTCTTACTCGCAAATCAACTTCCTTTCCATGCTTTCTGTTTTATTGGGTTGAATCCTAGCTTATAGATAAATGTTTGATCCTAGCTTGCACGTATTCGGACTTACCATAAGCTTCAATATTTCAGAAAGGAAATCTAAACGAATACCTGTAGAGTGTAGGTATTTTCTGGGTCCACCTCCAGCGCATGACCAAACAATTGGCGCATTTTTCTCCACTTCTTTTGACTAGCCTCGAACATAGCCCAAGCCTGCACAGGATTGAGCCCAAAACCTGTAAGATCCTAAACCCACGACTAGAACTCTTCCTGCCACTAATGCAACAAATTTTGATCCATAGGTAGCAGATATGGCCTAGTTCTCAGTCGCAATTGCATCACTTTGCGTGTAGATGTACTCACATGCCAACACTTAGTATCCTCTGGATCAGCCTCCACGGCCATCTTGAAATGTGACCGAGCAGCAGCGTAATTATGGGCTCGAGCTTCGAGTTTAGCCCGTGACTGATGTACAATAGCATTTCCAGGCTCAAGTTCAGCAGCTCGCTGAAGAAGTGACCGGGCCTTACTCCAGTTCCCTAATCGTTCTTCCAACATTGCCCATCCATGAAGCCCATAGACTCCGGCGGCACGAAGGATACTCTCAGGTTCACCCTGTTATAGCATTGCTCATGATTAGACAGTGTCTTAGACGTATAAAAATAATTTCAGCAAGGACCTTTTGCCTACGCAGAGGACTCCTGGGGACTTGATGCCTACAACTACAACTTATATGTGTAATATTGGAGATTCGACTAGGTGAGTTTCATCGCCACATTGGCCCCAAAGTAATTCCCGTCAATAGTTTTAAGGACACAACAAACGCCTAACCACGTGCGGATGTACTAGTCAACAGTCATATCGACATAAGGATGAAGCTACTGCATCGAAACCGTAAGAAACGCTCATACCTTTTGACTGGCATTCAAGGACTCCATGAACAAGTATCTGGCCCTTTCAGGATTTTGAACGTGTGCTTCAAGGGTGCCCCATGCTTGTAGCGCTCTAACGTAATCGACGCCCAGATCTCCTTTGAGTTTAAACGCGCGTATAGCTTGAGAGTACAAACGACCTGCGGCAACTCTGTCACCTGTTGACCAATTGAAAGAAACGTACTGCTCAGATAACAGAACCTCGTTTACTTGCAAGTAAAATATTTTATCCTAAAAGTAAAGCAAATTTTCAGTAACCAAAAATTGTAAGGTACTTACCACATTTTCTCTCAAGACTGGCTCGATGTAGGACTACTTTAACACTCGCTGGGTACTTCCTAGACAGCTGTTATTGCACCAAAAGAGACACAGATGAATACCATTAGTTGATGGATTGACATGAACCAGTAGTTGCTGTAAGCTGTATACTAATCTGCATCCCAACTCGTAGTTCGAACTTCAATGAAGCATGCATATAAGCAAAACAAAGATTCGATAGAACGAGGTACCATCGTGATCAACTTTCGAGCTGATGCATTCTCGCCAGCAGCGACATATTGTCTGAAGATTGACAATTCTTCCTCGATAACTCTTTCCAAAGCTGGGTCCTCCTCAACTGGAACTTCCGTTTCTTCCGAAGAGACATCCTCTGAGTTGCTTGGCCATCTTACTATGGCTTCCTGCATCTCCGGCCAAAGGACAGGCTCTTTCTGCAGGACTGGCGTTGCATGCTTTTCTGGCATGCGGAGTGGCTTGACTAGAGTTGGTTTCTGTTTCTCTACGCGGCTAGGAAGCTTCGGATTGTTGGCCACACTACCGTTCGTACTTTCAAACTGCACGTCAGTAGTCACCTCTGAGTTTGAAGAGGAACCGCCATTGACAGCCTCTGCTACTTCTGACTTTGAGTCCATCGGAGTAATCAAGATCGGGTTACTCAGACCAAATAGCGGTACAGAGTCTCCATTTGCAGCTTGTGAAACGGCTTTTGGGTCATTTTCGACCACTGCATCTTCCGAGTAGCAAGATCCAGAGTCAGCTCCCGGGTCTGACCCATCACCAAGACATAGCTTCTCTGAAGCAGTTTCTGTGATCAATGGGAGCTTTGTGCCTAGCTGCGAGCTAAACTCCCTATCAACCCCTGCAAGATTTTGCGATATTTGGATCTGGAGGAAACGTAAAATTTAGACACTCATAAAATGTACATATCGGAAGACAGTTCAAGCACTTGATAAATTTGCGCATTTAATGAACCGTACCTGATGTCGAAACTTGTCAAACTCTTCAGCGGATACGGACCCATCAGTATTGAGATCCACAATTCGCATAAGCTCCAACGCATCTTCCTGATCTGCTCCCAGTTCATGTATCACCTCTCTAAACTCATCAACACTTATTACTCCATCTTGATTCTTGTCAAACATTCTAAACATCCGATCCTCCCCATCCTGAATGGTATCAGATCCTTCGAAGCTTGCTGCATTCCTCGCAATTTCACTGAATCTCGTGGCGGCAACATTAGCGGCAGCAACCATTATCATCTTGAGGCTATTGACCTGCATAATGCGAAAATCTTTATGTGTAAGTCCATTCACCGTGGTGGAGCTGCCTAAGCAACCTCTTAGATAAGTATAAAGTTCCGCCAGAATAGGCCAAGCGGAAGTAAGCGACTGAGAGTGCCTCCTCCTGGAAAGCTCCAGACTGACAACTAACGAGTATCCCATCAAAAGAACCACACAAGTTCCCAAAACAGAAATACGAGCGACAGAGTACCAACCTGCTCTGGGTCAGTCAATCCTCCCTTGTATAATGAGTGTGACGCCTGGCCCGCTACTGCATTCGCATCCATTTCTGCTGTGCGAATCTGGATCTCCATTGGAGGACGCCACTCATTTTGATCGCATAGGTGAACTGCCAGATGGAGGCTTTCATAACCGTTCTGCTTTGGGTCGGCAATGTAATCTTTCAATCTTCCAGGTACCTCTTTCCAAATGCTGGTCGCGATTTCCATCGCTTTGTAGCAACTTCTTACTCCCCGTTCCTTTTCTTCAACGGCATCACTTCCGACTTTTGGTTCCAAAATCACACGAAGGCCTAGGACGTCGAAGACTTCCTCTGGCTTCCTTCCGTCCTTGAGAAGCTTTCTCATAGTGCTAAAACGACTCTTGTATCGACCTGTAATAGTGATTGTTTCGACTAGATCTTGCAGTTCTTTGTCTTGTTCCAATGCTGCTAGCAGTTGCTCTTTGCATTCGTCCACAACAACACTTCCGTCCACCCAATGACTTCTCAGCCAATTTTCGATGAAAGAGTACGAATCAGGGAACAGGACTCGGAACCCGAGATCTTCCAATTCTAGACTCATCGATCCAGTACCTATTGCGTGCGCTAGAGGTGCATAAATCTGCATTGTCTCCAAGGCAAGAATCTGCTGGCGGTATCTGGGCAACGAATGGATGTGTCGCATGGTGTCTAAACGGCTGGCGAGTTCTACAACGACAGCCCGAATATCATGGAAGGCAAGACAGAATTGTCTCAACGCCTTGGCGTTCTCATCATCAAGAGTTTCGACACGAGAGGGAATGTGTCTCACCCGGGAACAATCGTGCAGAAGACGAGGTATACTTTCTCCGAGGGTCTTTTCAATGATGCCATAGCTAACCAGTCCCGCATCAACAACCTCACTAAGCAAACCAGTACTGATTACCTCTGCATCCATCTGACAAGAAAAGTAGGCAGCGGTCAGCAACAAAGACCGTCAGACGTGAACAAAAAACAACAACAAAATTAGAGCCCTTCATCGGACAGATGGTTTGGGAAAAAGCTGAACCGAATCTCTGGGAATTCAACACCAAAACATAACCAAAAAGACGAACAAAAGAGACTGAATTGGGTGGAAGAGTAGTCTAGACCAACCCCAAGATCGGCAAGAGAATGAGCGACTGCAAGGGCCCGGCACAGTGGAGTTCGTCCGTCTTCATCTGCTGACTTTGCACTTTGAAGCGCCATGACCGTCAATTTTAGAGCGCGCAACAAGAGGTCCGAATCGCTACTCCTCACTAGTTCTGGGGGTAACCGTCCAGCCAATCCATCCCACGCCGCAACAAGCTCAACCACCCTTCTCCCTCCTGGCAGCTCTGCAAGTGATCTTGGTCCTCGAGATCCGTTGAGCCAGCCATCTTGCATACTACCCTCAGTGGCGAAACTGACCCTGGACACCTGATCTGCCACTTCAACGTCAAAGACATCTTTTGACATATCAGTTGACAGCATGTCTGGTCTATTTCCGGAGTATGAATCAATAGTTACTGGCTGAAACGATGGTCCGGCTTGAGCGGAAACTTCGGATTGGTCACAGATCTCTGCGCTACTGCTCTGTCGCCTTTGAAGTTCATTCTTACTTTCTCGTTTCAAGCTAGACTCCAACAATTTTCTCCCATATACTTCACCATCCGACTTATCATCAACAACTCTTAATTCTTCATCGGATATCAAACCCAGCTGCGTTTCAAGATCCACCAATCCATAATTACCAACAACCTGGACACGTCGTCGGCGCTCTCTAGTAGGCTGTCTCCTGGTCCGATCTTTTAACCGCCTTCCTCCATCATCTATTCCCTTTTCTGCTATAACTGTCTCGTGCTCTGGGGAATTCTGTACACGACCCTGCACTTCTAGGACAGGTTTCCTTCTTGTTCCCGCTGCACTGCTGTCATTTAAACCTCCACTGAGTTCACCCTGTTTAATTGAGTTGTTTTGAGATCTCGAAGTATCCGATTTGATAAATGAGAAAGTCTGAACAAGATTGACTTTGGTATCTACATAATTAGACTGGCAGGCGCTTCTCAAAGTCACCGAGGTCGAATCACAAGCTCTCCTTTGTCGCTCTCTGAAGGGGCCATCTCTGCCTGACTTCAGCTGTAAGAGGGAAACATCCAAAGGGCTCAGTAGATATATACACCTATTTTGATGATTGTTCTGTTAAACGAGAAGTCTTGCAAGCAGATCACCATAAACCTGGATGCAATAAGGTATACACATCAAGTCTCCTTATATCACATCCAGGAAAAGCAAAGTAGATTCAGAGATTCCAATTGAAAAGTCAATGGCCTGCATTCCGAAAGAGATTTTTGGAAACCAGGGACCACGGGAGAAAGGCTAAGGATACCCTGTATGCAATACGGTATCAAATATGTTACACAACCCGTCAATAACTGAGAACTAATATCAAGATTATTGAACGAAAAGCATCACGTTTGGAGGCCTTGTAACTACGACACGCACGCCTACGCAAATACACCGACTAGTAGGGTTGCGCGTATCAGCAGTTGCCTGGAAGCACCAAACACAATCCTCTGTATCTTTCAACACAACGATCACATTCAACATTACTGTGAACATTCTACAGTTGACAGCAACAACTATCACGCTTGCACGAGGGAAAAGACGGGCTCCGATCATGGCAAAAGACACAAACAGAATAAAATCTATATTCACTTGTTGATTATAATCAAATATCAAAGAAGCAAACTGAAGATTACGGAGCAAGTTTGGCACCTGCGGGGCGGGGCTGCAAGGCGCACTTTGAACCTGCAACGAACCCATGCTATTGGTACATGCCTTCATTCCTGTTCCTCCTCGCTCTGGTCACCACTGAACGCAAACCCTCGGAACCAGATTTCACCGCCCTACCGGCCCTTCTATTCACCTCCACCAGCGGTCGGAACTCTCGTCCTAAAAATCGATGAATCAATCAACTCACTTCACTCCACCTCCTTGACCTCCAGTAGTCGTAAATGCATAAAATCCACTGGCAGTCAGGCGCAAATGTTGCCCATAAGAGTCTATGTACAGAGATTCAAATTGTAACAAAGCTTTCAAATCCCGTCTCGCAAAAGAAGCGACGGGGGACAATCAGACGCATCTAACTACGAAACAGTAGCTGCCTCGAAACTCTCTCACATCCGTGGCTTCGAATTCCTTATCTAAATAAAACAGAATTGACACTCAGCTGTTAGAATCAATTGACGAAAGTGTAGTAAGACCAGCGATATTCTCTACAGACAACGACGGAGCCCTACTCCGGCCTTGCTTCGCTCCTGGCCTCCCAGCACAAAGGAAAGGCTCCCGAAGAATCCTGTGGCTTCTCGGCAGCCAGACGCGTGGCTTACATCTCTCGTATGTAGACCACTTATCTGTACGTACTTTCCGAACCAGTTCCAGTATAGTTGTCGCTTACTACTAGGTTCCGTATCTAGCCTCGGAGGTTGGCATCTCCTCTCCAAACCTACCCGTGACATTTGGGCTCCTGCGGATTGGAAGATCTTAGGATGCTACAAGAACGCCTCATGAGACCTGCTGGTACCGGCAGAGCACCACGACTCGACGACTCCCAAAAGAAAAGAGGGAATGCGAGTCTATGGTCACGAGTGGAGGACACTCCACACCACAAACCTTCGACGACGGCCACGTGGATGCACAAGTAGCAGTCAGAAGAAACTATTTGCGCGCTCTTGCGCTGCAAAGCGCCCCCGAATGTAGCGAGTCTGATTGCTCACTAGGTTCGGCAAATATGTCCCAGTAGAAAAATATCAAGAAAATATGACGTGGTGCCGTCGAAGCAACACAACGACAGGACACGACCGTATTGTATACTTTATTCGCGTTAACAAAACGCTTTACCTCCGTATATCACGGTGTAGTGGATAACTCTAACTCTGCCAGCAAAGGATCTAGCAGTATCTGTAAATTCTTATGAAAGGGGGCGAATTCGGTGACTAACCTTGTCCAAATCACGCACTTGTTGTTATCAAGAGCAGTCAAAATGTTATATTTTGCAAGACCATCTTTCCATTGATCATGTGAGTTGGCTACCATGTAATGCATTGGATAGTGTATCTTATTATTAAATATTTTTCGAATAAATATTCGGAAATTTAGATTTTTCTTGAATACGTCTTAAAATAAAATTTCCATTTGTTGTATAATCCAAAAATATACTTTTAGGAGTTATCTAGTTCATGAGGTTATATTTAATCTCATAATTGTCAATTCTTAATTATTCGACGAAGAAATATCATATTCACTACAAATTATTTGCATTAAAAGGTAGAAAAAATGGTGCTATGCTACCCATAATTTTACGCTTTAAGATATGGGTGATATGTTATCCATAATGGAAGATAATGGGTGTGATCCTTGATCTCCTCCTCATCTCTATGGTAAAAGAAGGCGACCTAAACTCCACGGTGGTGGGAGCGGAAAATTTGAAGAAAGTTACATTTTCTAAAGCGTGCAAGGCAGACATCAGTGAGATTTCATAGCCAAGCATAGTAAAGAGATGGAAGATCCTCTAGAGTAGTCTCTATAGTCATATTTCTTGAATGTATAGTGTTGTCCCAAGAAAGTACGGAGGGAGGGGATCAATCTTGAGAAGGAAAAGAAAAAATTAAGTGATTGATGAAAGAAAGACAACAGGGGGATACTTAAGATGACGTTGGTTTCTGTAAAATAATTTACCCGGTGATGAAAAGCTCAAGACTATTCAGTCATCAAAGTTGCCTGATTAAAAGTTACATAATTAATATTACAATCTGGATTCTAGACAAGATTACGGAGTATATTAAATAGATTATCTAACAAATCGATATGAAACGTGTACTTCACAAGGAAAAAGAATACCAATGTATACGTAGACAAGGAAAAGCTTCAATAATGTTCATATATTTGTACAGTGTCTCCTATAACCCGTAAATTTTAGCGTATCATGATTTTCGTAGATTTTAACGGATTACGAGTATCGCGATTAGTAATCCTTTACGGTTATGGGTATTTTACCTATAAGTTTCCTTCTGGATATTTACGAGTACCCACAAAATGATCATTGAAACCCTCCAATACCATCATGTTGAGTGAGGAGAGACTCGTCGTAGTATATTATTATATATCATATGATTTCAGAGTTGAACAAAGTGATCCAAACGAGTTCCTTTGCATTAGCAAACTCTATGAAATAATCTCTCCTGTCCAATTTGATCACTGGAAATCGATGGTCATCCAAGCCATTGCCGCATCGGATGGGTGTACTTGAAAGTTATAGAATAAAATGAAGCAGGAGCTTTCCCATCGTGGTAATGTTGTTAGAATCTATCGAAATTTGAACCAATAATTTTTCCAATATAATATTTACTAATTCTGAAAGAATAAATGACTCTTATATCATTTTATTGCGTCAAAGAACAAATCATCATCGTATGAAGTATCCTTAAATCCCTTGAAATCTCCAAAATATGGAATCAAGGTTTGTAGAAAAATAAGATGTCAAACCATATGTACAAACGGAAGACCAACGGATTCTACTTGGGAGGGAAAGGAAAGTATTCCCTAAATTGAGGAAGAGATTGTTTTGAAATGAGTCATAATTTAAGAATAAGATTCCATAAGTAAAGAAATGGGGAAAGAGGGGTATAAAGGGGAGAGGAGAAAGTTCCATGAATAAATAGTCATTGGAAGGAGGTATGTTATAGAAGAGGGCACATTATGGAAGACAGTCTGTCTAAACCATCATCTGATCATCAATAAGTTAGATAAAGTAGTGTATGAAACTTTAACTATTCAGTTTTAGGCTAAAATCTATGATATTAGAAACTCTTTATTTTGTTGACTGATTGACGCAGGCAAGTTTGGTTGTGTTCGTATTTATTCCACTTTTACTTTTACTACGGGCTTTGCTTTGTCCGTAAGAATTTTTCATCAGTAGTCACAAGTAAAGCAGTGTGTGAAACTTCAAGCATTCAATTTTAGGCTAAAATCTATGATATTAGAAATTTGTGATTTGGGTGACTGATTGATACTGGCGAGTTTGGCTGTGTTAGTATTTATTCCACTTTACTTTTACTTTTACTACGGGCCTTGTACATATGCAGTTTACGTATGTAAGCTTTGCTTTCTGAAAGAAATGGAACTTGTCATAAAAATACATGAAATAACATGCAAATTGATACTCTTACTTGACCTAATTTTCTTTTGCAGTGTGGTTTTATTAGTTTTTAAATAAGTAGGATAGCCTGCCTTTTTATAAAATTGAAAGGCAACTGCGCACAAACACAAGCAACGCTATTACATTCTCAAAGTGCTAGCAAATTGGATATTGGAAATGAGAGCAAAAGCAATTTAGAAAACGGGAGATCCAAAAATCCATTAAGTGCATATAAAGTGTAGAGGAAATATAAACATGGTACGCGCAAATCGAAATGAATAATAACTTAGGCAAGGAAATTAAGTGAATCTAACGAAACAAATGTAAGCCCAAGTAAAGACATACTTGATACATTGCTCACATGCAAAACTAGTATATATCGTGTAACTGACAAGCAAGACGTGAATGAAAGGATTAATCATTTGAAATCAAAAGTCAAGTAAGAACCATGAAACATACAAACATTGAGTTAATAGTAGTAGAAAAAGCATAAGTTGAGGATGGGGGAGTGGAGTCTAAGTGGGAGAGAAATGAATGGTGTCTTGGCTGAGTTCGAGCACAGCGTTAGAGGATTGGATAATGTAATTCTAGAATACTAAGCAGTTGAAAGAAGCATAGGAATCATAAGAAGCTTCCACAAAAGTGCACACAATTTCATCAAGGTCTAACGTAGTGCCAAAGTAGCTGGGCAAATACCAACATATTTAGTATTGAGTTTTTCTTTGAATGCCCATGAGTGCCAAGGCAAACTTGACTGCCTCCAAAAATCCAAAAGTGCCACTCAAAGTAGTAACCCTCGATAACACTAGAACTTATGCAAGAACTATCAAGATCATGTGGTGAAATTCTATAAAACTTACATAATTTTGTGGAAACTGGACGGAAAGGGCCACTTAAAGTACATAAATAAGAATGATCATAATAAATAAACTTAACTTCAACATGATGATAAGCAAACAAAAGTTGCATGATCGTGAGCGTGAGAAAGGAAAGAAAACGAGACATACCTTGTGAATGCCTGAAAGAAAACATCAATTAACACGGAAGCAAACAAAACATAGCAAGTTGTCCGATGATACAAGCTGAGGTATAGACTCAGGAGACCAAAGACAAAGATATCCAAGAACAAGAAGGGGTAAGCAATATCATTAAGGGAGTGTGAGAGTGGAGTAAGAGCATCAAAGAACAAAAGGGAGCGTATGATATCGTTTAGGGATGTGAGAGAAGGAAAGACAATTTATACGTTGGGTGAGGTGAGGGGTTGTAGAACAAGGTGATCCCTTGTAAATAGTCAGACAATCATCCATATTATACAAGAGATCGAAAAGTGTATTTTATTCAAAGATACTAATGCACTACACAAGTAAGGAGTGGATCGAGGTATGTTAGATATTTCACTTTGGGGAGTGTTGGTATGTTATACAAAAGATCGAAATTATATTTTATCCAATGACATTTATCTATTACAAAGTAATAATTGAGGTATGTTGGATATTTCACTTGGGGGATTATTGGTATGCATTGCAGACGACATAAATTAGTGCAAACTTGCATACGGCTAAAGAGATCAAGTGAAAGCCACAAATATTTAGATAATGAATCCCACAACGCATATAGTTTTGGAGAGGATGATCAACTATCCTCTTGGATGGGCAGAGCCGGTATATGATGACAGCTTCACTTTATTCATCTAATCTTGGAGTTACACGAAGGTATGGATATGGCATTTTAGAAATTTATTAAAAATAGCACAAGAATTTTCGGTACTGGACAACAAGGATAAAACTTTTATATTCCATTTTGTACCTTACTTAAGATGCGGTCAGCGGATGATGTTTCTTCCGATGCTCTAGACCATTTGACTTATAAACCTTACTTTTTGGCTTACATTACCTTGATATTTTAAGTGAAGTATTACAACTTTCTCATTTTGAAGCTATCATAAACGTAGCACCTTTACATTACCTTGATCTTGTAAGTGATATTCTAAGTGCACTACTACACTCTTTTCACCCCTTTTTTACCTTTTAAGTTTAATCTTTGTTCAAAGTTGCATCCTTGTTCTGATTGATGGGCCTTCCCATCTTTCTTGTTATTCTAAGCAGATCGGTTATGGACTTAAAGGGAGTGGATGAGGTCGAAGTGCTATAGGGAGTTATCGGGTCCTGTAATTTGCCGTAAGAAAAATATGGAGTCTCTGAATTTTTTGATGGTAGTCGAAACAGGGATACACATTTTGAATTATGGGATAAGCGCCACGCCCCACAACATTCTCGACGGGAAAAAAAATCGATCAACAATGAATTCGTGAATCTAGTTTTTTCTTGCCATATTTTTAACAACTGAGACGCCTTTATGTGCTGCTAGACCTTCTCCACGGCTTCATTGTACGGGTAATAAATACTCGGGTATGGACAAAAGATCCAGTTTGATCAAAGAGGAAGCCCGATTTTACCCCCTTTGTCTTTTCTTTGTTAGGCTTGATTGGGTTTTTCCATCCTTCTTGTTTCGCTAGCGGTCGCGTTTCAAAGAGTAAGAAGGCGACGGCGTGTGATAACAAGAATGATAAGAAGATTCCCATCGAGCCATACAAGGAAAAAACATAGGGGATAAAATGGGTTGATCAAAGATATCGACAATTGAATATTTGATAACTTTTTGGACCGTGCAATTGAATCTTGAAATGTTGCAATAGGCACTAAGCGCTAAGTTTTTAGCCCTTAGTGTCGACTTCAACATTTTCTCTCCAAACTGGACCAAGGGGTATTGAAGGAATAAGGTGCTCCTTCAATATCTTAATATCTGATCTGGACGCTGCAAATTATAGATGACCTTTATTCTTTTCTATTGGGGCATGTAGGTATTCATTCGTCATAAGAATCTGAGCCATCATGAGCTACTGAGGGGGATCACTTATTGCAACTCTAATCTGTGAGTTCTCGTTAAAGGAATGCCCACTTGCTAGTGAAGCTCTTACCGAAAAGACACTTCCAGTAAAAGATAAAGATCGTAAGAAGATATTGTAATGTGTACGTGTGAGAAATATCCCATTTTGGAGGACAACCAAGGGCATTCCTCAAGAAGGAAGCGGTGAAACTGTTCGAGAAGCAAATGATACCTGCAGTGCTGCATATGCCACTTTGATTTCAAAATTCATCGCAAATGGGGATTGATGAATCGAGAATCTGAGAGAGTCTATGTGCATTCTACTGCATCCGTACTTGTTTGGTTGATTTGATTCTCAAGAACCGTTAAGAGGTAATTCTCCAAAGGGATTTCGCAGCCTCCATTTCCCTTCTAAGACATTGCACTCAGGCCGGCTGGGGAGAAAGATGGATATGGATACTGTACCTGACACATACAGAAGCGGTTGATTGGAAATGAGTCTACACCAATATTTTATACTAATAGCTCATGAGTAATATTCCAAGGATCGAGACAATGAATGGACATTTGACTGATCTTCACGATCAAATTTGTTTGAAATTTGCTGTAGCAGAGCTACGGAGAGACTTGCCTGCAAAGCCTGCGCCTCTACTGGTAGTCATGGTGAAGCTTCCTCGACAAGTGATGAGATGATGCTAGTGGTCTAAGGAAGAGGCCAGTTGCACCTGAGAGTGAGTGCTCTTCGTGTGTGAGCGGGGAAAGTGCCTTCTCTCCACCTACAACTCTTTACTGGTCTGAATGAAAATGTGCGCTGATAGGTGATGAGATGGTGTTAGAGGTCCAAGAAAGAGGCAAATTCGATTCGAGCAGTGGTCTTTCGTGTGTGGGCGGGGAAAGTCCCTACTCTCCAGCACCAACCTGTGCTAGAGAGCCTTACCGGTATGTATTGAAATGTGCATCGAATCAGATTGTACGAGTCAAGATCATCTCAATCCTTTCATTCATCTATGCACTTGAAGCTCCCAGCCACGTCACCGCACAGAAAGTAACTGTTCTGCATCTCAATTGGTTTCCATCTCAATTGATTTCATGCTTCCATACCTGGAAGCATGAAATCCTTTGCAACCTTCCACTTGTCGAAATATGATTGACGGCCAAGAGCGAAGTAAATAGCGCACATTGTGCAGCATCCGACATTGTCAAGAACTTAACATTCAATACCGCCTGGCATGTCATTTCAGGAAGCTCTTCAGATCTACAAGACCAGCGCCAATACATAAGGCAGGCTTTATACACGCGTCACAGTACCGGGCTGATTGTTGGGAAAATTTGAGTAGATGTGATATCATTATGATCTGTCATTGAATTAGTCTAGTTCATTGTGCTGAGATCAGCTGATCCACTATTCCTCGTTACAAACTTCCTTTGAAGTTTCCTGCTGCGATCGTCACTTTTGCTATATTCTTGTCGGGGAAGCAAAATCCAACCTGTATCGACAGTTCTGGATCTCTATCGTTATTCTTCCACATCGGAGAATATTATAGACGTGGAGGAGAATCATTCCTCCAGAGTCCACAATCCCAAGTTAAAATACGCTTTCTATGTCATTTGTCTGCAGCCTTACGTGCGAGATGCTAGTCGGTCTACAAACTTTTATTCTTGAATAGAATACGGCACTTATATAGCTCCCTCGTTATCTCGTGTGGTTCTCGTGTCACCCTACAAGTTTGCATCCCCAAATAGAATTATTTTATTTTTTGTTGTATCAGACGGGAAGTATGATTGATGAGATGCATTTTCATTTGTTAAGTTGGTCTCACATGGTTGAGTTTGTGTAATGCGTAAATATATATGTCCAAGTAAAAAGATTTCTCTCCATTATAAAAGTTGGTCAGTTTTGTCCCTGCAAAAACCAAATTTATCAGATGTTGGACCTAGTTTTTTTATTGACATTCAAGTTTCCCATGTTTGGTCATTTAATGTTCATTCTCTTGACAATGATTTCTATTCTTTTGGCTTTCACAATTCATTCATTCTAGTGTATGTTATAAAAGCCACATTCTCATTAGTTATTCCAAAGGGTAATACATGAATTTTCCTAAACCTTCTAAGGAGCAAGTCAACATAGATTCACAATTGGGGTTTTTATAGCCTATTTTGTGGAGTTATTATGGTTAGAGGCGTCGGATCTGTAAAACTTTATACGAATGCTTGAAAACTGGTATAAAGAATGACTGGTAGGGTGCTCGTACAATGTTTTATGAGTTAAGTTTTATTTACAGTCCGTTTAGTTTTGGAATTCTAGGGAGGATTAGTTGCAAGGTAAGAAAGATCAGCATTAATTTCTTTAATAATGTTAATAAGAGGAGAAAACTGATTTAGACTACTGCAAGATGATTAATGTGAAAAGAAAACTAAAATATAAAACCATGAATCCTTTGGACTAGAATTTACTGTATTAACTAGTTAATTTTAAAAAAAGTTGAATTCCATAGTTTATTCTCTCACATTGAGTTTTCCTTCCTTGTTGCATTTACAATTGGATTCTTTTGTTGTTGCACCAACACTAAAAATTAGTCTTGTCTTTTGATTGTACTCCCTTCTTCCCACTTCCCACTGCATTGCAAAATTGTATTATCCACTACTTCTCTTTGCTCAAAGAGCCCAAGCACTAAATCTTAATTTTATCTTCCTCCATCATTTTAAGACTAAGATAGATTCAAGATAATTTCATATTATCACGTTCCAATATTGGATTATTGAAATGAATTGGAGAATGTCAATCCGATTCATGATGGAACATGGAAGAAGCCCCATACATAGTATATATAGTAACACTATATTTGTAATACCAATAGCTAGATTTATTATCTAGAGGTGAAAATTGACTTGGTAACATCTAGAAGTATGTTAGGTGTGATGGGCTAGGTAGATCAGATAGAGGTGTCACCAAAAGAGAATTTCTACTAATAGAGCAAGAGCCAAAAATAACCTGAAAATGTAATACCAATAGCTAGACATATTATATAGAGGTGAAAATTAGCTTGATAACATCTAGAAGGATGTAAGAGATAATGGACTAAGTAGATCAGATAGAGGCATCACCAAGAGAGTAATTCTACTAATAGTGCAGAAGCCAAAAATAATCTAAAAACTTTAGAGCAAATTTTGGAGGTCTAACCAAATGAATTAGACCTAAAAAATGTGTAGATTCCCCCTCCCCTACCCTCCAACCCCAACCCCAACAAAAGAGAGGCTAGCCTTTTCCTCCCTCATTTTGTCTCATTGAGAGCTTTCCAATGGTACCTCACCCATGCTATTTTAAGATTCCTACGAGAAGGTTTTTTTTAAGATTCCTTCTGGTTAAAGATTTTTGACCAACCAGGTAGGACCATAACTGACATGTCATCTATGCATGCAATTAATCTAAGGGTAGAGCTCCTTGCCAGGTCACCTATCCATGTATCTGATCCTTTGATGGAATACTCTTTGCTATGTAATAAAGTCAAGGTGCTCCTTTGGGCACCGGAGTATTGAGTGTGAAGCTTTCTCTTAAGGTCTCTTATCCTCATAAGATTACATATTCCATTCAATTATATGGCAACTTATATAATGAAGCATTGGTGAGGATGTCATGAGTTGCTGAGGGAGATAAAGTATGTATAAAATAAACTAGATATATAAAATTAGATTTATCAACGAGAAAGGGGAAGGGAGGGTCTTAGGGAGAGGAATCAAAATTGGATACAAAATAAAATGAAATTATTTATATCCTTATTTTCATAGAATGAATACTAAGTTTGGTATTGGACTAACATTTTTGCATCTACTTTGATATGTATATGGCTTGGAGATTAAGTGGATATCACAACAATCAAATATGGTAAAGAAGGCAGATCAAATACCAATGGTAGGTTCAAGTTCAAAAGATTGAGAATGATCTTGGAGAGAAAATCATCTATCAAGAATAAGTGAGTTCTTTCCTTTCTTAAGTAAAATTATTTTTTAGGTTTAGAAGAGCAAAGTACATTCACCTGCTTTAAATTACTCAATGCTTTAGTTTTAGGTATGAAATCCTCCTTTGAAGATGGACGTGATGATATTATTCCAAGATTGACATCTTTTAGATATCAAGATTGTGAGAGAGAAGTTGGATGAGAGCCAAAAAGAGAGAATATATAGGGTGTATTCTAAACTAGAACCCACTAATGCAACTTTATCCAAGGTAATATCAAGTCACGCAAAATTAAAGAGCATGTTAGAAGAAACTAAACAAAGATGTGATTTAGCAAAATTTGAGGCTCAAAAGTGGCAAAGATAGAAAAATAGAAAGCTAAAATAGAAGCCCAAAAGATAATGCTCTTAGTGAAATAAAGAATGAAGCTTGAGAAAATGAGATTTAAAGAAAGGAAAGTTAAGTTTATGTTGTGTAATGATGCATATGCATATAATGATCATCTTATATATAGTTGGGCTTAGCTAGTTTACTAGTACATCTTGGCTATTATCTTTGCAATTATAATTATAGTGGCAACTAAGGAGTGCTAAGTCAAAATATTTATATTCAATAGCTCTAAAATTAGCTAAAACAAGGAAATCTCCATAAGAGATTGAAAGTTTTATAAACATACTTTTGAGATATATGTTCAACCTCTTAAAGTAGAGTAATAATTCCAAATTATTTCTACCATATTTTATCCCTTGCACTTTAAGTGTAAACAATAATAGCAATAAATCTATTACCTATGATAACCCAATGTCAAAGTATTGAAAGTATAAATGGTAAGAATAGATCATTCCATCCAGGATACAAGTTGGAGATGACTAAAACCAAAGATATAATATCATGGTGCAAAACATCTATTATTGGGCAAAGTCATTCTAAGAAGAGGGTCAAGTCACCACTTCTGGTGCACTACAAAAATAGATAATCACCAAGAATCACACAATAGATTTAATCCCAAGGATTCTTGACTCTCAATCAAGAATCCTGATCCATTTGTAATGAAGGTCATTTGACCTTGGAATTTTTATACCTTCCTCATTGCTTAGGAAAATTCTTGACATTTATCATTTTAATATTCATAAGTACTACAATCAGCACTCTTGTAACAATCCAAAGATAGAAAAATATAAGATTGAAATCCCTAATTTGATGCACCAAAGGAGCACTCTAAATTTATTATATAGTAGAAACAAACCCCTCAACATGAGCTCCCACCTTAGATTAGATACATGGATTGGTGACATGTAAGCCTTAGTCCTATTTGGTTGGTGAAACAAGTTTGACCATAAGGGAATATTTTCTATAGAAAGCACAAAATAGAATGGAAGTGGTATTGTTGGAAAGATCTTGATGTGACAAACTAAGTGGGGTAGAAGACAATACCTTTACCACAAAAGATGAGGGAGGGGAGAATAAAATTTCAAGGCTTAATTCTTTTGTTTAGGTCTTCAAAATTGGCACTGAAGTTTCAATATGTTATTTACCTTTGTTGTATTACTGGATGTCTATATTGGAGACTCTTCAATCCACTCAACTTAGACCATCATGTATAACAACTCAAAAGATATTACCAAGCCGATTTCTCTTTTAGCTAATTTGTCTAGCTAGATTATAGACCTCCACTCATTTAAGACAAAATGTTCTCACTACAAAGTTGTTGCCTAAAAGATTGCACTAACATTGATGCATTGGTCAAGTTAGCTATGGGCTCCCAAGTTGCCTCATACAAGGTGTACCCTTTCCATTCTATGAGATACTCCACACGATAATGGTAGTTACCTTGGGTACAATTCTTGAGAATGAGTTGGATTTCATATTCCTCCATTCTATCAATGAGGTCTAAAAAAAGTCTTGTATGGAATTAAAGTGTGTAGGTTGGGGTGCATAATTGCATAACACATAGATCTGAAACATTGGATGGATCTTCATGTGTTGAGGTATCTCAAGGTGATAAGCAACTACTCTAACTTGATAGAGGATGGGAAAAGAGCAAATAAATCAAGGGTTGAACTTATAAGGGCCAACCAACATAATGTTGGTTGTGGATAGCCACACTTGATCCCCAACTTCAAACTCCATGTGCAAGCAATGTGCATTTGCATATTGTTTCTACCAATTTTGGACTATCCGCAACCTATTCTTGATATTCTCCACACCATGGTGGATCCTTGACACAAAAGCATTTACAAGATCAATTTTTGTAGCCACACAACCAACCTTTACCAAGCTAAAAGTTGTGAAAGGGTGTTCTCCATACATGAGGAAGAATGGCATGACCTTTGTAGAGGCATTCACCAAATTATTGTAGGCAAATTCAACTAGTGGAAGTAATGTGTCCCACCTTTCATGCTCCTCCAAAGTAAATCCATGTAGCATGTACTCAATAGTGCAATTGGCCTACTCTATTTGTCCATTAGTTTGTGAATTGTATGTAGTGGATATTGCAAGTTTGGTTTTGAAGACTCCAAAGAGTGTTCTCCAAACAAACCAATGAATTGAGTATCGCAATCTATCATGAGCATTCAAGATATATGTGTTGGGAAAAGACCATAATTAAGTACCATTAAACCAACTGCAATGCAGTCATGTCCTTGGTCATTAGACACAAATCAATCATTTTGCTAAGTTGGTCTACAAATACTACAAATGATGTCAAAACCTAAGGTGGTCTTGGGTAATTCACAAACTAGATCCATGCTGACCCCCCAATGTTATGTAAGGGTAAGAAGGAGTTGAAGGAGACCTACAAGAGTTAAATTTAAGGGCTTTATTTTGATGATAAGAATGCAACTTCAAACATACTCCATCACATTCTTTGCACATCTTGGGCCAATAATAATGGCATTTGATTGCATCTAATGTTTTTTCTACTCCAACATTACATGCCATTATAAAATCGTGACATTCAACTAGAATGGTGGTTTGTAGGTATGGAGCATCAAGGATTGATGACTTGCCATCAAGGACTTGGATGGCAAGTTTTGGATCTTGGGTATTGGATACACCTTTGCAATATTGAGCTCCTACAATCTATGGGTTAGTCTTTGTAGCATCAAGAATTATTTTCCAATAATTTTGGTGCATTTGACCTCTACAACTATATTATTTGTTGTAGGCATCCAGGTTAATGCATCCACAAGTTGCATGTTGCCCTCCATAAATGTGATAGTCATGTTGAAGCGTTGTCTCCACTCTACCTAGTGAATCTATCTATGAGAGAGATCTTTTTGTATTACTAGGTAGACTAGTGGTTTGTGATATATCTCCATTATAATGCCTTCTTGCCAATATAGTGCTTCCAATGCTTGGCAATAAGGATAATTGCCAACTCTTCTCATCTGGCCATGTCATAATTAGTAATAGTTTTCAAAAGAAATGTGCAATTGGGGATCATCCATCATCCCATTCTGATTGTAAAATTGCTCCTCTTGCAATGCTTGATGTATTTGTAGCCAACTTGATTGGATGTTTGGGATCATACCATTTTAGGATTGGTGTATGTAATAATACCTCTTTCAATACTTGAAAGGCAAGTTTTTATGCAATTCCATAACCTCATTTCCTTCCTTTGCCAAGTAATGATATTAAAGGATTGTGCAATCCTAAAGAAGTCCTTGACAAATTGATGATAAAACCCAATTAATCCCGATAAACTCTAGAGTTGTTTTTGACCGTTTAGAGCACCCCAATTCTTAATGACTTCTATTTTATTTGTTAAAGTTTTGATACACATTACTTTATGACCTAAGTAATCTACGTCAAACTTACCAAACTCACACTTTGAAAGTTTGGCATACAATTGAGTTTTGTTGTAAGACCTGGAGGACTTCTTGTAGATGTTACTCACGCTTTTTCATTGTACTAACCATAGATTAGGATCATCGAGAAAAATGATAATTGACTTATCCAAGTATAGAAAAAATATATTATTCATCAAACTCATGAAAGTGACCGGTACATTGATGATACCAAATGGTATCACTAGGGACTCAAAGTGACCACACATTGTTTGAAAGGCAATTTTATGCATGTCTTCCTTGCTATCCTAATTTTGTTGTAACTGATCCACAGGTCAAGTTTGGTGAAGCGCTTTGTCACATTGAGTTGATTAAATAGGTCATCCTTTTGAGGTAATGGATATTTATTCTTCTCCATTTGTTTATTAGGGCTTGGTAGTCAATGCACATCCAATGCATACCATCCTTCTTCTTTGCAAACAAGACAAGAGCCCAATATGGTAATATGTTGGGTTGGGTGAACACTTTTTGCAACATTTCTTTGATTTGAGCCTTGCACTCCTCCAACTCATTATGTGATAGTCAATATAGAGCTTTACATGGAGGTGTACTCCCAAAAATTAACTTGATTTTATGATCTACTTTCCATTTAGATGGTAATTTTGACGGTAAACAAGAAACACATCCTTAAATTCTTTCTATCATATCTTGCAAATTTTCAATAAGTTGTCCATCAAGTTGTGCACTATGAACATCTCTTATTAGGCCCAAGAAACTATTATTTGCCTTATTGATAGTTGTTGTTTCTATGATATAAAGAGGCAATTCTTGCCTTTGAGATTTTATCCTATCTCCAAATACTTTCCATTGGCTAGTTCTTACTATTTCCTTTTGCCAATCTACCATTGGGGTTGTAATGATCTATCCACAACATGCCCAAGATCACATCGTAACAAGCTAACCATATCACATACCATTGGATCTCCTCCTTATACTCTTTTACAAAGAGTGCTACTTTTTTAGGTAATGACTCAATTCTCTTTGTTTGACCATTAAGTATCTCTACTTCTTCACTCTCATCCCTCTCTAGTTCTATCCCTAACCTTATTGCAATAGAGCAAGACAAGAAATTTTTACTACTCCAAATCTATAAATATTCTCACTTGATTCCTTTTTAGGACTCTATCTACAATAATTAATTGTGTGATTGTCTTCCTTAATCTCATACACTCATCCTCTTCCTCTCCTTACTTTTACTCCTCTTGTTTGAGCCAATAAAGCCACGAGGTACATTAATTGGTAATCTTTATTTTCCAACATGATTTTAGCATCCTCATCTTCACTTTGTCCTTCCAAGTTGTTCAAAGATTACTTGTATGGATGCTAAGGACTCCTAGGAAAGCAAGCACAACAATTGATTGCTATATGCCCAAATTGTCAAGTGTAACAATGTTGTTGTTCTACTCAAGCCCCTTCTCACCTTGGGACTCTATCTCTCCTTTCTTTGATGCATTCATGTTCTCCTTGGAACAATCAAGCTCCTCAGTCTTGAAAATGAATGTTGCCCAATTATAAAGGAGTTGGTCTACCAAAGTGGAGTGTTTAGCTTGATAGTGTTGTTTTGGGACTGCCATTTCACCTCCTCCAAGTATTATGCTATTCTCTAAGCACACACAATGACTTTAAAAATTATACAAGGATTTTGTACCATTAACTCTTGTTTAATTTTCTCTTTTAACCATTGTTTGAAGTTATCAAGAGCTTTTGCTAGTTTCATATCAATTATTGTGACCAATAGATTAAAAAATGCCTCCAAAATTCTTTTATATTATTCTTTTGCTTCAACTCCCATAGTCAAGTTTGAACTATATGTACAAAATACACAAATTGGAAATTCTTCAATAATCATTTTTGCATCATTGTCCATGTGACCTCTCTTCCTTCTATCAAAATTGCTCACTCCCAACCATTATACCAAGTGAGAGCTTTATCAATCAAATACCCACATGAAAACACACATACAAAATGATTGATGATCTTTGCTATGAATCATCAAAAATATCAATCCATTCTTAATATTTAGTTCTCTACTACTCCCATGGAGAGTTATCCATTGTAAGGCATGATGTTACATATCTTCTTCATCCATAGTAACAATGTGGCTTCATTGTTGACTTGGGCCTATGTCACCAACATGGATGATTCTATAGGTACTTTGGCTATTGTCAGTGGGTTTGGAGATGATCCTCCTACTTACATTATATTATTTCTCCAAATGTGAGTACTTGACTTTGCAATGTTCCCACTATCATCTTGATCTCTTGGAACTCATTAAACATCCCACGCATTCCTTGCATCAAATACTACAATTTCAATTCTATGATTTGTACAAGTGATGGGATCTCAATAAATACTTTCTATTTCAATAAAGGATTAATATGATCGCTCAAGAAGGAGCACAAATGATTAGGATGACCATTGGGACCTCAAAGGCTATCACTTGTTCATAATAATCCTCACCAAAGTTGTAAACCACAAAATCCTTGAACATCACTTTTGGCCTAACTACATGATGGATTTCTACTTGAGTGTTGAAAGGAAGAGGATTAAATATATTCAGATCCATTGCATCATAATAGAATATAAATCATCAAATCTCAATCTTTATCACATATCTTAACAAGTAAAATCATAGGGTTTGGCAAAATTTTTTATTGCATCCATATAATTTGCTCCAAATGGTAAACAAGGTACACTCTCACTTTATTGCATTAGATATATATTATCTTGATGTGGAAAGGATCTAGGAAGGATAAAAAGGAAAAAAAGGATTTAGGTGTTGAAAGTTATCCTCCAAGATCCATCCTTTCCTCTCTTCAAACTCCCAACCTCTAAATCTACACTATTCTTTCTACCTTTGGAATCACTCTATCTCTCTCAATAGCCCATGTACCTCCAAGAGAGGTGATCTATTCACTTGGATTAGAACACTTGCTCTAACACCATTGCAGTAGTCCAAAGAGAGAAGAATATAAGATTGAGATCCCTAATACTCTAATGCTCCCAAGGAGGACTTCAACTGTATATAAGTGGAGAAAAACCACTCCAAGAGAGCTACACCCTTATATTAGATACACAGATTGGTGATTGTCAGCCCTAGTCCTATTTGGTTGGTCAAACAAGTTTGATGTAATACCATTAGTTAGATAAATTAGTTAAAGATGAAAATTGGCTTGGTAATATCTTTTGAGATGTTATACATGATGTTCTAAGTTGAGTGGATAAAATACTCTCCAAAAGAAGAGTTCCACTAATAGGATAGAGGCCAAAAACAGATCAAAACTTCAAAGCTAATTTTTAGATCTAAACAAAAGAATTAGGCCTTGAAGAATTAAATCTTACCCTCCCTTCAAGGAAAAGGTATTTCTTTCTACCCTCGGTTGGTTTTTCTTGTCAAGATCTTTTCAATGGTACCACTTCCATTCTGTTTAGAGCTTTCTACGCAAAGATTCTCAAGAAAAACCAACCGGGGGTAGAAAGCAATACCTTTTCCTTGAAGGGAGTGTAAGATTTTCTTCAAGGCCTAATTCTTTTGTTTAGATCCTAAAAATTAGCTTTGAATTTTTGATGTGTTTTTGGCCTTTATCCTATTAGTGGAAGTATTCTTTTGGAGAGTTTTCTATCCACTCAACTTCAACCATCATGTATAACATCTCAAAAGATATTACCAAGCCAATTCTCATCTTTAACTAATTTATCTAACTAATGGCATTATAGCTCCACATCATAGAGTTCATGTCATATAAGATTGATAATAATTGTCATACCAATAGCTAGATAGATGATCTAGAGATGAAATTTGATTTGGTTTGAAAACTTGAGAGGCATTTTGGAGGCCTAAACGGATGAATTAGGCCTCAAAAATCAACAGATTCCCCTCCAAAACAGGAAAGGCTAACCTTCCTCCACCTGGTTGTCTCACCAAGAGCTTTCCAATGGTACCTCACCCACATGATTCTGAGATTCCTACAAGAAGATCTCTAAAAGATTCCCTTTGATCAAAGCCTGTTTGACCAACCAGATGGGACCAGGGCCGACATGTCACCCATCCAAGCAAGTAATCTAAGGTTGGAGTTTGCTGACAGGTCACCTATCCATGTACCTAATCCTACAGTGGAGCTTCCTTGAAGAGATCCTCATTGGCTACATAATAAAGAGAAGGTGCTCGTTTGGGGCATCGGAGGATTGAGTGTGAAATCTATGTCTTCTTTCTTGTACCTCTCTTGAAGAGTTCTCTTGTCCTTGGAGTATTACAATAGTAAGGTGTCTTGCAAATAGTGTCTTTGAACATGAAAATTAAGAGAGTAAGATCTCCCAAGGGTCCAATCAATATGATGACTATGATGACTATGATTGGAGCAAGGTGTTCTACCTTTCCTAGAAGGCACGACATCACAAGAGTCTTGAATGACCACGTTGCTGAATCTTACAAGTTAGTGATACTTTATGATACTCTAGCTATGTGACAACCTATCTTTGTATTGTTCTTGACTTTACAGACCCCCTAAAGTTTCACTCTAGTTCCATATAAATTACTTCCCTCACTCAGGTGCTCTTGCTTGTGCATTAAATTCCTCTCTCCCACCCAATCCAACGTGCAATCACTCATATAAAGTGTAGACAAATACACATACACCAACTTGACAATCTTGATGATATAAGTTTTGGTTTACTACCATGAAAAGATGCACCAAAGGAACCCAATAAAGATCAACTCTAAACCTTATATACCTTTCTACTTAGCCATCAAAGAAATCCAATGGCTACAATGTATTAGAAATCCCTTAATTAGATCTATGCCACTCAGTGTAGATCACATCTTATCTACTTATCTACCCTAAACCCCAAACCATGCCTAATCTTCAATAGGCACGGTCCATGTGGAATGGCCACCTTTGCCTCTTGTCATTTAGTGTTATTATGTCAAGTGATAGGCATAATATAAGATCTTTGTATCATAACCTAACTATTATGTAAAAAATATGTATAGATATGAATTATCAAGTACTATGATTATGAAAATTACTGCATAATATCTACAAAATACCTCTTAGTCATCTATAACAAAGTTAGATATTGCTCACTTTTTATGAAGCTATAGGTGGCATTACTTGTATGCAAGACAATATGGTACAAGTTATGAGGTACAAACAAGGTTAGGTATGAGAAAAAAGAACAAGGTTAGGTACAAGAAATGAAGTATGAGGTGAGAGATGATATTCACGTACAAAGTATGAGATACAAATAATATAGGGTTAGGTACAAGAAACAAAGTACAAGGTAGGATAAAAGAAAGGCATGCATACAATGTTTGATTCAAGTACATGCATGAGGTTGGAGATGAGGTACAAGTATGAGAGATGAAATATGAGGTACGAGGTAATGAGGTACAAGGTCCAAGCTCTAACATCCATATGGTTGTAACTTCATATGGTCATAAAATTTGCTGCTACAAACCTCCAAATGGTATTATTTTGTTGTCAATTAAAAGCCCTTGGGAAGTTGCTTCTAATGAAATGAAGATCACTTAGATGTAACCGTGGAGATACCAACCTAGAGTGTGCATAGAACAATTCTTCCTAAGAGATGACTCTTCTCAATTGAAGGTTGATATTGGCAAAGATCTTAAAGTTCACCCCCTTCTTACCTTGGTGTATACAAGGAGGAAGCTAAGGAATACCACATTGAGTGATTTCTTACCTAGACATAATAATATGTTCTATTTTCCTTAACAGAAGTAGAGACATGGAACAAAATTGCACTCTTGAGAATAGGTGAGGTGTGATATTGCCCTTGTGAATATGAGATATAGGTATCATTTTATATGATACAATGTTATTTTAGTATCTAATATGCACTAAAGAAATTTTCTTGCATCTATTGGCATTTTTTCATATAAGTTTGTATACACTCTAGATTTTCTTGCTTATGCTTAAGTTTTTATTATTATTAGTGGCTTATATATGTTGATAATTACTCTAACATATGCTCAAGACCACCCAAATTTGCTATTAGTTAATCCAAATATTTAATGGTATGTGCTAGTATACATTGTAGTGTAAAGAGTGATTTGTAAAATGATATGTAGTTGTAGTGCACGCAAAACATTTGTGATTTATTAGGAGAGAAATAAACATAACAAGTATACACAATTCATATATGAAAGTATAGAAATGGATATATATATATATATATATATATATATATATATATATATATATATATATATTGCATTACATGTATGTAAGTATAAAGAAGATAAATGTAGGTATAACATATATAATGGAGTCTTTTCTAGGGTTAAAGCACTTAAAATCTAATCATTTAGATCTATAAAGAGGAATGAATTGTGACAACCCAATCTTTATGTACTAATAGTATAATCAGTAAGAACAGATTTTTCCCACGAGGATATGGTTTGGAAATGGCTAGTCGTGAAGGAATCAACGTCACTTGTCACATGTCATCTATTGTTACATCTTTATCGTCTTGGGTCGGACAATTCCTATATGAGGGTACTGCAACCCATGGTGGCACAATAAAAAAAGGAAACTACACATCCAAATCACATTCATGAAAATTATCTTGGCACTTGGTTCTTGAAGGTGATGGTTTAGTCTATAGTGAAGATCATTGGCCGAAAAGGTCTATACTCTTGCAGTTACCTATATTGTGCATACAACGCCAATGAGGATGTTCTACCCTTCCCAAAAAGCATACCTCACCACTATATTGAAGGTTCATGACTAGAGGGGCTGTTCATCACACATGGTACTTCATGACACTCACAACTCTCATGGCTGGTCAGCATATTGTCTTGATAATTCTGCACACCCAAGGTTCCAACACCCTGATCAAGCCTGATTTCCTTCCCACACTTGCGACCTCAGGACTTGCATTCTTACTTTGAGTTCCTCACTACTACTCCACCCAAAAATCATGAGTAAAACACAACATTGACATAGACATATTAAGGATCATAGATGTCCTTATTGCACTACCTCCAACATAGAGGCTCATCATACATACACAAAGAAATCATAACTTGACATTACATACACATATGGATAACAAAATGATGAAGCTTTGAATTCCACACAAGCATGAGTTGAACTAGACTCAAATGACAAGGGTAAACTTCCTATACTTTTGACAAGATGATGGGGCATATCTATGGTCATGCGATGCCACAATTTCCAAATTAAGCTCTAAAGCAATTGATACTAACCCGAATGTAGCTACTCTATCCTACCTAGTAAATGTTGTGATGGTGCCACCTACTATACACTCTACCAAATATAGACTTCCAGTTAGGCATTGGAAGAATGGTCCCAATGACATGGCAATGACAAAATTGTCCTACCCTATGCAACCATCATCCTCCTTCTATACACATAGTTCCTCTATTGATATCTTGTCCTTGTGTGCAAGTCATTACGATGATGCTTGACTACAATGGTCTCCCACTACAATGGGGGCTGACTATGATGACATGATGACCTTGATGGTCAGATGACTTTGATGGTCATGGCATAATGATTGCATCCCGAGTGCATAACTTATCTTACATTTGTACAAGGGTACAACAAGTTGCTACTTCCTTGATCCACTTGGCTTCCTTGACACATCTTTTCCCTTGCATCTTAAGATTACCTGATCCACATACTCCCCATATTCTTCAAACTCTTGGCTGACCTTGGTTAGGATGCTGTCAAATTTGTCATTGATATGCTTATGCAACTTCTTGTCCAACTTGGTCAATTGCTCCAATGAATACTTGTTTATTCCTAGGGCATGTATCTTTGACTTCAACTTCCAGAGCTTCATGTGATGAACTTGGGTTAGTGCTGCTTCTCCCACTTGCACTTTTAGCTGGTTTGAGGTGTCCTCTACTCTTATGATCACTCATGTCCGCTCCTCTTCTAGGGTATCCTGGATGGATTGCACCTCCATATCTACCTCTTGCCTAATATGCATATGGAGGATTTGCTCATAATCTTCATGGTCAATCCCTCAATGTGCATCCAAACCTTCTCCACTTCTATGTTGAGAGCATATTTGTCTTTGGCACTCTGGCTGCGGAGAACTTTTAGTTCTTGCTTGAGAGACACCACTTCCTCATCTCTATCACTTAGCTACTCCTTGTACTTCTTCTTCATCTCCTCAACATGATGTTGGACCTCCCTTTAAGTGTTAGTACATTGGAATCTAAGTGGATGATTTGCTATTGTGCTCTTAATATCTCCTTCTTTATCAAGTCCATCTCTTCGTCCTTCTCATTTAGCTTCTCTTTGTGTGCTGCCTTGTAGTCTGCAAATGCTTGTTCATGCTAGGCATAACTAACCTTCATCATTGCAAGCTTGGCCTTCACTAGGTGCAGCTCTATTCAATACTATCCCAACAAGGTGTCACTATCATTCTTCCATACCTTTTGGTTCAAGGACAAGATATCCTGCATCCTCCATATCCTTTTCTATGAGAGCACTCTGTAGCTCATAAACTTGTGACAAATCGACACCCAAGATCATTTCTTCTTGTTTGGACCAACTTGCCAAAGTTTGCTTGTGGTGATGCCTTCTCCCTCTTGTGACCACAGACCCCCTCTCAAACAATGTGACCTCACAAATTGCTAGCTAATCCAGCTTTCACTCTTGGTATTGGTAGTGTCCACAAAGCTCAACCAATGTGAGCCTCTAGACACACAATACCAATGTGAGCTTTAGTGAACTCCTTCTCCGCTCCCAACTTCTCCCAAATGGCCTTATAGATTTGATAATATAAGAACTCTATCAAGTGCTAGTTATCCATGATTGGATCGATGTCCAAGTATGCAGGTAGTAGGTCTTTGAAGGCCTTTAGTATGACTCCAACATATGAACAACCTAGGTTGACAAGGGTGGGTAATTCATAGGATAGTCCCATCTTTGCTCCTCATAGGATGGTGAGGTAGAGCTAGCCCTCATTCCTCCTTGTTGCGGTGTTGAGGCCACTTCCCAATCTTGGGAGTGATTACAAATATGTGTCATGGCCACCAGAGAGTGGTCTTCATGGGGTCTTGATGTAGAACTCAACATTCCCTTCCCCCTCACCGATCTTCCACCACCCAACACTCCAAAAGCTACTACAATTTTAGCAGTAGCTGTTGAAGCCACAATCACTTCATCCAGGAGAGTCACATCCCAATCCTAGAGCAAGCAACCCAAATGCTTGATGTAGATCACTGCCTTTCTACAATATACTACCCATTGATTTATTGCATGGCTCCTAAAGATGGCTTCAAGGAACTTCTGCATTGGCTTATGAACAAATACCATCTTCTCAAAGTGCTAAGGGAAAGAAGGTGAAGGTGGGTTGGTTGTGAATGGTGAAACTGTGAAGACTAAGACTAGGGTAGGCAACTAGTTGCAATTCAAGACTAAAGGTGAATACTTGTGTTGTGAAAAGTGGACTTGGCTATTCACCACTTTGTTTTATAGGCAAAAACTTTGGTCATTCAGTGGCTAGGGACTGGTTGGGCACTCCATTGTGTGGTACCATCCACACATGCAAGCCATTCTCGTCAGTGGTCTTGGTCACCAACGCGGGTAATTAGCTTAATGCCAACAATCTTCCTCTGAATGCAAACCGTTCTTGAAAATGCAAGGGCTTTGGTGGTCATCCTTAAGTGGCAGAGCATTTAAATGTGTGTAAGGTCCTCAAACTCTGTCAAATCTGGGATGAAATGAGAATGGGGCACAGTCATTCGGGTGAGTTTTGGTCTCGGCCGAATCTCTTTCGGGCAGATGCGTCTTCTCCACCAAAGCCATTCTTCTTTGAACATTCTAAGTGTGATTTGACATTCTTTCTTTAGCTACCCTTCCGGCTTCCGGCTTGTGTTTTGTCACTCCCGATGCCGGCTCCCTAGGCACAACTACGAAGAATGTTATATCTAGGAGTTTACCTCACAGAATAGTGAAGTAATTATCATTTCTCACCAACAAAGAAAAAGAAAAATAAAAAAACGAATAATGCAAAAATGTGTGCACACTTCACGCTATTGTCGCACTAACCTCTTTCCTCTCTTCCACATCCTCCTGTTCGAGTCATTTCTTTCACCAGCGTTTGTTCAGCTTCTCTTGCGCCGGCAATTAAGTGTTAGTGTTGCAGTAGCTACTGCTGGAGACCTTTCCTGCCCGTTTTACAGCACTCATGCTACCATGTCGATTTTACAAAATTAGTTCCCATGTGATGGATTTGATGAAAGTGAAAAGCGAAAGCTATTCACCAGACCGTCTCCAATACCTCCATTATCGATAATCCACTTAGGATCTTCAAAACTGTGCATTTATAAGCGGGCCTCAGTACAAGGGATATGCAAAATGTTGGAAGGTATATCACGTTCATATCGGTGGATGTGGAGCTTGCAGTTACCAAATACTCACTTGGAAGCCGGACCTGCGAGTAAAAGAGATACTTATGGTAGAAGAGCACATAGTGCAGGATGAAGCATGAAGCACTTGGTTTAGTATGATGTTTTTGATGCATAGGTACCTAAAGTACATAATCAGCATGCTTACCACTCTCTGTAATTGATAGCTATGACGATCTTTACTAGGTTACGACCATATCTCAGAGTCAGTCTTGTGTTTGCAACGTTTTCTGTATTTCATTACATACTATGTGAGAATTCTGACTCGGTCTTAAGAGAACATTGGGATCCTTCCAGCCATTGCCATTCTGGACGCTTCTTGTGAGAAAGCAAGACAACGGAGGAGAAAAGTAAAATACTTCCTCCAAGTGTCTTGAAGAAACTGTTTGTTGGATGAAGTTCTCAGCTGGCCCAGTCTCTCTGGTTTTCCATCTTCTCTTCGTACCTAAAGTCCTTCTGTTCTCATTAGTTCACTGCTTTCTAGTGAGTTTCTTAGTTAATAAGGAGGGGAAATGCATTCTGTTGCTACCGAATTTGTGGAAAACATCATTCAAGTTGACTGTTTCCCAATTTCCATCTGCGGAAATTTGGTACAATCTCTCCCTGGACTCGCCTCCTGTTCACCAATCCAAACGCTAACCTAATCCCAGCCAGTCTAATTCATTTCACTCGAGACATACCAATCCCTGGAATATACTTGGAGGACTTCAATGCATAAGTTCCTTTCCAATCACCCCTGGCACCTTGTATGAGATTTCCGCGCATCTTGCACTCGCTACACAGTGCCAAAGTCTAGTCGGCGCAGAGTGACAATCACTGTGTCTCGCTTCAACGAACCGCTTGGGGTTTTGTCACTCTCCCAGACGTTGACGTCAACGGGCGATGTTTATGTCTCGGAGGCCCTACTAACTCAAGATCAATTTGACTGTGGTTTCTGTCATCAGTTTCTTCACAGGACCTTGCAAGCAAGAAAGCTCTTCCCGCGTATCTCAGTGGTTCTTCATCGTTCTCGAGTTCATCCAGTAAAGACTTTCATTTCCCGCAGATCTGGTATTCAATTAAGGATTACCCTCATGGCTGCTTCGTTCGTTAGTACTCTCCTTTCCAATGCTTATCCTTCTCCAGGCGGCACGTCTTTCCAGCTCGACGGACGTGCGTGTGTGGGTGCCAGAGCTCAGTTCTCAGAAATCCAGCTCCATGCAATTGTTCGGATAAGATTGAAGCTGGAATTTCCTCAAACTTTTGAGGCTGGTCCCATGGTGATTCCTTACGTCCGTGTGTGCGTGCCAGAGCTCATCTCTCAAAATCCAGCTCCATGCCATTGTTCAATTGTTCGGATAAGATCGAAACTGGAATTTCCTCAAACTTTTGAAGCTGGTCCCATGAGTAATTCTTTTCGTGGAGATTTGAAATTTGTGGGTCGTGATTCCATATATGCCTAACGTTTTATCATAGTGATCTAAGAACCTTAAGTGAAGGTTTTTGAAGGTTTCCATGCTAGTTTTGCCCAACTGGAGGTTTCAGATGAGCTCGAATATGGCAATTAGGACGCAGAAACCATGTTAACTGCTCTTCAATTCTCTTAGAGCATCCTTCAGCTGACTGCATACAGTTCAATCGTGAGGCGTCGGTTAATTTGAGACGCAGCCGAGGTATTCTTCAACAAGGGACCGTACGAGTCCAAGTTGTCGACAATTTCTACAAGGATGTTGTAAGAACTGTGCGTTCAGTCCGCAACCAAATGTTTCGCTTAATTCTGTGACGTTCTTTGCTGCTAAATGACTGTTTGGAGAGGAACAAGGGTGGGAATTGAATTTGAAGGTCACTGATCGATCAAGCCTCAGTGAATTCAGGAAGAATTCAGTGCGGATAAGGGATCCTACTCTTAGCCGGCTTCGCTGAAACTTATTTGATAAACTGAATATTTTATCATCAAGGTGTGAATTGTAAGAACTTTTTGAATTTCCAAGGGAACGTGATCTTAAACATGCATTTGGCTTCGGTCGAAGAAATCAAGTCTTTCAGGTTATTCTCTCCGAGAATCAAGCCCTAAGTGAATCCTCAGGATAATGGCCCGAAACAGTTCCTGGAATCTGCATTGCTTCTTCCACCGTCATGATTGTTTCTGATACCATAGGTAACTCTGTTCCATGACATTCTGGCTGTCGAAAGTTGACCTGGTGACCTCAACATTAGCATACCCACTCAATCGAATCTGTCACAGTGCGAAACTGGGGGTAATTATGTTTTTCTTGTCCAATCAGGCTGGCAGGCGGCTGTATCCCCTAGGATGTTCGAAAGTAGATGGAAGAAGAGGGGACGGGTGTTGTGAAGATTGTGGACGTCGGTGCCCCAGTTTTGCGAGCTATGGTGAACTTTTGCCACACTGCAAATATCATATTCACCACAGAAGCACCTGCTATGAAATACTGAAGGTCGCTCACAATTATGACATTGTTGCGCGCTCAAGGAAGTTGCAGAGAACGAACTTCCAGAAGGTTCTACAAAAGAAGATATGCGTCAAACTATGGCTCGCCACTCACTATGGGTCCACAAAATTGGAGACACAGTCTACTAAATTTGTCAAACAGAATTCCGACACAATTTTCCCAATCATCTCTACGAAGTCGTCCCAACGTCCTTCGGCTACCACACGGTAGATCAATCCACCTGGAAGGCAATCACAAGGAAATCACTATAACAGTACATTTAAAACGAAGTGAAATTAACAAATAAATATAAAGATTGCACATGATGTATGCCAGATATATGACTTACTGCAGCTACATCCGATACACAGTGGAGTGTAGGCTGTGCACAAAGAGGTCTTGAAAATTTGATAGCAATTTAAGATGACACGTTTACTGATCTTCATTGTACTCGAGCTTGGTGAAGTTTCTCTTCAGGTTGGAAGTCGCCTCGCTGGACATCGCAAGCAGGTTTAGTATAGTTTAAACGCAAACTTTCAAGTCGAAGTCCAAAAATTTGAAAACGAACACTCTCGTTTAATGCCAAAGGTTTGGCAGCTTGGCCAACTGCCCAGAAAGAGCTTAGATCCGACCAATCGAACTCCTTGCTTATCTGAATGATTGCTTGAATAACCTCTTATTTCTGGTTCAGATCTCCTTCGAGGTGTACATGGAGGAAGTATAATCGTAGTACTGACGAGTTCACATGCGGCCCTACTGACAGCTCCAGTCGTTTGGCCTATCAACTGACTCCTAATGAATCCGGAAATAACTAATATGAACTCTAAGAATCGAAGCACCTGGATACAAAGTGCGGAGATTGGACAGAGACTGGGAAGTAAATGAACACCTGATTAAACACTGTAGAAGGTTCTGAAGTCGCCCCCAACGCCCAAATGACGAAATGATTCTCGTCGGGAGAGTGATAGTTTCGGGTAGCAGCCCAGTCTCTACCTCCTAGATTCTTTGTATACGATCACATTTTGAAGAGAAACGAAAGATAGGCTACTCTACCGACAATGGAGACCTTCACTGGTTACCAGACCATAAGAATCAGTTTTGCAAGATTGTAGTAGAATCGGTGTACATGATGAGCGCAGTTTCGATCTCGGATCATGTATCTGCCACTCAAAGTTTCTGAGATTCTTTGTAAAGGAAGTCAGGCCCAGTGCCATAAACGTTCCCAAGCCGATCCATGCAACGACTTTTATTGTGTTTTGTGTGGCTGATGAGTGGTGATGAGTGTTGCTGTTCTTTGTTAACGATGCCACTTCTACAATAGTTGCCTTTATGTTAGAAAACACAGTCCTTAGGCCCTCTGCAGTTTTCTTGCTCCACTCGCTTATAACTAACGAACCTCTGCTTGACTCTTTCTCATTGTTGTGTCCTGGACTTCCTCTCTTCTAATGAATGTTTGTGATTTCAGGGATCCATCAGGTATGTCTCGATTTCTTCCCTCATCTTACTCATGTGTATTCTTTTCTGTCTGGACTGATCCTCACTATGTGGCTAAGACTCCGGCACTAACGTATGTGCCTGCACTTTTGCTAGCCTTTGCTTTCCACACTTCCACTACGGTTCTTTTTGACATTCCCACTCCTTTTGAGTGTCACTTTAGGGGAGCAACCAAGTTTGCCTTGGCACTCATGAGTTTTCGAGCAGAAACTCGGTATGAGTGTATTGACAATTGCTCAGCTACTTCGGCACTGATGAAGTCGCAGGTGTTTTCATGAAGGTTTACTATGGCCATCTTTTGCTTCCTTTGTTGTTTAGTGTCTCAAGACTCAAGCGTCCACAGCGCTTGTTGCGATATACTTTATATCCTGTCCTTTTTAGCTTCATTCTCGTTACCCTGTTACACTTTGACAGGTTTCTGCAGCCACACTATCCTATAACTCTTACATTGTTCCACTCCTCCGTTCCCCAGCTAATTCCCTCCTTATTATTTATTTTTCGCTCTTTGCCTGATTCATAGGACCTCTGGTGTATACAGTGTTCCTACCAGACTACAGCCCACATTTTTTTTTTAATTGTGCATGCACTGTTTACCTGGCAGTCTTTAACATAGTGTTACCTCTTTCTAGCAGTAGTTTGCATAGAGTTCTCAATTTCATGGTGGTTTACTAGTCTGTTAGCCATATGTTATTGTCAATTTGTTTCAATTATACATTTGCTTCAAGTTACATTCGAATTTGCTTCAAGTTACATTCGATGCATTCTATATTGTGGATTTCTCACTATACTAGTATTGTGAATCAAGTACATCTTGCTTACCAATCATTTACACTTAAATGAGTTAAGGATAACCCGTTCCCAAAACGGCTTCCGTTCTCGTATACCCATAAATATATATATATATATATATATATATATATATATATATATATATATATATATATATATATATATATATATATATAAAAGCTCACATCACTATCATCTAACTGAACACCAAAACAAAGCACATAATATAGATCCAATGATAATTATTCTTATGGATTGTAGGCTAGCTAGATTGCATATTTGGGAAGGGCATTAGTATTAGATTTTAGAATTAGACTTAGGAATGGGTGTCAATATAGATTTTATGAATGATATTGGAACTAGGAATTATCTCCATATTGGTGAAATTTTTTGTAGAGTTGAAGAAGGATGGATAATTGGAGAGAACAGTGTCTCATTGATGGGCATTAACAATGTCCAAAGAAGCCAGATTTCAACAGTAGATACTTTCTTAGAAAATGGATCTTGTTTGATAATAACTACGCTTTAAGTGTTGCACATGTTGCGGTTGTTAGCTAGTGTAGTGAAATATATCATAGATTTGGTTGATCTATGTTATTATCCTTGAGTAAACAAGCTTAAATATATTTAACTTTTAGAATGAAAAGACACTAAACCATCATTGGCCAAGGATTTGACTTGATATTTCTCTAGAAGGTTAGAATGAAACCAACTTGGAATTGAATATGCTTTAAAGTAAAGAATAATAATGGAAAGATATCTAAAGCATCATCCACTTGCTAAATGGTTTCATTTAAAGTGGTCCTTCTATGTCTAATTTGATTCATTTTACTTATAACTCATCCACTTTTGTAGAAAATGCAATCATTAGTTATTTTCCAGTTGCGTTTGGATTTGTGGAAGCTCATTTTATGGAAAAGACTAAACTAGTTTGTTCAAAAAGGTGGCCAAAGGCCCAATAGTATACTCAAAGGAAAATGAAAATGAATATAGGGCACCGTCAAGTGCAAAAGTGAATAGAGAGTACGAGACCCAACGATCTAAAAGCTAACAAGGCGAAGTAGGACAATGACACCCAAGCCCTACAAAGGGGAATTTAGTAGGCTTTGTATTAGGAATGCCTGGTGATGATGAACATCCATAAAGAGACTATGATTATAATAAAGGATTTACTTATTTACAATTGTTAGTGCTTAGTTGTGGGCTTGAAATAAAATGTTCTATATCTCATCTTATTTGTTATAAAGAAAAATTTTCCTAGAGGAAATATGATAATAGTATTTGTCAAAAGCTTAATAATCTCAATAGTGTACATTTTAGAATCTTTTCTTTACAGTTATAGATTTAAAGCTTAAATATCAACTATCTCCATTTTAGAATCTTACTTTTGAGTCATCAATTAATAATTTATTATTATTATTATTAATTTATTTCAAGATTTAACTTTTCTTCTATATAAATTATTAAACATATTTATTGTTTTATTGAATTGTTTCCTTATCTAATAAAGTCTTAGCTTTATGCTTGGCAACAAGGGGTATTCTAGTTAACTCAAGGAGTGGGTTTGTCAAGGAGTGGGTTTATAGTCAAGTTGTGCATGACTATAAATTGAACTTTTGCAATCTTGTATTGTATATCTTGTAGATAAACAATAGTATTGTGTGCTTGTGTCAAGTTAATTGTAGAATTTAGATCTTGTTTAAGTTTTAGACTATATTAGATAAATATTCAGATGATTTTGAACCATTGAATAGTGTCAACCATTACCATGATAATGTAAATTATCAATGTAATTTATGGAGATTATTATATATTTATTGATTATAATTTGAGAATAGATTGTGGGGGCAAATGGCTTCTTTTGTTTAGACAACAAGAAATTTCTTCCTTTTCTTATAAACAAAAGAGAAATATGCTGAAGTGTGATTCTAGAGTCTTGCTTTACATTTTTGAACATTAAGAAATATAGCTAAACTCAACATATTGCATTACAATCATCAGCGTGGAGGAAATATAGTACCTTGGTCTCAAGTGTATGATATTCTTTTGTGTAGTTCAGATCTGGTTTAATTTTAGATTGAAACAAATAAAATTTAAAAATTCAAATACTTTACAATTCTTGAATTTTCTCAGCCATTACTTAAAATAATTTCAATGGTTGATATAACTTTGGAATTTCTAAGCATATTATTTATTTATTATGCTTTGCAAACACATCGGGAAAAGGCGATAGTGTAGAACACATGAAGCAAACACATTGTGGCAAATAGCTTACTCCTCTTCAGCATGGAGGAATAATATGGACCCTGATTCTACCATCAAACATTGTCTTCTAGAAAATGACTTACTCTTCTTCTTAGTCATGTTAGATATGATGGAGGAATACAATGGACCGCGATTCTAGAACTCCACTTTGCACTCTTTAACATGGAAATGGTGGAGTTCAGAATCTTGCTTTGCTATATTGACCATGGAAGAATACTTTGCTCTTGGTTTGAGTTTCACATTGTATAGCGTTTCAGAACATGGATCTCTTTCGACATAAATTTATAATACATAATTTAGATAAATGTTTTATATAGTATATTTTGATTTGTAAGTCTAGTTTTTCTTTTCTTTCATGATTTGACGGCTAGTTTATTTTGAAGGGTTATAGATATATTATTTAATTACTATGTTTCAAAAATATGTAAAATAACTAGACAGAGAAGGAGTTTAATAGCGCATCCATGAAATTTGAGTTATTTGATTCTGAAAGCAAATGGTGAAGTGAAGTGGGATTCTAAATCTCCTTTCTGTTCTTGAACTTCTCAAGTTCAAGTTCTTTACCTAGCAGGATAGACTAGAACTTTAAGACCCAGTGGATAGAGAATATTCAATCTTTTTATTAGTTATTGGATCAAATGTCAAAATTTTATAATCTTTCTTCCAATGAAATTAAATTATAGTAGACTACAGTATAACATCTCTTTATAATTTTTGAATATCCTTTTAGGTTCAGTTTATTATTATATTCTATAAATTTTAATTTATTTTGAAGTTCTTGAACTTGCAAAATATAAGCTTAGATAAACAAGTTTTTAAGCTTTAATGCTCATATGAAATTCAGTTATGTAATTTATTAATTTATATTTTATAATAATAATAATATTATTATTATTATTACTATTATTATTCTTATATTATTATTATTATTATTATTTCTTACTTTGTACTACAAGTCAATAAAATGTTTGAGATCTAGAATTGGACAATTGAGTTTACCACAAGAATATTTGTGTTCAAGACATGGATATCTGAATTAGAGAATTTTACATGTGAATTCAAAATATGCATATTTTAGTTTATAGATCTGGACATTTGAGTATATCTGACCTTTCGGATTTCAATGACTTTGTTGCAATGGATATTAAGACTTCGAATGTTGCGTTTAAAGAAACTTCAGTTTTAGTGAATTGTTAGATATTTGTCCTCCGCTTATCGGAAGAAGGAGAGGAGAATCATACTTTGTTCATTATATTAATATCTGAACGGATTAAGTATTACGTTAAAAGTATATAAGTCGAGTTATGTGAATTCCGATTAACGAAGAAGATAAAAGTTTATAAGACCTATCAAAGGGAACGAAATATTCTTCATTGACTCATGGAATGACGTCGTCACTCAGAAACAGCAAAATGGATTGAATTTGTCTAAATGACATTCAAATACAAATACAGTCACATGTCATGAAATATAGACGTGAACACCAAAACCTAAGTCTGGATACCGACGCTTTAAACGTGAAGTGTACTTAGGGACTTTTTGGGTAACATAAGTTCAATCTGCGCGCCGGAACAGATGCATTGCACTTTATCGTGAGTGGATTGGTCATATTGTACATACATTTTCTACAACTTAGTCTAATATAGGCAGATATGGTAGAACTTTGGAGTGATATGCTGCGGTTGTTTAGTTGGTAATTCAGTTCTCTATTTGGCAACTTCTGACCGTTATGAATATGCTGTACTTGTTGACAATAACCTGATCCTTCCCTCAGCAACCCCATCAGGGCAGTAGAGGAAGGCTTAAAATTAAGCGACGATAGGATTGTCTTGTGTTCAGCCCGACTTCTCCGTGGAAAGTTACATTCTCTCCAGAAAAGGAAGAAAAAGGCGCCCGCTTAGGAAAATCGAAGGATGAGAAGACCTCATCAAACCGTACAAAGGAGAGACAAAAAAGATAAAAACGAAGGATGGGAAGACCTCATCAAACTGTAATCTATAAGTCCTGCAATTGCTACAGTCGCCCAAATGTATCAGATAGGTCGGGCATGAATGAATATATATATATATAGAGAGAGGGGTATATGAGAACAGAAGCCTGATCATGAAGTGCAAATGATCGGTAAGTAAGATGTACATGATTCACAATGTTAGAATAGTGAGAATGCATCGAATGTAACTTGAAGCAAAAGCATAATTGAAACAAATTGAGAATAACATATGGATAACAGACTAGTAAACAACAGTGAAATCAAGAACTCTATGCAACCGATTGCAAGAAACATAAAGCATATAAAGCATATCGCAACACGCGATATAGGACAGGATATAAAGCATATCGCAACACGCGAAATAGGACAGGATATAAAGTATATTGCAACAAGCACTATGGACACTTGAGTCCTGAGACGCTAAACAGCAAAGGGAAACAGAAAGCAGCCATAGTAAACCTTCCTGAAAACACCTGGGACTTCATCCGTGCCTCACTCAGTGCCGAAGTAGCTGAGCAATTGTCAGTACCCTTGTTCCGAGTTTCTGCTCGAAAACTCAGGAGTGCCAAGGCAAACTCGGTTGCTCCCCTAAAGTGCCGCTCAAAAGTAGTGAGAATGTCAAAAAGAGAACAGAAGTGGAAGTGTGGAAAGAAAGGGCAAGCAGAAGTCCAGGCACACAAGTAAGCTCTGGAGTCTTAGTTGCATAATGAGGATGAGTCCAGCAAGAAAAGAATCCACATAGAGTAAGATGAGGGAAGAAATCGAGACATACCTGATGGATCCCTGAAATCACAAACATTCATTAGTAGAGAGAAAGTCCAAGACACAACAATGAGAAACAGTCAAGCAGAGGTTCGTTAGTGATACGAGAGTGGAGCAAGAAACATCAATTATGCACAGGAAGGGCAAGTAACTGAAACAGGAAAAGCAAAGATGAAGTGAATTAAGGTGCAGTATATAACTCTCTATATATTGGTATACGACAACAGAAGCCGTTCCCAGAACGGGTTATCCACAACTCATAAAGTGTAAATGATCCGTAAGCAAGATGTACATGATTCACAATGCTAGAATAGTGAGAAATCCACAATGTAGAATGCATAGAATGTAACTTGAAGCAAACGCATAATTGAAACAAATTGACAATAACCTATGGCTAACAGACTAGTAAACCACCGTGCAATCGAGAACTCTATGCAAACGACTGCAAGAAGTAGGTAACACTATGTAAAAGACTGCCAGTAAGCAGTGCGTGAACAATAAAAATAAAAAACGTGGGCTGGAGTCTGGTAGGAACACTGTATACACCAGCGGTCCTATGAATCAGGCAAAGAGCGAAGGATAAATAATAGGGAGGGAATTAGCTAGGGAATGGAGGAGTGGAACAATGCGAGAGCTATAGGATGGTGTGGCTGCAGAAACCTGTCAAAGTGTAACAGGGTAACGAGAGCAAAGCGGAAAAGGACAGGATATAAAGTATATCGCAACAAGCACCATGGACGCTTGAGTCCTGAGACACTAAACAGCAAAGGGAAGCAGAAGATGGCCATAGTAAAACCTTCATGAAAACACCTGCGACTTCATCAGTGCCTCACGCAGTGCCGAAGTAGCAGAGCAATTGTCAGTACCCCTCATACCGAGTTTCTGCTCGCAAACTCATGAGTGCCAAGGCAAACTCTGTTGCTCCCCTAAAGTGCTGCTCAAAAGTAATGGGAATGTCAAAAAGAACAGAGGTGGAAGTGTGGAAAGCAAGGGCAAGCAAAAGTGCAAGCACACACTGAAGTGCTGGAGTCTTAGCTGCAAAATGAGGATCAGTCCAGAAAGAAAAGAATCCACATGAGTAAGATGAGGGAAGAAAACGGAACATACCTGATGGATCCCTGAAATCACAAACCTTCATTAGTAGAGAGAAAATCCAGGACACAACAATGAGAAAGAGTCAACCACAGGTTCGCTAGTGATACGAGAGTGGAGCAAGAAAACTTCAGCGCTGCACAGGAAGGGGACGAGTCAACTGAAACGGGAAAAGCAGTGGTGAAGTGAATTAAGGTCAAGGTGAAGTATACAGTATATATATGAATTCAGAAGTCAAGAAGGACTCCCAAACAACAGTATGGTATACAGGCCTCAGGGAAAAACTACTGGTGGGCTTGAACTTGAGCTCCCCGCCTGGCAGAAAGCAGGGATGTTCTTAAGTCTCTATCGTCTATAGTCTCTATAACTCTCTCTCTATATATATATAGAAGTCAAGTAGGACTCCCAAACAACAGTAGTGTATACAAGCCTCCGGGAAAAACTACTGGTGGGCTTGAACTTGAGCTCCCCGCCTGGCAGAAAGCAGGGATGTTCTTAAGTCTCTATCGTCTATAGTCTCTACCCTAAACCCTTAACTAAGCCCATGATAAGGATGGAAATTATTTTCATGTGTAAGACAGAGCGAAATCCAACAAAGAACAACGAATTGGGCATGCACTCTAACCCGGGAAATCCACTAAATCAGCTAAAATGGAAATAATCCAAACCAGATATAATGAGATTGAAACTATCAAGTGAAGAACTGAAGACAAATGCAATTGTGAAAACTCTAAATCATCCATGTAACTAGAAAATGTGCATATCATCCAAGAACATGACTCGATTATGAATGAACCCATATATTATGAACTTACCTGTCCTAATCCCACTATTGTAACTGTCTTAATCCGAATATTGTAGCGGGGCCTGAATGTTATGTAAAGAATCAGAATAATCTGTTTCAAGATAAAACAAAGAGGCGGCTGAACACAAGCCCCGCCATCGCGATCTCACAGTATGTATATATAAATAAAACACTTTACCAATTACTGGAATTGCCTGATTGCATCAAGTAGCACCTGTTCTTGGGCACGTCTATATATATAACTTCTGCAATTGCAGGAGTTGTCCGAGTGTATCAAATAAAGCTTGGAGATTCAAGCGCGAACAGATGTTCGCGGCCATATCGCGAACATCTGTATAACTTTTGCAATAGCAGGAGTTGCCAGAGTGTATCAAATCAAGCTTGAATGTTCAAGCACGAACAGATGTTTAAGTCCTGCATGTGCTCGAGCTGCCCGAGTGTATCTGGTAACGTCCACAGGTTCCCGCATTCATAGATCTCTAGGACTCCAATTGCCGGAGTTGCCCGAGGGTACCACCCAGTGGGGCGTGCAAGTTCGGGCGCGACTCCCCTCCATAAGCCCTACAGTGGCTGGAGTTGCCGAGTGTATTTGGTAGAGCCTGTGGTTGGGGCGCCCGCGGATCCTTAACAACCAAGGTCGCCGAAGTTGGCCTAGTGTATACGGCATGTTGCAGGAGTTGCCCTAGTGTATATGGTAGAACTCGCAGGTTTGGTCCCTCGAGTTGTCCAATTATACCCGATAGAGCCCGTAGGGATCGGGCACTCGAGCCTCTTTAACAGATACAATCGCTAGAGTTGCCCGAGTGTCTCCGGTAGAACTTGCAAGTTCGGTCACCGGAGTATCTTTAGCTTTTACAGTTGCTGGAGAGGTCCGAGTCCGTCTCTCTCCATGTCCCCCGCATTTGCAGTTGTTGGACTTGCCAGTTGCCGCAGGTTCGGGCACAGCATATCCGGTAAAGCCTCCAAGTTCAGGCACAACAGTATTCGTAACCGCTACCCAGAACCACTTCAATTGCCGAAGTTGCCCAGACGCAGAGCTTGAGCCTGCAGGTTCAAGCGCGACTCTACCCGTAAATTTTCTAATGCAGATTCTGGCAGCACAGTATTCATCGCTGGAGTTGCCGGAGCATATCAGGTTCGGGCACGACACCATCCGTAGACTATCCGTATCCATCGCACGTGTCGCCCGAGCTCCGGTAGAGCTTGCACCGATAGAGCCTCCAAGCTCGAGCGCGATCATTTACATAAATGCTCCAATGGCCTGAGTTGTCCGAGCGAAGCCGATGGAGACTACAGCCTAAGGCAAGACTGTATCTCTAAGTCCGTCAATTCGGTAGGGCTTGCAGATTCGGGCACGAAACTATCCCTAAGGTCTCCACCAGCCGAAGTATCTCTAAGTCCGTCAATTCGGTAGGGCTTGCAGATTCGGGCACGAAACTATCCCTAAGGTCTCCACCAGCCGAAGTTTGCCGACCGTTTCCGGTAGAATTTGCAAGTTCGGTTCACTAATGTGTCTGTAAGCTCCCCAACCCCTGGAATTGCCCAACCGTATCCGGTAGAGCCTGCAGGTTCGGGCACGAATGTATCTGTAACGTCTCCAACCCCTGGAGATGCCCCACCGTATCCGGTAGAGCCTGCAGGTTCGGGCACGAATGTATCTGTAAGCTCCCCAACTGCTGCAGTTACCCCACCGTATCCGGTAGAGCCTGCAGGTTCGGGGCACGATTGTATCTATAACCTAGCCAACCGCTGGAGTTGCCCCACCGTATCCAGAAGTTAACCGGTAGAGCCTGCAGGTTCGGGCACGAATGTATCCCTAACCTCCACAACCGCTGGAGTTGCCAAATCGTATCCAGTAGAGCCTGCAGGTTCGGGCACAAATGTATCTCTAACGTCTCCAACCGCTGGAGTTGCCCCATCGTATCCGGTAGAGCCTGCAGGTTCGGGCACGAATGTATCTCTAACGTCTCCAACCGCTGGAGTTGCCCCATCGTATCCGGTAGAGCCTGCAGGTTCGGGCACGAATGTATCTCTAACGTCTCCAACCGCTGGAGTTGCCCCATCGTATCCGGTAGAGCCTGCAGGTTCGGGCACGAATGTATCTCTAAGATCTCCAACCGCTGGAGTTGCCCCATCGTATCCGGTAGAGCCTGCAGGTTCGGGCACGAATGTATCTCTAAGATCTCCAACCGCTGGAGTTGCCCCATCGTATCCGGTAGAGCCTGCAGGTTCGGGCACGAATGTATCTCTAAGATCTTCAACCCCTGGAGTTGCCCCACCGTATCCGGTAGAGCCTGCAGGTTCGGGCACGAATGTATCTCTAACCTCCACAACCGCTGGAGTTGCCCCATCGTATCCGGTAGAGCCTGCAGGTTCGGGCACGAATGTATCTCTAACTTCCACAACCCCTGGAGTTGCCCCACCGTATCCGGTAGAGCCTGCAGGTTCGGGCACGAATGTATCTCTAACTTCCACAACCCCTGGAGTTGACCCACCGTATCCGGTAGAGCCTGCAGGTTCGGGCACGAATGTATCTCTAAGATCTCCAACCCCTGGAGTTGACCCACCGTATCCGGTAGAGCCTGCAGGTTCGGGCACGAATGTATCTGTAACGTCTCCAACCCTTGGAGTTGCCCCACGGTATCCGGTAGAGCCTGCAGGTTCGGGCACGAATGTATCTGTAAGCTCCACAACCGCTGGAGTTGCCCCACCGTATCCGGTAGAGCCTGCAGGTTCGGGCACGAATGTATCTGTAAGCTCCCCAACCCCTGGAGTTGCCCCACCGTATCTATCAGAGCCTGGGCTTGTGGACAGTCCCGCAAATCTAGATGGGTTAGCTTGGATAAAACCTGCAACCGAGTGTTTGGTCGGTGCGAACAGAAGCCACTGTACCAACCACCAACTAAACAAGCCAACCTACGAAACAGGTTTTTGCTTCGGCTTCCCTCCGCATCCGAGTGTACTTCCCCTCGTTGCGACTCTCTCTTTCGTTTGCCTCCTACTTGAACATCCTCCCTTTCTGTTCCAATAGTCTTCAAGTGTGTCTTCATTGGTTCAGGATCTGCTTCTTTTAACGAGTTGGCCAAGGAACCCCGAATGTGCAAGACGACCAACTTCTCATAGGTGGAACGTCTCAATACGGTATCCTCCGCCCCCTCCCAATGGAGCATTACAAGGTTCCGTGGTAATTGGAGATGCTCTCTTTTACACTGATTGCATCCAGAGATCTTCCGGTGTCCTCGGACAACCAAATACCGTAACCCATGTAGTTCAGACATTGGTCTCCATTTATTCCACATGTCGCAACAACCTCTTTTGTACTCAACCACCTCCGATGTCGGTTCGATAACATAGGCAACCACTTTCTCCAATGATGAAACTCCCTGGTTCCAAAGACGTCAAACAGTATTAGGAAAGGGCGTCATGGTTTGATATCAAGAATCTCACTCAGTGTATGAGCCATATGTCTAGAATACATATCTACAGATGCCTCCACCATAGACCATGATATATTTTGCACGACCAAGCCCCAGGTAGACGTCGACACATTCTAACTCTCACTACTGTTTGGAGTGACTGGAAACAAAGTCATGAAGGGAGAAAACATGCTTCGGAGGGGAACTTCCACAGATACCTGGTGAGCATATCCAGACATAGTCGTTGTGCATTGTGGCGTCCTCATTGCCATTAGTCTCCCCATATCTTTTGCGATCCTCGTACCGAGTGTCCAGAGAAGTTCGTGCATTCGGGGTTGAAATGGTGAATTGTCATCCTGCTTATCATCATATACAAGGGATCTGTCCACCAGCGTTTGCCACCCCACATGTCCGCTCCCGTGCATGGATGACCATGCAGACATGACTTCGCCATAAGAAAACTCATTAATTTCAGGCCTAGTTGATGCATCCCCTGCTTTCGACCTAAAGATGGTGGCGCAATCAAGGAACATCTCTTGTACTTGGGGTTCAAGACCATCATAACTCAGCTTCAGTTTAGACCATACTGGCTCTTCCAAAACTCCTGCTTGCTTCTTATCTATGGCATTGAGCTCTGACAGGAGCTCCTCCCACTTATTCCGGTTCTGTGCCTCTTTCAGGTATCTCCCTATCACCTCTAATGTGAGAGGCAATCCGCCACATCCAACCACGATATCTCTTAAGAACTTTTGCAGATGTATAGGGGATTCATTCATGTGCGGAGGAAAAGCATGAGTTATAAACAACTTTTTGGCGTCATCGAATCCCAGGTGTTGAACTCGGTGGACAAAGATTTCGTCCCCATCGTTCATCCTCTTGAGAAGTTGCTCATTACGAGTTGTCACCATGAAACAACTTGTCTCTGCAACATTGCCCTGAGCTATCTCCTCGAGTGCCACCATCTGTTCGAATGTCTCGATGTCATCGAAGACCAACAGAAATCTCTTTCCCCTTACTTCATCCCACCTGCTCTTCACGTATTCACCTCCAGGACGTGGAAGCATGTTATCCCACGCTTCTTTCTTCACCGCATCCTTTCCTCCTCCAATCGACTTCACCACCTCCACGAAACTGGCATATTGGAATTCGGAATTAATCTTGTTGAATGCCAACTTGGCTAGTGTCGTCTTCCCGACTCCTCCCATGCCCGAAAATCCAATGAAGCGCTTCTTTTCCTCAATCTTTGCATAGATGGTGTTCAGAACATGATCTACTCCAGTAGGTGTCTTAGTAACTAGTAGTGGTGCTCTTGTTACCCTTGTAGGATCACGTGCCTGCAATGGTGAAAGATTCCATCAGCAATGTGTTATGATCTTTACTGAGTGGTAAAAGCAGAAACTTGTTTGACGACATATTAGACCTTAAATCACCAAAGAATGATCACCTTCATATCAGCCTTGACACGACAAATTAGCCGTACTAGATGTTGGAACATTGTAGAGTTATCAGCATCAGGCATACAGATTGAGAAATGATCCTCTGCGATAGTGATGAAATTCTGGCCGATTCTTGCGGAAGCTTCTGGTACCAAGATACCCCGAAACGGTCCCGTGGCCTACATTAAGCAAAATTCAATGTTATTCATACCTTTGTAATGAACCAAATCCAGTGGAACTAATAGAAAGTGTCCATTACAGATATTAAACACTAGAAATGTTTCATAACCGGAGAAACGTAGCATAAATTTCCATTACCTTAACAGACGATTCAGATGGAATTGTTGTCTCAAGTGCTTCTCCGACAGCAAAGATCTGCCAATCTCTAAAGCGTTCTTGCTTGCACAGCGTGTCGAATTCGGCATTTTGTCTTGCGGCATCTGTGCTCAACTGCTTCATGTACGGCCATAACGGACTTCTATCCAGAACATGCTCTTTGAAATTCGCAAGATCCTCCATCCCAAAATGAGGAGTTCCAAGAAAATAAATTCCACCAAGACTTTTAAGGAATTCTTTCCTTAGGACGCTCTGCTCAGAACCATTGACATTCTTGTCAGCAAGCAAACATAATTGTTTGATGATCAGACCGCCAAAACTATGACCAACCAATACGATTGGCCGTCGTGGAGTTCCTCCATCTAAAACATCTCGAATTGCCCAAAGAATCTCCATCAACAAAGTTTCTGCAATATTGGACAAATCCATCCTCCCTTCACTCGGAGTTTCCCTTATGCTTGAATCATAAGAGGCCAGAAGAACTCGAGCATCGGGAAGCCATTGTTTTGGCCAGAGCTTCACAGGATCATTTTTACAGGTCCATGTCGTCAAATGAACAACTGCATTTTGCTCAAACTGAAGTCCGTGGAAGAAAATGATGTCAATATCTGGCTGTTCCGGATCGTGTAGTAAATGAATTCCATCGCTTAGCTGAAACAATATTCCAAAATTTCTTACAGTTTATTGTGTATTCCAGAATGCAATTTATCCTTATCAAGTCGAAACAAACATGTCATCTTTATAAATTAAACCGTAGCATTAATAGCAAACCCTGCAGCAGATAGTAGTTCACTATTCATTCAATAAAACACGAACAATTCACCGACACAAACTGACTAGATTGAACAGTCGTATGAGTTATTTGTAATGCTGAAGTACGAGCAGTACTTTGCGGATGACTTGCTTCTCCAGTTGATGACCGATAGATGAACTACTTGATGCCATCCTCTTCAGACCTGTGTTTTCAAATTTTAAACAGACAAGCTTTAGACATTAAATGTTACAATCATTAGGATGATGGCATGGTAAGGACTTCAAGGACGACAAAACTCCTGGACAATTAATTCTTCTCTTTTACTTTTCACCATATCGGTGCTTCGTGGCAATAATTTCTTGCTTTATTCAGGATTCTATATCCTTAGACTCTGACGCTCATACCTATTTCATGATACAGGATCAACCACTGCTTCTTAAATTCCTTTGCGCAGGGCTCTCCGCATCAACAGATGTACTACGGGAACCGTAGTGGAAAACTAGCTACCCCGAACAACATACAGCGTTATGATGCAATCGATGTACGATTTAATTTGCCTGACGCCTAGCAATCGGTACGTAAATAAGTATATCTAACTCTTGCATGGTTTGACAGAGAATACGCATAAGTTAACTGATCATATACATATTTCAGATACGGATTTTCACAATAGATTGGTATATGAGAGCAGAAGCCGATATCTGATTTTCACAATATACATCCGTTGATTCCATACTTCTCAGAGATTGTATGAACAAGACATTAGATCCCTTTCGTGTGGTACCTGTGACTGAAAGAAATCACTGCAGTTGTTCCAATGAGAAGTACGTCATCTTCCAAACTGATCTTCGAATAATTGGTTCAAAGCTTGGTAGGATCATTGAGAGCACTGTTTGATCTTCTTACCTGAAATAGCAATTAATTTAAAAACAAAAAATGCAGAGCAGCGACTTCTTGTACTTTGGCATTTCTACGGCCTATCTTTTCGGTTTTACAACTACAAGAGCCAGCAGTACAGAGGTAGATCCTGATCTATTAAACTTACCTTTGGTAAGGTATTAGAAAGCCGTTGAGCTGAGAAATCCTTTCGTAGATTTGATGTTCCTCAGAGCTATCACAGCCGCAAACAATTGTGACTAACTTCCCAACTCCTAGATTTCCACATTCAGTCAAGCAAACACCCTGGAGTTCAAGGTCAGCTCTGCATATCGCAGTTAGTATTATCCAGCACAGGATCATGAGACTACCTCCTCTTTGAGATGTTCTCCTTCGACTGGAATCGAGAAGCCAATGTTAGCTTAAGGTGTGTATCTCCCGAGGTGCACTTACTTCTCTCCTTGATTTCTGTTTAAGTCTCTCCCCCAAAGCAGTCACTCCTGTCTGGACGACCGTCCTCTGCTCACTCCCAATTCACAGCAAATCAACCAACGCAAGGAAACGTTAAGTGAAGACGTTGAGATTGGCATCCCAGCTGAAACTTTGAAGGAAGAGAAGAGATGCATCTTGCTCCGTAAATATTTAAAGATCTAGATAGCTTCTGCTTGCGATTGCAAGCTGTAGTTATCGGTTTCAAGTTCGCGACTGAAAAAATACGGAGGGATACTCACAGACAGATGTGGTCCAAACTAAAGCATGCTCACAGATTGACGATTAGATCACTTAACATCAGGATGTGATTCCGGCTCCCACACTCAAGGTCGAGTCGCGATCGATGAGATCCCACCATGAGAGCGCAGGACAGGCAAGAATTAGGGTGGGAAGAAAGTCGTAGGTCCCGACTCCGTAAGCGAATATACTCGTCTGCGGGCATGGGCAGAGTCCTCTTTGGTGGTCTTCCAACCACAAAAGTCCCATATTCGACAACTTCTAGTACAGTAAAGTAGAATCCCGTAGAAGACTTTCTTTCCAGGCTGTCACCTGTGAACATGCGCATATCTTCACCGTCGCAATGATACGGGTTTTCAATAAAAGGGAAGGTCAAAGGAAAGGAAGTGACAAGCCATGTAACTTCTAAAACTTCTCAGTACAGATCTCGGAAAGTGTAGACCAGGAATTCAACTTAAGAGAATAACCGAGAAGGCAACTTGGAGACTTTGGTACACACGTAGAGCAACCGAGTTTCAAGTCAGATGTATTTGGACTACCTGAAGACGAGTTGGATAAGATAGGACGCACTCGTGTGAAATTTACTTCGTTCTTTTTGCTCTACTTTTTAGTGCTGATCTTTCAAACACTTTCCTGGATAACCATTCTGTGTGGGTAATATCTTAGTGATTCTTATAATCCGTAGACGAGCCATCTCGGTAGGTGATGATAAGAATATCATTAGTTGCTTAAATCCATAGAAGGACAATCGCACTAAATTACATGGTTTACATACATCGTACTTTTACATGGTTCTGAGTTCCTAGAAGCTCTGTTTTCCCATTTGAATCAGATTTCTCATTCTAAAGCGAGATTTAACAATATCACCTCTTAAATTTTATTCTTCTAGTGCTTGATGGGGTCTTATGTGCGAGTCATTTACTTTTGCGGAAATTTTTTTGGAATGGAAAGGACACTAAATCAATGCAGTAGATATGGACTATGCGAGATAGTATGCGCGATAGTAGATATAGACTATGCGAGATCTCAAGGGTCATATTCGGAATAGATGGCATTTTATCACAAAATTAAAGGATACAATGTTGTGAGTTAGAACAATTAAAAGTGGTTCGTGGCTATAAAGTGGTACACTATAAAGTAATTTCTGGAATTTCATTGAGAACTAGTGGATAGGTTCGCAAGAAATATACACTATAAATTGGATCGAGAAAACTAACTCTATGGACTGTTATATATATGATACTCTTAAGTACTTGTTCCCCCAAAAACATTGTAACATTGATTAAAGTTAACCTTGAAGTTAAAGTAGAAAATTTCCCTTTTTTAATAGATGATTGAGGAAGATATGAAGATGGATCCATACACCATAAATTTACTGTGAACTTTCTAATAGGTCGGGTTATATATAGTGTATTTTATAAATATCACAAGTAAGATGTAATCATTCTTACATGTATGTTAGAGAGTATTGTAAAATATGTATAATCTTTAAGATTAACATTATGAAATAGAATTATCTAACCTAGACGTTGAAGACAAAGGTTAACTTCATAAACTTAAGGCGCTTGTCATGATAGGTAGCAGTTCTTATATCATTTAAAGAGTTAATATATCAATATCTCATAACCGTCTTTCTCTAATCTTTCTTAAAGAAACAAGTGCCTTTTGAAACAAGTGCCAAAAACCTGCTTTTTGAGAATGGAGTTTAAAGGTTGGAGTCCAAGATTAAATTGGATCTCTTGCTCAAATTGGACATAAATAAAAAACTTGTAATTAAAATTTTGAGTTTACCTTTATTAGTACATAAGGGCATTTTTAATAATCTTCAACTTAAACAAAATATTTTCTCAAGATAGTCTTAAAAATATCCAAATAGCCTAAATTTCCAAGGAATCATATCAGTTAGCACCAATATGCCAAAGGGAAACCTGGTGCTTGTTCTCAAGTTTGGGAAGTGCACCTCATGTTTCGTGGGAAAGTGGAATGTATCTGAACACTACTTATGCACTTGGTATATTCTGGTATTATCTGAAAACTCTTATCATGCAACTTTCACCAAGACCAACATCACTACAAATACATAAAGTAGAAAAAGAAGCAAATAAGGATTTATGTCAGGTGGTGCAAAGAGGAAGCTTTGATCTTAACAATTTGGACTTGGGTCCATTTGATCAAAAAGGAGTGATAGATACATTTGGAGCATAATAAGAGCTCTTGCTGCGACGAGTTAGCATAGTTTAATTATATGAGATAACACTCTTCACTCTTGAGAAGATTCTAACTTAACTACTATCGATTCAACCCATGATTAAAAGATCCCCTAAACCTTTTTAGTACTTTTGTTGTGTTTAGTTCTGAAATTTTAAAATAGTGTGTTTTTCTACTATTTTAGAATATTTGTAAGGGAGAGAGTCTCCAAGGTTTGGTCCAATTATAACAACAATACCCATGAGTAAAAATATTTTAAGTAAGATTGGTTATGTATGACTAGCTTACTTAGAATCTTTTTACTCATGGTATTGTTGTTATAATTGGACCAAACCTTGGAGACTTAAGTTGAGGTTAATAAGCAAGAATAGATAACTAGTAACATTGAGACATTTTATCTTCATTTCTTGTCATTGTCAACCCATATCCTCATGGGTATTACATGTTCTTACTGATTACAGTATTAGTATGTCAACATTGGGTTGTCATAACAACCTTGGAGACTCTTCCAACCATAACAACAATACCCATGAGTAAAAACATTGTAAAACGTTGTTTAGTACCTTGGTTATGTATGATCTTGAAATTCCAAAAGATTATAATGTTTCCTAATAATTTAAAATTTTATGGAAATGAGAACCTCCAAGGTTGGCTTGGAATCCAATGTTAGCACTAACAAATTTACAAGTTGATTCAAGAAGATGAGTTAGGTTTTTGGATTATTATTGGTGGTTCTCTACTAACCTAAGGTATAATTAGGCTTTAAGAGATGATACTTATTCTTGATCCTATAATTCATGCTATAAATGGTTTTGATTGTTATATGAGCAATGATCACATGTCATAGAGAAAGACATGCTTGACCAAATTGGACTTTATATATAGTTGGGTGAATCATCACACTGTGTAGAAGCTACTGTGTAGAAATTGTGTAGAAGGTTGGTTAAAAGTCTTATTTACTTGCTCATTTTGAGGGTAAGCAAGTAGGCCAAATCCCATTTCAAACATAAAACTATTTAGCTTGAGAAGCCACTTGAATCTAAGTCAAGAATGCTTATAATTATTTGGTGTTTGAACTACTAATGTTGAGTTTGTTTGATGAAATGTAATGTTGAGTTTGTTTGATGAATTGTAATATTGAGATTGTGAATGATTGAATGTGAGCTTATATGAGCTTCTACTACACATATAGTTTCAAATGTTCAAATATGAAATACTATAACAAATAACTTTGACCTTGGTTTCTTATCATAGTAAGTATAAGGAGCACTTGCAAACTTGATTCACCTTAATCACCTTTCTTAAAAAGTCACTTATATTTTTTAATAGTGGTAGGATTGATTACCAAAACACATAGAAAAGCATAAAACATATATTTATGTAGTATTTAAATTTTATTTAAATTATGGAATTTATCAAAATTAGTAGTTGTTTTTTATAATTAAATTTTTTAGCAGTAGTAACAACAAAAAGTGACTTATATTTGTTATCACTTGCTACCATGTTTTGTATATCATTCTAAGCTTTGCTTTATCATACATAATTTTTAAGAAATTTAATATTAATATCTTGAACCACATGATACAATGGTGGAAAATAAAATTTGGATTCAAGTAGTTCTAAAATTATCCAAACTTTATTTATTCCCAAAATAGAAAGGAAATTAACAACATATAGGCATGAGCTAAAATTTTAAATGAATTGTTGGTGGGTGATGTGGCTCAAAGATGCTGATTAAGACCAAATATGATATAAATCTATTAATTTTAAATTGTAAATATAAATATAAATATATCAATTTTAAAGATAGTTTTATTCAAAATTTGAAAAGAGCAAACCTTCTTTACTTAAGATTCAAGCGTGACTAAGATTGACTTAACCTATTACTAGAAGATCCCAAAATTTTGTTTAATACCTTGGTGGGATACAAACGTTAAATAGGAAATGTGTAGAAATAGTCAATTAGTAATGAAGATGGGAGGTAGATGATAGATTACCTTTCACCCCAAGGAGAACTACATGTAATGTTTTGAGGACAATAGAAATCCCAAGAGAAACATAGAAGAGAAAACACAAGTTTCACACTCGAACTCCAATCTCCCAAAGGAGCACCTTGGCTTTATCATATAGCAAAGCAAAGACACTCAATGGAAGCTCCACCCTTGGATCAGATATCCGGATTGATGAAATGTCATTGATTTCCAGCCCTAGGTTAGATGCATGCATGGGTGACATGTTGGATATGGTCCTATCTAGTTCGTCAACCAAGTGTTGATCAAAGGGAATCTTCAGAGAATCTTATTGTAGGAATCTCATAATTACATGGGTGAGGTACCATTGGAAAACTCTTGATGAGACAAACAAGGGGAGGGAAAGACCAGCCCTTTCTTCCTTAGGAGGAGGTCTTGGCAATTTTTAAGGCCTAATTTATCCGTTTAGGCCCTCAAAATTGCCTCTGAAGATTTTAGCATATTTGGTTTCTACTCTATTAGTAGAAGTACCTTTTTGGTGATATCTCTTCCTGATCTACTTAGTCCATCATGTATAACGTCCTTTTAGATGCTACAAAACCAAATTTCAATTTTAGATCATATATCTAGCTATTGGTTCTAAGGTTTTCAAGCATGTTTCAATTTTTGCCCTATTGGTAGAAGTGCTGTTTTGGTGATACCTCTATCTGATCTATTTAGTCCATTATGTATAACATCCTTCCATATGTTATCAAACCAATTTTTACCTCTAGATCATATGTCTAGCTATTGGTATTACACTGCACCTTCAAGAAAAAGATGACATGGAAGGGATATATTGTGGAAGAGCTAGTAGTAGTAGATATAGTCAAATCTATCATGAAGTTATTCAAATTCAATTAACAACCTACTTGAACAATAGTCAAGATCTTTTTCAGTATTTATGCCAAAGGAAGCTTATGAATTGGGTAGTGATATTTTAAGCAAAAGCGAAAGAATTTGCAAGAACAATGAATGACTAAGGAGGAGTGACTTTGGTGTCTCCCTCCATAATCAATTTCTATTTGGGAATAGATTTACTAGCTCCAAGAGAAATGATGAAGTACTCATACCACTTCCTCCTCATAGGGCATTTTGACAAACCTAGGGAACAAGCATTGATGATATGAAAGTACTTAGAGATGGTTGTGGAATCTGCTCACACAAGGAAGTATGTGGAGGTAAAAGAAGCCTACAATACCTTGGGCTTCAAGAAAGTAGAGACATTAGAAGATTGTTATAGAGTTGATACTTAGGAACCCTAAATAACCCATAATCCTAAACTTGGAACTCCTTCTAAGCCAAAGGCAAAGGCCACAAAGAGGATGAGGAAAATCCTTGTGTTGGAAGAAGAGGAGGATGATGAAGAAGAAGTTCATGACAAAGGGATCATATGGCCACAACTAGATCTCACTCCAACAACCAATGAACAATTGTTCACAAGGATTGTGGTCTTATGAATCAATAATGCGGCTAAAGACCAAGGAGGAAAGGTAAAATCTACCCTAACCCAAACTCCTCCAAGAATGAATAATGCTCTGGAGGAAGAAGAAATGCCTGCTCCTAGATGATATGATTAAGAAGCTAGACCTTCATGCCCAAAGAAGAGTATGACAAAAGGGTTTAAGGATAATAAAATCCCCTCTATTCCCAACCATAGGAGAAGCAAAATGAAGTGAAGAAGGAATCCTTCATGTTAAAGAAGCAGGCTCTTGACAAGACAAGGAAGGTCTAATAGCCTGAGGACAGAACACACAAGATTGAAAATCTCAAGAAGCATCGATGCTCCAAAGAAGCACCTTGTCTATTTTATATAGCAAAGAGTGAGCTACACCCTTAGATTAGATCTATGGATTGGTGATATATCAACTTGTAAGATTTTTAGATTAGATACATGGATTAGTGACATGTAGGTCCTTGTCTAATTTGGTTAGTCAAACAAGTTTGACCAAAGAGAATCTTTAGGGAATCTTTTAGTAAGAAGCTCATAATAGCACAAAAGAGGTACCATTGGAAAGATCTAGACAAGACAAGATCAACAAGGAGGAGAATGAAATGCTTTCTACCTTGAGAGGAAATACAAATTATTTTGTTGAGGTCTAATTCTTTTGTTGAGGCTTCCAAAATTGGCTTTAAAGTTTTTGGTGTGTTTTTGACTTCTTCTTTATTAAGAGAAATCCTCTTTTGATGATTCCTCTATCTGATCTATTTGGATCATCATGTATAACATTTTTAAAGATACTACTGGACCAATTTTCACTTGTAGTTAATTTATCTAGCTAATGGTATTATAAACCTCCTCCCATTTAAAACACAATGTTCTCATTGCAAAGTTGGTGCTCAAAAGATTGCACTACTATTAGTGCATTGGTCAAGTTAGCTACAAGTTCCCAAGTGGCTTCATATAATGGGTATCCTTTTCAGTCAACAAGATATTTCATATGCTCATGGCGGGTACATCAGGTGTGTTTTTGGAGAATGCACTCTACTTTGTAATCCTCCATTCCATCAATGAGTGTTGTACAAGGTCAAGCATTTTGTATGGAAAGAAAGTGTGGAGGTCGGAGTGCATAATGTCATAAGAAAGAAATGTGGACCATTGGATAGATCTTCATGTCAAAAGATAGCTCAAGATGATACACAATTGTTCTAATTCATCATATGATGGGAAAAGGACCAATAAAGCAAGGCTTGAACTTGCAAGGGCCAAGCAACGTAATATTGGTGGTGGACAATCACACTTGATCTCCATCTTCAAACTACATGTGCTAGCAATGTGCATCTACATATTATTTTGGCAATTTTTGGGCTATTTGTAACTTGTTCTTGGCATTCTCTATGCCTTATTGGATTCAAGACACAAAAGCATTGACAACATTAACTTTGGTAGCCACTAGGCTGACCTTTACCAAGCTCAAATGTGTAAATAGGTGTTCTCTATACATGAGAAAGAATGGTGTGAGTTTTGTAGATGCATTCACCAAATTATTGTAGGGAAATTCCACCAAGGGAAGAAGTATGTCCCACCTTTCTTTCTCCTCTAAAGTAAAGTCCAAATGAATCATTTTGCTCAATTGGTCCACAAAGACGACAATGGAGTCAAAACCTGCAGTTCACAAACTAGATCCATGTTGACTTGCTCCTAATGTTGTGTAGAGGTAGGAAAGGTATAACAATCCAATATTGATGTACTAATAGTATAAATGGTAAGAACAAGTTGTTCCCACAAGGATACAGGTTGGATTTGACAAGAAATGAAGAACAAATGTCACAATATCACTAGTTATCTATTCTTGCATGTTTAACTCTTGGGCAGAAACCACTCCCAAAGAAGGTAGGGATACCATAATGGCATCCTACAAAAAAGAGAAATTAACAACTCAATCAAAAGATATAATCTAACAAGCCCTTGATAGTGGAAGTATACTTCATGCTGAAGGTCTCTTCCTCTTGAAGAGCCTCTTTTACCTTGGTAGCTAGTCCCTTCTTGCATGTATATTTCACCCCAAAAGTTGGTTTGCAAGTTTAAGGTTCTTTTACTTTGATGCTGTAATACTCCGAGAACAAGAGATGAGAGAAAACACAGATTAAACACTCAACATTTGGTGCCCCAAAGGAGCACCTTCTCTTTATTATATAAACAAAGAGGATATCTCCCAAGGAAGCTCCACCGTAGGATTAGGCACACAGATACGTGACATGTCATCAAGCTCCACCCTTGGATTACTTACTTGGATGTGTGACAAGTTGGTCTAAGTCCTATCTAGTTGGTCAAACAAGCTTTGACCGGAGGGAATCCTTTAGGGAATCTTCTTGTAGGAGTCTCAGAATCATGTAAGGTACCGTTGGAAAGCTCTCAACGAGACAAACCAGGGGAGAGGGAAGGCCAACCTTTTTCCCTTTGGGAAGGGGGGGAGGAGAATTTGCACATTTTTTAGGCCTAATTCATCCATTTAGGCCTCCAAAATTGCCTTCAAAGATTTCTGGCATATTTCAGTTCCTACTCTATTAGTAGAAGTCCCCTTTTGGTGATACCTCTTTCTAATCTGTTTAGTCAATCATGTGTAACATCCTTCCAGATGCTACCAAACCAATTCTCACCTTTAAATCATATGTCTAGCTATTGGTTCTAAGGTTCTCAAGTCTATTCTGGTTTTTGCTCTATTAGTAGAAGTACTCTTTTAGTGATACTTCTATCTGATCTATTTTTACCATCATGTATAACATCATTCTAGACGTTACCAAACCAAATTTCACATCTAGATCATATGGCTAGCTTGTGGTGTTACAGGTGCCATCATTGATCGTGCTCATCTCTTCCCAAAAATGCAATCCCAACAACATCCAAAATCATCTATCTACTTGGATTTTCTATTCTATGGTACTCTCAATGCTCTTTCTTCCCAAAACCCTTCCTCACATTGACTAGCTTGTTTAGATGTCAAAGGTAGCTTTCTTGATAATATGTGAATTTCCTACCTAAGTACTCAAGCACTCATTCATGTTGAATATCAAGGGTAACTTCCCTGATTCAATGCAAATTTCATAATAAGATACTCAAACACACACTCCTAATGCAAGATTCCTAACCTCTACTTAACCAAGTATGCAATCAAGATGTAAGAAAAAGCAATACAACACAAAGACTTGGAAGCGATGTTTGAGATAAATACTTTGTTCATAAAAGAAGTGGACATTTATTCTATGGGTTAGAACCTATATATATATATATATATATATATATATATATATATATATATATATATATATATATATATATATAATCTCTTAACTATCAACTAAAGAAGATCAATGGTTGAGGATGCTCATAATCTCTTACCCCACTAAATGATAATCTTCACTTATTGATTTGATCCTAAGTGCAATTAAGGAGTGATTTCACCACCATTACCAATGGAGGACAAAGATGATGTTTTAATAGCATTTTTGTAATAATATATAATGAGGAGAACTACTCCTCCTTGTTTATTGTACAAGTGACTACTCTCCTTAAATCATCAACTACAAAAATGGTCCTAAGTCAAAAAGTACTTCTAGACAAAGGTATATATCAAGGCAAGGATAGAGTTTGAGGCCAAAGAGAACTTCATGCTGAGGATGCATTTTATACTTAATGTATTTATTCCTACTTTCCTTAGGCTAACAATTATCCTCTTCCTAACATGTATTGCAAAGAGCTACCTTTTCTCTAGCAAATTTTAATTAAAAATTCTTCTTTTTCCTCATACCCTACAATTTCTAAAAGTAGTGCTTTCAAGCCTCTTCAAACTTCTTCATTGCATGCTCCATCTACTTATTGGCTAGTTGTTGTAATCATTCATTTGAGTATGTCTTTGCGGTCAAAGCATGTACTTTAGATTGGGAATCTTGTGCCTTCAATTTCTTCAAGGAGACTTCCACTATCTCCTTCATTGTAACAATATGGAGTTTAGTGACGTAGTTAGTAAAGCTAACAAAGTAGAGAATAAGCCAAATTAACCTAGAATATTCCAAAAGCATCTAGGAAGCTTCTTGGGAAGCTTCCCTACTAGTTAACTTGCACTCCAAGCAGGTAGCTTCTAGAAGGAAGCTTCTAGAAGCTTCTAACTAGCTTAGCTTGCACGCCAAGTAGGCGACTTCTAGAAGGAAGCTTCTTGAGAAGCTTCCTAGTTAACTTGGCTTGCACTCTAAGAAAAGTGGCTCAAGGAGACTTCTTGAGAAGCTTCTCAAGGGCCTTGTATGCTACCTATAAATACCAAAGCCGAAGTTCATGCTAGGCATTCGGAGTTTTCACTCATTCAAGTGTCCCAATATGAGTTTCCATTCTCCTATTTCTCTCCTCGGTCTTGGTCTTTTACATTGGTATTAGAGCAAGAATGGGATGGAGGGAATTTATGGACCACCGAATCCACTTCTGCCAAACCATTGGGATTTTCATATCTAAATATTACCAAAACATCATTTCACACAATTCATCACCTCATACTTTGGGCAGGATTTTCTACATATGATCACCGTGTTTGAGGAATCATTGATACTTCAAGTTGTAACTTATGGAGAACGGTGGACTTGTTGTATCTATGTGTTAAACAATTGGATAAATTGAGGGTAGTGGAATAGAGTAGTAGCGATGGTGGCAATACCGGATGTTATCCTTGCAATGCAACAACAAATCAAGCATCCTACTTGATTGTTGGATGAATGAGACCAACAACGATGAGACCATATAGAGAGAGCGCCAGTTTGAGATGGAGAAGATCGCATTCAATTTTTGAAACCCAAGGTGTTTGAAGGTAAGAATCTTCCAAGTACAGTGGAGAATTTTGTGTTTGATTGCGAACATTACTTTGAAGCCACCAATCTTCAAGACAAGCAAAAACAAATTCTCTTGGCTTCTAGCCTATTGGATGGTGTGACAAAACTTTGGTGGCAATTCCGAGTGGATTAAGCTGAATGATAGATTGTTGCACCAATTTTGACATAGGTAGAATTCAAGGATGCAATACTTGGTCAATTTTAAATTATAAATATCACCGCACAAGATAAATTGGCGGAGTTCAAGTAGACTAGCTCAATAAGGAGCTACATCACACAATTTTAGAACATCATCATGCAAATTCTAGATATCCAAGAAGGTGAAGTTTTGGATCAATTTGTGTGAGGATTGAAGTCAAAAACCAAATTGGAGGTGACCATGCGGGAGCCACAAAACATAGAAGAAGCCATGCAATTGGCTGAGCGTTTTGATTCCTTGGTCTGGACCTTGACCTACACAAAGCCTACCATTACACTACGCATGAGTGGAAGAACCGGCACCAATGGAGATTGATGCTATCCAACGGAGACCACTTAGTACAATGGATAGAGAAAGATTGTGACAAAATGGAGGTTGCTTATATTGTTGCCAAGTTAGACATCACATAACAGAATGTCCACTTAGGAATGGGAGACCTCGACAAGTTGCCAAGATGGAGTTTGTGGAACAAAATGATTAGAGAAACAAAGAATCCCAATAGGAGATTTTGAGCCGCCTACTGGGAGCTTGATTAGTTCCAATGGGATTGACGGCTTGACCTATGCAAATTTGCTTCACTTGCAAGGTACGATATCTAATCGGGGTTGTAAGATTTTGGTTGATTTTGGAAGTTTAGAGAATTGCATGTTTATGCAAGTAGCAAAGGAATTGGGTATTCCTATCAAGCCAATGTTTGGAAGTAGTTTGATGATGGCAGATGGTAGAAAGGGTTTTGCATTTTGCACCTAACATCCTATTACCTTCAAGAGTGAGAAGGAGTATTTGGAGTGTATGAGGTTTGTAGTGGCATCTCTACACTATGACATCATTTTGGGTCTACCTTAGCTTGAACATCATAAGGTTCAATTTGATTGGACCCAATGATAAATTCAAGTACAATATCAAGGTAGGAATTTCCGATTAGGTTGTTTGGCATCTCTGAGTAAAAGACCTGAGAATAATCAGTCCCAAGATGGGAAGTTTGTTGAGAAGGTAGCCATATAGCAAATCTAGAAGGGAAATGAGTCCCAAGGTGGGAAGTTGCCAAGAAGGCAACCATGGAGCAAGCTTGGAAGAGAGATGAGTCCCTAGAAGGGAAGTTTGTTAGTAAAGCAGCCATAGAGCAAACTTTGGAGGAAGATAAGACTATATTCACGGAATTGATCAAGTCAATTGCACAAGAACAATTTAAGGAGGGCCAAGAGCCTCATCAAGCAATGGTTGATCATATAGTTCAAGAGTTTGTGGATGCGTTTTTGGATGATCTGCCAAAGGGATTACCCTCTGATCAATGTATGCACTTCAAGATCAAGTTATTGCTAGGGAGTACTCCAATGAGTAGACCAATCTGTCGGCTCTCACCAAAGGAGTTGGAGGAGTTGCAAACAACCCTTACAGAGTTGTTGGAGAAGGATTTCATACAACATAGTATCTCTCCTTGAGGAGCACCGGTACTATTTGTTCCAAAGAAGGATAGAGGACTTTGTTTCTATATTGATAACCATGAGTTCAATAAGCAAACCATGAAGGACATATAAGTGGAGCATATCCCTTGCCCCAGATTGATGACCTGCTTGATCAAATAAGTGGAGCACGCTACTTTTCCAAGCTAGATCTTCACAATGGCTATTGGAAAATTCCTATTGAAGGAGAGGACGTGCAAAAGACTGCCTTTCGCACAAGGTTTGGGCATTTTGAGTGGAGAGTTCTACCTTTTGGACTCACTAATGCTCCAACAGTCTTCATGGATCATATGCATCGGGTGTTGGAGGGACTATTGGATTGGTCTATGGTGGTGTTCTTGGATGATATCTTAATCTATAGCAAGATAGAAGCAAAACAGGTAAATTATGTGCGAGAAGTCCTAAGACAACTACGACAATGGAAATTTTACTGCAAAAAGTCAAAGTGTGCCTTTTGGCAGAAGGAGGTTACCTTCTTGGGTCATAAGATCTCATCAAAGGAGATCAAGATGAAAGTAGAGAAGGTCAAGGCCATTACTGATTAGCCAACCCCAAAGGATGCTATAAAAGTACGAGCATTCAATGGTTTGGCCAATTTTTACCGATGGTTCATCCATTATTATGCTCATGTGGCTGCACCATTGATTGACCTCTTGGGAAAGAACTCAAGTTTCCAATGGACCACCAAGCATGAAGAAGCATTCCAAAAGTTAAAGCATATGGTGTCTTCACGACCCATTCTTCAACCATATGATCCTCAACTACCTTGTGTGATTGATTTTGATGCTTATAACTTTACAATTGGAGCTGTGTTGCAACAAGAATTCCTAGATGGATTACATCCCATAGCCTTTGTGTCTCACCGACTAAATACAACTCAAAGAAATTAATCTGTTTAAGATCGGGAACAACTTGCAATGGTATATGCCACCAAGGTATGGAGGCATTACCTCTTGGGGAAACAAGTGGTCATGCAAACTGATCACAAGCCATTGTTGCAGACCTTACACTTGGAACACATGAAGAGTCAACATCATTGATGGGAAGAGCAACTCTAATTTTTTGACATCAAACTTGAGTACAAACTAGGTCGGTTCCATGTCATCCCTCATGCTCTATCACGACGACCTGATTTGAAGTCTCTTCCTCTCATCACAACAACAATTATGATGGTGTCAATTGACCCCAAGGTCCATAACAAGTTTTGGTCAGCTCTACAACAAGATCCCTTCTTCCAAATCGTACTAGGTCATTTGACAACAAATGACAAGGAGTACCACACCTTCCCCTTCAAGGAAGGCCTTCTATTCCATGCGGTTTGGATATATGTTCCAGCCAAAGGTGATCTCCGACTTGTGCGTCTTCAAGAAGCCCATGATTTACCAATAGCTAGTCACATGGGGGTGGACAAGACCTTAGGTACCCTCCAATGCCAATGGTGGTGGCCCAACATGACACGAGATGTTTGGGAGTTTGTCTGATCGTGTGAGAGTTGTCAACACAACAAGGCCAGTAACCAAAAGCCGGGTGGACTCCTTCAACCACTTGCCAATCCAACTACTCGTTGGGAACATGTGAGCTTAGATCTCATCACCTCCTTACCCAAGACACAACAAGGTCACACAACAATTGTGGTGTTTGTGGATAAGCTTAGTAAGCAAATCCATTTGGCACCAACAGTTGATACTATGGATGCTCCAACCTTGGTGCAACTCTACTTCAATAATTTATTCAAACATCATGGTATGCCATGTGTACTCATCTCCGGCCATGATCCTTGCTTCATTGGAAAGTTTTGGCAAGCTCTCTTCTAGATACTTGGCACCAAGCTTGCTTTGTCTACAGCCTATCTTCCTCAAACTGATGGACAAATTGAACGTGCAAATTACACCTTGGAGGATATGCTTTGTGCCTTCGTCAACATTCACCATACCAATTGAGATGAATGTCTTGCAGTTATGGAGTTTGCATACAACAATCCTAAACAAGCAAGCACCGGATTCTCTCCTTTCTTTCTCAATGTTGGCCAAGATCCACTTGTCCCAGATTCTCTTCTTGCTCCTCTTCCATCTAAGGTCCCTCGTACTTCAACCTTCTTGACCACCATATCCAAATCGCTCCAACAAGCTAAATCTCACCTCCTTGTTACTCAGAATCATCAAAAACAATATGCAGACCACCATCGTCGTGATCTCACCTTTGAAGTTGGTGATAAAGTTATGTTATCCTCTAGTAATCTACCCCTCCCACTTGATACCCAAGTTTGTAAACTTGCTCCTAATTGGATATGACCTTTTGATGTCACCCAAATTGTCTCTCTTGCTGCTTATCAACTTGCCTTGCCTTGTCATATGCGCATCCATCCTATCTTTCATGTTTCCAAGTTGAAACCCTTTTTTCCTAACCTCTCTTCTTCTCCTCTTGAGCCCAACCTCCTCCTCCCCCTATCCCTATCAATGATCATGAGGAGTACGAAGTTGATCGTATCCTTGCACGTTGCCACATCCAACAAGGATGCCGCCAACATACGGAGTACAAGGTCCTTTGGAAAGGGTACCCCCTTCATGATGCCACTTGGGAACCTCTTTCTCACCTCCAGAATGCACAGACGACCATCCAAGAGTTTGAAGCTTCAATGGCAACGAGGACATCACCAACTAGTGATGGGGGAATATGTAACAATATGGAGTTTAGCAACGTAGTTAGTAAAGCTAACAAAGTAGAGAATAAGCCAAATTAGCCTAGAATATTCCAAAAGCATCTAGGAAGCTTTTTGGGAAGCTTCCCGACTAGTTAACTTGCGCTCCAAGTAGGTAGCTTCTAGAAGGAAACTTTTAGAAGCTTCTAACTAGCTTAGCTTGCATGCCAAGTAGGTGACTTCTAAAAGGAAGCTTCTTGAGAAGCTTCCTGGTTAACTTGGCTTGCACTCTAGGAAAGCGGCTCAAGGAAACTTCTTGAGAAGCTTCTCAAGGGCCTTGTATGCTACCTATAAATACCAAAGCCGAAGCTCATGCTAGGCATTTGGAGTTTTCCCTCATTCAAGTGTCCCAATATGAGTTTCCATTCTCCTATTTCTCTCCTTGGTCTTGGTCATTTACATTCATGATCTCTTCCAAATTGTCATGTGCCATCTCTATCTTTACCAATATAGCTGTCTTCTCCAAATTGTATTGGGTTCTTACATTTTGGCTATGATTTCCTATTGAACAATGACTTTCTCCTTCTTGAGTTTGTCCTCTTTCTTTTGTAAGGTCTATGTGACCTTCTTGGCTTGAGTATCTACCACTTGTAGCTCCTCTTGATGATAAACTTCTATCACCACAAGCAATACTCCTACCTACTCTATCTCTCCTTTAAACATATTGATTACTTCCTCCTAGGCCTTTATTTGTTCTTCCAGCTTTGAGGAACTGACGCATGTCATCCTTGTATGACTCTGACATCTTCTTCCTTAAGGTCTGTTCTTCCTTGATTTCCTTCTACAAGGCCTGGTCTTCTTCTTAGAGTTTAGTTGCCTCTTGCACCAAGTTGTTTCTTTGTTTCCTTATCTCCAAATGTTGGGCACAAACTTCTTGCAATTCTTCTCTTACCTTCTTCCTTTGGTGAAGATGTTGGACAAAGGCTACATAGTTTGTGATTCCCTTGTTGGATTTGGCATGGACAAGGAGAAGCTAATTCATCAAATCAAGAGCCATGCCCACCTTATGCACTATTAAATGGGAAAGAGGCAATACAATGATCTATAACACCTATTTGTGCATGTATGTGCTATTGTGATATTTAGTTTGGTATTACAAATACTTGAGAGATATTATTCATATAGAAATAAATGATGTTTCTACATTATTCATAATTAGCTAAAGTTAGTTATAGCTAAGATAGATGGTACTTTACTTTAGAGAAAGTGGAAAAGATGAGCACCACTATTTTGGATTCTAGTGTATTGATTTGGTATTATTCCTAAGTGTTTGGCTTTGAGGAAAGAGTTGAGAACTCTCGGACCCACAAACCTTTTTGCTTTGGATTCTTCTATAGTCCAAGGATAACACATGTGAAGGAGTCCTTGACTTAGTGGTTAGGTCAAGATAAGACCACATGCTTAGAGGAATATTCCTATAAGTATGGATATTCTTTTAGACTTTAGATTTTACTAGACTTTTAGCCTAGTTACTTGAGTTACTCCAATAATTAGTAACTTTGATGTATAACTATTTCACAAGTATATGAACTAGGGGTGAGGAGATACTCTTCATCTTTTCATTTGCAACTATCTCTCTCTCATTGAGTTCTCTAGTGAGCAATGGTTTGAGTCTTAGAGTGTTAGCCTTGGAGGAGTATGATATAGTTGAGGTTCCTTGCCTTCTTAGTCCATGGTGCGCCACCATAATAGCCATCAAAGGTTCATCCTGAGTGAGAGACATGCCGGATCCCAAATTTGCCTAACTTCCTTCTTGCTTGAGCTCTCCCTCTCTTGATCTTGAATGAGGCCAGGGATCCATTCTTTGCTCTCTTGATGTCCACAAAGATAGTTAGCTGCTATTGCTAAGATATTGGTTTTAGTTGGAGTAGGTACCTCCACTTAGAATGATTGTCTGTTCTATCTTTGATTGTGTGGGTGATGTTTTTCTTTGGCCTAGGGAGTAGCATTGTCTTGGCATGAACATGCATCTTCTACCTCAAGTATCTCTTCTGCACAACAGACACCCTCCTTTGCTATTCTACTTCCCCTATGGTTGGGAATAAAGGGAATTTGTCATTCCCAAACCCTCTACCATGCTTTTCTTTGGGCTAGAAGGTCTAGCTTTGTGATTGTATCTGTCTAGCATTGGTGTCCATTCCTCCTCTTGAAGGTTAGTTTTTTGGGGAGAAGTTGGGGCTGGGTTGGATTGTACTTCTCTACCTTCATGATCTTTTGTTGTGTCCTTGTTGGATGAGATGAAGATCCACGTGAAAGATTTTTCACTTGTTGTGGGTGTAGGATCTTCTAATGACCTTGTCTCTTCTTCTTCTTAGACTTCTTCTTCTTCTTCTTACAAGAGGATTCTTCTCATTCTCTTGGTGGCCTTTGCTTTTGGTTTGGCAGGGGTAGTAGGTTGTTTCTTTAGTATCAATTACATAGCAATTTATTCTTGCCTTTGCTTCTCAAAGCTCATGGTGTTGTAGGCTTCCTTCATGTCCATGTATTTTCTTGTATGTGCAAACTCCGCACTCGCCTCTATGTATTTATGCAACATTAGTGCTCTTTCTTGTGGTTCAACAAAAATTCTTTTTAGGAAGAAGTGGTTGAGGTATTTCTTCTCTTTGGCAATCAGCAACCCCATGCCCATGTAGAAATGAACAACAAAGAGAGATAAAAGTTATGTTGTTGTGTTGTGGTTTATTTAGCCCATGAAGAAGTAAATTAGTATAGTTTATCCCTCAAAGATGGAGTGGGTTGGATCCCATGGTTGAGCTATTGTCCTGTGAGAAATATATGTGCATTTAAGTTGGCTAACCCTGTATAGTTATATCTTATCCTTTTCAAGGCTCTAATGTATATAGGTGGTGGAGAGTTGTGAGAAGGGTGTGTTTTAGTTTTGAGAGTCTTGAGTGGGAAGAGGATGTTGAGAGTGAGTTGTAGTAGAACATGGAGACCAAGGCATCAGAGGAAACATTTGAGTAGGAGATGTCCCATTCTTCTGATCTACCACTCCCAAATCCTTTTTTCATTCGACTCAAATTCTACACCGTGACTAGATGATGATTTACAAAACTAGATGATGGCACATTTTGGGGCAGCATTCATGGAGTTGGTGATGGAAAACTCAGATTATGTCTTCCTTCTAGTGCTTACTTACAAGCAAGTTTGGGATTTGAAAAATTTATGTGCTCTTATAGGAGAAGAAGTTCAATTCATTCATGAGCTTCAAGGTGGAGTTGTGGGGTCCATTTATCAAAAAGGGAGGAGGCTAAATGACAAATTTGCAAGAGTTTGGGTCCAAAAAGGAGAAGTCTAGAGTTTGTTGAGCATTGAAAGAGTTTGGAGACGGCATTTGAGGAGAGGGGACCATGGTTGGAGAGAAGAGCTAAAAGGCTACAATCTAAAGACAAAAAGAAAGGGAATGGAGCAAATTTTGAGTGGATTAGGGTAATTGAAGTAGGGAGTCAAATTCTCACTCATATGAGCAAACAAGAGAATTTTGAGAGTTGTGTCATACCTTTTCATGATCTGTCAATGGAATTAATGAGTTGATAAAGTGTTTTCTGTATTTGAGCCCAATAAATTCTACTTTTGAGTAAATCTCAAATCTGATCTTGTCAATTGACGTTGGAGCATTGGAAATCAAGTTGTTGAGGAGAAAATTATGATCAGGTTTGGGGTTTTGATTGCTTTTGAAGCTATGATTTGAATCAAGCTATGAAATTCTTTAGCATTGTTGATGGTTAGGTCTTGCATCTTTGGGAAAATCTTTCATGTAACTTTCTCAAATAAAAAATTCATGGTCTTGGATTCAGCATATTTGGATCTGTAGAGCTCACAAGTTAGCCCAACTTAGGAATTGATCCATATCTAGGGTTTGAGATTGGATTGAGTCATCAAGCTTTGCAAGGGTTTAGTCAAGAGCACAAATAGCCATTGTAGAAAATTTGGTTGGCTCATAGTTCATAGAGAGTGAGAACTAAGGCTATAAGTACCACTAAAAATAAGCTCAATAGGAGCATTTCTATCTTTGATCATTACTACATGCAAACTCTTATATTTCTATGACTATTACTGAAGATTTTAGGTTATTGGAGTGACTTTGAGGACTCTATATTTTTTATCTAGAAATCTGGTTGTACTTGCCAATATCTAGGAGCAAACTCTCAATTAGAGATTTCAAAATTAGGGCAAAACTTGCAAAAGGTTGGCCAAGTTTGAGATATTGTCAAGGGAGCCATAGTGAAATTTTTTTGCTTATTTTATATCATTGGAAATTTTATCTCACAAGATTTCTATTCAATTCTAAAACCAAGTTATGTAGAAAAAGTTATGTCCATAAGAGTTGCATAGAGTTTTCCTCAAAAGGACATAGACTTTCTACATGGATTAGGAATTGGTTGAAATTTGGAGTACATATTGGAGAGAGCTTGGAGTAAAAACTGAAATTAGCTTGAGGACAAAGCAAGAAGGCTTTGAAACTCATTTTTGACAAAAGGCACGAAGAGTTGTTGTTGACTTCTTCTGATCAGATCCTCTTTGTACTTGCATGCTTGTTTGTACACCCAATTGGCTTGGATTGGTGTGCAGGCATTGTGCTTAGGTTCCTTCCTTTAAGGTATATTATATTTTTCTCCTTGGTAATGCTAGAAGTGATGACTAGCAGACTAGAAGTGATGTGATGACATGTTAGGTAACCCGTTACTCCCTCATCTGATAGAAGGAATACTAAAAACAAGAGTAAAAGTTTCAAGTGATTGGGCAAAAGAAGAGAAGTACTCAATGCTAAGGTGGAGTTTACTCTTTGAGAGATCCTTGGGATTGCTAAGAAATAATTTCATGATGTCATCATAGACACCATCAAGTGCAAATGGCAATTGATAAGAGAAATTGCTCTATCAAACACTCTTGATATTATGGTTACAGAAGAAGGGGAGTCGGAACTAGCTTGATGCTACAACAACCATAAGGTCATATTTCTAGAGGATGAAGGTGATGATGGTGGGATCTCTAGTCATTATACTAGAGGGTATTGGGCAAGAGCTACCATTGAAACCTTGGTCAAGATTGGTAACGTGATAGATCCCGTGGTTGCTCTTATTAATCATGGATCAAAAATCAAAATTGTTTCCAAGGAGCTCTACAAGCATGGGAAATTGCCAACTGATATAGAGCATGGTTAGGTGATCAAGGCAAAAATTAACACCAAGTGAGATATTTATGGTGTGTGCCCAATTATGAGGTGAAAGTTGGGGATGTAAATAAAAGTTCTTTGTTCAAGAGACTACATTAAATTTGATGATCCTTGGATAACCATTCATTACAACGATAAGGATGGAGACCAAAGTCTTTGATGATGGTTCTGCCTATGAAGAATTTGTGCTAAGAATAGAAGTGACACATCTACTCATGACCTTTCATCCATAACTTCCACAGCTAGGCATCTAGTGTGTTCTCAAAAAGAGAAAGGCAAAGTATGAAAACATTGCTTTCTTCTTTCATTGATCTTATGAGCTCTCTCATTCTAGCTCAAAACATTGATACCCAATTCACATGTCTTCCTTTGTACAAGTATGCAAAGAAAATAGCATGGTATTATTTTAATGAGTTGTTTGTTTGGATTTGAACACCTTCATGATTGATTCTACCAAGATCCTTCTTGCATGATCATTAGTACTAAGGACAAACCAACCATTGTTAATCTTCTTATAAAAAAAGTGGACTTGAATATAACCTCAAAGGCAAATTGAGTTGAGTCCAAATTTTATCCAAAGTCATTTGTTTGGGGGTGAATTACTAGGCCTCAACACTTTCCACCAATGCTCTTTTATCCACGTGAAAAGATTTCCTCTCAAATTAATTAGCTTGGGATTTTGGTTATCTTAAATTTCATGCATGAGAGCTCAATTCCATAGGCAAGAATTTGAGCTTTTTGTTGTGAACTAACTCCTATATGTAGTACAAATCCCACATGACAAGACCCGATAATTTAATGATGAAATCTAGAGCCTTATGCATCTTTTGTAGCACAAATAAGGTAGCTACTTCCTTTCCTTTCTATCTTCTCATCTTTCTTGCTCTGTCTACCCTTCTTAATTCCCTTTTCATAGTCTCCTTCTCTCAAAATGCACAAGTCCAAGTAGAGGTTGCTCGTTGAGGTTGAAGGTAGCATGGCCAATTTGGTTGAGATGAATTTTGCAAAAGTGAAGAGATTCTAAGCTCAAGTTAAACATTTTTCATTTTTTCTTAACCATTAGAACCTTTCAGTAAGCATGCACTTTGGTGAGCCATTACTACCCACACATGTGATCAGTTAGCCCAATCCAATGATGGTCTACATAATGGTTCTTGATCTATTAGCACCGTCTTTATGTGGTTTACTTCAAGTCAAATGTCTTCTCAAGATGAAAGATATTTTTGACAAAAGGTGTTTCCAAGACAAAGGGCTACTTTCAGAGTGAAGGGCTCCCTTGCTGAAGATTTTCATAGTTCATCATTTTTTCCTAATTTTTTACTAACTAACTATCCTTATACTTTCCTAGCTAGAATCTATAAAACAAATAAAAAAACCATATTGTAGGCAAAGGTGTGTCACCACAAAGAGGTTGAAGTAGACCTATGGGAGCTTGTTAGGGGCTTTATTTTGCTAATAGAGGAGTCAACATTGAACATACTCTATCACATCTTGGTCCATCTTGGACTAATAGTAATGGTGTTTGAAAAAATCTAAGGCTTTGTCCACTCCAACATGACCTACAATAGAAAAATCATGATATTTTGCAAGAATGATGGTTCATATATCTAGAGCATTTGGGATCCATAACTTACCATCTATGAAGATTAGTCCTTGGGTATTGGTTTAATCTTGGATGATTGAGTGCCTATCATCTATGGATTAGTCTTTGTAGCCTCCAAAATCTACATCTAGAAATTTGGGTTCATCTTGACCTCTACAACTAGATTTTTCATTGTAGGTATCTAGGTGAATGCATTTGTAAGCTGCTTCTTGCCCTCTACATATGTGATAGTCACGTTAAACCATTATCTCGACTCTATCCAACAAATCTATTGGTAGGATAGGTCTTTTTGTGCCTCTAGGTAGACTAGTGGTTTGTAATCTATCTCAATTACAAATGCCTTCTTGCCAAGATAATGTGTCAAAAGCTTGGTAGCAAGGACAATTGTCAAATTTTTAGTTTGGTGGTGTGATAATTTTGCTCCATTGGTAACAAATTTTGAGAGAAATATATGACTAGATGCCATTTGTTCTCTCATTCTTGTTGCAAAATTACTCCTATTGCATGCTTGATGCATCTATAGCCAACTTGATTGGACATTTGGAATCATATCATTTCAAGATTGATGTATATAGTAATGCATCTTTCAATACTTAAAAATCAAGTTCTTATATGGTTCTCCACATCTATTTCTTGCACTTGCAAATAATGATTAGGAGTTGTGCAACCTTGGAAAAGTCCTTGAGAAATTCACAATATAATCTAGTTAATCCCAATAAATTTTTGAGTTGAGTTTGATCTTCTAGAGCACCTCACTTTTGAATGACTTCTATTTTATCTATTGAGACTTGGATACCTTTTGCACTTACTCAATGATTCAAGTGATAAACTTTAGACTTGCCAAACTTGTGCAATATCAATAGCTAGACATATTATCTAGAGGTGGAAATTGGCTTGGTAACATCTAAAAGGATGCTATATATGATGGACTAAGCAGATTAGATAGAGGTGTAATTGAAAGAGCATCTCCACTAATAGGGCAGGAGCCAAAAACACCTTGAAAACTCCAAAGCTAGTTTTGGAGGCCTAAATTGAAGGATTAGGCCTAAAAATAGAAAATTCAGCCCCATAGAAGAAAAGACTTGCCTTGTTCCCCTTATCTTTTGTCTCATTGAGAGCTTTCCAATGGTACCTCAACCATGTGATTTTGAGCTTCTTACAAGAAGACTCTCTAAAGATTCACTTTGGTCAAACCTATTGCACCAACCATATAGGACAAGGACAAACATGTCACTCATCCAAGCAACTAATCTAAGTTCCTTAGATTAGTATATCTGATCCAAGGATGGAGCTTCCTTTTAGGGGATCCATTTTGCTATATAATAAAGAGAGGTGTTCCTTTGGGGCATTAGAGTATTAAGTGTGAAGCTTGTGTTTTCTTTCTTGTATTTCTCTTGGAGATTTCTCCTCTCCTCAAAGTATTACAATGGTATTAGAGCAGGAGTTTTAATCCAAGAGAGTGGATCACCTCTCTTGGAGAAACATGGTTATTGAAACAGAGTAATTTTGAGGGGAGAAAACATGGTGCAATTGTTAGACTTGGAGGGTGTTTTAGAGAGAGGATGAGATAGAAGCGCCTGGAGTACAATTTCTTTCAATTCAATTTCCATTCTTGAATCCATTCCACATCAAGATTATGTACATCCAGCAAGAGAAAATGAGAGTATATTTTGTTTATCTTTAGCCTTATCCTTAATATGTGGTTTTATTAAGCCATTTTTGGGAGGTGCTCTTGTTTATGAAAGCATGATAAAGCTAAGCTTATAACCTTATCCATCCCTGATAGAAGCAGTCATCATACGAAAATATACCTCTAATTTAGGTCTCATCATTTACTCCTTCGCGAATGAAACTTTGCTCATCCATATGTCTATAGAGGTGTGAAATATCATGCCATGCACAAAATCCAAATAGTAAACTCATGTAGGCTCCCATAACATGCCACAAACCCTCACATTCTAGGTTAAAGCATATGGTGAAGGTGCTCATAGCTCTATATAAAGTCCATTTAAACCTCTCTATCCACCTACATCATTGATGCATAGCCAAGATATTTTAGGTGTTGTAAGCAAATTCCTCTTACCAATACTATTGAGGCTAAGCCCCACTTTACCCCCAAGTTCTTTTTTGTATAGCTTGATGGGATCTTCCCATCTTCTTGTTATCTTGCCTTCTTATTTAACTTACATCATTGTCCATAGGGAGGAAAACTATTCCCACATAAGATCCATTAGACCTCTAATATCTATAATAAGGATCTTGATACTAAAGGTATGATATGTATCTAAGCAAGGAGTGAGTTATTGACATCATGTCATCCTCCTCAAATTATCCTGCAAAGATGCTATCTTAGCTCTCAACCTTATTGTTCTCTCTTCAAGTATCTAAATCTTGGTATCTTTTGTAAAAGACAAGATGGAGGAAAACTCTAAGTTTCCAATCTTCACTTTTAATCCATTCACTAGTTGTTGCAAATAAAATTTGTGCCAAATCTATCTCTTACCTAAGGGTACATCTAGTGTCAGTTTTATGTGCACCATGTACTAAAAGGAATTTGGTACCAAGCACCATCATGGATAAAAGCTCACAAAGAGTTATCTCATTCACCCTCCAAATCTCCCATTGTCTCTTCAAATCATTCATTTCTTATGATATCCCAAAGCTCCTCCAAAATACCCTGAAGTGAAGACTATACCAATGGTAACATAGGAGGTCTTTCCGTAAGTGTCCTTCTAGAGTTGGAGGTTCTCCAAGATTAAGACCATACAAAAGAACTCTCAAATATAAAATGTCCCTATATACTTAGCTCATTGCTCACAAAGCCTTATTACCCTCAGTCATGCTCCACGTGCAATAAGAAATGGATGCCTTTGACCTCCTAAGACCCTCCTTTATATTCACAAAAATTGCATGGTAAATACGTTGGTAACTTTGTAAAATCTCTACTTCACCTAAATTTTTCAAGGAAAGAAATCTTAGGACTTCTAGCCTCATTTGTAATAATACTAATCCGAGGGAGTTCATATAGATATGGATGAGGTGAAGGCCAACTCACTCTGGCCTCACCTACTAAATGAGAAATGAGTATCAAAATTCATCTAAATGAAATTAGATAAGTTTTAGGGTGCGTTGGTTATTACCACCGGTTTATTAACTCCTGTGTTGTACTAGGTTGCCTCAGCAACTAACAAAGCTTTTGAAGAAAGAGATAGAGTTGTAGTGAACAGATCATCGCCAGGCTATCCTTGAGTAGTTGAAGCTCCGACTATATGCAGCGTACATTCCATCTCCCCTGAATCCTGAATGGGAGAAGGAATTCCATGTCATCTTAGATTCCTCAAATTTCTGCTTAAGTATTACTACTTTGTATAAGGACCGGTATATACATCCTGATCCACAGATTGGCATTGAGACATGTCCAATCCATATTACCTGCGGACCAATAGGTTTTTTGACTTATGTTATGATGGTAATTCAAGAATTAATTTGCTTAATCTTTTTACCAAATATGTCTTAAAAAAAGTTGTTTCATAGACTTTATTTTTTAATAATTACTTATTTTCTGGAGGGGCTTCGCCTTTTCTTTCCCCAGAACCTTATGCTCCTTTCCTAGTTGACTGATAAAATGGTACTTTTTATTACTTTTATTTTCCACCAAGGTACACAATTTGGCTTGTTCTTTTTCTCATGTGTGAAGGGAGTTGCATTCTAGCATCGTATTAAGGCGTTATGCTTACTTTGTTTAACATCTACTGTACTATTTTACAACACTACAGTCACATTTGCACCATGGAAACCAACAACGTCCATAGCTAAGATGCCTTCAAGTTCAAAATGTGCACCTAGTATTTGCACACAGGGAACCTTTGGACAGACTATCGTAAGCATCATGAGGGTATGTTCCATGTTCATTGTTAGAGCGATCTCAGTTTTGAACACACTTGGATCCCAAGTAATGAACCAAGGTGACCATGAACAGACTATCAGAGACTTTTAGAATCCTAGCATTACCTTCAAGAACTATGTTATTATAGGTGGATCTTTGATTTGTTCAGGAATCATGCTTGATTTCTCAAAATGGAGAAGAGATTTATGTTCTAGTACGTTGCTCCAATAAATTTTGCAATCCCTCTTCACGTCAATGCAGCTATCCCGAGTATACGCGTAAGTTGAAATAAACAGAACTGCTGCAGTGATCCAGAAGATTCATTTTTGGTAATACTGCATGATCCGGTACGTCTTGTTGGAAAAGCTCACATGTTGCAGTCACATTCAAGGTCATAAGTAAGATCCGGTCATGAGAACATTTCGATCTACTACGACCGGGATGTTTTATTGCATTGATTTGAAGAAAGCGTAAATTACATAAACAGGTTCAAAAGGCAAAGCAGATTGGGTACACTTTAGGGGAAGACTTAAGCCATTTGGTTTTTTCTCGAATAATACATTCGATCTATACCAGATGGATACAATACCATGAGTTTATTCACTATAGAATTAATCCAAATTAAAGTCGGGGATCCATGCTATCCATATCATCATATCAATCTATAATGTGATAAAGGGGATGGATTCACAAGTCCTAGGACCTGTGAATATTTATTCTCTTATTTGAATAATTTTTACACATTCAAATTTAAAGAGATTCACTTAGGAAGAATGATATTCTTTGACTTTCGAGAGTTATACAAAATGTCTCACACTATTGTTTTCCTCATAGATCTCTGGAATGGTCATTCTTCTTACTTAAGTTTTATGTGTAATGGAAGATTTTGAATTCTTCATTAATATTGTATAAAAGAAATACAAAGATCTATTTTTTTGGATGGCGTGATCTCATCTAGATGATGCCCATTTACCAAAAGTCCGAAAATATCAAGAAATTTACTCTTGTTTTACTGTTAAAATTTTAGGAATTTATTTTAAATTTAGAATCAACAAGTGAGAATATCTTCTTTATTACCAATCCTAGGTGACATTATAATTTAAGAATGATAATTTACTAATGGGCAGACCTTTATCTTTATTTGCTTTGTAAGTTAAAACTTTTATGAGCTATTTCTTTGATAGTAATATAGACTATTAGGAAAAGATAAATCTACCAAAAACCCAAGTACATGCTATATATATAAAACTTGCTAGTATTTTGTATTTTTATTGGTCAGAATCTAAATCTGGTTTGAATTTAGGTTGGCAGTTCTACTAATTTCAGTGTTAAAGAGGTAACAAGGCTAACTAGGAAGTTAATGATGATAGCTAAGGCTAATGTAGTTACAACGAGCCTCATGGAGAGTAAGTACAGCTTGTTAATGCTCATGGTATATTATTTAAGCCACAAAGTGGAGACTTTATTGAGGTTTTGAAATTCTCATAAAAATCATATAATTTGATTGATCACTAATAAATAGGAAAATATAAATTTTGATTAGCAACTTTGTTGATTTCATGTTACTTTAAGCATATATGCTTACCTTTTCTAATGTTGGTAAATCATTAAATACTCCTATAACATACACTTTCATAATCATGTTTGACTATTTGCTTTATCAATTGAGATTTTCTGTGAATGTCTTTATTAATAATCTTTACATTATTTATTTACTTTGTTAATGATCTAACGATTGCTAGCAAATGGAGCTTATAACTCCCATTTTAACAGTGGACAAAATTAGACATATAACTATCAATATCAATCAATATTTATAAACTTGTAGATTGACATGATAAATATAATAGTATAGTAGATAAAACGCAATGTCAAATTGATTTTATTTGAGTTTATTTCATCGCATGAGCAAAGCTAACATTAGTACCTACTATAAATCAAGACGAAATCAACTTACACATACTATTTTGTTTATAAGAATTTCCTTGTTTAGCATATATGGAAATTTCAAGTTAGTTTTGAGGATTTTTATATTTCAGTTTAAGGATAAGTAGAGAGTTGATTTTTCATGTATGGGTATAGATGTTGTGGTAATTGTCTAGAGTGAGTTTATCTTATTGATTATATATATAATGTAGTATCATAAATAAAACTCAATGTTAAATTATATTTCTTTAGAAGATCATATAGATTCTTTCAAGAAATTTATTGACAATGCAAGGTGTCATATCATATATCCTTACCATCCTAACTAGAGCACACTTAATAAAGAATGAAGAAAGTGAATTTTGTTAATTTTAGTGATAATGCTCGAAAGCATTTTGTATTAAAAGCCAAATAATGCTTAGCAGGATAAAATTGAACCAAAACAAAGTAATATTTATATCTATCATAGAATATAATATATTAAAGTTAAGATCCAAAATTACAAAAAAGATTAACAAGAAGAAATAAGGAACTATTATCCATCAACTTGATAGATCACTCTTTTGTGTATGCATTGTGAATAGCACATGTCTTTCATAAGGATCAATGATTCCTTAGTTAGAGGGAGTCAAGTTTCATATAACTCATTGCACTTTTTGATGACTAAAGATAGCTATTGATCACAACATTAGAGATATAATGTTGGGATGGAACAAGAGAATAGATATTTCATTTGGATTGAGTATCGATATGCATTGTAAACCTCACAAATTGTATAGGATTTGAGTTTATCTTGTATAGGATTTCAGTTAATAAGGGAAAGTAACAAATATTGTGATCATGGATTCCACACTGAATCTAGTTTGGAAGGGTGATTACACTTCTATCATTTTTAATGTTTTTGAGAATAAAACAGCCAAGAGTGTTACATAGTTCTCCTTGGGTTTCCCAAATCATAATCTATTAGCTCTATCAAAATCTATGTAATTGTGGACTATGGACAAAGAGGTGGAAAGCCTTTGCCACAAAGTGAACGATCCCAAGATTCAATTGGCCACCTTTGACATCCAAATAACAAAGTATCAAAAGGAGGTAGCTCGGCATTTGGAGCTTACATTGGCCAAGGAAAAGGTGGAAGAAGGAGAGAAACTACAAAAGACCTTGCAAGAAGAATTTTGAGTAAAGTGCAAACAAGTGGAGGAGTTGAAGCAGCACAACATCCAACAAGTGAAAGAAGTATGGGAGAAGACTTCTTGGTGTGTGGAGCTACTTTGAGAAGAAGCCCACGGCAAGGCAATTAAGACAAAGATTCACAAATTGAAGCTATCGGTATAGAAATTGGAAGGAAAAGTCTTCAAAGAGGTAATGAATGGTGAGGCGTTGGCTAATTTGAGAGGCAGCCGAGGTATCTACATTTAGGTCTATAAAGAGGAATAAATTGTGACAACCCAATGTTGATGTATTAATAGTTTAATCAGTAAGAACAGATTGTTCCCACAAGGATATGGTCTAGAAATGGCTACTCGTGAAGGCATCAATATCACTTGTCACAAGTCATCTATTGTTACATCTTTATCCTCTTGGGTGGGACAATTCCCTTATGAGTGTACTGCAACCCAATATGGCACAATACATATAAGAAAACCACACATCCAAATCACATTCATGAAAGATATCTTGGCACTTGGTTCTTGAAGGTGATGGTTTAGTCTATATTGAAGATCATTGGCCCAAAAGGTCTATACTCTTGTAGTTACCTATATTGTGCATACAATCCCAATGAGGATGTTCTACCCTTCCCAAAAGGCGTACCTCACCACTATACTGAAGGTTCATGACTAGAGGAGCTTTTCATCACACATGGTACTTCATGACACTCACAACTCTTGTGGTTGATCAGCATATTGTCTTGATAATTCAGAACGCACAGGGATCCAACACCCTGATCAAGCCTGATTGCCTTCCTGCACTTGCAACCTCAACACTTGCATTCTTACTTTGAGTTCCTCACCACTACTCCACCCAAGAATCTTGAATCATATGCAATATTTCCATAGACATATTAAGGATCATAGATGTCCTTATTGCAATGTCTCCAACATAGAGGCTCATCATGCATACACAAAAAATCATAACTTGACCATACATACGCATATAGATAACAAATTGGTGAAGCTTGGAATTCCACACAAGCATGACTTGAATTGCACTCAAATGACTATGGTGACCTTCCTATACTTTCTACAAAATGATGGGACGTATCCATGGTCATGCAATCCCACAACTCACAGATTAAGCTCTAAACCAATTGATACTACCCTAATATAGCTACTCTATCCTACCTAGTAAATGTTGTGATAGTGCCACCTATTATACACTCTACCAATTATGAACCTATAGTTAAGCATTGGAAGAATGGTCCCAATGACATGACAATGGCAAAATTATCCTACTATATACAACCATCATCCTCCTTCTATACACATTGTTCTTCTTTTGATATCTTATCCTTGTGTGCAAGCCATCATGATGATGCTCAACTACAATGGTATCCCACTACAATGAGGGCTGACTATGATGACATGATGACCTTGATGGTCATGGCATAATGATTACACCCCAAGGGCATAACTTATCTTACATTTGTACAAGGGTACAACAAGTCGCTACTTCCTGACACACTTCGGCTTCCTTCACACATCTTCTCCCTTGCATCTTAGGATTATCTCATCCACATACTCCCCGTATTCTTCCAGCTCTTGGCTGACCTTGGTTAGGATGTTGTCAAATTTGTCATTGATATGCTTATGCAGCTTCTCATCCAACTTGGTCAATTGCTCCGATGAATACTTGTTTATTCCTAGGGCATGTATCTTTGACTTCAACTCTCAGAGCTTCATGTGATAAACTTGGGTTAGTGCCGCTTCTCCCACTTGCACTTTTAGCTGGTTTGTGGTGTCCTCTACTCCTATGATCACTCGTGTCCGCTCCTCATCTAGGATATCCTAGTTGGATTGCACCTCCATATCTACCTCTTGCTTGATATGCATATGGAGGATTTGTTTACAATCTTCATGGTCAATCCCTCAATGCGCATCCAAACCTTCTCCACTTCTATGTTGAGAGCATATTTTTCTTTGGCACTTGGTTGCAGAGAACTTTTAGTTCTTGCTTGAGAGACAACACCTCTTCATCACTATCACTCAACTGCTCCTTGTGCTTCTTCTTCATCTCCTCAACATGGTGTTGGACCTCCCCTTAAGTGTTAGTACATTGGAATCTAAGTGGGTGATTTGCTATTGTGCTTTTGATATCTTCTTCTTTATCAAGTCCATCTCTTCTTCCTTCTCCTTTAGCTTCTCTTCTTGGGCTACCTTGTAGTCTACACATGATTGTTCATGCTAGGTAGTACCAACCTTCATCATTACGAGCTTGGCCTTCATTAGGTGTAGCTCTATTTAATACTATTCCAACAAGGTGTCACTAACATTCTTCCCCACCTTTTGGTTCAAGGACAAGATATCCTACATCCTCCATATCCTTTCACCATTCAAGAGCACTCTCCAACTCACAAACTTGTGACAAATTGGCACCCTAGATCATTTCTTCTTGTTTGGTCCAACATGCCAAAGTTTGCTTGTGGTGATGCCTTCTCCTTCTTGTGACCACCGGACCTCCTCTCAAACAACATGACCTCACAAATTGCTAGCTAATCCAACTTCCACTCTTGGTATTGGTAGTGTCCACAGAGCTCAACCAATTTAGCCTCTAGACACACAATACCAATGTGAGCCTCAATCAGTTCCTTCTCCACTCCCAAATGACCTTATGGATTTGATAGTGTAAGAACTCTATTAAGTGCTTGTAATCCATCACAATTGGGTCGATGTCGCAGTATGCAGGTAGTAGGTCTTTCATGGCCTTTAGTTTGGCTCCAGCATATGAACAACCTAGGTTGACAAGGGTGGGTAATTCATAGGATAGTCCAATCTATGCTCCTCATAGGAGGTGGGGTAGAGCTAGCCCTCATTCCTCCTTGTTGCGGTGTTGAGGCCACTTCCCAATCTTGGGAGTGATTACAAATATGCGTCATGGCCACCGGAGTGTGGTCTTCATGGGGTTTTGGTGTAGAAATCAACATTCCCTTCTCCCTCATTGATCTTCCACCACCCAACACTCCAAAAGCTACTACAATTTTAGCAATAGTTGTTGAAGCCACAATCAATTCATCCAAGAGAGTTGTCTCTTTAAACCTTCTCCTTCTCTACACTCAAGAACCTCCACTCTTGCAATCATGAGGATGTGGTCCGGATGTACTCAAGTACAAGTACATAGGGTGGAATCACCACCCATTGCTCTTTAGAAGGCATTGCAAGTGTGCTCCACACTATCTCTACTTTTGGTATCGAAGGAGGGGTCTTCTTGAGTTGTAATTGGGTGTTGGAATATTCTCCTCCTCATCCACTGCAATTTCTTCTTCTCTCTTGGTGGTGAGTTGGTCCAATGCTCTCGATACTACCATGGCCACGGGGGTGGATTGTATTTCCACGCCTTGTCTCCCTCTCCTTTGGAGGACACTTCAATCTAGGAAAAGGAAGTCTCTTGTTTTAGTGGCGCCACCTTGTTCATTGGGGATGATTCCTTCCCCCCCACTCACTTGGAGTTCTTCAACATGGGAAGTTCCTTGTGAGTGCAGGTCACTCTCATCCTCACTTCCGATCCCCGACCCAATGTTTTGTGGTCCAAGCATAGGGATTTCCTCTCAAATCCCCACTATTCTTCTCCTTCCTTCCCATCATCTCATGGATGATCCCAAAGTCAGTCACATCCCAATCCTAGAGCAAGCAACCCAAATGCTTGCTGTAGATCACTACCTTTCTACAATATACTACCCATTGATTTATTGCATGGCTCTTAAAGATGGCTTCAAGGAACTTCCGCATTGGCTTATGAACAAATACCATCTTCTCAAAGTGCTAAGGGAAAGAAGGTGAAGGTGGGTTGGTTGTGAATGGTGAAACTGTGAAGACTAAGACTCGGGTAGGCAACTAGTTGCAATTCAAGACTAAAGGTGAATACTTGTGTTAGGAAAAGTGGACTTGGCCATTCACCACTTTGTTTTATAAACAAAAACTTTGGTCATTCAGTGGCTAGGGATTGGGTGGGCACTCCATTGTGTGGTACCATCCACACATGCAAGCCATTCCCGTCACTGGTCTTGGTCACCAACGTGGGTAATTAGCCTAATGCCAATAATCTTCCTCTCAATGCAAACCCCAGTTTTTGAAAATGCAAGGGCTTTGGTGGTCATCCTTGAACTAAGTGGCAGCGCATTTAAATGTGTGTAAGGTCCTCAAACTCTGTCAAATCTGGGATGAAATGAGAATGGGGCAAAATCATTCGGCTGAGTTTTGGTCCCGGCCGAATCTCTTTTGGGCCGATGCGTCTTCTCCACCAAAGCAATTCTTCTTTGAACATCCTAAGTGTGATTTGACATTCTTTCTTTAGCTACCCTTCCGGCTTCCGGCTTGTGTTTTGTCACTCCCGATGCTGGCTCCCTAGGCACAACTACGAAGAATGATATATCTAGGAGTTTCCCTCACAGAATAGTGAAGTAGATTATCATTTCTCACCAACAAAGAAAAAGTAAAATAAAAAATCGAATACAAAAATGTGTGCACCACTTCACGGTATTGTCGCACTTTCCTCTATCCTCTATTCCACATCCTCCTGTTGGAGTCATTTCTTTCACCAGCGTTTGTTCAGCTTCTCTTGCGCCGGCAATTAAGTGTTACTGTTGCAGTAGCTACTGCTGGAGACCTTTCCTGCCCGTTTTACAGCACTCATGCTACCATGTCGATTTTACAGCTTTACTTCCCATGTGATGGATTTGATGAAAGTGAAAAACGAAAGCTATTCACCAGACCGTCTCCAATACCTCCATTATCTATAATCCACTTAGGATCTTCAAAACTGTGCATTTATAAGCAGGGCTCAGTACAAGGGATATGCAAAATGTTGGAAGATATATCACGTTCATGTCGGTGGATGCTGGAGCTTGCAGTCACCAAGTACTCACTTGGAAGCCGGACCTGCGAGGAAAGGAGATACTTATGGCAGAAGAGCACATAGTGCAGGATGAAGCATGAAGCACTTGGTTAAGTATGATGTTTTTTATGCATAGGTACCTAAAGTACATAATCAGCATGCTTACCACTCTCTGTAATTGATAGTTATGACGATCTTTACTAGGTTACGACCATAACTCAGAGTCAGTCTTGTGTTTGCAACGTGTTCTGTATTTTTTCATTACATACTATGTGAGAATTCTGACTCGGTCTTAAGAGAACATTGGGATCCTTCCAGCCATTGCCATTCTGGACGCTTCTTGTGAGAAAGCAAGACAACGGAGGAGAGAAGTAAAATACTTCCTCCAAGCGTCTTGAAGAAACTGTTTGTTGGATGAAGTTCTCAGCTGGCCCAGTCAATCTGGTTTTCCATCTTCTCTTCGTACCTAAGTCCTTCTGTCCTCATTAGTTCACTGCTTTCTAGTGAGTTTCTTAGTTAATAAGGAGGGGAAATATAATCTGTTGCTACCGAATTTGTGGAAAACATCGTTCAAGTTGACTGTTTCCCAATTGTAACTGTGACTCCATCTGCGGAAATTTGGTACAATCTCTCCCTGGACTCGCCTCCTGTTCACCAATCCAAACGCTAACCTAATCCCAGCCAGTCTAATTCATTTCACTCGAGACATACCAATCCCTGGAATATACTTGGAGGACTTCAATGCATAAGTTCCTTTCCAATCACCCCTGGCACCGTGTATGAGATTTCCGCGCATCTTACACTCGCTACACAGTGCCAAAGTCTAGTCGGCGCAGAGTGACAATCACTGTGTCTCGCTTCAACGAACCGCTTGGCGTTTTGTCACTCTCCCAGACGTTGACGTCAACGGGCGATGTTTATGTCTCGGAGGCCCTAACTCAAGATCAATTTGACTGTGGTTTCTGTCATCAGTTTCTTCACAGGACCTTGCAAGCAAGAAAGCTCTTCCCGCGTATCTCAGTGGTTCTTCATCGTTCTCGAGTTCATCCAGTAAAGACTTTCATTTCCCGCAGATCTGGTATTCAATTAAAGATTACCCTCATGGCTGCTTCGTTCGTTAGTACTCTCCTTTCCAATGCTTATCCTTCTCCAGGCGGCACGTCTTTCCAGCTCGACGGACGTGCGTGTGTGGGTGCCAGAGCTCAGTTCTCAGAAATCCAGCTCCATGCAATTGTTCGGATAAGATTGAAGCTGGAATTTCCTCAAACTTTTGAGGCTGGTCCCATGGTGATTCCTTACGTCCGTGTGTGCGTGCCAGAGCTCATCTCTCAAAATCCAGCTCCATGCCATTGTTCAATTGTTAGGATAAGATCGAAACTGGAATTTCCTCAAACTTTTGAAGCTGGTCCCATGAGTAATTCTTTTCGTGGAGATTTGAAATTTGTGGGTCGTGATTCCATATATGCCTAACGTTTTATCATAGTGATCTAAGAACCTTAAGTGAAGGTTTTTGAAGGTTTCCATGCTAGTTTTGCCCAACTGGAGGTTTCAGATGAGCTCGAATATGGCAATTAGGACGCAGAAACCATGTTAACTGCTCTTCAATTCTCTTAGAGCATCCTTCAGCTGACTGCATACAGTTCAATCGTGAGGCGTCGGTTAATTTGAGACGCAGCCGAGGTATTCTTCAACAAGGGACCGTACGAGTCCAAGTTGTCGACAATTTCTACAAGGATGTTGTAAGAACTGTGCGTTCAGTCCGCAACCAAATGTTTCGCTTAATTCTGTGACGTTCTTTGCTGCTAAATGACTGTTTGGAGAGGAACAAGGGTGGGAATTGAATTTGAAGGTCACTGATCGATCAAGCCTCAGTGAATTCAGGAAGAATTCAGTGCGGATAAGGGATCCTACTCTTAGCCGGCTTCGCTGAAACTTATTTGATAAACTGAATATTTTATCATCAAGGTGTGCATTGTAAGAACTTTTTGAATTTCCAAGGGAACGTGATCTTAAACGTGCATTTGTGGCTTCGGTCGAAGAAATCAAGTCTTTCAGGGTATTCCCTCCGAGAATCAAGCCCTAAGTGAATCCTCAGGATAATGGCCCGAAACAGTTCCTGGAATCTGCATTGCTTCTTCCACCGTCATGATTGTTTCTGATACCATAGGTACCTCTGTTCCATGACATTGTGGCTGTCGAAAGTTGACCTGGTGACCTCAACATTAGCATACCCACTCAATCGAATCTGTCACAGTGCGAAACTGGGGGTAATTATGTTTTTCTTGTCCAATCAGGCTGGCAGGCGGCTGTATCCCCTAGGATGTTCGAAAGTAGATGGAAGAAGAGGGGACGGGTGTTGTGAAGATTGTGGACGTCGGTGCCCCAGTTTTGCGAGCTATGGTGAACTTTTGCCACACTGCAAATATCATATTCACCACAGAAGCACCTGCTATGAAATACTGAAGGTCGCTCACAATTATGACATTGTTGCGCGCTCAAGGAAGTTGCAGAGAACGAACTTCCAGAAGGTTCTACAAAAGAAGATATGCGTCAAACTATGGCTCGCCACTCACTATAGGTCCACAAAATTGGAGACACAGTCTACTAAATTTGTCAAACAGAATTCCGACACAATTTTCCCAATCATCTCTACGAAGTCGTTCCAACGTCCTTCGGCTACCACACGGTAGATCAATCCACCTGGAAGGCAATCACAAGGAAATCACTATAACAGTACATTTAAAACGAAGTGAAATTAACAAATAAATATAAAGATTGCACATGATGTATGCCAGATATATGACTTACTGCAGCTACATCCGATACACAGTGGAGTGTAGGCTGTGCACAAAGACGTCTTGAAAACTTGATAGCAATTTAAGATGACACGTTTACTGATCTTCATTGTACTCGAGCTTGGTGAAGTTTCTCTTCAGGTTGGAAGTCGCCTCGCTGGACATCGTAAGCAGGTTTAGTATAGTTTAAACGCAAACTTTCAAGTCGAAGTCCAAAAATTTGAAAACGAACACTCTCGTTTAATGCCAAAGGTTTGACAGCTTGGCCAACTGCCCAGAAAGAGCTTAGATCCGACCAATCGAACTCCTTGCTTATCTGAATGATTGCTTGAATAACCTCTTATTTCTGGTTCAGATCTCCTTCGAGGTGTACATGGAGGAAGTATAGTCGTAGTACTGAAGAGTTCACATGCGGCCCTACTGACAGCTCCAGTCGTTTGGCCTATCAACTGACTCCTAATGAATCCGGAAATAACTAATATGAACTTAAAGAATCGAAGCACCTGGATACAAAGTGCGGAGATTGGACAGAGACTGGGAAGTAAATGAACACCTGATTAAACACTGTAGAAGGTTCTGAAGTCGTCCCCAACGCCCAAACGACGAAATGATTCTCGTCGGGAGAGTGATAGTTTCGGATAGCAGCCCAGTCTCTACCTCCTAGATTCTTTGTATACGATCACATTTTGAAGAGAAACGAAAGATAGGCTACTCTACCGACAATGGAGACCTTCACTGGTTACCAGACCATAAGAATCAGTTTTGCAAGATTATAGTAGAATCGGTGTACATGATGAGCGCAGTTTCGATCTCGGATCAAGTATCTGCCACTCGTAGTTTCTGAGATTCTTTGTAAAGGAAGTCAGGCCCAGTGCCATAAACGTTCCCAGGCCGATCCATGCAACGACTTTTATTGTGTTTTGTGTGGCTGATGAGTGGTGATGAGTGTTGCTGTTCTTTGTTAACGATGCCACTTCTACAGTAGTTGCCTTTATGTTAGAAAACACAGTCCTTAGGCCCTCTGCAGTTTTCTTGCTCCACTCGCTTATAACTAACGAACCTCTGCTTGACTCTTTCTCATTGTTGTGTCCTGGACTTTCTCTCTTCTAATGAATGTTTGTGATTTCAGGGATCCATCAGGTATGTCTCGATTTCTTCCCTCATCTTACTCATGTGTATTCTTTTCTGTCTGGACTGATCCTCACTATGTGGCTAAGACACCGGCACTAACGTATGTGCCTGCACTTTTGCTAGCCCTTGCTTTCCACACTTCCACTTCGGTTCTTTTTGACATTCCCACTCCTTTTGAGTGGCACTTTAGGGGAGCAACCAAGTTTGCCTTGGCACTCATGAGTTTTAGAGCAGAAACTCGGTATGAGGGTACTGACAATTGCTCAGCTACTTTGGCACTGATGAAGTCGCAGGTGTTTTCATGAAGGTTTACTATGGCCATCTTTTGCTTCCCTTTGTTGTTTAGTGTCTCAAGACTCAAGCGTCCACAGCGCTTGTTGCGATATACTTTATATCCTGTCCTTTTTAGCTTCACTCTCATTGCCCTGTTACACTTTGACAGGTTTCTGCAGCCACACTATCCTATAACTCTTACATTGTTCCACTCCTCCGTTCCCCAGCTAATTCCCTCCTTATTATTTATCCTTCGCTCTTTGCCTGATTCATAGGACCTCTGGTGTATACTGTGTTCCTACCAGACTACAGCCCACATTTTTTTTTTTTTATTGTACACGCGCTGTTTACCTGGCAGTCTTTAACATAGTGTGACCTCTTTCTCGCAGTCGTTTGCATAGAGTTCTCAATTTCATGGTGGTTTACTAGTCTGTTAGCCATATGTTATTGTCAGTTTGTTTCAATTATGCATTTGCTTCAAGTTACATTTGATGCATTGTATATTGTGGATTTCTCACTATACTAGTATTGTGAATCAAGTACATCTTGCTTACCAATCATTTACACTTACATGAGTTCAGGATAACCCATTCCCAGAACGGCTTCCGTTCTCGTATACCAATAAATAAATATATATAGGCTCACATCACTATCATCCGACTGAACTTCTCTAAACAAGTGACATGCTTATAATTTGCTCATGATCACATACTTTCAGAAAGTGCAAAAAACACTAACACCAAAACAAAGCACATAATATAGATCCAATGATAATTATTCTTATGGATTGTAGGCTAGCTAAATTGCATATTTGGGAAAGGCATTAGTATTAGATTTTAGAATTAGACTTAGGAATGGGTGTCAATATAGATTTTATGCATGATATTGGAACTAGGAATTATCTCCATATTGGTGAAATTTTTTTGTAGAGTTGAAGAAGGATGGATAATTGGAAAGAACAGTGTCTCATTGATGGGCATTGACAATGTCCAAAGAAGCCAGATTTCAACAGTAGATACTTTCTTAGAAAGTGGATCTTGTTTATAATAACTACGCTTTAAGTGTTGCGGTTGTTAGCTAGTGTAGTGAAAGATATCATAGGGTTGGAAAGATATCATAGATTTGGTTGATCTATGTTATTATCCTTGAGTAAACAAGCTTAAATATATTTCACTTTTAGAATGAAAAGACACTAAATCATCATTGGCCAAGGATTTGACTTGATATTTCTCTAGAAGGTTAGAATGAAACCAACTTGGAATTGAATATGCTTTAAAGTAAAGAATAATAATGGAAAGATATCTAAAGCATCATCCACTTGCTAAATGGTTTCATTTAAAGTGGTCCTTCTATGTCTAATTTGATTCATTTTACTTATAACTCATCCACTTTTGTAGAAAATGCAATCATTAGTTATTTTCCAGTTGCGTTTGGATTTGTGGAAGCTCATTTTATGGAAAAGACTAAACTAGTTTGTTCAAAATGGTGGCCAAAGGCCCAATAGTATACTCAAAGGAAAATGAATATGAATATAGGGCACCGTCAAGTGCAAAAGTGAATAGAGAGTACGAGGCCCAACGATCTAAAAGCTAAAATGGCGAAGTAGGACAATGACACCCAAGCCCTACAAAGGGGAATTTAGTAGGCTTTGTATTAGGAATGCCTGGTGATGATGAACATCCATAAAGAGATTATGATTATAATAAAGGATTTACTTATTTACAATTGTTAGTGCTTAGTTGTGGGCTTGAAATAAAATGTTCTATATCTCATCTTATTTGTTATAAAGAAAAAATTTCCTAGAGGAAATATGATAATAGTATTTGTCAAAAGCTTAATAATCTCAATAGTGTACGTTTTAGAATCTTTTCTTTACAGTTATAGATTTAAAGCTTAAATATCAACTATCTCCATTTTAGAATCTTACTTTTGAGTCATCAATTAATAATTTATTATTATTATTATTAATTTATTTCAAGATTTAACTTTTCTTCTATATAAATTATTAAACATCTTTATTGTTTTATTGAATTGTTTCCTTATCTAATAAAGTCTTAGCTTTATGCTTGGCAACAAGGGGTATTCTAGTTAACTCAAGGAGTGGGTTTGTCAAGGAGTGGGTTTATACTCAAGTTGTGCATGACTATAAATTGAATTTTTGCAATCTTGTATTGTATATCTTGTAGATAAACAATAGTATTGTGTGCTTGTGTCAAGTTTATTTTAGAATTTAGATCTTGTTTAAGTTTTAGACTATATTAGATAAATATTTCAGAGACTTTTGAACCATCGAATAGTGTCCAACTATTAATATGATAACGTAGATTGTCAATGTAATTTATAAAGTTTATTATATATTTATTGATTATAATTTGAGAATAGATTGTGGGGGCAAATGGCTTCTTTTGTTTAGACAACAAGAAATTTCTTCCTTTTCTTATAAACAAAAGAGAAATATGCTGAAGTGTGATTCTAGAGTCTTGCTTTACATTTTTGAACATTAAGAAATATAGCTAAACTCAACATATTGCATTACAATCATCAGCGTGGAGGAAATATAGTACCTTGGTCTCAAGTGTATGATATTCTTTTGTGTAGTTCAGATCTGGTTTAATTTTAGATTGAAACAAATAAAATTTAAAAATTCAAATACTTTACAATTCTTGAATTTTCTCAGCCATTACTTAAAATAATTTCAATGGTTGATATAACTTTGGAATTTCTAAGCATATTATTTATTTATTATGCTTTGCAAACACATCGGGAAAAGGCGATAGTGTAGAACACATGAAGCAAACACATTGTGGCAAATAGCTTACTCCTCTTCAGCATGGAGGAATAATATGGACCCTGATTCTACCATCAAACATTGTCTTCTAGAAAATGACTTACTCTTCTTCTTAGTCATGTTAGATATGATGGAGGAATACAATGGACCGCGATTCTAGAACTCCACTTTGCACTCTTTAACATGGAAATGGTGGAGTTCAGAATCTTGCTTTGCTATATTGACCATGGAAGAATACTTTGCTCTTGGTTTGAGTTTCACATTGTATAGCGTTTCAGAACATGGATCTCTTTCGACATAAATTTATAATACATAATTTAGATAAATGTTTTATATAGTATATTTTGATTTGTAAGTCTAGTTTTTCTTTTCTTTCATGATTTGACGGCTAGTTTATTTTGAAGGGTTATAGATATATTATTTAATTACTATGTTTCAAAAATATGTAAAATAACTAGACAGAGAAGGAGTTTAATAGCGCATCCATGAAATTTGAGTTATTTGATTCTGAAAGCAAATGGTGAAGTGAAGTGGGATTCTAAATCTCCTTTCTGTTCTTGAACTTCTCAAGTTCAAGTTCTTTACCTAGCAGGATAGACTAGAACTTTAAGACCCAATGGATAGAGAATATTCAATCTCTTTATTAGTTATTGGATCAAATGTCAAAATTTTATAATCTTTCTTCCAATGAAATTAAATTATAGTAGACTACAGTATAACATCTCTTTATAATTTTTGAATATCCTTTTAGGTTCAGTTTATTATTATATTCTATAAATTTTAATTTATTTTGAAGTTCTTGAACTTGCAAAATATAAGCTTAGATAAACAAGTTTTTAAGCTTTAATGGTCATATGAAATTTCAGTTATGTAATTTATTAATTTATATTTTATAATAATAATAATATTATTATTATTACTATTCTTATTCTTATAATAATAATAATATTATTATTATTATTATTATTATTTCTTACTTTGTACTACAAGTCAATAAAATGTTTGAGATCTAGAATTGGACAATTGAGTTTACCACAAGAATATTTGTGTTCAAGACATGGATATCTGAATTAGAGAATTTTACATGTGAATTCAAAATATGCATATTTTAGTTTATAGATCTGGACATTTGAGTATATCTGACCTTTCGGATTTCAATGACTTTGTTGCAATGGATATTAAGACTTCGAATGTTGCGTTTAAAGAAACTTCAGTTTTAGTGAATTGTTAGATATTTGTCCTCCGCTTATCGGAAGAAGGAGAGGAGAATCATACTTTGTTCATTATATTAATATCTGAACGGATTAAGTATTACGTTAAAAGTATATAAGTCGAGTTATATGAATTCCGATTAACGAAGAAGATAAAAGTTTATAAGACCTATCAAAGGGAACGAAATATTCTTCATTGACTCATGGAATGAAGTCGTCACTCAGAAACAGCAAAATGGATTGAATTTGTCTAAATGACATTCAAATACAAATACAGTCACATGTCATGAAATATAGACGTGAACACCAAAACCTAAATCTGGATACCGACGCTTTAAACGTGAAGTGTACTTAGGGACTTTTTGGGTAACATAAGTTCAATCTGAGCGCCGGAACAGATGCATTGCACTTTATCGTGAGTGGATTGGTCATATTGTACATACATTTTCTACAACTTAGTCTAATATAGGCAGATATGGTAGAATTATGTAGTTATCAGGTAGAGAACTTTGGAGTGATATGCTGCGGTTGTTTAGTTGGTAATTCAGTTCTCTATTTGGCAACTTCTGACCGTTATGAATATGCTGTACTTGTTGACAATAACCTGATCCTTCCCTCAGCAACCCCATCAGGGCAGTAGAGGAAGGCTTAAAATTAAGCGACGATAGGATTGTCTTGTGTTCAGCCCGACTTCTCCGTGGAAAGTTACATTCTCTCCAGAAAAGGAAGAAAAAGGCGACCGCTTAGGAAAATCGAAGGATGAGAAGACCTCATCAAACCGTACAAAGGAGAGACAAAAAAGATAAAAACGAAGGATGGGAAGACCTCATCAAACTGTAATCTATAAGTCCTGCAATTGCTACAGTCGCCCAAATGTATCAGATAGGTCGGGCATGAATGAATATATATATATATATATATATATATATATATATATATAGAGAGAGAGAGAGAGGGGTATATGAGAACAGAAGCCTGATCATGAAGTGCAAATGATCGGTAAGTAAGATGTACATGATTCGCAATGTTAGAATAGTGAGAATGCATCGAATGTAACTTGAAGCAAAAGCATAATTGAAACAAATTGAGAATAACATATGGATAACAGACTAGTAAACAACAGTGAAATCAAGAACTCTATGCAACCGATTGCAAGAAACATAAAGCATATAAAGCATATCGCAACACGCGATATAGGACAGGATATAAAGCATATCGCAACACGCGAAATAGGACAGGATATAAAGTATATTGCAACAAGCACTATGGACACTTGAGTCCTGAGACGCTAAACAGCAAAGGGAAACAGAAAGCAGCCATAGTAAACCTTCCTGAAAACACCTGGGACTTCATCCGTGCCTCACTCAGTGCCGAAGTAGCTGAGCAATTGTCAGTACCCTTGTTCCGAGTTTCTGCTCGAAAACTCAGGAGTGCCAAGGCAAACTCGGTTGCTCCCCTAAAGTGCCGCTCAAAAGTAGTGAGAATGTCAGAAAGAGAACAGAAGTGGAAGTGTGGAAAGAAAGGGCAAGCAGAAGTCCAGGCACATAAGTAAGCTCTGGAGTCTTAGTTGCATAATGAGGATGAGTCCAGCAAGAAAAGAATCCACATAAGTAAGATGAGGGAAGAAATCGAGACATACCTGATGGATCCCTGAAATCACAAACATTCATTAGTAGAGAGAAAGTCCAAGACACAACAATGAGAAACAGTCAAGCAGAGGTTCGTTAGTGATACGAGAGTGGAGCAAGAAACATCAATTATGCACAGGAAGGGCAAGTAACTGAAACAGGAAAAGCAAAGATGAAGTGAATTAAGGTGCAGTATATAACTCTCTATATATTGGTATACGACAACAGAAGCCGTTCCCAGAACGGGTTATCCACAACTCATAAAGTGTAAATGATCGGTAAGCAAGATGTACATGATTCACAATGCTAGAATAGTGAGAAATCCACAATGTAGAATGCATAGAATGTAACTTGAAGCAAACGCATAATTGAAACAAATTGACAATAACCTATGGCTAACAGACTAGTAAACCACCGTGCAATCGAGAACTCTATGCAAACGACTGCAAGAAGTAGGTAACACTATGTAAAAGACTGCCAGTAAGCAGTGCGTGAACAATAAAAATAAAAAACATGGGTAAGTGTAAAAGTGTAAGTGTAAAAGTGTAAATGATCGGTAAGCAAGATGTACATGATTCACAATGCTAGAATAGTGAGAAATCCACAATGTAGAATGCATAGAATGTAACTTGAAGCAAACGCATAATTGAAACAAATTGACAATAACCTATGGCTAACAGACTAGTAAACCACCGTGCAATCGAGAACTCTATGCAAACGACTGCAAGAAGTAGGTAACACTATGTAAAAGACTGCCAGTAAGTAAGCAGTGCGTGAACAATAAAAATAAAAAACATGGGCTGGAGTCTGGTAGGAACACTGTATACACCAGCGGTCCTATGAATCAGGCAAAGAGCGAAGGATAAATAATAGGGAGGGAATTAGCTAGGGAATGGAGGAGTGGAACAATGCGAGAGCTATAGGATGGTGTGGCTGCAGAAACCTGTCAAAGTGTAACAGGGTAATGAGAGCAAAGCGGAAAAGGACAGGATATAAAGTATATCGCAACAAGCACCATGGACGCTTGAGTCCTGAGACACTAAACAGCAAAGGGAAGCAGAAGATGGCCATAGTAAAACCTTCATGAAAACACCTGCGACTTCATCAGTGCCTCACGCAGTGCCGAAGTAGCAGAGCAATTGTCAGTACCCCTCATACCGAGTTTCTGCTCGCAAACTCATGAGTGCCAAGGCAAACTCTGTTGCTCCCCTAAAGTGCTGCTCAAAAGTAATGGGAATGTCAAAAAGAACAGAGGTGGAAGTGTGGAAAGCAAGGGCAAGCAAAAGTGCAAGCACACACTGAAGTGCTGGAGTCTTAGCTGCAAAATGAGGATCAGTCCAGAAAGAAAAGAATCCACATGAGTAAGATGAGGGAAGAAAACGGAACATACCTGATGGATCCCTGAAATCACAAACCTTCATTAGTAGAGAGAAAATCCAGGACACAACAATGAGAAAGAGTCAAGCACAGGTTCGCTAGTGATACGAGAGTGGAGCAAGAAAACTTCAGCGCTGCACGGGAAGGGGACGAGTCAACTGAAACGGGAAAAGCAGTGGTGAAGTGAATTAAGGTCAAGGTGAAGTATACAGTATATATATGAATTCAGAAGTCAAGAAGGACTCCCAAACAACAGTATGGTATACAGGCCTCAGGGAAAAACTACTGGTGGGCTTGAACTTGAGCTCCCCGCCTGGCAGAAAGCAGGGATGTTCTTAAGTCTCTATCGTCTATAGTCTCTATAACTCTCTCTCTATATATATATAGAAGTCAAGTAGGACTCCCAAACAACAGTAGTGTATACAAGCCTCCGGGAAAAACTACTGGTGGGCTTGAACTTGAGCTCCCCGCCTGGCAGAAAGCAGGGATGTTCTTAAGTCTCTATCGTCTATAGTCTCTACCCTAAACCCTTAACTAAGCCCATGATAAGGATGGAAATTATTTTCATGTGTAAGACAGAGCGAAATCCAACAAAGAACAACGAATTGGGCATGCACTCTAACCCGGGAAATCCACTAAATCAGCTAAAATGGAAATAATCCAAACCAGATATAATGAGATTGAAACTATCAAGTGAAGAACTGAAGACAAATGCAATTGTGAAAACTCTAAATCATCCATGTAACTAGAAAATGTGCATATCATCCAAGACATGACTCGATTATGAATGAACCCATATATTATGAACTTACCTGTCCTAATCCCACTATTGTAACTGTCTTAATCCGAATATTGTAGCGGGGCCTGAATGTTATGTAAAGAATCAGAATAATCTGTTTCAAGATAAAACAAAGAGGCGGCTGAACACAAGCCCCGCCATCGCGATCTCACAGTGTGTATATATAAATAAAACACTTTACCAATTACTGGAATTGCCTGATTGCATCAAGTAGCACCTGTTCTTGGGCACGTCTATATATATATAACTTCTGCAATTGCAGGAGTTGTCCGAGTGTATCAAATAAAGCTTGGAGATTCAAGCGCGAACAGATGTTCGCGGCCATATCGCGAACATCTGTATAACTTTTGCAATAGCAGGAGTTGCCAGAGTGTATCAAATCAAGCTTGAATGTTCAAGCACGAACAGATGTTTAAGTCCTGCATGTGCTCGAGCTGCCCGAGTGTATCTGGTAACGTCCACAGGTTCCCGCATTCATAGATCTCTAGGACTCCAATTGCCGGAGTTGCCCGAGGGTACCACCCAGTGGGGCGTGCAAGTTCGGGCGCGACTCCCCTGCATAAGCCCTACAGTGGCTGGAGTTGCCGAGTGTATTTGGTAGAGCCTGTGGTTGGGGCGCCCGCGGATCCTTAACAACCAAGGTCGCCGAAGTTGGCCTAGTGTATACGGCATGTTGCAGGAGTTGCCCTAGTGTATATGGTAGAACTCGCAGGTTTGGTCCCTCGAGTTGTCCAATTATACCAGATAGAGCCCGTAGGGATCGGGCACTCGAGCCTCTTTAACAGATACAATCGCTAGAGTTGCCCGAGTGTCTCCAGTAGAACTTGCAAGTTCGGTCACCGGAGTATCTTTAGCTTTTACAGTTGCTGGAGAGGTCCGAGTCCGTCTCTCTCCATGTCCCCCGCATTTGCAGTTGTTGGACTTGCCAGTTGCCGTAGGTTCGGGCACAGCATATCCGGTAAAGCCTCCAAGTTCAGGCACAACAGTATTCGTAACCACTACCCAGAACCACTTCAATTGCCGAAGTTGCCCAGACGCAGAGCTTGAGCCTGCAGGTTCAAGCGCGACTCTACCCGTAAATTTTCTAATGCAGATTCTGGCAGCACAATATTCATCGCTGGAGTTGCCGGAGCATATCAGGTTCGGGCACGACACCATCCGTTGTCTATCCGTATCCATCGCACGTGTCGCCCGAGCTCCGGTAGAGCTTGCACCGATAGAGCCTCCAAGCTCGAGCGCGATCATTTACATAAATGCTCCAATGGCCTGAGTTGTCCGAGCGAAGCCGATGGAGACTACAGCCTAAGGCACGACTGTATCTCTAAGTCCGTCAATTCGGTAGGGCTTGCAGATTCGGGCACGAAACTATCCCTAAGGTCTCCACCAGCCGGAGTTTGCCGACCGTTTCCGGTAGAGTTTGCAAGTTCGGTTCACTAATGTACCTGTAAGCTCCCCAAACCCCGGAGTTGCCCCACCTTATCCGGTTGAGCCTGCAGGTTCGGGCACGAATGTATCTATAACGTCTCCAACCCCTGGAGATGCCCCACCGCATCCGGTAGAGCCTGCAGGTTCGGGCACGAATGTATCTGTAACGTCTCCAACCCCTGGAGATGCCCCACCGTATCCGGTAGAGCCTGCAGGTTCGGGCACGAATGTATCTGTAAGCTCCCCAACCGCTGGAGTTACCCCACCGTATCCGGTAGAGCCTGCAGGTTCGGGCACGAATGTATCTCTAAGCTCCCCAACCGCTGGAGTTACCCCACCGTATCCGGTAGAGTCTGCAGGTTCGGGCACGAATGTATCAGTAACGTCTCCAACCTCTGGAGTTGCCCCACCGTATCCGGTAGAGCCTGCAGGTTCGGGCACGAATGTATCTCTAAGCTCCCCAACCGCTGGAGTTGCCCCAACGTATCCGGTAGAGCTTGCAGGTTCGGGCACGAATGTATCAGTAACGTCTCCAACCTCTAGAGTTGCCCCACCGTATCCGGTAGAGCCTGCAGGTTCGGGCACGAATGTATCTGTAACCTCCCCAACCGCTGGAGTTGCCCCACCGTATCCGGTAGAGCCTGCAGGCACGAATGTATCAGTAACGTCTCTAACCTCTGGAGTTGCCCCACCGTATCCGGTAGAGCCTGCAGGTTCGGGCACGAATGTATCTGTAACCTCCCCAACCCCTGGAGTTGCCCCACCGCATCCGGTAGAGCCTGCAGGTTCGGGCACGAATGTATCAATAACGTCTCCAACCGCTGGAGTTGCCCCACCGTATCCGGTAGAGCCTGCAGGTTCGGGCACGAATGTATCTGTAACCTCCACAACCGTTGGAGTTGCCCCACCGTATCCGGTAGAGCCTGCAGGTTCGGGCACGAATGTATCTCTAACCTCCCCAACCGCTGGAGTTGCCCCACCGTATCCGGTAGAGCCTGCAGGTTCGGGCACGAATGTATCTGTAACATCCCCAACCGCTGGAGTTGCCCCACCGTATCTGGTAGAGCCTGCAGGTTCGGGCACGAATGTAGCTCTAACCTCCACAACCGCTGGAGTTGCCCCACCGTATCCAGTAGAGCCTGCAGGTTCGGGCACGAATGTATCTGTAAGCTCCCCAACCCCTGGAGTTGCCCCACCGTATCTATCAGAGCCTGGGCTTGTGGACAGTCCCGCAAAACTAGATGGGTTAGCTTGGATAAAACCTGCAACCGAGTGTTTGGTCAGTGCGAACAGAAGCCACTGTACCAACCACCAACTAAACAAGCCAACCTACGAAACAGGTTTTTGCTTCGGCTTCCCTCCGCATCCGAGTGTACTTCCCCTCGTAGCGACTCTCTCTTTCGTTTGCCTCCTACTTGAACATCCTCCCTTTCTGTTCCAATAGTCTTCAAGTGTGTCTTCATTGGTTCAGGATCTGCTTCTTTTAACGAGTTGGCCAAGGAACCCCGAATGTGCAAGACGACCAACTTCTCATAGGTGGAAGGTGTCAATACGGTATCCTCCGCCCCCTCCCAATGGAGCATTACAAGGTTCCGTGGTAATTGGAGATGCTCTCTTTTACACTGATTGCATCCAGAGATCTTCCGGTGTCCTCGGACAACCAAATACCGTAACCCATGTAGTTCAGACATTGGTCTCCATTTATTCCACATGTCGCAACAACCTCTTTTGTACTCAACCACCTCCGATGTCGGTTCGATAACATAGGCAACCACTTTCTCCAATGATGAAACTCTCTGGTTCCAAAGACGTCAAACAGTATTAGGAAAGGGCGTCATGGTTTGATATCAAGAATCTCACTCAGTGTATGAGCCATATGTCTAGAATACATATCTACAGATGCCTCCACCATAGACCATGATATATTTTGCACGACCAAGCCCCAGGTAGACGTCGACACATTCTAACTCTCACTACTGTTTGGAGTGACTGGAAACAAAGTCATGAAGGGAGAAAACATGCTTCGGAGGGGAACTTCCACAGATACCTGGTGAGCATATCCAGACATAGTCGTTGTGCATTGTGGCGTCCTCATTGCCATTAGTCTCCCCATATCTTTTGCGATCCTCGTACCGAGTGTCCAGAGAAGTTCGTGCATTCGGGGTTGAAATGGTGAATTGTCATCCTGCTTATCATCATATACAAGGGATCTGTCCACCAGCGTTTGCCACCCCACAAGTTGTTCCCACAAGGATACAGGTTGGATTTGACAAGAAATGAAGAACAAATGTCACAATATCACTAGTTATCTATTCTTGCATGTTTAACTCTTGGGCAGAAACCACTCCCAAAGAAGGTAGGGATACCATAATGGCATCCTACAAAAAAGAGAAATTAACAACTCAATCAAAAGATATAATCTAACAAGCCCTTGATAGTGGAAGTATACTTCATGCTGAAGGTCTCTTCCTCTTGAAGAGCCTCTTTTACCTTGGTAGCTAGTCCCTTCTTGCATGTATATTTCACCCCAAAAGTTGGTTTGCAAGTTTAAGGTTCTTTTACTTTGATGCTGTAATACTCCGAGAACAAGAGATGAGAGAAAACACAGATTAAACACTCAACATTTGGTGCCCCAAAGGAGCACCTTCTCTTTATTATATAAACAAAGAGGATATCTCCCAAGGAAGCTCCACCGTAGGATTAGGCACACAGATACGTGACATGTCATCAAGCTCCACCCTTGGATTACTTACTTGGATGTGTGACAAGTTGGTCTAAGTCCTATCTAGTTGGTCAAACAAGCTTTGACCGGAGGGAATCCTTTAGGGAATCTTCTTGTAGGAGTCTCAGAATCATGTAAGGTACCGTTGGAAAGCTCTCAACGAGACAAACCAGGGGAGAGGGAAGGCCAACCTTTTTCCCTTTGGGAAGGGGGGGAGGAGAATTTGCACATTTTTTAGGCCTAATTCATCCATTTAGGCCTCCAAAATTGCCTTCAAAGATTTCTGGCATATTTCAGTTCCTACTCTATTAGTAGAAGTCCCCTTTTGGTGATACCTCTTTCTAATCTGTTTAGTCAATCATGTGTAACATCCTTCCAGATGCTACCAAACCAATTCTCACCTTTAAATCATATGTCTAGCTATTGGTTCTAAGGTTCTCAAGTCTATTCTGGTTTTTGCTCTATTAGTAGAAGTACTCTTTTAGTGATACTTCTATCTGATCTATTTTTACCATCATGTATAACATCATTCTAGATGTTACCAAACCAAATTTCACATCTAGATCATATGGCTAGCTTGTGGTGTTACAGGTGCCATCATTGATCGTGCTCATCTCTTCCCAAAAATGCAATCCCAACAACATCCAAAATCATCTATCTACTTGGATTTTCTATTCTATGGTACTCTCAATGCTCTTTCTTCCCAAAACCCTTCCTCACATTGACTAGCTTGTTTAGATGTCAAAGGTAGCTTTCTTGATAATATGTGAATTTCCTACCTAAGTACTCAAGCACTCATTCATGTTGAATATCAAGGGTAACTTCCCTGATTCAATGCAAATTTCATAATAAGATACTCAAACACACACTCCTAATGCAAGATTCCTAACCTCTACTTAACCAAGTATGCAATCAAGATGTAAGAAAAAGCAATACAACACAAAGACTTGGAAGCAATGTTTGAGATAAATACTTTGTTCATAAAAGAAGTGGACATTTATTCTATGGGTTAGAACCTATATATATATATATATATATATATATATATATATATATATATATATATATATATATATATATATATATATATATATATATATAATCTCTTAACTATCAACTAAAGAAGATCAATGGTTGAGGATGCTCATAATCTCTTACCCCACTAAATGATAATCTTCACTTATTGATTTGATCCTAAGTGCAATTAAGGAGTGATTTCACCACCATTACCAATGGAGGACAAAGATGATGTTTTAATAGCATTGTTGTAATAATATATAATGAGGAGAACTACTCCTCCTTGTTTATTGTACAAGTGACTACTCTCCTTAAATCATCAACTACAAAAATGGTCCTAAGTCAAAAAGTACTTCTAGACAAAGGTATATATCAAGGCAAGGATAGAGTTTGAGGCCAAAGAGAACTTCATGCTGAGGATGCATTTTATACTTAATATATTTATTCCTACTTTCTTTAGGCTAACAATTATCCTCTTCCTAACATGTATTGCAAAGAGCTACCTTTTCTCTAGCAAATTTTAATTAAAAATTCTTCTTTTTCCTCATACCCTACAATTTCTAAAAGTAGTGCTTTCAAGCCTCTTCAAACTTCTTCATTGCATGCTCCATCTACTTATTGGCTAGTTGTTGTAATCATTCATTTGAGTATGTCTTTGCGGTCAAAGCATGTACTTTAGATTGGGAATCTTGTGCCTTCAATTTCTTCAAGGAGACTTCCACTATCTCCTTCATTGTAACAATATGGAGTTTAGTGACGTAGTTAGTAAAGCTAACAAAGTAGAGAATAAGCCAAATTAACCTAGAATATTCCAAAAGCATCTAGGAAGCTTCTTGGGAAGCTTCCCTACTAGTTAACTTGCACTCCAAGCAGGTAGCTTCTAGAAGGAAGCTTCTAGAAGCTTCTAACTAGCTTAGCTTGCACGCCAAGTAGGCGACTTCTAGAAGGAAGCTTCTTGAGAAGCTTCCTAGTTAACTTGGCTTGCACTCTAAGAAAAGTGGCTCAAGGAGACTTCTTGAGAAGCTTCTCAAGGGCCTTGTATGCTACCTATAAATACCAAAGCCGAAGTTCATGCTAGGCATTCGGAGTTTTCACTCATTCAAGTGTCCCAATATGAGTTTCCATTCTCCTATTTCTCTCCTCGGTCTTGGTCTTTTACATTGGTATTAGAGCAAGAATGGGATGGAGGGAATTTATGGACCACCGAATCCACTTCTGCCAAACCATTGGGATTTTCATATCTAAATATTACCCAAACATCATTTCACACAATTCATCACCTCATACTTTGGGCAGGATTTTCTACATATGATCACCGTGTTTGAGGAATCATTGATACTTCAAGTTGTAACTTATGGAGAACGGTGGACTTATTGTATCTATGTGTTAAACAATTGGATAAATTGAGGGTAGTGGAATAGAGTAGTAGCGATGGTGGCAATACCGGATGTTATCCTTGCAATGCAACAACAAATCAAGCATCCTACTTGATTGTTGGATGAATGAGACCAACAACGATGAGACCATATAGAGAGAGCGCCAGTTTGAGATGGAGAAGATCGCATTCAATTTTTGAAACCCAAGGTGTTTGAAGGTAAGAATCTTCCAAGTACAGTGGAGAATTTTGTGTTTGATTGCGAACATTACTTTGAAGCCACCAATCTTCAAGACAAGCAAAAACAAATTCTCTTGGCTTCTAGCCTATTGGATGGTGTGACAAAACTTTGGTGGCAATTCCGAGTGGATTAAGCTGAATGATAGATTGTTGCACCAATTTTGACATAGGTAGAATTCAAGGATGCAATACTTGGTCAATTTTAAATTATAAATATCACCGCACAAGATAAATTGGCGGAGTTCAAGTAGACTAGCTCAGTAAGGAGCTACATCACACAATTTCAGAACATCATCATGCAAATTCTAGATATCCAAGAAGGTGAAGTTTTGGATCAATTTGTGTGAGGATTGAAGTCAAAAACCAAATTGGAGGTGACCATGCGGGAGCCACAAAACATAGAAGAAGCCATGCAATTGGCTGAGCGTTTTGATTCCTTGGTCTGGACCTTGACCTACACAAAGCCTACCATTACACTACGCATGAGTGGAAGAACCGGCACCAATGGAGATTGATGCTATCCAACGGAGACCACTTAGTACAATGGATAGAGAAAGATTGTGACAAAATGGAGGTTGCTTTTATTGTTGCCAAGTTAGACATCACATAACAGAATGTCCACTTAGGAATGGGAGACCTCGACAAGTTGCCGAGATGGAGTTTGTGGAACAAAATGATTAGAGAAACAAAGAATCCCAATAGGAGATTTTGAGCCGCCTACTGGGAGCTTGATTAGTTCCAATGGGATTGACGGCTTGACCTATGCAAATTTGCTTCACTTGCAAGGTACGATATCTAATCGGGGTTGTAAGATTTTGGTTGATTTTGGAAGTTTAGAGAATTGCATGTCTATGCAAGTAGCAAAGGAATTGGGTATTCCTATCAAGCCAATGTTTGGAAGTAGTTTGATGATGGCAGATGGTAGAAAGTGTTCTGCATTTTGCACCTAACATCCTATTACCTTCAAGAGTGAGAAGGAGTATTTGGAGTGTATGAGGTTTGTAGTAGCATCTCTACACTATGACATCATTTTGGGTCTACCTTAGCTTGAACATCATAAGGTTCAATTTGATTGGACCCAATGATAAATTCAAGTACAATATCAAGGTAGGAATTTCCGATTAGGTTGTTTGGCATCTCTGAGTAAAAGACCTGAGAATAATCAGTCCCAAGATGGGAAGTTTGTTGAGAAGGTAGCCATATAGCAAATCTAGAAGGGAAATGAGTCCCAAGGTGGGAAGTTGCCAGGAAGGCAACCATGGAGCAAGCTTGGAAGAGAGATGAGTCCCTGGAAGGGAAGTTTGTTAGTAAAGCAGCCATAGAGCAAACTTTGGAGGAAGATAAGACTATATTCACGGAATGGATCAAGTCAATTGCACAAGAACAATTTAAGGAGGGCCAAGAGCCTCATCAAGCAATGGTTGATCATATAGTTCAAGAGTTTGTGGATGCGTTTTTGGATGATCTGCCAAAGGGATTACCCTCTGATCAATGTATGCACTTCAAGATCAAGTTATTGCTAGGGAGTACTCCAATGAGTAGACCAATCTGTCGGCTCTCACCAAAGGAGTTGGAGGAGTTGCAAACAACCCTTACAGAGTTGTTGGAGAAGGATTTCATACAACATAGTATCTCTCCTTGAGGAGCACCGGTACTATTTGTTCCAAAGAAGGATAGAGGACTTTGTTTCTATATTGATAACCATGAGTTCAATAAGCAAACCATGAAGGACATATAAGTGGAGCATATCCCTTGCCCCGGATTGATGACCTGCTTGATCAAATAAGTGGAGCACGCTACTTTTCCAAGCTAGATCTTCACAACGGCTATTGGAAAATTCCTATTGAAGGAGAGGACGTGCAAAAGACTGCCTTTCGCACAAGGTTTGGGCATTTTGAGTGGAGAGTTCTACCTTTTGGACTCACTAATGCTCCAACAGTCTTCATGGATCATATGCATCGGGTGTTGGAGGGACTATTGGATTGGTCTATGGTGGTGTTCTTGGATGATATCTTAATCTATAGCAAGATAGAAGCAAAACAGGTAAATTATGTGCGAGAAGTCCTAAGACAACTACGACAATGGAAATTTTACTGCAAAAAGTCAAAGTGTGCCTTTTGGCAAAAGGAGGTTACCTTCTTGGGTCATAAGATCTCATCAAAGGAGATCAAGATGAAAGTAGAGAAGGTCAAGGCCATTACTGATTAGCCAACCCCAAAGGATGCTATAAAAGTACGAGCATTCAATGGTTTGGCCAATTTTTACCGATGGTTCATCCATTATTATGCTCATGTGGCTGCACCATTGATTGACCTCTTGGGAAAGAACTCAAGTTTCCAATGGACCACCAAGCATGAAGAAGCATTCCAAAAGTTAAAGCATATGGTGTCTTCACGACCCATTCTTCAACCATATGATCCTCAACTACCTTGTGTGATTGATTTTGATGCTTATAACTTTACAATTGGAGCTGTGTTGCAACAAGAATTCCTAGATGGATTACATCCCATAGCCTTTGTGTCTCACCGACTAAATACAACTCAAAGAAATTAATCTGTTTAAGATCGGGAACAACTTGCAATGGTATATGCCACCAAGGTATGGAGGCATTACCTCTTGGGGAAACAAGTGGTCATGCAAACTGATCACAAGCCATTGTTGCAGACCTTACACTTGGAACACATGAAGAGTCAACATCATTGATGGGAAGAGCAACTCCAATTTTTTGACATCAAACTTGAGTACAAACTAGGTCGGTTCCATGTCATCCCTCATGCTCTATCACGACGACCTGATTTGAAGTCTCTTCCTCTCATCACAACAACAATTTGATGGTGTCAATTGACCCCAAGGTCCATAACAAGTTTTGGTCAGCTCTACAACAAGATCCCTTCTTCCAAATCGTACTAGGTCATTTGACAACAAATGACAAGGAGTACCACACCTTCCCCTTCAAGGAAGGCCTTCTATTCCATGCGGTTTGGATATATGTTCCAGCCAAAGGTGATCTCCGACTTGTGCATCTTCAAGAAGCCCATGATTTACCAATAGCTAGTCACATGGGGGTGGACAAGACCTTAGGTACCCTCCAATGCCAGTGGTGGTGGCCCAACATGACACGAGATGTTTGGGAGTTTGTCTGATCGTGTGAGAGTTGTCAACACAACAAGGCCAGTAACCAAAAGCCCGGTGGACTCCTTCAACCACTTGCCAATCCAACTACTCGTTGGGAACATGTGAGCTTAGATCTCATCACCTCCTTACCCAAGACACAACAAGGTCACACAACAATTGTGGTGTTTGTGGATAAGCTTAGTAAGCAAATCCATTTGGCACCAACAGTTGATACTATGGATGCTCCAACCTTGGTGCAACTCTACTTCAATAATTTATTCAAACATCATGGTATGCCATGTGTACTCATCTCCGGCCATGATCCTTGCTTCATTGGAAAGTTTTGGCAAGCCCTCTTCTAGATACTTGGCACCAAGCTTGCTTTGTCTACAGCCTATCTTCCTCAAACTGATGGACAAATTGAACGTGCAAATTACACCTTGGAGGATATGCTTTGTGCCTTCGTCAACATTCACCATACCAATTGAGATGAATGTCTTGCAGTTATGGAGTTTGCATACAACAATCCTAAACAAGCAAGCACCGGATTCTCTCCTTTCTTTCTCAATGTTGGCCAAGATCCACTTGTCCCAGATTCTCTTCTTGCTCCTCTTCCATCTAAGGTCCCTCGTACTTCAACCTTCTTGACCACCATATCCAAATCGCTCCAACAAGCTAAATCTCACCTCCTTGTTACTCAGAATCATCAAAAACAATATGCAGACCACCATCGTCGTGATCTCACCTTTGAAGTTGGTGATAAAGTTATGTTATCCTCTAGTAATCTACCCCTCCCACTTGATACCCAAGTTTGTAAACTTGCTCCTAATTGGATATGACCTTTTGATGTCACCCAAATTGTCTCTCTTGCTGCTTATCAACTTGCCTTGCCTTGTCATATGCGCATCCATCCTATCTTTCATGTTTCCAAGTTGAAACCCTTTTTTCCTAACCTCTCTTCTTCTCCTCTTGAGCCCAACCTCCTCCTCCCCCTATCCCTATCAATGATCATGAGGAGTACGAAGTTGATTGTATCCTTGCACGTTGCCACATCCAACAAGGATGCCGCCAACATACGGAGTACAAGGTCCTTTGGAAAGGGTACCCCCTTCATGATGCCACTTGGGAACCTCTTTCTCACCTCCAGAATGCACAGACGACCATCCAAGAGTTTGAAGCTTCAATGGCAACGAGGACATCACCAACTAGTGATGGGGGAATATGTAACAATATGGAGTTTAGCAACGTAGTTAGTAAAGCTAACAAAGTAGAGAATAAGCCAAATTAGCCTAGAATATTCCAAAAGCATCTAGGAAGCTTTTTGGGAAGCTTCCCGACTAGTTAACTTGCGCTCCAAGTAGGTAGCTTCTAGAAGGAAACTTTTAGAAGCTTCTAACTAGCTTAGCTTGCATGCCAAGTAGGTGACTTCTAAAAGGAAGCTTCTTGAGAAGCTTCCTGGTTAACTTGGCTTGCACTCTAGGAAAGCGGCTCTAGGCCTCCAAAATTGCCTTCAAAGATTTCAGGCATATTTCGGTTCCTACTCTATTAGTAGAAGTCCCCTTTTGGTGATACCTCTTTCTGATCTGTTTAGTCCATCATGTGTAACATCTTTCCAGATGTTACCAAACCAATTCTCACCTTTAAATCATATTTCTAGCTATTGGTTCTAAGGTTCTCAAGTCTATTTCGATTTCTGCCCTATTAGTAGAAGTACTCTTTTGGTGATACTTCTATCTGATCTATTTTGACCATCATGTATAACATCATTCTAGATGTTACCAAACCAAATTTCACATCTAGATCATGTGGCTAACCCTTGGTATTACAGCTATTCATCACAACAATAGAGATATAGTGTTGGGATGGAACAAGAGAATAGATATTTCATTTGGATTGAGCATTGGTATGTATTGTAAACATCACAAATTATATAGGATTTGAGTTTATCTTGTATAGGATTTCAGTTAATACGGGGAAGTAATAAATATTGTGATCATGGATTCCACACCAAATCTAGTTTGGAAGGGTGATTACCATTCTATCATTTTTATTTTTTTTTGAGAATAAAACAGCCAAGAGTGTTGCATAGTTCTCCTTGGGTTTCCCAAATCATAATCTATTAGCTCTATCAAAAAAATCTATCTATGTAATTGTGGACTATGGACAAAGAGGTGGAAAGCCTTTACCACAAAGTGAACGATCCCAAGATTCAATTTGCCACCTTTGACATCCAAATAACAGAGTATCAAAAGGAGGTGGCATGGCAGTTGGGAACTCATGCAAAGGAGCTTACATTGGCCAAGGAAAAGGTGGAAGAAGGAGAGCAACTACAAAAGACCTTGCAAGAAGACTTTTGAGTAAAGTGCAAACAGGTGGAGGAGTTGAAGCAGCACAACATCCAGCAAGTGAAAGAAGTATGGGAGAAGACTTCTTGGTTCGTGGAGCTACTTAGAGAAGAAGCCCAAGGCAAGGCAATTAAGACAAAGATTCACAAATCTAAGCTATAGGTATAAAATTTGGAAGGAAAAGTCTTCAAAGAGGAGCAAATAGACCAATTAGCTCTCCGACTCAACAGACATTTGGATAGGAAATTCAATGAAGTTCACAATTCCTATTTGTTGAAGATTGTAGATTTAAGGGAGTGCACCAAGGAATTTCTTTGGCAACTCAAAAAGCAAAGGATGCTCCTCACAATGGAGCACCAAGCCAAAGGCAATTCCTTTGGTAGTAGAAGGAACCATAGTGCAAGACTAGTCTATACTTAGCCTATTTCCTCCAGTAATTGTACATAGAACTTAGCTATACTTGCAAGAAACCCAAACCCCACCAAGAAGAAAAAGTTTTTTGTAAATTTTATAAGATAGGGAAGAACTTGAAGAACTTTGGCCCTAAGGGAATTTTAAGGATGAATGACCTTTGGGTTTGGAACACCTTCCCAATCAAGTACTACTTCAACCTGGCAACTTTTGGGAGGACTTTATAATTCAAATGCATACTTTGGGGAAGAATTAACACCTCCCCTTACACTTGTAGGAATCTTAATTAGGAAGTTACAATAGGATAAAATGAAAATTAAGTGGCGGCTTATATTTTACCCAATAATATCAAAATCCACCATAAAACTTTGTATATAAACCAAAGTCTAGTCTGTATGCACCTAGTCCTCTAACAACTAATGGCCTTGCACAAGTAGTCGTGCAATTGCACCACTGCAATTACACCCAACTAGAGGTTTCAGATGAGCTCGAATATGGCAATTAGGACGCAGAAACCATGTTAACTGCTATTCAATTCTCTTAGAGGATCCTTCAGCTGACTGCATATAGTTTGAATCGTGAGGCGTCGGTTAATTTGAGAGGCAGCCGATGTATTCTTCAACAAGGGACCGTACGAGTCCAAGTTGTCAACAAGTTCTATAAGGATGTTGTAAGAACTGGGCGTTCAGTCCGCAACCAAACGTTTCGCTTGATTCTGTGACGTTCTTTGCTGCTAAATTACTGTTTGGAGAGGAACAAGGGTGGGAATTGAATTTGAAGGTCACTGATCGATCAAACCTCAGTAAATTCAGGAAGAATTCAGTGCGAATAAGGGATCCTAATCTTAGCTGGCTTCGCGAAACTTATTTGATAAACTGAATATTTATTATCAAGTGCTCATTGTAAGAACTTTTTTGAATATCCTAGGGAAAGTGATCTTGCTCTGAACGTGCATTTGTGGATTCGGTCAAAGAAATCAAGTCTTTCAGGGTATTCTCTCGGAGAATCAAGCCCTAAGTAAATCCTCAGGGTAATGGCCCGAAACAGTTCCTGGAATCTGCATTGCTTCTTCCACCGTCATGATTGTTTCTGATACTATAGGTGACCTCTGTTCCATGAGATTCTGGCTGTCGAAAGTTGACCTGGTGACCTGAACATTAGCTTACCTACTCAATCGAATCTGTCACAGTGCGAAACTGGGGGTAATTACGTTTTTCTTTCCAATCAGGCTGGCAGGCGGCTGTATCCCCTAGGATGTTCGAAAGTAGATGGAAGAAGAGGAGACGGGTTTTGTGAAGATTGTGGACATCGGTGACCCAGTTTTGCGAGCTATGGTGAACTTTTGCTACACTGCAAATATCATATTCACCACAGAAAGCACCAGCTGTGAAATACTGAAGGTCGCTCACAATTATGACATTGTCGCGCTCAAGGAAGTTGCAGAGAACGAACTTCCAGAAGGTTCTACAAAAGAAACTATGGATCAAACTATGGCTCCACAAAATTGGAGACACAGTCTACTAAATTTGTCAAACAGAATTCCGACACAGCTTTCCCAATCATCTCTACGAAGTCGTTCCAACGTCCTTCGGCTACTACACGGTGGATCAATCCACTTGGATAGCAATCACAAGGAAATCACTAGACCAGTACATTTAGAACAAAGTAAAATTAACAAATAAATATAGAGATTGCACATGATGTATGCCAGATATATGACTTACTGCAGCTACATCCGATACACAGTGGAGTGTAGGCTGTGCACAAAGAGGTCTTGAAAACTTGATAGCAATTTAAGATGACACGTTTATTGATCTTCATTGTACTCGAGCTTGGTGAAGTTTCTCTTCAGGTTGGAAGTCGCCTCCCTGGACATCGCAAGCAGGTTTAGTATAGTTTAAACGCAAACTTTCAAGTCGAAGTCCAAAAATTTGAAACGAACACTCTCGTTTAGTGCCAAAGGTTTGGCAGCTTGGCCAACTGCCCAGAAAGAGCTTAGATCCGACCAATCGAACTCCTTACTTATCTGAATGATTGCTTGAATAACCTCTTATTTCTGGTTCAGATCTCCTTCGAAGTGTACAAGGAGGAAGTATAATCGTAGTACTGAAGAGTTCACATGCGGCCCTACTGACAGCTCCAGTCGTTTGGCCTATCAACTGACCCCTAATGAATCCGGAAATAACTAATATGAATTCTAAAAAATCGAAGCACCTGGATATAACGTGCGGAGATTGGACAGAGACTGGGAAGTAAATGAACACCTGATTAAACCTGTAGAAGGTTCTGAAGTCCCACCCCACGCCTAAACGACGAAATGATTCTCGTCGGGAGAGTGATAGTTTCGGGGAGCAGTCCAGTCGCTACCTCCTAGATTCTTTGATCACATTTTGACGAGAAACGAAAGATAGGCTACTCTACCGACAATGGAGACCTTCATTGGTTACCAGACCATAAGAATCAGTTTTGCAAGATTATAGCAGAATCTGTGCACATGATGAGCGCAGTTTCGATCTCGGATCTAGTATCTGCCACTCGAAGTTTCTGAGAAGGAAGTCAGGCCCAGTGCCATAAGCGTTCCCAGGCCAATGCATGCAACGACTTTTATTGTGTTTTGTGTAGCTGATGAGCGGTGATGAGTGTTGCTGTTCTTTGTTAACGGTGCCACTTCTACCATAGTTGCCTTTATGTTAGAAAACACAGTCCTTAGGACCTCTCACAATAGCACATCATAAACCCCACTAATTAGTAATCAGAGAACAACAAGATATACCGTGTTCACTTCCTGTTCCCGGAAATTTCCTCCACTGCTGAAATAGGCTCACACCAGCCTTCAAACATTTTATTACTTTTTGCATATATATATATATATATATATATATATATATATATATATATAGAAGCTCACATCACTATCATCCGAACTAAACTTCTCTAGGCAAGTGACATGCTTGTAATTTGCTCATGATCACATACTTTCAGAAAGTGCAAAAAGCACTAACACCAAAACAAAACACATAATATAGATCCAATGATAATTATTCCTATGGATTGTAGGATAGCTAGATTGCATATTTGGGAAAGGCATTAGTATTGGATTTTAGAATTAGACTTAGGAATGGGTATCAATATAGATTTTATGCATGATATTGGAATTAGGAATTATCTCCATATTGGTGAAATTTTTTGTAGAGTTGAAGAGGGATGGATAATTGGAGAGAACAATGTCTCATTGATGGCCATTGACAATGTCCAAAGAAGCCAGATTTCAACAGTAGATACTTTGTTAGAAAATGGATCTTGTTTGATAATAACTACGCTTTAAGCGTTGCACATGTTCCGGTTGTTAGCTAGTGAAGTGAAAGATATCATAGGGTTAGAAATTTAATAGGCTTTGTATTAGGAATCCCTGGTGATGACGAACATCCATAAAGAGACTATGATTATAATAAAGGATTTACTTATTTACAATTGTTAGTGTTTAGTTGTGGGCTTGAAATAAAATGTTCTATATCTCATCTTATTTGTTATAAAGAAAATGTTTCTTAGAGGAAATATGATAATAGTATTTTTTTCAAAAGCTTAATAATCACAATACTGTACATTTTAGAATCTTTTCTTTTGAGTTATAGATTTAAAGCTTAAATATCAAGTATCTCCATTTTAGAATCTTACTTTTGAGTCATCAATTAATAATTTTCATTATGTTTATTAATTTATTTCAAGATTTAACTTTTCTTCTATATAAATCATTAAACATCTTTATGGTTTTATTGAATTGTTTCCTTATCTAATAAAGTCTTAGCTTTATGCTTGGCAACAAGAAGTATTATAGTTAACTCAGAGTGGGTTTGTCACACAAAGTTGTGCATGACTATAAATTAAATTTTGCAATCTAGTAATAGAACAATAGTATTGTGTGCTTGTGTCAAGTTTATTTTAGAATTTAGATCTTGTTTAACTCTTAGACTATATTAGATAAATATTTCAGAGACTTTTGAACCATCAAATAGTGTCAACTATTAATATGATAACGTAGATTGTCAATGTAATTTATAAAGTTTATTATATATTTATTGATTATAATTTGAGAATAGATCGTGGGGAAAATGGCTTCTTTTGTTTAGACAACAAGAAATTTTGTCCTTTTCTTAAAAACAAAAGAGAAATATAATGAAGTGTGATTCTAGGATCTTGTTTTACATGTTTGAACATTAAGAAATATAGCTAAACTCAACATATTGCATTACAATCATCAGCGTGGAGGTAATATAGTTCCTTGGTTTCAAGTGTATGATATTCGTTTGTGTAGTTCAGATCTGATTTAATTTTAGATTGAAACAAATAAAATTTAAAAATTCAAATACTTTACAATTCTTGAATTTTCTCAGCCATTACTTAAAATAATTTCAATGGTTGATATAACTTTGGAATTTCTAAGCATATTATTTATTTATTATGCTTTGCAAACACATCGGGAAAAGGCGATAGTGTAGAACACATGAAGCAAACACATTGTGGCAAATAGCTTACTCCTCTTCAGCATGGAGGCATAATATGGACCCTGATTCTACCATCAAACATTGTCTTCTAGAAAATGACTTACTCTTCTTCTTAGTTATGTTAGATATGATAGATAGGACCGCGATTCTAGAAATACACTTTGCACTCTTTAACATGGAAATGGTGGAGTTCAGAATCTTACTTTGCTATCTTGACCATGGAAGAATACTTTGCTCTTGGTTTGAGTTTTACATTGTATAGCATTTCAGAACATGGATCTCTTTCGACATAAATTTATAATACATAATTTGGATATTAATTTATATAGTATATTTTGATTTGTAAGTCTAGTTTTTCTTTTCTTTCATGATTTGACGGGCTATTTTATTTTAAGGTGGGTTGTAGATATATTATTTAATTACTATGTTTCAAAAATATGTCAAATAACTAGACAGAGAAGGAGTATAATAGCGCATCAATGAAATTTGGGTCTGAAAGCAAATGGTGAAGTGAAGTGGGATTCTAAATCTCCTTTCTGTTCTTGAACTTCTCAAGAACAGATAGACTAGAACTTTAAGACCCAGTCGATAGAGAATATTCAATCTCTTTATTAGTTATTGGATCAAATGTCAAAATTTTATAATCTTTCTTCCAATGAAATTAAAATTATAGTAGACTACAGTATAACATCTCTTTATAATTTTTGAATATCCTTTTAGTTTCAGTTTATTATTATATTCTATAAATTTTAATTTATTTTGAAGTTCTTGAACTTGCAAAATATAAGCTTAGATAAACAAGTTTTTAAGCTTTAATGGTCATATGAAATTTCAGTTATGTATTTATTAATTTATATTTTATAATAATAATATTACTGTTATTAATAATAATAATATTATTATTATTATTTCTTACTTTGTACTACAAGTCAATAAGATGTTTGAGATCTAGAATTGGACAATTGAGTTTACCACAGGAATATTTGTGTTCAAGACATGGATATCTGAATTAGAGAATTTTACAAGCGAGTTCAAAATATGCATATTTCAGTTTGTAAATCTGGACATTTGAGTACATCTGACCTTTCGGATTTCAATGACTTTGTTGCAATGGATATTTAGACTTCGAATGTTGCGTTTAAGGAAACTTCAGTTTTAGTGAATTGTTAGATATTTGTCCTTCGCTTATCGGAAGAAGGAGAGGAGAATCATACTTTGTTCATTATCCTAATATCTGAACGAATTAAGTATTACGTTAAACGTATATAATCGAGTTATATGAATTCCGATTAACGAAAAAGATAAAAGTTTATACAACCTATCAAAGGGAACGAAATATTCTTAATTGACTTATGGAATGACGTCGTCACTCAGAAACAGCAAAATGGATTAAATTTGTCTAAATGACAATGAAATACAAATACAGTTACATGTCATGAAATATAGACGTGAACACCAAAACCTAAGTTTGGATACCGGCACTTTAAAAATGAAGTGTATTTAGGGACTTTTTGGGTAACATAAGTGTAATCTGAGCGCCGGAACAGATCATTGCACTTTATCGTGAGTGGATTGGTCATATTGTACATATATTTTCTACAAACTTAGTCTAATATAGGCAGATATGGTAGAATTATGTAGTTGTCAGGTAGAGAACTTTGGAGTGATATGCAGCGGCTGTTTAGTTGGTAATTCAGTTCTCTATTCGGCAACTTCTGACCGTTATGAATATGATGTACTTGTTGACAATAACCTGATCATCAGGACAGTAGAGGAAGGCTTAAAATTAAGCGACGAAAGGATTGTCTTGCGTTCAACCGACTTCTCCGTGTTAATGTTACATTCTCTCTAGAAAAGGAAGACAAAGGCGACCGCTTAGGAAAAAGGATGGGAAGACCCCATCAAGCCGTACAAGGGAGAGCCAAAAAAAAGTGACTTGGGGCTAAGTACCAATAGAGTCTGTATAAGAAACCTGCCCTACCGCTGCAGAAAAGGGAGGAATTTGTATGGCTATAATATGCTTCGGCTGTGCGCTCTCTGTCTGAAGAGTGACTTCGACTCGAAAGCATAAGCAGGTAGCCCGTCGAGCAAATTCTTGTGCACATTCTTTTCCGAGAGAAACCTACGGTTTGCACCAAATTGCGCTTCTTAGATTCCGTCGTTCTTCTAGGTTCAAGCGCGACTCTACCCGTAAATTTTCTAATGCAGATTCTGGCAGCACAATATTCATCGCTGGAGTTGCCCAAGCATATCAGGTTCGGGCACGACAACATCAGTAGACTATCCGTATCCATCGCAGGTGTCGCCAGAGCCCCGGTAGAGCTTGCACCAATAGTGCCTCCAGGCTCGGGGCGCGATCATTTACATAAATGCTCCAATCGCCTGAGTTGTCCGCGCGAACCCGATGGAGACTGCAGGCTCAGGCACGACTGTATCTCTAAGTCCGTCAATCCGGTAAGGCCTGCAGGTTCGGGGACGAAACTATCCCTAACGTCTCTTACGGCCGGAGTTGCCCGACCTATCTCTAAGTCCGTCAATCCGGTAAGGCCTGCAGGTTCGGGGACGAAACTATCCCTAACGTCTCTTCCGGCCGGAGTTGGCCGACCGTATCCGGTAGAACTTGCAAATTCAACTCAACTGCTGGAGTTGCCCGACATTATCCGATAGAGTCGTAGGTTCGGGCATGACTATATCCCTAAGTACCTCAACTGCTAGAGTTATTTGACCATAACCGGTGGAGCTTGCAGGTTCGGGCACGATTATGTCTCTAAGGTCTCCAACTAACTGTATCTGTCAGATCCCCAAGTGCTGGAGTTGCCCAACCGTATCTGGTAGAGCCTGCAGGTCCGAGCACGATTATATCTCTAAGGTCTCCATCTAATTGTATCTGGAAGATCCCCAACTGCTGGAGTTGCTCGATCGTATCCGGTAGGGCCTGCAGGTTCGGCCACCACCGCATCTGTAAGCTCCTCAAATTTCGAGCACTATTGTGGCTGTAGGTTCCTCAACTTTCCGTCACGATTATATCTATAAAATCTCCAACTGCTAGAATTGCCTGCAGGTTCAGGGCACCAATGTATCTGCAATTTCCTCAACAGCTGGAATTGCCCGACTGTATCAGGTAGAACTTGCAGGTTCAGGGACCAATGTATCTGCAATTTCCTCAACCGCTGGAGTTTCCCCACTGTATCCGGTAGAGCCTGTAGGTTCAAGGCCCAAATGTATATATAACCTCCCCAACCGCTGGAGTCGCCCGACCGTATCCGGTAGAGCCTGCAGGTTCACGCACGAATGTATCTCTAACCTCCACAACTGCTGGAGTTGCCCGACCGTATCCGGTAGAGCCTGCAGGTTCGGGCACGAATGTATCTCTAACCACCCCAACTGCTGGAGTTGCCCGACCGTATCCGGTAGAGCCTGCAGGTTCGGGCACAAATGTATCTCTAACCTCCGCAACCCCTGGAGTTGCCCCGACTGTATCCGGTAGAGCCTGCAGGTTCAGGGCACCAATGTATCTGCAATTTCCTCAACAGCTGGAATTGCCCGACTGTATCAGGTAGAACTTGCAGGTTCAGGGACCAATGTATCTGCAATTTCCTCAATCGCTGGAGTTTCCGCACTGTATCCGGTAGAGCCTGCAGGTTCAAGGCCCAAATGTATATATAACCTCCCCAACCGCTGGAGTTGCCTGACTGTATCCGGTAGAGCCTGCAGGTTTGGGCACGAATGTATCCCTAATATCCGCAGGTAGAGCCTGCAGGGTCGGGCACGAATCTATCCCTAATATCCGCAACCCCTGGAGTTGCCCCACCGTATCCGGTAGAGCCTGCAGGTTCGGGCACGAATGTATCCCTAATATCCGCAGGTAGAGCCTGCAGGGTCGGGCACGAATCTGACCCTAATATCCGCAACCCCTGGAGTTGGAGTTGCCCCAGCCCCACCGTATCCGGTAGATCCCGCAGGTTCGGGCACGAATAAATCTTTAACAACCACAACTGCTGGAGTTGCCAGAACGTATCCGGTAGAGCCTGCAGGTTCGGGCACGAATGTATCTCTAACCTCTCCAAGCCCTGGAGTTGCCCCACCGTATCCGGTAGAGCCTGCAGGTTCGGGCACGAATGTATCTCTAACCTCTCCAAGCCCTGGAGTTGCCCCACCGTATCCGGTAGAGCCTGCAGGTTCGGGCACGAATGTATCTGTAAGATCTCCAACCCCTGGAGTTGCCCCACCATATCCGGTAGAGCCTGCAGGTTCGGGCACGAATGTATCTCTAACCTCCACAACCGCTGGAGTTGCCCCACCGTATCCGGTAGAGCCTGCAGGTTCGGGCACGAATGTATCTCTAACCTCTCCAAGCCCTGGAGTTGCCCCACCGTATCCGGTAGAGCCTGCAGGTTCGGGCACGAATGTATCTGTAAGATCTCCAACCCCTGGAGTTGCCCCACCATATCCGGTAGAGCCTGCAGGTTCGGGCACGAATGTATCTCTAACCTCCACAACCGCTGGAGTTGCCCCACCGTATCCGGTAGAGCCTGCAGGTTCGGGCACGAATGTATCTCTAACCTCTCCAACCCCTGGAGTTGCCCCATCGTATCCGGTAGAGCCTGCAGGTTCGGGCACGAATGTATCCGTAACGTCTCCAACCGCTGGAGTTGCCCCATCGTATCCGGTAGAGCCTGCAGGTTCGGGCACGAATGTATCTGTAACGTCTCCAACCCTTGGAGTTGCCCCACGGTATCCGGTAGAGCCTGCAGGTTCGGGCACGAATGTATCTGTAAGCTCCACAACCGCTGGAGTTGCCCCACCGTATCCGGTAGAGCCTGCAGGTTCGGGCACGAATGTATCTGTAACCTCTCCAACCCCTGGAGTTGCCCCACCGCATCTATCAGAGCCTGGGCTTGTGGACAGTCCCGCAAAACTAGATGGGTTAGCTTGGATAAAACCTGCAACCGAGTGTTTGTTCGGTGCGAACAGAAGCCACTGTACCAACCACCAACTAAACAAGCCAACCTACCAAACAGGTTTTTGCTTCGGCTTCCCTCCGCATCCGAGTGTACTTCCCCTCGTTGCGACTCTCTCTTTCGTTTGCCTCCTACTTGAACATCCTCCCTTTCTGTTCCAATAGTCCTCAAATGTGTCTTCATTGGTTCAGGATCTGCTTCTTTTAGCGAGTTGGCCAAGGAACCCCGAATGTGCAAGACGACCAACTTCTCATAGGTGGAAGGTCTCAATACGGTATCCTCCGCCCCCTCCCAATGGAGCATTACAAGGTTCCGTGGTAATTGGAGATGCTCTCTTTTACACCGATTGCATCCAGAGATCTTCCGGTGTCCTCGGACAACCAAATACCGTAACCCATGTAGTTCAGACATTGGTCTCCATTTCTTCCACATGTCGCAAGGTCTATCGTGCTCGCAACAACCTCTTTTGTACTCAACCACCTCCAATGTCGGTTCGATAACATAGGCAACCACTTTCTCCAATGATGAAACTCTCTGGTTCCAAAGACGTCAAACAGTATTAGGAAAGGGCATCATGGTTTGATATCAAGAATCTCACTCAGTGTATGAGCCATATGTCTAGAATACATACTCCAAATATCTACAGATGCCTCCACCATAGACCATAATATATTTTGCAAGACCAAGCCCCAGGTAGACGTCGACACATTCTAACTCTCACTACTGTTTGGAGTGACTGGAAACAAAGTCATGAAGGGAGAAAACATGCTTCGGAGGGGAACTTCCACAGATACCTGGTGAGCATATCCAGACATAGTCGTTGTGCATTGTGGCGTCCTCATTGCCATTAGTCTCCCCATATCTTTTGCGATCCTCGTACCGAGTGTCCAGAGAAGTTCGTGCATTCGGGGTTGAAATGGTGAATTGTCATCCTGCTTATCATCATATACAAGGGATCTGTCCACCAGCGTTTGCCACCCCACATGTCCGCTCCCGTGCATGGATGACCATGCAGACATGACTTCGCCATAAGAAAACTCATCAATTTCAGGCCTAGTTGATGCATCCCCTGCTTTCGACCTAAAGATGGTGGCGCAATCAAGGAACATCTCTTGTACTTGGGGTTCAAGACCATCATAACTCAGCTTCAGTTTAGACCATACTGGCTCTTCCAAAACTCCTGCTTGCTTCTTATCTATGGCATTGAGCTCTGACAGGAGCTCCTCCCACTTATTCCGGTTCTGTGCCTCTTTCAGGTATCTCCCTATCACCTCTAATGTGAGAGGCAATCCGCCACATCCAACCACGATATCTCTTAAGAACTTTTGCAGATGTATAGGGGATTCATTCATGTGCGGAGGAAAAGCATGAGTTATAAACAACTTTTTGGCGTCATCGAATCCCAGGTGTTGAACTCGGTGGACAAAGATTTCGTCCCCATCGTTCATCCTCTTGAGAAGTTGCTCATTACGAGTTGTCACCATGAAACAACTTGTCTCTGCAACATTGCCCTGAGCTATCTCCTCGAGTGCCACCATCTGTTCGAATGTCTCGATGTCATCGAAGACCAACAGAAATCTCTTTCCCCTTACTTCATCCCACCTGCTCTTCACGTATTCACCTCCAGGACGTGGAAGCATGTTATCCCACGCTTCTTTCTTCACCGCATCCTTTCCTCCTCCAATCGACTTCACCACCTCCACGAAACTGGCATATTGGAATTCGGAATTAATCTTGTTGAATGCCAACTTGGCTAGTGTCGTCTTCCCGACTCCTCCCATGCCCGAAAATCCAATGAAGCGCTTCTTTTCCTCAATCTTTGCATAGATGGTGTTCAGAACATGATCTACTCCAGTAGGTGTCTTAGTAACTAGTAGTGGTGCTCTTGTTACCCTTGTAGGATCACGTGCCTGCAATGGTGAAAGATTCCATCAGCAATGTGTTATGATCTTTACTGAGTGGTAAAAGCAGAAACTTGTTTGACGACATATTAGACCTTAAATCACCAAAGAATGATCACCTTCATATCAGCCTTGACACGACAAATTAGCCGTACTAGATGTTGGAACATTGTAGAGTTATCAGCATCAGGCATACAGATTGAGAAATGATCCTCTGCGATAGTGATGAAATTCTGGCCGATTCTTGCGGAAGCTTCTGGTACCAAGATACCCCGAAACGGTCCCGTGGCCTACATTAAGCAAAATTCAATGTTATTCATACCTTTGTAATGAACCAAATCCAGTGGAACTAATAGAAAGTGTCCATTACAGATATTAAACACTAGAAATGTTTCATAACCGGAGAAACGTAGCATAAATTTCCATTACCTTAACAGACGATTCAGATGGAATTGTTGTCTCAAGTGCTTCTCCGACAGCAAAGATCTGCCAATCTCTAAAGCGTTCTTGCTTGCACAGCGTGTCGAATTCGGCATTTTGTCTTGCGGCATCTGTGCTCAACTGCTTCATGTACGGCCATAACGGACTTCTATCCAGAACATGCTCTTTGAAATTCGCAAGATCCTCCATCCCAAAATGAGGAGTTCCAAGAAAATAAATTCCACCAAGACTTTTAAGGAATTCTTTCCTTAGGACGCTCTGCTCAGAACCATTGACATTCTTGTCAGCAAGCAAACATAATTGTTTGATGATCAGACCGCCAAAACTATGACCAACCAATACGATTGGCCGTCGTGGAGTTCCTCCATCTAAAACATCTCGAATTGCCCAAAGAATCTCCATCAACAAAGTTTCTGCAATATTGGACAAATCCATCCTCCCTTCACTCGGAGTTTCCCTTATGCTTGAATCATAAGAGGCCAGAAGAACTCGAGCATCGGGAAGCCATTGTTTTGGCCAGAGCTTCACAGGATCATTTTTACAGGTCCATGTCGTCAAATGAACAACTGCATTTTGCTCAAACTGAAGTCCGTGGAAGAAAATGATGTCAATATCTGGCTGTTCCGGATCGTGTAGTAAATGAATTCCATCGCTTAGCTGAAACAATATTCCAAAATTTCTTACAGTTTATTGTGTATTCCAGAATGCAATTTATCCTTATCAAGTCGAAACAAACATGTCATCTTTATAAATTAAACCGTAGCATTAATAGCAAACCCTGCAGCAGATAGTAGTTCACTATTCATTCAATAAAACACGAACAATTCACCGACACAAACTGACTAGATTGAACAGTCGTATGAGTTATTTGTAATGCTGAAGTACGAGCAGTACTTTGCGGATGACTTGCTTCTCCAGTTGATGACCGATAGATGAACTACTTGATGCCATCCTCTTCAGACCTGTGTTTTCAAATTTTAAACAGACAAGCTTTAGACATTAAATGTTACAATCATTAGGATGATGGCATGGTAAGGACTTCAAGGACGACAAAACTCCTGGACAATTAATTCTTCTCTTTTACTTTTCACCATATCGGTGCTTCGTGGCAATAATTTCTTGCTTTATTCAGGATTCTATATCCTTAGACTCTGACGCTCATACCTATTTCATGATACAGGATCAACCACTGCTTCTTAAATTCCTTTGCGCAGGGCTCTCCGCATCAACAGATGTACTACGGGAACCGTAGTGGAAAACTAGCTACCCCGAACAACATACAGCGTTATGATGCAATCGATGTACGATTTAATTTGCCTGACGCCTAGCAATCGGTACGTAGTATATCTAACTCTTGCATGGTTTGACAGAGAATACGCATAAGTTAACTGATCATATACATATTTCAGATACGGATTTTCACAATAGATTGGTATATGAGAGCAGAAGCCGATATCTGATTTTCACAATATATATCCGTTGATTCCATACTTCTCAGAGATTGTATGAACAAGACATTAGATCCCTTTCGTGTGGTACCTGTGACTGAAAGAAATCACTGCAGTTGTTCCAATGAGAAGTACGTCATCTTCCAAACTGATCTTCGAATAATTGGTTCAAAGCTTGGTAGGATCATTGAGAGCACTGTTTGATCTTCTTACCTGAAATAGCAATTAATTTAAAAACAAAAAATGCAGAGCAGCGACTTCTTGTACTTTGGCATTTCTACGGCCTATCTTTTCGGTTTTACAACTACAAGAGCCAGCAGTACAGAGGTAGATCCTGATCTATTAAACTTACCTTTGGTAAGGTATTAGAAAGCCGTTGAGCTGAGAAATCCTTTCGTAGATTTGATGTTCCTCAGAGCTATCACAGCCGCAAACAATTGTGACTAACTTCCCAACTCCTAGATTTCCACATTCAGTCAAGCAAACACCCTGGAGTTCAAGGTCAGCTCTGCATATCGCAGTTAGTATTATCCAGCACAGGATCATGAGACTACCTCCTCTTTGAGATGTTCTCCTTCGACTGGAATCGAGAAGCCAATGTTAGCTTAAGGTGTGTATCTCCCGAGGTGCACTTACTTCTCTCCTTGATTTCTGTTTAAGTCTCTCCCCCAAAGCAGTCACTCCTGTCTGGACGACCGTCCTCTGCTCACTCCCAATTCACAGCAAATCAACCAACGCAAGGAAACGTTAAGTGAAGACGTTGAGATTGGCTCCCAGCTGAAACTTTGAAGGAAGAGAAGAGATGCATCTTGCTCCGTAAATATTTAAAGATCTAGATAGCTTCTGCTTGCGATTGCAAGCTGTAGTTATCGGTTTCAAGTTCGCGACTGAAAAAATACGGAGGGATACTCACAGACAGATGTGGTCCAAACTAAAGCATGCTCACAGATTGACGATTAGATCACTTAACATCAGGATGTGATTCCGGCTCCCACACTCAAGGTCGAGTCGCGATCGATGAGATCCCACCATGAGAGCGCAGGACAGGCAAGAATTAGGGTGGGAAGAAAGTCGTAGGTCCCGACTCCGTAAGCGAATATACTCGTCTGCGGGCATGGGCAGAGTCCTCTTTGGTGGTCTTCCAACCACAAAAGTCCCATATTCGACAACTTCTAGTACAGTAAAGTAGAATCCCGTAGAAGACTTTCTTTCCAGGCTGTCACCTGTGAACATGCGCATATCTTCACCGTCGCAATGATACGGGTTTTCAATAAAAGGGAAGGTCAAAGGAAAGGAAGTGACAAGCCATGTAACTTCTAAAACTTCTCAGTACAGATCTCGGAAAGTGTAGACCAGGAATTCAACTTAAGAGAATAACCGAGAAGGCAACTTGGAGACTTTGGTACACACGTAGAGCAACCGAGTTTCAAGTCAGCTGTATTTGGACTACCTGAAGACGAGTTGGATAAAATAGGACGCACTCCTGTGAAATTTACTTCGTTCTTTTTGCTCTACTTTTTAGTCCTGATCTTTCAAACACTTTCCTGGATAACCATTCTGTCTGGGTAATATCTTAGTGATTCTTATAATCCATAGACGAGCCATCGGGGTAGGTGATGATAAGAATATCATTAGTTGCTTAAATCCATAGAAGGACAATCGCACTAAATTACATGGTTTACATACATCGTACTTTCACATGGTTCTGAGTTCCTAGAAGCTCTGTTTTCCCATTTGAATCAGATTTCTCATTCTAAAGCGAGATTTAACGGTATCACCTCTTAAATTTTATTCTTCTAGTGCTTGATGGGGTCTTATGTGCGAGTCATTTACTTTTGCGGAAAATTTTTTGGAATGGAAAGGACACTAAATCAATGCAGTACATATGGACTATGCGAGATAGTATGTGCGATAGTAGATATAGACTATGTGAGATCTCAAGGGTCATATTCGGAATAGATGGCATTTTATCACAAAATTAAAGGATACAATGTTGTGAGTTAGAACAATTAAAAGTTGTTCGTGGATATAAAGCGGTATATTATAAAGTAGTTTCTGGAATATCATTGAAAACTAGTGGATAGGTTCGCAGGAAATATATACTATAAATTGGATCGAGAAAGCTAATTCTATAGACTGTTATATATATGATACTCTAAAGTACTTTTTCCCCCAAAAACATTGTAACATTGATTAAAGTTAATCTTTGAAGTTAAAGTAGAAATTTTTCCTTTTTTAATAGATGATTGAGGAAGATATGAAGATGGATCCATACACCATAAATTTACTGTGAACTTTCTGATCGGTCAAGTCTGATTATATATAGTGTATTTTATAAATATCACAAGTAAGATGTAATCATTCTTACATGTATGTTAGAGAGTATTATAAAATATGTATAATCTTTAAGATTAACACTATGAAATAGAATTATCTAACCTAGACGTTGAAGACAAAGGTTAACTTCATAAAATTAAGGCGCTTGTCATGATAGGTAGCAATTCTTATATCATTTAAAGAGTTAATATACCAATATTTCATAACCTTCTTTCTCTAATCTTTCTCAAGCAAACAAGTGCCTTTTGAAACAAGTGCCAAAAACCTGTTTTTTGTGAATGGAGTTTAAAGGTTGGAGTCCAAGATTAAATTGGATCTCTTGCTCAAATTGGACATAAATAAATAAAACTTGTAATTAAAATTTTGAGTGTACCTTTATTAGTACATAAGGGCATTTTTAATAATCTTCAACTTAAACAAATCTTTTCTCAAGATAGTCTTAAAAACTATCCAAATAGCCTAAATTTCCAAAAAATCATATTGATTAGCACCAATATGCCAAAGGGAAACCTGGTGCTTGTTTTCAAGTTTGGGAAGTGCCCCTGATGTTTCGTGGGGAAAGTGGAATGTATCTGAACACTACTTGTGCACTTGGTATAGTTCTGGTATTATCTGAAAACTCTTATCATGCAACTTTCACCAAGACCAACATCACTACAAATACATAAAGTAGAAAAAAGAAGCAAAGAAGGATTTATGTCATGTCGTGCAAAGAAGAAGCTTTGATCTGAACAATTTGGACTTGGGTCCATTTGATCAAAAAGGAGTGATAGACACATTTGGATCATAATAAGAGGTCTTGCTGCATAGTTTAATTATAGTTAGCATAGTTTAATTATACAAGATAACACTCTTCACTCTTGAGAAGATTCTAACTTAACTAAGATTGATTCAACCCATGATTAAAAGATCCCAAACCTCTTTCTAGTACTTTCGTTGTGTATAGTTCTGAAATTGTGAAATAGTGTGTTTTCTAGTATTTTAGAATATTTGTAAGGGAGAGAGTCTCCAAGGTTTGGTCCAATTATAACAACAATACCCATGAGTAAAAATATTCTAAGTAAGATTGGTTATGTATGACTAGCTTACTTAGAATCTTTTTACTCATGGTATTGTTGTTATAATTGGACCAAACCTTGGAGACTTAAGTTGAGGTTAACAAGCAAGAATAGATAACTAGTAACATTGAGACATTCTATCTTCATTTCTTGTCATTGTCAACCCATATCCTCATAGGAATTACATGTTCTTACTGATTACAGTACTAGTGTGTCAACATTGGGTTGTCATAACAACCTTGGAGACTCTTCCAACCATAACAACAATACCCATGAGTAAAAACATTGTAAAACTTTGTTTAGTACCTTGGTTATGTATGATTTTGAAATTCCAAAAGATTATAATATTTCCTAATAATTTAAAATTATATGGAAATGAGAACCTCCAAGGTTGGCTTGGAATCCAATGCTAGCACTAACAAATTTACAAGTTGATTCAAGAAGATGAGGTAGGTTTTTGGATTATTATTGGTGGTTCCCTATTAACCTAAGGTATAATTAGGCTTTAAGAGATGATACTTATTCTTGATCCTATAATTCATGCTATAAATGGTTTTGACTGTTATATGAGGAATGATCACATGTCATAGAGAAAGACATGCTTGACCAAATTGTACTTTATATATAATTGAGCAACTAGACAAGTGAATCATCATACTCTTAACTCTATAGAAGGTTGATTAAAAGTCTTATTTACTTGCTCATTTTGAGGGTAAGCAAGTAGGCCAAATCCCATTGCAAACATAGAACTATTTAGCTTGAGAAGCCACTTGAATCTAAATCAAGAATGCTTATAATTATTTGGTGTTTGAACTACTAATGTTGAGTTTGTTTGATGAATTGTAATATTGAGATTGTGAATGATTGAATATGAGATTACATGAGCTTACATGAGTTCTTTTATACTACACATATAGTTTCAAATGTTCAAGGAAGGAATACTATAACAAATAACTTTGACCTTGGTTTCTTATCATAATAAGTATAAGGAGCACTTGCAAAATTGATTCACCTTAATCACCTTTCTTAAAAAGTCACTTATATTTTTTAATTGGTGGTTGGATTGATTACCAAAACACATAGAAAAGCATAAAAATTATTTTGATGTAGTATGTATATTTTATTTAAATTATGGAATTTATCAAAATAAGAATTTATTTTTTATAATTATATCTTTTAGCAGTACTAATAAATTATAACAAAAAGTGACTTATATTTATTATTACTTGCTACTATGTTTGGTGTATCATTCTAAGCTTTGCTTTATCAAACATAATTTTTAAGATATTTAATATTAATATCTTGAACCACATGATATAATTGTGGAAAATAAAATTTGAATTCAAGTAGTTCTAAAATTATCTAAACTTTATTTGTTCCCAAAATGGAAAGGCATGAGCTAAAATTTTAAATGAATTGTCGGCGGGTGATGTGGTTCAAGGATGCTTATTAAGACTAAATATGATATACATGTATTAATTTTGAATTGTAAATATATATTTAAAGATAGTATTATTTGAAATTTGAAAAGAGCAAACCTTCTTTACTTAAGATTCAAATGTGACTAAGATTGACTTAACTTATGATTAGAAGATCCTAAAATTTTTTTTAATACCTTGGTGGGGTACAGACATTAAATAAGAAATGTGTAGAAATAGTCAATTAGTAATGAAGATGGGAGGTAGATGGTAGATTACCTTTCACCCCGAGAGGAACTACATGTAATGTTTTGAGGACAGTAGAAATCCCAAGAGAAACACAAAAGAGAAAACACAAGTTTCACACTCAAAACTTCGATGCCCCAAAGAAGCACCTTGGCTTTATCATACAGCAAAGCAGAGACACTCAATGGAAGCTCCACCCTTGGATCAGATATCCGGATTGATGAAATGTCATTGATCTCCACCCTTAGGTTAGATGCATGCATGGGTGACATGTCGGATCTGGTCCTATCTAGTTTGTCAACCAAGTGTTGATCAAAGGGAATCTTTAGAGAATCTTCTTATAAGAATCTCATAATTACATGGGTGAGGTATCATTGAAAAGCTCGTGATGAGACAAACATGGGGAGGGAAAGACCAGCCCTTTCTTCCTTAGGAGGAGGGGTCTACACAATTTTGAGGCCTAATTTATCTGTTTAGGCCCTCAAAATTGCCTTTGAAGATTTTAGGCATATTTTGGTTTCTACTCTATTAGTAGAAGTACCTTTTTGGTGATACTTCTTCTTGATCTACTTAGTCCATCATGTGTAAAATCCTTCTAGATGTTACCAAACCAAACTTCACTTCTAGATCATATGTCTAGCTATTGGTTCTAAGGTTTTCAAGCATGTTTCAATTTGTGCCCTATTGGTAGAAGTACTCTTTTGATGATACCTCTATCTGATCTATTTAGTCCATTATGTATAACATCCTTCCATATGTTACCAAACCAATTTTTACCTCTAGATCATATGTCTAGCTATTGGTATTACACTGCAACTTCAAGAGGAAGATGACATGGAATGGATATATTATGGAAGAGCTAGTAGTAGTAGATATAGTCAAATCTATCATGAAGTTATTCAAATTCAATACACAACCTACTTGAACAATAGTCAAGATCTTTTTGAGTCTTTATGCCAAGGAAAGCCTATGAATTGGGTAGTGATATTTTGAGCGAAAGCAAAAGAATTTGCAAGAACAATGAATAACTAAGGAGGAGTGAATTTGGTATCTCCCTTCATCATCCATTTCTATTTGGGAATGGATTTACTAACCCTAGAGAAAAGATGAAGTACTCGTACCACTTCTTCCCCATAGGGCATTTTGACAAACCTAGGGAACAAGCGTTCATGATATGAAAGTACTTAAAGATGGATGTGGATTTTTCTCACAAAAGGAAGTATGTGGATGTAAAAGAAGCCTACAATACCTTGGGATTCAAGAAAGTAGAGGAAATAGGAGATTGTTATGGAGTTGATACTTAGGAACCCTAAATAACCCATAATCCTAAACTTGCAACTCCTTTTAAGCCAAAGGCACAGGCTACAAAGAGGATGAGGAAAATCCTTGTGTTGGAAGAAGAGGAGGATGAAGAAGAAGAAGTTCATGACAAAGGGATCATATGGCCACAACCAGATCCCACTCCAACAACCAATGAACAATTGTCCACAAGGATTGTGGTCTTATGAATCAAGGATGCGGCTAAAGACCAAGGTGGACAGGTAAAATCTACCCTAACCCAAACTCCTCCAGGAATTAATAATGCTCTAGAGGAAGAAGAAATGCACGCTCCTAGATGATATGATTAAGAAGCTAGATCTTCTTGTCCAAAGAAGAGTATGGCAAAAGAGTTTAAGGATAATAAAATCCCCTCTATTCCCACCCATAGGAGAAGCAGAATGAAGTGAAGAAGGAATCCTTCATGTTGAAGAGGTGCTCAAGGTAGAAGAAGCAGGCTCTTGACAAGACAAGGAAGGTCTAATAGCCCAAGGATAGAACACACAAGATTGAAACTCTCAAGAAGCATCGATGCTCCAAAGAAGCACCTTGTCTTTATTATATAGCAAAGAATGAGCTACACCCTTAGATTAGATCCATGGATTGTTGATATATCAACTAGTTACATCCTTAGATTAGAAACATGGATTAGTGAGATGTAGGTCCTTGTCCAATTTGGTTAGTCAAACAAGTTTGACCAACAAGAATCTTTAGGGAATCTTTTAGTAAGAAGCTCATTATAGCATGGAAGAGGTACCATTGGAAAGATCTGGACAAGACAAGACCAACAAGGAGGAGATGAAATGCTTTCTACATTGAGCGGAAATATAAATTATTTTGTTGAGGTCTAATTCTTTTGGTTAGGCTTCCAAAATTGGCTTTAAAGTTTTTGGTGTGTTTTTGACTTCTTCTTTATTAATGGAAATCCTCTTTTGATGATTCCTCTATCTGATCTATTTGGATCATCATGTATAACATTTTTAAAGATACTACCAGACCAATTTTCACTTGTAGCTAATTTATCTAGCTAATGGTCATATAAAACTCCTCCCATTTAAGACACAATATCCTCATTGCAAGTTGGTGCTCAAAGATTGCACTACTATTGGTGCATTGGTCAAGTTAGCTACAAGTTCCTAAGTGGCTTCATATAATAGGTATCCTTTCAATGGACAAGATATTTCACATGCTCATGGCGGGTACATCAGGTGTGTTTTTGGAGAATGCACTCTACTTTGTAATCCTCCATTCCATCAATGAGTGTTGTACAAGGTCAAGCATTTTGTATGGAAAGAAAGTGTGGAGGTCGGGGTGCATAATGTCATAAGAAAGAAGTGTGGAACATTGGATAGATCTTTATGTCAAAAGGTAGCTCAAGATGATACACAATTATTCTAATTCATCATATGATGGGAAAAGGACCAATAGAGCTTGCAAGGGCCAAGCAGGTGGTGGACAATCATACTTGATTCCAACTTCAAACTCCATGTGCTAGCAATGTGCATCTACATATTGTTTTGGCAATTTTTGGGCTATTTGTAACTTGTTATTGGCATTCTCTATGCCTTATTGGATTCAAGACACAAAAGCATTGACAACATCAACTTTGGTAGCCACTAGGCTGACCTTTACCAAGCTCAAAGGTGTAAAAAGGTGCTCTCCATACATGAGAAAGAATGGTGTGAGTTTTGTAGATGCATTCACCAAATTATTGTAGGGAAATTCCACCAAGGGAAGAAGTATGTCCCACATTTCTTTCTCCTCTAAAGTAAAGTCCCATCACATGTCATGGTAGCCCTATAATACAATTGGCCCGCTTTGTTTGTCCTGAAATTTGTGAATGGTAGGCCATGGACATTGCAAGTTTAGTTTTGAAGACTCTAAAAAGTGTTCTAAAAAAACTAGTGAATTGAGTGCCACAATATATGATAAGCACTAGAGATGAGCCATGCTGAAAAAAGACCATAGCTAAGTACAATTGAGGCAATTACAACGTAATCACATCCTTGGTCATAGGACACAAATGAATCATTTTGCTGAATTGGTCCACAAATACTACAATGGAGTCAAATCTTGAGGTGGTCTTGGGCAGTTCACAAACTAGATCCATGTTGACTTGCTCCCAATTTTTTGTTGAGATAGGAAAGGTATAACAATCCAATATTGATGTACTAATAGTATAAATGGTAAGAACAAGTTGTTCCCATGAGGATACAAGTTGGATTTGACAAGAAATGAAGAACAAATGTCACAATATCACTAGTTATCTATTGTTGCATGTTTAACCTCTTGGGCAATAACCACTCCCAAAGAGGGTAGGGATACCTATAATGGCATCCTACAAAAAAGAGAAATTAACAACTCAATCAAAAGATATAATGTAACAAGCCCTTGATAGTGGAAGTATACTTCATGCTGAAGGTCTCTTTTTCTTGAAGAGCCTCTTTACCTTGGTAGCTAGTCCCTTCTTGCATGTATATTTCACCCCAAAGGTTGGTTTCCAAGTTGAAGGTTCTTTTACTTTGATGCCTTCATTGATCATGCTCATCTCTTCCCAAAAAATGAAATCCAAACAACATCCAAAATCAATGATCTACTTGGATTTTCTATTTATGGTACTCTCAATGATCCTTCTTCCCAAAACCCTTCCTCACATTGACTAGCTTGTTTAGAATTTCAAAGGTAGCTTTCTTGATAATATGTGAATTTCCTACCTAAGTACTCAAGCACTGACTACAAGGCCTAGCCTTCTTCTTAGAGCTTAGTTGCCTCTTGCACCAAGTTGTTACTTTGTTTCCTTATCTCCAAATGTTGGGCACAAACTTCTTGCAATTCTTCTCTTACCTTCTTCCTTTGTTGAAGATGGTGAAGATGTTGGACAAGAGTCATATAGTTGGTGATTCCCTTGCTGGATTTGGCATGGACAAGGAGAAGCTAATTGATCAAATCAAGAGCCATGCTCACCTTATGCACTATTAAATGGGAAAGAGGAAATACAATGATCTATAACACCTATTTGTGCATGTATGTGCTATTGTGATATTTAGTTTGGTATTACAAGTACTTGAGAGATATTATTTATATAGAAATAAATGATGGTTCTACATTAGTCATGATTAGCTAAAGTTAGTTCTAGCTAAGATAGAGGGTACTTTACTTTAGAGAAAGTGGAAAAGATGAGCACCACTATTTTGGATTCTAGTGTATTGACTTGGTATTATTCCTAGGTGTTTGGTTTTGAGGAAAGAGTTCAGAACTCTTGGACCTACAAACCTTTTTGCTTTGCATTCTTCTATAGTCCAAGGATAGCCCATGTGAAGGAATCCTTGACTTAGTGGTTAGGTCAAGATAAGACCACATGCTTAGAGGAATATTCCTATGAGTATGGATATTCCTTTAGACTTTAGATTTTACTTGACTTTTAGCCTAATAACTTGAGTTACTCCAATAATTAGTAGCTTTGGTGCATAACTATTTCATAAGTATATGAACTAGGGGTGAGGAGATACTCATCATCCTTTCATTTGCAGCTATCTCTCTCTCATTGAGTTCTCTAGTGAGCAATGGTTTTGAGTCTTGGAGTGTTAGTCTTGGAGGAGTATGATGGAGTTGAGGTTCCTTGCCTTCTTAGTCCATGGTGCACTACCATAATAGCCATCAAAGATTCATCCTGAGTGAGAGACATGTCAGCTCACAAATCTACCTAACTTCCTTCTTGCTTGAGCTCTCCCTGATCTTGAATGAGGCCAGGGGTCCACTCTTTGCTCTCTTGATGTCCACAAAGATAGTTGGCTCCTATTGCTAAGATATTAGTTTTAGTTGGAGTAGGTACCTCTACTTAGAATGATCCTCTGTTCTATCTTTGATTGTGTGGGTGATGTTGTTCTTTGGCCTAGGGAGTAGTATTGTCTTGGCATGAACCTACATCTTCTACCTCAAGTATCTCTTCTGCAAAAGATACACCCTCCTTTGTTATTCTACTTCCCCTATGGTTGGGAATAAAGGGAATTTGTCATCCCCAAACCCTCTACCATGCTTTTCTTTGGGCTAGAAGGTCCAGCTTTGTGATTGTATCTCCCAAGCATTGGTGTCCATTCCTCCTCTTGAAGGTTATTTGTTTGGGGAGAAGTTGGGGCTAGGATGGATTGTACTTCTCTACCTTCATGATCTTTTGCCGTGTCCTTGTTGGATGAGCTAAAGATGCCGTGAAAGATTTTTCACTTGTTGTGGGTGTAGGATCTTGTAATGACCTTGTCTCTTCTTCTTCTTAGACTTCTTCTTCTTCTTCTTCTTCTTCTTCTTACAAGAGGATTCTTCTCATTCTCTTGGTGGCCTTTGCCTTTGGTTTGGCAGGGGTAGTAGGTTGTTTCTTGAGTATCAATTCCATAGCAATTTCCTCTTGCCTTTGCTTCTCAAAGCTCACGGTGTTATAGGCTTCCTTCATGTCCATGTATTTTCTTGTATGGGCAAATCCACACCCGTCTCTATGGATTTATGCACCATTAGTGCTCTTTCTTGAGGTTCATCAAAATTTCCTTTTAGGAAGAAGTGGTTGAGGTACTTCTTCTCTTTGCCAATCAGCAATCCCACACCCATGTAGAAATGAACAACAAATAAATTGTTGTTGTGCTATGGTTTAGCCCATGAAAAAGTAAATTAGTATAGTTTATCCCATAAAAATGGAGTAGGTTGGATGTCGGATCCCACGATTGAGCTATTGTCATGTGAGCAATCTATGTGCATTTAAGTGGCCAACCATGTACAGTTATATCTTATCCTTTTCAAGGCTCTAATGTATATAAGTGGTGGAGAGTTGTCTGAAGGATGTGTTTTAGTTTTGAGAGTCTTGAGCGGGAAGAGGATGTTGAGAGTGAGTTGTAGTAGAACAGGGAGACCAGCGCATCAAAGGAAACATTTGAGTATGAGATGTCCCATGCTTCTAATCTACCACTACCAAATCCTTTTCTCATTAGAATCAAATTCTATAATTAATAATTCTACCGTGATGGTCTAAAAAATTGGATGATGGCACATTTTGGGGCAGCATTCATGGTGTCTGTGATAAAAAAAACTCAGATCATGTCATCCTTCTAGTGCTTACTTACAAGCAAGTTTGGGTCCCAAAAGGAGAAATCTAGAGTTTGCTAAGCATTGAAAGAGTTTGGAGAGTGCATTTGGGGAGAGGGGATCATGGTTGGAGAGAGGAGGTGAAAGGATACAATCTAGAGACAAAAAGCAAAGGAATTGAGCAAATTTTGAGTGAATTAGTGTCAATTGAAGTAGGGGGTCAAATTATCACTCAGATGAGCAAACAAGAGAATTTTGAGAGTTGTGGTAAACCTTCACATGATCTATCAATGGAATTAATCAGTTGATAAATTGTTTCTATATTTGAGCCCAAAAAATTCTACTTTGAGTAAATCTCAAATCTGATATGGTCAATTGAAGTTGGAGAATTGAAAATCAAGTTGTTGAGGAGAAAATTGTGATCAGGTTTGGTGTTCTGATTGCTTCTGAAGCTATGATTTGAATCAAGCTATGAAATTCTTTAGCATTATTGATGGTTAGGTCTTGCATCTTTGGGAAAATGTTTCATGTAACTTTCTCAAGTAAAAAATTCATGGGTTGGATTCAACATACTTGGGACTATAAAGCTCACAAGTTAGCCCAACTTAAGAATTGATCAATATCTAGGGTTTGAGATTGGATTGAGTCATCAAACTTTGCAATGGTTTAGTCAAGAGCACAAATAGCCATTGTAGAAAATTTGGTTCGCTCATAGTTCATAGAGAGTGAGAACTAAGGCTATAAGTTCCACTAAAAATAAGCTCAATAGGAGCATTTTTATCTTTAATCATTACAACATGCCAACTACTCTATTTCTATGACTATTATTGAAGATTTTAGTTTATGGAGTGACTTTGAGGACTCTATATTTTTTATCTATAAATCTGGTTGTACTTGCCCATATCTAGGAGCAAACTCTCAATTAGAGATCTCAAAATTAGGGCAAAAACTTGCAAAAGGTTGGCCAAGTTTGAGATATTGTCAAGGGAGCCATAGTGATCAATATTTTTTCTTGTTTTATGTCATTGGAAATTTTATCTCACAGGCTTTCTATTGAATTCTAAAACACTCAAATCCAAGTCATATAGAAAAAATTATGTCTATAAGAGTTGCATAGAGTTTTCCTCAAAAGGACACAGACTTTCCACATGGATTAGGAATTGGTTGAAATCTAGAGTACATATTGGAGAGAGCTTGGAGTACAAATTGGAATTAACTAGAGGACAAAGCAAGAAGGCTTGAAACTCATTTCTAACAAAAGGCACAAAGAGTTGTTGTTGACTTCTTATGATCAGATCCTCTCTTGCATGCTTGTTTGTACACCCAATTGGCTTGGATTGGTATGCAAGCATTGTGCTTAGGTTCCTTCCTTTGAGGTATATTGTGTTTTTCTCCTTTGTAATGCTAAAAGTGATAACTAGCAGACCAGGAGTGCATTTTGTGATGACATGTTAGGTAACCCGTTACTCCTTCACCCAATAGAAGGAATACTAAAAACAAGGATAAAAGGTTCAAGTGATTGGGCAAAAGAAGAGAAGTACGCAATGCCAAGGCAGAGTTTACTCTTTGAGAGATCCTTGGGATTGCTAAGGAATAATTTCATGATGTCATCATATACACCATCAAGTGCAAATGGCAATTGATAAGAGAAATTTCTCTATCAAACGCTCTTGATATTATGGTTATAGAAGAAGAAGAGTCAGAGCTAGCTTGATGCTACAACAACCATAAGGTCAGATTTCTAGAGGATGAAGGTGATGATGGTGGGATCTCTAGTCATTATACTAGAGGGTATTGGGCCAGATCTACCACTAAAACCTTGGTCAAGATTGACAACATGATAGATCCCGTGGTTGCTCTTATTAATCATAGATCAGAAATCAACATTGTTTCCAAGGAGCTCTACAAGCATAGGAAAAATGGCCAGCTGATATAGAGCATGGTTGGGTGATCAAGGCAAAAAGTAACACCAAGGGAGATCTGTATGGTGTGTGCCCAGTTGTGAGGATGAAAGTTGGGGATGTAAAAAAAGTTCTTTGTTCAAGAGACTACATCATATTCAATGATCCTTGGACAACCATTCATTACAACTGTAAGGATGGAGACCAAAGTCCTTGATGATAGTTCTGCCTATGAAAAATGTGTGCTAAGAATAGTAGTGACACATCTATACATGACCTTTCATCCATAACTTCCACAACTAAGCATCCAGTGTGTTCTCAAAAAGAGAAAGGCAAAGTATGACAACATTGCTTTCTTCTTTCATTGATCTTGTGATCTCTCTCATTGTAGCTCAAAACATTGATACCCAATTCACATGTCTTCCTTGGTTAAAGTACTCAAAGAATATAGCATGGTATTATTTTAATGAGTTGTTTGTTTGGATTTGAATTACTTCATGATTGATTCTATGAAGATCCTTCTTGCATGACCATTAGTACTAAAGACAAACCAACCATTATTAATCTTCCTATAAAAAAAAAGTGGACTTGAATATAACTTCAAAGGTCAAATTGAGTTGAGTCTAAATGCTATCCAAAGTCATTTGTTTGGGGGTGAATTACTAGGCCTCAATACTTTCCAGCAATGCTCTTTTATCCATGTGAAAGGATTTCCTTTCAAATTAATTACCTTGGGATTTTGGTTATCCCAAATTTCATGCAACATAGCATGATAGCTTAATTCTCAATTCCATAGGTAAGAATTTGAGCTTTTTGGTATGAACTAACTCCTATATGTTGTACAAATCCTACTTGATAAGACCCAATAATTTAATGATGAAATCTAGAGCCCTATGCACCTTTTGTAGCACAAATAAGGTTGCTACTTCCTTTCCTTTCTATCTTCCCATGTTTCTTGCTCTGTCTACCCTTCCTAATTCCCTTTGCATAGTCTACTTCTCTCAAAATGCACAAGTTCAAGTAGAGGTTGCTCGTTGAGGTTGAAGGTAGCATGGCTAATTTGGTTGAGATGAATTCTGCAAAAGTGAAGAGATTCTAAGCTCAAGATAAACATTTTCATGTTTGTTTAACCATTACAACCTTTCAGTAAGCATGCCCTTTGGTGAGCCATTACTACCCACACATGTGAGCAGTTAGCCCAATCCAATGGTCTATATAATGGTTTTTGATCTATTGGCACCATCTTTATGTGGTTTACTTCAAGTCAAAGGTCTTCCCAAGATGAAAGATATTTTTGACAAAAGGTGTTCCCAAGAAAGAGGGCTTCTTTCAGGGTGAAGGGCTCCCTTGCTGAAGTTTGTCATAGTTCATCATTTTTTCCTAATTTTTTACTAACTAACTATCCTTATACTCTCCTAGCTAGAATCTATAAAACAAATAAAAAAACCATATTGTAGGGAAAGGTGTGTCATCACAAAGGGGTTGAAGTAGACCTATGGGAGCTTGTTAGGGGCTTTATTTTGCTAATAGAGGAGTCATCATTGAACATAATATATCACATCTTGGTCCATCTTGGGCTAATAGTAATGGTGTTTGACTGCATCTAAGATTTTGTCTACTCCAACATGACCTACAATGGAAAAATCATGACGTTTTGCAAGAATGATGGTTCATATATCTAGAGCATTGGGGATCCATAACTTACCATCTAGGAAGATTAGTCCTTTGGTATTGGTGATATCCTTGGATGATTGAGTGCCTATCATCTATGGATTAGTCTTTGTAGCCTCCAAAATCTACATCTAGAAATTTGGGTTCATCTTGACCTCTACAACTAGATTTTTCATTGTAGGTATCTAGGTGAATGCATTTTTAAGTTGCTTCTTGCCCTCTACATATGTGATAATCATGTTAAATCATTATCTCCACTCCATCCAACAAATCTATTGGTAGGATATGTCTTTTTGTGCCTCTAGGTAGACTAGTGGTTTGTAATCTATCTCAATTACAAATGCCTTCTTGCCAAGATAATGCTTCCAATGCTTTGTAGCAAGGACAATTGACAACTTTTTAGTTTGGTGGTGTGATAATTTTGCTCCATTGGTAACAATTTTTGAGAGAAATATATGAATAGATGCCATTTGTTCTCTCATTCTTGTTGCAAAATTGCTCGTATTGCAATGTTTGATGCATCTATAGCCAACTTGATTGGACATTTGGAATCATATCATTTCAAGATTGGTGTATACAGTAATGCATCTTTCAATACTTGAAAAGTAAGTTCTTATATGGTTCCTTACATCTATTTCTTGCACTTGCCAAATAATGATGTTAGGGGTTTTGCAACCTTGGAAAAGTCCTTGACAAATTCACAATATAATCTAGTTAATCCCAAGAAACTCTTGAGTTGAGTCTGATCTTCCAGAGCACCTCACTTTTGAATACTTATATTTTATCTATTAAGACTTGGATACCTTTTGCACTTACTCAATGATTCAAGTAATCAACTTTAGACTTGCCAAACTCATGTAATACCAATAGCTAGACATATTATCTAAAGGTGGAAATTGGCTTGGTAATATCTAAAAGAATGTTATATATGATGGACTAAGCAGATAGATAGAGGTGTCATTGAAAGAGCATCTCCACTAATAGGGCAAGAGCCAAAAACACCCTAAAAACTTCAAAGCTAGTTTTGGAGGCCTAAATTGATGAATTCGGCCTAAAAATTAGAAAAATTCAGCCCCATAGAAGAGAAGACTTGCCTTGTTCCCCCTATTGTTTGTCTCATTGAGAGCTTTCCAATGGTACCTCACCCATGTGATTTTGAGCTTCTTACAAGAAGATTCTCTAAGATTCACTTTGGTCAAACCTATTTCACCAATCATATAGGACAAGGACCAACATGTCACCCATCCAAGCAACTTATCTAAGGGTGGAGCTTGCTGATATATCACAAATCCATATATCTGATCCAACGATGGAGCTTCCTTTGAGATCCTCAATCTGAGTTAACTTAAAAGTTGGGGTGTCAACATCAACCTTGCAAACGGGGTGTAGATGCAGATGTGACAAACCGGTGTACACTGACTATTAGTAGAATGATAAGAACATTTTTTTCCCATTAGTATATGGCTTGGAAATTATTAGATTTGAAATGAAAAATGTCACAATTTGTTTGTTGTCATCTATTTAACCTCTTGGGTAGTAAACACCATGGTGATGGTTCATTTTGCACCAAAGGTCTTTTACTCTTTAAGCTTCTCTTTACCCAAAGACCAATTCCACTCCTAATGATATTTTATTTTGAAGGCCAATTCCACCTTATTCCCAAAGTTCCTGTCACTATGATGATTTTGCAGACTACTCTTCTCTCAAGGACCAGTCCTATGAAATTGTGAAATTAATGATTGACTTTGCTTCCTATTTAGTTATACTTCCAATGCTTCAATGCTCCAACACTTCTTTGCATCATTTTGTTTCTTCAATATATCAAGGATAACTTGTACTAATATTGTACTAATACCAAGTAACTTGTACTAATACCAAGTTCCTTATTTAGGTACTCAAGCATCCGCCCCTACTCCAATGTTCCTTGCTTCTACTCAACCAAACATGCAATCAAGGACACAAAGTGTGGAAAATCAACGCCAAGGATCATGAAGATCCTTGCACCAATACCTCAATTATAAAAAATGAATAAGTTTACAATGGGTCACAACCCACATATACAATTTCCTAATTTTTTATGAAGAGATTCAATAGCTAAGGTATGTTGGAAGTTTTCTAATTTCACATATATCACTCAACATCAGCTAACTCAAAATGACTCTTTCTCTTTTCTTATTCAAATTTGAATTCATCTTACACAACAAAGATCTTTGAATTACAAAACTTTCCTAAGGTTTCATGCCAAAGGTTTTTCTAGCCAAAGGTATTCTCCAGGCCAAAGGTGAATGATACAAAAGGTCAGGAGGTACTTCTTGACCAAAGGTCTTTTCACTCAAAGTCCTCAAAAATTGTCTCCCTTCCTTGTTCAACATTTCTTGGCCTTGTGATGATCCACTTCTTCTTCTCTTCTTCTTCTGCATGGTGCAATTTCTCTCCATGCCTAAGGTACCTAGTATAAGCCTTCTTCCAACCTTTTCAACCTGCTATCTATTCACAATTTCTATGAAAACTAATGAAAAATTCAAAAATTGGAGGATATTGTAAAACAGTCAAGCATCACACTAGACACTCCCTATTTTTAATCAATTTTTGATTGCATAAGTAAAATTCAATCACATGCTATCATGTTTTCAGTTTAGTTTGTCATTCATTTTAGTGTTCATAGATTTCAAAGCCTTTTACCTTTATCATCAATGTATTGCATATCAAGTGTACACTTTCAGAAATGTGATACTTGAAAATCTGATTGATAAGATACTAAAGTCAATAATATTATGTGGTAATTGGAAATTTCAATTAAATTTCCTTTTCTTAGACACTTGATTTGGGCTACTAGAGAATGTATTTAGAAATCTCCAAAGAGTGAGAAGTACCTTGAAAAATTCATTTTATGTGTCTAATCATTTACCAATGACTCACAAGCTAGTGATAATCACATAAACATAACTAAACAATAAAATTACTAATAAGCTTATGTATTGAGAAATTTAAGTACATATAAAACATGGAAATATATTGTGATAAGGTAGGTATATGTTAAATAAAATGTTTATCCTCAAAGACCATGAACAAAAAACTGTTGGATATTCAAAAAATTACAAGAATGATATAGGTTAGTGCAGCATATTTAGAAATATTAAAATCAAATTCATCTAACAACTAATTATGTACAAAAACTCACATCATGTAGTGTAGTGTGGGCAAAACCCATCCCACAATGGAGGGACAATGGACTACATGACGTAAGGAAGATGACTTGCACAGCCCCATGCATGGCCGGCCTTTCATGTGGCTCGGGGAAGGGTGGTAGTCCGGACTCCTATAGTTAGTCTTTCCCCATTAGGGAATAGGAAATTCTTGTAGACACTTACCCTGGTGATGGTTCAAAGGTGTGTCACTCCATAAATTCTTTGACCTTTTGTATTGTCTCCCTCATCTTCAAAATAGTAAGTTGATAAGGGGAGAGCTTATTGTCTTCCCAAGTAATCAGAACCACAATGCGACAAGGGACAAAGAGTATTGCTCATGAATGAAATTATATTGACTTCAACATTGCCATGCATTCATTCACCCAATTGCAGCAATCATATTGAATTCCCCTTTTTATTGCCTATCAATGGCTTGAGTCTTCTTTACTACAATCCCAAATATAGTGGATGTTCAACGTCTACTAGTCACTCACGTACTCCCTTATTATTCTATGCCCATAGGGAGAGGCCAACCTCTTGGACCTTCAAGAAAAAAACTAACCTACACCTATGAATTTCTGTTTCTCTTAAGTATCTAAGTTAGCACTCAAAAGAATTTTACTTTGGCCTTAATTGCTATACTTACAATAAGCAACTACCACCCTTCATGGTACTCTTATTTACCTTTGTTAGATGTTTTCTTGGATATAATCCTAATCTAACCTAAGAAGGTACTATTGATTCTTAATTAAAATCCTAATTTGGGAGTTCCCATAGATGGATTCATGCATCCATGACATATCAGTCTCTTAAGACCTTGGACCCCATGAAAGCTGCTAGTTTTCCTTCTTCCTTTTGTTAGGAGGAACAAAGAATTGGGTCCTCATTTGATAGAAGATTCCCATGTGATCTCTCTCCTGGTAGTCCCAAAAATGGAGTCAAGTACATCAATGAAGCCATCCATATAGGTATCTTGAAGCTCCTTCCAAGTCAAAATCCCAACACGCCAGCTTGCTGGACCAAATACATAAAGGTAGTATTCTTGATCTTCTACGAAAAGGGGTTGAAGGCACCTCCTTCCTTCACATTGTTTGGTCCTAGTTGGTGATAAACTTGGGCTAAGAACTTGTAGTATACCATTCAATGGAAAAATATGGGATCTTTGGAGGTATACCATTCATCCCAACATCCCTCCAACATATCCATAGTTTCTTAGACTCTTGTAGGATGATGCCATATGTTTGGAAAATAGTGTGGCTTCTTCCTATAAGAGAGATGTTGAATTCCTCTTGAGCAAGGGATTTCCACATCCAATCATTCTTGAAGTTTTCTCTTCATCCTTTGGGAAGGGCATGTAATAGGGCAAGTATTCCCATTGTCTGCATGTTTGCAGAGGTGGCAATGATTGGGCCGGAACCTTTACAGCCCAAAGATAACCAACACAACAAAACACCCATAGAGATCACAAATCCGGCATGGATTTGGAAATGGATAGAGATATGAGGAGTTTTTTCATGTCTAAGAACATAGTGGAAGTCCTCATGTACTACAATGTCCAGCTGACATGACTCCTTACCCTAATGACTCCTCTATACATGACTCCTCACCCTGATTTTCCATTGTAGGTGGTAGGATATCAAAAGTCCTTTTATTATAGGCTTGCTCAATTCAAGGATGTATACAATAGCTCCCATGCAGTCTAATCCACTTGAATCATATTCCTCCTTTTTGAGGTCTACATCTTGCACTTTGTCATAACATTTGACCATGCAAGCACTCAAGGCCTCATAAGTTAGAAATATTTGAAGTCCCACTATGGGAAGTTTGGACTTGCTTCTCTAATGTTATGAGGGACGTGTCCAATGAGAGTGCAAAGTTGGTGTAAGTCTTTTCTCCTAGCTGGTCAGACATAGATCTTAACTCTTGTATTACTATATTGATGTGCACATTTTAGGACTTGGAATTGCTACTAATAATAGCATCGCATGTGCTCAATAATTAAGTATCCTTGTGGCCAAATGTGATTTCCACGTTCTCGTCAGAGGGAGCATTGGTGATAAGAGCACCTAATTAGGAAGACCTATTCCATATCTAAGTGGATACTTCTTTAGAGCCATTGCACTAATCTTCAATTAGAAGAACAACAAGAAGAAGGATTACTCAGTGTATTATGCCAATAGGCAATTGTCCTAGGCCAAGCAAAAAGAGTTCTACAAAACCATTGAGAGAGAAGCACTAGGGATGGTGTATGCCTACCAGAATTTTTGTCATTACCTACTAGGGTACAAGTTTATCTTCCACATAGCCACTTTGCACTTCAAAATTTAGTCAAGATGGTAGACTAGTCTGATTGGATAGCATGATGGATATTGCTTTTATAAGAGCTCATTATACATTGTCTAAGTACAAAAGAGGTCTCATCACAAGATTTTGATTTCAATCTTGAGGCATGATAATGCCTCAAGATTGAAGACCATCATGAAGTCCTCAATGATGGATTCCTTGACAAAGAGATCTTTCACATCTCAAGTGAATGGCCTACAAGGTACTCCAAGGAATATAAGTACCTTTGTATCTTACAATGTCCTGAAAGAATAGACCCTAAGAAATGAGTGGTATGCTTTCATCAGATGAGTCCCTACTAGTTTAAGTGGAACATTATATTCAATCTAGGTTGAGATGAAGGTCTTCGATGATTTTAAGAATCATACAAAGTAAGAGGAGTCATCCACGCCTTCAACGCTAAAGCTACAAGAGGAAATTTCACCTTTAAGAATGCAGTAAAGAAGATCTTGGTAATTGAGTATTGGTGCCATGTACAAAGATGTACAAAAATATATCAAGAGATTTGATTCATGTCAACAAATAAGAAGACCAGTCACAATGTCACAATAGCCTTTACTACCTATTACCACTAGCAATACTTAAAAAATGTAGAATAGACTTTGTAGGTCCAATCCAACCTATTACAAAGACCACAATACAAAGCTACATCTTGGTCTATAGGGATTATGCTACAAAGATGGTAGAAACCAATGATGTTGATACAATCATAGAATTCTTTTTTTGCAACATCATCTCAAGATATAGATGTCCATTGAAGATCATAAGTGATCAAGAGGTACACATTCCTAAAAAATCTACTAAAGGTCTTCACCAAGTACTTCCACATTAAGCACCATACAACCCAAAGGCAAACTATCTCATAGAGATTGTTGATGCTTATTGTATAGGATCTTGTAATACTTCAAGGACAAGAGAGCTCTCCAAGAGAGATACAAGAGAGAAAATACAAACTTCATACTCAATCCTGTGATGCTTTAAAGGAGCACCTTCTCTTTATTATATAGCAAAGAGGATCCCCTCAAGGGAAGCTCCACCCTTGGATCAGATACAAGGATTGTGACATGTTAGCAAGTTGCACCCTTAGATTAGTTGCTTGCATGGGTGATATATCAGTCCTTTTCCTATCTAGTTGGTCAAATAGGTTTGACCAAAAGGAATATTTAGGGAATCTTCTTGTGTGAAGCTCAGAATCATGTGGGTGGGTTACTGTTGGAAAGCTCAATGAGACAAACCAGTGGGGTAGAAGGAAAATTTCTGTTCTAAAGGGGAATAAAATTTTCCATTTTTGAGGTCTAATTCATCCGTTTAGGCCTCCAAAATTGGCTATGAAGTTTTCAAGCTATTTTTGACTTCTAATCTATTATTAAAAGTACTCTTTTAGTGACACCTCTATCTGATCTACCTAGCCCATCATACACAACATCTTTCTAGATGTTACCAAGTCAATTTTCACCTCTAGATAATATGTCTAACTATTGGTACTCCAATCCTCAACAAGGTCATGATGAATTATGCTTACAATTGAGATGTTCATGATAGCCTTATGGACATATTATACTTCAAAGAACATCCACACAAAGCAAAATCTTTATTTCCTAATGTATCAATTAAATATGATCTTGCTAGTAGAATACAAACTCCTAACTTAAGAAGTTCTTTTTGATGACCACATGTCCAAGGAAGGTGATAAGCAAATCCATATGCAGTAGCTAGTTTTCTTAGAGGAAAAGAGAAACAATTATTATATGAGTAAAATAGTACATCAATAACATAAAAGAGAGCAGCATGGTTAGAAAATCTGAAATTATCATTGACCGACAATGATCTAGTGCTCTTATATGATAGCCACCATTGGCTATTTCCATTTACATTACATTTACAATGGATCGGATTGTATAGAGTAGAGAACATTTACAACAATGATTTGTTACAATTGCAAATCTAAAAGGTAATTATGACATCTCTAGTTAATGTACTTATAGTATAGTCAATAAGAACATTTTCTTCCCATGAAGATCTCAATAAAAAAAGCCTAAAAGTGAAGCAAAACATGCACTTTTCACCACATCTTAGTTTTCCTATTGTCTCTATTTAACCTCTAGGGCAGAAACCACTCCTAGAAGAGGGTAGTGTCACCATCTATGGTGAACTACAGCAAAAAGGAAATCATGAAACTAATCATTTTCACTCTAAAATCTATCCAAGATTTCTCCAAAAGATGATTGTTCATCCACTACAAGTGCCATTCTATTCCAAAGATGCAATGCCTACAAATGTGTTCTACCTTTCTCGGAAGCCACAACTTGTAGGATTGAACTTCTTGCTACTTCTTGTCTAAAATTTTCCATTTTATTGTATTGTCTACACGGTGAGCTTCCCAATCCACTTGTTGCACAAGTTCACTCCTCCAATCCTTCAATGCACACCTTAATGTTGAAATATACCTAGTTGGCACTAAGTATTGAAGACCTCTTGTGAAATTCCTCACCTCTACTCTTGCTTAGACATTGAAAAATCATACGCAATGTAGGACACAAACTTGCAAAGAAGTAAGAGCACTCTTTACTTATAATCAAAGCTTGCATTACACAAAATAACAAACATGAGTGCTAGTGGCATTCAGCCTTATATCCAAGTCTAGCACCAAGCCAAAAGGATCATAATCCCAAGTGAATCTTAAAAAAATTGAGTCTATATTGTCCATCAATGATTCTACTATCCTAATCCAATTGTATCTCAATCATCTATAGAATGATAAGACTTGTACAATGTCAAGGGAGATATTAGACCCCGCCTAATCTGTTTTTAATGTTTTTAATGAGTACCTATGCAACCTTGAGGGCACTCCTCTTCAAGATATACAACTTTGAGTGTAGTACAATTCTGACTGCACTCATCCTCAACTTTATACAACTCCAAGTGCCTTTTAACTCAAAAGGCACTCCTGTAGAATATATGTAATGCTTACTGTAGGCATAATTGGTTACTTTAGAGTGCTCAGCTATTGTACAACTCTGAGTACCTAATCCTTACTAGAGAGTGTTTGCCTTATTGGAGTACTTCCTTTCCAAGGAGTGCCTTGGATTGGAACTACTGGGATAAAGGACTTCATTCACCTGGTAGGTATCTAATGACTTGGTCTATCTATGCTTGATACCTGGTTATCTTTGGCATACCTCATTGAACTTCTTATCTGAGTGCTCCTTCAAGTGTAGGGATAGACTGTTCATACACTCTTCCTCATAGGCCTGATTTTGCAAGCATTGGACTTGCATCTTCAATTTGTGGCATTTTGTTCTCAAGGCCCACATTGCTCCTTCTTCCTTCAGCATCTCTATGAAGAAGGTAGGGTCTCTTCTAATTGGTGCAATGCCTTTAGTTGATCTTTCTCCCTTTTCTTTGATTGCTTGCTCTATTTGACCTTCTATTCCTCTAGCACTTGGAAGCTTCCCACATCCTTGATCCTTTCTTCCTCTACCTCCTTGCAAAGACATTCTAGTTGAGTTGCCACTTCTTTTTGGTATTCTTGCATCTATAGCTCCAGAGTTACTAGCCAGTCAGGCTTCTCTTAGAAGGCACTCCAAGTTATGTCTACTTCCAAGCACTTACTACAAAGTTGATCTTTGGTTTCCTTCTTGAACTAGTCAAACTCAAGGCGGAGTGCCTATCAATCTCCCTCAAACCTCTTGGTCTTGGATACTTGATGATCTTGTTTGTTCTTAGCAATGGCAATCCTCCTCTTTAACTCTTTGTTCTCCTCCACCAACGCACTTACCTTTGAAGCCTCTACCTTGTATAGGTTTTGGCTTTGTTGCCTCATCTTCAACAAGTACTCACTAGCCTTCCAATTGTAAAACCTACTTGTGCATGGCCTTGATTAGCATGGTGTTGTCCAACAAATCAAGGCACTTGGCTTGCTACTGGGCCAATAATGCTTCAATTAATTTTTTTGCAAGGCTCATTGAGTGGATGATGAAATTTAAGCTATCTTGCACTTGCATTGACTTGGATGTTGTAAGGGCCTCATGTACTGTGATCTACAATTCTTGTGAGGCCTTCAATCCTAGTGCAACCTCAGGAAGATCTATTACAATGTGGACTTCCTCCTCTTCTTTGGAATTGTTGGTGATGTGATCTTCTCCCTTAGTTCAATCATTGGCCTCTTCTCCTTCTCTTGGCCAAACTTCCTGGTCCTTTGAGCACTCAATCCAATGTTGTAATTCTACTATGGCACCTTCTCTTGAATTTCAAGACTAAAAGGTGCATGCTTAGGCATTTCCACTCCTACTACCATATGTTTGTCTTCATTTGCATGGCCCTTATCCATGTCTTGGTCTTGCACTTGGGGAGTACATTGAGCATCCTCCCAATTTTCTTCTCCTTCTTCATTATCTCCTGAAGCGGATGTTGATCCTTGCAGGGTAAAGGACCACTACTCTTCCTTGTCCTCATCTTCATCAGCCTTAATGTCCTTAGCTTCATTTTCCAAAGAAGACACTTCAACAATCTGTGCACTCACCTTCAACTTCTTGGCTGGAGGAAGAAGAAGTACACCACTCCATTCTTTTGGGTGGTTTTCTTCCTCTTTGGAGCCTTGGACAAGGCCAATTCTTCATCTACAAGCATAAATTGGCATGTCTTTGCAAACTTTGCATCCACCAATCTAAACTTGATGATCTGAGTAGGTCCTTTAGGTTGCACTTCAAAATAACCTACACAATGAAAATGAGTAGAGAACCTCTTTCTCTCCTCCTTGATGAGAAATTTCATCCCTATGTAGTAATGTATTGCAAATGGAGCAATGTAAGTAGCTCCTCCTTTGTCTTCAAAATCCCTATGAAAGAGTTTACATTGCTTGACAAACATTTTGGCCTAATCTACAAGCTCTCCTACATACACATAATCAAAGAACATTGATTGGCCATTGGTTACATAGGGCTTTTTGTAACACCCATTGGTGCATGTATACTCTATAGGGATATTAAATTTGGTATTGAAAGTAGTGTAGAAATACGTGCTTCTTTGGCTTTAGCTTAGCTTCTATGTCAATCATGATTAGCTAGAGTAAGTCCTGGCTAAGATAAAGGTGACACTATTCTCAAGGAAGGGAATAGAGTGAGCACTACTATTTTGTCTTCTAATGTATTGACTTGGTATTATTTCTAGTTATTTGACTTTGAGGAAAAAGTAGAGAACTCTTGGGCTACAAGCCTTTTTGGTACAAATTTTATATAGTCCAAGGATAGCCCATGTGAAGGAATTCTTCTCTTAGTTGGTAGGTGAGGATAAGACCACCTACTCTTGGGATTATTCTTATGTGCTTGGGTATCCCTTTAGACTTTATTTGACTTTTAGCACAATAACTATAATTCCTCAAGGATAAGAGACCTTAAGAGAAATACAAGAGAAGAAACACAAAACTTCACATAAATACTCTGATATCCCAAATGGAGCACCTTGTCTTTATTATATGACAAAGAGGATTCACTCAAACGAAGCTACACCCTTGGATTAGATAGATGGATTGGTGACTTGTCATTTAGCTCTACCCTTAGATTAGTTTTATTCATGGGTGACATATCAATTTTGGTCCTATCTGGTTGGTCAAACAATCTTTGATGAGAAGGAATCTTAGAGAATCTTCTTGTATGAATCTAAAAATTGCATGGGTGAGATACCATTGGAAATCTCTCAATGAGATAAATTAGGGGAAGAGAAAGACAACCTCTACTTCTTTGGGGGTATTTGCATATTTTTTAGGCCTAATTCATCAGTTTAGGTCTCCAAAATTCACTCTGAAGTTTTCAAGTTGTTTTTGTCTCTTGCGCTATTAGTAGAAGTAAAATTTTGGTGCCACTTCTATCTGATCTACTTAGCCCATCCTACATAACATCCTTCCAAATATTACCAAGCCAATTTTCACCTTGCTAATTCTCACCTCTAGCTAATATATCTAGCTTTTGGTATTACACCTTTAGAGCACTCAAGGTGCTCTCCAACTCTTGGTACTTGCCATGAAATTGGTCTTTGGCTTCTTTCTTGTAATGATTTCACCCAAGACAGAGTGCCTTTTAATCCCTTTTGAGCCTTTGGGTCTTTATGGCCTAATGATCTTGTTTGTTCTCTATGTTGGCATTTCTCCTCTTGAGTTCTTGGTTCTCCTATAGCAAAGCACTTACCTTTGTTGCCTCTACACTCTACAAATCTTTAGCCTTTGCTACTTCTTCCTTTACAAAGTCTTAATTGGTCTTCCAAGTGTAGACTTGCTTATATATATTCCTAATCAAGGTTGTTTATTCTACAATGTCAAAACATTTGGCTTTGTACTAAGGCAGCAATACCTCCATCAACTACAACATGGCTCCTACTAAATGTATGACAAAGTTAGATCCTTTTGGGACAGACACTAGCTTTGAAGTTGCTAGCTCCTCTTGCATCTTGATTTTTGTTTTTGGTGCAAAGTGTTGGAAGATCAGACTCAATTTTCACTTCCTCTTTGTCTTTTTCATAGTCGGCGATGTTGCCTTCTTCCTCTAAGTGGACTTTGGCCTCCTCTCCCCTTTAGGCCAAGTTTCCTAAGCCTTCAAGCACTTGACTTAGTCTTGAGTTTCTTTTGTAGCTTCTTCTTCTACAATTGGACTTAGTGGTGCTTGTGCTAGCATTGCTACTTCTTTGATCATTTTCTCTTGTTCATCTGCAAGGCACTCATCCATAGCTTGGTCCTACAAATTTGGAGTAGATAGGGCATCTTCCCAAAAAAATTATTCATCTTTTTTCTCTCTTGAAGTGGAGTTTAATCCTTGCAATGTGAATGATCGTTTCTCCACTTCTTCTTCATCTCCTTCAACTTCTATATACTTGGCTTCTCCCTTTGATGAGGATATATCAACAATTTGTGTGTTGATCCTTTGCCTCTTTGAAGATGGAGGTAGCTTCTTCTTTGGCGTGAGATTCTTCTACTTCATAGGCTTTGGTAGGGCCATTTCTTTGTCCAAAATCACAAAGAGACCTATGCAAGCCAAACCAAGATCCATCGGCTGATATTAGCAATCAGAGTGAGTCCTTTGGGTTGATCATTAAAATAACTTGCATGATGAAAAAAGGTTGAGAGCATCTTCTACTCTTCTATGGTCTGTAGGTTGGTCCTCATGTGGTAATGTATGGAAACGGGAGCAAGGTAGGTAGCACCTCTGTATTCCTTAAAATCTCAATGTTAGTGCTTTGACTATCTATCAAACATCTCTGCCCAATCTATTGGATCTCCCAACTACATATAATCAAAATACATGGCATTTATATTGGTCAAGTGGTTTTTTTTGTTTAGAAATTTTCATAATTGCCTCTACTATGACTCTTCTTATAGAATCCTTGTAATTAGCCACTCTCCACCTATTGTTCTTTGATTGTTGTTTATTATTAAAGGTGGTCTTGATCTTTGTTGTCAATTCCTTCTCTACAAACTTGCTACCTATAGTCATTACCTCCACAACTTAGCAATTGGGCCAAGTAACATTCTCCAATGATCCTTTGTCATGGTCAATGGGTATGATATGAAAGCAATTAGAAAGTGTAGACAAGTGGCACAAGCATAATAGCTCCATGTGGAATAGTCATTTTTATTTCATTTCAAAATCTATATCCTCTTACCTAACGTAAGAGCAACAATGTATAGAGTTTTTTTTTGCTCATGTGTTGCTTTATTCTCAGTACTTCTTTACAAGAATCTATATTTAGTCTCAAAGTACTTAGTGGTTGTCTCTCTTCAAATAGACCAAATTCAAGTTTCCCTTTCTTGTTTCCTTTTATTAAATGGTTGCTTCTAGTCTAAGCCACATAGAGCTACACATTTGGTTCATGCATTTATGTTTCTTTATCTTCTAAATAATTAATTTTGGCTTTTCTTGCTATTGTAGATGTTTCATCCCTTTAATTTGTATGTTTGTGTTTTAAAGTATTTTTTTTTCTAAATTACTTTGGTGTGGCTATCTTAGAGGTTTTGAGATGGTTATTGTTAGCATGAACACTGCTTTGGATACCCAATGAAGATTGGATGGTAGTCCAAGGAGATATTTTAAATACTTTCAATACACTTCTCATCTTGCTTCATGATCATACAAACTTTATTTGGTAATGAATCAAATCCTTTTTCTTGATTTGTGCATATTGTTGATGATATGGAGTCACCTCTATTATATAACTATACTACCACCATAATGGATTTCACACAAATTACATTTGCAAAGCACAACCACTATGGAGATCCTTTACGTAAACCATTTTTTATGGCTTTATTCACAACTTTGATAGAGATAATGGTTTACTTTCCAATCATTTCTCTTCACCTAATTTTCAAATAAATATTGATAGCTCAATTTTAAAGTTTAATAGAGATAATTTTTACTAATCATCTAATCATATCTCCATTTTTTTATGTTCAAAAAAATTATGTTAAGATCCTTGAAGGAGGTAATACAAGATGTATTCCCTTTTATAATTTTCCTTAAGAATTTGGATTTACAAAGTCTAGATTTGTAAATGTAAAGCTTGAAGTCCACCAACTGACTTCCTTAAATTTTTGCCTAGCCTTTTATTTCAAATATGAGGCTTAAGGATTTTGGCCTCACCTTTAAGAGTGGATTGTCTATGTAATTCTTTAAATATTTCAAATATGAGGCTTAAGGGTTTAGGGCTCACCTCCAAGAGTGGAAGGCCTATGTAGTTCTTTATACTTGACCGCTTAGTCTAAGCCATAGTTCATGCTCATTTACTCCTCAATTTAGGGAATTCAAACCACCAAAAGGGAACTCATAACACTTGGTAGTTTACTTTATTTTGATGATATAGTATGTGCCTATAGCCTCTTATTTATTATATACCTGCCTCCACAAAATGTACTCTTGTCATATCTTATTACATTTAGTATTCCTATTTATTACACCTTTATTTTGTGAGGATTATGTATACTCCCAAAACACTCAAAAAATGGTGTAGGTTATAAATAACTCTTCATAAAGTGTTCAGAGGATATAATCTAACACAACAAGAAGCTAAAACGTTATTATGAGCTATTTTACTTGCTCTCTTGTTAACTTATAGGTTCTTACCATAAGGCCATCATCTTTTTTCATTTATTCATTATGATCATAAATGTTAGATGTATGCTTTTTAATCAGTTGGCTCAAAATTTATTGCGTATGTTAGCTCGAACAACACTTTGCAAAAAAGAAGTTTATAAATGCAACACTTTGGATTTAAAGACTTCTTATACTTAATAATACTCAGGCAAATCTTAATGTACTCAAGCTTCTATACACTCATATCATTGTTTTCTTGCATCTTCATTAATATGCTTGTTCTTGATAGAGCTAAGATCTTCTCTTATAGAAGAAGATGTTATAAAATATAGTTCCTATCATTAAAAGATTTTGTTTCTCTTTTGAGTAGTTTTATACAATAGTTTATAGAAATTTTTATCACATCCATCCTTTTTGTATCCATCATACCTTTCTTCTTTAGGAATAATCATAATATTATACTTGTAGAACCCATACTATTATGCTTAATTTATCCTAAATGTTCTTAGAAAATATGTTTACATATGATGGTAGTATCAATATCAGCTCTCCCTTAATGTTTACTCCTTTTTTCTCAAAAGTTCTTAAAAGACTTTTATTGTACTATTCAAGGCTAGCATTTAAATATAAGTTTAAGGTTTTTAAATATAATATAATTTTTATTCTGCTTTATTCTTCTCCAAAATTCTTTTTTTGGGAAAATTTTAGTGCCTTATATTTCCTCTTTTTTTTTGGTATACTATTTAGCTCACTTCATAAGAACTCGCATACATATTGGATTCTGACAAAGACTTGCTTGTCATTAGAAGAATGAGCATATATTATTGTACTTGTCTATCACGAGTACAATCAATAAAAATATATTAATTTAAAAGACCTTGAGATAAATCATAGTCTATATTGATATGGCTTTGAGAATGAAAGATGTGTAATTTAGTGGGAAGAACTTGCTTGGGTCCTTCAAAGAGCTCATCAATTTCATTCTATTGGAATGGAATTGGAGAAGGTAAGCAATCAGAAATCATATGCTAAAAACTAATAAATTACCACCAATAACTAAGAAGTAGAAAATTCATATCAAATTTCATATGTATAAATTTAGAATCAATGATTTATAGAAGTCCAAGTTGTAGATTTGGACATCAATGAAAATGGTTAAGGAATTATTTAGAGTCTCTTTTTAGACCTTTACAAATTAGAGGTAAAATTCATTAATGGGACATATGAACTTGAAATAATAAATATTATTTTCTATGAAAGCTTTGACCCATAATTTTGTAGGTCTTAAACTCCAAAATCATAAAATAGGATATTTAAGGAAAAATTACAAATAGTTTTCATTTCCCCATGACTTTGACATTAACTTTTAGTTTCCATATGTATGGTCTAGTAGATTAAAAGATCTTTCTATAGCTGCCAAAACCTTTGGAAATAAACTCTAGATGGGAAAGTTACCCATTATTTAAGAGAAAATCTTTATATTATCTTACAAGTTAAGAATCCAACTCAAAATTCACAAAATAGAGTCTTCAAGATAAAAATATAGATGTTTATATTCTTTTATTAATTCTAAATTTAGCATGAGTTTCATATGATTTTCTCTTATTGGATGCAAAATCCAAAAAAAATTGCTCTTGTTACTAAAATTACTGCTTGCAATAAATATTTGATAGAAAACTTTCTTAGAATAAAAAATACAATCTTTGGACACCATATATGTTAAATGAGATTTATCAAAGGAAAGATATAGATACTATCCATTTCCTCTTAATATCTATATTTGGGATTGGTTTGCAATGATTTTTCCTCATTGAACATGAAACTTAAAGAGCTTTCCAACACTCAAAATTACTTGGAATTGATTACAGATAGGAAAAACAAAAAAATTTAAACTAATAAAATAATTTAAATATTTCACTATTTATGATTTGCCTAAAAAGCCATACAATCTTAAACTCTTGAACTCATATAAAATACAATACATTCTTACTTGTCAATTACTATCTCAAGTAATCTCTTAATTTCCAAATGAATATTTAAATCTTTTGAATCCAAAACATTAATGATTATTTTAACACATATGAATATAATACTTAGCCATAGTTTCTTTGTTATTGGTGATGTCTTCCTCTTACTTTACTTGGTGCAAAGTCTACTACCCTATTTATTCCTATAATCTTTCATTTGTCGTGCGTATATACATCGCTACACAACATACATCGTTGTCAACATCATACACTATAGAAGCACAACTCCCACATAAGTCATACATAGACTCTAAAGTGCCACAATAATCAGATTTTTTACCACTCTCAACTCAACTCAACTCAGATCAGTACTTGATATGTCACTTTATAAACTGCCAACAACTGGGCACTAATTACAATCAAGCCACACCCACTCAAGCATAAAGAATCCAGGTGACGCTCGCCAGCCTTTGCTCACCATAGCCAGGAACTCAAAGGCTCAACAAGAGAGCAGTGAGCTCTCTGGAGCTGCACTTTGAAAGTATACTCCTTGGACTTGAGCTAGGTCTGAACCCTAACGGTCCCGCTAATGGCACACTACACTATGCAAATGGTGCAAAGTGACAGTGGGCCCCACTGTGAAGTCAATACCCAAACACGAAATATGACCGTCAGAAAGTAGTATTTGAGAAACTACTGAAATAACTCTAACTACTATCACTGCAACTCCAGGGTCCGAGCAATCTAGATGTGACACTACAAATGGCGTGACACATCTTTCAAGCTATTTTGGACTAAAGGAGAAGCTTAAGAGGTGAGCATATTCTCCTTAGTGGACTTTATCTTCAATGGTTTAAGAGGATGTAAATTTGTGCCTTATTTGGTATAGAAGTTCTTGTTATTTGGTTATAATTTATCTACAGCATGTTGGTGGGTGTAGAAGAGATTTGGTATAAAGATAAAAGTTTACCATTGAATCCTTTTTTACCTTCAGCAAAGTCTAGATGGATTTCTATTGGTCATGATGATCTTCTCCAAGATTTAAACAGTTTTTATTTTCACATTATTTTTATTTTTGAAGATGCTTATTTGATATGCTTTTTTAGATCTGTAAGACTTTCTAAAATTGTCCTTAAATAAATCTTCTCAAATGTTAATTATAGAAATTCCAGCTTATAAAAGGAAATTTTTTTGGACTTATATTAGATGACTCATTCTCTTACCTATTGCTACAAGCTTCTACTACATGTCTCAAAGAACATATTATAAGAAAATATAGTAAAAGTGAGAGAGTAGAAGAGAAAAAAAGCTATATCTTTTTTATTCCTCTAAGTGTAGCTTTGATATTCTTCTTCCTTGTTAGCTTATATAGTAATTTATTATGACTTGATACTGAACTTCTTGTTTGACATTTTTATAGTTGCTAGAACTTCATTTACAATTATCAAAAATTGTTGCTACAAACAGGAAATGTAAACTCAATTTCAAAGCTCTAAGATATTTAAAAACAAGTTATATGTATCACTTTGAACAAAATAGTAGCACCAAAGGAGTACTCAATGTTAGTCTATAAAAATGAAATATTTAAGTTCTTCACAATTTTCTATTAGTTGTATTAAAAAATTAGCTTATGGAGCTTTAGTCATGCAAATCCATGAATTAATCTATTTATCTCTGATATATTAAATATACACTCCAACTTTATTTTCTTTACTCTAATTTCAATCCAAAGGTCACAAAAGTTTACAAACTTCAATAAATTCAGGCTATTAGCCTTCTCTTTGCCACTCCACTTTAGTTCGTCATTCTTTCCTTCACCCCTCTAAATCTATAAGCTTTCTCCACTTTAGTTTGTCATTCTTTCCTTCAACCTTCTAAATTTATAGGCTTTCTCGTGAGCTTTCCAATTCTTCCATATTGCACTCTTATGCATTAATGTCAATCTACAATTTATTGATAAACCTACTTTGCTTCACTTCCTTTTGCTTTGTATTTAGCTTCTCAATATGAAAATCTTATGCTTCCTTCTTATTACCCTGATCTATTTTTTATTACTCTTCTCTATGTTATCTTATTGAAAATTTAGATGAAATGAAAATTTGATATCTCTTCTTCTTTGTGGCCTTGTGTTGTAGTATTACAAATATTTGAACTTATTTTGCTAAGCTATCTAAGAAGATATGAAGAAGAGTAGCAAAGTAGAGGCAAAGCCGAGATGATCAAAGGCTTCTCCTAGAGGATTTATAATCTCACTTCTCCTCTTTGTTGTTTCCATACAAGATTAAATCAAATTTGAGCTTGATATCTCACACCTCCATTTAGTATTGTGTTAGCTATGCTACTAATATTTGAACTCATTTTCCCATGCTCATACTATAGAGGCAAACTATAATAGTAAGGCAAAGTCAAAGCTACAATGTCATAGAGGCAAAGCCTTGTATTAGAGTATTTTTAGTCTTCCATTCCATGTTGTTTTAATGAAAAGTTTGATCAAATACAAGTTTGATGCTCCATGTGTCCTTACATTGTTGTGTGCTACCTTATGTTGAATGTATTACTAATATTTAAACTTGTTCTATGATACTCACAAAGCAAAGTAGTGCAGCTTAGCAAAAGAAAAAGGCCTCTAGCCTATTTATCATGCTAATAATATTGAAAATCCTTTTGTTTTACTCACCAAGGAAACCCGAAGTAGGATAGCTAGGTAGAGGTAAAGTTGAGGTTGGTCAAGGGTAAAGGCTTTGCTGAAGGATTTCAAGTCTCAGAAGTACATCATAACATTTCCAATTACACTCACTTTTCTACAAGACTCAAGTCTTTGATTTTTCACCCAAAGTTTAAAAATGCTTTATTATGCTTAATACATCATAGATCATTGTTGTATTATTATCATAAACTCACAATAGGAATATGGATTGAAATTCTTTTAATTGTTATTTCTATTTTTGAATTTTTTATTGAAGTGTGCAACGTGAAGTCCTACAATCTTGATAAAGCTATGGATGTGGAATTGATGAAATTCAAACTTGTAAAAGGGACATTGCTTCAAATTTAGACTTAGATGATGTCTGAGACTCCTATCAAAATATCTAGATTCTATGTTAATGGTAATAGAGGGACCACATTTCCTTACAGAAGTGAAAGAACCATAACCATTCATTAAAAAACTAGTGGTTCAAGATATTTCACTCTTTCACATTACTATTCATGTGCAAAATTTTGTATATTGATATATCAATTGCTTAAGTGTAATAATTCTAGGTAAGTAAAAATGAACTAATTAGTGGTTGTATGAATTACCACGTATAAAATAAATATCTCATTTTTCTTGTTATATTCTTAAAATATTGATGTAAAATAATTAATATTTCAATATTTCTCTTCTATATTATAACTTAGAGCTTTAAATTTGATGATAATTTTGGTTATTACTGAGTTATATTGACAAGAATAAGTAGAAAATATTACCTTTGCTTTATTTTATGTTTGGTAGAAGATGAGGAAGAGTACAATACATCAATTGATATGAAGTATTTAATTTTATCACACATTAAATTACAAGATGGAAATATACTGAATATAAAAATTAAAAATTAATTTTAGGTTTAGATACAATAAGAAACAATATTATCTTATTCATAATAAGAGTTTCACCTTATAGAAGTAATGAATTGATCTTGACAAAAGACTAGTATATATACAAGATGGAATCACACTGAATATAAAAATTAAAGATTAATTTTAGCTTTAGATACAACAAGAAGCAATATTACCTCTAGATATAATTACAATTCCACCTTATAGAAATAATGAGTTGATCTTGAGAAAAAAGAGTATATTCTTAGCATTAATTATCAAATTTAAACATCATATTTTAGAAAATGTTCTCTATTTTGAAGTACGGAATATATTTGGAAATGTATATCTTTTTAATTTTCTATCACTGTTATTGTCCTAATTTTTACCTTCCGAGGTACTCCCGCGCGCTATCCACTAGAGAGAATGAGCTGAGTTCTCGCCTAACAACCCGAATGGACTGAATTCTCGATTAACAACCGGTGCCTAACAGGCGTTATAGACTAACAGGCGAGAAAACTTCCCGGCTTGTCGACAGGTTCGCGGATGTCGAGGCCGGAACTTTTTGTTCGGCACTTGCAGCTCTCAGCAGCGCGCTGTAATTGCGCACGTCTCTCCTCAGTAGGCCTCGACTCTCAATGTCAAGATAGTTGTTCTCGTTAGGGGAAATTGCAGTTTGATAAACGGGGCAGAGCTTACAGCGGTCTCAAGGTCGCATTGCAAAAGCAGCGGGCTTACTGTGAATTTTTTGTAAATGCATGACAGTCAAGCACAATCTGCTGCGCCTGCTGTTGTTGGAGAATCAAAAGCACTCGGAGAATTATTATGTCCAAGTTTTGAAATAGCGATGATACTTCGTAATTAATTCTTTTCAATGAGCGCGAATTGTATCTTGCAGAAGTGAGCTTGCGTTCATAGACACATCCGGAAGGATCACCGTCTGACATGTTTCTTTTATTGAGAGACGGTAAGAGTATCCGTCACTTTATGTCAAACAGAAGACGAGGAAAGAACTCAGGACGCTCTGTCAACAGGTTGACCGAGCTGAAAAAATTGCTTGCGAGCCATTTCAAGTCCAATAGCGGAGCAGCACGATTAGCCCTATGGAAATACGATTTGAGACGAAATTCACGAAAGTGTTCAAGTTGGACTGCAAAAATCACAATCTGTGCCAAACAGTCTTTTACCCCCGGCTGAGCAGCCACCGAAAGGAGACCCGCTGATGGACGGATTAATAAAGCTACATCATAGTCAGATATTGGATAAACAAAAATTATGTGCACAAGGAAATTTGCATGTTCATAAGAAGCACAGCTAATCGCACAAATTCTGGAAATGAGAAGCAACCAAAGCTAATGGCAGAATACGAAGGCTCGTAAGCGGTGGATAAATGAAACATTCTTCATTCATTATATACGAAATGTTGTGCAGAAACATGAATTCGAGAAAATGACATAGGCATATGCCTCATGATTGATGGTTGAAATGCCAAGTGGACAGTGAAACTCCGCGGAGTCGTCCTTTCAGTTGTTGGCTGCTCGAGGCCAACGACAGCTGATAGTTGCATCAAGTTTCCGTTCACATCTAGTGGATAATTGACCGAAAGATTTCATGCGGATAAAATGAAGAGGCATCGATAACTTATTGTTCGCATTGAAGTTGATTGACAACAAGGACACCTGAGCCCCATAAGTCTGCACAATCGGACTTCCAAGTAGTTTCATGGTTTCACATGTAGTGGTTAATTGAAGTGTGTCCACCTGTGCAGGGAGAAAAGTTGTTCACATTCGACATTTCGTTAAGCACACATCTTCAAGACGGGCTGTTTCTTGAGGCTACCGTTTTTCTGTATCCAAGATGATGATATGTGTGTGGGAGTTAGTAGTACGAGGAAACGTGCGTGTCGCCGTTAGTTTTTCGTTGAGCTGGAGTGGTGTGAGGGAAGAGAGCGGAGATGGCAAATTTGGCAGGCTATAGGCAGCCAATCCTGACGACAGTAGGTTGAGCTTTCGTCGTGCTCTGCAGGCTCGAAGACGGGAAGAAAACCTGGGGGAAACCAGGAGAACTTTAGGCGGTGAAAACTCTTATGTGACTAATTTTCTCCTTTTTAAAGACAGTTCGGTTTATTACTTGCCTAGACCGGCTGTTCCTTGAGTTCTTTCTTCGCTAGGATTTGTTGTTAGAGGGAATGTGGCAAGATCAGCAACGGATGAGAGTTTTCCACGGAGCATTTGTACTCCTCTTGTGGTGGTGGTTCCCGCTCACGAGGAAGTCTCTTAAGCTTTAAGTCTCTGCTTCTCCCTTCTCGTCAACTTCACTCTCCCCTTGACATCGAAGATTAAAGTCTAGACATAGCTCGGTTGGAGGCTATCACAAAGCGCATCATCCATCTTTGTCTAGATCAGGAGTCTGGACTGAGCTCTAGGGACAGGGCAAGCTCCTCTCCCTAGTAGCCCGTTTGTAGTTTTGACTGGTATTCATTGCTTCGTTTCAGGTTTTACTTCGTTCGTCATCCCTTTTCACCGACACTGGCCGGGGGCTATTTTCTTCGTTCTCCTGAAAAACCGAGTTCATATACTTTCCTACGTTCAGCTTCCGCTGGTTTAGGTTCCATCCCATCTATCTGTACACTGATGGGAGGATGAAAAGCCTCAGATCTCTTATCAAACAGGGGACGTAAGTAGCGATTTTTGGGATGAATCGCCTAGAAGCATGTCTTGCGTACTGTCAATGCTGTATGGTTCTGTTCCTCTGATGTCAACTTGGAAACCTCCATCTTCCGTAGAATGAGGATGCAAAGCAGAGGAGCGACTGGCTGTACATACAATCTTGGACTGAAATAGTAGAGGTGGTCAGCAAGTCGATTGCAAGTTGAGGTAAAGCACACCAGGTAGATATGGCGAGTGCGGAGCTGGAAAAGAAGGAGAAAGTTTGTGTGATAGTGCGTGTGCGGCCGATGATCAAAGATGAGGCCACAACTAGAAGTCCGTGGAAACTTTCTTCTAAATCTATTGCTTCAAACAAGACCTGTCGACCATCAGTGCCAAGCCACTCTTACACTTTCGGTGAGAATCTGTTTCCCAAAATATCTGAAGGTTGACATCCTTTCCTTCTAGCGTAATCAGTGAAAGTAATTGCAACGTCTGAGAAGGACGTGGATCAGATGCTAAATCGAATTTAATCTTATTCAATCTCCCAGCCTCATGTGTTTGTGAGTAGTTCGATTCTTACAAGGTTTGGAGTGAAAACAGTCCAAACAAAACCTAGCATATACAAAGTTCAGCCCTTGGCCTGACACTTTCCCTTCGTACCCTGACCAAGATTAAAGCACGTAGTCCAAACTTTTGGGCTCTGAAACTTAAAATATGCCACATACGCTACATATGCTACATACAGGTACAACCTGACTATTACCATGCCGGAACCACGATATATGTTGATCTTCTAGCGTACTAAAAACCCTGTGCCTTTTATCCATCATTGTTTGCGAGACACAGATAGGATTTATGGCGCGAAGACTCCAACACTGGATATTTACAACGCTCACGTCAAGGATATCATCAAGTCAACTATGGCAGGCATAAATGGTAAGTGCTTTTCCCGCTACTCATGGCATCGTCGTATCTGTTTCTCATCTTCTGCTGAATGGACTAGAACCCTAAACCTTCAACCAGAAACGACTCATCTCGAGTTGTTCACTCAAAAGTTTAATATGGACCAATGCTTCCTTTTCACTTCAACTACATTAATGACTTCTTCTACTGTGGCGTCATGCCGTACACCATCGTTTACATAAAAGCAGGCTCGGATACCAAGCAGTGAATAGTAATCTCCTCGTATCAGAATACAATTGAAATATTCATCATAGAAGGAAAAGCAGATGGATGTTCTCCTAGCTGATAAGGAACAGCGATAACTATATAGGTTATAGGAGGAGAACCAGAATGATGTCCTTAGCTGAAAGCAGTAAGTGAATTGTTTTTTCCTTTACAGGCACTGTCATTGCCTACGGACAGTCTGACAGTGGGAAGAGCTTCACCCTCCGAGGATCGTCCGAAGAAGCTGGCATTCTGATGCTAGCGTTGCAGGATATGCTTCAAACGGCCCAGGAGGTGGGTCAAGGCTCCATGTTTTCCTTACCAAGAAATGGAATTGGATTCTCCTGTGATAGTTATGCCCTACAGGACTTAGAGAGAAAGAGAACATTCATGTCGTTCAAGGTTTGTCGTAACTCGTCAAACAAGAGGGAAGAAAGAGAAAGAAGGAAAGGCAGTGAGCTTTTATTCTTGGTTGGAGTAATCCTTAACGATCCCAAGGATGGAATTCGTGATTTGAGGTGAAGACGGCTCTCGTGCAATACCAAACGTGAGATCTTTCTATCTGCCCGCTATCACATTTTAGTGTCGTTTCTGTCACTTAATGCCTGGTGCTGCTACTGCAGGCATCCGACAGAGAATACCTCATTCGCATGTCCTACTTGGAAGTTGCGAACGAGCTACTCAATGATCTTTTGGCATCAAGAGCTCATAAAATCGACATTCGTGAAGATGCCGAGGCATACAACCTCAACACTTTCCACTAGCCTTGCAGTAAACTTGCGCTGAGCTTATCAATTGGACTTAAGTGGGAGCGAACGATGAAAATCCAGTGCCTATGGTTGCGATTTCCATGCCCAAAACTTCGTGATAGGCGATACAGTCTTAGGATATATGATTATATAACGACTATTTGTCGTATTTCTGCAGCTGGGAGTTGTTATTTCAGGCTTAAGGGAGGAAATTGTGATAAAGTCGGAGCAAGTCAGTGCGCTTCTCGAGTTTGCAGAAGGTTTGTCAAATCTCCATAATCATACTGATGGAATTCTTCGAGTGACACTGGTTTACAGGTGCTGTTCATTTGTTGGAAATTTGAAGATTATCTCATGATTGCTGTACCTTTTTCACTACTTTGATGCTCATTGTTCTAAGTGCATAGTGGATGGCAGGACGCCGATCAGTTGAGGCAAGAAACGCAAGCAATGGCGGGGAGGCACATTCTATCGTTCGATTGGTACAGTACTTACCTCCAAATAGAACATTCTCAATATAGTTATGATGATGTAGTACGAGCTGTCGTAACTTGCACTAAGAGTTAGACAGCTACAGAAAACTATGTTTACTCAAGTCAGATGTGGAAATTCTTGCACTGAGCTCAATATTCTTGTTACAGGCGTTCGAAAGTATATACTTGCTTGAACTTCATTCCTCCACAATCTCCACTCCTCTGGGTTAATACTATCCATAGGTTGGCGTTATACATCCTTAGCTTCGGTTTAAATTGAGACTTATATCTATGTGACAGGTCATAGAGAGCACCAGTCTGGACAAGCAGAATGATCAATTCGATGTACATGCAAAGGATAGGTGTCTGATATCATCATTGGTAAGACTGCCCGCCACCTTCTAAAGGTGTAAATTCCGTGTCCTCAATGGTATCTATAACTTCCGGACTGCTGTTTTCGAATATGGAAGATAATCTTATGCTAAAAGCCGTTTCATCAGTTGTTTGTGTCCCAAGGGACTCGTCTTCGTTCTTAATCCACTAACCAACGGAAAATTCGCCAACGCACTCGTTAAGTAATCACATTGCTAATTCCTAGAATTTTGTTACCTCTTACAGAACCTGGTAGAAGTTTCTCTACCAAAGGCACATGCCGCAGGAAGTCAGTCTTCTCAGGAGGGTAAGCAACCTGAGAAAAGCTTGATCACTTTACAGTCAGTGAAGGGTGACTTGACTGAGCGAGCTGAAAAAGCAGAGTGAGTATTCTCCTCAGGAGTCATTTGCAGGTCTGATCATTGAGGGGTTGCTTTATTCTGTTACGTCTTGGATAAATTGGTCAAGAATATGGGTACTTGCAAAGTTCTCTTCGGGACATTTAATGTTCAGAGAAGTAGATGTCAAATGCTGTATAATGAGACCAAATTTTTTCTAGGATTGGTCTAATATACTTTGGTCTATCGTAATCACAAAACTAATGATTAAAATAAGATGCTTGTCGATTTAGGAATCTTCAACTTTAGGTCAGTTTTCCTAAATGCTAAATATGTATTGTTTCGCAGAGGTTCTGTACCTTACGCTGCGAGTAGGCTGACGCACATTTTGCGGCCATCCCTAGGGGGCAACTCAAGGACTTGTTTTATTTGCAATGTCTCCCCAGCCCTGGTAGACCATGCATACCTTTATCTAAACACATGCTCTTGTTTCCATCATGCTGTTCCTGGGGACGATTGAAATAAAGTTGGGTCGTGTAGTAGCCTCAGAGATTTTGTCCACAATGGAGCATATCTAATAGGAGATCTCCCGTCCGGTGAACGCCTTCTGCTCCAATTATTCATATATCTAATAGTAGAAAGATCTGTTTCAGCTCGTATTTGGACGTTGCTGCAAATGCTGAGTGTTTCTCTAATTGAGCCGGGAGGTCCGAAATAATTTTCTTCCAGGTCCATATGGATGCAACGATTGCATCACTTGAGTTCGCTTCAAAAACCATCAACGTCATGAACTGCTTTCAAGTGAATGAGGTACTCCAAAGTTTTTACCTGATTAAGCAACATCAACTCTTTTCGCTCTTTTTGAACCCATCTCCTCCTTCATAGATGATTCGTCATGTGAAGAAAGAAGTAATTGTTATGACTTCAAGTATCATGTTGACCTCAAACTTCGTCCTTGTCAGGTGTGGACAGACAAAGCTCTACTGAAACGCCAGAGAAGGGAAATCTTCGAGCTTCGGAGTAAGCTTAAAGTGAGCTAGACACCGTTCACTTTCCCCTAGCATGAAGCTTCTGTTTTTGCTTCTAGCTTGCGTCGCTGGATTAGTTAGACAGCGATGAGAGATGTACAGTTATCTAGCACTTAAATTAGATTTCCTACCCCTTCGTACAAGAGGTTGATAAAACAGATGACTACTGCTCATGCAGCAAGTGGTGTTTGAAGAGCGAAACTTATTTGTATGATCAAGAACGAAACTAAAGCAGCTCCTCGGATGATTACATATTATCTATGAACACCCACTCCAATAATGCCGCCATTATCTCATAGAACTCTTTTCACTTCTTTGTAGATTGAACTTCCGGAGAAACGTGTAGACATCAGGACAGAACATAGTCGGCTGATACGGTTAGAATATATCCTCGTTCTATAATACTTCAAATTCCATTCTTGCTTCTTGCAGGAAATTCACGTTCTGGACCTAGAGGAGGAGATACTCAATCGCCGAAATGCGTTGCTCATGGTACTTCCCTGGATTGAAGGATAATATACCCCATGCTCTATCTTCCGGAACTTCCTCACTAACATGTAGAGCTGATGTCTTAACTTTCGGTCTTGAGTTGTCAAATGCCTCTTCAATTTAAAAGTTCTCTCCCTTTATCCTTGTCATTGGCCAGATTGAGCAAGAGAGAGGGCAAATGTCGCTAGAGCTCTTTGAAAAGACTCCTTCCAGCTCTCAGGGAGAAAACAAGGAACAAGATCAAGACCAAAGGGGAGAGAACATAACCTTCGAGGGTGAATCTGGATTTGATAAGTGTTTTGATCTGGTATTTGTCTTACTCCCTTTAAAAGCACGCCTTCAAGTTGCAAACTACCCTGGCAGATCAAGCCTCCATATCATGGAGATCAACGTGCTGTTATCCCCCTCTGTTGCCGTATGTTTTGGATCAATGCTCAAGCGTCCAGTGCTGACAAAACTTTTTACATCAGTAGGATCAGGGAGTTAAAGGGGAGATTGGTAATTTTTATCGCTTTGGACGTGTAGCTGTGAGAGCTACAAGCAACGTGATCTTATTTGAGCTTAGCCAGGCCTATCTAGTTCCACAAGCACCACATAGCTTCGTCTACTTCGATGCCCAGTTTATACGCATCAACTATCCAAAATCAGCAAATTAGATTACTAGGGCACGTGAAAGTCATGGGTCTCAGTGGGATTATCGTTTATAGTAACAACGATTTCGAATATTTTGATGTTTATGTGGTTTGCTGATATTCTCTGATGGATCTAGTCATCCTGTTCCGTAGGGTGACTTCAATGATCCCTTACAAAAGAGGAACTTTACGGATTGTCTGGGATACTTCAATCCGGCGCAAGGACTGCAAGAGTTGGACCTGGACTTGCAAATGAATTATACTGGACTTTGTTTGGGGCCGTCTGTGGGGTCCAAACGGAAAAGAAGATCCAACACAACAACAGTGGTTGTAGATAAGGTGTTGTGGTAGAGTTCTTATAGTGACCTTAAACTTCTTACACACGTTAATAAAGCATACATGTACTCTACTCTTAGCAATTTTTCCTTGTCAACAACTTCCATTAACATTATAAGGTGCTTATGAAGTATAGGTAATTTCGAGATATATGAAAGGTTTAATGGAATGCTTTTAGCGTGTAGAGATTGTAATTCGTCTAAAAGCGAACACATCCAATGTACGTATCGGTAAAAGGATTTGAGTCATAGTCAGTACCTCCACAAGCATCCTCTGGGCCAAGCTCACGAAGGTGCTCTCCTGACAACTTGGCTGCAGCATCTCGAGCAGGAGCTCCTGGCAGACGAGCAGTGCAGAACTTTTCAAAGAAATATTGCTGATTTAGAGGCCGAAAAGGTATGCAGCTAAATTACTGTTTTGCATATAGGCCGAAAGATATACAGAGCACTGACACTTAGCTAGTGAAGTTAATGCTTTTCTGATAAGGCGCATACGGGGAGACTTCCTGAGATCATGCCCGCTTGTTTTGCAAGCCAATTACAGATCTCACTTCCTACCCTTCGACAGACATGTGGAATGCGTCAAGAAGTTCTAAGAGTAGGTCTTCTGCGTTATGTCCAGTCTCAACCTGTCCTTTTGATTTACAGTTGAAATTTCACCCCCATATCATGAGTACAAACTTGTACGTAATTGTATATAGAACCTGTACGTCTTGTCTTACGTATGACAGGCAATGATGGAGAGGAGACTTCATGAACAAGAAATAACTCACAGCAAAGCAATGGAAGCGCTCAAGCACGAACTTGCCCAAGAGAAGTCCATACAGAAGAAAGTTGAAGTAGGTACTATGTTTACTTACAACACTCAAAAGAGCTTTCTGGATGGAAGTAACTCTCATACCTCGAATGGATTGAATGATGAACAAGAAAACTTGGCCGAGAGACAGCATCACCCCGATGATAACGGTGTGAAACAGAATACAGAAGCTCAATCCTGTACCTCACAAGAGATCGAGTACCAGCAAAGGGTATCGAAAGGGAAAGAAGACCAAACTACTCCAACAAAGAAGAAACCCTCAAAGGCGAATAAGGTGCGTGAAGTCCTGTTTAGTATATTTTATTTAGCAATTTGTATATTTAGCAAGAGCAGGCGCAGGATCCCACTTCAGGCGTCAAGGGAGCAAGCAACGGGAAGAGAACTGTACATCCAAACAGCGCGAAAGAAAGAAAGAAAGAAATAAAAATAAATAAATATATATATGCGGTCTAGCCACAGAGTACAACAAACAAAATTTATATGAGAATGTAGTGCACACATATAGATTGAATTTTATTTATATATATAGCATATATATATACAGTTAAGGTAGCACTAGAATATATCATTGTCCACACCCTGTACCGCCTGCCCACTTTATATCTACGGATTAAACTTTGGTGACATTCTCCCTACTTGCCCGCTAACAGTCTTCGAGTCTGATTGCTCTTTGCTACATAAGGAATGCTTCTCGTCTCACTAACATCATTCACTGACAAAGCTTCCTCTGATACTCCTCACTACTCAGGTTTGTGTTATACTGCTCTCTTTTTATCGCGTTTACTTAGCATACGAGCTCTTGTTCTCTTCCTCTTATGTTTTCAATTATACTCTTTACCCTACAGGTAAATATTATAGGTATGCTTTCCATTTCTCATCCCTACAGGCGATACACAAGTTAGTTACTGATCTCACCTTTCCACCTTGTTACCCGACTACTGGTTTTTCCTCTCCTGCCGTCCTGAGGTGTAGAATACCAGATATTGAATGTTTCCTGCTTTTCTTGTCATCTGAAGTCTACAGGTAATACTGGCCTTCCTACCTGCCCCCCACCACACCTCACCTTTTCGTTAGCTTGTCTGAGCAGCACATTTAGCAAGAACCAAGTTTGCCTTAGGACCCATGAGCAATAGAACAGAAACTCGGGACGGGAGATTCTGGCATTGCATTCCAGCTATCTTGGCACCTCGCAGGCCACTTCGTCAGGGGGTGTTATCGTGCGGACTTACTATGAAAAGACAATTTCTTCATTGTTATGTTTCGTAATATGCGGACATAGAGCATGCAGGGGTTAATCTCAGTTCTCATACTCTCGCTCCGGGGGTGTCACATAGTTTTTGAGACTCAGGCGGTTAATGTTCTATGCACTAACATCCTCATGCTGTGCCCACGTCATCATCTCTCTCGAGGTTACACTTGCTCGCACTCACAACGTATTCCAGGTACCTATGCATCAGAAACATCATGCTAACCCCCGTGTATGCAGACTTACGCATGCTTACCTCTCCATGTAATTGACAGTTATGACGATCTTTACTGAGTTACTAATATATGTCAGGGTCAATCAGTCCTAAACCCACGTGATGTCACGTGGGTTTAGGGTTGTTAGGGCTGTATTTTATTTCGTGTTATATGTGTGTGTGTGTGTGTGTGTGTGTGTGTGTGTGTGCACCAGGGGTACTGACACTTGCTCAGTTACTTCGGCACTGATGAAGTCGCATGTGTTTTAGTGGAGGTTTTCCATGGCTGCCTTCTGCTTCCCTCAGTTTGTTTAGTATCTCAGCACTCAAGCATCCCTAGCGCTTGTTGTGATATACTCTATCCAGTCCTTCGCTCCTTCTCAGCCTAGAGATCATCCACTCTCTTCCCTTTGCTCCAACTCACATTTGTTGTTTTGCTTCATGGTTCCTATACATGTTTTCTGTACAGTCTGCCAATTTCAGTTCTCTGATTGGTTTACTTTTGACTCGTGGGCCTTCAGCTTACAGCTTGTCTATTTCACTACATGCTCTACTTCGCGCTGATGTATATCTGTTCTCTACTGTTGATCAGGATATAGTGATATTTCGTATGTGCTTAACCTCGCATTTAACATGTTAGATTCTTTACCTTATTTAGGGTTTCATTGCTCATCTCGATTTGCACATGTCATGTTTACATTTCATATGCACAGCATTTGCACGAAATGAGTTCTGGATCCCCCGTTCTTCGAACGGCTTCTGCTCTCGTGTCTGAATAACGTGTGTGTGCGTGTCTCAATAAACATATAATTTTCTTGCACTCTAAAATCGGAAAGTATACTCCAAATTCTGTAACAAAATTTATGAGCCATTGAAATGGATTCACATGATGCAGTTGATCTCAATACAAACAAGAAATTTAATCTATAATTTTCTATTATATGGCGTTTGGATTTTAGGTGAGGATGTGTCCATCACAGCCTCCGCAAACAGTATGTAAATAGTAAATGCTACTTAAACTGAAACAGCTTCAATGACTCATAATTCCAATGATGTGCAAAGCTATATTGTGAGTACATTACCGTTTCTTTCCTCATACTATTTCAAGGTGGAAATTTTGCACGGTTATTGAGATCAGAATTCTGAACCTTGGTTATAGGTGTTCCAAAAATTCCAGAGCTTCCAGGGTCGGTCGGAGCTTTCAAGCGTACGCAGGGAACTTGCAGTTGCAAAAGAGACCATTACGGCTCTAGAAGATGAACGCAACGGTTTGTGGAAAGACTTGAACCAGATGAAAACGAAGTGTAAAGAGGTTCAAAGCAGGCCGGAGATCAAAACTTTTGAGGTATGTAGCAAACAAGAAACATATTAAATTTGTCGTTGAATGGGGATGATGTGTTCTCCCGATTACAGAGAAACTTCGAGCAAGAACTGGGGCCATGCGTAACATATAGGGTCCTTAGCTTTACCTATCCGTCTAGTGGTCAAGTACAATCAAGTGAAAGGAGCTCCTTTCTGGGTCAATAAGACTGCTGTTTATTCCCCAGAAGTTGACTTGACTTTCAGGAACCGAGTGAGATAACAATAACTCAGTATACTCTCACGCTTCCCTCCAACACAGCCAAGACACCATCCACTCCTCTCCCACTTCGCTCCACTCCACCCATCCTCAACTAAAGCTCTGTCTTTTGCTCCTTGCTCGATGTTTCTCTGTTTGATGGTCCTCCCCCGTTTTCAATTTCAGATGCTTAACCTGTTGTGTCTTTGTTCTTATTCCATGATGTATACTAGTTCTCTGCAGGTGCTAATTATGAAATGGATCAGTTACGTCCTTACTTCTGCTTATTTCGTAATGTTAGATTCACTTACATTTCATTTCCTTAGATTCAATGCAGTCCGATTTGCATACGGCCATGCATGCGTTTCATGTGTACCTCACATGCACGTTCTCGTTTCCATACGTAGTGGGTTCCGGATCCCCGGCTCTTCGGCTTCTCTCCCATTTCTCAAAATAGCTCAGAATTTAAGCACCTATGAACTGTGTGTGTGAAGAAGCCTCCTTTATGATACGGAACTCTCCGTTCCTCGACAATTAATTACTGCTTTCAAGCTGATGACATTAACTGGAAGTTTGCGATAAAGATCTACGCCTTCCTACTTACCTGAACGACATGTTGAACTGTGCTCTATGCTACAAACCAGCTGAAACCAGTTTGGACATGATACTGAGCATTACATCGCACTTGTAGTGTTCTTTGATGTAGGAAAGATCCTTTTTAATGCACGCACGTAGTGCTGGATTATGGTTAACGCAGTCATTTCCCGGAACATGTCTTATGTGATAGTTGCAAAATTTTTCTACCTAGTTATCATGTGAGGTAATCTTCAGTTGAACTGTTTCCGTTTGTTTACCCGTCGCGTGGAGCCACTCAAGAATTTCGTGCCCTTGTTGAGGTTCGCAAGCGGCGATTAGAACATTTTGCCGGTGAGGTCGGAAGTTCCCTTTGTACGATTATCCATCCTTTGTATTCTCAGATTGTTTATCGAGGTTCACTCTACAAAAGTTGCAACTTGTTGAATATCGTAGTTAAGAGACTTTCAATTGCTGTCCATCTCATGATCCTCATGCGAAGTTCATCCCTTTTGTTCCTCAAAATGCACTTTATCTTTCCTGAAGCCCGAGACTAGCACATCAGACGAACCAGTACTCCGGTTTCCGGTGTGATGAAACCTGCTTCTCATGGACAAAAAACCTCTCTTTGACACTCCTCTCAACATCTTATGCTCTAGGAGGACAGCAAAGGTGAACATAAATTTCACCAACCACTGGCAGCTGCTTTGGATACGCTGAAGACTGAAGTGGAGTCCACAGCATCCATAACTGATGATCTACGGGCACTTCTATCGGAGAGCTTTCAAATATTAGCTGCTGACTTGAAGAGTTTTCAGGTGTATGTTCTGGCCTGACTGTCTCCGTCCGCTCACAAGATAAAACGTGCTCAGCAACGAACGTTCAATGTGCTAAGTAGTTGTACTCTACTGGTCGGTTTGTGAAATTGGTCAGCCAAAGAAATACCTACACCCTCAGAAGTTAAGTTTATGTGCGTCTTTCATTTTACAGGAAGGCGTGGCTGAACTTAAAGTCCTAAATGGTGCGACAGCTGACATATCCGAGTCATTGGAATATGCAAAAATACAACTGGTCGCATTGAGGCAGGGGAAGATAACATCGGACAAAGAACTTTACTCAATGAAGTCTGAGCTTGCAAAATTGGAGTGTGTCGTGGAGAGGCAAAGTGGGGTCCTTAAAGTGCTATCTGACAATGAAAATTTGCTGAACGAGCTCGCCTCAGTAAGGGCAGCTATGAAGGAGGCTGCGGGAGCTTCTGAACTGCAGATGTCTTCTATACAGCAGGAGCATGATACTAGGGTAAAAGAGCTTGAATCTGACTATCGACATTGGAGACAGGAATATTTACAGCTGGAGGAGGAACAAACCAAGCTGCAAGACAAACTTTGTACTACAGAAGCTGAAGTGTTGAGGTTGACTCAAGCTTTGGAGGAAAAGACAAAACTGGACAAAAGGCCAGCAAAGAACATTAAGGCGAGATTAGCATCTGCAGAAGCTGAAATTATGATACTAGCGACTCAACTGAAAGAGAAAGCAGTATCTGAAGAGGGGCCAAGGAAGCTCCAAATTGAACTTGCAGATTGCAAGTCGGAAGTTGAAAACCTGAAGAAAGAGATAGAAGACAAGAATCAGTTAGTAAAAGAGCATGGGGAAGCTCTGACTAAACTTGCAAACTTAGAAGCTATGGTCGTGAAGTTGACGGCGGCGTGTGAAGAACACATGACACTGGAGCGAGAACAGAAGAATCTCCAGCTCAAACTGGAATCTGAAATTGCTAATCTGTCTAAGTTACTTGAGGAAAAATCAGGAATGGAAGCGCAGCAGAAGAATATTCAGATTGACCTCACCAAATTACAAGAAAAGTTTGATGGACTCACTCGAGAAGTTGAGCAGAAAGATGTACTGGAAAAGAAGCACTGTGAGACTATTGTCAGATTGGATAATTCAGACAAAGAGGTTATAAGGCTAAAGGAATTGTTGCAAGAGCAGAAGGAACAATACGAAGTGTATAGTAGAGAATTGCTGGAAAGGATTCGAGCGTGGGAGGCGAAAGTGGTAGGCTGGACCGAAAGCCTCCAGAGAGAAATGGAAGAGAAAGACAGATTACTGGAGGTGAACAGAAAATATGTTGCTGATAAGGAAAATGCAGAGGCTGACAGCGGAAGATTGGTGGAGACTGTCAAACGTATACAACAAGAGAAAGAGATTGAAGAGGAAAAACATAGAACAGCTATCGACATCATTGCTACCAGGGAGGTGGAGATCAAAAAATTGACCGAAAGCCTGAAATCGGTGACCGACGACAAGAAGATTTTAAACAAAGAGAAGATGAAAGGAGACGACGCCAGAGTCAGTACAGAGGCCGAGGTCAAACGGTTGACTGAGAGCCTCCATCAAGAATCAGCAACGCGAGAGAAACTCGACAAGGAGCTCAGACAAACCCTTGACAAATTTGTCAGCTTGGAGGCCGACATTCGAATATTGACGCAAAGCCATCATAAGGTGAAGGAAGCGAAGGAACAACTTGAAAATGACAATAGACAGGCCCTCGAAGCAATTTCCAGCTCAAAAGTCAATCTGAGAAAAGTGAGTGAGAGCCTTCAACAAGAATTGCAGGAGAAAGAGTCAATGGAAAGAGAGCTCAAGAGAGGCTTTGATGAACTAGCCAACACAGATTCGAAGGTCTTGAGAATAATTGGAAATTGGGAAAGAGAAGCTCAGAAGAGAAGCTTGAATGAAGATCATAAAGACGCCATTGATGACCGTACTGATTCTATTCCGCAGGTTAACAGGCTGATTAGAGACCTTTTTGAGGAATTGAAAGAGCAGAAGGTTTTGGGAAGCAGACTTGAGGATATCACTGAAAAGCTAGCCGCTACCGAGACGGAAGTCGTTTCAGTGACTCAAACCCTGAATAGTACCTCACAGGAGAAAGAGGTGTTGGAGAAGGGTCATGCTGAGATGCGTCAAATTTGTGCTTGCTTGAAAGAGGAGGTTGGAAGGCTTACTGAGAGGTTGGCAAGGGAGATAAAAAGCCGCGCCAAGCTAGTGAAGGATAGCCAAACAGGGGTTGAAGAATCTGCCAGCTTCAAGACAGAACCTAACAAATTAACTACTTCAGCCAAAAGAGTAGAGAAAAAGAGAAGAGTAAAGTTGGACAACGCAAAATCTCCTGCGAGAACTGCTTCTTTGCAGGATGAAATTGCCAAGCTAAGAGAAACGCTGGCCAAGGAACTAGAAACCAGAGAGAAACTGGAAAGAGACCACGTTGACATCCTCGACCAGCTTCTTGTATCTAAAATAGAAGCCTCAAGACTTAGTGCAAACCTGATCAAAGAAGCAGAGGAGAGTAAAAGCCTGATGACAGACCACTGCCATACCCTTTCAAGGCTTGCTAGTTCAAATTCAGAGATAGCCAACTTGAGTGGTATGCTAGAGGAGAAACCGCAGTTAGAGGAAGAATTACAGAACCTTCAGCTCATTCTTGCTGGTTCAGAAGCTGAAATAGTCCGGTTGAATGAGGAGCTAGTAGTTAAGGGTAGATGGGAAGACGAACACACACGTATTCAGTGTCAACTTGTACGAGTAGAAGAAGAAGTTGCAGTGTTGCGGGATGAAAAAGTTAGGCTGGGAAGAGAACTAAATGAGGCTCTTATCAGATGCACTATTACTGAGGCTGAAGTGCTGAAGTTTCGTGAGGATGGGAAAGAGAGGACAAAACTTGCGGAAGAGCTTCAACTTCTTCATACTGAGCTAAGTGACTCGAAAGCAGATCTTGCGACTGTGAGGGCAACGCTTGGAGCAAAACTGGGTGTAGAAGAGGCACACATAAGAACACAAATGGAACTTGTCAATAAGCAAGGAGAATGTGAAAAGCTTGTCAAGGAACTGCGCATAAACCGGAAGATGGTGAAAGAGCAAAAAAAACTCCTGCGCAAACTAACGTCCACTCAGTCTGAGGTTGTTACTTTAAGATCTGTCTTGGCAATAAAATCGGAAGAGCATCTGAGCAAGACAAATAGGGAACACGAGATAGATGCTACAGTGGCAGGAGTAGCTAGTGCAAGGAATGAGAAAAGCGAAGTAGACGGCGAGCACAAAGGAATGCTTGAACGGCTCGCCAGCTCAGAAGCCGAAGTGAAAAGACTGAGCAGTGTCTTAGAACAGAAGATAAAACTGGAGGAAGAGTGTGCAAATATTCAGCATGAACTTGCTCGGGCTGAGACTGAAATTCAACGGTTGAATGCGGCTTTGGAGGAAAACTCAAAGCTAAATGAGCAACGGAATGATGTCCATCTGAAAATGGTCGATGGCGCAATGTCGACATCTCTAATTGGAAACAGTGGTCTCGAAGTACAGCCAGGAGAGTTCCTCATAGAACTGATAGAAAGAGGAAGGAAGCTGGAAGAACGCGAAATGGAGCTACAGAGCAAATTAGCTGCCCATGGAGACAAGAAGAGGGCCGTTCTAGTTCCTCAGGAAAACACACTTGAAAAAGATTACAAATGTGCAGAATGTGAAATACTCAGAATTTTTGTGGAACAGCTCAAAAAAGAAAGAGATGAGCTGACAGAGCGATGTACAGCTGCTCACTCCAAGCTACACTATCTGCATGTTGATTTTGACAAGCAGAAGAAGGAACTCGAGAATGCAGAAAAAACCTGGAAGACCAACTGTCAGAAGAGTGAGAAAGAGGTAGCCGATTTGCGATCAAAGCTAACAAAAGTTGAGGAAGGAGCCGCATGGATTGTACGAGAGAAGGTAAAATTATGTCACATATCTCGTTGATGACAACCCTCCCCTTATCAAATGGACTGCATTCTACGTTCTTACTGTGGGATGCTTTTTAGTCCACAGCTTGAGACGATACAACACTTTCGTTGAAACTAGGCATATACAGCATTATGAACTGTACTATATCAGAAACCTTGCGCTATATCAGAAACTGCTGGAGGAAAGGCTCAGTTGCAGTGAAGCACAAATTGCAACTTTACGAGAAGCTGCAAGGACAACAACCAAAGAACTGGAGGTGACAAAGTTCAATGTTCATTTAATCACCCTCTGTATTAGTCCGAATATATCAAATGGCAAATCAGATTTTACCGTTGCGACCACGAGACGTCGCTCATCTGTAGATTGAGAGAACAAGAGAACTCGAAAGCTCGTGTACCTTACTTCTAAGCTACTCTATTGTCGCAATTTATCTCATGGGATTCAGGTACTTTCTCTTCTTACTTATCACAGATGGCCCGTCATCATCTCCATCTGCTCACATCCCAGCATCAGGCTGACGTTGCTGCGTTTTGTGGGGAGCTTTCACTGAAAACGGTAAGTAGAACTTTTCCAGACAAATTGAACAGTAGTCAAGAACCACAATTATAAGCCGTCTTAGGTGAAGAAGGGCAAAGGGTTGCATCGTCTCCGTCCATTTACACGTTATGTTAAGTAACAAATGTCGTCTATGAGGGAAGTTATATGCATATGTGAGTTAGTATTAGCGCTTAGAATCTATGTATTGTTTAATGTGTACCTTACATAATCGACAATAAACGAAAACAGAAACATAGACAGAAGCAACAAGCGACAAAATCGTTCTGTGGTATTACGTTCTTATATGATCCATCTGGGGAAAAAATTTCGAACATATGAATCGCAGGCACGGAATACTGAGCTGGAGAAGGAGCTGAAGTCTTTCCTTACTCATCCTCGACCGGCTCCAGTCATTTCAAGCGAGTATGTCAATTATGTTACGGCTGGCTTCAGGCAGCAGCCATGGTCTTATGCTCCTCCACTCCAGCCACCACAGCAGCCGGGCCAGCACCATGATCCGCACTGGAGTGATGGATCCAACCAAGGGCCACAGAGGTAAGCACGATATTTATCAACGAAAGCTGCAAGATCCGCGTTGGGCATGTTCTTTGGTGAGGTGGTAAGCCTATGTGATTCAGCTACGGAAGATATGTAGGAGGAAAATTATAGATTAAGAAGAAGTAAGCTTGTTGAAAGGTGCAGTGAACTTTTGTGCGGCGATCATTCCAAGTATCCTGGACCTATTTTATAACAGTTATTGTAGAGGTGTTAGATGTTCTGACACTCGTTTACAGTTAGCATACGACAACCATTGGAAATCTTTTCAGGTTATTCATAGAGAACGCTCTTCTCAGAAGATTTTAACGAGATCATGAAAGACTCAAGTGGTTACTCCAAGACTTATTTGATATTCACTTTTCTCCTAAAAGTGGAACCACCTACTGGACAGTAAGATTTTATTTGGAGCAACTAAGAGTCAGACTTTGTAATATGATGTAAAGTAGAGAGTCGGTTCACAGAGAAAATACAGCATCGGTGATGCGCTCTTTTATTTCATGTACAAATCATTTGAATATGAAGCAAACGTAACCAGGGCAGTTGAGTAAGTCTTTATCAACTCCCATAATCCGGTTTAAGCTTATATTTGCTATCTTTGAACGGCTTCTATTCTCATTCCCAAATATACTTGCTATCTCTGCTTCTATAACGATTCGCAGATGACGGACCTTAAGTTTTGCTCAAGACATAGAATGGTAGAAGCAGGAGTTACCTTCATGATGTTACATCCAAAGAACGCCAGCATTTAGACAGTAGTGACTGGAGAAAATAAAACATGACTTGCTACTGCAACTTCACCGAGGTATTTGTGAAGCCTCTTTTCCCTGGTAGTGAAATATCACGACATCAATGACCACATATTAGCTAATGGGCTTCTCGAATTCCTCTCAGTCCTCCGATTGTGGAGCTTAAAGAAGAATTTGTCACATGCTTGTCAAGGAACCGACTCATCTATGTGCGTTAACTGTGCAGTTTATTTAACCACGGCTGTCCGGACTCAAGTGCCTATGGAATCCCAGATAGACCGGGCTGATGATTAGCAATCCCAGGAACTTATCTCCAGTTAACACGTAGACGCATTGACAATGCCGATTTTGACGTGGGGAAGCAAACACCTAGGGGGAGTGAGATTTTTCATTGTTTGTGCTTGAAAGTTTGTGGATTCGTTCAGCAACTTAATGATATCTCTCTGTGGTCTCTTCATGACACATGGTTAGAAATGTTGGTTAGCTTGGGTATCATGCCACCGTATCTGATGTTCTGGTGGCCTCTATGGTTCTTTGATCCATCTATCACCTCACATTAACCAATCTCCTTCGGTTGCTTGCATCGCTAACTACATCTAAGCGTACTTCTATTTTATTCTCTTCTTAAATGTTAGACTTAGCTCACGAGTTCTGTGAAGTACTTAGCTTCACCACCTTCCCTGCTTATCCAGTGTGTCAAAATATGGACTCAATTGAAGCTTCCTCCCCATTTGTTTCCGCAACTCCCAGCTCTTTACTAAGTACTTGGAGTGGAGTTGCAATCAAGAGTGATGCAGCATATGCACCAGTACAGCGCAAAACTTGTGTGAGTTGAAGATTGTGGTATTTCTGTTCTACATCCACAACACATCGGGGATTTTCCCCACTGTGCACAGTCTGTTCTTTTAGGTGATAACGATTTACATAAGGATTTATTTTAGGGAATTGTTATTGCCACCCAGATTTTTGCTATTGCCACCGATTCACAATGAAGGCAATACGATGGTCCTCTTATTTGCGTGTCTGAACCTATTAACTTGAGTACGGCAGCACAATGCCAGGGGGGCATGTCGTCTTGGGCCCATCATGGGTGGCAAAAGCAAAGTAGCAAAAAGTTGGGTGGCTATAGCCATTCTTTTCTTTTATCGTGTTTTGTTTTCTTTGTTTACATAAGGAGCTGTTCATCGTGCCTTCTCACTTGTATTTCTGCACATGAGTAGAGGACAATAGAAGTAATTGATGTATATGCAAGCATTTTCGTTCAAGATATTGGTTTAAGAACTGTTGTATCTTGTTTCCATCCGCCAGTGTTAACAAATCTATAGAAGAACAAAGATAAGCGTCTGTCGCCGTTTGAATCATATAGCCCGATCTCACTGTGCCTCTCTCTTCGAGAAGTTCTGACTGTTTAGATTGTTTACGAGGGATACTCACAGCTCTGAAGTACATGGTTGCGGTTGTCTTTTCTCTCCACTGCAAGATAACATAAGAGAATTTCACAATAATGTGAAATTTCCACTGATCACATTAGAAAGGTCGGCGGGCACAGACATAAAAGTCAGCCAGTTTCGTAATTTAACAAGATGGCTTATTCACGGTTCAACATGATTTCCGTCACCAAACGTTTCTCTTTCCTTAAAACGCGTATATAACTAACAAGTTATGTTATGTAACAGATAGCTTATTCCCTGTTCATTGTGGTGCACTAGTGGATCACGCTATACGGGCGCTACGCCTTCCACTTAACATACGGTTGCTAATACAACTTCACCTATAGATGATAGAACACCACAATACGTCTTTAGAAACTGATTAAGATATCCGAAAGGAATTTAAGGCTTTCTTGGAAGTTTTGCTTAGCAAATAGATGTTCAAACACACCAAGTTTAGTTTGGACAACAAAATGACGGTCTGATTGTTATACTTTAATTGGTTGTGTGCATGAAAGTGACGGTCTAATTGTTGTACCTTAATTGGTTGTGTGCATGGGTGTGACAAGTGACATGAACGTTATTCTCCTCTCATAAGAATTCATTGATTTATCTGCCCTCTCTAATGGCCAAATATCTAGTAGAATAAAAGGTAAACCTTTGGTCCAAGTGAGATGGACGCGAACGGAGGTTATGAGTACGTCTTTATCCACACACAAGTTTAGTGATATAATAAAATAAAGCTGTAGGTAGCTATCAGTTTAGTATTGCTTGTAGTTCATTTTGTGACCCTGAATGGATGACACTTGGTACCAAATGCTTGGCAATACTTCGTGGAAATGATAACTAATTTCGCTTAAACATACATCTACTAGTGCGCCACTGCTCATGATCTGCTGTATGGAAAAACTGAATTATGAAGAACGTCAGTCAAGAACATTACCTTTAAACATATTATTATTTTATCAATATCTTGGTGTATCTAGTCTACGTTCAATTTTGTATCTTCTGATTTGTTAAGAATATCACATACAACAGATTAGAAGTTTTATTTTCATTATTTTTACATAATGATCAAATTATTCTTTTTTTTTGTTTTATATTCATTTTAGTTTTCCATAATAACTTGCAACTTATATGGAATCAGTGATAGTGGCACCATTTTCCAGCATAATATTTTTTTGTAAATGATATTTTTCAGACTTTTACTCTATGATAACACTGTTGTAACAAAATTAAGATATAACTCAATCGCTATTCTATGAGGGATTCTTGATTAAAAATTATTACGGCTGATAATATTATCTGGAAAAGTAAAAAATTTAATTTTAATAATACATTTAAATAATTTTTGCTTTATATTTAAAAAAAGATTTAAGATAGAACGAAAATTTGATCCCACGTATACTTCAGATTTTTGTTACAATTCGGCTCTAAAAGATTCCATACTTATATAAATAGTTATATGATTTTTTAGGCCCTTGATCTTCAAGCTCTCTTTTAAATATTCCATAAAAATTTAATTTTTAAATTTTTAACAAATGTTATTATAATTTGATCATATTTTCTAACAAACATTATTTTATTTGATACATATCAGTTCTTTACATCGTAAAATAAACAGAAATCTTATTCAAAAGATACATATGATAACACGAATATCGATATAATTTTATGTTTACGTTCAATATTATATTATATTGAATTATATTGTCACAAGATTTAGATGTTAGCGTAATTTTAAAGAGATAAAAGATCAAGGGCCTAAAAAATTCATAAATTAAGCATTGATAATAGATAGTGTTCTTAGAGGAATAAATACTCAACGGCCTACTCCATCCTTCCAGCCACTCTTGTCAAGATAAGAAGATCCTCGTGCAGAAACATGGCTGCAGGCAACGGAAGAGAAACTTAACTTTTAGATTTGCTAAATTTTGCATGTAACTTGTTGAGCACTTCTTGGCGGCTTTGGTTTTCGAACTTTGGTTTCCTGCTTTTCTCAGCGTCAAAGCCGAAGGTTGATATGAGCCCTCTACCATCTCGTCATCGTTTCCTTATAGACAGACTGCTGCCCATAACAGGTAGTCCGTGACTATATTCGTACTTAATAATTCACTCCAAGAGTATTGGTGTTTTGGTCTCTAAGTGCCTCACTTGATTGTATGGCAACGAGGGATATATTACTTCAAAACTTCACCAAAGCTTACTCCAGACTTCACTCCAAGGATACTGGTGTGTTAAAGTCCAAATATGTGGGTTTCTGAGTACCTCTTTGATGGTATGGCAACCAGAAAAGTGTTACTTCCAAGCTTCACCAAAACTACGATGCACAACTTCTTGTGTGGTTCGGGTACGAATTTTGCATGCGCAGATCTGTCATTGATGGGAAGTATTTCCGTATTGTAGTCTCAGTGAGATGGTTCAAAACTCTATCTTGTGTCCTGTCTATTCCTTGGCGAAGTAGTACTCTACTCTCAAATCAGCTAACCTGATCAGCTTCATACAACCTCTTTCAGGCTGAGGCGACTGACTCCAGCAAATGCAGTCTAGGTCTACAGTAGTGGAATTGGAACCAAAATTATGACTGCAATCCCGGGGACCACAATCTGAAATCAACCACTGCTGCCGCACAAGCTTCTGGACCGTGATGTAAACAGAATCCATTAAATTTACTACAGCTGATTCAAAATGTAGACTGGAGATGATACACGCGAAACCTATACCATGCCAAACAAGGTTAAAGTACAACTGAAGTTTTAACTATAAGAAACTTACGAGGACCTTCGAGACATAAAATACAAAGTTTGGCTCAATGTTGTAGATATTTGAGGTGGTATGATGTACTTTTCTATAATTCTCTTGGTATCCACAGTATCCCGCATGCCTCCTCCTGCACATTTTGTGTTCCGGTTTCTTCATAACTCGTCTATCATGTATTAAGAGGTTTACAGCCCAGATTAATCATGTTTTCATTGTCGTATATCGTGTACTAACACTTCGACACTCTAGATGGTCATATATTGAAATGAAACTTACTTTGGAAAGAAACAACTACACATTGTCTTCATATCGGGAAGATACATCCTTCCAGTTCACTACCTTCCAGATGTTTTTCAGGTACTCTGGGCGAACGTTTTTGTACTGCACACGAAATTCAGGAACAGTAAGTCAGCTTTAGATTCCCTGAGTTTGCTCTTCTTCTAAATCAAACACAAGGGCAAGTGCATCTTGCAACTGCCTATCGCCATTAGTAAAATGAACCTGCCATGGCTGAACTGGACTTTCTAAACCATCCCATGTTCCCCATACCAATTTTTTATGAGTAGAATCGTCTATACAATTCATTTGGTTTTACAGGCCAGTGGTTCCTGCTTCAGTACTATCAAACATGGGGGCATTTTATTGAAAATTGTCGTTAGTAAAAGATTACCAACCTGTAGGTAGTAAGCATGCTCCCACACATCGATTCCAAGCAGAGGTACCAGTCCTTTAGTGACCAGTGGGTCCTGCAACGTGCAAATCATTCAAAGTTCAGCTCATCAACTTATGTAGCAACTGCGTGAAATTGATGAATCTTGAGCATGAGCTATTGCAATAAATATCAACAGTTGAAGAAGTTTTTTGCCTGATTTGCAGTAGTCTCCACAATTAGCTTCTTCAAATCTTTGTTGAGTCCCAGCCACTGCAAAACAGATTATTATATTTAGTCCCCGAAAGCATTCCAGTTTAGTGACACACCCTCAAGGTTTCTCCACGCTGGTACGGGACTGCTATTACTTTGTCAAAGACAGGGTAATTTGATGCATACCACCCAGCCAGACCCCTGAACTCCAGTACCGCCAGCTATCATCTTCGCCTTTAGAGTCTCAAGAGAGCCAAACTCAGCCTCAATTGCAGAGGCCAAGGAGCCCTCAGGAGGCGCACCACCACCTTCCTACAGATGCCATACACTGAACACATCAGATTTCCGTTGCGATCAACTTTCCACAGAACATTATGATTTCTCTCTTGTTCTTACTCCAACTTATTAACTTTTTCACGACATGCATAAGGTAAAATGAGTGGTCTGTGACAGCCCTGAGATTCATAGAGTAAATTTCTTAGATCAATTAGGCTGTTGAACGTACTCCTAATAGTTTCCTCCCAAAGTAATGAGCGAGAAATGAACCCTTGAAACTTCTTCAACACAAACGATATATATATGACCTTCGTCATTCTAAGTTTGAACGCACTGACCTTCATTGGTGCAAGGTTCTTCCAGAAGATGCTGTGATTGATGTGACCTGCAAGAAAAGAACAACAGGAACTATCCCGATGAAGGTTGGTAACCAACTTCAAGCAACAAGTTTCAAGCTAATTTCAAGAAAGGTCTACTCTAAAAGCACAGCACTATGTGTGTAATAGTAAACAAGAAAATATCAGAAAGGAAGCTTCTAAGCAGCTGTACTCTTTACTGAGGTGTAAAATATGGAACCAAGAAGCTCAGTCGCCGCTACTTTCGTAGCGGTGGCTGAGCAGAAGGCAGAAGGCTGACTACTCTGTGCACTACGCTCAATCATGAAGCCTTATCGCGGTAGACGGTACTGCGTGATCTCGGCCCAATATGTTTGATGCGGAGAACATGATCTCCGTAATCGGTTAGTGATACTGAAATCGATTATGCCAAAATTGATACCGCGAAGTTCCTTCCCATGCATCCAATCAGAATAAGTTCCCCTCAAATGAAGACCCCAGGACGTATAATCAAATATCTTGAGAGCACCCATGAATCATCTTGTGGGAAAAGCACCACTAGCGACGAGCTGCAGTCTGGCCTAAATCGATACGGCATTGGGTTGCTTCAAGAAAGATGAAGACCGAAAACCCACCTCCACCATTGAATTTTAGAGCACCCTGGAGCTGAACAATAGCTTGTGGATCGCGCGACGAATTAGCAGACTCGAGCTTTTCTAGTGCCTGATTGAAACCTGTGATGTAAGCCTGATGATGTTTGCCATGGTGCAACTGCATTATCTCCCCACTGATTACCGGCTCTAACTCCCCGTATCCATAAGGCAGATCTGGCAGAGAGTAGCCATGTTGAATGGATGTATTGAACCGCTTTTGGATACTAAAGACGTTTCTTGCTGTGCATGCGACGGTGGGAATCCCTTGCTTCAGGGCCCGCATTGCTGCCATTCTTCTTCGTTCTCTCGACTCAAACAGGATCGTTCAGCACCTTCGGTTCTCCAAACGTCCCCCTGCTTGCTTCGATCTAATGGTTCCTTCTATGCCCTCGAGGTCTACCTCTTCGCCCTTACAAGGGCTTACAGGGTTGCTAACTCTGTTTCAGCAGTAGAAGCCAAGTGGCAGAGAAACATGATGTGGAGCCACTTTCTGTGCTTAGTTGGTCTTGAAGTTTCACTTACCTCTATACTTAGCAGGTTCCCCTTATCACTGCCGAATGCCAGAGTTAAAATGCAGATTTATGACCTCCGGACCCTCCTCTTTGTATCGATCCTCTTGGGACGCCGATTTGTTTTAACCAAATCAAACACCATCTGTAAATGATCTAGTATAAGTCAAATATTGTCTTTTGACGTGCACGGGCGAATGACTACATACATACAAGTACTTTACGTGAAGAGTTTTCTGTCAAATGTAGTGATTATGGTCGTATAAACAAGAATTTATAATTTATTTCGGCTACTACAGTTGATGGCGCCTGGTTTTCTTTGGCCGTCCTGACAGCGTGTAAAATTCCTTCCTCTAGCTTCTTCCTCTCCTTTCCAGATGCGACAGTACCAGACTGAGTCGACAAATGTGCCGTGAGTTCGTAAGTGAGTATCAGACGTTACAAGTTACAATCGTGCCGCTCGGTGCTAGAATATACACATACACACCCGCAGTGTTGCAGCCAGTAACCAACTCAAAATGTATACATGCAAAGGGAATTATCTCGCTACAACAGCGAAGGATTCCACGAAATGAAACCCTGAACTTGTGCAATGTACTGCAAATTTTTAGGCATAAATCGTGGATTTCATGTTACAAAGAATACAACGATCATGTGTAAAAAGAATGTTCTAGCCAACTACCACTACAACTATAAGGACCCGACAAATCATCCTACGTTACCATCCTACCGGTGATTAGCCGCTTCCAAATGTGGTCCCTTGGAAACCCTTCACATCAAAGGGAATCATAATTCTAATATGAAAATCGTTTACCAGAAGTCAGCCTGCTGATGATACTCGGATCACGCACGGCAACCAGGGCCGTCCAAAATCCCTGGCTGCTATGGAGACCCTTACTTTGCCCCCGTGCTGATATAATCGCCTCCGAAATCCAATCTGTAGCTCAGGTTATGATTACAGTCTTCTCCTTATAATTACAGTCCCAAAAGACGTCATTATGACACAATGGAGGGCTATCCTAGGAGGTTTATGTATGATTCTAACATCTTATTCGTCTCATCAAAGACCTCACTACCAGACAATCTAAGATGGTTCGGAGGTTACTGAACCTTCAAAACAACCACATTTGAAGACTACCAACGCAGAACCCAGGTTGCTGATGCATGACTTGAACCTTTTAGTACAGACAATGACCTTCAAAGCAAGTCCAAAAAGCTCGGAGGGTCTTTAGAGCTGGACTTTGATCGCGGTGACCCAATACCTCTGATCGGGTTTCTACCCCTACCTTTACCGAGACCCGAGGGTGGAGGAGGTGCTAACTTTCTGGCAGGAACGTCTGGTTTGGATTGTGGTTGACCTCCGGTGAAAAAGTCTCCAAAATCAGGTTGGTTTTGTTGTGTAGACGAGCTTAGAGTGGTTGAACTGGACCAATCCTGAAGATTCATCGGTGTATTTCTCTGAGACATATTCATGGGAGGACCACCACTGCCAGTTGACCAGCTAGATTTCATCGGCTCTCTTCGACTACTGCTAACTTCAGCTGACATTCCTGGGTTCGTCACATTTGTGGGGCGGGGAGGCCAATCGGCAAAAGGATCAAATTCGTCTGATGGCGTAACAGTGGTACTTGAGTAACTATCAACGTTCATGGACATGGATTCGAGTGGAGGCTTTGACCCAATCCCACTGCCAGTTGATTGTCGGGGAGGCCACTCGTCTGATCGCTGGATAGGGGTATGGGCGGTAGAATAGCTACTAAAGTTCATAGGCATGGATTCGAGTGGAGGCGTTGACCCAATCCCGCTAACGATTGATTGACGAGGAGGCCACTCGAAAGAAGGAGCGGGATCAGTTATGTTTGAATCGCTGCTGGACCGCGGAATGTCGGGGACCATAGAAGTGGACAGCGATATGGGAGGAAACGCACCAGATACGGAGTCCGAAGGTTTTAGTTCCGCATTAAAACTTGCCGGCCGATTTGAGACCGTGCTAGTATTTAATGAAATATCTGGGGTACTGGATGTTCTTTTCACCTTGGTGATGGATTCCCAGTCCTCTGCATCCCAAGCAGACGTTCCTTTCGGTTGGTTAACAGAACCGTTCACCATTTTGACGTCCCCTCCAGAACTCTTGTCTGCGCCGAGTGCCATTGATGACACGTCCAAAGTAACAGGTTCTGCTTCAACAACAGTCAAACCTCTCTTCTCTTCAATTTTTCTGCGCCACACGAGGACTTCATCAGCACATGTTTCCAAGTATGAAGGTGAAAACCCCTCACTTTACTGAACACCATCATTAATGTTCTACACGTCTAACCCAGCTTTGCATATAAGTTTGGAATCAGTCCAAGTCCTTGTGAACAAAACTTACCAAACTATATTTACCTTCATCAATATGTTCAACACTTTAAGGATGAGTGCATGATCGTTTTGGTCCGATTGTCAATTGTGCATGCAGAGGGATGCTTTGCTATGTACTCTAATCTCACAAGGGGTCACAAGCAGGCGTGCAGGTCTACTTTTGACGATAATAGACGAAGAAAAATCACCGTAAAGAAGGAACAGGGCTAAACATACCTTAAGATATCCTTCACGAAGTGCATATACTTTGCGAATTGATGAAGGTTTAGTTGCTGGGCTACCAACAATGGGCCCAGAAGAGGAAGAAGATGCTCTGCAGAGTACTCGATACCAAACTGGTGACACAACATGCAGGTAATGTGAGTATAACGCGATCTTTGACGTTGACCTCTCTATTGCATGCACTCCTCCGAAATTATATGCTACGGACACATGAAGTCTAAGACCTTGCTTCCTGCTTGTTTCGAGCTTAACTAAACTACTCGCTACATATTTGAGTAAGAGAGCTCGTTATATATTTTGTAAAGGGAGCAGAAGCCGTTCCTGGAACGGGGGATCCAGAACCCACTTATGAGCAAACTGGACCATATGGGAAACGCAAACACACAAGGGATGCATAATGAAAGGAGGCGAGCTAAGCAAGTAAATACAGAGTGAACACAAGCGAAATCGTTAAAAAGCAGAAGCGAACATTGATACATTCCATGAGCAGCATCCATACTGAACAGACGCGACATTCATGTGAGAAAGGGCGAGCTCTGTAGAGCAGACGCGAAGCACACGGAGAGCAAGGGGGACGTATCGAACAAGTAGGAATGCATAGCGTTGGTGGATGATGGCTGGGCTGGAGCGAAGTTCCCGTTGTACTCGCTATATATCTACAGAAACCTCCTAAGGTAACAGACCGATCGATAACAACAAGACCAAGGCCTTTTAGGATTTCTAGCAGATAGAAGTCAAGAGGTGTGACCTGCTTGTAGATAGCGCTTGCAACACCAAGAGTGCACATCAAAGTTGGAGCTGAGTGATCAACAGCAGTGCATCGTTTCAAAGTCCCTAAGACCTCTAATACGGCGGCTTTATCGAGGCGTTGAACAAGTTCTCCAAGGCATAGAAGAGCATTGACACGAACCTGCACTTCTCGCGTACAAAGCCATTGATGAGAGTTATGACATAAAATGGCTTCTTATGGCCCAGACCCGAGACACCATAGCTCAAGCACTACAAATACTACCAGCGAATATCAGAAAGAGACGCTAGGTAAAGGTGTAATCCTCGGCTAAGTCGGGTTATGATCACCAGGGATCTAATATACAGATCTGGAAAGAGTCGGTACAAGTATCTACTAGGAGCGGAATGGTGAGAACCAATGAACGAAAGAACTAGAAAGTTTGCAGTGAAGCCAGCGAAACAAAAAGCAAAACAGTAACTACATACGCCTTTAGCAACTATAAGGGCAATACAACTCTGAATGGTATAGCGACGTGATTGGTAAACATGAAATTGAAAACAGTAGTTCAGGACCAACTAGTACTGCTTTGCAACCGGCGTTGTGTCGGGGACCCAAGCATTCTACGTAGCATGTAAAAAGTATCAACTCACTGCGGCGACTGTTGTCTTCAAGGCAAGTCCGTGAACACGTGGTAAAATTGTATCTTTGAGCATCTGCAAAGTTTATAACAAATGTCAGTTCCTAGATTCAATTTCCAGGTAACGGAAGACAACTTTCCTAAACTTGCCCTAAACTTGTCACCATCTAAGTCACGTCCTCCAAGAATGAATCTATCCAAAAGTGTACGATGACAGAACAATACTTATACATACGCGAACTTTCCCCTGGTATCAACTTATGGAGTTGAATAATGGAAGACATAAATACCATAGGAGAATTCGATGTCTAGATGGAAGCTAAAAACACCTTGGAAGTCTATCCCAAGAAATCATTGAACCGATTCTTCGCACGTAAACTGACCTGAAAGTCAAGCTGTTTCGTGACAGCAAGAGTTCGTCGTAGAACCTCTTCCTGCATTCGTGCATCTGGATCATCATATGCCCGGACAAGCATAGGCAGCACGCTGCTTGCTAGCACCTCAGGTCCAACCTGAAAAGTCCAGAATCAGTATTTAGTTCAGATGCTCAAACCAGCGTTTGAACCTTTCTAGATGCTCTACAAGGCTCCTGTACCTTCAGACAACCAGCATACTTAGAACACCTTCAGACAGATAAGTGGTAAAAGCAAGAAGTTGCAGATCACTTTTAAGCTCTTTAATGGTGTGCGGCAGTAGTGAAGAGAGTTCTCAGACTAACACAAGACATCCACGAAATCTCCAGGACCAGCAAACCAAGAACTAACATAAGTCCTGGTGACTGAGCGTCCATCCGCATACCTTGTTGATCAATAATCCTGCATGTTTTACAAGCAGTAGCAGAGTGTCTCCATGAGCTGAGCTGAGGACAGGCAGGAGGGATGGTAACGTAGACAGCGTAAAATCATGTTTATCCTGCAGAATGAAGGTCACTTTCCAGCTTATTACATTTAGAAGCGGGACTATGCCGAAACAGAATTGCTACCTACTTAAAATCCAGACTACATTGAAATTATTTTGTAAGGCCGCCATGTATTGGCTCCACTAATAAAGAATCAAATGATCCACTCTACCAGCTTTGAATATCATTTTTAGCAAACGATTCTCGAACTTCAGAACTGTTGTCTGGCGTAGGTGAGCTCCGTGTCTGAATTAAGCCTTCCTTAGAATTTAGGTACTGTATGCATGACCGGAAAGAGGAAAACACCAAACCAGCTGGCATCGAAGTCAGGAACCAAACATGAGAGTAACTATAGAGAAGAATACCTGAGACTCGGCTATGGTGAGAACCATGGGTAACACCATGGGTTGCATAACCTCGTTACGAAGTTCAGCACAAAGAGGCACTAGCACCTTCAACCACAAACATAACAAGTACGTTCATTAGTCAAGAAGAACGGAAATAACAGCGATTTGGCAGGTACCATCATCGCAGGAAAACCTGGAAGTTATTGAGTTCACTAGATCAATCGCGGACCGAGTCATGCAATGTCAGTAAGCTACAGAACCTCCAAGAGGTTAAGGAAAGCAGTTTACCTTATATCGGAGAACCCGGGCATCAAAACCTGTCCACATTTCGCTTAGTGCTTTCAAAAAGTCTGATTTTTGCATGTTATCTCTCTCCTACGACCAATAAAACAGATGGAGGTTAATAACCCGCCTCAAGCATGCCAACCAGCGAGATACCAGGAAGGCAGCTTGACCTCTCGCGACGCAGTGCCGGTTATAATTTCTTCTCTTTTGCTCGAATTTCAAGTTCACGAGAACCCAGAACGGTCCATCTTCGACCACATCACGTAACATACAAGCAATTGTAGTAGCACATAGACTGATAAAACTATCAAAAGGATTTAATGAGAATAAGTACCAGCATGTGGTCAAGAAAACGAAGTGCTCGTAATCTAGTATCATTGCGAAAGTAAGGAGAACCTGCCAGAAAAGAAAATCCACAAGGTTAGCATAATCAAAGAGAAGTGCCTGATGATCTGTCTCGCAGTTTCTGGATTCCACTGTCGACAGGGTCATGACAGGGTAATTGCACATTCAACAAATCTACAGAGGGGTGTGCTACGACAGGTACTTAGAGGAGGGCTAGGGATCGTGTCAACTAACGCCACCTCTCCTCTAAGGAAGGAGAAGACTGGACAGCTACCTTCATGGACAAAAATCAACTCTACAATCAACCCTAAATCTTAATTTCTTACTTCTACAACTCCCAACTCTGAAATTCAAGGTTACACATAAACCCATCTATCAATTCTGTCTACATAAATTCTCCGGAATACTGGTTAAATGGAGAGAAGCATCAGAACAGCAATAAAATGCCGATCAAGGTAGCGATTTACTTGTAAAATCCATGGCGCTTGGCCTAGACAGTTCATCAGGGTTCAGCATTCGCATCAAGTCATGCAGCAGGTCAGATGGTAAACCGTCGAAGTTCTCCTTATCCCTTGCTAAATATGTGAGTGTGCTAGTATACTGGAACATAGACAAGATGAGGAGAATTAATTAAGAGGACGGAGGAGTCTCAGCAAAAAGCTGAGTCTCGAAAGAAAATAGATGGAGCCTTTGTACTGGTCAAGGATCAAACACGTTGATGCATGGGAGATAAAAGCACATACTGTTCTGAGGTTATTGTTACATTGAAGAAGAGACCGTTGTGTGAGAAGATGAAACGCCAGACAAGCAAGGCCAAAAACATCTGAAGACGTTCGTGCCGTAGCTCCTGGCCGTGTTAGCTCTGGTGCAGCATACTCCAGCAGCGGTTGCAAGGGCATCACGTTCTCCTCAACGTCGTAGTCCTGGTGTCAGTGACAGTAAGAACGTGACTATAACTTAAGGAGGTTCACAACTAAGCCTAGCGCGCGAAAGGGACACAAAAAATAAGGTTTCCATCTCCATAGTTCCATAGTTTTCAGAGTTTTTCCAGCAAATCTACCTAAGCAAGACACGGGATACTATAAAGCACATTTCCTTACTGACAATGAGATCTATGTCAATTTGAAGAAATCGACGAGCATGAAATATTGTGGGCTAAGGGAATGACTCGGTGAATTTGATCCAATTGAACAAGCCTCTTATTTACTTGATATGGGGCGCATTTACGTGTACGCCCCAGATCAAGAACAGTTGCTGTCGGTGGCACAATCTATATTTGATGTCTGTAGATTGTAGCATTTCTCTACTTCATTCTTACCATGTTGCATCTCCTTTGAGTTGAGACAACGCCCCTCTATTTCACATTCGTAAAACTTAAGTCCCTTAACCCTTGTAGGCTACATGAATATCAAACCCAAGAGAAAGTTATGTTCGAACACTTCTACCTCTTTAGAAGTCTTACCGGGTAATGGAAGGGTGGTCCACCGTGATTATCATGCGAGGCCTGCTCTGCACTGATGGCGAAACTGAAACCCGCCAGCTTCCAGGCTCCGCTAGAGGTAATGTATACTGCCTGCAAGCATCACCTAAAGCAGAACATTACCAACCCGAACACCCGATACTCAGGTGAAAAACCCAACACATGGATGTTGAGGGAAGCTATTTCAACACTATATCAAACAAAGAAAGGACACCAGATCACACCCCACTTCCAGAATGGATCACAGAGTAGGAAAGTTTTGTGATTCTATCAACGTGGTAACATAAAAGGCAGAAGTATGGCAAATGTTTACACGAGTAAAACTATAACTGACTTGATGCAGTTAACTTCTACTATCTTTTCTAACTAGCTAAGACCAGTAGACTTTGTCAATTCAAAACCGTTAGTTGTACCTTCAAGCTACCCCTCTTTCCTGAAACGAATCGCATTGACAGGGTTCAGTACAAACTTTAAGTTCCTACCTACTAAACGCTTGAACAAGTAAAATACCTCTGGTGATATGGCTCGATGAATTAGATGTGCATTATTGTGTAGAAAACCAAGTGTCTCCGCAAGTTGCAGCAGGCCATGCTTGATTTCGAGCTGACCCAGTTCCTGCACATTTCCATCGTGGCAATTATTACCGTCAAGATTATCCACCGCTTTTTCAAAACTATCATATGATACGTAGTGGTCACTGTCGAGCTTGATTGAAGGGCTGATCAAGTATATTCTGCTCCCTGGGAAGATGAGAAGCAGAAAACTCTATCAACCATCCCTCGACTCTTTTCTGGGTTAATCAGGAACGGGTTATCCAAAGCTTCAGTGAGAAACCTTTAGTGCTTTTTAATAACAAGGAAACCAGGTTAAGAATCTAACAAGGGAATCTAGGCAGCACCAACAGTCATCGTCCCATAAATCCTCCTCCTGGTCTCCATGTAGCAGATCCCTCATTTTCGGTTTGAAAGGTGATGTGTTTCTTTTTCTTTTTTCGCTCTAGGTCCACATCAACCCCAGTTATGTTGTCCACAAACGTGATCATACTCTCTAACACGTTCGATCTATCTTGGTGACTCGATTTATCACGCGAAGACAGTATAGTCGTCATATGTACGAACTGATCCAGGAAACAACAATCAGTAATGAGAATTGAGCTACTGCAAGGAGAAAAGACGATTGAAGTAGAAAATGAACCTACCAGATTTTGTAGCTCCTTCGGAGTACTGGTTACATTGTCCAGTCTACCAAGTACATTGGCTACGGATGCAAAAATTGGTTCCGTCACCATAGCCATAGCTCCCTTGCTCTCATCTAGCCCTTGTATCACCCTAACTACTCCTGGATGTCTCAGTCTCATAAGCTGTGCCGCATCCGCTCTCACAATATCCAGAAACGCGTCCTCTGCAGCTTTAGAAATCCCCGCTTTTAATCTGAGATCAATCAAAGATTTCTTGTCCAGAACCCAAACACAGACTTCAGGATTATGAATCTGCATGGCTTTATTCCTCGGCCTCCCTGTATAAAGCTTCCAAATCAATCCTGGACCTCCAGATCCCACTTGCTCTAAAAGTTCGTAGTCCTGTAGGGGTTTCGGGCCGGTCACTTCCTGCACCGTACTCTGCACTGTCTTCTCAATCACCGCTGCCGTCTTGGCCAGCGCCTGCCTGAACGACTTCATATCGAGCGACATTTTATTCGAGGTACTTGTAAGTACCTCTCCAATTAGTACTCAGGTTCAGCTCTCTGTCCCACTTTCCTTCTATCCGCAAATAAATCCTCTCAAACACATGGAAACCCCGAATAATGTAGTGATCGCGGCTGCGGCTCTCCTTCAATTTAAAAAGTTTCTCCAAAGTCCATCCTTCTCTTCCCCGTTAAACCTTTCTCAGAAACCCGACGCAGACAGCCGATTCAATTACCTCCATTCCCATTCTATACACCAATTTCCTCAACTATTTCAAAACCTAGTCAAATCGACAGCAGCAACAAGTCCTCCTCCTCCTCCTTCTCCCTCTCTCCCCTCACTAACTCACTCACTTGGCTTCGCACAAAAGCAAAGCTACAACCTACAGAAACTACGATCTTCACCCCCTTACCCCACTCCGTTGTCATGCAGCACATGGGCGAGGAATTGATTTTAGATTCGTCCACTTCTTTTTCATCAGCATTGTCTCTTTCACTCACTTCTTTAGCAAACCAGACCGGAGTCCAGTTCAACTGACCGAGCTCAAAGGCACATGACATGCAAAGTAATGCTCCTCGAATGATTGATTCAGAAGTGTACGGTCTGAACCCAGACATCTAAAGTCAACCGACACGAACTTACGCTAACTTGTTAGTCTGTCAGGTCAGCAAATTTAGCAGCCCCTTCATTTGGCAACCAGCTAGTGCAGCTTAGACACGACTTCAGGCCCCACTCAATCCGGGGTGAAATGCTTCTTCTTAACTGTGCGCAAATTTGATTTCAGGAAATTTAGTTGCACAAGGGTGAAAAGCTAATTATAAGTGTATACATGTACACTTCATGGGCAAGAGCAAAGCTAGCCCAATATTTATCGTCTTAGGCAAGCTTATGGGGGAGAGGGGCGGAGAGTGAGAGAGGGACGCTCTAGGAATTTCTTACTTTTAATTTCCAATTTTATGTTATGTTGTATATTACAAGTGAAGTAAATGTGCGACTTTTATATCTTTCAATTTTGGTTTCGATGGTACCGAATCGAAAGTTTTGAGAGTTCGTGAAGAAGACATGAGCACACTTATTACATTGGAGAATGATGGATTGGATATTTTGTTTCAAATGTTTTGGTTGCCATACTTGTTTTCATGGAAACCTTGTGTGCAAACTATAGAGAGGTGAAATAGAAACTTTTATTTTTTAGAGTTAAAAGAGTTAGCATTTACTAATTTGAATAGAATATGAGTGGGTTGTGGGTTTGAGGTACGGGGAGATACAAGACGGAGCATTCTATATTACCATCTTTAGTTATATGATAGTTATGGTTTCATCGTGATGTGTTGTTGTCTAGAGCGATGATGCAAGATACACCGTACCTTGTGTGTCAAAGACTCTTTACTTTGCAAGGGATGAAAACCCATTGACAAATATTTACAAAGATAGATAATGATTAGACCATTCAAGTGGTTGATGTGAGGAATGCAACCACATTAACACATGAGCTTACAAGTGTTATATCAATCTCTTGTTGATCATTTGGGATATACCAATAAGGTTATTTAAGCTATATTTTGATGTGTGTGTTTATTCCATGTCCTTGCATCCCTTGATGAGCACCCAAAGGTTAAGGAATAAGGTAAAATACCAATATCCAAGCAAAGATCAGCCCAAAATTCACTTGAATAAATTCAATCATCATTATTCTCCTATATCTATATCCACCAAAAGTGAATTATAGAGCTTGAGCACATGTCATTGTTTGTGGTTGCAATATTGCAAAGTTAACAATTACATTAGGGTGTTTTCAAATCTAAAATTAAAGGTTCTCTATGGTAACGTGAAATTCTTGTAAAAAAATTTACAGGTTAGATATTTTTTGCTTATTGTTTGATTTGATTTGCACATGATTCTTTAGATGAGTTTGTATGGTTCTTATTGTCTCCCCCATGATGGTATTTACATTATACTAAAGGAGGATATGCATGGTAGAGGCAAGTATATGGATGCTAGATATGCTATATATCTGGGCCAAGGATTAAGCTATGGTACATAAAGATTCTATTTGGGCTCCACTTTTCAAGATATAGTCTTGGTCATAAGATACTATAGATTCTACTTGGTTATAATGATATACATGTTTAGGTGAGATAAGAGTGTATAGTAGAGCAACAAAAGCTCTACATCCTCTGTCTAAGGCTAACTCCATTTTCTCTAATTACATCCTTTGCAAAGAAAGGAAGTACTATTATAGGTTTTGGAGTATCAACTTGAGTAGCTAGTATGTTATGCTCAATTGCTTTTGCTCATATAATTTGCTTAACAATATGTCTAACTTTAAAAGGCTTATTAGAGATGGTTTATGAGCATCTTAGAGATTACTTCTAAGTAGATGATACTTCTAGTAGATTAATGGACTTGTATTAAGTGGTAAACATGAGAAAATTTATAGGTTAGTGAGTAAGGCATTAGATGTTAAATGACTTGTCATGATAAAGAAGAAAATAGGGATGTTAGACAAATTATGGTTAGGGATGTCTTATTGTGCCTTATTAGCTATACCATTATCTTTCAAAATTGTTCTCACTTCCAACAACACCTTAGTTTATACTAATTTTGGAGTTCCTACATCTAGAGCTTACTAAATTGTTTCTCATAGCTTTAGATAACTCTTAAATATTCACCAAGATTGTGTTATCTTGCAAATGGATGTTTTGAATGTCAAGTTATCATTTGACATGTTTAAAAATCTTAGGACATCTAATGGATCTTTGGAAAGTATTTTTGTTACATGTAGTCCTTCTTTTGTTCTCCTTTTTCTCTTCAGTACTAACAAGGGTAAGCTCTATGCATGATGCATGGGAAAAGAAAATCATGAAGCCATGTGTAGTCATTATCACCACATGTTATCCCAAATCCATTGATCATTCCCATCCCTACATATTATTGGGGAGAAAGCCCATGAAAACATACACAGTCCTTGTCCTCACCCATCTTTCCAATTCAGTCCTCATATGTTGTGCTTGTCTCCAAAGGTAGTTCTATCTATCTTCCCTTCCTTGTCTATCGTCTCAATTGTGTTTGTCATTATAGAGTTCCATCTAAATTCCATCAGTCATCCCCCATCCCCATCTATTGTCCTTCTCCCAAAACCAATTCCATCCATCTTCCCTATCCCATCCATTAGTACAAAGTTTTGTCCAAATTCTTTCCATTATCACTATCCTTGTCTCTAAAAGTAAATATGTCCATCCTTCCTTGTCTTCATCTATTGTCTAAGTTCTATCTATCAACATAAAGTTCCATTTGTAGTTACATGTAACTACCCTACTTTAGTTGGCGACATTCACCTTTTAAAGGCAAGTGAGAAGTAAGATAGCTTCTCACAAGAGTTATTCATATAGTTAACTATTGGTCCAACATAAGGACCTCTTATATATGATCTATATTTTCCATATCTTATTATTTACTCTCTTTTTTCTACCACTTGCCTTGCCAAGTTGTATTCCTTAAGAGATAATATATATGTTGTGTGTCTTATAGAACAGATTTGGTGCTTTTAATCACCTAACTACCAAGCTTCATCTCGTGGGCTTGAAAGTCAAGGCACCAATGTGTAGGATGTGGTACTCTTTAGGTGTCTTTTGTCACTTCTAGCTTTTATAAGAATGTATAATGTTTACAAATGGCTTATGCATCCTTAAAGAGCCAATAGGGTCCAAGAATTTTATCACATGTCTTTCAAGTACTACCTTTTGTAGTGTATATTTGCATGTGGATGACCTTACTCTACTAGGAGAGATTTATAGATGGCATTTGTTGTACTTTCCTTTAATATTGCTTGTTAACCTACCTACTTACTTTGCACAATTCCTCCTTCTCTTCCCTTCCCTTCCCATTGTATTTAAAAGTCTATGATAGAAGGATGATGGGATTCTTCAATAATATCATTAAATTATGGAATTTTGAGTATGTGATAATGGCCTAATGTATAGACAAACATCTTGATTGATTTTTATTGAAGAACAGGCTTATTATTCATGGATTAGATTCTTCATATAACACTTTTTAGGAGCTGAGTACTCTAAACCTCTTTGCTTTCCTCCCATTTTCTAGTCGTTGATATGTTAATCTTGAAGAGGTATATATCAAAGATAAAGGAAAAATCAATTTCTCTCCATATACTTTTGTGTTAGACTTTTGTATCCTTGTGCACAATATGATCTTCCATTCTTTGCTCTATTGCACTTTGATTGGATGAAAGGTTTACAATCCTTAGGCTACATAGGCTACTCTCATTTAGTTGTAAGAGAATGTAGAATTTTACTCTTACTTTACACAAACATGTTTTGTCTTGTATATTCTAACACTTTCCTCTTGTCTCTTCGATTTCACCAAAGGTTTGTAGGTTTTCTTGATGGAACTACAATTCAAATAGACTTTGAATTTGCTTCTAGTTGTAAAATAGAATGAAAAATTATAATATTACATAAATAAAAGCTATTTTCCTTCCATAGTTATAGGATGTTCTTTTATCCTTTGGAATGTTGCTTCTAATTGGACCAATAGTTTATTTTCTTCCTTGATGGCCTTATAATTTTAATAGGCTATACATACATTTCCTTCTACTTGTAGAAGATGACGTAAAGCCTTTTAATATATCAATTGTGCTACTAGGGCATGTCTTTTTGTGGCAATAGTACAACCTCTTGGATCTTAGATTGATCTTAAGTTATGGCATTCTGACTTACAACACTTATTTCTCTATAGTGATTAGGTTCTACATAGGTTTGGTCTAACCATCTACATATTCATTACTCCCATTGAATATGATGCTACCTGAGATGAAATATGATTTCATATGACTAGATGCCCTTTTGTAGGATAGAAGGTAGCTCCCCATAATACCATTGGAGATATAGTATTTGAGATGGCTTAAGAATTTGGACACTTTGCTTAAAGAAAACATTGGTATGTATTGAAAATGACCAAAGTTAAAGCAAACTTGTGTATTGTCCAAGAAATTAGTTAATAATAGCAAACTACTACAAGCCCCATCCATGATGCATGTTGCAAAAAGACCCCTTCCCATCCATCAATCTCCATTCTCAAATATATTTCCAAAGGCAATTCTCTCTTTTGTTCCATCTCCAAAAATAGTTCTACCTATCCTTGCTATTAGGTCCCCATCCTTGGACAGCCTTGTACTTTCTTATCCGTCCATCCATCCACATTTATTTTGTCCCTCAAACATCCCCATTCTTTCTCTTTCTCTTTGTCCTTAGTCACCTACAAGATTATCACCCTACTATCATAAGCAACAATCATGTTTTAAAGGTCAGTAAGATGTTGTGGTTATGGATCCCAAACATGAAAGAATCTAAGAAGGTATGATAAGTAATCATCCTTGATAAGTAAAAGAGTAGATTAGCAATAGCCAAGGTTTTCAATCATAAAGGTATATAATAGTGTAATCTCTTTGTTCCTTTGATCTTGGCAGTATATTGACTTATAGATGTAGTGTTTGGCAAATTTGTTAAGGATTGCATGAGAGCTTACCATACAAGACAACCAATGCAATCACTTTTGCTTTCTTGTTTTGGAACCTTCTAAATGAAGATTACCTTGTTACAAGCCATGATGATGCATGAATGCTAAATAGGGATATCTAGTTTGGTATGATAACTAGTTGAAACATATTTTTCTCTATAAAGTTCAACCAAACTATTGTATTGACCATAATCAACAATCATTAATCATGGCCATGAAGAGGATACTAGTCTAGAGTTTGAAATTTTAATTATTATCAAAAAATAATATTAATTAAAGAATTATTACTTCTTGTAGTAGTGTAGTGTATTAAAGAAAATTTATTCCTTAATATGTGGCTTTGAATAAAGATTTTATAATTTTTAGATCCATAAGTGTTTCTTATGCAGATTTTCCTACACTTCAAGGATAGCACATGTGAATGAATCCTTAACTTTGTTGTTGCATCAAGCAGGAACACATGCTTATGTGGATTAGATGATTCTTTGCCTAGTAGCTTTAGTTGCTCCAATAATTGTTGATTTTTGGATGTAAGAACTTCATACGTGTATAAGTAATGGACAAGGAAGTACTCATCATTATCTTATTTGTAATTATCTCCCTATCATTGAGTTCTTTAGTGAATAATATCTTGAATCTTAGAGGTACCTTTGAGTTTTAGCCATAGATTAATGTCATTTAGTTCAATTATAGCTTTCTAAGTCCATGGTAAATGTACAATATGGAGTTTACAAACAAGTTAGTCAAGACTAATGAAGCGACAAATAGACCAATTAGCCAAGAATCATAAAAATAATATAGAAGCATCTAGGAAGCAATTTAGTACATTCCAAGTATCGAGTAATTTACATGAAAAGTGGTGATTTCTAGGAGGAAATTTCTTGGAAAGCTTGTCAACTAGGTTAGCTTGCATGCCAAGTAAGCAACTTTTGGATGGAAGCTTCTTGACTAGCTTAGCTTGCATGCCAAGTAGGAAAATTCTAGAAGGAAGCTTCTTGAAAGCTTCCTAGTTAGCTTGGCTTACACTCTAAGAAGATGGTTTTTAGAAAGCTTCTTAAGAAGCTTCTCAAGAGCCCTGTATATTCACTATAAATACCAAAGCTCAAGTTTATGCTAGAGATTTGGAGTTTCTCTCATTCAAGAGTCCCAATGTAATCTTTCACTTTGATCTTCCATTCTGTTATTTCTCTCCTTGGTCTTTTACATTAGTGTAAGAGTAGGAATAGGATGGATGGAAGTTATAGACCACCAAATCAATTTTTGCCAAACCATTGGGATTTTTGTGTCCATATACTACAAAGCATTGGTTCACACAATTCATCATCTAACACTTTAGGCAAAAATTTCTAAATGTGATTACTTTGTTCGATAAACCCTTGGTACTTCAGATTGTAACTTATGGAGAATGGTGGATGTGTTACATCTACATGTTAACTTATATAAATAGTAGCTATTGGATAGAGTAGTAGCCATGGCGGCAATGTTTAAAGTTATCATTGCTATGTAGCAACAAATTGAGGACCTTACTTGATTGTTGGAAGAACAAGACCACCAATGACAAGAGGACATAAAGAGAGCACCATTTTGAGAAGGAGAAGAGTGGATCCAATTTCCAAAACCCATGATATTTGAAGGCAAGAATCTCTTGAAACTACCAATCTTCAAGATGAACAAAAATAGATTTTGTTGGCTTCCAACCAATTGGATGGAGTACCAAAGCTATGAGGGTGATTCCAAGTGGAGCAAGCTGAATGGCAATTTGTTGCACCAGTCTTGACTTGGGAAAAATTCAAGAATGCAATAATTGGTTGATTCAAGCTATAAATGCCACATGAGCTACATGCAATAAGTTGGTAGAGTTGAAATAGATTGGATATGTATAAAGTTCCATTACATAATTCCAAAACACCATCATGCAAATTCTAAATATACCAGAAGGTGAAGCTCTAGATTGATTTATGAGGGGCTTGAAGTCACAAACCAAATTAGAGGTAATTATGCAATAGCTACAACACTTGGAGGAAGCTATGCGATTGAGCAAATGCTTTGATTCCTTGGTTGCAACAACTTGATCTTGACCTCCATAGAACCTACCAATACACTACACATGGGTGGAGGACTTGGCACCAATGGAGATTGATACCATTCAATAAAGACCACCTGGTACCATAAATAGAGAAAATTTGAAACAAAATGGTGGTTATTTTATTGTTGCCAAATTGGACATCGCATCATTGAATGTTTACTCAAGAATGGGTGGCCTCAACAAGTCGTCCAGATGGAGTTTGTGGAGTTTAATGATCAAGGAAATGGGAATCCAAATAGAAGATTTTGAGTCACCTATTGAGAACTTGATTAGTTCAAATAGGATCAAAGGCTCAACCTATGCAAGTTTGCTTCACTTGCAAGGTATGATATCTAATCATAGTTTTAGGATTTTAGTTTATTTTGGTTGATTCTAGAAGTTCAAAGAATTGCCTATCCTTGCAATTAGCAAAGGAATTATATATTTGTATTAAGCCAGTAATTGGAAGGAGATTGATGATGACGGATGGTAGAAAGGATTCTGTACTTTGTACCTCACACCTTATTACATTCAAGATTAGGAAGGAGCATTTGGAGTGTATGAGGTTTGTAGTGGCACTCCTACATTATGATGTAATTTTGGGTTTACCTTGGCTTGAATGTCATAAGGCTCAATTTGATTGGATCCATGACAAATTCAAATACAACACCAAGGTAAGAACTTCCAATTAGGTTGTCTGGCACCTTTGAGTAAGACACCTAAGAATAGTCAGTCCCAAGATAAGAAGTTTGTCAAGAAAGTAGCCATAAAGCAAGCTTTGAAGGAAAATAAGTCCCAAGATGAGAAGTTTGTCAAGAAAAGATCCATAGAGCAAGCTTTGAAGGAAGATAAGTCACAAGATGAGAAGTTTATCAAGAAAGCAACCATAGGGCAAGCTTTAAAGGAAGATAAGTCCCTAGATGGAAATTTTGTTAGTGAAGTAGCTATGTAGCAAGCTTTGGAGGAAGATAAATCTATTTTCATGGTGTGGATCAAGCAGATTGCACAAGGAGAATCCAAGGAGGGTCAAGAGCCTCATCAAGCAATGGTTGATCAAATAGTTTAGGATTTTGGATGTGTTTTTGGATGATCTACCAAAGGGATTACCCTTTGATTGTGGTATGCCCTTCAAGATTAAGTTATTGCCAAGGAGTACTCTTGTGAGTAGACCAATCTATCAGCTCTCACCAAAAGAGTTGGAGGAGTTGTAAACAACACTGATATAGTTGTTGGAGAAATATTTCATACAACATAGTACATGTCTTTGGAGGCACCGATATTATTTGTTCCAAAGAAGGACGGGGGACTTGTTTTTATATTGATTACCATGGGCTCAATAAACAAACAATGAAGAATGCATATCTCTTGTCTTGAATTGATGACTTGCTTGATCAATCAAATGGATCACGATACTTCTCCACTCATAGCAACTATTTGCAAATCCCCATTGATAGGGAGGATGTGCAAAATATTACCTTTTGCACAAGGTATGGGTATTTTGAATGGAGAGTTCTACCTTTTGGGCTCACTAATGCTCTAGTAATCTTCATAGATCAAATGTATTAGGTCTTGGATAGACCATTGGATTGTTACTATGGTGGTGTTCTTGGATGATATTTTAATCTATAATAAGACATAAGCAAATATGCAAATCATGTGCAAGAAGTCCTAAGGCAACTACGTCAATTGAAGATTTATTGCAAGAAGTCAAAGTGTGCGTTTTGGCAGAAGGAAGTTACCTTCTTGGGTCACAAGATCTCATCAAAAGAGATCAAGATGGAAGAGGAGAAAATCAAAGCCATTATCGATTGGCCTACTCCAAAGGATACCACATAGGTGCAAGCATTTAATGAATTGACAAGTTGTTACTAATGGTTCATCTACTATTATATGCATGTGGCAACACCATTGACCAATCTCTTAGGCAAAAACTCAAGCTTTCAATGGACCACCAAGCATGAAAAGCATTCCAAAAGCTTAAACATATGATGTCTTCAAGACCCATTCTTCAACCATATGATCCTAAACTACCTTGTATGGTTGACTTTGATGCTTCTAACTTTACCATTGGAGCTATGTTGTAACATGAATTCTCAGATGGGTTATATCCCATTGCCTTTGTGTCTTGCCTATTATACACCATGGAAAGGAATTACGCTATAGGAGACCAAGAACAACTAGCAATGGTATATACCACCAAGGTATAAAGGCATTATCTATTGGAAAAACAAGTGATCATGCAAACCAATCACAAACTCTTGTTGCAAACATTACATTTGGAACACATGATTGCATTTAGAAAATTTTGCATAAAGCATGATCATATTCAAAAAATTCTATACAAATGATCACATTCAAAAAGTTCTACCCAAAGCATGAGGTGATGAACTATGTGAAATGATGCTTGGGAAATACCCAAACACAAAAATCCCAATGATTTGGTGAAAATAGATTCGGTAGTCCATCAATTCCATCCATCCCATTCTTGCTTTGATACTAATGTAAAAGACCAAGATTAAGGAGAAAAATAGGAGAATGGAAGATCACATTCAGACAATTGATTGTGTAGGAAACTCCAAATGCAAAGCATGAGCTTCTGCTTTGGTATTTATAGAGAGCGTACAAGACTCTTGAGGAGCTTCTCAAGAAGCTTCCTTGAGCTGCTTTCTTGGAATGCAAGCCAAGTCAATTAGGAAACTTCTCAAGAAACTTCCTCCTAGAAGTTGTCTACTTGGCATGCAAGCTAAACTAGTTGGAAGCTTCTAGAAGCTACCTACTTAGGGCTAAGCTAGTCAAGAAACTTCCCAAGAAGCTTCTTCCTAGAAATTACCACTTGGCATCCACGTTTTCCAATACTTGGGAGGGTACCAAGTAGCTTCCTCAATACTTTTAGAATATTCTAGGCTAGTTTGGCCCATTTGCTACTTTGTAAGCCTTGATTAACTAAGTCAATAAACTCCATATTGTTACATGATGTGATGTTTCACTTTCTATTCTCCTATTTTTCTCTTTGGTCTTTTATAGTCGGATTGATATGAAGCAATTTTGATTGAGAAAGTTGTGCCTTCAATGAAAAAAAGAAACACAATTTCAAGGCAAAGTCACTTCATGGTGAAATAGCCTGCTTTGAAACAAATAAATCATCACAATCAAGATTGGTTAGAGAGAAATTGATGAATTGTGATTATGAGTGTGGTTAATTCATGACAAGACTACAATTGAGTACTTGTTACTCTCTTTTGGGTGTGGTTTCTACCAAAGAGGCTAAAGATGCAATCAAGAAGAATTGCTTTTTTCAGTTTTTACTTTGTATTTGACCATTTCTAATTGATTATTTATTGATTACCACAAAAGTGATACTTGTTACACCCTATAAATACCAAAGTCCAAAGTCATGTTAGACATTCAAAGTTTCCCTCATTCAAGAGTTCCAAATATGATCTTTCACTTTGATCTTCCATTCTCTTATTTCTCTCATTGGTCTTTTGCAATGTCAATCTAATACTTATCAATAGTATAAATAGAAGAAAAGTTATGGTGCCTACATTTTTCAAAATGTTCAAGTTTTGTTATTTTTTGTTATCTTTTTATAAAGGTGAGAAGTAAGAAATTGAAGCATATGGTGTCCTCATGACCCATCCTTCAACCGTATGATCCTTAACTACCTTGTGTGCTTGATTTTGATACTTCTAACTTTACCATTCAAGTCATTTTGCAGAAATTTCCAAATGGGATACATCCAATTGCTTTTGTGTCTCATCAACTAAACAATGTAGAAATTAATTACTCTACTTGGGATCAAGAAAAACTAGTGATGATATATACCACCAAGGTATGGAAACACTATCTTTTGGAGAAACAAGTGATCATGCAAATTGATCATAAACCTTTGTTGCAAACTTTACATTTGGAGCACATGAAGAGTTGACATTGTAAATGAGAGTAAAAACTACATTTTTTATATCAAGATCAAGCATAAAACTAAAAAATTCCAACTCATCCTTGTGCCCTATCACAAAGATCAAATTTGAAGACTCTTACCAAATCTCTCATCATGGTAGCAATTAAGATAGTGTCAATTGACTCAAAGTCCAAATTGAGTTTAGAACCGCTTTAGAGAAAGATCTTTTCTTTTAGTTGGTACAAGGTTGTCTTGCAATACATGGCAAGGATTACAATACCTTTTCACTCAAAGACGGAATTTTATGTTGCAAGAAATGCATCTATGCTCTAACTTTAGGTGATCTATGCTTGACATGACTTCAAGAAGTGCATGACTTACCAGTTGTAGGACATATGGGAGTAGACAAGACCTTGAGTAATCAACAAAAAAAAATAGTGGTGGCCAAACATGGCACGTGAAGTTCAAGAATTTATTTGATCTTGTGAGAGTTACTAATGTAACAAAGCTAGCAACCAAAAACTAGGTGGATTGCTCCAACCACTTCCCATCCCATTTGCTTGATGGGACATGTGAGCTTTGTCCATGACCTATCATCCTCAAACTAATGCGCAACTAGATATGAAAATTGCTCCTTGGAAGATATGCTTTTTATTCTTTCAATGTTCACCATGCCAATTGAGATGAGTGTCTTCTTGCTACTAAGTTTACCTACAAGTAGGCAAGCACTAGATTCTCTCCCTTCTTCCTTAATTGTGGCTAAGACACTTTTTTTCTAGATTCCCTTCTTGCTCCTCTGCCATCTCATGTTCCTCTTACTTTCACATTCTTATCCATAATATCTCACTCCTTATAACAAGCCAAATCTCATCTCCTTGTTGCTCAAAATTGTCAAAAGCAATATGTGGATCAACATCATCATTATCACACCTTTCAACAAATGATAAGGTCATGCTTCTAGCAATCTACCCCTCCCACTTGGTAACCAAGTTTGTAAACTTGCTCATGATTAGATTGGTCCATTCGATATCACCCAAATCAGTTCTCCTATTGCTTATCAACTTGCCATGCTTAGTCATATACAAATTCGCCTTATCTTTCATGTTTCAAAGTTGAAACCCTTTGTTTCTAATCCATCTTCCTTTTCCACTCATGTCCAACTCCCTATTCTGCTCCCAATCCTTGTAAATGATCATGAGGGGTATGAATTTGATCATATCATTGCATTTTGTAACATTAAACATGGCAACCAACAACACATTGAGTACACATTCCTTTGGAAAGGGTATCATCTTCATGGTACCACTTGGAAGTCTCTTTCTAATCTCCATAATGCAAAAATATCCATCCAAGAGTTTGAAGCTTCCATAGTGATGAGGATGTCATCAACTAGCATTGGAGGAATATGTTACAATATAGAATTTACAAACAAGTCAATCAAGCATAATAAAGTAGCAAATAGGCTAAATTAGCCAAGAATTATAAGAATGTTTTAGAAGCATCTAGGAAACTTCTTGGTATCTTCCAAGTATCAAGTAACGATTATGCCAAGAAGGTAGCTTCTAGAATGAAGCTTCTTGGGAAACTTATTGACTAGCTTAGCTTGCATGCCACATAGGTGGCTTCTTGAGAAGCTTCCCAAGAGCCTTGAATGTTCCCTATAAATACCAATGCCTAAGCTTATGCTAGGTATTTGGAGTTTCACTCATTCAAGAGTTCTTACACTCTGGTCTTCTATTATCCTATTTTTCTCTTGACCTTTTATAATATGTACTATGTTGTATGAAATCCTTCTCCAAAAACTTAGTCAATGTTATTCAAAGTTCTTTTTAAATCCTTTGGTGAGAGGAGATAGATTGATCTACTCATTGGAACACTACTTGGTAATAGCTCAATCTAGAAAAGCATACTCAATCAAAATGTAACTCCTTTGAAAGATCATCCAAAAGCATATTTATAAATTCTTCAATTATATGATTAACCATTGCATGTTGAAGTTTCTTATCTTCATAAGATTCTCCTTGCATAATTGACTTTATCCATATAAAAAATAGGAATATCTTCCTCCAAAGTATATTTTAGAACAATTATACTAACAAACTTCCCATCCAAAGATTGATTACTCTTAATGTAAAAGAACAATATCAAAGAGAGAAATAAGAGAATGGAAGATCACATTAGGATACTTGGGTGTGTGGGAAACTTTGAATGTCTAGCATGAGCTTTGGCTTTGGTATTTATAAGGAGAATAAAAGGCTCTTGAGAAGCTTCTCAAGAAGCTTCCTTGAGCGTCTTTCTTGGAGTGCAAGCCAAGTTAACCAGGAAGTTTCTCAAGAAGCTTTCTTCTAGAAGCCACATACTTGGCATGGAAGCTAAACTAGTTGGAAGTTTCTAGAAGATTCCTTTTAAAAACTATCTACTTGGTGTAATTCTCCAAGGATAGGATAATTGAAGAGAAACACATATTGGGAAACACCCAATTTTACACTCAAACCTCCGATGCCCCAAAGGAGCACCTTCTCTTTATTATGTAGACAAAGAGGATCTCTCCAAGGAAGCTCCACCATAGGATTAGGCACACAAATAGGTGATATGTCAACAAGCTCCACCCTTGGATTATTTACTTGGATTGGTGACATCTCTGTAGTGGTCTTATTTATTTGGTCAAACAAACTTTGATCCAAAGGGAATCTTTTAAGGAATCTTCTTGTATGAATCTCATAATCACATGGGTGAGATACCATTGGAAAGCTCTCAATGGGAAAAACCAAGGGGGAGGGAAGACTAATCTCTTGTCCTCAAGGAGTGTAATCTACACATTTTCAAGGCCTAATTCATCCGTTTAGGCCTCCAAAATTGCCTTTAAAGATTTCAAGCATATTTTAGTTCTTACTCTATTAGTAGAAGTCCCCTTTTGGTGATATCACTTTTTGATCTATTTAGTCCATCATGTGTAACATCCTTTCAGATATTACCAAACCAATTCTCACCTTTAAATCATATGTCTAGCTATTGGTTCAAAGGTTTTCAAGTCTATTCAGTTTCTGCTCTATTAGTAGAAGTACTCTTTTAATGACACTTTTAACTGATCTATTTTGACCATCATGTATAACATCATCCCAGATGTTACTAAACTAAATTTCACATCTAGATCATATGGCTAGCTCTTGGTATTACACTTGGGGTGCAAGCTAAGCTAGTCGGGAAGCTTCCCAAGAAAGCTTCTTCCTAGAAGTTACCACTTGGCATGCACATTATCCAATGCTTGGGAGGATATCAAGTAGCTTCCTAGTTACTTTAGAATATTCTAGGCTATCTTGACCCATTCACTACTTTGTTAGTCTTGATTAACTTTGTCACTAAACTCCATATTGTTACATATTCCCCCACTGCTAATTGGTGACGTCCTTGTCGCCATTGAAGCTTCAACCTCTTGAATGGCCGTTTTTGCATTATGTAGATGAGAAAGAGGCTCCCGAGTGGCATCATGAAGGGGATACCCTTTCTAAAGGACTTTGTACTCTGCACGTTATTGACGGCCTTGTTGAATATAGCAACGTGCAAGGATATGATCAACTCCATACTCTTAATGATCATTGACAAGAGTGGGAGGAGGAGGAAGTTGGACACAAGAGGGAAAAATAGATGGATCAGGAACAAAAGGTTTCAACTTGGAAATATGAAAGACAAGGTGGATGTGCATATGATAAGGCAAGTTGTTGATGATAAGCAAGTTGATAAATAACAAGAGAAATGATTTGGGTGATATCAAAGGGCGATATCCAATTAGGAGCAAGTTTAAAAACTTGGCTATATGGGAAGGGTAGGTTACTAAACAAGAGCATGATTTTATTACCAACTTGAAAAGTGAGATCCCGATGATGGTGGTTTGTATATTATTTCTGACAATTTTGAGCAACAAGGAGATGAGATTTGGCTTGTTGGAAGGATTGTGATATGGTGGTCAAGAAGGTAGAAGTATGAGGGATATGAGATAGAAGAGGAGCAAGAAGTGAATTTGGAACAAGTAGATCTTGGCTAAAATTGAGGAAGAAAAGAGAGAATTTGGTGCTTGCTTGTTGGAATTATTGTATGCAAACTCCGTAGTTGCAAGACATTCACCTCAATTGGTATGGTGAACATTGACAAAGGCACAAAGCATATCCTCCAAGGTTAGATTTTCATGTTCAATTTTTCCATCAGTTTGAGGATGATAGGCCATGGACAAAGCAAGCTTGGTGTCTAGTATCTAGAAGTGCCTGCCAAAACTTTCTTGTGAATTGAGGATCATGGTCAGAGATGAGTAAACAAGGCATACCATGATGCTTGAAGACAATGTTGAAGTAGATTTGTACCAATATTGGAGCATCTACATTATCAAAGGTTGGTGCCATATAGATTTGCTTACTAGGCTTATCCCCAAACACCACTATCATTGTGTAACCTTTCTTTATCTTGGGCAAGGATGTAATAAGATCCAAGCTCAATTGTTCCTATCTAGCAAATAATAAGGAGTGGTTGAAGGAGTCCACTTGGTTTTTGGTTGTTGGCTTTATTATGTTGGTAGCTATCACATGATTGGATTAACTCTCAAACATCTTATGCCATGTTGGGCCACCACCATTTTCATTGGAGGGTACCCAAGGTCTTGTCCACACCCATGGGACCAACGATTGGTAAATCATGGGCTTATTGGAGACGCATAACTCAGAGATCACATTTGGCTGGAACATATATCCGGTCCTCATGAAATAGAAGACTTTCCTTGAAGGAGAAGGTGTTGTATTCCTTGTCACATGTTGCAAGATTACCTTGTACCATTTGAATGAAGGGATCTTGTTGTAGAGTTGTCCTAAACTCAATTTGGACCTTGGAGTCGACTAACATCATTGTAATTGCCACCATGATGAGAGGAAGAGATTTCAAATCAGGTCATCATGATAGGGCATCAGGGATGACATTAAACTGACATGGTTTGTACTCAAGTTTGATATTACACAATTGTAGTTGCTCCTCCCATAAATGATGTTGACTCTTCATGTGTTCCAAATGTAATATCTGCAACAAGGGTTGTGATTGGTTTGTATGATTACCTATTTCCCAAGAGATAATGTGTAAAAGACCAAAATAGAGGAGAGAAAAGGAGAATGGAAACTCACATTGGGACACTTGAATGAGGGAAAACTCCGAATGCCTAGCATGAACTTCAACTTTGGTATTTATAGGTAGCATACAAGACCATTGAAGCTTCTCAAGAAACTTCCTTGAGCCGCTTTCTTGGAGTGCAAGCCAAGTTAACTAGGAAGCTTCTCAAGAAGCGTCCTTCTAGAAGCTGCCTACTTGGCGTGCAAGCTAAGCTAGTTAGAAGCTTCTAGAAGCTTCCTTCTAGAAGCTACCTGCTTAGGGCACAAGTTAACTACTTGGGAAGCTTCCCAAGAATCTTCTTAGATGCTTCTAGAATATTCTAGGCTATTTTGTCTTATTATCTACTTTGTAAGCCCGACTAACTTTGTCGCTAAACTCCATATTGTTACATATTCCCCCGCCGCTAGTTGGTGACGTCCTCGTTGCCAGTGAAGTTTTGAATTCCTTGATGGCTGTTTGTGCATTTTGGAGATGGGAAAGAGGTTCCCATGTGGTATCATGAAGGGGATACCCTTTCCAAAGGACCTTGTACTCCGTATGTTGGCAATGGGCTCGTTGAATATGGCGACGCGCAAGGATATGATCAACTTTGTACTCCTCATGATCATTGATAGGGATAGGAAGAGGGGGAGGTTGGACTCGAGAGGAAAAGGAAGAGGGATTAGGAACAAATGGTTTCAACTTGGAAACATGAAAGACAGGATGGATACGCATGTGACAAGGCAAGGCAAGTCGATAAGCAATAGGAGAGACAATGTGGGTGATATCAAAGGGTCCTATCCAATTAGGGGGCAAGTTTACAAACTTGGGTATCAAGTGGGAGAGGGAGGTTACTAGGGGATAACATGACTTTATCACCAACTTCAAAGGTGAGATCACGACGATGGTGGTCTGCATATTGTTTTTGGTGATTTTGAGCAACAAGGAGGTGAGACTTGGCTTGTTGGAGAGATTGGGATATAGTGGTCAAGAATGTAGAAGTATGAGGAACCTAAGCGGGAGAGGGAGCAAGAAGAGAATTTGGGACAAGCGGATCTTGGCCAAAATTGAGAAAGAAGGGAGAAAATCCGATGCTTGCCTATTTGGAATTGTTGTAGGCAAATTTTGCAACTACAAGACATTCATCCCAGTTGGTATGGTGGACATTGGCAAAGGCCCGCAACATATCCTACAATGTAAGATTTGCGCTTTTGGTTTGTCCATCAGTTTGAGGATGATAGGCCATGGACAAAGTAAGCTTGGTGCCGAGTATCTGGAAGAGTGCTTGCCAAAACTTCCCGATAAATCAAGGATCACGGTTGGAGATGAATACACATGGCATCCCATGTTGCTTGAAGACATTGTCGAAGTAGATTTGCGCTAAGGTTGGAGCATCCACGATATCAAAGGTTGGTGCCAAGTGGATTTGCTTACTAAGCTTATCCACAAATACCATGATTGCAGTGTGTCCTTGTTTTGTCTTTGGCAAGGATGTGATGAGATCCAAGCTTACATGCTTCCAACGAGCGGATGGAATGGCAAGTGGTTGAAGGAGTCCACTCGGCTTTTGGTTGCTGGCCTTGTTACGTTGGCAACTCTTACATGACCGGACAAAGTCTCAAACATCTCGTGTCATGTTGGGCCACCACCATTGGCGTTGGAGGGTGCCCAAGGTCTTGTCCATTCCCATGTGACCAGCTTTTGGTAAATCATGGGCTTCTTGAAGGTGCACAAGTCAAAGATCACCTTTGGCTGGAACATAGATTTGGTCTGCATGGAATAAAAGGCCTTCCTTGAAAGAGAAGGTGTTGTACTCCTTGTTGCATGCTGTCAGACGACCGTGTACCATTTGGAAGAAAGGATCTTGTTGTAGAGCTGATTGAAACTCATTATGGACCTTAGGTTCAATGGACACCATTGTAATTGCCGCCGTGATGAGAGGAAGAGCCTTCAAATCAGGTTGTCATGATAGAGCATCAGGGATGACATGGAATCAACCTGGTTTGTACTCAAGTTTGATGTCAAACAATTGGAGTTGCTCTTCTTATCAATGATGCCAACTCTTCATGTGCTCCAAGTGTAAGGTCTGCAACAATGGCTTGTGATCAGTTTGCATGATCGCTTGTTTCCCCAAGAGATAATGCCTCTATACCTTGGTGGCATATACCATTGCAAGTTGTTCTCGATCTCGAGCAGAGTAATTTCTTTCAACTATATTTAGTCGACCAAACACAAAGGCAATAGGATGTAGTCCATTTGGAAATTCTTGTTGCAACACAGCTCCAATTGCAAAGTTAGAAGCATCAAAATCAACCACACAAGGTAGTTGAGGATCATATGGTTAAAGAATGGGTCTTGAAGACACCATATGCCATATTTAACTTCTAGAATGCTTCTTCATGCTTGGTGGTCCACTGGAAGCTTGAGTTCTTTCCCAAGAGGTCAGTCAATGGTGCAGCCACGTGAGCATAATAGTGGATGAACCGTCGGTAAAAACTGGCTAATCCATTGAATGCTCGTACTTTTGTAGCATCCTTTGGGGTAAACCAATCAGTTATGGACTTGATCTTCTCTTCTTCCATCTTGATTCCCTCTGATGAGATCTTATGACCCAAGAAGATAACCTCCTTCTGCCAAAAAGCACACTTTGACTTCTTGTAGTAAAATTTCCACTGTCGTAGTCGTCTTGGACTTCTTGCACATGATTCATGTGTTTTGCCTCTATCTTGCTATAGATTAGGATATCATCTAAGAACACCACCATGGACCAATCCAATAGTCCCTCCAACACCCAATGCATTTGATCCATGAAGACTACTAGAGCATTAGTGATTCCAAAAGGTAGAACTCTCCACTCAAAATGTCCATACCTTGTGCGAAAGGTAGTCTTTTGCACGTCCTCTCCTTCAATAGGAATTTGCCAATAGCCACTACAAAGATCCAGCTTGGAAAAGTAGCATGCTCCACTTAGTTTATCAAGAAAGTCATCAATCCAAGGCAAGGGATATGCATTCTTCACAGTTTTCTTATTGAGTCCACAATAATCAATACCGAAACAAAGTCCTCCATCCTTCTTTGGAACAAATAGTACCGGTGCTTTGCAAGGAGAGGTACTATGTCGTATGAAATCCTTCTCCAACAACTCTGTAAGTGTTGTTCACAACTCCTCCAACTCCTTTGATGAGAGCCGATAGATTGGTCTACTCACTAGAGTACTCCTTGGCAATAACTTGATCTTGAAAGGCATACCTCGATTGGAGGGTAATCCTTTTGGCAGATCATCCGGAAACACATATGCAAACTCTTGAACTATTCGATCAACCATTGCTTGATGAGGCTCTTGGCCCTCCTTAGATTTTTCTTGTGCAATCGGCTTGACCCACACCGTGAATACAGACTTATCTTCCTCCAAAGCTTGCTCTATGGCCGCTTCATTAACAAACTTCCCTTCCAAGGACTCATCTCTCTTCCAAGCTTGCTCCATGGTTGCCTTCTTGGAAAACTTCCCATCTTGGGACTCATCTCCCTTCCAAATTTTCTCTATGGCTACCTTCTCAACAAACTTCCCATCTTGGGACTTACTATTCTTAAGCATCTTACTTAGAGGTGCCAGACAACCTAATCGGAAATTTCTACCTTGGTGTTGTACTTGAATTTGTCGTCAGGTCCAATTGAATTGAACCTTATGATGTTCAAGCCAAGGTAGACCCAGAATGATATCATAGTGTAGAGGTGTCACTACAAACCTCATACACTCCAAATACTCCTTCCCAATCTTGAAGGAATAAGATGTGAGGTGCGGAATGCAAAACCCTTTCTACCATCCGCCATCATCAAACTACTTCCAAACACTAGCTTGATAGGAATATCCAATTCCTTTGCTACTTGCATAGACATGCAATTCTCTAAACTTCTAGAATCAACCAAAATCCTACAACACCGATTAGATATCATACCTTGCAAGTGAAGCAAACTTGCATAAGTCAAGCCTTCAATCCCATTGGAACTAATCAAGCTCCTTGTAGGTGGCTCAAAATCTCCTACTTGGATTCTTTTTTTCCCTGATCATTTTGTTCCACAAACTCCATCTGGGCAACTTGTCGAGGTCGCCCATTCCTAAGTGGACATTCAGCAATGCAATGTCCAACTTGCAACAATAAAAGCAACCTCCATTTTATTGTAATTTTTCTCTATCTACTATGCCAAGTGGTCTTCGTTGGATAACATCAATCTCTATTGGTACCGGTTCTTCCACTCGTGCGTAGTGTATTGGTAGGCTTTGTGTAGGTCAAGGTCGAGACCAAGTTGTTGCAACCAAGGAATCAAAATGCTCAACCAATTGCATGGCTTCTTCTATGTTTTGTGGCTCTCGCATGGTCACCTCCAATTTGGTTTGTGACTTCAATCCTTGCACCAATCAATCCAAAACTTCACCTTCTTGGATATCTAGAATTTGCATGATGATGTTCTGAAATTGTGTGATGTAGCTTCTCACTAAGCCAATCTACTTCAACTCTGCCAATTTATCTCGTGCGGCTCGGGTGGCATTTATAGTTCAAAATCAACCAAGTATTGCATCTTTGAATTCTGCCCATGTCAAAATTGGTGTAACAATTTGTTGTTCAGCTCTTTCTACTTGGAATCGCCACCAAAGTTTTGCCACGCCATCCAATTGGCTAGAAGCCAAGAGAATTTGTTTTCGCTTGTCTTGAAGATTGGTGGCTTCAAAGTAACATTAGCAGTCAAAGAAAAAATTCTCCATTGTGCCTAGAAGATTCTTGCCTTCAAACACCTTGGGTTTCAAAAATCAAATGCAATCTTTTCCATCTCGAACTAGCTCTCTATCTATTTGTTCTCGTCGTTGCTGGTCTTGTTTATCCAACAATCGAGTAAGATGCTCAATTTGTTGTTGCATTGCAAGGATAACATCTGATATTGCCACCATTGCTACTACTCTATTCCACTACCCTCAATTTATCTAGTTGATTAACACATAAGATACAATACGTCCACCATTTTCCATAAGTTACAACTAGAAGTATCAAGGGTTCCGTAGACACGGTGATCATATGTAGAAAATCCTGCCCAAAGTGCAAGGTGATGAATTATGTGAAATGATGCTTTGGTAATATCTGGACATGAAAGTCCCAATGGTTTGGCGGAAGTGGATTTGGTGGTCCATAAATTCCATCCATCCCATTCCTGCTCTGATACCAATATAAAAGACCAAAACCGAGGAGAGAAATAGGAGAATGAAAACTCACATTGGGACACTTGAATGAGGGAAAACTCCAAATGCCTAGCATGAACTTCGGCTTTGGTATTTATAAGTAGCATACAAGACCCTTGAAGCTTCTCAAGAAACTTCCTTGAGCCGCTTTCTTGGAGTGCAAGCCAAGTTAACTAGGAAGCTTCTCAAGAAGCGTCCTTCTAGAAGCTGTCTACTTGGCGTGCAAGCTAAGCTAGTTAGAAGCTTCTAGAAGCTTCCTTCTAGAAGCTACCTGCTTAGGGCACAAGTTAACTACTTGGGAAGCTTCCCAAGAAGCTTCTTAGATGCTTTTAGAATATTCTAGGCTATTTTTTCTTATTCTCTACTTCGTGAGTTTGACTAACTTCGTCGTTAAACTCCATATTGTTACATAATGCCTCCATGCCATGGTGGCATATACCCTTGCTTGTTGTTCTTGATCTCATATAAAGTAATTATTCTTTGTAATGTTTAGTTGATGAGACACAAAGGCAATGAGATATAACCCATCTAGGAATTGCTATTATAACATAGCTCCAATGGCAAAGTTAGAAGCATCAAAGTCAACCATACAATGTAGTTGAGGATATGGTTGAAGAATGGGTCTTGAAGACACCATATGTTTCAGATTCTATAATGCTTCTTCATGCTTAGTGGTCCATTGAAAGCTTGACTTTTTCTCCAAGAAATCGGCCAATGGTGTTGCCACGTGCATATAATAATGGATGAACCATCGATAAAAACTTGCAGATCCATTAAATGCTTGTACCTATGTGGTAGCCTTTAGAGTGGGCCAATCAATAATGGCCTTGATTTTCTACTCTTCCATCTTGATCCCTTTTGATGAGATCTTGTGACCCAAGAAGGTAACTTCTTTCTACAAAATGACACATTTTGACTTCTTGCACAAAAACCTTCCATTGACGTATCATCTTAGGACTTCTCACATATGATTTGTGTGTTCTACCTCCATCTTGGTACAGATTAAAATGTCATCCAAGAACACCACCATGTACCAATCCAATAGTTTGTCCAACACCCAATGCATATGATCCATAAAGACTATTGCAGCATTAGTGATCCCAAAAGGTAGAACTCTCTATTCAAAGTGCCCATACCTTGTGCAAAAGGTAGTCTTTTGCACCTACTCCCTACTAATGGAGACTTGCCAATAGCCATTGCAAAGATCCAACTTGGAGAAGTATTGTAATACCAAGAGCTAGCCATATGATCTAGATGTGAAATTTGGTTTGGTAACATCTAGAATGATGTTATATATGATGATCAAAATAGATCAGATAGAAATATCACCAAAGAGTACTTCTACTAATAGATCAGAAACCGAAATAGACTTGAGAACCTTAGAACCAATAGCTAGACATATGATTTAAAGATGAGAATTGGTTTGGTAACATCTGGAAGGATGTTACACATGATGGACTAAACAGATCAGAAAGAGGTATCACCAAAAGGGGACTTTTACTAATAGATTAGGAACCAAAAATATGCAATATCTTTGAAGTAATAATATCTAATAGTAATAATATCTTTGAAGGCAATTTTGGAGGGGTAAATGGATGAATAAGGCCTCAAAAATATGGAGATTCCCCCCCCCCCCCAAATTGGAGGAAAGGTTGGCCTTCCCTCCCCTTGGTTTGTCTTGTCAAGAGCTTTCCAATGATATCTTACGTGATTCTAAGACTCCTATAGGAAGATTCCCTAAAAGATTCCCTCCAATCAAAGCTTGTTTGACCAATCAGATAGGACCTAGACCGACATGTCACCCATCCAAGTAAGTAATCCAAGGGTGGAGCTTGTTGAAAGGTCACCTATCTGTGTGCCTAATCCTATGGTGGAGCTTCCTTGGAGGAGATCCTCTTTGTCTATATAATAAAGAGAAGGTGCTCCTTTGGGGCATCAAATGTTGAGTGTGTAATTTTTATTTCTCTTTGTTCTCTTGTCCTCGGAGTATTACAATGGTATCAAAGCGAGTGTCTCAGTCCAAGAGAGTGGATCACCCCTCTTGGAAGAGCATGAACTTCTGAACTGAGTAATTTGAGGTGGAGAACATAGAGTAGTTGCTAGACTTAGGAAGGACTTTAGAGAGCGGACGGGATGGATGCATCAGGAGGACAATTTCCTACATCTAGCTTTCCATTCCCAAATCCATTTCACATCAAGGTTATGTACATCCAATGTGAGCAAATGAGGGTATTGCTAGTTTATCACTTTAGCATAGAATTCATGGACAAGGTGATGAACTCACCAAACCCGATGATTCTACTTGTGGTGATATATGATAGAGAGTGGGATTTGACAATCTACATTCTACTATGATGATATAGATGTGAATGTCCTAAATCCTCTCCCTTTCAACACTCAAGTAGAAATCCATTATGTAGTGAGACCGAAAGTGATGTTTAGAGATTTTGTGGTTAGAAATTTTGGCAAGGAGTATTATCAACGAGTGATAGCTTCTGAGGTCCCAATGGTAGTTTTGATAGTTTGTGCTCCTTCTAGAGTGATCATATTGACTCTGTATTGAAGTAGACAATAGAAATTGAGTGTTGCAGGAACCATGGATCCGCAATTGCAATAGTTGGTGCAAGGAATGCAATGGATATTGAATGAATTTCGAGAGATTAAGATGACCATGGAGATATTACAAAGTCAAGTGCAGATCCACAAGAACGATCAAGCCATGCAAGAAGAAGAGTCATCTCAAAACCCAATACCTATGACTGAAGTACTTGGAGAGGCACCTATACCTATGAACCTTATCAACGATGAAGCCACATTGCTACTCCAGATGAAGAAGACCAACAACATTGAGCCTTACAAGGGGTAGCATATGATGGGAGTAGTGGAAAATTGGATCTTGATAATGAATCAATATTTCCGATTGTTCTCAACAGAGATCATAGAGCATGCTATAGGCGTGTTTGCATGTGGGTACTTGACCAATAAAGCCCTCACATGGTATGATGCTTGGGAATGATCTATGTTGGCAGAGAGAAGGGAGGTCATGTGGACATCAATGCAGGAAGGATTGTTGAAGAATTTCCAATCGGTGGATTTTGTGCAAATGGCTCAAACCCAACTATGGAGATTAAGACAGAAGAACAGCGTACAAGAGTATGTGGAGGCATTTCTGGATCTACAAGTCACAATAACCAACATGAGTCCAGTAGAGGCTCTTGACAATTTCAAACAAGGGTTAAGGAGTGGATTTGCCAAGAAGTCATGGTGCAAAATCCTTGCACGGTATTTGAAGCCATTGCTTGTGCAAAAAGAATAGCAAGAGTATTGTGTGGAGGTGAAGGAGTAGTTCCACCTCAACATTATTGGGCAGAAATTCCACACATGGGTAGACCCGTACCGATGGAATTGGGCAACCTTCAATTTTGAGATCAAGGAGCATGATTGCTTCAAGGAGAGCGTGGATGGGTAGAAGAACAAAGAGATGGAGTCCCATGAGGAGATGGAACTTGAGGAGAACAACATCGTTGTTATAATTATGGCCGTATTGTGCACATATTTATCAACTATCACACTTGTTTCCCTAGGGCCCTCAGCCTTCATACAAGTGATCTTTGAACAACATGGAGAGGCGCATTGAAGAGGAGGAGGTAGAAAACACTTTGGAAAACAAAGATCGCTAGTAAATATACCTTGCGGCCTTATTGGCTCAATAAGGAAGAAGAGAAGCAAGGTAAGGAAGAACATTATTGTGCAAAGATCCCGAATGGCAACCTCAAAATTGATTGTTGTGAATGGAGTCCTAGAAGGCAATCAAGTGAGAGTATTAATTGATCCGGGAGCAATAGAGAATTTCTTATCTCACTCTATTGCAATAAGATTGGGAATGGATCTAGAGAGAGATGGGAGTGAAGAAGTAGAGTTGCCTAACAGGTAAACAGAGAGAATTGAATCATACCTAGACGGGTCACACTCTCTATAGGAGAATATCATATAGCAATTGAGTGGCGAGTGATACAATTAGCTCGTTATGATGAAATCTTAAGCATGCCATAGATGGAGCATTACAACCCTATGGTAGATTGGAGGAAGAAAGTAGTGAGAACCCACCAATAGTCAACCATTGGGGTTAAAGAAAAATCAGCCAGGCAGGATCTACCTCTATATGTCATAGGGACGGCAATTGTCTATAAGACCAATAGATATTTCGTGGGTCTAATAAGAGAAGTCTAGAGTGCACAACTCGATGGACAAATTCTTGAGAAATTGAAGGTTGTGGTGGATGAATTCCAAGATGTCTTTCCTGATGATCTACCCTCAGGATTACCACCAAAAAGGAGAGTAGATCATAAAATTGAGACACTCCTGGGGAAGACACTTCCTTGTAAGGCCCCATATTGCATATCACCTCATGAGTTGGAGGAGGGTAAGTCTCAAATTGAGGAGATGCTGCAAAAAGGGTTCATCCAACCTAGCATATCACCATATGGGGCTCTTGTCTTGTTTGTGAAGAAGAAGGATGGTACAAAGCGCATGTGCATTGACTATCAAGGTCTCAATCAGCAAATAGTGAAGAACAAATACCCCTTACCTTGCATGGATGACCTGTTTGATCAACTCCATGGAGTGAGATACTTCACCAAATTAGACTTACGGAGTGGTTACAATCAAATCCAAATTGCAAAGGAAGATGTGTACAAAATTTCCTTTTGAACCAGGTATTGCCATTTCGAGTATCTTGTGATGCCTCTTGGCCTCACCAATCCACATGCCACTTTCATGAGTCTAATGAATGACATATTTTGTCTTGTAACACCCATTTGTGCATGTGTGTGGTATTGTGATATTTAGCTTGGTATTACAAGTACTTGAGAGATATTGTTTATCTTAAGATAAAGGATGGTTCTATATTAGTCATGATTAGCTAGAGTTAGTCATAACTAAGATAGAAGGGACCTTACTTTAGAAGAGGTGGAAAAGATGAGCACAATTATTTTGGATTCTAGTGTGTTGACTTGGTATTATTCCTAAGTGTTTGGCTTTGAGGAAAGAGTTGAGAACTCTTGGTCCCGCAAGCCTTTTTGTTTCAGATTCTTCTATAGTCCAAGGATAGCCCATGTGAAGGAATCCTTGACTTAGTGGTTGGGTCAAGATAGGATCACATGCTAGTGGAATATGCCCATGTGTAAAAGACCAAAACCGAGGAGAGAAATAGGAGAATGGAAGCTCACATTGGGATACTTGAATGAGGGAAAACTCCGAATGCCTAGCATGAGCTTCGGCCTTGGTATTTATAGGTAGCATACAAGACCCTTGAAGCTTTCTCAAGAAGCTTCCTTCTAGAAGCCGCCTACTTGGCGTGCAAGCTAAGCTATTTAGAAGCTTCTAGAAGCTTCCTTCTAGAAGCTACCTGCTTAAAGCGCAAGTTAACTAGTTGGGAAGCTTCCTAAGAAGCTTCTTAGATGCTTCTAGAATATTCTAGGCTATTTTGTCTTATTCTCTACTTCGTAAGCCCGACTAACTTCGTCACTAAACTCCATATTGTTACATATTCCCCCGCCGCTAGTTGGTGACGTCCTCGTCGCCAGTGAAGCTTCGAATTCCTTGATGGCCATCTGTGCATTCTGGAGGTGAGAAAGAGGTTCCCATGTAGCATCATGAAGGGGATACCCTTTCCAAAGGACCTTGTACTCCGTATGTTGGTGACGGCCTCGTTGAATATGGCGACGTGCAAGGATACGATCAACTTTGTACTCCTCATGATCGCTGATAGGGACAGGAAGAGGGGGAGGTTGGACTCGAGAGGAAAAGGAAGAAGGGTTAGGAACAAAGGGTATCAACTTGGAAATATGAAAGACAAGATGGATACGCATGTGACAAGGTAAGGCAAGACGATAAGCAACAGGAGAGATAATGTGGGTGATATCAAAGGGTCCTATCCAATTAGGAGCAATTTTATGAACTTGGGTATCAAGTGGGAGAGGGAGGTTACTAGAGGATAGCATGACTTTATCACCAACTTCAAAGGTGAGATCACGACGATGATGGTCTGCATATTGTTTTTGGCGATTCTGAGCAACAAGGAGGTGAGACTTGGCTTGTTGGAGAGATTGGGATATAGTGGTCAAGAATGTAGAAGTATGAGGAACCTGAGAGGGAGGGGAAGCAAGAAGAGAATCTGGAACAAGCGGGTCTTGGCCAAAATTGAGAAAGAAGGGAGAAAATCCAGTGCTTGCCTGTTTGGAATTGTTGTAGGCAAATTTTGCAACTGCAAGACATTCATCCCAGTTGGTATGGTGGACATTGACAAAGGCCCGCAACATATCCTCCAATGTACGATTGGCGCGTTCGGTTTGTCCATCAGTTTGAGGATGATAGGCAGTGGACAAAGCAAGCTTGGTGCCGAGTATCTGGAAGAGTGCTTGCCAAAACTTCCTGGTAAATCGAGGATCACGGTCGGAGATGAGTACACGTGGCATCCCATGATGCTTGAAGACATTGTCGAAGTAGATTTGCGCTAAGGTTGGAGCATCCACGGTATCACAGGTTGGTGCCAAGTGGATTTGCTTACTAAGCTTATCCACAAACACCACAATTGCGGTGTGTCCTTGTTTTGTCTTTGGCAAGGATGTGATGAGATCCAAGCTCACATGCTCCCAACGAGCGGATGGAATGGCGAGTGGTTGAAGGAGTCCACTCGGCTTCTGGTTGCTGGCCTTGTTCCGTTGGCAACTCTCACATGATCGGACAAAGTCTCGAACATCTCGTGTCATGTTGGGCCACCACCATTGGCATTGGAGGGTGCCCAAGGTCTTGTCCACTCCCATGTGACCAGCTATTGGTAAATCATGGGCTTCTTGAAGTCGCACAAGTCGAAGATCACCTTTGGTTGGAACATAGATCTGGTCTGCATGGAATAAAAGGCCTTCCTTGAAAGAGAAGGTGTTGTACTCCTTGTCGCGTGCTGTTAGATGACCGTGTACCATTTGGAAGAAGGGATCTTGCTGTAGGGCTAACCGAAACTCGTTATGAATCTTGGGATCAATTGACACCGTCGTAATTGCTGCCGCAACGAGAGGAAGAGACTTCAAATCAGGTCGTCGTGATAGAGCATCAAGGATGACATGGAACCGACCTGGTTTGTACTCAAGTTTGATGTCGAACAATTGGAGTTGCTCTTCCCATCGATGATGTCGACTCTTCATGTGCTCTAGGTGTAAGGTCTGCAACAATGGCTTGTGATCAGTTTGCATGATTACTTGTTTCCCCAAGAGATAATGCATCCATACCTTGGTGGCATATACCATTGCAAGTTGTTCTCGATCTCGAGCAAAGTAATTTCTTTCAGCTGTATTTAGTCGGCGAGACACAAAGGCAATAGGATGTAGTCCATCTGGAAATTCTTGTTGCAACACAGCTCCAATTGCAAAGTTAGAAGCATCAAAATCAACCACACAAGGTAGTTGAGGATCATATGGTTGAAGAATGGGTCTTGAAGACACCATATACTTTAACTTCTGGAATGCTTCTTCATGCTTGGTGGTCCATTGGAAGCTCGAGTTCGTTCCCAAGAGGTCAGTCAATGGTGCAGCCACGTGAGCATAATAGTGGATGAACCGTCGGTAAAAACTGGCCAATCCGTTGAACGCTCGTACTTCGGTAGCATCCTTCGGGGTAGGCCAATCAGTAATGGCCTTGATCTTCTCTTCTTCCATCTTGATCCCCTCTGATGAGATCTTATGACCCAAGAAGGTAACCTCCTTTTGCCAAAAAGCACACTTTGACTTCTTGCAATAAAATTTCCACTGTCGTAGTCGTCTTAGGACTTCTCGCACATGATTCATGTGTTCTGCTTCTGTCCTACTATAGATTAAGATATCATCTAAGAACACTACCACAGACTGATCCAATAGCCCCTCCAACACCCGATGCATCTGATCCATGAAGACTGCTGGAGCATTAGTGAGTCCGAAAGGTAGAACTCTCCACTCAAAATGTCCATACCTTGTACGAAAGGCAGTCTTTTTCACGTCCTCTCCTTCAATAAGAATTTGCCAATAGCCGCTACGAAGATCTAGCTTGGAAAAGTATCGTGCTCCACTTAATTGATCAAGCAAGTCATCGATCCGAGGCAAGGGAACTGGCAATAACTTGATCTTGAAGGGCATACCTCGATCAGAGGGTAATCCCTTTGGCAGATCATCCGGAAACACATCTGCAAACTCTTGAACTATCCGATCAACCGTCGCTTGATGCGGCACTTGGCCCTCCTCAGATTGTTCTTGTGCAATCGGCTTGATCCACATTGCGAATACAGACTTATCTTCCTCCAAAGCTTGCTCTATGGCTGCTTCATTAACAAACTTCCCTTCTAGGGACTCATCTCTCTTCCGAGCTTGCTCCATGGTTGCCTTCCTGGAAAACTTCCCATCTTGGGACTCATCTCCCTTCCAGATTCGCTCTATGGCTACCTTCTTGACAAACTTCCCATCTTGGGACTGACTATTCTTAGGTGTCTTACTCAGAGGTGCCAGACAACCTAATCGGAAATTCCTACCTTGGTGTTGTACTTGAATTTGGTGTTGGGTCCAATCAAATTGAATCTTATGACATTCAAGCCAAGGTAGACCCAGAATGATATCATAGTGTAGAGGTGCCACTACAAACCTCATACACTCCAAATACTCCTTCCCAATCTTGAAGGTAACAGGATGCAAGGTGCGGAATGCAGAACCCTTTCTACCATCCGCCATCATCAAACTACTTCCAATCACTGGCTTGATAGGAATACCCAATTCCTTTGCTACTTGCATAGACATGCAATTCTCTGAACTTCCAGAATCAATCAAAATTCTACAACCCCGATTAGATATCATACCTTGCAAGTGAAGCAAACTTGCATAGGTCGAGCCTTCAATCCCATTGGAACTAATCAAGCTCCCAGTAGGCGGCTCGAAATCTCCTACTGGGATTCCTCGTTTCCCTGATCATTCCGCTCCACAACCTCCACTTGGGCAACTTGTCGAGGTCGTCCATTCTTGAGTGGACATTCAGCAATACGATGCCCCAACTGGCGACAATAAAAACAACCTCCATTTTGTCGTAATCTTTCTCTATCTACTGTGCCAAGTGGTCTTCATTGGATAGCATCAATCTCCATTGGTACCGGTTCTTCCACTCGTGGTACTAGTGGGTTTTGTGTAAGTCGAGGTCAAGACCAAGTTGTCGCAACTAAGGAATCAAAACGCTCAGCCAATTGCATGGCTTGTTCTACATTCTGTGGCTCTCGCATGGTCACCTCCAATCTGGTTCGTGACTTCAATCCTCGCACAAATCGATCCAGAACTTCACCTTCTTGGATATCTGGAATTTGCATGATGATATTCTGAAATTGTGTGATGTAACTTCTCACTGAGCCAATCTGCCTCAACTCCGCCAATTTATCTCGTGCAGCTCGGGTGGCATTTATAGTCTGAAATCGACCAAGTATTGCATCCTTGAATTCTGCCCATGTAAAAATTGGTGTAACAATTTGTCGTTCAGCTCTTTCTACTCGGAATCGCCACCAAAGTTTTGCCACTCCATCCAATTGGCTAGAAGCCAAGAGAATTTGTTTCCGCTCGTCTTGAAGATTGGTGGCTTCAAAGTAACGTTCACAGTCAAACACAAAATTCTCCACTATGCCTGGAAGATTCTTGCCTTCAAACACCTTGGGTTTTGGAAATCGAATGCGATCTTCTCCATCTCGAACCGGCGCTCTGTCTATCTGTTCTCGTCGTTGCTGGTCTCGTTCATCCAACAATCGAGTAAGATGCTCGATTTGTTGTTGCATTGCAAGGATAACATCCGGTATTGCCGCCATCGCTACTACTCTATTCCACTACCTGCAATTTATCTAGTTGATTAACACGTAGATACAACACGTCCACCGTTCTCCATAAGTTACAACTGGAAGTATCAAGGGTTCCTCTGACACGGTGATCATATGTAGAAAATCCTGCCCAAAGCGTGAGGTGATGAATTGTGTGAAATGATGCTTTGGTAATATCTGGACACGAAAGTCCCAATGGTTTGGCGGAAGTGGATTTGGTGGTCCATAAATTCCATCCATCCCATTCCTGCTCTGATACCAATGTAAAAGACCAAAACCAAGGAGAGAAATAGGAGAATGGAAGCTCACATTGGGATACTTGAATGAGGGAAAACTCCGAATGCCTAGCATGAGCTTCAGCCTTGGTATTTATAGGTAGCATACAAGACCCTTGAAGCTTTCTCAAGAAGCTTCCTTCTAGAAGCCGCCTACTTGGCGTGCAAGCTAAGCTAGTTAGAAGCTTCTAGAAGCTTCCTTCTAGAAGCTACCTGCTTAGGGCGCAAGGTAACTAGTTGGGAAGCTTCCTAAGAAGCTTCTTAGATGCTTCTAGAATATTCTAGGCTATTTTGTCTTATTCTCTACTTCGTAAGCCCGACTAACTTTGTCATTAAACTCCATATTGTTACACCATGTGAATGGATATTCCTTTATACTTTTTGACTTTACTTGACTTTTAGTCTAGTAACTTGAGTTACTACGGTAATTAGTAACTTTGGTGCATATCTCTTTCACAAGTACATAAATAAGGGGTGAGGAGGTACTCATCATCCTTTCATTTGCAACTATTTCTCTCTCATTGAGTTCTCTAGTGAGCAATGTCTTGAGTCTTGGAGTGGTAGCCTTGGAAGAGTATGATGGAGTTGGGATTCCTTGCCTTCTCAGTCCATGGTGCATTACTGTAATAGCATCAGAGATTCATCCTAAGTGAAAGACAGGCCGGCTCACATTTTTGGTTCCATTGCCTGGACCTCTCTAGAAGGCGAGATAATGTTCCACGTTCAATTCTACATTAGACAAAAGGATGTTGTGAGAGCTCACTTGGAGAGAACATTGGGAGAGGAGAGGGTTGAACTTATGTTAGAGAACCAAGATCCATTTGTATACCCTGTAGTTCATTATGATGTCTTTGGAGTGATTTTGTGCATCTTGTACACATGAGAAGGATTTGGAGAGATTGTTTGAGGTGGATTGCAGATTTTGGAGATTAAGGTGATTTTGGGCAAAATCTCAAGTTTTAGATCTGAACTTGAAATTTCTACACATGATAGCTTGGGTTATTTTTCAGTTAGCACAATTGGAATTATTGTGAGAGCTATTATGCGCATTGGGCTAGAATTTTTGAAAGTTGATAGGGTAAATTGCTTTTGCAACTGCATACTCTTTGGAAAATTATATAGAGTCTACCATTTCTTTAATTTTCAATGGATTGTTGTGAAACTTTCCAAGAAAATTGAGTATGTTATATCCTACTTGTTGACACAAAATTTAGAGAGAGATCATTCTTTAATAGGGAGTTATGAGTTTTTGAAGTGAGGGGGTGGTTTTCAAACCAAATCTAAAATATGTGTGCTGAATAGAAAGGTGTCTAGGCCAAATGGCTCCATGAAAAGATCTGAAATTTTGTAGGGAGTGACACCCTAGAGTTGTGATCAAATGTGTAACATGTTTGTTTCTAGAATCCAATAAGGTATGGAGAGCGCCAAGCATAGATTACAAATTGCACAAAATAGACAAAAGCAGTATGTTGATGCACACCGTAGGCACATGGAGTTCAATGTTGAGGATCAAGTGTGGCTATCAACAACCAACCTCACATTAGTGGGATCTCATAAGCTCAAACCTCGTTTTATTGGGCCTTTCTTGATTCTTTGTCGCATTGGTGCTATGGCCTATCACCTTGAGCTACCACCACACATGAAGATCCATCCCGTGTTCCATGTTTCCCTACTACACATATATGCTCCCCGCTCAGGCTAGGGTCATTCCACCCAAGACATTTGACCTTGTCCGACACTCATTGATGGCACAGAGGAATATGAAGTGGAGCATATTCTCCAAAAATGCATATGTAGTACTCGCCATCTGCGGGTGGACTATCTAGTATAGTGGAAAGGTTACCCCCTCTATGAAGCAACCTAGGAGTCCACTACCAATTTGACACATGCACCGGTGTTGGTGCAAGCATTTGAGCAACAATTGCACAAGGACATTACATCTTAAAAGAAGGGAGGTCTGTAATACCAAGAGCTAGCCATATGATCTAGATGTGAAATTTGGTTTGGTAATATCTAGAATGATGTTATACATGACGGTCAAAATAGATTAGATAGAAATATCATAAAAAGAATACTTCTACTAATAGAGCAGAAACCAAAATAGACTTGAGAACCTTAGAACCAATAGCTAGACATATAACTTAAAGGTGAGAATTGGTTTGGTAACATTTGGAAGGATGTTACACATGATGGACTAAATAGATCAGAAAGAGGTATCACCAAAAGATGACTTCTTTTAACAAAGTAGGAACCAAAATGTGCTTGAAATCTTTGAATGCTATTTTGAAGGCCTAAACGGATGAATTAAGCTTTGAAAATGTGTACATCTCCCACCAAATGTAGAATAGGTTGGCCTTCCCTCCCCCTTGGTTTGTCTCATGAGCTTTCCAATGGTACCTTACTCACATGATTTTGAGACTCAAGGAAGATTCCCTAAAAGATTCCCTCCGGTCAAAGCTTGTTTGACCAACCAGATAGGACCTAGACCAACATGTCACCCATCCAAGTAAGTAATCCAAGGGTGGAGCTTGTTGACAGGTCACCTATCTGTGTGCCTAATCCTATGGTGGAGCTTCCTTGGAGGAGATCCTCTTTGTCTATATAATAAAGAGAAGGTGCTCCTTTGGAGCATCAAATGTGTGTAATTTGTATTTCTCTCTCTTCTCTTGTCCTTGGAGTATTACAAGTATCATGCTCCACTCAATTGATCAAGAGAGTCATCAACTTGAGGTAAGGGATATGCATTCTTCACTATTTGTTTATTAAGCTCACGGTAATCAATATAGAAACAAAGTACTTCATCCTTCTTTGGAATAAATAGTACCGGTGTTCTCTAAGGAGATGTTCTATATCATATGAAATCCTTCTCTAAAAACTATAAGTGTTATTTGCAACTCCTCCAACTCCTTTGGTGAGAGCCAATAGATTGGTCTACTCATTGGAGTACTCCCTAATAGTAACTCAATCTTAAAGGGCATAACACAATTGGAGTGTAATCCCTATGGCAGATCATCAAGAAGCATGTATGCAAACTCCTAAAATATTTGATTAACCATTGATTGATGAGGCTCTTGACCCTTTTAGACTCTCCTTGTGCAATCGGTGATCCACATCATAAAAACAAACTTATCTTCCTCTAAAGCTTGCTCTATGGCTGCTTCACTAACAAACTTCACATCTAGGGATTTATCTTCCTTCAAAGCTGCTCTATGGTTGTTTTCATAACAAATTTTCCATCTTGGGATTGGCTTTTCTTAAGTGTCTTACTCAAAGGTACCAAACAACCTTATTAGAAATTTGTTCCTTGGTGTTGCACTTGAATTTGTCATTGGGTCCAATCAACTTGAACCTTCTAATGTCAAGTCAAGGCAAACCTAGAATGACATCATAGTGTAGAAGTGTCACTGCAAATCTCATACACTCCAAATACTTCTTTCCAATCCTAAATGTAACAAGATGTGAGGTACGGAGTGCAGAGCCTTTCCACCATCCGCCATCATCAATTTGCTTCTATTTATGAGACTGATAGGAATACATAACTCTTTTGCTAATTTCATGGACATGCAATTCTATAAACTTCCAAAATCAACCAAAATCTTACAATCACAATCAGATATCATACCTTGCAAGTGAAGCAAACTTGCATAGGTCAAGCCATTGATCCCATTGGAAATAATCAAGTTCCCAATAGGCAACTCAAAATCTCCTACTAGGATTCCTTGTTTCCTTTATCATTCTACTCCACAAACTCTATTTGAATGACTTGTCAAGGTCACTTATTCTTGAGTAGGCATTCAATGATGCAATGTCCAATTTGGCAAGAATGAAACAACCACCATTTTGTCATATTTTTCTCTATCTATGGTGCTAAGTGGTCTCCATTGAATGGCACCAATCTCCATTGGTGTTGGTTCCTCCACCCATGTGTACTGTATTGGTAGGTTCTATGGAGGTTGAGGTCAAGACTAAGTTGTTACGACCAAGGAATCAAAGTGTTTGGCCAACCGCATGGCTTCTTCCAAGTGTTTTTGCTCTCACATAGTCACCTCTAATTTGGTTTGTGACTTCAAGCCCCTCACAAATCAATCCAGAGCTTCACCTTCCAATATATCTAGAATTTGCATGATGTTGTCTAGAATTGCATGATGTAACTTCTTATAGAGCTAATCTATTTCAACTTTGCCAACTTATCTCATGCAGCTCATGTGGCATCTATAGCTTGGAATTGATCAATTATTGCACTCTTGAATTCTATTCAGGTCAAGATTGGTGCAAAAATTTTTTGTTTAGCTCACTCAACTTGAAATCACCACCATAGCTTTGGTACTCTATCCAATTGATTGCAAGTCAAGAAAATCTTTCTCTATTCATCTTGAAGATTGGTAGCTTCAAAATAACATTCATAATCAAACATAAAATTCCACACTACACTTGGGAGATCCTTGCCTTCAAATACCTTGGGTTTTGGAAATCAAATCTAATCGTCTTCTTCTCAAATTGGTGCTCTTTCTACATATTCTTGTTGTTGGTGGTCTTGTTTATCCAACAATCAAGTAAGGTGTTTGATTTGTTGTTGCATAGCAAAAATAACCTTGTACATTGCTATTATGGTTACTACTCTATCACACTACACTCAATTTATCTAATTTATTAACATATAGATGCAACATGTCCACCGTTCTCCATAAATTATAATAAGAAATACCAAGGGTTCCTCAAACAAGGTGATCACATTCAAAAAACCAAAGCATAAGGTGATGAATTGTGTGAAATGATGTTTGGGTAGTACCTAGACACAAAAATCCCAATGGTTTGGCAGAATTTGATTTGGTGATCCATAAATTCCATCCATTCCATTCCTAGTCTGATGCCAATATGAAAGACCAAGATCAAGGAGAGAAATAGGAAAATGGAAGATCACATTGGGATACTTAAGTTTAGGAAACTCCAAATGCCTAACATACGCTTTGGTTTTGGTATTTATAAGGAGCATACAAGGCTCTTGAGAAACTTCTCAAGAAGTCTCCTTGAGTTGCTTTCTTGGAATGCAAGTCAAATTAACTGAGAAACTTCTCAAGAAGCTTCCTTCTAGAAGCCATCTACTTGGCATGCAAGCTAAGCTAGTTGGAAGATTCTAAAAGTTTCCTTCTAGAAGCTATCTACTTGGAGTGCTAAGCTAGTTGGGAAGATTCCTAAGAAACTTCTTCCTAGAAGTCACCACTTGGCATGTATGTTATCCAATACTTGAGAGTGTAGCAAGTAACTTCCTATATACTTCTATAATATTCTAAGCTAATTTGGCCCATTTGCTACTTTGTTAGCCTTGACTAACTTCATCGCTAAAGTCTATATTGATACACTTAATTATTTTCCTCACACATGTTAGATAAACTTATTAATTAAGTCTACATTGTAGTTGAAATTATTATTAGATTTAATTATGTTGACCCTTATGATGTTCAAGCCAAGAGAGATCTAAAATAAAATTTTCATATAGAGGAATTATTATAAACCTCATATATACTCATTGCCAATTTTGAATGTAACATGGTGTAAGGTACAAAATTAAAACCCTTTTTACCATCTACCATCATTAATTTTCTAACAAATAACTACTTGAATATAAATATATAATACCTTTACTAATTTCATAAACATACATTTCTTAGAACTCACACAATCAACCCAAATCTTCTAGTCATGATTTGATATCATACCTCACAAATATATCAAACTTGCATGGGTTGAGCCCTCAATCTTGTATGAATAAATTAGGTTCTCAATAAGTGGCTCAATGTCTCCTATTTGGTTCTTTTTTTCTTTGATCCTTGTGCTCCAAAAACTCTATTTGTGCAATATGTCAAGGTTATCTATTCTTAATTAAACATTTGGTAATGCAATGTCCAATTTAGCAACAATTAAAAAAAATCACCATTTTGTCTTAATCTTTCATTGTTCTATTGTGTTAAGTGGTCTTTATTAGATGCCATTAATCTCCTTTGGGGTTGGATTTTCCACATGTGTGTGGTGTGTTTGTAAGTTCTCTAGGGCTTACATTTTCACAAATCCACCCTTTTTGTTAATTTTACTCTTGTTTGTAAAGATAGGACAATATAATTTAGTGTTTAGAGGAAAATTTCATAATTTAAAACCCTTTTCTCTTCTTGGGAAAGGTGACCAATGGAATAAGTCCAAAGCTAAGTACGTCTAAAGGAAGAAAATTGAATTAAAAATAACTGCTTAGATTGGTTGGAAGTAAGTAACTTTGGTCCAAAGTAACTTAAGCCTAGAAGGCCTTTGGCCCTAAACCTTCACTTCAAGATGAATGCCTTTGCTGTTGCATATAATTTCTAAGAGGAAGGACTTAAGCCAAGAAAAAATTGCAACCAAGTGACTTTGGCCCAAAAGAACTTTGGCCAAGGACATGGCTGTGCCCAAGGACCATTCAACTACTATCTACCCACCAAATGACTAAAGAATGCTCAAGAACTTCACTTATAAAACTCAATGTGCATTCTACACTTCCACTTTTTAAGAGTGGAATTTTCCATTAGCTTCAAAGCTCAAGAAAATTTTATCTAAGCCTTCCAACCTTCATAGAAACTCATAGTGTCCAACTTATTTGCAATCACTTTTGTTTCTCATACTCCTCCCAAGATTCAAGATGGTATTTATCCAAAAGCCTATGAAAAAGTGTCCAAAATCCATCCTTAGAAACAAAAAGTACCATAGAAGTGAGGCAATCTAAAGTGGGTCATACACTATAGAAGTGAGGTAATCCAAAACAAGCATTTAGGTTTTTGTTGACTATGGATTCTAATTAGAGTCCTTAGTTCGTGACTCTCTAATAGGCTTTTCAGATGTGGTTTAGGATGAAGGCTTGGAGCACTACACCCTCCAATGGGGTTCTTGCTGAGAGAGAGAGAGCTTATATGAGCATGGTGCAATTGTGTGACAAAGTACCCTAATATTGAAATTAGTGCAATTGTGGATATAGGCAAATTCTTGGCCAAACTACATAAAAATCTGTATGTTGTTTTCTTCTTGTTATGCAATGATTGTGCATTTTCCCTAAATTGGAGATTTTTGTTCCCAACAATTTCTTGCTTTGGAATTGGGAGCTGAGTGACTTTGTATGATCCACAAGATGAAAGGAAAGAAGGAAAGAACTGCAAGGAGTTTGAGAAGGAACCCTTATAATTGGACCAAAGAGAAATTTTGGACAATACTTGGTACGGATGCAAGTGCAGCTCAAGCCATGACCATGGGCATAAAGTATGGCCAACAAGTACCTAACCAAAGACATCAAGCCCACCTCTATAGAGGGAAGGAATAAGAATTGTGGCTAAGGAGTAAGGAGTTACAAGGATCTGGCCTAAAGAGCAATTGTGGAGATCATTCTAAAGTTATTCAAGCACAAATGAACAATCCAACAGTCTTATTCCACTACATGTGTAAAGGGGAACCAATGAATTTGGTCAATATATTCTACATACAAGTGAAGACCCTTCACAAGACCTTTCAAAGAAGAGAGAAGAGCAATATATCTAGCACTATTCATAATACGTTTCTACTTGGCCCTAAATTATTGATAAAGGAAGAGAGGAAGCATTTTTCTAACCACTTCCAGCCAAATGTGTACTTCAATGCCCAAATTGAAGCAAGAATGATGATTAAGAAGTATCAAGAAATAGATGTAGAATTTGCAAAGACAAGGAGTTTTGTGCTAACAAGGAAGAAGATTGTCTTGCATAAAAGAACAAGAAGAAGAGACCATTTTCCACCAAAGCCACAACCTCATCCAATTTTTTTGGGAGAATAGCTCAACTAATAGATACCACATTTGATGAAGAAGAAGAAGAAGAAGAAGAGAATGGATTATTCACACTCCAAGGATAGGAAGTGAACTCAAAAGAAGAAGGAGATATGTATCAAGATGTACAATTGGCCCTTAATCTAGAGCTAAGTAGAGACTAAGCACATTGCACAAAGAAGAAACATCTCATTTCCTAGCATAGAACCAAAACCCCTCGTACTAGAATCAAGGACCATTCAAGAACAAGTTCATGTGGAAATAAAATTACAAGAAAAATAACCCACTACCATGCCAATAAATTTAGAAACCAAAGTTCTTGATAGGGCCAAAGCCAAACTAACTCCATTGTTTGAAAAAATTGGAGCTAAAGAAGAAGAAGCCAGAACATCTCAACTGAGTTTAATGCATTAGGGAGATAGTGTGCACTTTGTCATCCACTTGGTTAGGTGAACATTACAACTAATGGAGCTCCTTCTTCCTCAATAAAATGATTAATGCTTAGAGATAATTGACTATACAATATTTATAAGATAGATGCACAGAGAATTACACATAGAGAGGGCCACCAAAGCAAATGCTAAGGAAAAACTCACAAAGATCTACAACCTCTACAAAAATGGAAGCAAAGAAATGGAATAATCTTACCCAATCACAATGATTATAAAATAAATGCCTCCTTTGCTACAAACCAACAAGAGCAAGAGTGGGAAGTGGGACAAGTATAATTGCATCTAATGATATTACGAGATGAAGAAGAAGGAGATGAAGTTGAAGTACAAGGACAAGCTTCAAGCTAGGGATAAAGAAGTAGTTAACATTCACTATGAATTGGAGAATGAAAAGGTAAGAATCATTACTCTTGATTTATAAATGATCAAATTTATTGCAAAGTTGCCTTAAAGTTGGACCAAATTGAGGAGAAACTCAAGAAAGAGAAGGTCGATTAGGAATCAAATTGCACCCAAAATGTTAGAAGAAGTCAAGAAGGAGGTGGAACTCCTAAACTAGCACAAAGGCCATCTAGTAATTAAAGGAGATGCACAGTAAATTTATAGCCATGCTAAAAGAAGAAGCCAAAGGGAGAGCATGAAAGACCAAGATACATGAATTGAAGTTATCGGCTCAATAGTTGGAAGGAAAAACCTAAGAGGAAGAGTGTATGGACCAATTAGCAGCTTGCTTAAAGGAACACCCTAGTAGGAAGTTCACAAAACTCTATAATAATTACCTAATGTACAACATCAATTACTTGGAGTAGACCAAGGAGTAATTTTTCATACTTAGAGGTAAAGTTATTAGCACTTACTAAATTATAGTTCAGAAGTTGAATAAATAAATTTGGCATAGTGCTTAGTTTTTAAGAAGGAATTAGACCTTGCATCTTGATTTTAGGAGGAATACCTTTGTTCATGCCAAAGTTTGTTGGAGGAAGTAATTTGGCCAAGTACCACTTTTTTGTAGTATAAATTGAAATTATCTTTGGGGAAGAACTTGCAAACTCCTTGACACTTGTGAGAACCTAAATAAGGAAATTACAATTAGGATAAGTTGGGATTAGGATCTTAAGGTAAAGATAAGATGTTACTAATAAATCCATTCTCATTCAGACCCTTTGAGGCAAAGTATGAAACTATATATAAGGCTTTGCCATATAATATGAGAGTTCACTTTTCAACAACTTGATATACAACTAAAGTCCCACAATTTGGTTGTTAAGCAAAGTCTAGTCTTCATAGTTTGTTTTCTTAAATATTAGTGGAATGTCCATGCACAAGTAGAGGTGAGGAAATTTGCAAAAGAATGTAATCTTCCAAGGATAGAGACATTAAGAGAAACACGAAGCTTCACACTCAATACTATGATGCCACAAAGGAGCACCTTGTCTTTATAATAAAACAAAGAGAATTCCTTCAAAGGAAGCTCTACCCTTGGATCTGATACATGGATTGGTGACATGGCTGTGAGCTCTACCCTAAGATTAGTTGTATGTATGGATGACATGTTGGTTTTGGCTCTATTTGGTTGGTCAAACAAGCTTTGATTGGAGTGAATCTTTAAGAAATATTCCTATAAGAATCTCATAATTGCATGGGTAAGGTACCATTGGAAAGCTCTCAATAAAACAAATAGGGAACATAATTCATCTATTTAGGCCTTTGAAATTGGCTCTAAAGTTGACTATTTTTGGCTTCTACACTATTAGTTGAGTATTCTTTTGGTGACAACTCTATCTAATCTACTTAATACATTATTTATAACATCCTTCTAGATGTTACCAAGCCAATTTTTACCTCTGGATAATATATTTAGCTATTGGTATTACATTTCCAAGTTATTTTTAGCTCTTGCTCTATTAGTAGAAGTACTCTTTTAATGATACCTCTATTTGATCTACTTAGCCCATCATACCTAACATCCTTTCAGATGTTACCAATCTAATTTTCATGTAAAGATAATATGTCTAACTATTAGTATTACAAAGAATCACAAGCTTTTGAGTGCCAAATAGGGAAATTTTCACTTGATCAAGATGTTGGAGTCCTATTGGTTCTAAAGAAGCAAAGTAGTGCACAAAAGAACCTACTTGGTTAAGGGTAATACCAATCACACAACAACATAAAGCAAGGATATTTGGCCAACAAGAAGACTCCTTCAAATTTGTGCCTTTTGAGAAGTGTAATACATGGCTAATATATGTAGTCTTTGGAGCAAAATGATCTTTAGGCATGAACTATCACTTCAAGAATCCTGTTGGATTTATTAACTATGAATGTGATTTTAGTTTTCTTTTTTTGTAGTGCATCACAAGGGGTGACACTACACTCTTTTGCGAATGGTTTTTGCTCAAAAGGTTAAATAGGAAATGATAAAAAATTATGAGATTGTGATACTTTCTCTTCATTTGTAGTCATTTCCAACCCATATCTCATTTAAATACTCAAAAGCACAACCTATTCTTGTTTTTGTACTATTAGTATGTTGATACTAGTCATATTTTTTTTAAGGTCAAGGTCAAGACCAAGTTGTGACAAACAAGGAATCAAAGCACTTAGCCAATTGCATATCCTCTTTTAAGTGCTTGTGCTTACATATGGTTACTTCCAATTTGCTATATGATTTTAAATCTCTCACAAACCAATCTCAAACTTTATCTTCTAGTATCTTTAGAATCTAAATTATTATTTTTTTGAATTGAATGACTTAGTTGAGGTGCTATATCATAAAACCAATTTGCTTTAATTTTTCCAAGTTATCTTGTGTAGCACTCACTCCTTGGAATAGCCTTATTATTGAACTCTTGAAATCTTCACATGTTGAGATTAGAGCAACAACTTTCCATTGAGCTTGTTTTATTCAAGATTATCACCATAATTTTGCTACTCCATCTAATTGGCTTGAAACCAAAAGAAGTTATCACCATTCATCCAAAAGATTTGTAGTTTCAAAATAATGTTTGCAATCAAACATGAAATTCTCTACTACACTACATAGACTCTTGCCTTCAAATACCTTTGGCTTTGAGAATTAAACTTTCTTTTCTCCTTCTTGAAATGTTATTCTCTTTATTTTCTCTTTGACTATCACAATCTCTCTTTTTTAACAATTAAGTAAGTTGACCAATATGTAATTAAATAGCAATGATAACTTTGGGCATTGCCACCATGACTACTACTCTACCAAATTACCTTGTGTAGCTTTTTTAGCTTTATTGAATATTATTCAACAACACTAGTCAAATGGCCAAATAGCTTATTAAATTAGTTGCAGTTATCTAAGTTAATACATTTATTGCTCCCATAAGTTATGATAAGATGGATCATTGGTTCATCAAACAAGGTGATCATGTTCAAAATAATTTACCCAAAGCATGAATTGATGTCTTTGTATTACATAGATACAAAAATCTTAATGGTTTGGTAGTACATAGATTCTCTCTATCTCATTCATACTTTGATACCAACATAAAAGTTAAAGAAGAGAAATAGGAAAACGGAAAATCATATGGAACACTCAAGTGAGAGAAATTCCAAAATTTTAGCAAGAGCTTGGGCTTTGGTATTTATAGTGAAGCAATAAAGCTCTTGAGGAGGTTCCAAGGAAGTTTCCTTCTCAAATCTGCATTGTTGGAGTGCAATCTAAGCTAACCAAGAAGCTTCCTTAGAAGTTGCCTATTAAATATATAAGTTAAACTAACCATTAATTTGGTGTACAAGTTACTCAATTCTTGGAAGATATCTAGAAGTTTCTCACCAAGAAGCTTCCTATGTGATTCTAGAACATTCTATAAAGAAGTTTAATTTATGCTTCTCTAACATTCTCAGAATTCCTAGCTATGTTTAGCTTATTTTGCTAGCTTATTAGCTTTTGCTAACTCAATTTTTAACTCCATAGCTTTAGTTTATAATAATATCTTGGAGATGTACTGGAAATTTAATTTTGGAGGATTGTTATGGAGTTTTTAGTTCCACGTATTTTTAGTCCAAGGTGTGTTACTTCTTCAACAACCAATGACTCATCTCAAATGAGGGACAAGCGTGTTGATAATCATCTCTACTTTATCTTACTAGCATTTTTGCTCTTGTAGGCAACCAACATTTCATCTTGTACAACCATCTTAATGTTGATGGTATTTGTGTTCATTATCAATCTACATGCAAATCTATTTGACTTTGTTGAACTTTTGATCATCATCTTGATTCCATGTGGTATTTGGTAGACTTGGCTATTCAATCAATAAGATTACTAACTTATTTTGAAAGCTATGCATAAGTCTCATAAATTTGTATTTGTGGATGTTTGATGTTTGATGTTTGGAAGTATTCACAACAACCCAAAAAAGGTGCTAAAGATAGGACAAGAATGCATCAATGTTCCCTTGATAATTTTACTTTCTAAGTCTTATTGATTGTCCTAAAGGTGTGAAGGATCTAGCAAATTATCAGCAAATGTCATCCTTGATACACCATGCAATCTTGTTCAATTTGGGATTTGGTTGTAGTTTGCACCCACTTCCATACCTACTCTTGAAGGGAAGCCAGGTCCCTTAAAGCAAGGATGCTTCTCTAAGGGTTTGACTAAATGACAGTTATGTTGATTAACCTCTTTCATGCTCAGAGAGATCCATGCTTTAACAAAAAAAATTGGACCAACATGCTCATTCTAGCACACCAAAATCACAAGTAAATTCTCCCAAATGGGTTGAGTTAAGTCCTACAAGTGCAAAATCAGGGCTCCTTCCAACTTTGGTCATGGTGTCACCAAAACTTTCTACTTAATTCTTTTTTGCTACAACAAAGTCACATAACACAAACATGAGATTATTGGATTGAGGAATACAAACAAGAGAAGAAGAAAACAAAAAAATTAACTACCAATATCTCCCTAACTCCCAAATTTGGAATGTTTGAGATCAACAAGTTGGTGTAGCATCAATTGTGATTGCACTACTTATTCCTTGATGGGATTTTGAAGTTTGGTTCTTCTGGTCAAATTATCTCTACCCTTAAAAAGACAGAGTGCTCTCTAGCTTTCCAATTGCTACTAGCATGAGGTCCTCTTGCCCTCCATCCGCCCAATTGGTCAACAACCAATTTTCCCTCCTTGAATTGCATTTGAGAATCAATTTTTGCATAAGCTCTCCCATACTATACTCTCAATCTATATCTTTAAGATCAGATCATCTAATGGATTCTAGCACAACCCTCTCTTCTCATATTCGTCTTGGTCTAGCATGAATGCTTCATTCCTTCCCTTCCAAGTACAAACTTGCGGTATTTGGTTAAAATTTGGTGAAGGGATGTGCTTTTGGTTTCAAAACCTGAACCACACAATCCTTTCCATGGCCTTGGAGTGCCTCTTTGAACCAAGTCCGTAAGCATAAACTTGAGTGGATTGAGGAATCCTTTCCTCTAATGCTCCTTTGAGGTTCTTTCCCTAAAAATAAAAATCCTAAACTACAATAATCAAGGTTAGATTTGACCTTCCTAACATACTCCTTAGCCTTGGTTTTCTACCACTCCTCAGATCCAAATGACCAACATACTAATTAAGTGAAGAACTACCAGTCCTCCTTGCCAGACCATGCTCTTAATCCTAGTCTAATTTTCTTGCATGGTAGATAACGCGTTGAGTAATTGCATGGACAAGACAAAGGTTGTGGAAACTCTCAAATTCCTAATGTAGAATTGGGAATTCAAGTTTTCCCATTAAGAGTGTTACAATGCAAAGAGATGGGTTGTGGAGTTTAGGTTGGAGGGTTGGTAGTCCGTTTTGGTCAAACTTTTGATCTTGAACAAAAATTATTTTGCAACCAATTATTTTGTGGTTTATTTGTGGAACATCACAAGCAGAGCAAGGTCATCCAAAATGGCAATTCTTTTTCCATTGACTGCCAAACTATGAGAGATTTTTTCAAGAAAGGGAAATTGGCTCAAATTCTACTTCAATCTTAGAGCCAACTTAGAAATTCAAGATCTCAATCAAACACAATATTTCATTTGTATTTCTTCATATTCAAGTGTGCCAAAGAAATTCCATGACCTAATTAAATGCATGCACTGAATTCTTGATCATAAGAGGTTCCAATGTGTAAAAGACCAAGACCAAGGAGAGAAATAAGAGAATGGAAACTCACATTGAGACACTTGAATGTGGGAAAACTCCGAATGCCTAGCATGAGCTTTGGCTTTGGTATTTATAAGTAGCATACAAGGCTCTTGAGAAGCTTCTCAAGAAGCTTCCTCAAGCCGTTTTCTTAGAGTGCAAGCCAAGTTAACTATAAAAGCTTCTCAAGAAGCTTCCTCAAGCCACTTTCTTAGAGTGCAAGCCAAGTTAACTAGGAAGCTTCTCAAGAAGCTTCCTTCTAGAAGCTGCCTACTTGGCATGCAAGCTAAGCTAATTGGAAGCTTCTAGAAGTTTCCTTCTAGAAACTACTTACTTGAGGTGCAAGCTAAGCTAGCTAGGAAGCTTCTAGATATTTTTGGAATATTCTAGGCTATTTTGTCTTATGTGCTACTTTGTAAGCCCGACTAACTTAATTGCTAAACTCCATATTGTTACATATTCCCCCACCGCTAGTTGGTGACGTCCTCGTTGCCAATGAAGCTTCAAATTCTTGGATGGCCGTTTGGGCATTCTAGAGGTGAGAAAGAGGTTCCCATGTGGCATCATGAAGGGGATACCCTTTCCAAAGGACCTTGTACTCCATATGTTGGCGACGTCCTCGTTGAATGTGGCGACGTGAAAGGATATCAACTTTGTACTCCTCATGATCATTGATAGGGACAGGAAGAGGGAGAGGTTGGACTCAAGAGGAAAAGGAAGAGGGATTAGGAACAAAGAGTTTCAACTTGGACATATGAAAGACAAGATGGATATGGATGTGATAAGTCAAGGCAAGTCGATAAGCAACAAGAGGAAAACTTTGGGTGATATCAAAAGGTCCTATCCAATTAGGGGCAAGTTTACAAACTTGGGTATCAAGTGAGAGAAGGAGGTTACTAAAGGATAACATGACTTTATCACTGACTTCAAAAGTAAGATCACGATGATGGTGGTCTGCATATTGTTTTTGGTGATTCTAAGCAATAACGGAGGTGAGACTGGGCTTGTTGGAGAGATTGGGATATAGAGGTCAAGAATGTGGAAGTATGAGGAACTTGAGATGGAAGCGAAACAAGAAGAGAATCTAGAACAAGCGGATCTTGGCCAAAATTGAGAAAGAAAGGAGAAAATCTGGTGCTTGCCTATTTAGAATTGTTGTAGGCAAATTCTGCAACTACAAGACATTCATCCCAATTGGTATGGTGGACATTAACAAAGACATGCAACATATCCTCCAATGTATGATTTGCACGTTTGGTTTTTCCATCAGTTTGAGGATGATAGGCCGTAGACAAAGCAAGCTTGGTGCCGAGTATCTGGAAGAGTGCTTGCCAAAATTTCTTGGTAAATCGAGGATCACGGTTGGAGATGAGTACACGTGGCATCCCATGATGCTTGAAGACATTGTCAAAGTAGATTTGTGCTAAGGATGGAGCATCCATGGTATCACAAGTTGGTGCCAAGTGGATTTGCTTACTAAGCTTATCCACAAACACCATGATTGCGGTGTGTCCTTGTTTTGTCTTTGGCAAGGATGTGATGAGATCCAAGCTCACATGCTCCCAGCAAGCGGATGGAATGGTGAGTGGTTGAAGAAGTCAACTCGGCTTTTGGTTGTTGGCCTTGTTACGTTGGTAGCTCTCACATGATCGGACAAATTCTTGAACATCTCGTGTCATGTTGAGCCACCACCAATGACGTTGAATGGTACCTAAGGTCTTGTCCACACCGATATGACCAGCGTTGGGTAAATCATGGGCTTCTTGAAGGTGCACCAGTCAAAGATCACCTTTAGTTGGAACATAGATCCGGTCCTCATGGAATAAAAGGCCCTCCTTAATGGAGAAGGTGTTGTACTCCTATTGCATGCCGTAAGGTGACCATGTACCATTTGGAAGAAGGGATCTTGGTGTAGAGTTGAATGAAACTCATTTTGGACCTTGGAGTCAACTGACATCATTGAAATTGCCGTTGTGATGAGAGGAAGAGACCTCAAATCAGGTCGTCATGATAAAGCATCAGGGATGACATGGAACCAACCTGGTTTGTACTCAAATTTCATGTCATATAGTTGGAGTTGTTCCTCCCATTGATGATGTCAACTCTTCATGGGTTCCAAGTGTAAGGTCTGGAACAATGGGTTTTGATCAATCTGCATGATCACTTGTTTCTCCAAGAGGTAATGCCTCCATACCTTGGTGGCGTATACCATTGAAAGTTGTTCTCAATCTCAAGCACAGTAGTTTTGTTTAGCCGTATTGAGTTGGCAAGACACAAAGGTAATGGGATGGAGTACATCTGGGAATTCTTGTTGTAGCACGGCTCCAATTGCAAAGTTAGAAGCATCAAAATCAACCACACAGGGTAGTTGAGGATCATATGGTTGAAGAATGGGTCTTAAAGACACCATATGCTTTAACTTCTAGAATGTTTCTTCATGCTGGGTGGTCCACTAGAAGCTCGAGTTCTTTCCCAAGAGGTCAGTCAATGGTGCAGCCACATGAGCAAAATAATGGATGAACCGTCGGTAAAAACTAGCTAATCCATTGAATGTACATACTTCTTTAGCATCGTTTGGGGTAGGATAATCAATAATGGCCTTGATTTTCTCTTCTTCCATCTTGATCCCCTCTGATGAGATCTTATGACCCAAGAAGGTAACCTCTTACCAAAAGGTGCACTTTGACTTCTTGCAATAAAATTTCCATTGTCATAGTTGTCTTAGGACTTCTTGCACTCGCTCACGTGTTCTACCTCTATCTTACTATAAATTAAGATATTATCCAAGAACACCACCACAGACCAATCCAATAGTCCATCCAACACCCAATGCATCTGATCCATGAAGACTACTAGAGCATTAGTGAGTCCAAAAGGTAGAACTCTCCACTCAAAATGCCCATATCTTGTACAAAAGGTAGTCTTTTGCACATCCTCTCTATCAATAGGAATTTTCCAATAGCCGCTACAAAGATTCAACTTGGAAAAGTAGCGTGCTCCACTTAGTTGATCAAGCAAGTCATTGATCCGAGGCAAGGGATATGCATTCTTCACAATTTGCTTATTGAGCCCATGGTAATCAATAGAAAAACAAAGTCCTCCATCCTTCTTTGGAACAAATAGTACCGGTGCTCCCCAAGGAGAGGTACTATGTTGTATGAAGTCCTTCTCTAACAACTCTGTAAGTGTTGTTCGCAACTCCTCCAACTCTTTTAGTGAGAGCCGATAGATTGGTCTACTAATTGGAGTACTCCCTAACAATAACTTGATCTTGAAGGGCATACCTTGATCGGAGGGTAATCCCTTTGGTAGATCATCCAGAAACACATCTGCAAACTCCTAAACTATCCAATCAAACATTGCTTGATGAGGCTCTTGGCCCTCCTCCAATTTTTCTTGTGCAATTAGCTTGATCCACACTGCAAATATAGACTTATCTTCCTCCAAAGCTTGCTCTATGGCTGCTTTACTAACCAACTTCCCTTCCAAGGACTCATCTCTCTTCCAAGCTTGCTCCATGGTTGCCTTCTTGGCAAACTTCCCAATTTGGGACTCCACTCTCTTCAAGGTTCACTCTATGGCTACCTTCTTGACAAACTTCCCATCTAGGGACTGACTATTCTTAGGTGTCTTACTCAAAAGTGCTAGACAACCTAATCAAGAATTCCTACCTTGGTGTTGTACTTGAATTTTGCGTTGGGTCCAATCAAATTGAACCTTATGATGTTCAAGCCAAGGTAGACCCAAAATGATATCATAGTGTAGAGGTGCCACTACAAACCTCATACACTCTAAATACTCCTTCCTAATCTTGAAGGTAATAGGATGCGAGGTGTGGAATGTAGAACCACTTCTACCATCCTCCATCATCAAACTACTTCCAATCACTTGCTTGATAGGAATACCCAATTCCTTTGCTACTTGCATAGACATGCAATTCTCTGAACTGCCAAAATCAACCAAAATCCTACAATCCCAATTAGATGTTGTACCTTGCAAGTGAAGCAAACTTTCATAGTTTGAGCCTTCAATCCCATTGGAACTAATCAAGCTCCTAGTAGGCGGCTTGAGATCTCCTATTGGGATTCTTTGTTTCCTTGATCCTTTGGTTCCACAAACTCCATCTGGGCAACTTGTTGAGGTCACCATTCCTAAGTGGACATTCAACAATGCAATATCCAACTTGGCAACAATAAAAAAACCTCCATTTTATCACAATCTTTCTCTATTTGTTGCACCAAGTGGCCTTCATTGGATAGCATCAATCTCCATTGGTGCTAGTTCTTCCACTTGTGCGTATTGTATTGGTAAGCTTGGTGTAAGTCAAGGTCGAGACCAAGTTGTTGCAACCAAGGAATCAAAGCGCTCAACCAATTGCATGGCTTCTTTTTGTGGTTCTCGCATGGTCACCTTCAATTTGGTTTGTGACTTCAATCCCCGCACAAATCAATCCAGGACTTCTCCTTCTTGTATATCTAGAATTTGCATGATGATGTTTTGAAATTGTGTGATGTAGCCTTTTATTGAGCCAATCTGCTTCAACTTTGCCAATTTATCTTGTGCAGCTTGGATGGCATTTATAGTTTGAAATCAACCACTTATTGCATCCTTGAATTCTGTCCATGTCAAGATTGGTGCAACAATCTATCATTCAGCTTGCTCCACTCAGAATTGCCACCACAATTTTTCCACACCATCCAATTGGCTAGAAGCCAATAGAATTTGTTTCCATTCATCTTGAAGATTGGTGGCTTTGAAGTAATGTTTGCAATCAAACACAAAATTCTCCATTATGCCCAAAAGATTCTTTCCTTCAAACACCTTGGGTTTTGGAAATCAAATATGATCTTCTCCATCTCGGACTGGCGCTCTCTCTATATGTTCTTATTGTTGTTGGCCTCATTCATCCAACAATTGAGCAAGGTGCTCAATTTGTTGCTACATCGCAAGGATAACATCCGGTATTGCCGCCATAGTTATTACTCTATCCTACTGCTCCCAATTTATCTAATTGATTAACACATAGATGCAGCATATCCACCTTTCTCCATAAATGACAACTAGAAGTATCAAGGGTTCCTCAGACACAACGATCATATGTAGAAAATCCTATCCAAAGCATGAGGTGATGAATTAGGTGAAGCGGTGCTTGGGTAATATCTGGATATGAAAATCCCAATGGTTTGGCGGAAGTGGATTTGGTGGTCCATAAATTCCATCTATCCCATTCCTGCTTTGATACCAATGTAAAAGATTGAGATTGAGGAGAGAAATAGGAGAATGGAAACTCACATTGGGACACTTGAATGTGGGAAAACTCCAAATGCCTAGCATGAGCTTTGGCTTTGGTATTTATAGGTAGCATATAAGGCCCTTGAGAAGCTTCTCAAGAAGCTTCCTCAAGTCGCTTTCTTAGAGTGCAAGCCAAGTTAACTAGGAAGCTCGCCTACTTGGCATGCAAGTTAAGCTAGTTGGAAGCTTCTAGAAGTTTCCTTCTAGAAACTATTTATTTCAGGCGCAAGCTAAGCTAGTCGGAAAGCTTCCCAGAAGCTTCATAGATACTTCCAGAATATTCTAGGCTAATTTTTCTTATGTGCTACTTTGTAAGCCCAACTAACTTTGTCGCTAAACTCCATATTGTTACACAATAGGACCTGAATACGAAAAATGACAAACATTTTTTCAATCTAGTTTGGACCTAAAATTGACACTTACTCACCCATTCCTCTCATTCTACGACTTCCAAACCAATACTTTTGTATCGCATGAAATAGACTAAATCAATGGTCAAGTGAGTGCTTGGGCCTAAACTTTAGTATGTTAACCAAAAAATCATATGAGCTTATCTCCTTCTTATATATGGTTTGATCCTGAATTTTAATCATTACCCCTCCTCTCCATCATATGTTGACCAAAGAATCAAGTGGTCTTACCTTTGCCTCTTGGACTTAACAAGCCCATTCCTTGGGAAGATTTTGATCATAGTGAACTTGAAGGTGTCCCAAAATTGGTTGAGGGTCTCTCCCACTACCATTTATACTCCAATCTCACCTTTAATCAAGGTAGGAATCACCTACCTCTCATCCATTTACTACTTGGTCAAACCACAATTCCCAATAGTCATTATTTGGTTGCAAAGTGGTTGGTTAATCTACATTCCTACTCATAAATTACTACTCTTAATGTCCTTAAGTATTTACTCATTACACCTACAATTGTACAATAATTAATTAGGGAGAAAATAGAACTTCATAATCACAAAGGAGTGCATCCTCCCTATAACCACTCTCAGATTATATGGGCCCATGCTCTTAGGGAATTGGGGTGATGATGTTGTGACGTTTTACATGATTTTTGTTTACCTCCCTCAGATTACATGGGCCAATGCTCTTGGAGCATTGGGGTGATGATGTTGTAATGTTTTACATGATTTTTGTTTTTATTATAAGATCATAATTGGGCTATAATCTTCCCTTAGTCAGCATTGTTCTCCATGCTCTCTCTATGACCCTTTAATTCTATATCTCTTCTATAAGCTCCACTTCCTTCCATCCGTTCTATCTGATTGATTGAATAGATTCCTTTCTATCCTTCTTATTCTTAATATCAACCTCTAAGTGAACCATAGTGTGTTCCAAAAGGGCTTCTCTTTTGGTTCTACCATTCATTCCTCATTGCTCAACCACAATTATTTCTTATGCCTATCACAAAGAATATATAGTCCTTTGGGTATTTGCTTCATCTCTTTGTCTTAAATTTGTAGCAATTGATTAATTAGGGAGTTAGTCTTCCAAGGTATTTTTTTAGATTCCAAATGGGGTGATTCACCTCTCTTTTTATTTGGATTGCTTATGAAAATAGGATAAGACCAACCTAACAACTCCCTAAGTAAGTAGATTCTAGACCACCTTGAGTCTCTTTGTCCAGATGGCCTTGATGCGCTTGTGCTTCTATACCCTCTTAATTCCCTCTATTCTTGTGCTTCTTCTTATTTCTAGGCCTTAGCTAGGATGTTCATATCAACTACAAAAAACTCCCTTATTGCCCCATGTTGAAGATAGATGGGTTCTCTATTTGTTTGGAGCTCTTCTAGCTCTTACCAAATTAGTCATGGTTACTCCAAACTTCTAAGAGCTCTATTTCAAAAGCTCTTTTTGGATAGCTGGTACTATCACAATTCATATGGCCTCTAATAAAGCTTAGCCATCCTTGGGCCTCTCTTCTACAAAAGAGGTTATTTGTTCCACTATTGTAGTGGTTCAAGCACCCTATGTGTATCCTTGAACCGCAATATACCTTGGTGCATATTCTTGAACCACCTCTCAAAGAATAGTGAATTTCCCTATTCACCTCTACCATGCAATGGAGGAGTGATAGGTATTTGCCAAAAGGCAAAATCTTGGGAGAATTGGCTCTTGGAAAGGAGTGCAATTAATGGTTGGATCACTTGGATTTCTTTGGTGTGAATTCTCTTTCTTTCCTTGTTGTTCAAGTAAAGACAATACCAAGACCTACTCTCCATATGATTTAGCTTGCCTATCTCACTCTTCCCATCCTTTGGGCATCAACATATTGTATTATGATACACATGATAAAAAAAAGGCAAGATTTGGCCAAATGATTAGACTAGTTATTACTTTGGGCCAACTTGCACATACTTTCATGTAATAGCCTACTCTTATTCACTACCTAAGAATTATTAATAATAGTTACCCATACCTTGTGATTTAGTTGGGATGTTTGGGGTGAAGAATGGGTAGGAAGAACTCAAAAGTCCTTCTAAATTTGTGCTTTACTATGGATGTGAAATGATACCCCTCCTTGGAGTTGTATTGATCTCTCCTAATTATTATTTAGTGCCTTGTCTAATTTTTCTCCTCTTGGTGGCAATTTTTCCCCCTCATTAGTCATTAGGTAGGCATCAAGCATTACTTTTAAATCCACTCCTTAATATCTCCTTGTATATTAGGGTCATACCTTTGAGCATGTAACAATATGGAGTTTAACGATAAAGTTAGTCAAGGTTAACAAAGTAGCAAATGGGCCAAATTAGCCTAGAATATTCTTAAAGTATTTAGAAAGCTACTTGGTACCCTCCCAAGTATTGGGTAACATGCATGCCAAGTGGTAACTTCTAAGAGGAAGCTTCTTTGGAAGTTTCCTAGCTAGCTTAGTTTGCACCCCAAGTAAGTAGTTTCTAGAAGCTTCCAGATAGCTTAGTTTGCATGTCAAGTAGATAGCTTCTAGAAGGAAGCTTCTTGAGAAGCTTCCCGGTTAACTTGGCTTGCACTCCAAGAAAGTGGCTCACAAAAACTTCTTGAAAAGCTTCTCAAGAGCCTTGTATACTCCTTGTAAATACCAAAGCTGAAGCTCATGCTAGGCATTCAAAGTTCCCCACACTCAAGTGTTCCAATGTGAGCTTCCATTCTCATATTTCTCTCCTTGATCTAAGTCTTTTACATTGGTATCAAAGTAGAAATTGGATGGATGGAATTTATGGACCACCAAATCCATTTCCACCAAACCATTAGGATTTTGTGTCTGGGTATTACCCAAGCATTATGTCACATAGTTCATCACCTCATGCTTTGGGCAAAATTTCTTGAATGTGATCACCTTGTCCAAGGAACCCTTGGTACTTTCGGTTGTACCTTATGGAGAATGGTGGGCGTGTTGCATGTATGTGTTAGTAAATTAGGTAATTTGGGAGTAGTGTGATAGAGTAGTAGCCATGGTGGCAATGGCCGAGATTATCATTGTTATGTAGCAACAAATCAAGCACGTTACTCAATTTTTGGATGAATAAGGTCATCAATGACAAGAGCATGTAGAAAGAGCACCAATTGAAGAAGAAGAGGATTGGAATTGATTTCCAAAACCTAAGGTATTTGAAAGTAATAATCTTTTGGGTGAAGTGGAGAATTTTTGTTTGACTGCAAATATTATTTTGAAGCTACCAATCTCAAGATGAATGAACATAGATTCTCTTGGCTTCCAACCAATTGGATGGAGTACCAAAGCTATGGTGGAAATTCCAAGTGGAGCAAGCTAGATGGCAATTTGTTGCACAAATCTATAATTTCATCATATATTACATCAAGTACCAATGTTCATCTTCTTTAGATGAGATTCTTATGGTGGTGCACCTTGATATCTAAAATTATAATTAAAGTAAAAAAATTTATTATAATTAAAGTAACAAATTTTATGATGGAGCTTTCATGAATGATTTGATAATGTAATATGCACCAAAGTAAATTGTGCAAGGAGGAACTTAAGCATTGGGATTCAACTTATTGATGGAGGAGGTAATAATACAATGCACAACAAAAGAAACAAGGTAAAGAGTAAATTTAACCTTGGAATTGAATTTATTGATGAATAGTATCATATTGAGTTAGAAGATATCATGTGGATGAGTAATTTGCTTCTGAATTTATTACATCAATGTAGCTTGATAGAGAATGTGAAGTTGAGAAGCTAAATAAGGTGTACCATGGAAAGGAAGTGCACTTGAGATTACTCTGTGAATGCACCATGAATTAAATATATAATACCAATAAGTATTATTCTACAAGGTCATTTCATTCATTAGGTACTTCCAACAATATATATGTTACTCCTCTGTCAAATGGAAGATGGAAAACTCCATTAGGTGTAACAAGTAATGATGCTTTTTCATGAAGATGATGTTATGAATTTAAGGTCACAAAGACATGTAAATGAAATGCTAAACATCATTTCAATGGCCATGTTACAATAATATATCCAAACTACATTGGTTATATTGTGATGGTCAGCAAGATCAAAAGGTATAAGCAACATATTTCCAACCTCTTTTTTGTAATAAGTATTATGATCAAGGGAAGATCAAGGTACCATAGTTACAATAGTAAAATTGCTTTTGTTATAATATGCCTTGTCGATTTTTGGTATAAATCTGAAGTATACTCTATATATCAAATATCATAAGCTTGTAATAGTTAATTTTAATATACTTTTATAAGTGCCTAGGTTGTGAATAACATGATATGATAAGAAGAGAAGCTTGAGTCCAATTATTACCATAAGCTCCCCTAGTTATCTAATTCTATTCCATATTTTGAAAATAAAGTTGAACAAATTTGAGAGGCTGCTCAATAATAGAGAAGGATACTAATTATATGATACATAATACCTTGAATCCAAAAACTCCTATCAAAATTTTTTTTTCATGTAAAAAAACCACTATTACAGTTGTATGCATGTACTTATCATTCTATCCTTATAATAAACACATATGAATTTTATTCATCAAATATAACTTGCAAGTATTACAAGTTATAATGAATGAATAACAATTAATTCATTATAAATTGATCTGAATTATGAAATAGAATTCAAATGTCAGTCTATTCAAACTTATAACATTTTATAAATAAAGGCAAGAGTTGCATAAATCTTGAAGCATAGCAAACCTAGGCTAGAAACAATATCTTATAATTTGCAAGTTGCTTTAAAGTTTGCAACTATTTTATTAAGAAATGGTAGCTAAGAAGTTGCTATCAAGAATAGTTGTTTGATTGAGATTAGAAAGGTAGTTGATATATTTTAATTCTTAAATGACCTGCTTATCTATTTGTATGTTTATTTTTCTCATGAAATAGTATGTTTGTTTTAAAGATTTTAGCCTACTAACAAGAGAGAGAATTGTTGTAGTCTAAGATGGTATAGAATATAAAGAGTAGAATTGAATAGAAATATTGATCCTTTATGGATTATTTGAGGACATAGTACGAGGATTGCGGAAGATATGCATTATTTGAGGATATAATCTTAGGATCATGGAAGAAGGACGGATCATAATTGCCGCATTGAAATAAGATTAAGTGATGATACTATATGTTTAGTTTGACAGAGTTATTTGAGAATATATGCTAGATCGTTGGGCCATATATACATCGGGAGTAAGAAAATACTATGACCAAGCATAATTTGGATGGAAATCCGGTTGAAAGTAGATTATCTAACCTTTGATGCTTTGTAGGCTCATCAAACAGCGCCTTTTAGCTTTAGTTTATTCGGGATTAGGCCCAAACTGTCTTTAAGAATCAGGGGATGCTATAAGCTTCAATTATACTAAGATGCTTTGGCTATAACAAGAGACTTTGTGAAACTAAAATCCTTGATATCTTTATGTTATCTAAAGTAGTTAGGATTAGTTGACATCGCTTGAACACAAATCAGCTTTTCATTAAGCTTATAAGAAAAGGAGAAAGAGTTATTGAAAACAATTGCAAGTAGATGTGTTTTGCAAGAGGTTGTTGTACATATTTAGATGGTAGAGTTTCAAAAGTAAGGATTGCTTTGTATTTGCATATGAGTTATAGTAGTAAATTTTAGATTTGATGATGTGATATAAGTTGAGATACCAAATATCACTATATGTATAGTGGTCTGCAATATAGTTGCTAATAGTTATACAATTTTCAAGCTCCATATACGGAGGATAAGAAATGTACAAAGGCTTAATTTTAGCAACCAAAGTAAACAATGATGAGGGTTTAGCCTATATAAGGTAAGTTGTTTCAAAAACAAATTGAGTGTTTATTTGTTATATAATATTATTCATTAGAATGCTAGCTTAATTTTGGTATTTGTATCAAGAGATTCCGGTCATAAGATCCAAGTTCAAGTAGAGGACTACGTGTTAGATAATTAATAGGACAGTAACATAATTGCTTTTTGGGCATACTCTTCAATTATCATATCAATTGGAAGGTGATAATTGTAGATATATGATAAATAAATAATAAATAATTATATCCTAAGGATCATATGTTATTAAAAAGAGTATTTCAAGAATGGTATTACCATTAACAGGATTTGTGAACCATTGTATCTTTATACATGGTAAGTTCTTATATATCAGATTCTCCAAATTACATACTTCATTTGTTAGGGGGATTAGTTTTATCTTGTGAATTATATTATCACACAAGTTTTTAAAAGTCAAGATACATCAATTATAAAAAATGATGACGATAGATGGAATCATTAACGATTAGTTATGTAGTTAGTAGAAGGAGACTCTAAGCTCCCATTGAGGAAAAAAGGCTTTTCTCACATGATAAGCACTATGTATTGGCACTTACCGAAGAAAGATAAGACAAATAAACTTCCACAAGAGAACTTCATTGTTTATTTGTTTCGTTGCTATTTTATAATTTTCTTAAATTTGATATATAAATATATTTGCCTTTTCTACTTTTGAATCATTCCAGGTTTCATTTCTTCTCTCATCAGCTTTGTCTTGTGTCTCCATACCTTTAAATCAATTCAAGACAATTCTCGGTCCTGCAAGAAGCCTATGCATGCCATTGATCCTTTTGATCCAGTGCACAAATTGATCCTTTCTCTTCGACTATTGGCTTGGGAAAAAGCATCTGTCAGGCGAATCTTGGCTTAGTTGAAAGTCAGGAAACGCATCAAACACAATCCGTGCTCGGACGTAAATTTGTATCGAAACAGGCTACAGTACAAGCAACGGTCGCGACCTACGGAAAGGAAATGTAAAAAGGAATGATGCTTTTCTCATTCCTCAAGCCAGACAGGATGCACAGAGACCACCTCGGGCTACGTGTCAGTGAGGTACGAACGGAAGGAAAAGGTGCGGGTCCGTCCACGCTGGAGGGGGGACGTCTCTTTACCCGACATCTCAGCTTGATAGACAGACTGTTCTATGGATGCCTTGACTGGCCATCAATTTGAATATTTGATTAAAGAGGTGTCGACTGCGTAGGTCTCATTGTTATTGTAAGTCAGTTGGCAGCTCCTGAATGGCCCACGTAATAGTCGTAGTCGCCGTATTAGGACTCTTACCACGAGAAAGAATGTTTTACCCCGCTGTTTTGGCGCAATTCTTGCCCAGGAAAGAAAGATAGAAATCGAAAAAGTGAAAAGCAAGATGCAGATGCCAGTTCCCGGGGTCCTCGTCGTCAGCCTTCTCTCCAGAACTCTTTCTTCACTGTGTGTTCTACTTCTCGTCGATCCGCTTGCCTTTGGTCTATTTATTTCTACTCTTGTGTTGTTCAGTGGCGAAGCTGAGGTAACGGGCCGGGCTAGGTTAATTGTGACGACGTGCTCGATTCACTATTAGAGCAGCAGCTGCTGAATTCTTTACTAAATGTGGGGGTTTGGAGGGAGAGAATTTAGATCGTAAGAGAAGTGGGTGAGGCGAGTCAAGGAGAGTTGTGGCGAGGTGAGCGATTTCGGAATTGGAAACTTGAGCAGCCTGAGCAGGGTCTGATCAGCAATCAGTGTTAACTGCGCTTAGATTTGCTAAATTCGGGTGAGTTTGCGTGCTGAAGATAGGATCGTATGCGTTAACGCTGCAAAGTCGTTTGACATGGAAATCTGTTCCGCGTTATTGTGTATTGTAAGGTGGTTTGGTTTTATTGCTGATATGCAGGAGTGTCTGATCTGTTCACCCGCAGGTTATCCACATTTTGTCATTTTTGGGAATTCTTTCATTCCGCGGTCATCAGTCTCAGCATGTCTGTGTTGAATGAAGAGAAGGTGCCGCGGGAAGCGGGCGAGGGTTACGCATCTCTGCAGCTGATTGATGGGCAGGGCGTTTTCGATGAGCCAGGTCTCGATGCTTTTGTTAAAAGTATTAGGTTGGCCGAGTGCGGGCTCTCATACGCGGTGGTGGCGATTATGGGGCCCCAAAGCAGCGGTACGACTCTGCTTTTGACTTCACAGTCCCTACTCACTTGAATTTCTTAGATGATCGCAACTTTCTTCGCCTCTGGTTGAACGATTCGGGCTCGCTGCTAAATACGAGCTCAAGAGGATGTCATACACATGCCGATCCAGCAGACTGGAACGCTGAATGAATTGAATTGATGACGAGTAGGGTTTTGAACCGTTAGACGGGTTATTCTGGGCTTTAAGCTTCTTAATATTGGATATTCGTGATGTCAAGATCACACGAGGCCAGCTATTGGTCTGCTGATCCTGAGAACTCTGAAATTTGAGCTTACCACAGCAGCTGCAGAAGTTGAATCCCCTGTTACCAGCTATAAAGCCCATGGTCGATCTCGATATTGGTAAAGTCAGATTGTGGATCCGTAGGATTCAGTAGAATAACAACTACCCCAATTGGCTCATAGTTTCCAGTTAGTCAATTGAGCTTTGTTGGGGAGATTTTGTCACTCCCAAGCAAGACTGTGCTGACTGTGCGAACGAGATTTGAAAGATCGTCTCCGGATAGTTCCTCATATTGTGCCCGCTTACAAAGATAAATTCTCCACATCATCAACAAAGTCGCAGACTTGCTGACTTTCGTGATTCCTGTGCAGGGAAAAGTACACTTCTCAATCATCTATTCAAAACTTCGTTCAGGGAAATGGATGCGTACACTGGAAGGTTGGTGTTGTTGCAACCTCAATTCAGGACTAGAATCACTCCCCAAGTACACTCTTGTCTTTAAGGTCGTATGGACTGACGGTGAATGTATGCGTCTAGTAATGAAGTCTTTATACTTTCTAATCTCATCCGGAATGTGCAGTTTGACTGCCAACTATGGGAATATACCGATAAGTGTCCCTGTCTGATGCATGCTTTGTACTTTGCTAAACAACAGATTCTGTTGTTATGCCATATATTCTAAACCGAGTATTTGCTAATACAGGAGCCAAACAACTCAAGGAGTTTGGGTTGCACGTGCAAAGGAAATTACCCCATGCACTATTGTTATGGATCTAGAAGGAACAGATGGACGAGAACGAGGAGAGGTATTTGGCCTTGTCCTTTCTCTTTAAGGTTGTGTAATTCTGGTTTAGTTGTTGCCCATGGATGCCTCCCACAATGCAGATACCTTTCAAGGCTGATAGAGTTTAAATCACTTGATACCTGAATGTCCTCTCCATTGGAAGATAAGTAGTTCAAGATCCTTGGAGTAACAACTTAAGCATGTGAATCTGTATTAACTGAACAAGACTGTTGAAGGTCAGTGTGCAGATGGCTGTGACCAGTGCACTTCTGAGGACCACCTCTTTTCTCGATTTCGTCTGCTGATATACTGAGCCCTAGAAATGCTCGTTCGTTGTCCTTACTCAATTTTTAATCTCTTCACAATAAAGCCGTACTTACTGTGACCCCCGTCAGATGTATTCTACGTGCACTGAAGCAACGGACGAACTCTATCAGAACTCTTGATGTGTTCTCTCCATGTCATGTGTTCAGGATGACACCGCCTTTGAGAAGCAGAGTGCATTATTCGCGCTAGCAGTTTCGGACATTGTACTCATTAACATGTATGTTTTCTTACCCCTTTGATATATCTTCCACGTTTCACTAACAGGTCATAAAAATAACTAGCTGGGTCGTTAGTTTGGGAAGTATTGGTTTCTCTCCATGCTCAGAAGCTCCTATTATTAGGACTCTGTGAGCTGACATAATGTTGAAGGAAATACTCCCGAGTTTGAGTAACTTTTGCCCGTCTCCTGTCTACAGGTGGTGCCACGATATTGGTCGGGAGCAAGCCGCCAACAAGCCACTTCTAAAGACAGTGTTCCAGGTCTGCATTTTCTGCTCAACTCGAATGTCTGATTTACCTCCATCTTGCAGTTTTTGTGGTATATTGTATGCCATCTATTGCCTTCTGCTTCCCTTTGCTGTTTAGTGTCTCAGGACTCAAGCTCCCATAGCGCTTGTTGCGATATACTTTATATCCTGTCCTCTTTTGCTTCGCCCTCGTTACCCTGTTACACTTCGACACGACACTGCAGCCACACCATCCATAAGTTCTCGCATTGTTCCACTCCTCCATTCCCCAGCTAATTCCCTCCCTCTTATTTTTCCTCCGCTCTTTGCCTGATTCATGGTTCGACCTCCCGTGTCTACAGTGTTCCTACCCGCTCCAGCCCTCGTTTTCAATTTTCATCGTTCACGCACTGCGTACTGGTGGTCTATTACATCACGTTTTCTATTTCTCGCAGTCGTTTGTATCGCTGTTATCGATTTCAAGTTGTTTACTAGTTCTGTAGACACATGTTATTCTCAATTTGTTGCAATTATGCCTTTGCCTGATTCATGGTTCGACCTCCCGTGTCCAGTGTTCCTACCCGACTCCAGCCCACGTTTTTAATTTTCATTGTTCACGATCTGCTTACTGGTGGTCTATCACATAACGTTTTCTATTTCTCACTGTCGTTTGCATAGCTGTTAGCGATTTCAAGTTGTTTATTCGTCCTTTAGATATATGTTCTTCTCAATTTGTTTCAATTATGCCTCTGCCTCAGGTTACGTTCGATGCATTCTACCTTATGGATATTTCACTATTCTAGCATTGTGCATCACGTACATCTTGGTTACCGATCATTTGCATTTCATGAGTTCTGGATAACCCGTTCCCAGAACGGCTTCTGCTCTCATATACCTAAATATTGTACGCCATACATGTGTGCCTCCTTCATTTGTTATGTCTGCCTTGACCACTGTTGTTTTTTGCACCATTATCCAGTATTCAGTATTTTTGGTATTTTCCTGTAACACACTGCCTGGAATGCAGGTGATGATGCGGTTGTTTACCCCTCGCAAGACAACGCTACTGTTTGTCATTCGTGACAAGACTCGGGTATGGCAATCGAATCAAACTTTGTCACATCGGAAATATATTTTCATGTTTTCCTTTAGATCAGCAGTGTTATGTGGTCTCTATCTCAGTGTTCGTGAAGGTGGTGTTTAACATAGTAAGTCTTTTTTCGAGATCTCCAAGAGGGTTTGAATCTACCTGTCGCTTTTATTTTCCCTCAGGCAATAGGATTTGACTAGTATGTGGATGCCACTGAGTAATTTCGGAGCGGGGTGTGCTGTCAATTATCGGTGAACTTGTAATACACTGTAGATCTATAGATGCGGTCTCGTACTAGTTTTTTGACTTGCTAACGTTCTTGGTTGGTTTCAGACTCCCTTGTCAACACTTGAGCCTATTTTACGAGGAGACGTCCAAAAGGTACTAAGATATTTTTCTGCTCGATGACATCTCCTACTGTCCTAGTTTTTCTTGCTTTACATGATAAGCGTAATGATCTTTCCTCAACTAATCTCGGGATTCCATGCTGAAATGCAGATATGGCAAAGTGCTCCCAAACCACCGAAATACGAAGGGACTAAATTGGATCAATTCTTCAGTGTAAGTCTGCGTGCTCACAACTTGCTTGAATAGATAAAAACATTTCAATTACTTCTTTGTCCAGCGTCAACACAGCTTGTTTTTAGACTTCTAACGCCAGCTGTTTAGAGAACATACCAGTAGATGTAAAGTCTTGATAGCACACTTCCCTTCAGATTTACTCGCACGAATGCACACACGGCTGCATCTGAATCCTTGATTGGCTTAGAGGTGACAACCGCAATGGGTGTGAGTTTCACAGTTCAAGAGATCGGGGTTCTTTACCCATGTGCAGCCCTCCAGGAATAATTGGTACATATAAGTCTTCCGTGTTGAAGGGCTCATACGGACATAGAGCATGCTCCAGTCGTCATACACTCGCTCCTGGGCCGTCTAGACGTTCTCCATTTGGAGGGTTGTGTAGTTTGTGTCAACACTAACACCACGATGATGCAAGACTCTGTCATTCTCGAGGTTACTTTTGTTTGCAGTAATCCTTGCCTGCAGGTATATCTGAGCGACAGGAGTTTAGGATTAGATAATCATCAAGATTAGCATGGTACTAACCCTTGTCTGCAGACAAATGCATGCTTACGTGACAGTTTTGAAGAATTTTACTCAGTTCTGTCAAATGTCAGAGGCAGTCCGGTCATTCTTGGTTCTGGAACTGGGTTATACGTAACGGGTTTTGTATTCAAGATGACTTGTACTCTTTTGTCGAGATTTTGCCAATTCTCTTGAAAAGTTTTAAACAATTTTCTCTTGCTAGCAAATGCTCTTCTATCGCGGGCATTAAGGATGTTGAATTGCAAATTTTTTGACATGATTTGTCACTGATGTCTAAAGGTTCTAGTGTACGAATGTTCCTTCTATTCAGTCAAGCTTTCACTCTTTGTATTTCAGGTGGAGATAACAGCGCTGGCTAATTATGAAGAGAAACCGGAGGTTTTTGAAGACCAGGTAAAATCTTGTATCCTCAGCTTCATATTAATGTTTCTGTATTCGACGTTCTCGATACAAATCTACTATAGTTCAAAGGCATGTGTGGCCACACACTGCTAGTAGGCCGTACTACTTTAGAAATATACACATAAACTGACTCTTTACGCAATATGTGTCATCTCACACTTCGCTTGGATACAGCCAAGACACCATCCACTCTTCTCCCACTTCGCTCCACTCCACCCATCGTCAACATCTGTCCTTTGTTCCTTGCTTGATGTACCTGTGTTTGATGGTCCTCTGCTTTCGATTTTCAGGTGCTTAATCTGTTGTGTCTTGGTTATTCATGATGTATACTAGTTCTCGGCAGGTCCTACTTATGAAATGCATCAATTACGTCCTTACTTCTGGTTATTCTCGTGATGTTAGATTCATTTACATTCCATTTCCTTACATTCAATTCATTTCGATTTGCATACGTTCATACATGCATTTCATATGCACGTTCTCGGTTCCATACTTAGTGGGTTCTGGATCCCCCGTTCTTCGAACGGCTTCTGCTCCCATATCTCAAATATGTGTTATCCATGCATACATCGCTGGTCACTAGTTCCTACATTGCATGAGTTATACTAGAGTCACGTCAGTCATTTCCCGTCCTTAGGGCAGCTTCTGCATACCATTACAAAAGTATACTCGTGTAAAATTGGCCTCATGTGAAAATTGCGCCGCGTTTTTTTCAAGTGATTTGTGTTTTTGGACTTATGCTGAACTAGAGCCCGGGGAGATGCATAGTATTCTTTGTTTTCTAATTTTCTCCCCTCGTTCTCTATCTCACTTTTAGAACTTTCTGCATTCAACTCTATCCATGGAGATTTCCTAGGGACGGACACTAGTTCTCGACATTCCATTCACTCCACTTAACTCTTACATCCTAGTACTTATGTGAAACACATGCACACTTGCCTTGCGTGGGCGTACATACAGCTAACTCCGACGTCCTTTTTCCGCTTATCACTTCCATGATGGATGGCTATACGGGATCGCAGTTGAGTCAAGTCTGTCGTACGTGCGTGTGGATCCACGTGGAACGGCTTCTACATACCATTACGTAGATATTCTGCGCTACATAGCGCGTACTGCTAGGAGTAAAAGCGAACAATGTTTTCCATTCCGTGTGTCCGTGCGTCGGCTGTAGTATCCGCGTATGATCACCTTTCCAATTGTTCTAGATGGATAATCAAAGCTTGAAATTTGTGTAGACCAAGTTATCACTGGGATAATTTGTCCAGATATTAGTAGCTCAAGAAAGGGTAGAGTACATTTGAATGCGACGAGACAGTTGCTAGTGGTAAAGAGATTCATTCAAGTTGGTCAAGAGTTCTTATGACCTTTTCTGCTCACTGGTGTCTTTTTCTTCTAGGTCGCAGATTTGCGGGAGCGGTTTAACAATTCAATTGCACCAGGTGGACTTGCAGGCGACCGGAGGGGAGTCGTACCAGGATCAGGCTTCCCAATCAGTATCAGCGAGATGTGGAAGGTCATCAAGGAAAACAAAGATTTAGATTTGCCTGCGCACAAGGTATGCAACTTGGATTTCCTAATGCATGTAGTCATTTTGATTTAAAAGAAGTCCGAATGGAAGGAGATCCTTTCACATGGCCAATCCTGTTGGAACTCGTAGCCTGTATAAAATTTTAACGTAGGGACTCTCCGATTTACTTGAGCACGCTCTTACTTTTTAATGCTTTGTCGTTTCTTTTCCAGGTTATGGTTGCCACTGTCCGGTGTGAAGAGATTGCTCATGAAAAGCTGAAAGAGCTGCTTTCAGATGAGGTACGCCATCCATCGTGGCCCTGTTGTAGATATACCATTGTCAAAGATTCAGTGCATCGCTATTGAACATCTATACGAAACTCATCCGTATGATACTATCTCTTTGGTTTGCCCACATATTTTCCTCGTGTAATGGAACAGGAGTGGCATCAACTAGAAGAAATAGCGAAAGTCGGTCCAGTTCCGGGCTTCGGGCGAAAATTAAGCTCTCTTTTGGAAAAGATTTTATCAGGGTAATATTCTTGTTTCTACGTAGACACCTGTCACTTGAGCAGATATTTATGAACACATCAAATCGAGAGGTATCTTGCTCGCAAGATATGGCTTGCTTCCTTGAACATGGCCTTTGCTACAAACAAAGCCCAGTCTTGTTAATGCGCTCGTCGCATGAATAACTTAAGGTGTTGTAGTCCATACTATGTAGTTATGTCAGAGTCAGTCTTGTCAGACGTGAGTGTGGAACCGGATTGTTTACAACGGGTTCTGTATTTCGTTTCGCTATATGTAGTTATGCATTTCGGTAGTAGCTATTCATATTCACTCCTATGGACGTTCTCGGTTCCATACTTAGTGGGTTGTGGATCCCACGTTCTTCGAACGTCTTCTGCCCTCCTTTCTCAAATATGTAGTTATACATGCATTGGGAATGGAATGACTGTCCTGCTGTATTTCTCGAAGAATGGTAGAAAAGAGTTTGAAGTATTACCCTCCGGTGTCTTATTCGAGATAGTCTCTACACTCGCCGTGCTATGGATGAACCTTAGCTCCAGATAGCAAGAGTTCTAGAGAAAAAAATAGAGGTTCTTTTTACAGCGTTTTGAATTGTCTTATACAGGTATGATAATGAAGCTGCATATTTTGATGATAGTGTGAGAACAAGCAAGCGTGCCTATTTGCTCAACCAAACTCTGGATGTAAGCTCGTGAGACGTGCACTTTTTCTCTGGGAACAATGGCATCCATATTGTCTATTTTTTTCGAAGTTCCAATCATAAGTAATTTTTGAATTTCGTTGTTAGGTGAAAATCTAAATTTAAGGCTGTCAACCACCCATCAACATCGTTTCCATACTCTGGATTCCCTACATTGATGAAGTTTTAATGTTCGATTAGTTCAGCTAGGGCGGTCTGTGAACATGTCATGCAGAATACAGCGGCGAATAGTTTAGTCAAGTCAAAATGTTCGTTCTTCTTTACATATTGAGGGGATATTTGTCAGTGAATGCTTCTAAACATTTGTTTGAATCTGTTCTCAAAATCTACATCTTTTGGCTCCTTCCTGTCGAGCCTTGGTACTAAGATATTCTTTACGCAGACCGTCCAACCTGCTTATCAAGCAGTCGTGTCTAACCTTCGCAACGAAACGCTGAGCAAATTCAAACAACAAATGAAAACTTGGGCTGAGCAACCTGGTGGAGAGGAAGGCTTTGCATCTGCGGTCCGTCGCTGCACCGATCAAGCATTGTCGGAGTTTGATAAGGGTTGTGCAGGTACTTGTCATGGCCGTCTGAATTAATTTTTTCATTTTTGACCTTTATCTTCAGAGATACTGGGTTCTTCCCTTGTCACCTAAGTCGGCTTAGCTTTGTGAACATGTTCTTTTGGGTTTGGCTTCAACTTCATGTGTTTTACTGGCTGAAACACTCAGGTTTTTTCTAATTACCTATGCAGATGCCGATGTGTCTCAAGCTCACTGGGATGCTGTGAAGCTGCGTGAGAAGCTTCAGCGCGATATTGATGCGCATTCACAGACAGTTCGATCCGAGAAACTTGCCACTATTGTCTCAGCCACAGAGGTGATAACAGCAACAACGCGATATAAGGGCTCACTTATATTTCTAATGTCTTTAAACTGTGCTTGCACGGATACGTGACTAATACAGAAGTCTGGTTTTCCCTTTTGCAGAAGCGATTGGAAGACTCTCTATCAGAACCTGCCGGTGCTCTTCTGGATTCTGCGACTCCAGATACGTGGATTGCGCTTCGGGCTCTCCTCACACATGAGACAGACGTTGCCAAGAAGTCTCTTTCAAAAGCTATTGCAGGCTTTGAGCTCGATGAATCAACCAGTCAATCCATGCTGAATAATTTGGATACATTTGCTAGAGGAGTTGTAGAGCGACAGGCCAGGAAGGAAGCTGCACAAGCACTCCTACGCATGAAAGATAGGCAAGCCTCTTAGCCTCATTGTTTCTGTGTTGTAGCATTCATCTTTGACCCTTTGGATATATAGCTATGACCTTTGGCATATGGAACCGGGTTATAGTGGGTTCTGTATTCCGTTACTCAATAGGGGTGTGACCTAGAGTTTGCGGAGACTATAGAGCAAATGACGACTTACCTTAAACGCTCATGCATCGAGTTTTATCGAGTTTTCTCTTGGTATGAGCGAGTGTAGCTGGTTCTAACGGAGGTGAATCTACTAGTTAAATGACTCAAAAACCATTGTCTCATAACTCTGTTATTCCCTCGTGCATGCTGGACTGTTCAGGTTCACGACAAGTTTCAGCCATGATGCAGAGGCACTACCCAGACTTTGGTCCGAGAAGGATGATATCCGGGCCATTGCTAAAGAGGCTCGATCCATGGTAAGGTTTGCTCTATCCTTTATGTCCTGGTGGATCTTTTATCAGCGTAGTTTCATGTCCGCTCCAGTACATTGCGTCGCACCGAACACTAAGGACCTCGTCTGTTTCCGATATTGTGCAGTCTTTGAAAGGACTATCGATATTGGCAGCAATCCGGCTCGATGATGATGCTAATGATAAGATCGAGCCAGCCCTGAGCACTTTGCTTGACCATCCAAATTCCTCGGAGGCGATTAAATCCAGGGAGTTTTCTTCTGACGGGGACAGCTCGTCCGTACTTTCTTCAAATCCACTCGCTGCAAGCTCGTGGGAAGGGGTAAATAGTTTTGCACTCCTTTCCAATGGTTTTAGGGTTAAGCCTTCTCTGTCCGGGAATTCTTGAGTTGTCTCGCTTTGGATATCTGGGTATGTTGACGAACGGGAATTTCAGATGTTTGTCCCTTAGCGATGAAGCTACTGTTTTGAACCTTATAGGAAGAGGATACGCATTGGAATGTCTTGGCTAGACATCTTGTTATTCAAAAGACTGTTCTCTGGGTGCTAAATTAACTTGAAATTCTCATTGTTGTTTATCAGGTCCCTCAGGAAGATGTACTCTTGACGCCAGTGCAGTGTAAAAATATCTGGAGACAATTTAAAGCTGAGACTGATTATACTATAAGTCAGGCTTTAGCCGCCCAGGTGCGAATGTAGATCTGTCTTGTATTCACTTTAACTTCTTTTGCGAGTCCCGTTTTATTCTTGCTGTGTCGCACCTAGAGCAGTGTCAAAAGTTTTGCATAGTGTGCTGAGAATTATACATTCTGAAGGCTACGAGGAAAGAGAAAGACTCTAAGCAAGGCTTCAGTAGAACAACTGTCTCGCCAGCGGATTCGAGATGACCATGTACTGGCATAGGCTTTCGAGTCTTCAACTCATTCCGTGCATTTAGTTCAGAAGAGATAAAACGTGTTTCCTATCTAATTTTGAGACTCACGTAGCCTTCTCAAGGATCTTAGTACTAATTGAGCTTCGATCTGACTACCGTCTAACTTTAATGGCAAATCAGGAATTACACAAGAACTCATCATCATGGATGCCGCCACCATGGGCGATTGCTGCGATCGTCGTACTGGGATTCAATGAATTTATGGCTCTCCTCAGGTACGACTGTTTTTGTACTTCAGCATAGACTGTTTTCTCTGTTTTGTTTAATTCGGTAAAACTCTAAGTGGAAGTTCTTTGTCTACAGGAATCCGTTGTACTTGTTGATCTTTTTCGTAGTGTATCTTCTCGGAAAAGCGCTATGGGTTCAACTTGATATCGCCGCAGAGTTCCGACATGGCTTTGTGAGTAGTTGATGCCTACCACTTCCCTTTGACTTGCATATGTACCCTGTCTGATTCGGTCAAACTTCTATTTGCTACCTTCAGCGATATAGATCGATCTTGTTTGTTCAGAGTTCTGCCTCCGTCACTAAAGATACTTCCATCTTACAGGTGGCTGGGCTTTTGAGCCTTTCGACAAAGCTCCTCCCTACACTCATGAATATCATGACCAAACTTGCGCAAGAAGGGTCCAAAGTGGCAGGGAATAACAATAATAGTAGCAGCAGCAACAACAGATACCAAGAGTACGATATGCAAGATTTTGCTCAGGATTCATCCTCTGGAAACAGCACTAGTATGGGATCGTCTGGAGAAGGCAGTGTCAGGAATAGGCAGCACAAGAATGTTGCATCATCAGCTTCTTAGTGCAGTGTTTGGCTTGTTTACCGGCCTCATTTAAAACCCTGTAAAATTTATTGGAGAGTACTCCACTCACTTGTACAAGTTCTTCATTTTGGTTGTGTCCAGACTAATGACCTCATGAATCTATGGGCCTATTCTTCTTAACCTTCGTGTTGCATTGCAATCTTGGAGTCTAGCATCTTGTTATGTGGATTTTCTTCACTAAGATTCTATCAGTACCATAGCCATATGTAGCCAGCATTCATCAATTTGAAAATGTGGAACCATCGCGAAATGTGGTTGCGCGATGAACTTTTGGTTGTCCAGGACTTCCTAGCCGACATTGGCCTCACCTTTTCGTCCCCGGTTTGCTTGAAATGTTATGATTTCGGGAGAGATTATATCAACAGGTTTGGACTCTATTACTCAGAACCCTAAATTTTGAGCGGCACTCTCTCGAAGCAACCGAGTTGCCTTTAACACACTCATGAAAGGAAACGCGGGACGAGGAGTACTCGCATTCGCCCAGCCACTTCGGCACTACGTTGGGCGCGGATGAAGTCGCTTATGCTTTCGTGGAGGTTAACTATATAACCGGTTTTCTGAAGGCGAATGCCACTTTGGCACGTTAGGCACTGATGAAGTCGTTTGTGCTTCGCGTGGGGGCTTACTTTAATCGCATTTCTGCTTCTTTCAGTGTCCAAGCGTTTGAGGATTTATGCGTTCATAGGGCATACTGCTCCTCTCCTTCCCAGTACCCGAGGCACTCCTCTCGAAAACCCTCACTCCCCTTTCCGTCTTTGGTTGTTGTTATTGGTTATTGTTCGTTCCACCCTTGGTTGCCGTTCGATCTGCCTTACTCTCCGCACTTACGCTCCCCGTTAAGTGTCAGATGATCTGGCACGGTTGCGCTCCTTACAGTTTCTTCGACTGTTGAACGACTTGCACCTTCCCGTGCCTTCCGACTCGCTCCTTACTCTCCCCGTTTACATGTCACACGGGGACTTGAGTTTACACTACTGGTTCTTCGATGGTTTCTCTCCTTGATAGATTACCATTTTATTTTTTAGTATGCATCATCCGGTAATTTTGCTATGTTTTCCTGGCTTTCAATGCTAATAAATGATTTTTTCAGGTATATCTCCGAGTCCCTCACGTTCGTCTGCTCACGATTTTTGTATTCTTCTTTCACTTGTTGATTACTTTGTATTTCATGGCGTTTTCCGTATTCTTATTTTTGCCCTTGAGATAGAATTTAAACTTCACGAGTTACAGCTTTTTCTTTACTCAGGAAGGTTATTGCTTATTCCTATTTCTGCACTTCATGTGGAATTTGAGCTTCACAAGTTATAGCTTTTCCTTACTTTGCAAGGTTATTACTTTGAGTTGCACTTTTGGAAGCAACCTAGTTTGCTCGGTACTAGAGGCATTGACATTTGCTGCTCAGTTACTTCGCACACTGCATTGGGCATTGATGAAGTCTAAAGTGCGTTAGGGGAGGTTTACTAGGGCCACCTTCTGCTTCCTTCAGTCTTCTAGCATTTTAGGACTCGTTTGTCCATAACACATGTTACGATATGCTCTATCCAATCATCTGATGCCTCACTCCTTCCCAGCCAAAATATCATCCACTCTTCTCCCACTTCACCCACCCCACATTTGTTGATCTGTCTCATGGTTCCTATACATGGTTTGTGCTCGGTCGTGCGATTTCAGTTCACTTAATCTTTCAAGTTTTGTTTGTTGTTCTTCAATTCCATGTTGTCCTCTATTTCGCGACATTCTTTGCTTAGTGCTTAATAATTACATGATGTATATCAGTTCTCTATTGTTATTGATCGTGAAATATTTATATTTTGTTTGTGCTTAGCCTTACATCTGATATGTTAGATGCACTTCCTCGCTTTTAAGTTTTTATTACTCCTCTTGATTTGCACAATATCATGTTTATATAGCACATGCTGCTATATACTCTATCCAGTCCTCTAATGGCACTCATGAGTTTTCGAGCATAAACTCGGTACGAGGGGTCCTAACACTTGCTCAACGCAGTGCTCAACTACTTTTGGCACTGCGTGAGGCATTGATTAAGTTGCATGTGTTCTCGTTGAGGTTTACTATGGTGACCTTCTGCTTCCCTTTGCCATTTAGTGTCTTGGGACTCAAACATCCATAGTGCTTGTTGGGATGTCTTGTCCTCTTTTGCTTCACTCTCGTTACCCTTTTATACTTCAATATGTCTCTGCAATAACACCATCCATAAGCACTCCCATTGTTACACTCCTTCATTTCCGAGCTAATTCACTCCCTGTTATGTTTCCTTCGCTCTTTGCCCGATTCATGGTTCGATCTCTCGTGTCTACAGTGTTCCAGCCTACGTTTCAGTGGTCATCGTTCACACACTGCTTACTGGTGGTGAACTACATAACATTTCATATTTCTTCATTCATTTGCATAGCCTTTATCAATTTCAAATTGTTTACTAGTCCTTTAAAGAGATATAAAAAAAATAAAAAAAATAAAATCTCAATTTGTTGCAATTATACCTGAAGGTTACATTCGATACATTCTACTTTATGGATTTATCACTATTCTTGAATTGTGCATAAAGTACATCTTGGCTGCTGATCATTTGCATTTCATGACTTCTAGATCACCAGTTCCCAGAGGGGCTTTTGCTCTCATATACCTATATCCTATCCTCTAATGTTTTGGATTTCTTGTTGATAAAACAGCTTCTGTACTCATTTCTCTATATCGAGTTCTCTAATGCTTCACTCTACTTCCTTGCTCTTTGAGCGATTTCATACTCTCGGTCTGCCTCACTCTACTGTCTTCATCGACTGTTGATTTCATTGCTTTTACACAATTCCCAACTTCAGATTAACTTAATCTTTCTCTTCTAGCTCGTTAGGTTGTAGTTTTACCTTCTGTCGTTTAGTTTAGTTTTCTTTACATGCACGCTTTATCTATTACCGGTTAATCAATGCATGCTATCGGTATACAAGTGTTACTCCTTTATTGTTTCTAGATGATGTTTACTTCTGCTTACATTTGATCAGTTGTTTCCATTTCATCTCCTTTCCTAGTTTTATACTAATTTTGTCTTGCACATTTTTTGTATATGATACATATCATGCATCTCATTTGCATTCAAATGAATTCATCGATCTCCTATTCCTCAAATGGAGGCTTTCCTCATTTCTCAATATCATGTTTATATTTTATTTCAATGTCATTTTATCTACATTTTGTGTGCATTTATGAGTTTTGTATCTTCCATTTGAGGAATGGCTTCTCTCCTCATATATCCAATATCATGTTTACATATAATTTTTAACCCTTGCTCTTTGAGCAATTTTATACGCTCTGTTTGCTTGACTTGATTGTCTTCCTCAATTGTTGATTTCATAGCTTCTACATGATTCTTGACTTCAGATTAACTTAATCTTTCTTGTTTAGCTCTACATGGCTCATCGTTCTTGTTGAGCTTTCTTCCTTACATGCAGTGTGGGTGTGTTACTTAGTATTTTTTATTTGATGCATGCTATTGATAAACAAGTGTTTCTCTTTAATTTTTTCTAGATTGTGATTACTTCTACTACATTCGATCAATCGTTTCCATTTCATCTCCTTTTCCGAGCTTATACTAATTCAGTCTTGCACATTCTTTGTATACATTACATATCATACATCTCATGTTCATTCAATGAGTTCTAGGTCTTATGTTCCTCTAATGGCTTATGTACTCATTTCTCAATATTATGTTTAATTTCATCTGCACTTCATATCCATTTAATGAGCTTTGAAACAAGTGATCATATTTCTTTATAAATATTAAAGGCCATATGACAATAGAAATTCAAGACTTGTAAGATGGTTGACATATTATTTGCTAGATGCACCGATAGTTGTTGAGGAGGTCCATTATAGTGTGTTATTACTCATCCTATTGGCTCATTGTTTTTTGATTCAGGTTCATATTCTTGTTCACCTTGGTGTAGGTTTGGTAAGTCGGTACATGGTGCTCGTGTATCTTTTATAATTTTCCTTGTGCACTGAACCCTTTAGTGTGGTGCTCATGCTGACTCAGGTTTGGTTATCTAGCGGATTGTGTAGTCAAGTTTGCACAGTATTGACCAAGTGAAGAACACTTGGGGAGCGCAACTTTTACCGTTTTGACCCATCTCTTCAGACTGCTTTTTTGACTGGTGATATCGTGTGCTACTTCGTAAGTATGGGGCAGTGTTCTTCTTAGGTGCGGTAGTGCAGGTTTATTATATGAAATTTAATTTTTTTTCATATCAATACTACGAGATCTAACCCCATTGTACCTCTTTTGTTTCTCCCTTGTACAGCTTGGTGATTTCTTGTTTTATTTAGTGATCATGAGGTGCGAGTTCAACTTAGGTGCGATAGTGCAGATTTTTCATGTCTATACTATTGTGACCTAGCCCCATTTTACCCTTTTTGTCCCTTCCTTGCAAGGCTTGATTGCGTCTTTCATGAAGGGTTGAAGATCCCATCAAGCCTTCATGTGTTCTACGAGGTCGCCTTTTTCGTCTTAGTCAGGATTGGGAAACTAAAAGTTTACTGCCTGAGTTACCATCTGCAGGAAACAAAAGGGAATAGTTCCTTAGCGGAAAATGTCCTCTTCTATCATCCTTCATACTCACCTATCATCCTTCAAGATTAAATGCTTGACTTCGTAGGTTCGTCTTCTAACCTATTCACGTCTGGGTACCAGAACCCATGGAACTTCAAGGTCAAAACTCATGAAACTTCTTGATCTTGGGAAATTGAAGTCTAGCCAAAGGTACAATACCACATGCCATGAAAAAGTATTCCGTGGAAAAATATATTTTGAACCGGAAGGTCGTCACCTTCTTAAGAAGAATACACACACCTGTCTTATTACGTAGCCGAATGTGGATGTCGATTTGATCTAAGGATAGTGGTCAATCCCTTTGCAGGTGTGTTTAAGATGTGTGTAAGCATTGGAGTCAGCGCGTGTGAGCACTCATCTGACACGGTTAGTGCCACATGCTACTGAAGGCACAAGTTTCGGCAGGTTTACTGAAGTCAATTCCACATTGCTGTGGAAGTGGGACCGCTCTTGACTGTATATCATGTCTGCGGTCTATCGATTCCCTTAATTTAACCAAAGATCTGAAATTCATAGACCTGTAAAGGAAAATCTACTAAATCCAGAAGAACGTGCCACCCTGCGAATTATTTTATTTTTGCTTCAGAAAGTGACAGCATGTTAGTGAAAATGAAACGATGATGATCCAAAGAATAACATCGTCGACATCCACGGAGTACTAGAAAGGATATAAAATATTGATGGCGCATCGAAAACCTTAGATCTAAGGATCCAAAACGTATCACCAAAGACATTTTCTGTCAAAGTGACGTAGCCTTAGAGAAATCAGAGCCTTGATCCTACGTACATCGGATCAAATGCCTGCGATTTAACCTCGAACTTCTATGTCCAATGGCAGAAGCAGATGATATGCGCACATTACCTGAACAACTTTCGGAAAAAGCCGACCTCATAGAACACAAGAAGGATGGGAAGAACCCCATCAAGCCGTACAAAGGGGAGACAAAAGAAGTAGAAGAGAGAACTTTCGACAAAGAGGAATCATAAAACCCTGTTATTCTTCACATGCCGAACTGAGCTGTTCTTGTTATTATCGTATGCTCGCTAGATATGTATTCTTCTGAATGTCTCATCTCATTGATGTGGTCGTCTTTTTCATTCCGAACGTTGAAGTCACTTATATGATTTGACAAATACTGAGAGAAAGGCACCGCGGAGGATAACAAGAACGATAGGATGGGCCCTTTACACCCAGAGCCCCGTTCCACCTCTTATGTGTGATCCTTGTACGGCTTGATGGGTTCCTTATTCTTCGCGGTCGCTTTTATACTGGTCTCGCGATGAGTTTATTTTTGGAACCAAAGGAGTATAACAAAGGGTTTCAGAAATAGTTTTGATTGATGTTTGTGTGCGGGATAAATTATAAATTTTTAAAATATATTTTTAATTAATTTGTAACTTGCGAATGAGCTAATGATTTAATATATTACCAATGGGTTAATAATTGAATATATTTTAATTTCCCTAACGGGAAAATTAGTGTAATTTCCGTTCATGAAATAAATATTATACCAAATAGATGACAAATTGATTACCACGAGACTTGCAGAGTATATTTGAAAAGTTAACACAAACGAGCGCCAACCTCACTGAAATAAAGGGCTAGCACCCTCAAGTACCTCACGACACCTTCTTTAAACTTTCCTTGGATGCTTCTCCAACCATTTAAACAAAATTCAAATAGGAAAATCTATTATTAACTCTGAATTACCGATAATGCTAATTAATACTTTGTGGGGTTATGGTGCAACTCAATATCCTTTATTTTTTCCAAACCAACTATTACAGAGTTTCTTAAAAATGAATTGAAAAAGGCGACCGCGTGGGAAAAATGAAGGATGGGAAGACCACTCAAGCCGTACAAGGGGAGACAAAAAAGGTAACATGGAGCTTAGCCCAAATAGAGTCTGTATGAGAAATAAAGAACTTGGACAAATCTCTATAATCTACCCAAACTTGTTTTTGGGCAACCCCATGCATACTTTTCATGCACTTCGTAAATATAATTTAAAAATTATACAAAACTCTGTAAAATTATTTCTGAAATCTCTTTGTGTTTCCTTGATGGGCTCTTCCCATCCTCTTGTTATCCGCGGTCACCTTGTTCAGCTGTTGTTAGTGACGGCCTTGTTGAATATGGCGACGCGTAAGGATATGATAAACTTCATACTCCTCATGATCATGGATAACTTCATATCCTCATGATCATTGATAACTTTATACTTCTCATGATCATTGATAGTGATATTCTTACTTTTGCACCAACAATTCTCAAGTAGATTCCTTCTAATTTTTAGTGGTTCAAACTGTTGTTTATTTCTTATATATCTTTTTATATTGATATGATACTCTTCATACACTCTGAACAAATAGCATGCACCGGAATGGCGGAAACAGAACAACATTGCATATAGAGAAATAAAATGGACTTGAGAAGCAAGACGACAAAGATTCAGATAAACCGAAGTCGAAAATCAAAGTAGAAGCCTGGATATCGAAAGTCGTGGAAAATCAGTGAGTCTTCCCGAAAATACGAAATCGCTCAAAGAACGAGGGGGAGTAGAGCGAAGCGTTAGAGAACTGGATATAGATTATATGGCTACGAGTACGTTCAATTTCCTCCTTTTTGCCGGCAGTTAGTGAATCTACTGGACGCTTTGGAAATTTTGCCTGTACTGTTGGTTAGAGACACCAATACTACTCCCGAGAGGACCGAGTTCCTTGAAAACCAGACCGTTTCTGAACAGGTACGGTCTTTCAGGTTTCGGTCACTGATACGAGCAGGTTCGGGCATGACTCAATGTATAACTTTCGCAATTGCTGGAGTTGCTGAAGTGTACACGGGAGAGCCGGCAGAGTCGGGGATGACCCAAAGTACAAGTCCAACGAGTGCTGGAGTTCGCCCGATTGTCTGTGGTAGAGCCTGCAGTTTTGGCCAACCCTCAATGCCTAACTCTTGCAATTGCTGAAATTGCCCGCGAGTAGGCAGGGGAGCCTGCAATGTTCGGACACTCCTGGATCTTTAACGTCTCCAATAGTTGGAGTTGCCCGAGTGTATCCGGTGCTTCCTGCAACTTCGAGAACAACCCAATCTATACAAGTCCTGCAATTGCTACGGTCTCCCAAATGTATCAGATAGGTCGGGCACGTATATATAAATAAATAAATAAATAACTTTAACAATTGCTGGAATTGCCCGATTGCATCCAGTAGCGCCTACACTCGGGCACGACCATATGTGTAACTTCTGCAATTGCAGGAGTTGCCAGAGTGTACCCAGTGGGGTTTTTAACTTTTGCAATTGCAGGAGTACCAAATCGAGCTAGAGGTTCAAGCACGAACAGATGTTTAAGTCCCGCATCTACTCGAGTGCGTCCGTAAATTCCACAGGTTTCCGCACTCATAGATCTCTAAGGACTCCAATGGCCGGAGTTGCCCGAGTGTACCCAGTGGGGTTTGCAACTTCTGGCGCGACTCCCCTGCATAAACCCTACAGTGGCTGGAGTTGCCCGAGTGAAACCGGGAGAGCTTGTAGGTTGGGGTCCGCGGATCCTTACCCAACCAAGGTCGCCAGAGTTGCCCTAGTGTATAGGGTAGAACTCGCAGGTTTGGGCACCCACGGATCCTTACCATCCGGAGTCCTTGGAGTTGTGCGAGTATAGTGAGGGGTTTTCAAAAATAGGTTCGGTGCAGGTCTCCTTGTGAACGACAAACTCCGGAATTATTTTTAGTGAACTCCCCAGTACAATATGTAGCGAGATACATGCTAAAAAGTGCGTTCATTTAACAAAAAATTTGGTTTACTGTTTTGGGTTTCACGTCAAAATAAATGATCATTAAAGAAACGCACTGCTCTTCTTGGCAATGTTATATATATTTTTAGTAATTTTTAGAGAATAATTTATGAAATGTTTTGGCACCATTCTTAGATATTCAAGCTCAGCAGAAAAATGAATGATTTATGAAATTTGTTGGTAAATTTAAAATACTGTTTTTAACTATTAGAACTCAACAAATTTTATGTTGAACTAGATTCCTCGTGCTTTCAAGTTTATTTCTGTAACAGATAATCTTTACCGTAAGACATAGGTCACAAGGTATTTCACAATCTTGATCTTACGTGTCATGTAAGATTAAGATTTATAGTTTTCATGATCTATAGTAAACTATCCGTATGGCAAATTCCAAGTCACAAGAACTTTCTCACGAATCCCAAATTCAATAGACCAATAATTTGTTAATTAATATTCTAAAGGCACCATCAAGTCGATACGGGCGCCTATAGGAAACATGAATTTAATTTAAATTAACATATATCAATAATTCATGTAGACCCAATTCACCCCAAACTAATTTTTTTTATTAATTTTAAATTATAATTGATATTTTCTTGTGTGAATAAAAAATTTAATATTTTTCATTTTTATAAATTCTTTTATATAATTTTCTAATAAAAATTTAAGACGAAAATTCACTATAAATATTTTAATTTTATTTAATAAATTTAATAAATTTAAATGAAAATAAAAATTATTAAAAAATCCCGTTATATTTCTGATCGAACACGAAGGTTGAAATACTCGAGCATCTCTAACATATACAATTGTGTGAGTGTCTCCTGTTTAACTTGCAAGGTAATCACTTAAGTATCTCTAACTTTACAGTTGCTGGAGTGGTCCGAGTCCGTCTCTCCCCATGTCCCCTGCAATTGGAATTGTTGGACAGTAGTAACCGTAAGTTCGGGCTAAACATATCCGGTAGAGCTTCCAGGTTCGGCATTGTATATTTTCAGTATCTCTAAGGCCTGGAAGTTGGGGCACGATAATATTTTTAACTTCACCAATTGCTGGAGTTACCCGACCCGTCCGTAGTAGCACGTAGCCATAGGTTCGGGTAAAATATATCCTGAACACATTGCAGGTTCGGGCAATCTTGTATCCATAATTCTTTCAATTGTTGGAATTGTTCTAGTGCATCCGGTAGAGTCTGCGGGTTCAAGTATGACAATATCTATAAAATTTTCAATTGCTGGAGGTTCTTGAGCGAATCCGGTAAAGCTTCGGGTATGACTCTATCTTTAATATCTTCGATTGCTTGAGTTGCCCAAGCCTATCCGATGGAGCCTGCAGGTTCGGGCATGACATCATCTGTAAATATTTCAATTGCTTGAGTTGCCCAAGCGTATATGGTAGAGCCTGTAAGTTGTGTAACTTTTGCACATGTAACAATTCCAATTGATGGAGTTGCTCGTTTGCACTTGCAACAATTCCAATTGTTTGAATTGCTCGAGAGTATCTGGCCAAACTTGCAGGTTCGGGCATGAGCCGGAGCTATAACTTCTTCGATTCTTGGAGTTGTTCGAGCTTATTTTCAATTCTTGGAATTACTCGAGCGTATGTGGTAGAGTCTACAGGATCGAGAATCATATCCATAATTTTTGTCAATGTTAGAGTTACCCAAGTATATCCGGTCCAGCCTACAGGTGTGTGAACCATATCCATAACTTTTCCAATTGCTAGAGTTGCCCGATTGTATCCGGTAGAGTTGCAAGTTTTGGCAATCTTGTATCGATAACTCGAATTGTTGGAATTGCCCATGCATATCCGGTAGAGCATGCAGCTTCGGGCACCACAGTATCTTTAATTCCCGACCGTATCCGGGAGATGACCTATTGAATATATCAGGAGGAGATGACCTTTCGAATATATTAGGGCCTGGGCGGGTGAACAGTTCTGCAAATCTAGATGGGTGGCTTGGATAAAACCTGCGACCGAGTGTTTGGTCAGTGCGAAGAGAAGCCGCAGCACCGACCACCAACTAAACAAACCATCCAACCAAACAGGTTTTTGCTTCGGCTTCCCTCCGCATCCGAGTGTCCTTCCCCTCGTTGCGGCCCTCTCGTCCGTTTTCCTTCTACTTGAAATCCTCCCTTTCTGTTCCAATAGGCCTCAAATGTGTCTTCATTGGTTTAGGATCTCCCTTTCTTAAATGAGTTGCCCAAGGAACCCCGAACGTGCAAGACGTCCAACTTCTCAAAGGTGGAAGGTCTCAATATTGTATCCTCCGCCCTCTCCCAATGGAGCATTACAAGGTTCCGTGGTATTGGAGATGCTCTCTTTTACACCGATTGCATCCAGAATTCATCCGGTGTCCTCGGACAACCAAATACCGTAACCCTTGTAGTTCAGACATTGGTCTTCCACTTCTTCCACATGTCGCAAGGTCTATCCTGGTCGCAACAACCGCTTTTGTACTCAACCTCGTTTGTACTCAACCAGGTCCACTGTCGGTTCGATAACATAGGCAACCACTTTCCCGAAAGATGAAACTCCCTGGTTCCAAAGCCGTCAAACAGTATTAGGAAACAGCGTCATTGTTTGATCTCAAGCATCTCACTCAGTGTCTGAGCGAGCCATATGTCTAGACTACATACTCCAAATATATACAGATGCCTCCACCATAGAGCATAATATATTTTGCAAGACCAATTCAGAGGTAGACGTCAACACATTGTAGCTCTCACTACTGTTTGTAGTGACTGGAAACCAAGTCATAAGGGAGAAAACATGCTTCGGAGGGGAACTTCCACAGATACCTGGTGAGCATATCCAGACATAGTCGTTGTGCGTTGTGGCGTCCTTATTTCCATTAGTCTCCCCATATCTCTTGCGATCCTCGTACCGAGTGTCCAGAGAAGTTAGTGCATTCGGGGTTGAAATGGTGAATTGTCATCCTGCTCATTATCATATACAAGGGATCTGTCCACCAGCGCTTGTCACCCCACATGTCCGCTCTCCCATGCACTGATGACCATGCAGACATGACTTATAAGAAAACTCATGAATTTCATGCCCAGTAGTAGTAGATTTACTACTACAACCGATGTGGAAAACTGGCTACGCCGAGCACCATCCGGAGTCGGAGTTATGATGCAAGCGATGTACGCTTTTATTTGCTAGACATCCAGCAATCGGAACATAAAATAAGAATATCTAACGCTTGCATGTTTTGGCGAGAATACGCACAAGTTCACTGATCATATACATATCTTTTAGATCGGATTTCCACAATATATATGCGTAGATCCCATACTTCTCAAAGAGTGAATAAACAAGACACTAGATTCCTTTCGTGTGGTACCTGTGGGTGAAAGAAATCACTGCACTTGTTCCAATGAGAAGTACTTCATCTTCGAAACTGATCTTCAAATCGTTGGTTCGAAGCTTAGTAGAATGAACGAGAGCGCTGTTTGATCTTCTCACCTGAAGTAGCAATACCATTTAGAACAAAAAATGCAGAGAGGGACTTCTTGTACTTTGGCTTCTTTACGGCTAGCTTCTCGGTTTTACAACTACAAGAGCCAGTAGTACAGAAGTTGATCCTGATCTACTAAATTACCTTTCTTAAGGTAATAGAAAGTCGTTGAGCTGAGAAATCCTTCCTAGATTTCATGCTCCTCCACCTCAGAGCTATCACAGCCGCAAACGAGTGTGACTAACTTCCCAACTCCTAGATTTCCACATTCAGTCAAGCAAATACCCTGGAGTTCAAGATCAGCTCTGCATATCGCAGTTAGTATTATCCAGCACTGGATCATGAGACTACCACCTCTTTGAGATATTCCCCTTCGACTGGAATCGAGAAGCCAATGTTAGCTTAAGGTGTGTACCTCCCGAGGTGCACTTACTTCTCTCCTTGAATCTTACCAATTTACACGCATATCTTCACCGTCACAATGATAAGGGTTGTCCAATAAAGGAAAAGGTCCAGGAAAGGAAGGGACAAGCCGTGTGTGCGTGTCCAAAATTTCTCTGTCCAGATCTCGGTAAGTGTAAACAAGGAATTCAACTTAAGGGAATAACCGAGAAGGCAACTGATCTGATCAACTTGAAGAGACTTTGATACACCTAGAGCAAGCGAATCATAAGTCAGGTGTGTTTGGACTACATGAAGACCAGTGGGATAAGATAGAACGCAGTCCGGACGGGCAAGCATTAGGGTGGAAAGAAAGTCGTAGGTCCCGACCCCGTAAGCGAATATACTCGTTTGCGGGCATGGGCACAGTCCTTTTGGTCTTCCAACCACAAAAGTCTCATATTCGACAACTTCTAGTACAGTAAAGTAGAATTCCGTAGAAGACTTTCCAGGCTGTGACCTGGGAATGTGCGCATATCTTCACCGATACGGGTTTCAAGTGAAATGAGGAAAGGGCTACCGCGTAGACAACACGCACGATGGGAATACCCCATTAAGCCTTACAAGGGTGAGACAAAACAGGTAAAATGGTGCTAAGCAACAATAAAGTAGATATGACAAATTTGCCATTGCTGCACCTAAGATATCAGAGCTATGCAAGTATACAACTAGAGCATCCTAAGAAATATCACCCAATGTAATTGCTTTGCCTCATCCATTGCCCCTATGGACCAGTGTACACACGCTATCTAAAATATACTACAAAGTATGAGAGAGAGTGGTACACCCAAGCACCTAACATGATAAACTCTTGTGCATTCCATGACAAATGTATCAAATGCTGTGTCCATCATTCCATATATATCCAAGGCTAGAGGAACAAAGAGTTGATCTCTTTACATACCCCTATGCTTGGAGACCTTGTGAGCTGCTGTTGCACTCGCTACACATCCAAGGGAATGGGTAATCACTTCTTCTGAAATTATATCACGCGTAATGTCTATAACCATAACATTCGCAACTATCACCTTATTATCTTGGACCAAGTATAAATCTTCCCTAAGATGTAGTTTGCAAAGCATACAAATGCTCCTTCCAAGCCAAGTATTCACTCTCTCATGCCATAGAAAACAATATGTCCCTAATAGCATCATGGGTAGCTATCCTCTGTCCTCCAAAAGGACACAATGTTATATGGACCGCTGCTGCATTTAGTGTAAAGCCACACTCACAAATGAGTAATGAAGATGCAGATGTGTGGACCAAACCTAGGCAAAAACTCATTAATGTAGAGAAAGTAGCTAGTGTAAGTTAGAATGCCATAATGCACGATCGAGCTAGGATCCAAGAGCTTGAACCCTTGCTGGAACAAGAACAAAGACATGCTCTAATAATCTTAGGAATGGATAAGTCAACTAAGAGCAAATGTAGCATATGCTGACACTATCACTCCATCAAGGAAGACTATAAACCTCTTGTCCAATCTGCCAATAATGAAGCAAAAGATGGAAGGTTCTCCCATGCCCATGAGGATCTCTTGTCTGCTGCAATAACATCTGGAGAGAAAAGGATCTCTCCTCCACCTCTTACACATAAGTCTCCAAAACCAGCCTATCAACAAACACAAAATGAGAGGAAAATAGGGGTGCAAAGAGAGCACAACTACCCACAAATGCTATAGGTGTTGTCTCCTCCATAAATAGCAAGCCAACCCTCCACATGAGATTGGTATAAATGTCTATCTACGTGCCAAATCCCTTATCACACACTCAAATGTCACTAATCCAATAATATCACCAAAGACTCCCATAATTCTCCTATCAAAGGCTCTCAAACATGATAGGAAGGTCAAGGAAGAGGGAACTTTGCAAAGGAGGTAAGTTGGTAAATGAGAAATACTAGAGGAGAGTATAAAAAATGCCACTAATGGATCTACTAGAAATGGAAGGCCATCCATATGGAAAACATCTGCCGCAAGGGCAATGTTTAAGAAGTGTGTGACAAAATCCTTGGATCCTATTGGCACTCCAAGAACACATAGTCCATCTATAGATGTGATACACCCCTTTGAAAGCTAAAGATGAGGAGAGATACCTAAAGAGTACCATGCCTTTCATTTTGAAACCTTGACTCTTAAGCCTACTAGATGTAGCTTGGTAGTCAAGTGGTGAATGCCCGCCTAATCTGATTTACAAAGCCCATAATGTGTGTTTCATGTACCAAGGAGGGAAATACACAACTTAGCATGACCAATGTAGTAGATAAGAGAGCTTTAAAGTGAGCCATGGAAAACAAGGGTCCCCCTAAAGGATCTCCTGATGTGCACCAACAATTGACTCCAAGATAGTGACTCTCTCTTGTGAACAACCATGTTGGTTGTAAAGTGAAGCAAGAGAGCCATAAAAAGACAACAAAAAAGGAATAAGACTTTGCCAATGATCCTCCAGTCTCCTAAGCTCCCTAAAGATGGATGCTTGTGAGATGCTATTAAAAACATTCTCAACATCCACTTGTAGGATGATCCACTTTGGATGGATATCCACGAGTGCCCTAATGCCTAGAGATATACCTCACGTCCTCCAGATGTTGCTACTCCAAATTGATGTGGATTGGGGTGTTGTTAGAAGTGAGAATGATGTTGAAGAACAATGGTGCAACTAACCAAATGCAAAAAGATTTCTCCATTAACAATCAATCCAAGGGCCCTTGTGTCTTTCTCCATCACAAGAAGTTGAGTAGCACTTAACACCTGACTTACATATTGTAGTACCAACATCTAGACATATTATCTAAAGGTGATAATAGATTGGTAACATCTAGAAGGATGTTACATACAATGGATTAATTAGATCAGAAAGAGGTATCACCAAAAGAGAACTTCTACTAATAGGGCAGAAGCCAAAATATGTTTGAGAACTTCAGAGTCAATTTTGGAGGCCTAAATGGATGAGTTAGGTGTCAAAAATGACTACTTTCCAACCCACTAAAGAAGAATAGGCCGGCCTTCTCTCCCTTTGTTTGTCTTATTGAGAGTTTTCCAATGATACCTCACCCATGCAATTTTGAGATTCCTACAAGAAGATTCCCTCTAGTCAAAATTTGTTTTACCAACCAGATAGGACCAAAATTGACATATCAACCATGCATGCAACTAATCTAAGGGTGGAGCTTGCTGACATGTCACCAATCCATATATCTGATCCAAGGGTGGAGCTTCAAGGAGCAATATTCCATGGGAGTAGTGGAGAAATGGATTTCAACAATAAACTGATACTTTTGATTATTCACAATGGAGATCATAATCATTCCACAAGTATGCATGCATGTGGGTATTTGATTGATAAGCACTCACATGGATGATGCTTGGGAATGATCAATATTTGCAAAAGGAAGAGAGGTCATGTAGATGGCAATGTAGGAAGGTATATTAAACAATTTTGAATCCATGGATTTTGTGCAGATGACCTGAACTCAAATCTAGGGTTGAAGTAGAAAAGTTGTATATAGGAGTACATGGAGAAATTTCCCATCTACAAGTTTTAATAGCCAACTTGAGTCTAGTAGAGGCTATAGACAATTTCAAATGAAGGTTAAAAGAGCAAATTTATCAAGAAGTAATGCTACAAAATCCTTGCACTATTTTTGAAGCCATTGCTTGCACTCAAAAAATAGCAAAGGCGCTTGGAAGAGGTGAAGAGGTAGCCTTGACTCAACATTAGCAAGCTGAAACACAATACTTTGGTGGACCAATTTCTATGGAATTAGGAAACATTCAGTTTTGACACCGAGGAGCACAACTGCTCCAAGGAGAGCGGGGACGGAGGGAGGAATAGAGAGATGGAATCCCATGAGGAGAAGGGACTTGAGGAGAACCACATTGTTTTAACAATTGTGGCCAAGTTGGACACATAGCTATCAATTGTTATGCTCATTCTCGTAGAGGCCCTTGACCTCCATATAGGCAATATTTGAACAACATGAAGAGAAGAATTCAAGAGGAGGATGCGGACATCATATCAAAAAACAAAGATCACAAATAAATATACCTTATGGCCTTACTGGCTCAATGAGAAGCAAAAATGTGAGAAGAGGAAGAGGACAAGTACGCAAAGATCAAGGAAGACAAACTCATAACTGATTGTCATGAATGGAGTCCTAGAAGGCAATCAAGTGAAAGTATTGATAGATCCTAGAGCAATAGAGAATTTCTTATCTCACTTTATTGCAATAAGATTAGAGATAGATCTAGAGAAGAATGAGAATGAAGAAGTAGAGTTACCTAATGGGAAGACAGAGAAGATTGAGTCAATACCTAGAAAGGTAGCAAGAGTATCAAGAGTATCTTTGTACAAGAGTATCAAGAAGCAATTAAGTGGCAAGTGATACAATTAGCTTATTATGATGTAATCTTATGCATATCGTGAATGAAGCATTATAATCCTATGGTATATTGGAGGAAGAAAGTAATGAGAACTCACCAATGTATGATCATTGGGGTTAAAGAAAGATCACATAGGCAATAATTGCCTCTCTATGTCATAAGGACAACAACTATCTATAAGATAGATAAATGTTTCATAGGGTTAAGAAGAGAAGTTCAAAATGCAAAACTTGATAGAAAGATGTGGTCAATAAGTTTCAAGATGTCTTCCTAGATGATCTACTTGAAGATTACTACCAAAAAAGAGAGTAGATCTTAAAATTGAGATAATTTTGGGAAAGAAACCTCCTTGTAAGGCTCCATATAGTCTATCACCTCATGAGTTGGAGGAGTGTAAGGCTCCAATCAAGGATATGCTACAAAAAGGGTTTGTCCAACCTAGTGTATTACCATATGGGGCTCCTATCTTGTTTGTGAAGAAGAAGGACAATACAATGTGCATGTGAATTGACTAATGAGGCCTAAATCAACAAATAGTGAAGGAAAAACACCCTTTACCTCACATAGGTGACTTTTTTGATCAACTCAATGAGGCAAAACACTTCACCAAACTTGATCTACAGAGTAGTTATAACCAAATCTACATTGCAGAAAAAGATGTACACAAAATTGCTTTTCAAAAAAGGTATGGTCACTTTGAATACCTTGTGATGCCATTTGGATTCACCAATGCACTAGCAACTTTCATCAGTCTGATGAAAAACATATTTTGTATATACTTGGATAAATGTGTTATCATCTTCTTAGATGACATCTTAGTCTATAGTATAACAATGTTGGAACACCAACAACATTTACAAGAAGTCCTCCATATTATATGGGATTATTGGTTGTATGCCAAAATCTCAAAGTGTGAGTTTGGTAAGTCTGAAGTAGACTACTTGGGGCATAGAGTATGTGCAGAAGGTATCCAATTGTTAATAAATAAAATAAAGGTCATTCAAAAATGGAGTGCTCCAGAAGATCAAACTCAACTCAAGAGCTTCTTGGGATTGATGTGGTTCTATCTTTGATTTGTCAAGGAATTTTCCAAGGTTACATAACCTCTAACAGCACTACTTAGCAAGGAGAAGAAGTGGATGTTGAGAACCGCACAAGAATTGGTCTTTCAAGAATTGAAAGACACATTACTACATACAACAATCTTGAAATGGTATGATCCAAAACACCCAATCAAGTTGGCTACAAGTGCATCAAGCATTGAAATAGTAGTAACCTTAGTCTTACAACAAGAGTGGCATGAAAAATGACACCTAATTGCATATTTCTCAAAAGTTATTACTGGAAAAATTAAACTATCACATCACTAAATGAGAAGAATTGACCATTGCCCTTGCAACCAAGCATTGGAAGCACTATCTTGGTGAGAAGATATTTGTAATGGAGATGGACCACAAACCTCTAGTCTACCTTGAGACACAAAAGATTTGTAATATTCCAAGGACAAGATAACTCTTCAAGAGAGAAAATACAGATTTCACACTCAATCCTTTGACGGCCCAAAGGAGCACATTCTCTTTATTATATAGCCAGGAAGATCTCATCCAAGGAAGCTCCACCATAGGATTAGGTACATAGATAGGTGACCTATCAGCAAGCTCCACCCTTATATTACTTGCTTGGATGGGTGACATGTCGGTCTTGGTCCTATTTGGTTGGTCAAATAGGCTTTGACCAAAGGGAATCTTTTAGGGAATCTTCTTGTAGGAATCTCAAAATCATGTGGATGAGGTACCATTGGAAACCTCTTGGCAAGATAAACCAAGGTGAGGGAAGGCCAAACTTTCTTTCATTTGGGGTGGGAAGGGGGGAATTTGCACATTTTTGAGGTCTAATTCATCCGTTTATGTTTCTAATATTGCCTCCAAATTTTTTAGGCTTATTTTGGTTTCTATGCTATTATAGAAGTACTATTTTGGTGATACCTCTATCTGAACTAATTATTCCATCATGTATGACATCCTCCTAGATGTTACCAAACCAAATTTAATCTCTAGATCATGTGTCTAGCTATTGATTCTAAAGTCTTCAAGGATGTTTGGTTTTTGGCTTATTAGTTGAAGTAATATTTTGGTAATACCTTTGTGTGATCTACTTATTCCATCATGTATAATATCTTCCTAGATGGCATCAAACCAAATTTCATCTTTAGATAACGTGTCTAGCTATTGGTATTACAAACCTCCCTCCTTTTAAGAAGTAACGTCCTCATGGCAAAGCTACTGCTCAAAATATTTTACTAACACTGGTGCATGGGTCAAGTTGGCCGCTGGCTCCCATGTCACCTCATATAGTGGGTAACCTTTCCATTGTATGAGGTATTCCACATGTAGGTGACAAGTCCCATGGATGCATTTTTGGAGAATGCGTTCAACTTCGTATTCTTCCATGCCATCAATGAGTGTCGGGCAAGTTCAAATGTCTTGTATGGAGGGACAATGGTCTGCTCGGGGCACATATTTGTATAGGAGAGAGATATGGAACAATGGATGGATCTTCCTGTGTAGTGGTAGCTTGAGGTGATAGGCCACAACACCAATGGGAAGATGAAGAATGGGAAAAGGCCCAATAAAGCGAGGTCTGAGCTTGCGAGGGCCAACTAATGTGAGGTTTGTTGTTGAAACCAAAACCTAATCTCCCACCTAGAACTCCATGTGCCTATGGTGTGCATTGGAAAACTGCTTCTATCAATTTTTGGTAATCTACAACCTATTTTTGACATTCTCCATGCCTTGTTGGATTCTCAAAACAAAAGAGTTGATTGTATCAACCTTGGCCGTCACCAGACGGATCTTCATCAAGCTCAAAGGTGTTGAAGGATGCTTTCCATATATGAGGAAGAATGGTGTGACTTAGGTGGAGGCATTTATTGAATTGTTGTAGGTGAATTCCACCAATGGAAGTAAAGTGTCCCACCTCTCTTGCTCATATAAGGTGAAGCCCCAAAGCATACCCTCAATAATCAAATTAGCCTACTTTTTTTGGCCATTGGTCTATGGATGGTAAGCCATGGACATGGCCAATTTGGTTTTGAAGACACCAAATAGTGTTCCCCAAAACATACTAGTAAATTGAGTGCCTCTATTGATGATGAGCACTTGAGACAAGCCATGGTGAGAGAAGATTGCATCTAAGTACAACTAAGCTAGTTATGGAGCCATCACCTCCTTGGTGGTAGGGCTTACATGAATCATTTTGATGAGTCGTTCAACAAATACTACAATGGAGTCAAACCTTGAGGTGGTCTTGGGCAATTCACAGACTAGATGCATATTCACATGTTCCCAACATTGCATAGGAGTAAGGAGGGGTTGCAAGAGTCCTATAAGAGCTTGTTAGAGGCTTTGTTCTATTGAAAAAGTAGGTAGCTCCAAACATATTCCATCACATTGTTGCTCATCTTGGGCCAATAGTAATGGCGCTAGACTGTATCCAAGGTCTTGTCCACTCCGACATGACTTGTAATGGCAAAATCATAACATTTTGCTAAAATAGTGGTGTGTAATTTTGGAGCATTTGGGATCCATAATTTACCATCACAAAAAGTGAGTCCTTGGTTTTTGGTGATGCCTTGGATGATTGAGCTCCTATGATTTGGGGGTCTCTTTTTGTAGTAGCTAGAATCTTTGGCTAGAATTTAGGGTTCATCTTGACCTTTGCCACCAAATTGTTTGCCATCGGCGTTTTGGTGAATGCATCTATAAGTTGCTTCTTGCCTTCCACATAGGTGATTATCATGTTGAATCATTGTTGCCACTCTGCCCACCAAATCTAGTGATGAGATAGATCTTTTGTATCTTGAGGTAAACTAGAGGTTTATGGTCTATCTACACTACAAATGCCTTCTTGCCAAGATTGTGATTCCAATGCTTGGTTGCAAGGACAATGGCCAGCTCTTCTCACTTTGTGGTGTGATAATTTCATTCTGCAAACAATAGCTTTCGAGAGAAGTATGCAATTGTATGCTACCCATCATGCCACTCCATGCCATTGTAAGATTGCTCCTATTGCTTTGCTTTAATGCATTGGTAGCCAATTTGATTGGACATTTTGGGTCATACCATTTCAAGATTGGTGCATGTAGCAAGGCATATTTTAATTCTTGAAAGGCCAACGCTTGTGCATTTCTCCATGTCTACTTCTTCTCCTTGCCAAGTAGTGCTTTTAAAGGCTATGCCACCTTGGAAATGTCCTTGACAAACCACCAATAGAACCCTATCAACCCCAAGAAGCTCTTGAGTCGAGTTTAATCTTTTGGAGCACTCCATTTTTGAATGACCTCTATTTTATCTATTACTACTTGGATACCCTCTACACTTACTCTATGCCCCAAGTAGTCTACTTTAGACTTGCCAAACTTGCAATTTGAGATTTTGGCATACAAGTGATTTTGTCTTAGAATCTGGAGGATTTCTCTTAAATGCCGTTTGTGTTTTGTCATCATCCTATTATATACTAAGATATCATCTAGGAAAACAATAACAGACTTATCCAAATATGGCCAAAATATGTCATTCATCATACTTATGAAAGTGGTGGGTGCATTGGTGAGGCCAAATGGCATCACAAGGTACTCAAAGTGGCCATACTTGGTTTGAAAGGCAGTTTTGTATACATATTCCTTTGCAATCTAGATTTGATTGTAATTGCTCCGCAAGTCTAGTTTGGTGAAGTGTCTTGCTCCATTAAGTTGATCAAATAGGTCATCCATGCGGGGTAAAGGATATTTGTTCTTTATTGTTTGCTGATTGAGGCCCCAATAGTCAATACACATGTGCATTGTACTGTCCTTCTTCTTCACAAACAAGACAAGAGCACCATATGGTGATACATTGGGTTAGATAAACCCCTTTTGCAACATATCCTCAATTTGAGCCTTACACTCCTCCAACTCTTGAGGTGATAGATAATATGGGGCCTTACAAGGAGGTGTCTTCCTCAATTTTATGATCCACTCTCCTTTTTGGTGGTAATCTTGAGGGTAGATCATCTAGGAAGACATCTTGAAACTCATTTACCACATCTTTCACTTTCTCAAGATTTTTCCATCAAGTTGTGCACTCTAGACTTCTCTTATTAAACCCATGAAACATTTATCTGTCTTACAGATAACTGTTGTTCATGTGATATAGAGAGCCAATTTTTGCCTACGTGTTTTTTCTCTAACCCCAATGATTGTCCATTGGTGGGTGCTCACTGCTTTCTTCCTTCAATCTACCATAGTGTTGTATTTCTCCATCCAAAGTATGCCTAAGTTTGCATCATAACAAGCTAATTGTACCGCTCTTGTTCAATTACTTCTTGATATTCTCCTATAGAGAGTATTACTCTTTTGGATAATGACTCAATTTTCTCCGTTTGCCCATTAGGTAACTTTACTTCTTCATTCTCATCTTTCTTTGGATCCATCTCTAATTTTATTGCAATAGTGCAAGATAAGAAATTCTTTGTTGCTCCAGGATCTACCAATACTCTCACCTGATTGCCTTCTAGAACCCCATTCACAACAATCAAATTGTGAGTTTGCTTTTCTAGATCTTTGCATACTCAAATTCTTCCTCCCCTTGCTTGTCCACTTCCCTATTGAGCCAATAAGGCCGCAAGGTACCTTTATTGGTGATCTTCATTTTCCAAAGTGATTTCTACCTCCTCTTCCTCCATGCTTTGTTCCATGTTGTTCAAAGATCACCTGTATAGAGGCCAAGGGCCTCTAGGGAGATGAGCACAATAGTTGATGGAGATGTGCCCAATATGGCCACAATTGTAGCAATAAAGTTTTTCTCCTTGAGTTCCTTCTCCTTGTGGGACGGGACTCCATCTCTTTGTTCTTCTACCCATCCCTGCTCTCCTTGAAGCGGTCATGCTCCTCTATCTCAAAAGCAAAGGTTGCACAACTCCATAGGTGTAGGTCCACCCATGTGTGGCATTTCACGCCCGATACTTTTGAGACGGAACTACTCCTTCACCTCCTCCAAGTGCCCTTGCTATCCTCTAAGCACACACAATGGCTTCAAATATAGTGCAAGGATTTTGTACCATGACTTCTTGGCAAATTCAATTCTTCAACCCTCATTTGAAATTATCTAGAGCCTCTGCTAGACTCATGTCAATTATTGTGACTTGTAGATCTAAAAATGCTTCAAGGTACTCTTGTATGCTATTCTTTTGTTTCAATCCCTATAGTGGGATTTGGGCCATCTACACAGAATCCACAAACTAGAAATTCTTCAAAAGTCCTTCTTGCATTGCCATCCATGTGACCTCCCCTTTTTTCTACCAACATTGATCATTCCTAAGCATCATACCATGTGAGGGCTTTATTAGTTAGGTACTCATATGAAAAAATGCCTATGGTATGCTCAATGATCTTTGCCAAGAACAATTGGAAGTATCAGTTCATTCTTGAGATCCAATTCTCCACTACTCCATAGCATGTTGCTCCTTATAAGGCTTGATATTGCAGGTCTTCTTCATCCAAAGTAACAATCTGGCATCATCATTAGTTGGGTTTGATGTCGTAGGCATGGGTGCCTCTCCAAGTACTTCAATCACAGGTATTGGGCCTTAAGATGGTTCCCCTTCCTGCATTGTTTGATTATTCTTGAGGGTTTGTACTTGATTTTATAATGCCTCCAAGGTCATCTTGATTTCTCAAAACTTGCTCAACATCCTTTGCATTCCTTACATCAACTCTTGTAATTGCGGATCTATGATCCTCCATATGATTGATGTTCACTTGCTACTTCTTACTTCAATAGAGGGTTAGAATGATCATTTGGGAGGGTACATGAACTATGGGGACTACCATTGGGACCTTAGAGTTCATCACTCATTGATAATATTCCTTACCAAAATTGCGGATTACAAAATCCCTAAATATTGCTTTTGGTCTAAATACATAACAAATTTCTAGTCACATGTTGAAAGGGTGAGGATTTGTTACATTCAGATCCATAACATCATAATAGAATATAGATTATCAAATCCCACACTCTGTCATATACCACCATAGGTAGAATCACCGGGTTTGGTGAATTCATCACTCTATCCATGAATTCTGCTCCAAAGTGATAAACTAGCAATACTCTCACTTGCTCATGATAGATGTACATAACCTTGATGTGGAATAGATTCAAGAATGGGAAGCTAGGTGTAGGTAATTGTCCTCTTGGTACATCCATCCCATCCGCTCTTTAAAGCCCTTCCCAAGTCGAGCAATTGCACTATGTTCTCCACCTTGAATTACTCAGTTTCAGTAGCTTATGCTCTTCCAAGAGGGGTGATCTACTCTCTTGGATTAAAAAATTTGTTCTGATACCATTGTAATACTCCAATGATTGAGGACAAGAGAACTCTTCAAGAGAGAAAACATAGATTTCACACTCAATCTTTGATGCCCCAAAGGAGCATATTCTCTTTATTATATAGCCAAGGAAGATCTCCTCCAAGGAAACTCCACCATAGGATTAGGTACTTGGATAGGTGACATTTCAACAAGCTCCACCCTTAGATTACTTGCTTGGATGGGTGACATGTTGGTACTTGTCAAATTTGGTTGGTCAAACAAGCTTTGACTGGAGGGAATCTTCTACAAAATCTTCTTATAGAAATCTCAAAATCACATGGATGAGATACCATTTCAAAGCTCCCAATGAGAGAAACCAGGGAGAGGGAAGGCCAAAATTTCCTCCACATAAGAAAGGAGGAGGTGGAATTGCACATTTTTGAGGCCTAATTTATCTGTTTAGGCCTCCAAAATTACTTTTGAAGTTTTCAAGCCTATTTTGGTTTCTGCCCTATTGGTAGAAGTAGTATTTTGGTGATACCTCTATCTGATCTAATTATTTTATTATGTATAACATCCTTTTAGATGTTACCAAATAAAATTTAATCTCTAGATCATGTGTCTAGTTATTGATTCTGAAGTCTTCAAACATATTTTGGTTTTTGGCCTATTAGTAGAAGTACTCTTTTAGTGATACCTTTGTATGATATACTTATTCCATCATGTATAATATCCTCCTAGATGTTACCAAAACAAATTTCATCTCTAGATCATATGTCTAGCTATTGGTATTATAGATTTATCTCATTGTTAGATTTGGTGGGCAGAGTGGAGACAATTGTTCAACATGACAATCACATATGTGGAAGGCAAGAAAAAACTTGTAGATGAATTCACCCAAATGCCTATGGCAAGAAATTTGGTGGTAGAGGTCAAGATAAACCCTAAATTTTGGCCAGGGATTCTTACTGCTATAAAAATTGATTCATATATTGTAGGAGCTCAATCATCCAAAGATATCACCAGCACCCAAGGACTCACCTTTCATGATGGAAAGTTATGGATATTTGATACCATGGACATAAGAACCACTATCCTAGTAGAATGTCATGATTCCATCATTGCAAGTCATGTTGGAGTGGGCAAGATCTTGGATGCAATCAAAAGATATTACTTTTGGCCCAAGATGTGATGGAATACATTCAGAGCTACCTACTCTATCAAAAAAATAAAGCTTCTAATCAAGCTCCTACAAGACTCCTTTAACCCCTCTCTACTCCTACACAACATTGGAAACAAGTAAGCATGAATCTGGGTTGCTTATTGCCCAAGACCACCTCAAGGTTTGATTCCATTGTAGTCTTTGATGACCAACTCAACAAAATGATTCATGCACATCCTACCACCAAGGACATGACTGCTCCACAACTAGCTCAATTGTACTTAGATGCAGTCTCTTCTCCCCATGGTATGTCTTGAGTGCTCACCACCAATAGAGACACTCAATTCACTAGTTTGTTTTGGAGAACACTTTTTGGTTTCTTCAAAACCAAATTGGCCATGTCCATGTCCATGGCTTACCATCCATAGACTGATAGAAAAATAGAGTGGGATAATTGCACTATTGAAGACATGCTCTAGGGTTTCACCTTAGATGAGCAAGAGAGGTGGGACAACTTACTTCCCCTGGTGGAATTTTCTTACAATAATTTAATGAATGCATCCACATAGGTCACACCATTCTTCCTCATGTATGGAGGTTATCCTTTCACATCTTCAAGCTCCATTTGATGAAGATCCATCTGATAGGTACTAAGGTTCATATTGTCAACACTTTTTATTTTAGAATCCAATAGTGCATGGAGAATGCCTAACATAAGTTGAAGATTGTCCTAAATTGATAGAAGCAATATGCAGATGCACACCATCAACACATGAGTTCAATGTTGGGAGATCAAGTCTAGTTGTCAACAACCAACCTCATATTAGTTGGCCCTCATAAGCTTAGACCTTGTTATATTGGGCCTTTTCTCATTCTTCATCAAATCTACATAGTGGCTTCTAACCTCAAGCTACCACCACACATGAAGATCCATCTAATTTTGTATGTTTTCTTAGTATATAGATATGCACTTTGATCACTCCACTTTCCTTCCATACAAGACATTTGACCTTGTTCAACTCTCATTGATGGCATGGTGGAATATGAAGTCAAACATATTTTCCAAAAAAGCATCCGTGGTACTTGCCATCTACATGTGAAATATCTTATATAGTGGAAAGGATTCCTATTGCATGAGGCAATATGGGAGACAACAACAAACTTGACCCATGCACTAGTGTTAGTGAAATCTTTTGAGCACTAACTTTGCAATGAGGATATTGTATCTTAAAAGGGAGGAAGTCCATAATAGAAATAGCTAGACATATTATCTAAGGTGAAATTGGTTTGGTAGCATCTAGAAGGATGTTATATATGATTGACTAAATAGATTAGAAAGACGTATAACCAAAAGAGTACTACTAATAGGGCATAAGCCAAAATATACTTGAAAACTTCAAGAGTCAATTCTGGAAGCCTAAATGGATGAATTAGGCATAAAAATGTACCAATCCTCCCCCTAAAGAGAGAAAAGGCTGGCCTTTGCTCCCCTTGTTTGTCTTTTCTTGAGCTTTCCAATGGTAGCTCACCCATACAATTTTGAGATTCCTACATGAAGATTCTCTAAAGATACATTCTGGTCAAAACTTGTTTGACCAACTAGATAGGACCAAACCAACATGTCACCCATGCAAGCTAATAATCTAAGGGTAGAGCTCATTGACATGTCACCAACCCATGTATCTGATCCAAAGGTGGAGCTTCCTTTGATGGAATCTGCTTTGCTATATAATAAAGACATGATGCTCCTTTGGGGAATTGAGTTTGAGTGTGAAGCTTTGTGTTTTCTCTTTTATGTTTCTCTTGGAGGTTCTCAAAAATTACACAAACATATGAATGTTTCCTCTTGCTACTACTATAGCCACTTGAAACAACTTGGTAAAACCACTAAAAAAATCATATGCTTGAAAGCATATGATTAAGATGCTCATATACCATCCCTAACAAGCCTCTTGAGGAAAGGCAAGGGGCATTGCACAATGCTTGTGCAAAAAGTGACCTATCAAGATATAAAAGGTGCTCATGCTAATAATCTAAGACCTCTAGAGGTAATATTTCTCTTGCCATAAGATGATGTGAGTGTAGGCAAGAGATAGTCTCATCAATAGGACTTGCCATAGACAAAGGGTGTTGCGCTCATGCTACTCTACTAAACTCTCATGCTTGACTCAATGTCCTACACCATAGTAATTGAGTAGAATCTGTGGTATCTTGTCGCAAAACCTATCTCCTAAAATGTACATCCCTAGTAGACTCCTCATGTAGGGCAGCCCAATCTTTCACTCAAAATTGATGAAATCTAGCAACCACCTCTCTATGTCCCACACATCCTCCTCTAGCATAACAAAGACACCATCGAGGGAGCAAGAGGAATATGAACCATACTAACTCATCCAAGGGATCATGTGCCAAATGATCAAGTGGTTGGAAAAAGCCTTTCTAGCCTCATCATGGAGTGTACAGAGTATCCTATAGAATAGATGTGGGTATGGAAAACTAGTCTCAAATAAACCTAAAATGCAACCCGGTCAGAGAAGCTAACCACTCCCAACTCAATCTGTATCATTAGAATGGTCAAAATAAGGATACATGAAGCATGAATAATCCCAAGTGTCATTGCTATCAATGTGGTCACTTGCCTTACATGAGCATCCCAAGTGGTCCAATCATAGTCCTTGTGCATCCTTCATGCATGGGTCTTCATCCCTTGCAAGGTAAAGCATCAGTGACATACCGGGCATGGTGTATCTCAAGCCATTCTAGGCGGCCCCACATAGGAAAGTGTAGCCATGGCTAGCACAAGAATAATGATAATAATACACAATGTTCCTCTTCTATCTATTTCCATACCTGCAAAACCACAACCCTTCACATCCCAACTCACATGAGTAAATACTATATCTCTAAACTTTAAAAACTATAAGTTCTCATAATTTTCAATTCCCACCTCTAAGATTTTAAAACTAAATTCTCATGGAACTATAGCATGAATACCAAGAGGTTAAAATTGAGAACTCCCGCCTCATCACTCTCAATGCGTAATAATCACTCTAAACCCTAAAAAACCTAAAAATCCCCATAGCTTTCTACTCAATTCTCCGTAGTCTTCAATCTAGATACCAATAGAACCAAAATTGAAAAATGAAAAAAATTGCTATATGCTAGAGATCACCAGAAAATGTATATCTTTCTTCTCAAATCTCTCCCTCTCCTCTCTCCTCTCCCCTATGAACTCTTCAATGAAAGGGAAGGTCCAAGGAAAGGAAGTGACAAGCCATGTATGCATGTCTAAAACTTCTCGGTACAGATCTTGGAAAATGTAGAGCAGGAATTCAACTCAAGATAATAACCGAGAAGGCAACTTGGAGACTTTTGGTACACACGTAGAGCAACTATGTTTCAAGTCAGCTGTATTTGGACTACCCGAAGATGAGTTGGATAAGATAGGACGCACTCCTGTGAAATTTACTTCGTTCTTTCTGCTCTACTTTTTATTGCTGATCTTTTAAACACTTTCCTGGGGTAACCATTCTGTGTGGATAATATCTTAGTGATTATTATAATCCATAGATTAGTGCTTGTTGTAAATAGAAGAACCATCGCGGTAAGTGATGATAATAATATCATTAGTTGCTTAAATCCATAGCAGAACGATCGCACTAAATTCTACCTACTTTTACACGGTTCTAAAGTTCTAGACACAAAAGATCAGATTTCCTGTTTGAATCAGATTTCTCATTCTAAAGCGAGATTTAATGCCATCTCACCTCTTAAATGTTTTCTTCCAGTGCTTGACCCGCATCCTTCTTGTTAGCTTCTTTCTTATCTTATGTGCAAGTCATTTACATATCCGGATATATTTTTGGAATGGGAAGGACACTAATTCAATGTAGTAGATATGAACTACGCGCATTAACATGTGTGGAAGTATTCAACCGTAGATACGGTTTTTCAATGGGAAAGCAAGTTTCTTATTTCTTATAGTCTGATTTTTATATTTCAAGATTTGCTCATGCTTAAGAATCTCAAGTGCCATATGCGGAATACATGGCATTTTATCACAATATAAAGGATACAATGTTGTGAGTTAGAACACTTAAAAGTTGTATGTGGATATAAAGCGGTATACTATAAAGTAATTTCTGAAATTCCATAGAAAACTAGTGGATAGGCTTGCAAGGAATGTATAATATAAATTAAATCAAGAAAACTAATTCTATAGACCGTTTTATATATGATACTTTAAAGTACTTGTTTCCCCAAAACATTGTAACATTGATTAAAATTAATCTTGAAGTTAAAGTAGAAATTTTCGTTTTTAATAGATGATTGAGGAAGATATGAAGAGGGATCCATACACCAAAAATTTACTGTGAACTTTCTAATCAGTGAGGTCTGATATATATATATATATATATATATATATATATATATATATATATATATATATATATATATATATATATATATATATATGTATTGAATGCATTATAGATGTCATAAGTAAGATATAATCATTCTTACATGTCTGTTAGAGAGTATGTAAAATATGGAGAACCTTGAAAATTAAAATTATGAAATAGAACATTCTAACCTAGATGTTGAAGAGAAATTTTACCTTTATAAACTTGAGGCGATAGGTAGCAATTCTTATATCATTTAAGAGTTACTATACCAATATTTCATAACCTGCATATCTTTCTCAAGCAAACAATGCCTTTTGAAACCCCAAAAACCTGCTTTTTGAGGATGGAGTTTGAAGGTTTGAGTCCAAGATTAAATTGGATCTCTTGCTCAAATTGGACATATCTGAAAAAATAGTTATTAAATTTTTGGGATTATCTTTGTTTGTACATAAGGGTATTTTCAACAATGTTCAACTTAAACAAGATCTCTTCTCAAGATAGTCTTAAAAAGTATCCAAAAAGCCTAAATTACCAAGGAGTTATATCAGTTATCCAAATAGCCTAAACTTCCAAGGAATCATATCAATTAGCACAAATATCCCAAAGGGAAACTTGGTGCTTGTTCTCAAGTTTGGGAAGCACCTCATGTTTTATGGGAAAGTGGAGTGTATCTCAAAACTACTTATGGTATTTTTTGGTATTTTCTGAAAACTCTTACCACACAACTTTCACCAAGACCAAAATCACTACAAGTACATAAGTGGAAAAAGGAAGCATAAAGGATTTATGTGAGGTGGTGCATAAAGTAAGCTTTGATCTTAACAATTTGGACTTGGGTCCATTTTATCAAAAAGGAGTGATAGACACATTTGAAGCTATAACAAGAGCTCTTGTTACAAAGAGTTAGCACTCTTTAATTATATGAGATAATACTTTTCTCTCTTGAGAAGATTCAAACCTAACTGGATTGATTCAACCCATGATTAAAGATCCCCAAACTTTTGTTGGGTATAGTTCTGAAATTGTAGCTAGTGCGTTTCTCTAGTATTTTAGAATATTTGTAAGGGGAAGAATGTTTAAGATTTGGTCCAACCACAACAAAAATACACATGAGTAAAAAGATTCTAACTAAGATCAGTAGCTCAGTTATGTATAATTATGAAATTCCAAAGATTATAATCATTCCTTATGAGTCAAAATTATATGGAAGTGAGAGTCTCGAAGGTTGGCTTGGAATCCAATGCTAGCACTAAAAGAAGATTCAAAAACCTACGTCATCAAGAAGATGACATAGGTTTTTGAATTATTATTGGTGTTTTTCTACTAACCTAAGATATAATTAGGCTTTAAGAGATGATATTTATCTTTGATCCTATAATTCATGCTATAAATGGTTTTGATTGATATATGAGTCATGATCACATGTCATAGAGAAAGCCATGCATGACCAAATTGGACTTTGTCTATAGTTGAGCAACTAGATGGGTGAATCATGATATGCTTAATTAATTATGTAGAAAATTTTGTCAAAAGTCTTATTACTTGCTCATTTTGAGTATAAGCAAGTAGTCCAAACCTCATTGCAAACATAAGAACTATTTAGCTTGAAAAGCCACTTGAATCTAAATCAAGAATGCCTTTGATTATTTGTTGTTTGAACTACTAATGTTGAGTTTGTTTGATGAATTGTAATATTGAGATTGTGAATGATTGAATGTGAGCTTACATGAGCTTCTAATACACATATAGTTTCAAATGTTCAAGGAAGGAATACAATAACAAATAACTTTGAGTTTGGTTTCTTATCATAATAAGTACAAAACCTTGCAAAAAATTGTCACCTTTCAATAAAAGTCATTTATATTTTTTAATTTGTGGTGGAATTAATTACTAAAACACGTAGAAAAGCATAAAAAGATATATTGATGTAGCATTTATAAATTTTTCTTGTATTAAGTTTTATTTGAGTTATGAATGAAAATAAGTAGTTATTTGAGTATAATTGAAACTTTAGTAGTACTAATAAATTATAATAGAAAGGGGCTTATGTTTGTTAGTACTTGCTACCATGTTTAGTATATCATTGTCAACTTTGCTTTATCATAAATAATTTTAAATTATTTAATATTAATATCTTGAACTACTTGATATAGTTGTGGAAGATAAAGTTTGAAATCAAGTAGTTCTAAAATTATCTAGACTTTATTTATTTTCAAAATGGAAAGGAAATTAACAACATATAGTCATGAGCTAAAATTTTAAATGAATTGTTGGGGGCAATATGGTTCAAGGATGTTCATTAAGACTAAATATGATATAAATCTATGTGGATTTTATAGATTTTACAAACCTCAATAAGATCTTCAAACATATGAGATATAAAACTTGAACTTAGGAAATAATTTGTTGAGTATTATAATATAAAAGTTACTTTTCAAATCAAAGATATGGATTTTGAAAGGGAAGACACTTAGTGAGACTCTTTCAGGTACAGATAATTATTGCAATATAAATTTTGAAGATAGTGTTATTTGAAATTTGAAAAGATATATTCGTTTATACTTCAGATCCAAAGATGACTTAGATTGACTCAACCCATGATTAGAAGATCCAAATTTTTTTTAATACCTTGGTTGGATATGGTTTAAAAATTGCGCAATAGTGTGTTTTTTCCTAGTATTTTAGAATATATGTAAGGAGGAGAGTCTCCAAGCTTTGCTTGGAAACTATGATGCCTCATCTTTTTCCAAAGCACACTTTTTTCTTGTTCTTATAGAACTTAGATAGGAAACGTGTAGAAATAGTCAATAAGTAATGAAGATAGGAGGTTGATGATAGATGATCTCCATCCTGAGGGGAACTACACCTTCAAGAGGAAGGCAACATGGAAGGGATATGTTGCGGAAGAACTAGTAGTAGTAGATCTAGACAAAGAGCAAAAAACATGGCTATGCAAGAAGGAAGGTTATCAAACAAGAGAACCTTATTTGAAGAAACCCTTTGCCTTGCAAGATCTTTGTCCCAAAGAGAGAGCTTTGACTTGGGATGACCTTTGGCTAGAAATGCCATTTGGCTTGGAAGTTCTTTAGCATGAAGTTTCACAAACAAATGTGGCATTTTCAACACAATTAATGACTGCTTGATTGTATTGACCACTCACATGTGTGAGTAGTGAGAGATTGCTCACCAAAGGGTGAACTTATAAAAAGTTTGTAATGCTTGGACCAAAACCTTAAATATCCACTTAGGGCTTGGATCCTTTTCCTTTATGCTAAATCAACCTAAGCAAAATTGATTACGCTTTCCTCATCCTCAACAAGAAGTTTTACTTAGACCTTCAAAATTTTGAGGGAGTGTATCTTTATGATGAGAGCTAGGAAGTGAGAAAGAGAAGTGAAAATGATGAGAAGACAAATAGGAAAGGATGTAGCCACCCCTAGTGTGCCAAGGAGGATGAGAAGGGCACTCAAGTGTTATATTATAGACAAGAATTAGTCCATAGCAAGAAGATAGAATTCTTGATATGGAATTCGGAATTGAAAATTTTTATGATGTTGCATGAATAAGAGATAATTAGGATCCAAAGTTAAAGAATTTGAGGGAGAACCTCTATGCTTGGTTTTCAAGCCAAAGATTTTGTTACCTTGATGCCATCATTGATTGTGTGCAACACGTCCCCAAAAATGCAAAAGTCCCAATGAAGTCCAAAATCAATTGTCTACTTGGCTTTTCTATTCCATGGTACTCTCAATGCTCCATTTAGAGCATCTAGGACCCATAACTTGCTATCATGAAATGTAAGTCGTTGGGTGCTGGTTATACCTTTGGATGATTGAGCTCCTACAATCTATGGATTAATCTTTATAACAATAAGAAAGAATAATAAAGAATCCTTGGCCACAAATCTAGGTTCATCTTGACCTCTACAATTAGATTGTTCACCATAGATATTTGGGTGAATGCCTCTACAAGTTGCTTCTTGCTCTCTCCATATGTGATTGTCATGTTGAACTATTGTTTCCACTCTACCCAACCAATTTATCTATGAGATAGATCTTTATGTGTCTCAAGGTAGACTAGTGGTTTGTGGTCTATCCATAATAAAAATGCTTGGTCACAAGTACAATAGTCAACTCTTCTTGTTTGGTGGTGGGATAGTTGCACTCTACTAGTAATAACTTTCAAGAGAAATATGTAATTGGATTGCTATCTATCACTCCATTTCTATGATAGGATTGCTCTTATTGCAATGCTTGATGTATATATAGCCAGCTTGATTAGACATGTGGGATCATACCATTTCAAAATAGGTACATGCAGTAATACATATTTCAATTCTTAAAAGGCCAATTCTTGTATGGTTTTTTTACATCCAATTTTGTTCCTTGCAAAGTAGTGATGTTAGGGGTTGTGTAGTCTTGGAGAAATCCTTGATAAATTGACAATAGAACCTAACAAACCAAAGAAACTCTTGAGTTGAGTTTGACCTTCTAGAGCACACCATTTCCAAATGATATCTATTTTATTTGTTAAACTTGGATACCTTTTTCACTTACTCTATGCCCTAATATGGGGCTTTCTAGGGAAATGTCTTCCCAAAGAGTATCTTGATTTTATGATTTACTCTCCTTTTTGGTGGTAATCTTAAGGATAAATTATGAAGAAAGACATCTTGAAACTCATCAACCACACCTTTCAAATTCTCAAGAATTTTTCCATCAAGTTGTACACTTTGGACTTCTCTTATTAAATCCATAAAATATCTATCTTTTAGATAGATGTTGTCCTTATGACATGGAGGTAATTTTTGCCTTTTGGATCTTTCTCTATCTCCAAATATCTCTCATTGACTAGTTTTCACTATTTTCTTCTCCAATCTACCATGGGATTATAGTGCTTCATCCATGGTATACCTAAGATCACATCATAACAAGAAAATTGTATCACTTGCCACTCAATTTCTTCTTAATACTCTCTTATAAAGAGTGATATCTTTCTAAGTAACAGCTCAATCCTCTCTACATGGTAATACTTATCCTTCTCTAATTCTATCTCTAACCTTATTGCAATAGAGCAAGACAAGAAATTCTTTGTTGCTCTAAGGGTCTACAATATTTTCACCTGATTACTTTCTAAGACTCTATTTATGACAATAAATTGTGCATTTGTCTTCCGTAACCTTTGTGCACTTGTCCTCTTCATCTCACTATTTACTCTTCTCCATTGATCCAATAAGGCCATAAGGTATATTTATTGGCCATCTTTGTTTTTGATGTGCTTTCAACATCCTTCTCTTTGATTCATCTCTCCAAGTTGTTCAAATGTCACTTGTGTGGAGGTCCTTAGGAAGGTGGGCAAAATAATTGATGGTTATGTGCCCAAATTGGCCATAAATTTAACAATATTGTTATTCTTCTCAAGTTCCTTCTTTAGAGTGGTCGTGCTCTTTAGTCTCAAAAATCAATGTTACCCAATTCCATAGGAATTGGTTCACCAAAGTGAGATAATTTAGCCCAATAATGTTGTGTTAGGGCTACTTCTTCATATCTTCCAAACACTCTTTCTATTCTCTGAGCACACACAATGGCTCCAAAAATTTTATGAAGATTTTGTATCGTTATTCCTTGATAAAATTTGTCTTTTAACCATTTGAAATTATCAAGAGCTTTTGTTGGGCTGATATTGGTTATTGTGACCTATAATCAAGAAATGACTATGCATATTATTATATGTTGTTCTTTTTCTTCAACCTCCGTAGTCTAGTTTGAGCCATCCGCATAAAATCCACAAATTGAAAATTCTTCAATAGTACTTTTTTGCATCACTGTCCAAGTGATCTCTCTTCCTTTTGCCAAAACTGAACTATTCCCAAGCATTATACTATGTGAGGGCTTTATTGGTCAAGTACTCGCATGCAAACACACTTGTAGAATGATTGGTAATATCTATTGTGAGAATAATCAAAATTATTAGTTCATTCTTGAGATCTAGTTTTTCAATACTCCTATAGAACATTTTTCCTTGTAAGGCTTGATATTGCATTTCTTCTTCATCTGCAATAACAATGTGGCTTTGTTGTTGATTGGGGTCTATGTTATTGTGAAGAGTGACTCTATATATACTTAAGTCAATGTTACTTAGATTGGGATGATTCCCTTCTTGCATTACACGATCATTCCTAAAGTTACATACTTGACTTTGTAATGCTTCCATTGTCATCTTAGGTTTTTAGAATTTGTTCAACATCCCTTGCATTCCTTGCATTAGATCTTGCAAATGTAGCTCCATGATTTTTACACATGATAGACACTCAAACAAATTTTTTTACTTCTATAAAGGGTTAATATGAACAGCCAGGAGGGAACACCAATGATTGAGATTACCATTGGAGCCTCAAAGGCTATCACCCTTTAATAATATTACTCACCAAAATTATGGACTACAAATTCCCTAAACATCACTTTTGGTCCAACTACATAATGGATTTCTATTTGAATACTGAAAAGGAGGGAATTTGATATATTTAGATCCATTGCAACATAATAGAAGGTAAATTATCAAATCACATTCTCTATCATATATCACAAGTAGAATCACAAGGTTTAGCAAATTCATTACTACATCCATGAACTTTGCTCCAAAATGGTAAACAAGATGTACTCTCACTTGCTCGTGTTGGATGTACATAACCTTAATGTGGAATGGATTCAAGAAAAGAAAGTAAGGTGCAAGAAATTATTCTCTAGGAGAATCTATCCCATTCTCTCTCTCCAACACCCAATCTATTGATTGCATTACTTTTTCTTCCCTTGAAATTACTCAATCTTAGTAGCCTATGTTCCTCCATGAGGGATGATCCACTCACTTGGATTAAAACACTTGCTCTTATACCATTGAAAATTTTTAAAGAGAGTAGAAACAAAAGAGAGAAAACAAAATATTTAATTAATGCTCCAAAGGAGTATTTTGACTTTATTATATGGTTGGAGGATCCCTTCTAAGGGATCTATATCCTTAGATTTGATATATAGATAGGTCACATGTCTACAAGCTACACCCTACACTGGATTCATGGGTTGGTGACATGTCAGCTTGGGTTCCATTTGGTTGGTCAAACAAGTTTGATTATAAGGAATCCTTTGGGAATATTTGTGTAGAAAGCTCAAAATAATGTGGAAGTGGTACCATTGGAAGGATCTAGACAAGACAAAGTGAGGGGAGAGGAGGCAAGCCTTTTCTCTTGGAGAAGAAGATTATAATTTTCAAAACCTAATTCATTCATTTAGGCCTCCAAAATTTTTGGTGTGTTCTTTTACCTCTACTCTATAGTAGAAGTCCTCTTTTGGTAACACCTCTATCTGATCTACTTAGATCATCGTATGTAATATTATTAAAGATATTACAAACCAATTTCTACTTCTAGATAATTTGTCTAGCTAATGGTATTACACTAGCATAGGCCACCACAAACTCCTTTCCTTCATCATCCTATTAGGTGATGTAATACAAGTAGCTAGACATATTATTTGGAGGTGAAAATTGGCTTGGTAACATCTAGAAGGATGTTGTGTACAGATGCTTCCTTTAAAGAGACAAAGAACTTTGACAATTACTTAGCTTCTATACCATTTCCTAACAATCTCTAGATCCAACATGGCAACCCACTCTTCATATCTGTCAATTCAAATTTGAGATGAGACAAACATTGTTTCCTATTTCAATAATTTTCTTATTTACTTGATCTCTTAGGCAAATTAGAAGATTATTCAGATTTGTATCCTTTGTCTTTCTCCTTCTTGTCTCTTGCACTAACAATTTCAACTCTTGTAGGCATACTTCTTCTACCTTTACCTTGGCTTCAGCTTTCAGAATTGTGTTGAGCTTTTCTACTACTTCTCCTATTTGCTCCAATGTATGATCTCAAGCTCTCTCGAGCTACAACTCTTCACAATACATCTTCAAAATATCTCAAAACTCAGCTTTCAATGCTTCCTTCTCCTCCATGTATTGGGCAAGTTGAGCTTCTACATTTATGACAAGTCCTTGCAATTGCTCTTCTTCTCTATTCTGCCCTGCTAACTCATGCTACCCGGCTTCATCCTTCTGCATTGCCCTCAACTTCAAACTATCCAATTCCTGCTCTATCACCACAATGATTGCCTTTGAATGTATCACCTCTAGTTGTGCTTCATCAAACTCTTCGTCCAACTTCTCCCAAGTTGTCTTCTACGTACTCATCTCTTTAGCCTGCCTCTCAAGCTCTCCTCCTTGCTTCTTGAAAGCCTCCTTTAAGTACTCAAATCTCTTATGTCAAAGGACTTTGCCAACTCAAAGCTCTTCAGCTTGCTTCTCACCTTTGATTAACTTCTCCCTCAACTGCACGATCTCTTCATTCAAATACTTCACAGCCTACAATTCATCCCTTACCTCCGGATAATCCTTCTTCAGCTCTTCCCTCTTCTTCTTCTTTGATATTACTAGCAAGTGATAGACAATCTTTGATAGATATGCTACTTCCCCAAAATCTTGTTCTCCTTCCTTGTCTTTGCCTTTGCTCACAACTTGCATTGGTGCTCCTTTGACCTATGCCTTACTTTGAAGTCTTGATCTTTGTACCTTTAGAGTAACTTCCTCCAAGCTGGCATCTTCATTTTCCTCTTTACTCGGTCTTGCCATGGCTGCTTGCACACTCTTCTTCATTGTGGTTCCTTGTGGGAAGACCAACCTTGGCTATCATCTCTCTGCTCTTTGATTTCCACCACAGGCAATTCTAGCCACAACATGTCTCCCCCTTCCATGCAATCATTTTCTGCATGGAACTCCCGATCTTCCTCCTCAGCCACTTCCTCCAACAGCTGCTGCACCTTAGGTTCTCCATCACTCCCACTGCTCAATTCCTCACTCTGCAATGTGAGTTTCACTTCTTCTTCTTCTGACAAGTCCTCTAATTTGTACTTGGCTTCCCCCTTTGATTCTTCCCCTTACAAATGGTCTCCCATGAAAACCTTGTGCATTGGCTCCAACCTTCTTGTTTTGGGTGGCTATACTGGGGATACCATCTCCTCTGGTTGACTTTGCTTCATTGTCTTTGGGATCTTCCTCTCCAGTCTCTTATACTATCCTGTCTTGGCAAAGCGCTCATTGATACTTTGGATTTGACACATGTATTGCTGCTCTTCTACATTTGCTTCTCTTCTTAGGTTTGGGTGGAAGTGCAATACCATCTTCTCCCTCTCTTCCACACTCAACAAGTTCAGCCCAAGGTAAAAATGCACTACAAATGGCACCAAATAGTGAGGCCGTGATTGATCTCTCCAATCCCAAACCATCTACCTTGTTTGTTGGTGAAACACTTTGCCCAATTCATTGGTTCTCCTACAAACATCTAGTAGAAGAAAATGGCTTGGTGCTTCATCACATAAGTGGTTCACTCCGGCTTGAAGATTGCCATCATTGCTCTGACTATACTTCACCTTCATCTTGATAGGTATCCACTTATACCCATTCTTTATACGTGGAGCACTAAAGGAATTTCAGATTTCTATAGTCTCTTCTGCAAACTCTCCCTTTACAAGGAATGTAGCTCCAATTTCCTTACTTACCTCTCTCCCCAAGACCAGTCTCCAATCCGACTTTGTCTATCAAGCCAGATTACCTCTCTTCCCTTCTCCCTCCAAACCCTCCTCATAATTACTTGCAACTATTTCTGCCATGAAACCTGGAAAACTCAAGTTTCAATTCCAGGCCAAAAAAGTGATCCAAAGTCTACTCAAGACTTTGACCCTTGCTATGACATCTAAGTTCCAAATTGCAGGATTTCTCACTATGAGTAAGGGACTCCTCTTCCCTCCCCTCATCGACATCATGTGATCTCTCACTCTTGGTAGCTCAAAGCAAATTCTTCCATCTCTTGGATACAAATCCTCACTCCCTCAAGATTCTTAAACATTAATCTCCCAGCAGGCTTTGTAATAGGCACTTGTTTGGGATGACTACATAGTGGCTTCAGATACTTGCATGGCATTTTGAAAGCCCCTCGATAAAGTCTCAATTTTATAATTTTTTGCTATGCAGTCATTCCTCAATCACTCTTCACTTGATAATCATACCTTTTTTAGGAGTTCCTCTTGTCACTCTCAATTTTATCCTGCTCATGCCTTAGCCATTTTCTTGCTTGTACGTTCTTAGCTGGCAAACCCAAAGGAATGTTTTTATTCTGTCTTTGCATCTAGTTGATCACCCAAAGATGAAGTTTCCTTACTTTGGGTTTCTCCAATGACAAGTCCAATCCAAGTTCTCCATTTCCTAACATGAAGTAAAATACTTTGGGTTCAACCCGGAGACAAGATTCCTTCTTTTATTGCCATTTGGGTTCAATCTGACTTTGATTGTACACTTCTTCTTCAAAACATGACAAAACCAAAAAAATGTGGGTACCACAATTATTGTGGCCTCAATAAACAAACAATGAAAATTACATATCCCTTGCCTCAAATTGATGATTTGGTAGATCAATTGAGTGGAGCACTATACTTCTCCAAGTTAGATCTTTGAAGTGGCTATTGGTAGATCCCATTAATATAGAGGATGGGTAAACATATAAGGGTATTTTGAAAAGAGAATTCTACCTTTTGGACTCACTAATGCTCCAACAATCTTCATGTTTCAGATGCATGGAGTGTTGGATGGTCTATTGGATTAGTATGTGGTAGTGTTCTTAGTTGATTTTATAATCTATAGCAAAATGGTGGTAGAACACATGAATCATGTGCAAGAAGTCTTAAGGCAACTATGTCAATGGAAGTTTTAATGCAAGAAGTCAAAGTGTGCCTTTTGGAATAAAGAAGTTACCTTCTTGGGTTGTAAGGTCTCATATGAGGAAACTAAGATGGAAAAGGAGAAAATTAAGGCCATTATTGATGGGTTTACTCTAAAGGATACCACAGAAGTGTGGAAATTTAATGGATTGGCACGTTTTTACCAATGGTTCATCCACTACTATGCTCATGTGTCCACACCATTTACCAATGTCTTGGAAAAGACCTCAAGCTTTCACCAAGCACAAAGATGAATTCTAGAATCTGAAGCATATGATGTCTTTGATATCTATTCTTCAACCATATGATCTTCAACTACCTTGTGTGGTTGATTTTGATGCCTTGTTTAACAAGAATTTCCAAATGGGTTACATCCCATTGCTTTTGTGTCTTGCCAACTAAACACCATAGAAAGGAATTACTCTACTAAAGATCAAGAACAACTAGCAATGGTATATGCTACCAAGTTATGGAGGTATTATCTCTTGGAGAAACAAGTGGTCATGCAAACCAATTCACAAATCCTTGTTGCATACATTACATTTGAAGCACATGAAGAGTCAACATCATTTTTGGGAGGAACAACTATAGTTGTTTGACATCAAACTTGAGTACAAACCCTATAGGTTCCATGCCATTCTTGATCCCTTTTATGACAACCTTATTTGAAAACTCTTCATCTCATTACAATATCAATTATGATAGTGTCAATTGACTCAAAAGTCCAAATCAAGTTTAGGACCGCTTTACAACAAGACTCCTTGTTTTAGATGGTACAAGGTTGTATTGCAAAACACAACAAGAAATTTAACACCTTTTTCTTCAAGAAAGGCCTTCTATTCTATGATAACCAGAACTATATTCCAATTAAGGGTGATCTACAACTTGTATACCTTCAAGAAGCCCATGACATACTAATCATTGGTCACATGGGTGTGGACAAGACCTCGAGTACCCTATAACACCAATAGTGGTGGCCCAACATGGTACAAGAGTTTTAAGAGTTTATCTAATCTTGTGATGGTTGCCAATGCAACAAGACCAATAACTAGAAACTGAGTGGAGTCATTCAAATCACTTCCTATCCCATATATTTGATGGGAACATGTAAGCTTAGATCTCATCACATCCTTGCCCAAGATAAAACAAGGTCACGCCACAATTGTGGTGTTTGTTGATAAGCTTAGTAAGCAAATCCATTTAGCACCAGCTTTGACATAGTGGATGCTCCAACATTGGCCTAGATCTACTTTGAAAATGTCTTTAAACATCATGGAGATGCATCATGTACTCATCTTTGACTCTGATCCTTGATTCATTGGAGAATTTTGGCAAGCACTTTCTAACTACTCAATACCAAGCTTACTTTTTCCATGGCCTATCATCCTCAAAATGATGGACAAACCAAATGTGCAAAGTGCACCTTAGAGGATATGCTTTGTGCCTTTGTAAACATTCACCATACCAAGTGGAATGAATGTTGTGCATCAATTAAGTTCATCTAAAAACACTCCAAGTAGGTGTAATACCAATAGCTAGGCATATGATCTAAAGATGAAATTTGGTTTGGTAACATCTGGAAGATTTTTTACATGATGGACTAAAAAGATTAGATAGAGGTATCACCAAAAGAGTACTTCTACTTATAGGGTAGAAATCAAAACAGAATTGAAAACCTTAGAACCAATAGCTAGATATATGATCTAGAAGTGAAATTTGGTTTGGTAATATCCAGAAGAATTTAATACATGATAGATTAAATAGATCAGAAAGAGATATCACCAAATGTGTACTTCTACTAATAAAGGAGAAATAAAAATATGCTTGAAATCATTGGAGGTAATTTGAGGGCCTAAATGGTTGAATTATACCTTAAAAAATATGAAATTTTTTCCTAAGCCTATAAATGTTTCCATTTGCTCCTTTCTCTATTTTTCTCATCAAGAGCTTTCCAACGGTACCTCAACTATACAATTTGGAGATACCTACAAGATTCCTTTTGGTCAACACGAGTTTGACCAACCAGATTGGACCAGATCCAACATGTCACCCATGCATGCATCTAATCTAAGGGTGGAGATCAATGATGTGTCACAAACCCATGTATCTGATCCAAGGGTTATTGTAATACTCCGAGGACAAGAGAAGAGAGAAAATACAGATTGCACACTCAAACATTTGATGCCCCAAGGGAGCACTTCTCTTTATTATATAGACAAAGAGGATTTCCTCCAAGGAAGCTCCACCATAGGATTAGGGACACATATAGGTGACATGTCAGCAAGCTCCACCCTTGGATTACTTACTTGGATGGGTGATCTGTTTGGTCTAGGTCCTATCTGGTTGGTCAAACAAGCTTTGACCAGAGGGAATCTTTTAGGGAATCTTCCTATAGGAATCTCAGAATCACATAAGGTACCGTTGGAAAGCTCTCGACGAGACAAAGCAAGGGGGAGGGTTTAGGGTTTACCTTTCCTCCACTTGGAAGGGGGGGGGGGAAATGTGCACATTTTCGAGGCTTAATTTATCCGTTTAGGCCTTCGAAATTGGCTTCAAAGATTTTAGGCATATTTCGGTTCCTACTCTATTAGTAGAAGTCCTCTTTTGGTGATACATCTTTCTGATCTGTTTAGTCCATCATGTGTAAAATCCTTCCAGATGTTACCAAACCAATTCTCACCTTTAAATCATATGTCTAGCTATTGGTTCTAAGGTTCTAAAGTCTATTTTGGTTTTTGCCCTATTAGTAGAAGTACTCTTTTGGTGATACTTCTATCTAATCTATTTTGACCATCATGTATAACATCATTCTAGATATTACCAAACCGAATTTCACATCTAGATCATATGGCTAACCCTTGGTATTATAGACCTCCCTCCTTTTAAGACGCAACGTCCTCGTTGTGCAATTGTTGCTCAAATGCTTGCACCAACACCGGTGCATGTGCCAAATTGGCAGCGGGTTCACAGGTTGCTTCATAGAGGGGGTAACCTTTCCATTGTACTAGATATTCCACCCACGGATGGCGAGTATCACGCATGCACTTTTGGAGAATCCGCTCCGCTTCATATTCCTCTATGCCATCAATGACCGTTGGACAAGGTCAAATGTCCTATGTGGAAGGACCTTGGCCTGATTGGGGAGCATATCTGCGTAATAGGGAGACATGGAACACTAGATGGATCTTCATGTGTGGTGGTAGCTCAAGGTGATAGGCCACAGCACCGATGCGATGAAGAATTGAGAAAGGCCTAATAAAACGAGGTCTGAGCTTACGAGATCCAACTAATGTGAGGTTGGTTGTCGATAGCCACACTTGATCCCCAACATTGGACTCCATGTGCCTACAATGTGCATCAACATACTGCTTTTGTCGATTTTGCACAATCTATAACCTGTGCTTGGCGCTCTCCACACCTTGTTGGATTCTAGAAACAAATGTGTTGACTGCATCAACCTTGGTAGTCACTGGACGGATCTTCATCAAGCTAGAAGGTGTGAAGGGATGCTCACCATACATGAGGAAGAACAGAGTGACCTGGGTGGAGGCATTCACTGAATTGTTGTAAGCGAATTCCACCAACGGCAGTAGGGTGTCCCACCTCTCTTGCTCTTCTAAGGTAAAGCCGTGTAACATGTCTTCAATCGTGCAATTAGCCCGCTCTATTTGGCCATCTGTTTGTGGGTGGTAAGCTGTAGACATGGCCAACTTGGTTTTGAAGAAACCAAAGAGTGTTCGCTAAAACAAACTGGTGAATTGGGTGCCTCTATCGGTGATGAGTACTCTAGACAAGCCATGGTGAGCAAAGATTGCATCTAAGTATAGTTGAGCTAGTTGTGGAGCGGTCACCTCCTTGGTGATAGGATGTACATGAATCATTTTGCTGAGCTGGTTCACAAAGACCACAATGGAGTCAAACCCTGAGGTGGTCTTGGGTAATTCACAGATGAGATCCATACTCACTTGTTCCCAACGTTGGGTAGGAGTGGGAAGAGGTTGAAGGAGCCATGTAGGAGCTTGATTAGAAGCTTTGTTCGGTTGACAAAGTAGGCAGCTACGCACTAGTCCATCACGTCGTTACTCATCTTGGGCCAATAATAATGGCACTTGACTGCTTCCAAGGTCTTGTCCACTCCGACATGAGCTGCAATGGCCAAATCATGACATTCCGCTAAAATGGTGGTGCATAATTCTGGGACATTTGGGATCCACAATCGGCCCTCCCGAAAGGTGAGTCCTTGGGTGCTGGTGACACCTTTGGACGATTGCGCTTCTACAATCTATGGATCAGTTTTTGTAGCAACTAGAATCTCTTGCCAGAATTCAGGTTTAATCTTAACCTCTGCCACCAAGTTGTTGGCCATTGGCATGTGGGTGAATGCATATGCAAGTTGCTTCTTACCTTCCACGTAGGTGATTGTCATGTTGAAGCGTTGTCGCCACTCTGCCCACCGAATTTGGCGACGAGATAGATCCTTTTGCATCTTGAGGTAGACTAGAGGTTTGTGGTCTGTCTCTACTACAAATGCCTTCTCGCCCATGTAGTGCTTCCAATGCTTGGTTGCTAGAATGATGGCCAGCTCTTCTCATTCTATGGTGTGGTAGTTGCGCTTTGCCAATAACAACTTTCAAGAGAAATATGCAATTAGATGCCATCCGTCATGCCACTCTTGTTGTAGGACTGCTCCTATTGGTACGCCTGATGCATCTATAGCCAACTTGATTGGACGTTTTGGGTCATACCACTTCAAGATTGGTGCATGTAGCAAGGCGGCCTTCAATTCTTGAAAGGCCAACTCTTGTGCAATTCCCCATGTCCACTTCTTCCCCTTGCCAAGTAGTGCCGTTAAAGGTTGTGCAACCTTGGAGAAGTCCTTGACAAATCTACGATAGAATCTTGTCAACCCCAAGAAGCTCTTAAGTTGAGTTTGATCTTCTGGGGCACTCCATTTTTGAATGACCTCTATTTTATCTGTCAATACTTGAATGCCCTCTACACTTACTCTATGCCCTAAGTAGTCTACTTCAGACTTGCCAAACTCACATTTTGAGATTTTGGCGTACAACTGATTCTGTCTTAGAATCTGGAGGACCTCTCATAGATGTTGTTTGTGTTCTATCATCGTGCTACTATATACTAAGATATCATCCAAGAAGACGATAACAGACTTATCCAAGTATGGACGAAATATATCATTCATTAGGCTCATGAAAGTGGCAGGCGCATTGGTGAGGCCAAAAGGCATCACAAGATACTCAAAGTGGCCATACTTGGTTCAAAAGGCAATTTTGTACACATCCTCCTCTACAATTTGGATTTGATTGTAACCGCTCCGCAAGTCCAGTTTGGTGAAGTATCTCGCTCCATGGAGTTGATCAAACAGGTCATCCATGCGAGGTAAGGGGTATTTGTTCTTCACTATTTGCTGATTGAGACCCCGATAGTCAATGCACATGCGCATTGTACCATCCTTCTTCTTCACAAACAAGACAAGGGCCCCATATGGTGATATGCTAGGTTGGATGAACCCTTTTTGTAGCATCTCCTCAATTTGAGTCTTACACTCCTCCAACTCATGAGGTGATAGGCAATATGGGGCCTTACAAGGAGGTATCTTCCCCGGGAGTGTCTCTATTTTGTGATCTACTTGCCTTTTAGGTGGTAATCTTGAGGGTAGATCATCAGGAAAGACATCTTGAAACTCATCTACCACATCTTTCAATTTCTCAGGAATTTGTCCAGCGAGTTGTGCACTCTGGACTTCTCTTATTAGACCCATAAAACATCTATCGGTCTTATAGACAATTGTTGTCCCTACGACATATAGAGGTAGTTTCTGCCTGTGTGATTTTTCTTTAACCCCAATGATTGACCATTGGTGGGTTCTCACTACTTTCTTCCTCCAATCCACCATTGGGTTGTACTGCTCCATCCATGGCATGCCTAAAATTGCATCATAACGGGCTAACTGTATCACTCGCCACTCAATTGCTTCATGATATTCTCCTATAGAGAGAGTTACCCGTCTAGGTAATGATTCAATCTTCTCTGTTTGCCCATTTTGGCAACTCTACTTCTTCACTTGCATCTCTCTCTAGATCCATTCCCAAGCTTATTGCAACAGAGCGAGATAAGAAATTCTCTATTGCTCCTAGATCTATTATACTCTCACTTGATTACCTTCTAGGATTCCATTCACGACAATCAATTGTGAGGTTGCCTTTCGGGATCTTTGCGTATTATTCTTCTTCCTTCCCTTGTTTCTCTGCTTCCTTATTGAGCCAGTAAGGCCGCGAGGTACATTTACTGGCGATCTTCATTTTCCAAAGTGGTTTCCACCTCCTCCTCTTCGATGTGCCTCTCTATGTTGTTCAAAGATTGCCTGTATGAAGGCCGAGGGCCTCTAGGGAAACGAGTGCGACAATTGGTAGATATGTGGCCAATACGGCCACAATTGTAACAACGGTGTTTTTCTCCTTGAGTCCCTTCTCCTTGTGGGACTCCATCTCTTTGTTCTTCTACCTGTCCCCGCTCCCCTTGAAGCGGCCATGCTCCTCGATCCCGGAATCGAAGGTTGCCCAATTCCATCGGTACTGGTCCACCCATGTGTGGCATTTCTGCCCGATAATATTGAGGTGGAACTACTCCTTCACCTCCACCTAATGCTCTTGCTATTCTCTGTGCACAAGCAATAGCTTCAAATACCGTGCGAGGGTTTTGCACCATGACTTCTTGGCAAATCCGCTCTTTCAACCCTCGTTTGAAATTGTCGAGGGCCTTTGCTGGACTCATGTCGTTAATTGCGACTTGTAGATCCAGAAATGCCTCCACATACTCTTGTACGCTATTCTTCTGTCTCAATCCCCATCGTCGAGTTCGAGCCATTTGCACAGAATCCATCGATTGGAAATTCTTCCGCAGTCCTTCTTGCATCGCTGTCCATGTGACCTTCCTTCTCTCTGCTAGCATGGATCATTCCCAAGCATCATACCATGTGAGGGCTTTATTGGTCAAGTACCCACATGCAAACACGCATGTAGCATGCATTGTGATCTCTATTGAGAACAATAAAAAATATCGATTCATTCTCGAGATCCAATTTTCCACTTCACCCATCGTACGCTGCCCCTTGTAAGGCTCGATGTTGTAGGTCTTCTTCATCCGGAGTAGCAATGTGGCTTCATTGTTGATAGGGTTCGTAGGCACGGGTGCCTCTCCAGGTACTTCAATCACAGGTATTGGGTTTTGAGACGGCTCTTCTTCTTGCATGGCTTGATCGTTCTTGAGGATCTGCACTTGACTTTGTAATGTCTCTATGGTCATCTTAATCTCTTGAAATTCATTCAACATCCCTTGCATTCCTTGCACCAGCTCTTGCAACTGCGGATCCATGGTTCCTGCAACACCCAATTGCTAACGTCTACTTCAATACAGAGTCAATATAATCACTCTAGAAGGCGCACGAACTATCGGAACTACCATTGGGACCTCAGAAGCTATCACTTGTTGATAATACTCCTCACCAAAATTCCTAACCACAAAATCTCTAAACATCACTTTTGGCATCACTACATAACGGATTTCTACTTGAGTGTTGAAAGGGAGAGGATTTGGGACATTCATATCCATATTATCATAACAGAATGTAGATCGTCAAATCCCACTCTCTATCATATATCACCACAGGTAGAATCATCGGGTTTGGTGAGTTCATCACTATGTCCATGAATTCCGCACCAAAGTGATAAACTAGCAATACTCTCACCTACTCATGCTGGATGTACATAACCTTGATGTGGAATGGGTTTGAGAATGGAAAGCTAGGTGTGGGAAATTGTCCCCCCGGTGCATCCATCCCATCCGCTCTCTAAAGTCCTTCCTAAGTCTAGCGATTACTCTATGTTCTCCACCTCAAATTACTCAGTTTCAGTAGTTCGTGCTATTCCAAGAGGGGTGATCCACTCTCTTGGACTAGAATACTTGCTCTGATACCATTGTAATACTCTGAGGACAAGAGAAGAGAGAAAACACAGATTGCACACTCAAACATTTGATGCCCCAAGGGAGCACCTTCTCTTTATTATATAGACAAAGAGGATTTCCTCCAAGGAAGCTCCACCATAGGATTAGGGACACATATAGGTGACATGTCAGCAAGCTCCACCCTTGGATTACTTACTTGGATGGGTGATCTGTCTGGTCTAGGTCCTATCTGGTTGGTCAAACAAGCTTTGCTCAGAGGGAATCTTGTAGGGAATCTTCCTATAGGAATCTCAGAATCACATAAGGTACCGTTGGAAAGCTCTCAACGAGACGAAGCAGGGGGAGGGAAGGCCAGTCTTTCCTCCATTGAGGGGGGGGGGGTCTGCACATTTTTGAGGCCTAATTCATCCGTTTAGGCCTCCGAAATTGGCTTCAAAGATTTCAGGCATATTTCGGTTCCTACTCTATTAGTAGAAGTCCTCTTTTGGTGATACATCTTTCTGATTTGTTTAGTCCATCATGTGTAACATCCTTCCAAATGTTACCAAACCAATTCTCACCTTTAAATCATATGTCTAGCTATTGGTTCTAAGGTTCTAAAGTCTATTTTGGTTTTTGCCCTATTAGTAGAAGTACTCTTTTGGTGATACTTCTATCTAATCTATTTTGACCATCATGTATAACATCATTCTAGATGTTACCAAACCAAATTTCACATCTAGATCATATGGCTATCCCTTGGTATTACACTAGGGTGAATTACTCTCAAACGATGTTAGTCATGTATGTACTCTATTAATTATAGAGTGAGAGGAAAGAAAAGGAAAAAAGATTGAGAGAAAGGAGAAAGATAGTGAGGGGCTACGATGTGGAAACTTCTAGTTTTTTTGGCAAAGATAGAAAAGATGTGGATCCCTTTGTGAGAGACTTCAAGATAGCCTGCACAGGAAACCATGAGAGGAGGAAGAATGAGTGGGTCTCATTATTAACAAATTTCTTTGAGGATGCCCCACTTACATGGTATGAGTCAAAATACCAAAAGAGAGAAAGATTAGATGGGCAAGAAGAATCTTAGGAGAGTTTAACTTCAGCACTCATTGAGAACTTTCTTCTTGATGAGAGTTACGAGAGATTGATCTATGAGGTTACCTTTCTCAAACAAAGAGATGGAGAGAAATGAGAGTCTACGTAGAAAGAGTAGAGAAGTTAGAGTCCAAGTTTTGCATAGCGTTGAGGAAGAGTAGGGATGATGTGGAGACAAAAATGATTGGCATAGGAGCCATGCTCACTAAGAATTGAGTGGAAAGATTGAGACCACAAATTAGGAGCAAGGTGAGATATGAGAAACCTTCTTCCAAGGTTGAATCTATCAAGATTACAATTTGTATGGAGGAGAGTTTGGAAGAGGATGAGTGGATTAATGGTGGAGGAGGTTATGCATCTTCCTCATGGTTAAAAGTATGGTGGAACTCCTTAAACTTTGGTAGCAAGGTTGCACCACAAGTAGTAGTTACTTTGGTTCTTGCATCTCCAACAAAAGATCTAGTTCAAACCATCACATAACAACTTGCAGATCCAAGATCAATGCAATACAACTATGGGAGAAGAGAGAGGTGGATCAAAATGTGAGGAGAGTGCCTAGAAGTTGTAGAACATATCAATATAGAGAAGGCCAAACAACCAACAATTTCAATGACAGAAATTGTTTTGGTTGTAAAGGAAGAGGTCACATCCAAAAGAATTGCCCAAATTCTACATACCATGTAGGAAGAGATTATGAGAGAACCAATAGAGGGAAAGAGTAAGGTAGTGAAACCCAATTGGCTCCTAATTCAAATAAAGGTGAAGGGATAGAATCTATAGATATGGTTAGGAGCAATTATGAGAAGAGGGAGTGCTGAAACTACAAAGGTTTTAATTTGGAGCTTTTGACACAAGAGAAGAAGAGAGCTTGTTTTGCAAAGGATTTACACTCCTCTCAAGGATTTATTCATAGCAAAGATACTCCTATGCCTATTAGGAGCATTTGCATCTCAACACTATCAACAACAAATACTCCAAGGAAGAAGTTGGGGATGAGGACTTCTTGATCTCAAAGTAACAATGGAATTACAATTTGTTGGAGGATGTTGGTAGTCACAAGGCTAACATAATAGTGAGTCAACTGATTGCTTGAATCCTACCTTGAGAAAGGAGCTTAGAAGTGGTTTGAGTTCTACAAGGAGTAAGAGGAAGAAGAAGGCAAAAGCTCTAGTATCAATGGGGGTGGTGGATACCAAACCAACACCATCAAAGGCTTGTGAATATGCCTCCAAGATTGATGTGAGAGTCATAACATCAAGGATGCACTTGTTGATGGAGGATCAGTAGTGAATGCCATGTAAGAAAGTTTAAGGAAGAAGTTGTGTATAATACCCTCTAGACCTTCAACATTTATGGTGAGCATAACAAACAAACAATAAGTTTGACTGATAGGGGTGATGGATAAGGTGGTAGTTTCAATTGTGGGAGTTCAAAATCTCATGACTTTCCAAGTCTTGAAAGATTCAAGCTATGATTTGCTTCTTGGGATGCCATGGTTGAGAGTAACATGTAAAACTAATAGATGTCACAAAGGGTACTTGAGGATTGGACCATCAAACCATAGAGTTATAGTTATTTTCACTAACACCACCAACAATTCACATTCAAATACACCATCTTTTGATTATTGGAAATTAGACTCAAAAGAAGGAACTTCAAGTATGGACACAAGCATGGAGGAGGAGACTTCTACTAAGGAGAATGAATTTGAATCTGATTTAGATGTGTATCTTTTGTATGTTCTGGATTTTGCACCTAAGCCAGAGGTTTTGAAGGACCAAGATAAATCATCATGGATACTTGAGGAGATAGAGAGGAGGTTATCTACCCTCAAGTAGGAGAAGGTGAGATTTGAGGAGATTTTTTGCAAGTTCATCCATATGTTTGCTTTCAATTATAAGGATCTGAAGGAAGTCACCTTCAAGGAGCATAAGATAGAGGTGGAGTCACATGCAAGATTAATTTTCCAAAAGCAACATCACATTAGCCCACCAATAGCTTTGGTTTGAAAGAGGAGATTGATAAGCTCAAGGAGAAAGATTTGTCTTTGAGATGGAGAATTAGAATGGGTGTCTCTAATTATGATTGTGATGAAAAAGAATGGTAAGCTTTGGGTATGTATAGATTATAAGAAGCTCAAGGTTGTTACTAAGAAAGACTATTACCCTTTGCCATTCATTGATGAAATCTTGGAGGAGGTTGCAAATCATGAGAGGTACACTTTTGGAGATGGTTATAATGAGTATAACCAAATCACAATTGCACTAGAGTATCAAAAATTCACCACATTCACCACACCTTGGGAGACTTATACTTTCAAGGTCATGCCTTTTAGGCTTTGGAATGCTCCACCCATATTTCAATGGTTCATGACAAGTTGTTTGAACCTTTCATTGGGAAATTTATGAGAGACTTCTTGATGACTTTTGTGTCTATGGGAGCAAGGAGGAACACTTTGAGCACTTGATCAATATCTTGCAATGCTTGGATGAAGCAAATGTATCACTCAACCCAAAGAAGTGAATTTTTAGTTGTGAAGAAGGTCTACTATTGGGACACATCATCTCCAAGGACAAAATAGTAGTTGATCTTGAGAACAAGAGGAAAATCTCAGACCTTCCATTCCCTTCAAGCTTGAAAAAGTTACACCATTTCTTGGGGATAGTTGGGTACTATAAGAGGTTCATCTTTTCATTTTCTAACAAGGCTTATGCATTGAACATCTACATGAAGAAGGGTGTAGGATATATGGTGATTTTAGAGGACAAAAAGGCTCTCAAAGCTCTTGAGGAGCTCAAGCAATCCCTTGTTATAGCTCCAATTCTTGCTAAACTTGATTGGAGTAAGCCATTCATACTCTACACTGATGCTTCCAATGGAGCTATAGGATGCACTCTTAGTCAATTAGACCAAGATGTTCATAATCATCCAATAGCTTATGCTAGTAAATAGATGGTTTCAGTAGAAAATAACTACTCAGTCACAAAGAGAGAAGGGTTGGTAGTGATCTTTGGTCTCAAGAAGTTTAAACACTACTTGATTGGAGAGAAGACCACCATTGTCATAGATCTCAAGGCTTTAAAGTACATCTTCAACGAGCCTAATGTTGAAGGGAGGATAGCAAGAGATGGATGCATGCTAGGGAGAGGAAGGCTATTACAACAAGATCTAGATCTTTCACAATGGTGGATGATATTCTTTTTCACCAAGGAATAAATGGTCTACTTCAAAGAGCAATGGGTAAGGAAGAGTCTATTCTACTCATAAAGGAGTTTCATGGGGGTTTAGTGTGTGGAGATACTTTGCAAGAAAGATGATTTATTTCAAGATTCTAGATGTAGATTACCATTGGAAAGGGATTTTAGGATGTTTTGATTATTTAAAAACTTGTCATGTTTGTCAAGCTTTTGCTATAAAGTCTTCTTCCACTCCTCTTAGATCAATTACATTGCTAAGACCTTTTGAGAAATGTGGAATTAACTTTGTAGGTCCTCTCGATAGAACCCCAAGAAAAAATAAGTACATTGTGGTAATTATTGGTAACCTCACCAAGTGGGTTGAAGCTAGACCATTGAGGGACAAGGATGAAGATGAAGTTGATAGATTTCTTTATAAATGCATCATTGCTAGGTTTGGATACCCTTTGGAGTTGGTTTTTGATAGAGAAGGAGATTTTACATGGAGCACCACTACAACCATGCTATGATATTTCTCTATCACACAGAATAATTACATCCTATAAGCCAACTTCCAATGGCTTGGCAGAGAGAACCAATCAGATCTTGTGCATGATGTTGGCCAAAGATGCAAAAATAGAAGGGGCTAAATATCATTGGGACAAGAAGATTTATGCAATTTTGTGAGGGAATATAGGAAAACCATGAAGACTTCCATCGAATATTCTCCATTTCATCAGGTATATGGTTTTGAGTCTACCTTACCTATTCACTTTGATCTTCCAACCTTCCAAAGCATTCATAGGAGACTGAAGAAAGCACAAGGAGGTGAAGCAAAGAAGTCAAGGAAGGATCAACTCATGGAATTAGAGGAGGCAAGAATAGTTGCTATGGTAGAAGTGGAGCAAGCCCAAAGGAAACAAAAGGAGAATTATGACAAGAGGCAAGGCAAGAAGAAGGTGGAGCCTTTCAAAGAAGGTGATTGGGTAATATCATTTGATTCCATTCAATTCAAGAGAGTGCAAAAGAAGTTTTTTCCTAAATACTTTTGACTTTCAAAGTGGAGAAGGTGTACAAGTACACCTTCTCTACAAAGTACAAAATATTTGAGAGATATTATTTATATAGAGATAAAGGATGGTTCTAAATTAGTCATGATTAGCTAAAGCAAGTCATAGCTAACATAAAGGGGATCTTACTTCAAAGGAAGTAGAAAAGATGAGCATCACTATTTTGGATTCTAGTGTATTGACTTGATATTATTCTTAAGTGTTTGGCTTTGAGGAAAGATTTAAGAACTCTTGGAGCCACAAGTCATTCTATTTTGGACTCTTCTATAGTCCAAGAAAAGTCTATGTGAAGGAATCCTTGACTTAGTGGTTGGGTCAAGATAAGACTTCATGCTTTGAGGAATATTCTCATGAGGATAGATATTCCTCTAGACTTTAGACTTTATTTGACTTTTAGCCTAGTAACTTGAGTTACTCTTGTATAGTAACTTTGGTGTATAACTATTTCACAAGTATATAAACTAGGGGTGAGGAGGTACTCATCATCCTTTCATTTGTAACTATCTCTCTCATTGAGTTCTCTAGTGAGCAATGTCTTGAGTCTTGGAGCGTTAGCCTTGGAGGAGTATGAGGGAATTTGTTCTTTGCCTTCTTAGTCCATAGTTTATTACCATAATAACCATAAGAGGTTCATCTTGAGTGAGATAGGCCGGATCACAAATCATGGTATGGATTTCAAGATTGAGTTATTGCCAAGAATACTCTAATGAGTAGACCAATCTATCGGTTCTCACCAAAGGAACTGGATGAACTCCAATTAACACTAATAGAGTTGTTGAAGAAGGACTTCATAAAATATAGTACATCTCCTTGGGAAGCACCAGTACTATTTGTTTTGAAGAAGGATGGGGTACTTTGCTTCTATATTGACTATCATGGATTCAATAAACAAATAGTTAAGAATGCATATCCTTTGCCTTGAATTGATGAATTGTTGATCAATTGAGTGGTGTACAATACTTCTCCAAGTTGGATCTCTGAAGCAACTATTGGCAAATTTCCATTGAGAGGGAAGATGTACAAATAATTACCTTTTGCAGAAGGTATGGGGATTTTGAGTAAAGAGGGCTCACTAATGCTCTAATAGTCTTCATGGATCAAATGCATTGGGTGTTGGATGGGCTATTGGATCAATATGTGGTGGTGTTCTTGGATAATATTTTAATCTATAGCAAGATAAAGAAGAAAATGTAAATCATGTGTGAAAAGTCCTAAGATGACTATGCCGATGGAAGATTTATTGCAAGAAGTCAAAGTGTGCAATTTGACAAAAGGAAGTTACTTTCTTAGGTCACAAGATCTCATCAAAGAAGATCAAGATGGAAGAGGAGAAAATCAAGGCCATTACTAATTAGCTTACTCCAAAGGATGCTATAAAAGTATGAGAATTTAATGGATTGGTCAATTTTTATTGACAATTCATCCACTACTATGCTCATGTGGCCATACCATTGATTGACCTCTTGGAGAAGAACTTGAGCTTTTAATGGACCACCAAGCATGAGAAAGCATTCTAGAAGCTGAAACATATAGTGTCTTTGAGATCTATTCTTCAACCATATCATCCTCAACTATCTTGTGTGGTTAATTTTGATGCTTCTAACTTTGCAATTGGAGTTGTGTTGTAATAGAATTCCCATATGGGTTACATCCCATTGCCTTTGTGTCTCATCAACTAAATACATCAAAAAGGAATTACTTTGTTCAAGATCAAGAACAACTAGTAATGGTATATGCTACTAAGGTATGGAGGCATTATCTCTTGGAGAAACAAATGATCATGCAAATTGATCATAAACTCTTGTTGCAGATATTACATTTAGAACACAGAAAGAATCAACATCATCAATGGGAGGAACAACTACAATTTTTTAACATAAAAGTTGAGTACAAATCTGGTTGGTTCCATGTCATCCTCAATGCACTATCATGACTTTTGGATCTCATCACATCCTTGCCCAAGACAAAGGAAAGTCACACAACAATAGTGGTGTTTGTGAATAAGCTTAGTAAGAAAATCCATTTGGCACCAACCTTTGATACTGTAGATGCTTTAACATTGGCATAGATCTACTTTGATATTGTTTTCAAGCATCACGTGATACCTCATGTACTCATCTCCAACCGTGATCCTTGATTCATTGGAAAATTTTGGCAAATGCTCTTGAGATACTTGACACTAAACTTGCTTTGTCCACATCCTATCATCCTCAAACTGATGGACAAACTAAATATGATAATCATATCTTGGAAGATATGCTTCATGCCTTTGTCAACATTCACCATACCAATTAGGATGAATATCTTGCAACTACAAAGTTTGCATACAATAATTCCAAATAGGCTAGTATTGGATTCTCTCCTTTCTTCCTCAATTTGGCCAAGATCCACTTGCTCTAGATTCCCTTCTTTCTCCTCCTCCATCTCATGTACCTATACTGCCACCTTGTTGACCACCATTTGCCAATCCCTCCAACAAGCCAAATCTCATCTCCTTGTTGCTCAAAATTGTCAAAAACAATATGTAGACCACCATCATCATGATCTCACCTTTCAATTCAGTGATAAGGTCATGCTCTTGTCTAGTAACCTACCCCTCCCACTTGATACCCAAGTTTGTAAACTTACTCCCAATTGGATAGGACACTTTGATGTCATCCAAATCATTTCTCCTATTGCTTATCAACTTGCCTTACCTTGCCTTGCCTTACCTTACCTTGTCATATGCACATCCACCTTGTCTTTCATATTTCCAAGTTGAACCCTTTGTTACTAATTTGTCTTCTTTTCCTCTTGTGTCCATCCTCCTCCCATCTCTATCAATGATCATGAAGAGGATGAAGCTGATCGTATCCTTTCACGTGCCATATTCAACAAGGCCCTCAACAAGGCCCTCAACAACATCTAGAGTAAAAATTTCTCTAGAAAGGGCAACCCCTTTATGATGCCACTTTGACATCTCTTTCTCATCTCCAAAATGTCCAAATGGCCATCTATGAGTTTGAAGCTTCAATGGCAACGAGTAGAAGTGGCAACTTTGACTCATTTAGTGTGAAGTTTCAACAACTTGCTTAGCTTGCACCCCAAGTAGATAATTTTTAAAAGGAAGCTTTTAGAAAGCTTCCAACTATATTAGCTTGCACACCAAGTAGATTGCTTCTAGAAGGAAGCTTCTTGATAAGCTTCCTGGTTAACTTGGCTTGCACTCCAAGAAAGCTTCTTGAGAAGCTTCTCAAGAGTCTTGTATTCTCCTTATAGATACTAAAGCTCAAGTTCATGCTAGGAATTTGGATTTTTCTCTCAATCAAGTATTTCAATGTGATAGTGCATTCTCATATTTCTCTCCTCGATCTTTTACATCAAGGCCAATCTAGAATGATATCTTAATGTAGAAGAGCTATTATAGACTCCATACACTCTAAATACTCCTTTCCAATCTTGAATGTAACAAGATATGAGGTATAGAATGCAAAACTCTTTCTGCCATCTGTCATCATGAATCTACTACCAAATATTGACTTGAGAGGAATACATAATTCTTTTGTTAATTACATTGACATGCAATTTCTCAAAACTTCACACAATCAACCAAAATGCTACATCAATGATTGGATATCATACTTGCAAGTGTATTAAACTTGCATAGGTGAGCCTTCAATCCCATTGGAACAAATCAAGTTTCTAATAAGTTGTTTGATATATACTATTGGGATTCAAGATGAATGGAGATTTATCAATATGATGTCCTATTTGGTGATAATAAAAGTAACCACAATTTTGGTATAATTTTTCTCAATTGACAATGCCAAGTGGTCTATTGGTGCCAATTGGATGGCATCAATATCCATCTATTTTGTGTGCCATGTATCATCATTCATTCATATGTTGTGTATTTATGAAGATTGTGGGGGTCTAGATTGAGACCAAGTTGTGGAAACCAAAGAATCAAAGTGCTCAGCCAATTGCATTGCTTCTCTAAGTGTTTGAGCTCCCACATGGTCACTTCTAGTTTGGTGTATTATCTTAAGCCCCTCACAAATTTATTTAGAGCTTAATATTTTGGTATTTTTAAATTTTGCATTATAGTGTTTTAGAATTGAGTGTTTTAGATACTCATAAAATCAAAATTTTTCAATTTTACTAGTCTATCTTGTGCAACATTTACCACTTGGAATATTCTACTTATTGTGCTCTTGAATTTTTCTCATGTTGAGATTGGCATAACAAACTACCATTAAGCTTGCTCTACTTGGGATTTCCACCATAGTTTTCCCACTCCATCTAATTTGGCTTGAAACCAAGAGATAGATTCCATTCATCTTGAAGATTAATAGTTTCAAAATAAAATTTGGAATCAAACACAAAATTTCTCTATAGTTCTATATAGATTCTTGCGTTCAAATACCTTTAGCTTGGAAATCATATTCCCATTGCTCCTTCTCAAAATGCTACTCTCTTGATGTGTTCTTATCATTGACGATCTCTCTCTTTATGAACAATCAAATAAGATGTTCAATTTTTTGTGGCATCATAATAAAAACTTTAGGCATCATCACATGGCTATTACTTTATCAAACTAACTACATGTAATTATCTAAGTTAACATGTTGATGCAACAAGTTCACTGCTCCTTGTAATTTATAATTGGAAGTTTCAATGGTTCTTTGGACAAGGTGATTATATTCAAAAAAAATTACCCAAAGTATAAAATGATACTTTGGTAGTACAAGGACATGGAATTCCTAATGTTTTGAGTGAAATGGATTTGGTAGTCTATAGATTCCATCTATCTCATTCCTGTTATGATATTAATATAAAAGACCAAGGAGAGATATAGGATAATGGAAGACCAAACTGGAAGATCACATTGGGATTCAAGTGGGGGAAACTCCAAATGCCTAGCTTGAGCTTGGCTATGGATGCTTTTTGCACAAGCATTGTGAACTATCCCTCACCTCTCCTCATGAGGCTTGTCAAGGATGGCATATGAGCATCTTAGAGATTACTTTTAGGCACATGATTTTTCTAATGGTTTAACCAAGTTGTTTCAAGTGGCTGTAGCAATAGCAAGGGTAGATATTCATATATCAAATAGTCAAATGTTAGATACTAGTTTGACTTCTCATGATGGAGAAGGACATAAGAGGCATTGGATCAATTGTTATTGGAGAGATCTTCCTTGATTCACAATACCATTATCCTTCATCATCATTCTCACTTTTGACAACACCTCAATACACATCAATTTGGAGTAGCTACACTTAGGGGTTGTGAGGCTATATCTCTATGCATTAGGGCACTCCTAGATATCAATCCAGAGTGGGTCGTCCTACAAGTGGATGTTGATCATACTTTTAATAACATTGCAAGGCATCCATCTTTAGAGAGCTTAGGGAGGCTGGTGTATACTTGGCAAGTCTTGTTTCTTTTGTGTGGTCTTTCTATGACTCTCTTGCTTCCCTTTACATAGGAGGGAGTCACCATCTTGGAGTCAATTGGTGATACATGATAAGGAGGTCATTTTGGAGGATCTTTATTTTCTCACTTCAAAGCTCTCTTATCTACTACTTTTGCTATGCTAGGTTGTGTATTTCACTCCTTGGTGGACAATACACACATTGTGGGTCTTTGTAGATCAAATTAGGTACGCCTTTGACCACTTGACTACCAAGATACATCTTTTATGCTTGAAAGTCAAGGTATCAAAGTGCAGAGCATGTTCTTCTCAAGTATCCCTCCCAACCTTGAGCTTTTAAAGAGGTGCATCACATCTACAAATGGACTACATATTCTTGGAGTGCCAATAGGATCCAAGGATTTTATCACATGCTTCTTAGACATAGCTCTTGTAGAGGATATTCTCATGTGGATGACCATCCTCCAGTATCATCCATTGACCAACTTACCTTCTTTGCACGGTTCTCCCTGCCTTGGCCTTCCTATCACATCCAAGAGCTTTTGATAGAAGGATTATGAGAGTCTTTCAGGATATCATTGGACCAAGGACATTTGAGTGTGTAATAGGGGATTTGGCACATACATAAATATATCTACCAATCTCATGTGAAGGGTTAGGTCTACTATCTATGGAGGAGATGGCACCTCTAGCAATTTTGGGTAGTAGAGCTCTCTCTATCCTACTTCCTCCCATCTTGTGGTTGTTGATAGGCCAATTTTGGAGATATATGTGATTGAGATGAAAGAGTGATCCTTTTCTCTTTAGATGTATTATGGCACACTAGAGATGGTCTGTCCTTATGTGCATGAAAGGACTTTCTTACCCCTTGTAAAGGAATCTAGGCTCTAGAACCTCAATCCTGACTTTAGATGCGCTTAGTTTACCGGTATTGTTTTCAAAAAAATGAAATATTATGGAAGAACAACACACTTCAAAAGTAAATGATGCCGGCCATTATGTATTTCCTTTCGAAGTAGGAGATTGTTTAGCAATTTGCAATCAATAAAAGGTTGAGACTTAATGTAGTCAGCCACCGATACCCGAGCTGCTCAGGCCACCCTTTTATACTACTACCAAATGTAGTGCCCAATGTCCTTAATTATAGGATCCTTCCACCCTTTACTTCACTATTTTCAGATTGGACCAAAGGTTTGCAGTCTTCCTTGATGGAGAAATAATGTTAGCATATGGTACATTCTCTTTTAGTTGACTTGTCCATTCCTTGGGCTACTAGAGCACCTCTTGCTCTTTCTTTGACAAGGATGCAAGTTCTTGGATCCTAGCTTGACCGTGCATAGGGCATTTTGACTCGCACAAGCTACCTTCTCAACAATGATGAGGTTCCACCTAGGTTTGGTCCACCCATATGCATCTTTTTTACTCACTTATGAGTGTGGTTATACACTAGAGGCAACAGTGGTCCATATGACATGATGTCCTCTTGGAAGATAGAGGATAGCTACCCATGATGCCGTCAAGGATATAATGTTTGATATGGCCCAAAAGAGTGGATACCTTGCTTTAAGGGAGCATCCATATGCTTTGTACACTACACATGTCAAGGCAAACTTATACTTGGTCTAAGATGATCAGGTGATAGTAGCGGATGCTGTGGTTATGAACTCTATGCATGATGCAATTTTGGAAGAAGTATTTATTCATCTTTCTAGATGGGCGACGAGCACAACAACAACAAGCAAGGTCTCTAAGTTTTGGGTTATCCAGCAAGGTCACCTCTTTGTTCCTCTAGCCTTGTAGTTATGTGGAGCAATGGACACAACATTTGGTACATTTGTTAGATAATGCACAACAACTTATCATGTTAGGTGTCAAGGGGTACCCATCTCACTCTCATACTTTGTAGCATATGTCAGACAATGTGTGTCCATTACTGTATATAGAGCATTGGTTGGGGTAATCCATAGGAAGGCAATCACACTAGGTGATGCTTCTTTGGATACTCCAATAGTTTGTAGACCTTATGACTTGCGTAGCTCAGCTATCTAAGGTGCAATAGTGCAGATTCCTCTTATCAATACTATTGGGGCTTAGCCCGATTTAATCTCTTTTGTCTCATCCGCATTTAGCTTGATGGGGTTCTCCACTCCCTCATGTTTTATGTTCTCTTTGCCGTTTCCTTTTCTCTCTTATGGAATAGTTATCTCTAAATTGTTGACTAACTGGTCCAGTTCACATGGCTTTATAAACAAGTGCAGCTGAAGGACTACCTCCGTGCTTGTTGCTCATGTGGACTACAATAGTACATGTAAGGAGTGCATCTCTCCAGTTGTTCGTTTTCAATTGCCTAAGTGCATGGTGTTTAGATGCTCGTGTTGATCCGGTATACCCACGCGCATGAAAACTTTCTTAAGTCACAAAAGGGGTAACGAGAAGCATAAGAAAGAAAGCCCATGAAACTGTACAAGGAGAAACCTAAGAGGTACAATGGGTAGATATACTTTCTTGCAGTGGTCAAAATGAACTGCCAAAAATCAAGCTTGGATTAGTACCGAGGAAAGTCAAAAGTCCATCCTCTCTATAAATGCTTGTGTTTAGATCAATCAGCCTTGGAATAACATAGGAACTGACATCCTTATCAAACTTTGGTTTCTGTCGAAGGACCTTTTGCAGACGATGAACATGCCATGTATTCGCGAAGGGTGTTCTTCATTGATAAGTTTAGATGGAGCTTTAAGGATCTTAGATGGCTCTGGCTGCATTGAGTATATGGTCGATATTCAGTCTATTCCGTCAGTTACGAGATCAAGGTGCTCTCCGTTTTTTAATCTTCCGTTGCTCAAACCCGGTCAAATTTACATGAATTGTCAAGTCACATGCCGTACGCTGCTGGTGTCTTCTTTACTCTAGGCGATATTGGATGGAGTATGGGATTCGCCTTACATGTCGGAGTGCAAACTGAAGCAAAGAGCAAATGGCAGTGGATTTCGTGGGTCACTTTCAGTGTGTAAGGGAGAAGATCGAAAATGCCGACAGGAAGTATTGCGAAGGATTTGTCCAATGCAAACCATGGAATGTTTTATTTCGCCAGCCAGAAGAAGTTGGCGCACGTGAAGATTATCGCCAGTGTTGATCACAACTGTTGCCCGGCTCGCGACTGAGGAATGTCAACCCATCTATTACCCTTGCGCAGCAAAATCACGATCTGGTCTCAACAATGTCCTAATGTTGGGATTCGCATAAGGTCCTGCACCAACTGTAGATCAGATCGGTTGACTCCTCCAGACCCAGATACAGTGCAAGAGCTCCAAGTACTTCGATCCCAATACCTCTCAGCTTAGCTCAGAATTCCTCCTACGGAACTACAATAAGCTTTAGAATAAGCTTCTAAAACTTCAGATTGACGAACACTCACCCAATATACTCGTTCCAGTATTCAACCTCCTACATATCTTGGTTGCACATGTGAAGTTTCAGTAATCTGTTGTACCGAAGTCAACAACTAAAAATGTGTTACACGTACATGCATGCGATCCGAGGGGGCTACGCATTTCTCATACCCAAACTCGGGTTACTCTCGGGCCAACTCAAATTTGCATAGAGGCCTTGATCCTATCAGCAGAGTCTGAAAGCGTCTCCATCCATGGAGCATTGGAAGATAGTGCGGGCCATCTCCCGTGAGACCATAGTGTTGAATATGTCTTGATATTCTATCGAGAGATGAGCTGTAATTAGATTCAAATGTAAATGATTTACATGATTTATAGAAAATATATCTTAGACATAGCGGTCGAGACAACTAGGATTTTGAGTTTAATTTTGAGAGCTAATACTATTGTAGTATGAATCAAAGCAGCCAAAAGCAATGATCGAGACACAAGTCTCTAAACGGTCACAACGAAAGAAGGGCTTCCACAAAAACTGGGAGTAGTTCAGGCGTATGCTATATAATGCCCAATACTCAATCTAGATCAGGCCTATGTGCCACGGTTCCAGGACAACAATCTGCAGACCGATAGACACATCTCTCCCCTAGATACATTAGATGAGTGCTTCCGCTGACTGACTTCATAAATCGTCCAGACTATACCAACAATACACATAAATCAGTCGATTTCTGGTAACAAAGATTACAACATGGAACTTTGCACTTACATGCATCCTGATGGACTACCATGGAATCACGAACCACGCTCCCCTAGATTCCTCTCAAATAACAACATCCACGGGAGGAACACGAGACTCTTCAATCCCTAAACAAAGAGCACACTCCCACTCCCAAGACTAGTAGTGAGAAGCGTTGACCTATCTCTCAATGCCTTGACAAGCCTCTTGAGGAAAGGCAAGGGGCAGTTCCTAAATAGTGTAGCCCTAATAGACTCTTCCTGAAGGGCTATCTAATCCCCATTCGATATCGATGAAATCTAGCAGTCATCTCTCTATGCCCTGCATGTCACCCTCTAGCATAACAAAGACACCATCGAGAGAGTTAGAGGAATAGGAACCATGCTAACTCGTCCGAGGGATCATGTGCAAAATAATCAAATGGTAGGTGCAAACCTGTCTAGCCTCATCATGGAGTGTGTGGGGTAGCCTATGAAATAGACGTGGATATAAAAAACTAGTCTCAAATAACCTCAATATGCAACCCGCTTGAGAAGCTAACCACTCCTTTAACTCGATCTGTTTCTTTGGAACAATCAACAAAGGGATAGTGTGTAATCCCAAGTGTCATTACTGTCTATGTTATTGCTCATCTCACATGGACATCCCAAGTGGTCCAATCATAGTCCTTTTGCATCCTTCTCACATGGGTCTTTACCCCTTGCGAGGTAAAACATTGGTGACACACCGAGCATGGTGTATCCCGAGCCGCTCTAGGTGACCACACATGGGAAAGTGTAGCCATGGCTAGTACAAGGATGATAGTAACACATGATGCTCCTCTCCATATCTCCCCATATCTGCAAAACCACAACCCCTCGCATCCCAACTCACATAAAAAAACAATCTCTCCAAACCCTAAAAACTATAAACTCTCATAACTTTCAATTCCATCTCCAAAATTTTTAAACTAAATTCCCATGGAACTTAATCATGAAAACCAAGAGATTAGAAATGAAAATTACAGACCCATCACTCTCAATGTGTAATGATCACTTTAATATTCTATGAAAAGATGCAAAGAGATCTCTATTTTACCACATTTGGATGTTAAGACTTGATTACGGTAGCAACCATCCCACCAATTCCCCACCCTATTTTAAATCATAAGAATATTACTTTCACACTCATTCTAGAGACAACAGAACCGGGTGCTTGTCGCCTTATTCATAGACTAGATATTGGACACAAAGCACAATCCATCTGTAAGTGATATGTTGGGTTATTAAAGGTTATGCTTAAAGGTTATTAAGGTGGTTAAAAGGTTATGTTGGGTTGGGTTGAATGTGGTTCTACACTAGATGCAACAATGGTTCATATGACACGGTGTCCTTTTGGAGGAACGAGAATAGTTACCCATGATGCTATTAGGGATATAGCGTTTTCTTTGGCATGAGAAAGTGTATACTTGGCTTGGATCCTTCATCTTTGTATGTTTTGCAGACAACACATGTCAAGGTAGACTTATACTTGGTACAATATGATTAGATGACAATAGTAGATGTCATGGTTGTGGACTCTATGCACAATACAATTTGGAGGGAGTGATTACCTATCCCCTAGACGGGCAGCGAGTGTAGCAGAAGCTCCTAAGGTCTCCAAGTATAAGGGTATACAATGAGATCACCTCTTTGTTCCTCTAGCCTTGGAGTTATGTAGAGTGATGGACACGGAAATCAACACATTTGTCAAGGAGTGCACTAGAGTTATTATGTTAGGTGCCATGGGGTACCACTCTCATACTTTGTGCCATATTTTAGATAGTGTGTGTCCATTGCTTTACGGATAGCCGTGATTGGTGTAATCCATTGGAGAGCAATCACACTAGGTGATGCTTTTTTCAAATGCTCTAGTCGTGATTGGTGTAATCCATTGGAGAGCAATCACACTAGGTGATACTTTTTCAAATGCTCTAGTTGTTTGTGGACCATTGGACTTGTATAGCTTGGATGTCTTATGTGCAACACTGCAGATTTCTCATACTAACTCTATTAGGACTTAGCCACATTTTACCTATTTGGGTCTCACCCTTGTAAGGCTTGATGGGGTCGGTCTTCCCATCCTTCGAGGTTTCTACGCGGTTGCCCTTAATGTACATATAAGAATGCAGTCATACGAGACCCAAGACATGTATACTCATTTCTCGGTAATTGGTCGCTGGAGTAATATCATACTTCCACAAGATAGGGAAGGAAAGTACTCAATTCATGTATACTCATTTCTCAGTAATTGGTCGCCGGAGTAATATCATACTGCCACAAGATGGGAAGGGAAGGACTCAATTCATTTGTCGTGACTGTTAGTAAAGTTGTTAAAAAGCACCAACAGGGGGTAGACGTTCACCTAGAATTTTTCCTTTTATGTAAGAGTTATCTCATATGAAAAGGAACAGGATCACGGGCAGCTCATTGACTATGACTATGTCAAAAGTTTGCATCTCTCTAGCACGTTGGTTCGTTCGCAAAGTCAATAACCTCCTTCGACCATAGAAATAATGCTTCTTTATGTTGAAGTTATCTACACCATCATTGACACCCGAGGAAATGCGCTGGGGATGTAACCCCCCTCAACTTGGCATTCATTAGACGAGTAGAATATCAAAACATGGTTTTGCTTAGCAGTAACTGCTTTTGTCTGTTCTTAATCAGAGCAAACAAATATTGCCTGAAGCTGGTTTTAATGTAAGTAGTCGAGGGTTGTAGACTTCTACCCCAGAAACTTACAGTATTAGATTCTCAGCCAGGGACGCACGACTTCTGTGCAACCCCCTCCCCTGCACCATTTAACTAAGTCATTGTTGGCATACTTTGATCCGCTCTCGTACCTGGTAAAGTATAGTGAGCTTTGCAATTTCTTGTTGGGTTAGCTCCTCTCGCGTTGCATGCTTGGATGTATGTTCCTTCTCGATTGTAATCATCGGGAGGGAAGAGCTACTGAACTCTCCTATTGTCTCGAGTTGACATTTCATCATCTGCTTTCCCCCATTTTGTTGGCCTCGTAGTGGATGTCGGCATGAATCGCCAGTTCATGCTTCGATCTCGCAGTAAGGAAGGGCGAGGGACATGGTCATCATGAATAGCATCGATCAGTGAGAAGTCGACATCGTTTGCTAAGAAGGCGGAGACATCCGGTGATCCTGGGGATTGAGTTTTCTTCTACTACTGCATGAGACTGGTAATTTTGTCAACATGCAGTTCATGCAATCCAAAAGCTTCCTCAGAAGACTCTAAGTTGAAGAGCGAAAGTTCGTGATTGACACGCTTGTGGACATAATTGATTGTTCTGAGTTGTGTGCGAACCCAATCTGATATTTAAAATTCTCAGGCTTTCCTTCCTTGGCTTCCATTTCACACCATCCCCATACGTTTGTAATTTGTCTTTCTCATGTCCCGTATTACTTAGGGTGGTTTCCTACGCGAAGGTTTGATATATGGGTGTAGCGGACAAAATCGCTTGATTTTTCTCTTTCATGTAAATTTCTTTAAAGTTTGGCCAGCCTATGTTACCGGCACACCAAAGCCTGGTGGCATAGACTCGGTTCATTTCCTCGTCGACTTTCTCCCCGGTGGTTGCTGCACTATGCCATATCCACCTGTAGTATCCTATGCGTATTGCGTTTAGAATGGACCTTCTAGGTTAAAAATTTCCTTAAGAGAGGACCTTGGAATCCTCCTTAGGAAAACCAACCAGCCCCGGAGAGTATTGATCTTTTCTCAACTTTATTACAATATAGACTAATCAGAAATTGCCTCGGTTGGAAAGGTACTAGCAGTCGCCCCGCTACTTCGGCACTTCGTGGGGCACTATCCTTTTAGCGTTTAGTGTGTAAGGACTCATGTGCCTATAGAACATGGCAGACAGGATAGAATATCCAGTCCTGTCATTCTTCGCTCTAGTCCAATTGTCATCCATTTACACTACGAATTTCAATGGTTTTGCTTCGCTCTTGAAAATATCTTACTACTGTGCACCATGCATGAAAAAAAGCTAACCTTTCCGGGCAGAAACAGAGGATACATTTGAAACTAAAAGGAAAAAAAAGAAATTCGAGCAAAAGTAAGATACATTCGGAAACTAAGTAAAAGCATTAAAATTCGTCCATGGAGTGGATCAATTTTGGCTTTTGCTTTATATCGATTTCGCTTATGTTCCGCTCTGTATTTACCTGCTTAGATCAGGTGGATTTTAGTTTGCATCTGTTCATGTTCATGCAAGCATTTCATTGCTTCCATATACATCCTTTTGGTTCATATCGGATGGGTCTTTAGTTGGTTCTGGATCCCGCGTTTGATAAACCGTTTCTGTTCCCATTTCAAATATTAATCAATCAGAAATTAACGCTTGGAAAACAGAAAACAGCCCTTACAGGCTGTTCCTTGTGAAAAGAATCCAGCTCTTTTGCAGAATTAGTTAATGCGTTCTAACTAGCTGTATCGGTCTATATATTACTAATAGTTAACCTGAAAAAGATGTTCGGGGATAGCTCCCGATTTGTATTTCAAGATGATAGAATCATTGCCAATTTGCAAACCGTCGAGTTAATGCCTTTTCTTTTCTGGAATTCAGTGTCACAATGGACATGTCGTCAAGCAGTTCTAGCCCGCAAGATTCTCTATCGTCCCTCCAAGAGAGCATCAAGGTATGTAAGTGCAAACCTGAGTATGAGAGGAATAACTTCTATCCATTGTAGATGTTGATTAGATTCAGCCAGAATGATTTAGCTCTTTTGACAAACTTCGAGTTACTCGAATATAGGCTTTAGTATTATCTTGATCAAGAGGCATTTCAGGACTAAAAGAACCGGTAGGTTATCGTAAGAATAGATACTATTGATCTGCCTTAGGGAAGTACCAGATTTTGTATGGGAGTGTTGTGAGAGTGTTTGTAACTAAACCTTTCAATTCATAACATTTTGTCTATGTTTGCAGCGGCTCCGGATCGATTCATCGACAGCACGTTCTCAAGAGTCGGACCTTGGTATCAGCAAGGTAAAGCTTAAAGTGACTCAAAATCAAGGAACAGGCATGTGCCAGAATGTCAGCTGATGGTCAACAACTACTTGCTTGATTACCTCTCAAGCTAACTATCTCGGTGACAAATTTATAGAGAGTTGGAGGCTCTTGTGTTTTTAAATTGCTACACTTCTAATTGTCTCTATTTGTCCATTTTCAGTTGAGCGATTTCGTATTGTCAGTGTGCGATCCAGCAGTACCGCAGGTCGACGTTGTTTTCTTCCATGGCCTTCAACATGAGCATACTGGTGGGCTTGATGTGCACCTTTCGACTTGGACATGCAAAGATGATCCGAAAACAATCTGGCCCCAACGTTGGCTTCAAAAGCAACGTGCGCGAGTCTTCTTCATCAAGTATGATGCCAGTTTACAGAAGACCGACTCGATGGGGAGAATGGATTTGACGATAATAGCTGAAAATCTATTGGCAGAACTCAATTGGGCAATCCAGCGAGGACAAGAATCGTCGAACACTTTCCGACCCATAATCTTAGTCGGGCATAGTTTTGGGGGTCTTGTTATTAAGCAGTTATGCATTCAGGCGGCAGAGCGGGAGCTTATTGCATCTACAGACCGATTTGAACAGAAATTGCTAAAAAGCATTAAAGGGATTCTGTTCTGTGGAACTCCCCATTTAGGGTCGGAAATGCTAGCTGGCATGGCAAAACAGATCATGAGCAGGAGTCCTTTGTTGCCATTGGTGGAATTGTTGAGCACCGAGGGGGCTAGGCAAGGCGAGAAATTCCGCCAATTCGCGAATAAAGTAAATTGGGAGATTTTCAGTATTGGAGAAGCTTTTCCTACAGAAATGAGAACGGGCAGATTCCATATGGTATATTATAATCTACAGAAATTAAAGTCTGATTTAATGGACGAGTCCTCTGTTTCTTATAAGAATAGACTCCCTACTAATTACTAAATATGAATCCCGTTTTCGCAGGTTGTCTAGCTTTAGAGTACTATTTCCTGCATAGTTGTTTAGTCTAAGAGAGACAATGCGAGATATAATGCGAGGTCTATCTTAAATATTCATGTTTAAATCTTGCAAGTGTAGGTCACAGGTGGAATCTCAAGCCAGATGATTGTAGAGGAAGCATCTGCACGGTTGGGACCAAATTACATCACAGTGACTACAGATCATTTGTCATTGTGCAAACCAGAGAACAAACAATCGAACATGTTCCAGCACTTAGTCAAGTTGATCGACCTTGCTAACGTGCAGCAACAACAGGTATTGGAGTTCGTTCGGTATTGGAGTTCGTTCATATCTGTTGTATGATCTGAGTAACTTAGGAAACACGACCTGTGTGCACAGTTTCTAAATTCCACTGCCCTCTAACTATTATTGCAGGTGCAAGAAACACCAGCTCCAGGTGCAAGTACGCAATGCCCTGCAAGGGGGAGGAAATCAGTCTCGAACCTAGTGGGTACAGAGTCGCATTTGGAAACAGTTACTGCAGAAATTGAGAAGGGGCGTCCGTTTATTGGGTTTTGTGGGATGGGAGGGGTCGGAAAGACCACCCTTGTAAAGTTGCTCTACGATAATATCAATGCCCGGTTTGGATACGCTTGTTTCGTAGACAAAGTGAAGGAGATTTCAGGGGACAAGAGAAAGGTAAAGGAAGAAGTGTGGAAACACATAAGTCCCCATCCTGGAGGTGATTACAATGAAAGCAGGTGGGATGAGATGATAAAGAAGAAACTTCTTGTCATATTTGATGATGTCGAGAAAAGTGAAGATGTAGAGTTGTTGAATGAAATAGCTACGGAGAATGATGCTCAAGGAAGTTGTTTTATAGTCACAAGCCGAGATGAAGGGCTTTTGGTTCTATTCGGCGACAAGATACATGTCCATCGAGTTCCAGTTTTGGGGAGTGAGCATGCAAGACAATTGTTCATTACACATGCGTTTCCAGGCAATAATGAACCTCCAATTGAGTTGGAGGAGATAGTAGTGGAAATTGTGGCAGGATGTGCTGGGTTGCCCCTGACCCTAGAGGTGATAGGAAGGTTACTGAGAGGGAAAACTGACAAACGGATGTGGGAAGAAATTCCCAAAGCTCTACAAGCAGTAGACTCTAAAAGGTTGAGAGGTCTGGAGGAGCAGGTATGGCGTAAGCTAAGGGTGAGTATCGACAATCTTGGAACAGAGGAGATGGAAATGTTTCTTGATGCGGCGACTATATTTACACCACCTGGTGAGAATAACTACTTTGGCCAACCGGAGTGTACGTGGGGGGAGTTTAGCTCTGAAGAGGTAATGACGGCGTGGTCATCCACGTATGGTTACGCACACAACAGGTGGCAAGTCTTGATAGACAGATCCCTTGTATATAGCGGAAAGATGGATAACGAATACGGTAAGTTTATACCTCGAATGCACGACCATCTTCGAACTTTGGGCGTCAGAATTGCGCTGGAGAAAGGTAGAATTATTGAGCGCAATCCACTCGATGATAACTATAAGGTATTTCCTGTTTAATTTACAAACTCTTCCTTTTCCTTCAGCAATTCATTTTTCCTAACTAAATGAGATATATTTACCAGTGATGTTTCCTAAATCTGAATTCATTTGTAAATCTAAACTGGAAGGGAGTCCGAAACACAGTTGTTGAGGTGAACATCATCGGGAACTTGTAGCCATTGTACTAGTTGTAATTTTGGGAGTCATACATCCATTCTCCTCCAACAAGGAGAACTTTGAAGCGGTGGTGCTAAAATAGGGTCCGTCTTGTATACGTTCTTGATAGTTAGGCATGAAGACCTGGAGTTGCTTTATACACCGCACGATGGACGGATGCGCTTGAACTATGACAGTTTTAGTTTTCCATTTCATTTATGATAATTTTAGTTTTCTATTTCATTTTTGAAGGGAGCTCAAGGGCTGGAGAAGGTGATTTTCCAGGAAGTAGTAGTGGAAAATGAATATATGGAGTATAATGAAAATTGCTGTGACGAGGAAAGACCTTGTAAAATGCGAGTAGCATCGAGCATTATGTCACGACTTGAAGGACTTCGCTACTTGGTATTCCGATATCAGTGTGTCCAGGAGCCGTGCAAAAGGTGTGCAGAGCGGCATCTTCAATTGCCACCCAAAATCACCATGCTCAGCTGGGTTTCTGCCCAGACCATTTTTGTGCGTTCAACCTTGAAAGAGTTGGTTGTTTTGCGCGCAACGTCCTCTCATGTGCCCAGGTTGAGGCGATTAAATCCTGCGCATTCAAGTTCTCGGGGATTACAAAATTATGATAATAATACAATTCCTCAACCGGAGGAATCTTCGACAACCGTCCCGGATGAAGGAGATTTCGTCAACTTGCGGCCACTGGATCGGTCTCTTGCTACTCCAAACTCACTGCCGGAGTCCTGTGAGCAACTTGATCCCCTGTGGTTTTACGATGTGCCTAAGTTAGCTAAGCAGGAACTTCTGGACTGGGTCAAGTGTCAGATGCTCCAGCCGCTACCTGAATCATTTATGCGATTTCAATGTGGTTCCTTGGAGACCCTCAATTTTGGGAGCTTACCCAAGTTGGAGCTACTGCAGCTGGTATGTTGTGACGCAATACAATCACTGCCGGATTCACTTGTACAACTTCCTAAACTGCGGGAAATGGTAATGTCCGAATGTGTGTACTTGCAGGCGCTTCCCAGCAGTTTTGGAAACTTAGCCAACTTGGAACGGCTAGACTTATTTGAGTGCGAGAAATTGCAGTCATTGCCGGAATCATTCGGGGGACTTCTTGGCCTGAAGGAACTGGGCATGCAAAAGTGTTCAGAGTTGCAGGCCCTTCCTACCAGTTTTGGAAATTTAGCCAACTTGGAATGGCTAGATTTATCTAAGTGCCAGAAATTGCAATCATTGCCGGATGCATTTGGGGGACTTCTTGGACTGAAGGAATTGTGCATGCAAATGTGTTCAGAGTTGCAGGCCCTTCCTAGCAGTTTTGGAAACTTAACCAACTTGGAACGGCTAGACTTATCTAACTGCAAGAAACTGCAGTCATTGCCGGAATCTTTTGGGGGACTTCTTGGCTTGGAGGAACTGGACATCGCAACATGTTCAGAGTTGCAGGCCCTTCCCATCAATTTTGGAGACTTAGCCAACTTGGAAATGCTAGACTTATCTCACTGCAAGGAACTGCAATCATTGCCAGAATCATTCGGGGGACTTCTTGGCCTGAAGAAACTGCAGATGTTTAGGTGCGAGAAACTGCAATCATTGCCGGAATCAATCGGGGGACTTCTTGGCCTGAAGGAACTGGGCATGCAAAAGTGTTCAGAGTTGCAGGCCCTTCCCAGCAGTTTTGGAGACTTAGCCAACTTGGAACGGCTAGACTTATTCCAATGCGAGAAATTGCAATCATTGCCGGAATCATTTGGGAGACTTCTTGCCCTCAAGGGATTGAAGCTGAAACGGTGTAAGAAACTGCAGTCACTGCCAGAATCATTCAAGGGACTTCTTGGCCTGAAGGAACCGGGCATGCAAACGTGTTCAGAGTTGCAGGCACTTCCCAGCAGTTTTGGAGACTTAGCCAACTTGGAACTACTAGACTTATCTGAGTGTCAGAAACTGCAATCATTTCCGGAATCATTCGGAGGACTTCTTGGCCTGAAGGAATTGCAGATGCAAGGGTCAGAGTTACAGGCCCTTCCTAGCAGTTTTGGAGACTTAGCCAACTTGGAACGACTAGACTTATCTGAGTGTCGGAAGCTGCAATCATTGTCGGAATTGATTGGGGGACTTCTTGGCCTGAAGGAATTGCAAATGCGAGGGTCAGAGTTGCAGGCCCTTCCCAGCAGTTTTGGAGACTTAGCCAACTTGGAACGACTAGACTTATCTGGCAGCGAGAAACTGCAGTCATTGCCAGAATCATTTGGGGGACTTCTTGGCCTGAAGGTATTGCAGATGCGGGGGTGTTCAGAGTTGCAGGCCCTTCCCAACAGTTTTGGAAACTTAGCCAACTTGGAACTGTTAGACTTATTTGAGTGTCGGAAACTGCAGTCATTGCCGGAATCATTTGGTGGACTTCTTGGCCTGCAGATGCAAGGGTTAGAGTTGCAGGTCCTTTCTAGCAGTTTTGGAAACTTAGCCAACTTGAAACGGCTAGACATATCTTGCTGCGAGAAACTGCAGTCATTGCCGGAATCATTTGGGGGACTTCTTGGCCTTAAGGAATTGCATATGCGAGGGTGTTCAAAGTTGCAGGCCCTTCCTAGCAGTTTTGGAAACTTAACCAACTTGGAACGGCTAGCCTTATCTCGTTGCCAGAAACTGCAGTCATTGCCGGAATCATTTGGGGGACTTCTTAGCCTGAAGGAATTGCAGATGCGAGGATGTTCAGAGTTGCAGGCCCTTCCCAACAGCTTTGGAAACTTAGCAAACTTGGAAATGCTATCCTTATCTCGCAGCGAGAAACTGCAGTCAGTACGGCGAGTCTGGTGTTCAGAGCTCCAAGCCCTTACCGGGGGACTTCTTGGCCTGAAGGAATTCGAGATGGAAGGGTGTCTAGAGTTGCAGCCCCTTCCCGGGGGACTTCTTGGCCTCAAGGAATTGGAGATCTGAAGGAATTGCAAATGGAAGGGGTACGGCGAGTCTGGTGTTCAGAGCTCCAAGCCCTTACCGGGGGACTTCTTGGCCTGAAGGAATTCGAGATGGAAGGGTGTCTAGAGTTGCAGCCCCTTCCCGGGGGACTTCTTGGCCTCAAGGAATTGGAGATCTGAAGGAATTGCAAATGGAAGGGTGTTCAGAGTTGCAGGCCCTTACCAGCAGATTTTGAAACTTAGCCAACTTGGAAAAGCAAGATATATCTCACTGCCAGAAACTGCAGTCAGTGCCGGAATCATTCGGCCAACTTCTTGGCTTGCAAACCCTTTCCAGCATATTGCCAAATTGTTTGGAGAAGGTTTACAGTTGGTATATACTATTCATTGTGCAGATCACGCATTCAATAGGGTTTGAACCCGTAACCTTCAATTTAGAGAAATGTTGCTCTATCCAACTAACTGTCCTACGATCATTTCTTTGTAAGATCCATACAGTTGATAGATGTTGAAGTCTGAGTATGGAAAGTAAACTTGCATAATCATTCCCCTACACTACAACGTTATCAATCGTTGTTCCTGGGATCGATAGAGAATAATATAGAAATCAAAATAGCCTTGAAAGAAAATTTGAGTTGATTAATAAGCTCCAACACTAAGAAGCTTTTTATGAGATGCAGCGCTCAAGAGACTCACTAGTGAAAATCATTAATATGTTTATGGTTCTTAAACCCTGTTGACGAAGATTGATCATTGCAATGCTGTATAATTCATAACCTGACGTACATATTAACTAAAAGTGGAAATGATGGGTACCCGTCGGTTGTGCATGGTGACCTGCAGGTGAGTCTCCTCGGAATACATAATTTTGGCATGATAGGGCGACTTTTACCTTTAATATCGTTTGCACAGCATGCAATTTTGAATTCTGATGGCTGAGCAGGTACGCCTATCGAGATGAATAGTATGCTGGATGTGTTCGCAGCAAGGTAATGTTAATTGTGTCTGCGGTGCGCACCATACGCATGTAACAATCAGACTATGAATAGAGTTGGAATTCATCAACTTGTTGGGGATGTGAAGAAATCTTGAACGGTGCTTTGGCCTAATTATTCGAAACTAAACCCAAAAGACATATATGAATTGTAACTAACACCAGATGAATAACACCCGGAACAACCTGAGTTTAACGTTGAGACTTAGTTGATCTCGAATAACTTGAACTAAACGTTGCCTACTTTGCCTGAAATTCTTATGAAGTTGAGAATTTGTTTGTCTCTACCTTCAACACATTTCTACAGTATTGAACAGCAGTTGGTCTCAGTACAGGATTAGAAACTAGGAATTGACCATATTTACACATAAAATTAAGGGGACATAATATATTAAAAACTGGAAGTGGATAATTATAGAAAAATGTTAAATAAATATATAAATTCCTTAAAAAATATAGTAATGATTATATTAAATACTCGTTTTTTTTTTAATATATATATTACACGGTTTTGTCTTGTTTCTAGACAAAGACTACACTTGCTTATCGTGTCTTGTAGTTGGATTGATTTCAAATGTCATGGTCACCAAACATCCAAACACAAGAAATGTCTTCCACTATACTTTCCTCCACACGAAGGCATCCTGGGAACTTTGTAGACCGACAGGACACAACCGTGCAAAATGTCCACTAAACCAAGTTATTAATATAACTATTCCTGTACTAGTTTTTAAAGATTTGTATGTTTATTTAACATTTCTCTAATTATAAAAGAAATAAAAAATGTGCGGCAATCCACTAAAGACTCCTGAAATTTCATGGATGCCTCGTCATACGCCTGTGAACTTGTAAGGGACAAGCTTATCAAAAATCAACACGGCTCGGGCGAGATCGAAGGCAACACTAACGAAAACTTTTATCAGATCCATCTCAAGCAGTGGCGAATGAAAATCATTGTTAAGATTGTATGCTCCATGTTCTTTAAGAACTGCGACTTGATCTGTACTGTTGTATAATACACAAACCTGCCGTGCACCAGTTTAAGTTCAAAGTCGAAGGTTTAATCCAAGGTTTTGGCTTGATGTCATTGCGATGTCCATTCTGACAAACTTTGCCATCAGAGACAATGTTTGTTGTGACGGAGGAAGGTTATCGACACCATGTAACAACCTATGATTAGATTTGATCAGATTATTAAGACTTTGGTGTTAAAAACTTGTTAAAAACGGTATGTGTTATGGGCGATGTTGGAAACTCAACATACGCATGAGCTACAACAAGACGATTTTTACAACCCAGCATCCAACTGCACTTGCAGAGCTTGTCGACACTTCTAAGTTCCTAACCGGACGAAATTATACCGACTTTCGAAGCATCGGATTATCTAACGGTGCGAAAAAGCATACGTCTCTGTGAAGGAGGTTTAGCACATTCCACCTCTTGAAGCCCACCACCTGATCCAACTCAGTAAGTATAACGTCACTCAGATCAATGCGTGTTTTCTTCTAAGGTTGATCGTGTCAACTCTGATCACTCGAGATAAAACTCAGCTATGGAGTCCACAGCTGATTCAAGTTTCACAACGAAAAGTCTTAGATAACACGAAACTAAAACTACGAGCCATCCATACTTGAGGTGGTACGATCTTACCTTTCCCCACATAGAGAAGCTTCCGTCCCACTCAGAATGCGCTTCTGGATTGGAGAAGAACTCACTGGTTCCCTGGATATCAAACACCCAATTCAGAACTGACCACCTGTTGCTAAAAGGAGAAGTTCAACAGCTAGAGAAGTTGAGCACCTCAACTGAAAAGCTTACAGTGTGCATTATGACATGGAGGACAGTTCCTGGCAATTTCACTCAACAACTCATGATGGAAAAAATAGCAGTGGGTATTAGGATGTTACACGACCCCGGCCGGATGTTGTCACGGGCCTCGCCAATAGTGGGGTCAGCAGGCTCCGCACGATAGAATGAGCATCCATCCATGAGCCCTTGATCACTAGGCTCCGCTCAAGCACATCACCACATCAACTCCTGCATCAGAACAGCACACAACAACGTCCTCGTCTCTACTCAGTGCTCGTCAATCATATGCCCGCTTTTTTAGTTCGTTTTTCAGTCCCTTTGAGTGAAAAGATGAAGTAAGAAGCTTTTTCTTAAATTCGCTAGTCATGCTCGGTATATTGTTCCCGACAAGGATAGTCGGTAAGATTATGATTTCAAATTTTCTGCGAGCATGTTTTAAATGCAATCCAAGATATACTGGTAGGATAGTAAAATAGACTCCTTCCCAGAACTAACCTTAATGTAGTTGACAGATTTGGAAGTGATATCTCCCGCAACCTTCACAGTAATAGAGAATCAAGCTGTTTAGCTTGATTCGACTTTGCGCAGGATATTACAGTGAAGCTTGCGGGAGATATCGCTTCCAAATCTGTCAACTACATGAAGGTTAGTAACTTGGGACAACTTGGTATTCAAGAGATCTACTTTGTCTTTACAGAGGATAAAAAGCAAAGGGAAATTTTAGAGGATTAAATATTAGATTGACTCGAGAGAACAATATTGTTAACAAGGTTATACATCAATATACATACAATAATGAAGATGTATGAACTGGGATTCATTAAGGATGGGAAGAATAAATTTGAGTGGTCTTGCGTGATAAACTTCTGGAAGGACCCTAGAAGGATGTTCTCCATATCCTGATAAGAAAAAATACCTAATTATTACAATGAAACACTCAAAGTAAATACATCACCATATCTACAGATTATAAAGTGATGAAGATTTTGATAGTTTACATTGGAATTTTAGTTGGAAAAACTTATCAAAGCGTGTAAGAAGAAGTGCTAAACAATGTGGATCAATATGTTAAGTATTCTACTCAATCTGGACTTGAATTGATCAGTATCCTCTTCGATATCTTGCTAGATTTGCACCTCCACTACTTCTTTTTTAAAAGGCTAAATTAGTTTCTTGTTTTGTACTTTGAATAATGAGAAAGATGAGAAAATTTGTAAAGGAGAAACAAAAAGCAAAGGATATTTAAATGGGGCTTTCTGTAACCACATGACCATAATCTTTTAACCGCACCAATGTGGTTTATGTCTGATGAAGAAAAAGTAGTGTCGAATAATATTTTAATAATACCAAATTAAGAAATGTCTTTCAATAATTTGGGACAACATAAAATAATCAAAGTATTGATATTCAATATTCATGAGTAGATTCCTCCTAAATCAACCGGTATAGATTTTCTGGGATTCATTTCAGAGGAAAAGGTCATGCGGAAATGAGAACACTCAAAGGTTCATCTACGTTTTAATAAGGCAAGTGACGTTCACACCAAGACGGCTGGTGTGAACTAGGAGGTATCTATGTCAACATGACATGGGATTCGGTTGATTAATGTGTATTATATTAGCTAAATCTATAATATGTTTTTAATGAAATAGAAAACACCAACTGTTATAAAATAAGATATATACACATGTTTATATTTTGAACATATAACACAATAACATTTAGGGTAATATAGACTGATGAAATAGTTAACTCTTGATTCACAGTAGTAGGGAGAAACTCTTGATTCATAGCAGTTTTTGCTTCCACGTATCAAGTTACCCACACAACATCCCAATCTACTCTACCTTTCAAATCAAAACTTGAAATTTTGAGAGAATCACTAGAAGAAGACTCTAACTATGAAGGGAGAACATACCCCGTGATTCTCCCATAGTTTCAAGTTTTGATTTGAAAGTTAGAGTAGATTGGGATGTTGTGTGGGTCGCTTGATACGGGGAAGCAAAAACTGCAGATAGGGGTTTGAGAAAGTGAGAGTGTGTCCAGTAGGGTAAGCGACAATAAGTTGCATTTGTAGAACATGGAATCACTCGGTATTAGAAGTCAACCTTATCACTATCATTTCATGCTATGTGTTATGATGCTATGCTACAAGAGTATACCACTGGATGGTAAAATGTAAAATATAACCACCGAGTAAAACACCGAATGTAAAATAGAACCACCAAATCGCACAAAATACACCACCCTACGACATAGCCATAGCATAGTTTTGAAACAGTTCCCACCTTTCCCCACTCCTGTCAGCAAACGACCGCTACATCTAGAGAAAACCTTGCCGGGTTGTTGATGGAGATGCAATGGAGACGTTAAGCAGACCAGAAATAACCACTCTAACGGAAGTTGATCATATAGTTGCAAGTCACAATATATGAGAAGCTTGTAATCTTGGACTTGCCTTCTCTGCAAGCCTAAGGAGCTGAAACAAAAGTCCTTTACTTCCATGATATAGAGAGAAATCCTACAAAGTTTTGATTAAGTCCACAAAATTTTGTTAAAGCTCATACAGTTTGCATGATCTTTGTGACATCACTGTAAATTTCTACAAAATTGGCATTAGATGTGAACCTCTTTGGATTTAACTATATCTCAATTGGATTTGTATCATCCAAACAAAAAAAAATAAAAAATTTATTTATTTATTTATATCCAATGCCGGAATCATTCCGGTTACTTCTTCAATGAAGAAACTGGAAATCAGTGGGTGTTCTGTGTTGCAGGCCGTCCCAGCAGTTTTGGAAACTAGCTAACTTGGTGTGAGAAACAGAAATCACTCCTGGACTCATTCGAGCAACTTCTCCACAATCCCCTCTTATTGAAAGTTGGAGGCCCTTCCCAACGGTGCTGGGAACTTAGCCAAGGTGAAGTTGTTAGACTTATCCTTTCTTTATAAAATGTACAAATCTCGTAATAGTTATCTTGGTATGATCAACCCCCGCCATTTTGCAGTCAGAAACTTGCCAATTCGTGGCGGCTAGAGTTGTTCCGGGGTATTGCGGTATTCCCGTAATTGCGGATCCATGTGAAGAACTACTTCACTTGATCTGAAAGTCTACTACTGCTCAAAGTTGCACCGCCTAATCCAAAATAGTGACTAGAACAACTAGGGCTGAACTTTCGCCTACTTTTCAATAAGTTGAAATGAGTTCCAGCTGTCTACATTTAAGCCACTGCTTGTTGAGAATCAATATACTACAAATGATTATTAGAATATTGAGAAAATATTTACCTCCTACAAATTTCTTTTAGAAAATCTATGTAATTGATAGACCTTCCCATGATGGATTATAACCTCGCACAATCATTCTCCTTCCCGACGATATCAATCGTCGATCCTGGAATTGATAGAGAATATTATAGAAATAAAATCAGTTGAAAATTTCAGTTGACTAAAAGGCTCCAACATAAAGAAACCGTTCATGAAATGCAAGTATGAAGGGATTCGAAAGTGAAAATCATTAATGTGTCACGTGCTGTGTGGTTCTTAAACACTGTAGATGATTGATCTTTGCAATGCTATAGAATTCATAATTTGACGCACATATTAACTAAGGCTAGAAACTCTGGGTAACCTACAAGATTGTGTATGGTGACCTGCAGTTGAGTCTCCTCCGACTAATACAATAGACCTGTTATTTTTAGGTTCGTCCGTAAAGATGAACTCCAGTCATTGCCGGAATCACTCGACCGACTTCTTCTTAATCCGCTCTTGTTCGAAGTGGGAGGCCGTTTACAACAACTCTAGGAAGGTAGAGCAGGTGAAGCTGCTGAATCATTTGCGGTATCATTCGGGCCACTTCTTCAAAAGGGTGTGTAGAGTGGCATCTTCAGTTGCCACCCAAAATTACCATGCTCAGTCGGCTTTCTGCCCAGACCATTTTTGTGCGTTCGACCTTGAAAGAGTTGGTTGTTTTGCACGTAATGTCCTCTCATGTGCCCAGATTGAGGCACTTAAATCCTGCGCGTACAAGTCCTCGGGGATTACAAAATTATGATAATAATACAATTCCTCTACCGGAAGAATCTTCCTTCACGGGCGGTCGCGTTCGCCTTCTACCGGGAGAATCTTCCACAACGCTCACGGATGAAGTACATTTTGTCAATTTTGCCACTAAATCGGTCCCTTACTACCCGAGACTCACTGCCGGAGTCCTGTGAGTAACTTGTTCACCTGGGGTTTCACGATGTGCCCAACCAGTCACTTCGGTATGCATGGGGAACTTCGCTAATTTGGAACTTCTGGACTTGGTCGCCTGTCAGATGCTCCAGTCGCTACCAGAATCATTTATGCGATTTCAACAACTAGAAAGAAAAGGACGATCGTGTAGAAAAAAATGAAGGATGGAAAGACCCCATCAAGCCACAAGTGAGAGATGAAAAAGGTAAACTGGAGCTAAACCACATTGAAAAAAGTAAAATGAAGAAATGAAATGGAAAAGGTAAAATTGGAGCTAACCCCAATTTCAACAACTAGCGGACTCTTAGAATAGTTAAATGTGGTTCCTTGGAGTCCCTCAATTTCGGGAGCTTACAATTGAAACGTTTGTTTGTTTCCCGTTTCAAAATAGGCATTTTAAAATACTATGATTTTTTATAACATGTTCTGTTTTATTATATGAAGAATGTCACATTTCATTGGGTAAAAAGAATTCTATCTGAAATGTTTTCTCATTGACGTCCATCAGGAGACATAGTTGGAGAGTTTCCCTGTTCTTGACTTCTCCTATATTGGCATCAGCATCCACATTGAGCAGTTCATCTCCAAGCACGGCAATCTTTTCTTATAGCTCAATTGTTGTGACCAGAAGCTCATCCGGGCAATTCTTGACAATAAAGTCACCCGAGCATAAAAATACAATTTGAGACTGTTCGAATGAATGTTACTTTGTGGACAACTGACGACCCATAATGGCAGTGTTGTGTGATTGCTACCTCGCGTTACACTTTGCCTCCACCAACATGGTTGCGACACTGAGTGTGAATGCACTTGCCAACCTTGTGATGTCATTCAACTACAACAAATGATGCAGGCCTGGTATAGATCTTGATAAGGAAAGCAGCCAAAGTCATATATTGAGTCAAAACCTGGCTCCACATCAAGTGAGGGTGATATCTGTCAAGTTCTTGGAACATCTCTTCAAATTTGCCTCATTCATGCAGAATATCATGAACTCGAACACGATTCTATCATATACATGGGTTGATGTTGAGTCCTTGTCATGACACCTCATAATGAGCTGAATGGCCCACCGGCATTCAGATCTGAATGCCGGCATCTTCAGATCACCCTTGCCTCCTCAATAACCTCCTCACCAATGGTTGTGGCCACATTGATGCATAGATGATAATAGAATGGATCACAATAGAATGCAAATGTATGCATAGCAAATAGATGCGGTTCCACCAATAATGCAGACGTTTAATTGCATGGTTTTAAATCAGCCCCAGACAACACCGATGCAAAATGCATATGAATATAAATAAAGCAGGCATAAGCAGTCAACATTGTGGCAGTGTCTGATTCTAGTACACCAAAGCATTTGCATATGGGGTCAAACAAGTCAACACATGTGTTGATGCCGCGCCAAAATGCTAAATTGATGATGTCACTCAGTGATTTAGGAAAATCATAATTTGCATTAATGCCATGCTCTTGCTTCTCATTTGCAACAATAATGGGGAGAAAGATGAGTACACACTTCACTTGTTCCAATCTATAGAACATTTAATTGACTGAGCTCCACCTAGACACAAAATATAGAACCATGGAAAGATTCTTGCTCGATACTTCATTGCATATCAAGTTGTACACCTTGTTGAGAAGGAATTGGCTCTTGATATTCTTTGATACAAATAGTGCATGCTTCACTAGCAGCTTGAACTGATCCATCCTAAGAATATCTTTGTAGGGATTGTTCAGTGGATGTGCATTACAGCCATAAGCATAGTCAAGTACATCGTTGTCGACTAGATTGCAATGAGCTGCACTCATGTTGCAAGAATCTGAGATGAGCGTATTAACAAGTGCCTTGCCAATGAAGTCGAGAAGCCTGGAAATGCAGTCCTTGATTTTCAATAAGAGTTCTTCCTCAGACTCCTTCTTCTCCTGCTTCGTTCTCCTCCTGCTTGGTTAGCACACAGGTACCCGACAAACCAAGGCCACGGATCTGTGCAATGATGTTGGACATACTTTGTGATAGCACATTTGTCACCACATCCATGCCGATGTTAATTGTGGGAGCAGATGAAAGCTCCTGACCCATCTTCATTTGAATCTAGTTATAATACTGGTTGAGATGGTTGGTGCAGATCACAATGGTGGTGGTGTGTGCCAAGTAGGTGATAAAAAATGGAAGAATTGTTGCCATGCAGGTGATCAAATTCATCAAATTTGCAACAAGTTTTGTGAATTGCATCACTGAAATGTCTGTCAAGAATAGTACGCTCAGCAGTAGTGTAACCTTGATACACCTTTGCTCCCATTGATCAACAATAGATGCACATTGTGAACTCAAAGGGACATCTTCAAACATCAGTTGCAAACAATGAACAATCATAATAATACATCATTTTTTGCATAAAGACAAGCATGATATTCCCACATCAAATGTTTACTGACAAGATCTAGAGACATAGCACTCCGCATATATTCTTGCAAAGTATTGAAATAGATAGAAAAGTGTGATCTTCTATCTTTTGGGCTGGTTCAGATTGAATATAGACATGTGATTGTCTTACCACCTCAACCGAGATGCATCCAGCTTCTGCTGGCTATTCCTGACGAGTTCGAATGCATGAATGTATTGTGACCAGATTCTGTGGACAGATTACATACCTATTACCCTTGTTGCACTTGCAAGAAGCACCACATGAACAACCAGGGTTTCCGCAACCCAACATAGTTAGTAAAATAAGTAGACTTAGAGAAAAGTCACCTCCTAAACTAAATATTAATCAATACCATGCATAATCATGCATGTTATTAACATTTATAGCAGCAAGCATTGCCTTTGTCATATGTTTGGGATCAATGTTCATGAGTTGGGAGAACCATACCCTGTCATCTCGTGATCTAAGATGCCCATTCGGCATAGACCCACTAGTCAAAGATATACAACTAGATTGACTGGGTTGGATGATGATTCCAGTTCATATGGTAGTGTCATCTCGTGATCTAAGATGCCCATTCGGCATAGACCCACTAGTCAAAGATATACAACTACATTGACTGGGTTGGATGATGATTCCAGTTCATATGGTAGTGCTGTAGTGCTATCGGTACAAGATTATCAAGATATCCATTCAAATGAGGTTTCTTCAAGCAATTTGCAATTCTTCATTATTTGACGGAGACTAAACGGCTGAGATGCAGTGCAAGCATTTGATACGCATTGATTTGAGTGCAACTGTCTCGAAACTCCTGACCAAAATGCTCTTGGTCGGGAGTTTCCTTTTGAACCTTTGCAAGTGATACTCATATTTGACAAAACAAGGAACAATCAGACAAAAGCCAGGATAGTGGGACTACACAGGTGATAGATCGCATGCACCAAGAAGAAAAAACGTTTTGTGAAACATTTTAAAATATTTAAAAACATTTTATTATCTGCAGAAGTAAAAAGCACGTTTCTATATAGCTTACCCAAGTTGCAGCTACTGCAGCTGGTACGTTGTGACGCAATACAATCACTGCCGGATTCACTTGTACAACTTCCTAAAGTGCGGGAATTGGAAATTTCCAGGTGTGCGAACTTGCAGGACCTGCCCGACGGTTCATACAACAAAGTTGGAGAAGTCATACTTACCCAAGTTAGAATTACTAACGTTAGATGAATGTCCGAAAATTAGATCTCTGTCGAATTCCTTCTTGCAAATTCTCCATCTGAAGGAATTGAGGATCATTGAGTGTTCAGAGTTGCAGGCCCTTCCTAGCGGTTTTCGAAACTTAGCCAACTTGGAGCAGCTAGAGTTAATTTGGTGTGAGAAATTGTAGTCATTGCCGGAATCATTCAAGGGACTTCTCGGCCTGGAGAAACTGGACATGGAGTACTGGAAATGAAAATGAGGAAATGAAAATGAAACAGCCCTTCCCAGCAGTTTGAGAAACTTAGCCAACTTGGAACAGCTCGAGTTAATTAGCTGTTTGAGAAACTTAGCCAACTTGGAACAGCTCGAGTTAATTAGCTGTGAGAAACTGCAGTCATTGCCAGAATCATTTGGGGGACTTCTTCGCCTGAAGGAAACGAAAATATACAGCTCTTCAGAGTTGCAAGCCCTTCCCAGCGGTTTTGAAAACTTAACCAACTTAGAACAGCTGGACTTATCTCGGTGCTGGAAACTGCAGTCAATGCCGGAATCATTCGGTCAACTTCTTAGCCTGAAGCAATTGAAAATGGATTTTTGTGCAGAGTTGCAGGCCCTTCCCAGAAGTTTTGGAAACTTAGCCAACTTGGAGCAGCTGGACTTATCTCAGTCCTGAAACTGCAGTCATTCCCGGAATCATTCGGGCGACTTCTTCGCATGAAGAAACTGAAATCGGTCCAGAACTGCCGTAACTGCTGAGTCTATTTGTAAAACTACTTCACCGAATCTGAAAGTATACTGCTGAAAGTTGCACCGCCTCCTCTAAGTTTAGGAGAATAATTTAAATATAAGAAAAAACATTTAATCTAATGTTTCTCAGGTATGAAGACACGATAAGTGAATGTTTAGCGTATTGCCAAATTGTCTGGATCCTACGATCTTTTTCTGGAAAATCTATATGAATGAATAGAAGTTGATAAGTCTTACCAGGATGGACAATAAACTCGCACAATCATTCTTCGAAACTACAACGTTATCAATCGTCGTTCCTAGGATCGATAGAACACTAAGAAACCTTGGAGATGCAGCTCTCAAGAGACTCGCCAGTGAAAATCATTAATATGTTTATGTGCTATATGATTCTTAAACACTGTAGACGATTGATCATTGCAATACTGTAGAATCCATACCCTGACGGACGTATTAACTAAAAGTGAAAATTCTGGATACTCTTTGTGGTTGTACATGGCGACCTGCAGTTGAGTCCCCTCGGAATAACATAATTTTGGCATAATGGGGAGACTGTCACCTTCAGGGTCGTATGTAAAGCATGTTAGTTTGAAATCTCATGGTTGCGCAGTTACGTCTTTCGAGATAAATAGTATTCTGAATGTGTTTGCAGCAAAGTTGTGCGATCTAATGTTAATTGTGCGGAGATGCGCACCATATGCATGTAACAAACAAACTATGAATAGACTTGGAATTAATCAACTTGTTGGGGATGTGAAGAATCTTGAACGGTGCGGTGGCCTAAGTATTGGAAAGTAAACTAAAAAAGACATATATGAGTTGCACTAACACCAGATGAATATTAGAAGCCAAAACCCGGACAACTTGAGTTCAACGTGGAGACTTAGTTGATCTGGAACCACTTGGATCCAACGTTGTTTGATTTGCCTAAAATTCCATTAAAGTTGAAAATTTGTTTGTCTCTACTTTCAACACATCTTCACAGTAATGAACGGCAGTTGATTCCGTCACATGATTACAAATCAAGAATGGGCCGCATTTTCCACCTATAAAATCAAGGGGACACATTATAGCGAAAGCTAGACATGAATAATTATAAGAGAGTGCGAAAATTCCTAACAATTGACAAAAGACTCGTGAACTTTCATGGATATCTCGTCATACACCTGTTTAAACTTGTACGGGACAACGTTATCAAAAGATCGCCAACGCAGTCCTGAAGGAGATCCAAGTTCCACTGATGAAAATTTTTAATCAGATCCATCTCAAGAAGTGGCGAGTGAAAATCATTTTAAGATTGTATGCTCTATGCTCTAAGAACTGCGACTTGATGTGTACTGTTGTTGGTTTGGCATCGTGTCATAGCGATGTCCGTTTCGACGAAGTTTGCCATCAGAGCCGATGTTTGTTATGACGGAGATTGTTGATCGACACCATGTAACAAACTATGATTAGATTTGATCAACTTGTTAAGACTCGTGTTAGGAACTTGTTAAGACCGGTGAGTGTTATGGCCGATGTTAGAAACTAAACATGCGCATGAGTTATAGCAAGACGACTTCTACAATTGCAATTGCAGGGCTTGTCGACACCTCTAAGTTCCTAACCGGACGAATTATACGTACTTTCGAAGTAGCAGATTTTCTAACGGTGCAAAAAAGCATACGTCACTTCTAAGTAGATGAATGGTGCCACCTTCGTTGAGTCTCAACTGAACATTCAGAAATAAACTTGATTTCAATGTCTGCCATGACATACAAAAGAAAAGTAACCATCGATTTGCACGATTCCTTCCCAAAAGAAAACATTTTGGCAATGAGTAGTACTTTCCAAACATTGACGAGGGGCACAAGCACCTTTTCTCTTTATATCTCAAGAACAGCTAGTGAACAAGAGGAGACATGGTAATCCATCTCTACCTTCCTTTCTAACAAGTTTGAAGAGTACGGACAAATGAAGACGAAAACATCCAACATATTATTTTGTCGAAACTTGATTTCCTGTGTAGAAGCAAGGTGTGCGATTCCTGAGTTCGTTCAGATTCTATTCTCCACGGACGATTTTGCCGACTAGAGCATTAGGTGTGTGGGTCCTTTCCTTACTAAGAGCCGAAGAAGACGGGAAAGCTAGATTCTGCAGAATGGTTACGTCTTACGTCCAAACGTGGTTTCCTGTGACTAAGAAAGGTGTGTGATTCCTGAGTTTGATCAGATTTAATTCTCCACGGACGATATTGCCACCTAGACCTTTAAGTAAGTGGGTCTTAATCTTACTAGGATTGTAAGAAGACAGGAGTGCTAGATTCTGCAGACTGGTTCCGTCCTGCCAGTAATGGGCAGGTCTAGGTTGCTTAGAATCTACTGTAATGCTCATTTTGTCAAGATGTTGGGTAATTCAGGAGGGAATTCAAGTCTCTGATCTGATCTTAAAAAGTACTTGGTTAAGAAGCATTGGCAGAACAGTGCCACTAGAATGGGTCTCATGTCTTGTAGGAAGAGCAAAAATTCTCCGCAGCACATTCCAGCTCTTGAAGCCCACCACCTGATGCGACTCGGTAAGTATAACGTCACTCAGATCAATGTGTGTTTTGTTCTAAGGTTGATCGTGTCAACTCTGATCACTCGAAAAAAAACTCAGCTCTGGAGTCCACAGCTGATTCAAGTTTCACGACTAAAAGTCTTAGATAACACGACACTAAAATTACTGAGTGTAGTACGATCTTACCATTGCCCACATAGAGAAGCTTCTAAATTAAATTGAACTCACTGGTGCCCTGGATGTGGAACACCCACTTCAGAATTGACCACCTGTTGCGAAAGGAAAAGTTCAAGAACTAGAGAAGTTGAGCACTAGACGAATGTGATGTTCTAATGGGACTTTAAGATTCAAAACTTTCATCACCTAAGCAGAGCCCCAAGCATTGAAGAATTACCGTAATAAGAGCAACTGCCCCCCTTGTATTATTCGAAGCAGATTCTACTGGCAGCTCCTTTGTTTCTTGCCGACCACAGGAATACAAGCCATCCTGCAGCAGAGCACAGCTACAAAAGCACACGCACAAAACATTCTACTGGTAATATAGAGTTCACAAAGGCTAAAACGCTCATGATACAAGAGGACCTCCCAGAAGATTCTGCATGCACGGCTTAACAGACTTTAGAAACCTCATCTTGGAAACTAACAGTGTGCATAAGGCACAGCGGACAGGTTTTAGCAATTTCACGAAATCCCTCATGACGGAAAAAATATCACTGGGTACTAGGATGTTACCCCGGCCGGATGTTGTCTCAACCCTCATCAATAGTGGGACCAGCAGGCTCCGCACGATAGAATGAGCATCCATCCATGAGCCCTTGACTCACTAGGTTCTGCTCAAGCACATCACCACATCAACTCCTGCATCAGAGCAGCACACAACAACGTCCTCAGCTCATCTCTACTCAGTTCTCTTTAATCATCTGCCCTCTTTTTCAGTTGTTTTGCAGTCTCTTTGTGTGAAAAGATACAGTAAGAGCTCTTCTTAAATTAGCTGGTCATGCTCAGCATATGGTTCCCGACAAGGATAGTCGGTAAGATTATGAATTCAACATTGCTGCAAGCATGTTTTAGATGCAGTCAAAGATATACTGATACAATAGGAAAATATATTTCTTTCCAGAACTAACCTGTATGTAGTTGACAGATTTTGGAGAGATATCTCCCGCAAGTTCCACTGTAATATCCTGCGCAAAGTCGAAGATAATCAAACTTTGTTGCGAGACAGGTCATAGATATCGTAGAAAACAGAGACACTCACTACGAGTAAGGAGTACGTTGTGACGAGGGCCCGTATTCGACAATTGTATTGAGTCATAATCATTGAATGGAAACAACGAAAGCTATTTCACAGCCTACAAATTATACGCCTTCATCTAAAGAAACCAGAAAGGTGAAGAGGTATTCATACTCCGAATATGGTAGAGAAGACCAAATATTGCTTCCGTGACTCACGAGCATCTGCGTACACCAAGGAAGAAGGCCGATCAAACTTCTTAGATTGCATTTTGATTTCAGCACTGTTAGAATACATGCCCTCTTTCAGCGGGTTCCCTTGGTTTCCCATTGCTCATACATTTGGTAAAAGTATATATATTTGAATAAACTCATTTAATGCCAACTTTGAGTCTCATTCTGGACTCTTCAACTCCTGGCCAGGTTAGCGTCTTTCTAATATTGGTACACAGAATTTTTGTTTCATTGCAAACAGTTGTGGTTCAGCCAGTCCTCCAGGAAAGGAACCCCCGGAGAAAATACCCGAATGTATGCAAAACTGGAAGTAAGTGCCATCATGGGGGAACCCGAATCTAAAATATTAAACAGGATCTCTCGAATTTGAGGGAAACCTTAAAGGCAGATTTTCAAAAAAGAAAGCATAGAATCAATCAATCCATGACTCAAAGAACTGGAAATAGAGCTGTCTATTCTCACCTGTGAAACTTTTGATCGCACTGCTCCGTTTGAACGATATCTCCGAGTAACCTACAAATGCATGCTCACGTGATCCGGTGTCTGCAAGGCAAAAAATGAGAAACCACGCAAACACGGGAATCAGAGTAACCCGAATCGTCGTCGTCTCCACGATTTTGTCCATCTCCAACAAGACCTCTTCTCCGCTCTTCACAGCAGCTTCTGCTCCCATTGAAGCACATCGATCGAAACCACCATCGCTGCGCTGCATCAGTGGTTTTGCTAAAACAGCTAACTACCATGAAACCGCGAGGGAAGAAAGGATACGGACATATCTTGCTGAGTCTTGCTCAATATCCTACTTCTTAATTAACCAAAAAGGATTATCCGGGTACTGTACTATGTTCGATTAGGTTTTAGCCACAAAGACGAGCTAAATATTAGAACTGAGAATTAGGATACAAATGTTGAGGAAAGGAAGTGTTAAGACTACAATTGTCTAAATTGATAAATATATTTTGTTGCATTACACGAGATTTGGTTTATGTTCTTAATAGAACATAAATAGAACTGAATTAAAGCATGTATACATTGCGAAGTAAGGACACATTTAATATTGCTTGCTCATTAACATAATTTTTTATTAATAAATAAAGTATAATTGCAGTAGATTAATTAAGGATAATCGAGGTACCGTTCTATGTTACATTTTGTTTTTTGCCACATGGATGATGCCAAATTGAGCTAAATATTATAATTGAGAATTAGAACCAAATTTTAGAAGTCTTAAGTTTACATTTACCTAAATTGATATATACTTGTTTTGTTTTGTTTATGTTTTTTGTAAAATTGTATTAAAAAAAGTATACATTGCAAGTTATTTCTTCATATTGAGAATTAGAACCAAATTTTAGAAGTCTTAAGTTTACATTTACCTAAATTGATATATATTTGTTTTGTTTTGTTTATGTTTTTTGTAAAATTGTATTAAAAAAAGTATACATTGCAAGTTATTTCTTCATATGGGTTTGGTCTCTCATAATAGAGACAAGTAATTTGATATTCAAGATGTCTTTTGTAATTACATTTGCACCTAAGTTAGTTTGCTTGGACGCTAAAGTGTTAGTCTTAGAAGCCATAAGTACATCAATAGTTGCTCGTAGACTACCTAGAGATGACTAGATTTTTTGTTAGAGCGATTGATCACATCGTTCAAGTTATCATTTGCACTGTCAAATGTGTCATCAATAGCACCATTAGTTGGGTCCAAGGGTATACCTTCAAAATGTAGCTCTAGAGATCTCACTTTTCCAATATTGAACCTTCAAGCTCTTGGTTATGGTGGACAGATGCCGGCATGCATCACCGGGAGTCTCTTAGCTAAAGTAGATTTAGTTTGACAGTGTAATTGGATCTCTAGATGAAAAAATTTATTGAGCATAGAGTTGAGTTGTTGGTCTAAGTTCAATGTATGAATTGAACCGACCATATTAGAGAAGTGAAGTCAAAGGGAAATTGGATGGAAAGAATTGAGTGCATTGGTGGTATCCTCTAACCTTGGTGGGATTGTTGGTATTTGTGATAGTTTTTATTTGACCTTGATTTTAGTCGAGTGGAATGTGCGCAAAGTAATGTTAAATTTGTGCTAGAGATTTGACAATGGTGCAGACAATGTGTGAAAACATTGTCAAAATTCTTCAAATTGAGATCAACTTGAGTAGTGGATGTTCTATTTTGTTGATCACATTAGCCGATTTGGGAGTGAGAGGTCAGATTGGTAGTTGAGTGTTACAAATTGCAAAATTGGAGGTGGATGTGAGAACTATCTCCTCAATTTGGTTTTTGGTGAAGGATTTGGAGGTCAACAACTGTAGTTGGAGGTCTATTAGAGTTAGTGCAAGTTTGATTTGGAAGCCAATCCCAAGGTAGAGCAAGAACTAGAGGTGGGCTAACGTTAGAAAGGCATCTCGAGGTCTCAAAGTGAGTTAGTGGTGGAATTAGTCAAAGTCAGCCCCTTTGGAAAGGATTTAAATTGGCAAGAAGAAAGACCTCATTTGGTTGCATTTTAGTATTTGGTTAGACAAGGTTAGCTTGCTTGGAGAAGGTTTGAATTAGCAAGAAGAAAGGCTTCATTTGGCTATATTTTGGCATTTAGAGGCTTCAAGACAAAGGACTATGGAGGCTACAAATGTCTAAAAGGGCAAGCTTGCTAGCATGAAGCTAGTTACTTTAGATGATTTTCTGGTTACCTTTGGCAAAATTTACATGCCCTTCATGATTGTGCACAATAGGATTTGAACCCTAGATCTCTGGTTCTTAGATTGGTGCCTTGATCATCTTAGCCACCCTTCCTTGTTGTCATAAAGACTGGTGTACTCATACTTATACCATGTAGCTTTGGCTAGGATAAGAAATTTGATCCCATCATTTGTGATCTTTGTAGCATAGGAGTAGATAGACACTCAAATGCCAAAAGTGACAAAGTCTCTAGTTTTGATTTGTGTGATGGAGTGTTATCATTTAAATTTCTTATGACTGGGCCCTCTTCATTCTCTACTTCCTTTTTGTGCACCATGTTTATGTGAAGCACCCTCTTACATAGAGCATTGGTGCTCTAGTGTGCTTTCAATAGTGAGGTTGGAGAGATTACCAATCAGATTACTTATGTTTCTCTCTTGTGAGGCAAGAAGTGATAACCTATAGATTGTGAGAATACATGTTGTGATGGCAAGTTATAGGTCACTCTTTCTCTTGATTTAGTTGTCACAATTAGAATTACATTAGTGGGTTGTGGTATTTTGTGGTTACAGTTGTGTTTTGGGTTACATCATCATGACAAAGTTCTCCATAGATTCTAAAGGAGATTTTGTTGTAGTAAGCAATGGGTTTACACAAATTGGCACTTGAAATTGACTTGTATCTCAAGTCCTTTTGAGGGAGGAGATTGATTCTGATTTGGAGTTTGACACAAGAGATAATTTAGTTAAGAATGCACATTGTGTGTCCACAATGTTGTTGTAGGACATGGAGCCTCCAAGTTATCATTTGTATATGCATCACTACACAACATCATTTTCAACATCACACACTATAGAAGCACAACTCACACATAAGTCATACATGTACTCTAAAGTGCTGCAATAATCAATTTGTTCATACATCTTGAATCACACTAAGTCAGATCAAAACTTATCTACAACTCAATAATCTACCAACAATTGGACATTGATTATAGTCAAGCCACACCTATTCTAGCTAAGAGAATATAGCTGATGCTTGTTGGCCTTTGTTCACCATAGTCAGGAACTCAATATCAAAGAAGTGAGCTCTCTTGATTTGCACTCTGAAATTATATCCCTTGGACTTGAGCTAGGTCTCAAACCCTAATGGTTCCATTGACGGCACACCCAATGGTGTGAATGGTGCTAAGTGATGGTGAGCCCTACCATGTAGTCAGTACCCCAAACACAAAATCTAACCATCTACAAGTAGCCTATGAGTAACTACCAAAATACTCTTGATTACCAACACTACTACTCTAGAATCCGAGCAATCTAAGTGCAAAGCTACAAATGGCATGAAAAAGTGCTACTCTTGTACCATGTGTACCATTGAGTTGGATGACTTCATCCAAGAGTTTGATAATTGATGTGATTTGTAAGGAAGAGATTGTTCCAGCACTTGGAAGATCCGCCAATAGATGGCTATCATGAGTTTAGGAGAACTCACTTGGAAGAGATTGAGCTATAGAGATAATATTGATCTTTGAACTTTTATAAAATTTTGAGGATAGAGAAACATAGTAGAGAAAACACATATTCCATACTCAAACTCCAATGCTCCAAAGTAGCGCCTTCTCTTTATATTATAGCCAAAGAGGATCTCCTCCAAGGAAGGTCCACCATAGGATTAGGTACATGGATAGGTAACTTGTCAATGAGCTCCACCCTTAGATTACTTTCTTGGATGGGTGACATGTTAGTCTTGGTCCCACCTAGTTGGTCAAATAGGCTTTGACCAAAAGGAATCTTTTAGAGAATCTTCTTGTATGAATCTTAGAATCACATGGATGAGGTCTTGTGAAAAGTTCTTGGTGAGATAAACTAGAGGGAGGGAAGGCTAGCCCTTCCTTTGTTGGGGGAGGAATCATCACATTTTTGAGGCCTAATTCATCTATTTAGGCCTCCAAAATTACCTTTGAAGTTTAGGCCTATTTTGGCTTTTGCCTTATTAGTAGAAGTGATATTTTGGTGATACCTTTATCTAATCTTCTTTCTCCATCATGTATAACATTTTTTTCAAATGTCACCACCCCAAGTTTCACCTCTAGATCATATGCTTAGCTATTGATTCTAAAGTTTCCAAGTATGTTTTGATTTTTGGTCTATTAGTCGAAGTACTCTTTTGGAAATATCTTTATTTGATTTGCTTATTCTATCATGTATAACATCCTTTCAGATTTTACCAAACCAAATTTCATCTCTAGACCATCTATCTAGCTATTGCTATTACAAACTTCCTTTCTTTTAAGATGCAATGTCCTTGTTGCAAAGCTGTTGCTCAAAAGATTTCACTAACATTGGTGTGTAGGTCAAGTTGGCTGTTGGCTCCCATGTCACCTCATACAAGGAGTACACTTTCCAATGTACCAAGTATTCTGCACATAGATGGTGAGTACCCCATATGCACTTTTGGAGAATGCGTTCAACTTCATACTCCTCTATGTCATCAATGACTAATGGACAAGGTCAAATTTCTTGTAAGAAAGGAAAATTTTCTAGTGGGATGCATATTTGCATAATAAGGAGACATGTAATACTGAATAAATCTTCATGGGAGCTTGTAGTGCAAGGTGGTAGGCTATTACTCCAATTCAACAAAGTATGGAAAAAGGTCCAATAAAACGTGGTCTGAGCTTGTGAGGGCCAACTAATGTGAGGTTGATTGTTGATAATTAGACTTGATCCCCAACATCAAACTCCAGGTGTTGGCGGTGTGCATTTTCATATTGTTTTTGTCCATTTTGAGCAATCTACAACTTGTTTTTGGCACTCTTCACTCCTTGTTGGGTTTTGGGAACAAAAGTGTTGATAGCCTCTACCTTGCTATCCACCAGGCCGATCCTCATCAAGCTTGATAGTGTGAAAGGATGTTCTCCATATATTAGGAAGAATGATGTGACATGTGTGGATACATTCATTGAATTGTTGTACGCAAACTCCACTTATGGAAGTAAGGTGTCCCACCTTTCTTGCTCTTCTAGAGTGAAGCCCCTAAACATGTCTTCTATAATACAAATAGCCCGCTCTATCTAACAATTGGTCTATGGATGGTAGGCCATGGACATGGCCAATTTGGTTTCAAAGAGACCAAAGAGTGTTCTCCATAACAAACCGGTGAATTGAGTGCCCATATCAATGACGAGCATCCGAGACAGACCATGATGAGAAAACACAATATCTAAGTACAATTGAGCTAATTGGGGAGCCCTCACATCCTTGGTGGTAGGACACACATGGATCATTTTGCTAAGCAAATCAACAAAGATGACAATGGAGTCAAATCCTAAGGTGGTCTTGGGCAATTCACAAACCAGATCCATGTTTACTTGTTCCCAATGATGTCCAGGAGAAGGAAGGGGTTGAAGGAGTCTTGTGCGAGCTTGATTAGACACTTTATTTTTTTGGAAGAGGAGGCAACTTTGAACATACTCCATCACATCATTGCTCATCTTGGACCAATAATAATTGTGTTTGGTTGCATCTAAGGTTTTGTCCATTCCAACCTGACCAACAATGGTAGAATCATGACATTTTGGTAGGATGGTGGTCCTAAGGTCCTTGTCATCCGGGATCCATAACCTGCCATCCCAAAATGTGAGTCCTTGGGTACTGGTGATACCTTTGAATGATTGAGTTCCTACAATCTCTAGGTTTGTTTTTGTAGCAACAAACATCCTTGGCTAGAATTCAAGTCATTTTTACCTCTACCACCAAATTGCTTGCCATAGGCATTTGGGTGAATGCATCTACGAGTTGCCTCTTGCCTTCCATGTACGTGATTGTCATGTTGAAATGTTGTCTCCACTTTGCCCACCAAATTTGTTGATGGGAGAGATCTTTCTATGTTTTGAGGTAGACTAGAGGTTTGTGATTTGTCTCCACTACAAATGCACTCTTGCTACAATAGTGCTTCCAATGCTTGGTTGCAAGGACTCTTATTGTTTGATGGTGCAATAGTGGCCTTCTACTAGTAACAACTTTTAAGAGAAATATGCTATTAGGTGTTATCTTTCATGCCACTCTTGTTGTAAGATTGCTCCTATTGTTATGCTTGATGCATCCATAGCCAATTTGATTAGACATTTTGGGTCATACCATTTCAAGATTGGTGCATGTAGTAATGCATCTTTCAATTCTTGATAGGCCAATTCTTGTACAGTTCCACACATGCACTTTTTCCCCTTGCCGAGCAATGCCATTAGAGTTTATGCTACCTTGGAGAAGTCCTTGACAAATCAATGATAGAACCTCATCACCCCCAAGAAGCTCTTGTATTGAATCTGATCCTTTAGAGCGCACTAATTTTTGAATGATCTTTATTTTATCTATCAACACTTGGATACCTACTGCACTTACTCTAGCCCCAGATAGTTTACTTCAGACTGGCCAAACTCACACTTTGAGATTTTGGCATATAATTGATTCTATAATAGAATTTAGAAGGCTTCTCATAAATATTGCTTGTGTTCCATCATCATCCTACTATAGACAAGAATATGATCTAGGAAAACAATAACTAATTTATCCGAGTATAGATGAAATATGTCATTCATCAAACTCATGAAAGTGGCTAGTGCGTTGGTGAGACCAACCGGTATCACCAAGTACTCAAAGTGACCATACCTTGTTTGAAAGGCAATTTGTAATACCAAGGGTTAGCCATATGATCTAGATGTGAAATTTGGTTTGGTAACTTCTAGAATGATGTTATACATGATGGTCAAAATAGATCAGATAGAAGTATCACCAAAAGAGTACTTCTACTAATAGGGCAGAAACCAAAATAGACTTGAGAACCTTAGAACCAATAGCTAGACATATGATTTAAAGGTGAGAATTGGTTTGGTAACATCTGGAAGGATGTTACACATGATGAACTAAACAGATCAGAAAGAGGTATCACCAAAAGTGGACTTCTACTAATAGAGTAGGAACCAAAATATACCTCAGGCAATTTTGGAGGCCTAAACGGATGAATTAGGCCTCAAAAATGTGCTGATCCCCCCCCCCCCCAATAGAGGAAAGGCTGGCCTTCCCTCCCCCTTGCTTTGTCTCGTCGAGAGCTTTCCAACGGTACCTTACTCACCTGATTTTGAGATTCCTATAGGAAGATTCCCTAAAAGATTCCCTCCGGTCAAAGCTTGTTTGACCAACCAGATAGGACCTAGACTAGACAGGTCACCCATCCAAGTAAGTAATCCAAGGGTGGAGCTTGCTGACATGTCACCTATTTGGGTCCCTAATCCTATGGTGGAGCTTCCTTGGAGGAGATCCTCTTTGTGTATATAATAAAGAGAAGGAGCTCCCTTGGAGCATTGAATGTTTGAGTGTACAATCTGTGTTTTCTCTCTTCTCTTGTCCTTGGAGTATTACACAATTTTATGAACATATTCCTCCACAATTTGAATTTGGTTGTACTTGCTTCATAGATCCAATTTGGTGAAGTATTTTACCCTTTTGAGTTGATCAAACAAGTTGTCCATGCAAGGTAAGGAGTATCTGTCCTTCACTATTTGTTGATTTAGACCCCAATAGTCAATACACAAGCGCATTGTACCATTCTTTTTCTTTAAAAACAAGACAAGATATGGTGATATGTTGGGTTGGATAAAAACATTTTGTAGCATATCTTCAATTTGAGCCTTACATTCCTTCAACTCATGAGGTGATAGATGGTATGGAGCCTTACAAGGAGGTGTCTTCTCAAGAATTATCTCAATTTTATGGTCTACTCTCCTTTTTGGTGGTAATCTTGATGGCAAGTCATCTAAGAAGACATCTTGGAACTCATTAACTACATCTTTCAATTTCTTAGGAACTTGTCTGTTGAGTTGTGTACTCTCGACTTCTCTTTTAGACCCATGAAACATCTATCTATATTATAGATTGTTGTTTTCCCTATGACATAGAGAGGTAATTCTTGCTTGTGTGCTCTATCTTTAACTCCAATGATCTTCCATTGGCAAGTTCTTACTACTTTCTTTCTCCAATTGACCATGGGATTGTAGTGCTCCATCCATGACATGCTTAAGATTGCATCATAATGAGCTAATTGTATCACTTGCCACTCAATTGTTTCCTAATATTCTCTTATAGAGAGTGCTACTTTTCTAGATAACGACTCAATCTTCTCTATCTGTCCATTAGGTAGCTTGACTTCTTCATTCTCATCCATCTCTAGATCCATCCCCAATCTCAATGCAATAGAGCGGGACAAGAAATTCTTTGTTGCTCCAAGATCTATCAATACTCTCACTTGATTGCCTTCTAGGACTCCATTCACAACAATCAATTGTGAGTTTACCTTTTTAGATGTTTGCACACTTGTTTGCTTCCCAATTGAGCCAATAAGGCCACGAGGTACATTGACTGGTGATCTTTGCTTTCCAAGGTGATTTCTGCATTCTCCTCTTCAATTTGTCTGTCCATGTTGTTCAAAGATTACTTATATGTAGGCCGAGGGTCTAAGTAGATAGGCATGACAATTGGTGGATATGTGCCCAATACGGCTACAATTGTAACAATGACATTATTCTCCTTGAGGTACTTCTCTCATGCAACTCTCTCTCTCTCTCCATTCTTCCACTCATCCTTGTTCTCCTTGGAGTGGTTGTGCTCCTCAGTCTCAAAACCAAAGGTTGCCCAATTCCATAAGAATTGATCCACACACGTGTGGCATTTCAGTCCAATAATGTTGGGGTGGAATTACTCCTTCACCTCCTCTAGGTGCCCCAACTATTCTCTTAGCAAAAGCAATGGCCTCAAATATAGAATAAGGATTTTGTACCATGATATCTTGGGGAATCCACTCCTTCAACCCTCATTTGAAATTGCTAGTGCCTCTACTTGTGTAAAAGACCGAGATTAAGGAGAGAAATAGGAGAATGGAAACTCACATTGGAACACTTGTGTAAAAGACTGAATCCAAGGAGAGAAATAGGAGAATGAAAACTCACATTGGGACACTCAAATGAGAGAAAACTCCGAATGCCTAGCATATGCTTTGGCTTTGGTATTTGTAAGTAGCATACAAGGCCCTTGAGAAGCTTCTCAAGAAGCTTCCTCAAGCCACTTTCTTAGAGTGCAAGCCAAGTTAACTAGAAAGCTTCTCAAGAAGCTTCTTTCTAGAAGCCACCTACTTGGCATGCAAGCTAAGCTAGTTGGAAGCTTCAAGAAGCTTCCTAGATACTTTTGGAATATTCTAGACTCATTTTTTCTTATGTATTACTTTGTAAGCCCAACTAACTCTGTTGTTAAACTTCATATTGTTACATATTCCCCAATCGCTAATTGGTGACGTCCTCGTCGCTAGTTGGTGACGTCCTCGTTGCCAGTGAAGCTTCAAATTCCTGGATGGCCATTTGTGTATTCTGGAAGTGAGAAAGAGGTTCCTATGTGACATCATGAAGGGGATACCCTTTCCAAAGGACCTTGTACTCTGTATGTTTGCAACGGCCTCATTGAATATGGAGACGTACAAGGATACGATCAACTTCGTACTCCTTATGATCATTGATAGGGACAGGAAGAGAGGGAGGTTGGACTCAAGAGGAAAAGGAAGAGGGGTTAGGAACAAAGGGTTTCAACTTGGAAATATGAAAGATAGGATGAATACGCATGTGACAAGGCAAGGCAAGTCGATAAGCAACAAGAGAGACAATTTGGGTGATCAAATAGTCCTATCCAATTAGGGGCAAGTTTACAAACTTGGGTATCAATTGGGAGAGGGAGGTTACTAGAGGATAGCATGACTATCACCAATTTCAAAGGTGAGATCACAACGATGGTGGTCCGCATATTGTTTTTGGCAGTTTTGAGCAACAAGGAGGTGAGACTTGGCTTGTTGGAGAGATTGGGATATAGTGGTCAAGAATGTGGAAGTATGAGGAACCTAAGATGGAGGGGAGCAAGAAGAGAATCTGGAACAAGCGGATCTTGGCCAAAATTAAGAAAGAAAGGAGAAAATCCTATGCTTGCCTGTTTAGAATTATTGTAGGCAAATTCTGTAGCTGGAAGACATTCATCCCAATTGGTATGGTGGATGTTGACAAAAGCACGCAACATATCCTCCAATGTAAGTTTTGCATATTTGGTTTGTCCATTAGTTTGAGGATGATAGGCCATGGACAAAGCAAGCTTGGTGCCGAGTATCTAGAAGAGTGCTTGCAAAAACTTCCCGGTAAATCAAGGATCACAGTCAAAGATGAGTACACGTGTTATCCCATGATGCTTGAAGACATTGTTGAAGTAGATTTGCGCTAAGGTTGGAGCATCCGCGGTATCAAAGGTTAGTGCCAAGTGGATTTGCTTACTAAGCTTATCCACAAACACCACGGTTGCAGTGTGTCCTTGTTTTGTCTTTGGCAAGGATGTGATGAGCTCCAAGCTCACATGCTCCTAGTGAGCGGATGGAATGGCGAGTGGTTGAAGGAGTCCACTCGGCTTCTGGTTGTTGGCCTTGTTATGTTGGCAGCTCTCACACAATTGGACAAATTCTTGAACATCTCATGTCATGTTGGGCCACCACCATTGACATTGGAGGGTACTCAAGGTCTTGTCTACTCCCATATGACCCGCAATGTGTAAATCATAGGCTTCTTGAAGGCCCACAAGTCAAAGATCACCTTTAGTTGGAACATAGATCTTGTAAAAGACCAAAACCGAGGAGAGAAATAGGAGAATGGAAGCTCACATTGGGACACTTAAATGAGGGAAAACTCCGAATGCCTAGCATGAGCTTCGGCCTTGGTATTTATAGGTAGCATACAAGACCCTTGAAGCTTCTCAAGAAGTTTCCTTGAGCCGCTTTCTTGGAGTGCAAGCCAAGTTAACTAGGAAACTTCTCAAGAAGCTTCCTTCTAGAAGCCGCCTACTTGGCGTGCAAGCTAAGCTAGTTAGAATCTTCTAGAAGCTACCTGCTTAGGGCGCAAGTTAACTAGTTGGGAAGCTTCCTAAGAAGCTTCTTAGATGCTTCTAGAATATTCTAGGCTATTTTGTTTTATTCTCTACTTCGTAAGCCCGACTAACTTCGTCACTAAACTCCATATTGTTACAGATCTGGTCCTCATGGAATAAAAGACCCTTCTTGATGGAGAAGGTGTTGTACTCTTTATTGCATATTGTAAGGTGACCATGTACCATTTGGAAGAAGGGATCTTGGTGTTGAGCTGACTGAAACTCATTTTGGACCTTGGAGTCAACTAACACCATTGAAATTGCCGTTGTGATGAGAGGAAGAGACTTCAAATCACATCATCGTGATAAAGCATCAAGGATGACATGCAACCAATCTGGTTTGTACTCAATTTTGATGTCATATAGTTGGTGTTGTTCCTCCTATTGATGATGTTGACTCTTCATGAGTTCTAAGTGTAAGGTCTGCAACAATGGTTTGTGATCAGTTCGCATGATCACTTGTTTCCCCAAGAGATAATGCTTCCATACCTTGGTAGCGTATACCATTGCAAGTTGTTCTTGATCTCAAGCAGAGTAGTTTTGTTTAGCCATATTGAGTTGGTGAGACACAAAGGCAATAGGATGGAATCCATTTGGGAATTTTTGTTACAGCACGGCTCCAATTGCAAAGTTAGAAGCATCAAAATCAACCACATAGGGTAGTTGAGGATCATATGGTTGAAGAATGGTCTTGAAGACACCATATGCTTTTAACTTTTGGAATGCTTCTTCATGCTTGGTGGTCCATTAGAAGTTCAAGTTCTTTCCCAAGAGGTCAGTCAATGGTGCACCCACATGAGCATAATAATGGATGAACCTTTGGTAAAAAGTGCCCAATCCATTAAATGCCCCTACTTTTGTAGTATCCTTTGGGGTAAGCCAATCAGTAATGGCCTTGATCTTCTCTTCTTCTATCTTGATCCCCTCTAATGAGATCTTATGACCCAATAAGGTAACCTCCTTTTGCCAAAAAGTACACTTTGACTTCTTGTAGTAAAATTTCCATTATCGTAGTCATCTTAGGACTTCTTGCACATGATTTACGTGTTCTACTTCTGTCTTATTATAAATTAAGATATCATCCAAAAACACCACCACAGACCAATCCAATAGTCCATCCAACACCCAATGCATCTGATCCATGAAGACTACATGAGCATTAGTGAGTCCAAAAGGTAGAACTCTCCACTCAAAATGCCCATACCTTGTATGAAAGGTAGTCTTTTGCACATCCTCTCCCTCAATGGGAATCTGCCAATAGCAGCTACAAAGATCCAACTTGGAAAAGTAGCATGCTCCACTTAGTTGATCAAGCAAGTCATCAATCCAAGGCAAGGGATATGCATTCTTCACAATTTGCTTATTGAACCCACGATAATCAATATAGAAACAAAGTCCTCTAGCCTCTCTTTGGAACAAAAGTACCGGTGCTCCCCAAAGAGAGGTACTTTGTTGTATGAAGTCCTTCTCCAACACCTCTATAAGTGTTGCTTGCATCTCTTCCAACTCCTTTGGTGAGAGTTGATAGATTGGTCTACTCATTGGATTACTCCTTAGCAATAACTCAATCTTGAAGGGCATACTTTGATCAGAGTGTAATCCCTTTGGTAGATCATCCAAAAATATGTCCGCAAACTCCTTAACTATCCAATCAACCATTGCTTGATGAGGCTCTTGGTCTTCCACAAATTGTTCTTGTGCAATCAGTTTGATCCACACCATGAATACATACTTATCTTCCTCCAAAGCTTGCTCTATGGCTGCTTTATTAACAAATTTCCCTTCTAGGGACTCATCTCTCTTCCAAGCTTGCTCCATGGTTGTCTTCTTGGTAAACTTCCCATCTTGGGACTCCACTTCCTTCAAGGTTTGCTCTATGGCTACCTTCTCGACAAACTTCCCATCTTGGGACTAACTATTCTTAGGTGTCTTACTCAAAGGTGCTAGACAACCTAATCGGAAATTCCTATATTGGTGTTGTACTTGAATTTGGCATTGGGTCCAATCAAATTGAACCTTATGACGTTCAAGCCAAGGTAGACCCAAAATGATATCATAGTGTAGGGTGCCACTACAAACCTCATATACTCCAAATATTCCTTCCCAATCTTGAAGGTAACAAGATGCGAGGTGCGGGATGCATAACCCTTTCTACCATCCGCCATCATCAAACTACTTCCAATCATGGGCTTGATAGGAATACCCAATTCCTTTGCTACTTGCATAGACATGCAATTCTCTAAACTTCTAGAATCAACCAAAATCCTACAACCTCGATTAGATATCATGCCTTGCAAGTGAAACAAACTTGCATAGGTCAAGCCTTCAATCCCATTGGAACTAATCATGCTCCTAGTAGGCGGCTCAAAATCTCCTATTGTGATTCCTTGTTTCCTTGATCATTCTACTCCACGACCTCCACTTGGGCAACTTGTTGAGGTCATCTATTCTTGAGTAGACATTCAGCAATGCGATGCACCAATTGGCAACAATAGAAACAACCACCATTTTCTTGCATTTTCTTTCTATCTGCTATGCCAAGTGGTCTTTGTTGAATGGCATCAATCTCCATGGGTGCTAGCTCTTCCACTTGTGTGTAGTGTATTGGTAGTCTCTATGGAGGTCAAGGTCGAGGCCAAGTTGTTACCACCAATGAATCAAAACGTTTGGCCAACCGTATGGTTTCTTCAAAGTGTTGTGGCTCTCACATGGTTACCTCTAATTTTGTTTTTTCCTTCAAGCCCCTCACAAATCGATCTAGAGCTTCACCTTCCAATATATCTGGAATTTGCATGATGGTGTTTTGGAACTGAGTGATGTAACTTCTTACAGAACCAATCTATTTCAACTTTGCCAACTTATCCCATGCAGCTTGTGCGGCATTTATAGCTTGGAACCAACTAATTATTGCACTCTTGAATTCTATCCATATCAAGATTGGTGCAACAATTTGTTGTTCTGCTCACTCCACTTGGAATCTCCACCATAGCTTTACTACTCCATCCAATTGACTAGAAGCCAAGAGTATTTGTTTTTGCTCATCTTGTAGATTGGTAGCTTCAAAATAAAGTTCACAATCAAACACAAAATTCTCCCCTACACCTAAAAGATTTTTGCCTTCAAATACATTGGGTTTAAGGAATCTGATCCGATCTTCTCCTTCTCGAATTGATACTCTCTCCACTTGCTCTTGTTGTCGAAGATCTTGTTCATCCAACAATCAAGTAAGGTGCTTGATTTGTTGTTGCATAGCAAGGATAACATCAAGTATTACCACCATGGTTGTTACTCTATCACACCACTCCCAATCTATCTAATTTATTAACACATAGAAACAGCACATCCACCATTCTCCATAAGTTACAACCGGAAGCACCAAGGGTTCCTCAAATATGGTGATCATATGCAAAAAATCTTATCCAAAGTGCGAGATGATGAATTGTGTGAAATGATGCTTGGGTCATATTTGGATGCAAAAATCCCAATGATTTGGTGGAAAAGGATTTGGTGGTCCATAAATTCCATCTGTCCCATTCTTGCTTCGATACCAATGTAAAAGATTGAATCCGAGGAGAGAAATAGGAGAATGCAAACTCACATTGGGACATTCAAATGAGAGAAAACTCCAAATTCCTAGCATGTGCTTTGGTTTTGGTATTTATAGGTAGCATACAAGGCCCTTGAAAAGTTTCTCAAGAAGCTTCCTCAAGCCGCTTTCTAAGAGTGCAAGCCAAGTTAACTAGAAAGCTTCTCAAGAAGCTTCCTTCTAGAAGCTGTCTACTTGGCGTGCAAGCTAAGCTAGTTGGAAGCTTCTAGAAGCTTCCTTCTAGAAGCTATTTACTTGAGGTGCAAGCTAAGCTAATTAGAGAAGCTTCCTAGATACTTTTGGAATATTCTAAGCTAATTTGTCTTAAGTGTTACTTTGTGAGCCTAACTAACTTTGTCGCTAAACTCCATATTTTTACAACTTGAATGTGAGAAAACTCCAAATGCCTAGCATTTACTTTGGCTTTGGTATTTATAGGTAGCATACGATGCCCTTGAGGAGCTTCTCAAGAAGCTACCTCAAGCTACTTTCTTAGAGTGCAAGTCAAGTTAACTAGGAAGCTTCTCAAGAAGTTTCCTTCTAGAAGCCGCCTACTTGGCGTGCAAGCTAAGCTAGTTGGAAGCTTCTAGAAGCTACTTACTTGAGGTGCAAGCTAAACTAGCAAAAAAGCTTCCCAAGAAGCTTCTTAGATACTTCTGGAATATTCTAGGCTAATTTGTCTTATGTGCTACTTTGTAAGCCCGACTAACTTTGTCGCTAAACTCCATATTATGATATATTCCCCCACTGCTAGTTGGTGATGTCTTCGTTGCCAGTGAAGCTTCAAATTCCTGGATGGCCGTCTGTGCATTCTGGAGGTGAGAAAGAGGTTCCCATGTGGCATCATGAAAGGGATACCCTTTCCAAAGGACCTTGTACTCCATATGTTGGTGACGGCCTTGTTGAATATAGTGACGCGCAAGGATACGATCAACTTTGTACTCCTCATGATCATTGATAGGGATAAGAAGAGGGGGAGGTTGGACTCAAGAGGAAAAGGAAGAGCGGTTAGGAACAAAGGGTTTCAACTTGGAAACATGGAAGACAAGGTGGATACGCATGTGACAAGGTAAGGCAAGTCGATAAGCAACAAGAGACAATTTGGGTGATGTCAAAGGGTCCTAGCCAATTAGTGGCAAGTTTACAAACTTGGGTATCAAGTGGGAGAGGGCGGTTATTAGGGGAAAGCATGACTTTATCACCGACTTCAAAGATGAGATCACAACAATGGTGGTCCGCATATTTTTTTGGCAATTCTGAGCAACAAGGAGGTGAGACTTGGCTTGTTGGAGAGATTGGGATATAGTGGTCAAGAATGTGGAAGTATGAGGAACCTGAGATGGAGTGGGAGCAAGAAGAGAATCTGGAACAAGCAAATCTTGGCCAAAATTGAGAAAGAAAGTAGAAAATCTAATGCTTGCTTGTTTGGAATTGTTGTAGGAAAATTCTGCAATTGTAAGACATTCATCCCAATTGGTATGGTGGACATTAACAAAGGTATGCAACATATACTCCAATGTACAATTTTCACATTTGGTTTGTCCATCAGTTTAAGGATGATAGGCCATAGACAAAGCAAGCTTGGTGTCGAGTATCTGGAAGAGTGCTTGCCAAAACTTCTCGATAAATCAAGGATCATGGTCGGAGATGAGTACACGTGGCATCCCATGATGCTTGAAGACATTGTTGAAATAGATTTGCGTTAAGGTTGGAGCATCCACAATATCACAAGTTGGTGCCAAGTGGATTTGCTTACTAAGCTTATCCACAAACACCATGATTGCAATGTGTCCTTGTTTTGTCTTTGGCACGGATGTGATGAGTTCCAAGCTCACATGCTCCCAACAAGCGGATGGAACAAAGAGTGGTTAAAGGAGTCCACTCAGCTTCTGGTTGCTGGCCTTGTTATGTTGGCAACTCTCACACAATCGGACAAATTCTTGAACATCTCATGTCATGTTGGTTCACCACCATTGACGTTGTAGGGTACCCAAGGCCTTGTCTACACCCATGTGACCAACAATGGGTAAATCATGGGCTTCTTGAAGGCGCACAAGTCAAAGATCACCTTTAGCTTGAACATAGATCTGGTCCTCATGGAGTAAAAGGCCCTTTTTGATGGAGAAGGTGTTGTACTCCTTATTGCATGCCCTAAGGCAACCATGTACCATTTGGAAGAAGGGATCTTGGTGTAGAGCTAACTGAAACTCATTTTGGACCTTGGAGTCAACTAACACCGTTGAAATTGCTGCTGTGATGAGAGGAAGAGATTTCAAATCACATCATTGTGATAAAGCATCAAGGATGACATGCAACCAATCTGGTTTGTACTCAATTTTGATGTCATAGAGTTGGAGTTGTTCCTCCCATTGATGATGTTGACTCTTCATGAGTTCGAAGTGTAAGATCTGTAACAATGGTTTGTGATCAATTCGCATGATCACTTGTTTCCCCAAGAGATAATGTCTCCATACTTTGGTGGTGTATACCATTGCAAGTTGTTCTCAATCTCAAGCATAGTAGTTTTGTTTAGCCGTATTGAGTTGGCAAGACATAAAGGCAATGGGATGGAGTCCATTTGGGAATTCTTGTTGCAACATTGCTCCAATTGCAAAGTTAGAAGTATCAAAATCAACCACACAAGGTAAGTGAGGATCATATGGTTGAAGAATGGGTCTTGAAGACACCATATGCTTTAACTTATGGAATTCTTCTTCATGCTTGGTGGTCCACTAGAAGCTCAAGTTCTTACCCAAGAGGTCAATCAATGGTGCAACCACATGAGCATAATAATGGATGAACCATCGGTAAAAATTAGCCAATCCATTGAATGGCCCGTACTTCTATAGCATCCTTCGGGGTAGGCCAATCAGTAATGGCCTTGATTTTCTCTTCTTCCATCTTGATCCTCTCTGATGAGATCTTATGACCCAAGAAGGTAACCTCCTTCTGCCAAAAGGCACACTTCAACTTCTTGCAATAAAATTTCCATTGTCGTAGTTGTCTTAGGACTTCTCGCACATGATTCATGTGTTTTGCCTCTATCTTACTATAAATTAAGATATCTTACTATAAATTAAGATATCATCCAAGAACACCACCGCGGACCAATCCAATAGTCTATCCAACACCTGACGCATCTGATCCATGAAGACTACTAGAGCATTAGTGAGTCCAAAGATAGAACTCTCCACTCAAAATGCCCATACCTTGTATGAAAGGTAGTCTTTTGCAAATCCTCCCTATCAATAGGAATTTTCCAATAGCCGTTGCAAAGGTCCAACTTGGAAAAGTAGTGTGCTTAGTTGATCAAGAAAGTCATCGATCCAAGGCAAGGGATATGCATTCTTCACGGTTTTCTTATTGAGCCCACGGTAATCAATACAAAAACAAAGTCCTACATCCTTCTTTGGAACAAATAGTACCGGTGCTCCCCAAGGAGAGGTACCATGTTGTATGAAGTCCTTCTCCAACACCTTTGTAAGTGTTGCTTACAACTCCTCCAACTCCTTTGGTGAGAGCCGATAGATCGATCTACTCACTAGAGTACTCCCTAGCAATAACTCAATCTTGAAGGGCATACCTCGATCGGAGGGTAATTCCTTTGGTAGATCATCTAGAAACATGACTGTAAACTCTTGAACTATCTGATCAACCATTGCTTGATGAGGCTCTTGGCCCTTGTAACAATATGGAGTTTAGCGACGAAGTCAGTCAGGCTCACGAAGTAGCACATAGGACAAATTAGCCCAGAATATTCCGGAAGTATCTAGGAAGCTTCTTGGGAAGCTTCCCGGTTAGCTTAGCTTGCACCTTAAGTAAGTAGCTTCTAGAAGGAAGCTTCTAGAAGCTTCCAACTAGCTTAGCTTGCACGCCAAGTAGGCGACTTCTAGAAGGAAGCTTCTTGAGAAGCTTCCTAGTTAACTTGGCTTGCACTCTAAGAAAGCGGCTTGAGGAAGCTTCTTGAGAAGCTTCTTAAGTGCCTTGTATGTACCTATAAATACCAAAGCCAAAGCTCATGCTAGATATTCAGAGTTTTCCCTCATTCAAGTGTCCCAATGTGAGCTTCCATTCTCCTATTTCTCTCCTCGGTTTCGGTCTTTTACATAAGTATCAGAGCAGGAATGGGATGGATGGAATTTATGGACCACCAAATCCACTTCCGCCAAACCATTAGGACTTTCATGTCCAGATATTACCAAAGCATCGTTTCACACAGTTCATCACCTCACGCTTTGGGTAGGATTTTCTACATATGATCACCGTGTCAGAGGAACCCTTGATACTTCCAATTGTAACTTATGGAGAACGGTGGACATGTTGTATCTATGTGTTAATCAACTAGATAAATTGAGGGTAGTGGAATAGAGTAGTAGCAATGGCGGCAATACCGGATGTTATCCTTGCAATGCAACAACAAATCGAGCATCTTACTCGATTGTTGGATGAACGAGACCAGCAACGACGAGAACAGATAGACAGAGCGCCAGTTCAAGATGGAGAAGATCGCATTCAATTTCCGAAACCCAAGGTGTTTGAAGGCAAGAATCTTCCAAGCATAGTGGAGAATTTTGTGTTTGACTGTGAACGTTACTTTGAAGCCACCAATCTTCAAGACGAGCGGAAAAAAATTCTCTTGGCTTCTAGCCAGTTGGATGGAGTGGCAAAACTTTGGTGGTGATTCCGAGTAGAAAGAGCTGAACGACAAATTGTTACACCAATTGTTACATGGGCAGAATTCAAGGATGCAATACTTGGTCGATTTTAGACTATAAATGCCACTTGAGCTGCACAAGATAAATTGGCGGAGTTGAGGCAAATTGGCTCAATGAGAAGCTACATCATATAATTTCATAATATCATCATGCAAATTCCAGATATCCAAGAAGGTAAAGTTCTTGATCGATTTATGTAAGGATTGAAGTCACGAACCAGATTGGAGGTGACCATGCGAGAGCCATAGAATGTAGAAGAAGCCATGCAATTGGCTGAGCATTTTGATTCCTTAGTTGCGACAACTTGGTCTCGACCTCGACCTACAAAAAACCCACTAGAACCGGTACCAATGGAGATCCAACAAAGACCACTTGGCACAATAGATAGAGAAAGATTACGACAAAATGGAGGTTGTTTTTATTGTCACCAGTTGGGGCATCGCATTGTTGAATGTCCACTCAAGAATGGACGATCTCGACAAGTTGCCCAAGTGGAGGTTGTGGAGTAGAATGATCAGGGAAACAAGGAATCCCAGTAGGAGATTTTGAGCCGCCTACTGGGAGCTTGATTAGTTCCAATGGGATTGAAGGCTTGACCTATGCAAGTCTGCTTCACTTGCAAGGTATGATATCTAATCGGGGTTGTAGAATTTTGGTTGATTCTGGAAGTTCAGAGAATTGCATGTCTATGCAAGTAGCAAAGGAATTGGGTATTCCTATCAAGCCATTGATTGGAAGTAGTTTGATGATGGCGGATGGTAGAAAGGGTTTTGCATTCCGCACCTTGCATCCTGTTACCTTCAAGATTGGGAAGGAGTATTTGGAGTGTATGAGGTTTGTAGTGGCACCTCTACACTATGATATCATTCTGGGTCTACCTTGGCTTGAATGTCATAAGGTTCAATTTGATTGGACCCGACACCAAATTCAAGTACAACACCAAGGTAGGAATTTCCGATTAGGTTGTCTGGCACCCTGAGTAAGACACCTAAGAACAGTCAATCCCAAGATGGGAAGTTTGTCAAGAAGGTAGCCATAGAGCAAATCTGGAAGGGAGATGAGTCCCAAGATGGGAAGTTTGCCAGGAAGGCAACCATGGAGCAAACTCGGAAGAGAGATGAGTCCCTAGAAGGGAAGTTTGTTAATGAAGCAGCCATATAGCAAGCTTTGGAGGAAGACAAGTCTGTATTTGCGGTGTGGATCAAGCCGATTGCACAAGAACAATCTGAGGAGAGCCAAGTGCCGCATCAAGCAACGGTTGATCAGATAGTTCAAGAGTTTGCAGATGTGTTTCCGAATGATCTGCCAAAGGGATTACCCTCTGATCGAGGTATGCCCTTCAAGATCGAGTTATTGCCAGGGAGTACTCCAGTGAGTAGACCAATCTATCGGCTCTCACCAAAGGAGTTGGAGGAGTTGCGAACAACACTTAGAGAGTTGTTAGAGAAGGATTTCATATGACATAATACCTCTCCTTGGGGAGCACCGGTACTATTTGTTCCAAAGAAGGATGGAGGACTTCGTTTCTGTATTGATTACCGTGGGCTCAATAAGCAAACCGTGAAGAATGCATATCCCTTGCCTCGGATCAATGACTTGCTTGATCAATTAAGTGGAGCACGCTACTTTTCCAAGCTAGATCTTCATAGCGGCTATTGGCAAATTCCTATTGAAGGAGAGGACGTGCAAAAGACTGCCTTTCGCACAAGGTATGGACATTTTGAGTGGAGAGTTCTACCTTTCAGACTCACTAATGCTCCAGCAGTCTTCATGGATTAGATGCATCGGGTGTTGGAGGGGCTATTGGATCAGTCCGTGGTAGTGTTCTTAGATGATATCTTAATCTATAGTAGGACAGAGGCAGAACACATGAATCATGTGCGAGAAGTCCTAAGACGACTACGACAATGGAAATTTTACTACAAGAAGTCAAAGTGTGCTTTTTGGCAGAAGGAGGTTACCTTCTTGGGTCATAAGATCTCATCAGAGGGGATCAAGATGGAAGAAGAGAAGATCAAGGCCATTACTAATTGGCCTACCCCAAAGGATGCTACAAAAGTACAAGCATTCAATGGATTGGCCAGTTTTTACCAACGGTTCATCCACTATTATGCTCACATGGCTGCACCATTGACTGACCTCTTGGGAAAGAACTTGATCTTCCAGTGGACCACCAAGTATGAAGAAGCATTCCAGAAGTTAAAGCATAGGGTGTCTTCAAGACCCATTCTTCAACCATATGATCCTCAACTACCTTGTGTGGTTGATTTTGATGCTTCTAACTTTGCGATTGGAGCTATGTTGCAACAAGAATTTCCAGATGGACTACATCCCATTGCCTTTGTGTCTTGCCAACTAAATACAACTGAAAGAAATTACTCTACTCAATTCAGGAACAACTTGCAATGGTATATGCCACCAAGGTATGGAGGCATTATCTCTTGGGAAAACAAGTGATCATGCAAACTGATCACAAACCATTGTTGCAGACCTTACACTTGGAGCACATGAAGAGTTGGCATCATCGATGGGAAGAGAAACTCCAATTGTTTGACATCAAACTTGAGTACAAACCAGGTCGGTTCCCTGTCATCCCCGATGCTCTATCACGATGACCTGATTTGAAGGATCTTCCTCTCATCACAGCGGCAATTACAACGGTGTCCATTGACCCTAAGGTCCATAATGAGTTTCAATCAGCTCTACAACAAGATCCTTTCTTCCAAATAGTACATGGTCAGCTAACAATAGGTGACAAGGAGTACAACACCTTCTCCTTCAAGGAAGGCCTTCTATTCCATGCGGACCGGATCTATGTTCTAGCCAAAGGTGATCTTTGACTTGTGCGCCTTCAAGAAGCCCATGATTTACCCATTGCTGGTCACATGGGTGTGGACAAGACCTTGGGTACCCTCCAATGTCAATGGTGGTGGTCCAACATGACACGGGATGTTCAAGAATTTGTCCAATCGTATGAGAGCTGCCAATGTAACAAGGCCAGCAACCAAAAGCCGGGTGGACTCCTACAACCGCTTGCCGTTCCATCAACTCGTTGGGAACATGTGAGCTTGGATCTCATCACATCCTTGCCAAAGACAAAACAAGGACACACCGCCATCATGGTGTTTGTGGATAAGCTTAGTAAGCAAATCCACTTGGCACCAACCTGTGATATCATGGATGCTCCAACCTTAGCACAAATCTACTTTGACAATGTCTTCAAGCATCATGGAATGTCATGCGTACTCATCTCTGACCGTGATCTTCACTTTACCGGGAAGTTTTGCCAAGCACTCTTTCAGATACTCGGCACCAAGCTTGCTTTGTCCACGGCCAATTATCCTCAAACTGATGGACAAACTGAACGTGAAAATCGTACATTGGAGGATATGTTGCGTGCTTTTGTCAATGTCCACCGTACCAATTGGGATGAATGTCTTGCCATTGCCGAATTTGCCTACAACAATTCCAAACAGGCAAGCATCGGATTCTCTCCTTTCTTTCTCAATTTTGGCCAAGATCCGCTTGTTCCAGATTCTCTTCTTGCTCCCCCTCCATCTCAGGTTCCTCATACTTCCACCTTCTTGACCACTATATCCCAATCTCTCCAACAAGCCAAGTCTCACCTCCTTGTTGCTCAGAATTGCCAAAAACAATATGCGGACCACCATCATCAAGATCTCACCTTTGAAGTCGGTGATAAAGTCATGCTATCCTCTAGTAACCTCCCTCTCTCACTTGATACCCAAGTTTGTAAACTTGCCCCTAATTGGATAGGACCCTTTGATATCACCCAAATTGTCTCTCCTGTTGCTTATCATCTTGCCTTGCCTTGTCACATGCGTATCCATCCTGTCTTTCATGTTTCCATGTTGAAACCCTTTGTTCCTAACCCCTCTTCCTTTTCCTCTTGAGTCCAACCTCCCCCTCTTCCTATCCCTATCAATGATCATGAGGAGTATGAAGTTGATCGTATCCTTGCGCGTTGCCATATTCAACGAGGCCGTCACCAACATACGGAGTACAAGGTCCTTTGGAAAGGGTATCCCCTTCATGATGACACCTGGGAACCTCTTTCTCACCTCCACAATGCATAGACGGCCATCCAGGAATTCGAAGCTTCATTGGCGACGAGGATGTCACCAACTAGCGGCGGGGGAATATGTAACAATATGGAGTTTAGCGACAAAGTCAGTCAGGCTCACGAAGTAGCACATAGGACAAATTAGCCCAGAATATTCCGGAAGCATCTAGGAAGCTTCTTGGGAAGCTTCCCAGTTAGCTTAGCTTGCATCTTAAGTAAGTAGCTTCTAGAAGGAAGCTTCTAGAAGCTTCCAACTAGCTTAGCTTGCACGCCAAGTAGGCGGCTTCTAGAAGGAAACTTCTTGAGAAGCTTCTCAAGGGCCTTGTATGTACCTATAAATACCAAGGCCAAAGCTCATGCTAGGCATTCAGAGTTTTCCCTCATTCAAGTGTCTCAATGTGAGCTTCCATTCTCCTATTTCTCTCCTCGGTTTTGGTCTTTTACAGCCCTCCTTTGATTGTTCTTGTATAATCGACTTGATCCACACCACGAATACAGACTTATGTTCCTCCAAAGCTTGCTCTATGGCTGCTTTACTAACCAACTTCCCTTCTAGGGACTCATCTCTCTTCCAAGCTTGCTCCATGGTTGTCTTCTTGGCAAACTTCCCATCTTGGGACTCCACTTCCTTCAAACTTTGCTCTATGGCTGCCTTCTTGACAAACTTCCCATCTTGGGACTGATTATTCTTAGGTGTCTTACTCAAAGGTGCTAGACACCTAATCGGAAATTCCTACCTTGGTGTTGTATTTGAATTTGGCATCGGGTCCAATTGAATTAAACCTTATGAAGTTCAAGCCAAGTGTAATAATCCAAGGACAAGAGAAGAGAGAAAACATATATTACACACTCAACATTCGGTGCCCCAGAGGAGCACCTTCTCTTTATTATATAGACAAAGAGGATCTCCTCCAAGGAAACTCCACCATAGGATTAGGCACACAGATAGGTGACATATTAGCAATCTCCACCCTTGGATTACTTACTTGGATGGGTGACATGTTGGTCTAGGTCCTATCTGGTTGGTCAAACAAGCTTTGACTGGAGAGAATCTTTTAGGGAATCTTCCTATAGGAGTCTCAGAATCATGTAAGGTACCATTGGAAAGCTCTTGACTAGACAAACCAAGGGGAAGAAAGGCCATTCTTTTCTCCATTAGGAATGAAGTTGCACAATTTTGAGGCCTAATTCATCCGTTTAGGCCTCCGAAATTGCTTTCAAAGATTTCAGGCATATTTCAGTTCCTACTCTATTAGTAGAAGTCCCTTTTTGGTGATACTTATTTCTGATATATTTAGTCCATCATGTGTAACATCTTTCCAAATGTTACCAAACCAATTCTCGCCTTTAAATCATATGTCTAGCTATTGGTTCTAAGGTTCTCAAGTCTATTTTGATTTTTGCTCTATTAGTAGAAGTACTCTTTTGGTGATACTTCTATCTGATCTATTACAACCATCATATATAACATCATTCTAGATGTTACCAAACCAAATTTCACATCTAGATCATATGGCTAGCTCTTGGTATTACAGACCTCTCTCCTTTTAAGACGCAACGTCCTCATTGCGCAAACATTTGAGCAACAAATGTTGCTCAAATGTTTGCACCAACATCGGTGCATGTGTCAAATTGGCAATGGGCTCCCATGTTGCTTCATAGAGGAGGTAACCTTTCCACTATACTAGATAGTCCACCCATGGATGGCGAGTATCATGTATACATTTTTGGAGAATACGCTCTACTTCATATTCCTCTATGCCATCAATGAGTATCGGACTGTGAGCCGGCCTGTCTCTCACTCAGGATGAACCTCTGATGGCTATTATGGTAGCGCACCATGGACTAAGAAGGCAAGGAACCCTAACTCCATCATACTCCTCCAAGGCTAACACTCCAAGACTCAAGACATTGCTCACTAGAGAACTCAATGACAGAGAGAGATAGTTGCAAATGAAAGGATGATGAGTACCTCCTCACCCCTTGTTTATATACTTGTGAAATAGTTACGTACCAAAGTTACTAATTACCGTAGTAACTCAAGTTACTAGACTAAAAGTCAAGTAAAGTCAAAAAGTAGAAAGGAATATCCATTCACATGGGCATATTCCCCTTATCTTGACCCAACCACTAAAGCAAGGATTCCTTCACATGGGCTATCCTTGGACTAAAGAAGAATCCAAAACAAAAAGGCTTGCGGGCCCAAGAGTTTCTCAACTCTTTCCCCAAAGCCAAACACCTAGGAATAATACCAAGTCAACACACTAAAATCCAAAATAGTGGTGCTCATCTTTTCTACTTCCTCTAAAGTAAGGTCCCATCTATCTTAGCTATGACTAACTTTAGCTAACCATGACTAATATAGAACCATCCTTTATCTCTATATAAATAATATCTCTTAAGTACTTGTAATACCAAGCTAAATATCACAATACCACACACATGCACAAATGGGTGTTACAGGACAAGGTCGAATGTCTTGGGTGGAATGACCCTAGCTTGATTGGGAGCATATCTGCATAGTAGGGAAACATGGAACACTGGATGGATCTTCATGTGTGGTGGTAGCTCAAGGTGATAGGTCATAGCACCGACGTGACAAAGAATCGAGAAAGGCCTAATAAAACAAGGTTTGAGCTAACGAGGTCCAACTAATATGAGGTTGGTTGTTGATAGCCACACTTGATCCCCAACATTGAACTCCATGTGCCTATGGTGTGCATCAGCATACTACTTTTGTCAATTTTGTGCAATTTGTAATCTGTACTTGGCACTCTCCACACCGTGTTGGATTCTCAAAACAAATATGTTGACTGCATCAACCTTGGTAGCCATTAAATGGATCTTCATCAAGCTAGAAGGTGTGAAAGGATGCTCACTATACATAAGGAAGAATGGAGTGACCTGGGTGGATGTATTCACTAAATTGTTGTAAGCAAATTCCACCAACGGAAGTAGGGTGTCCCACCTCTCTTGCTCTTCTAAGGTGAAGTCGTGTAACATGTCTTCAATCATGTGATTAGCCTGCTCTGTTTGGCCATCTATTTGTGGGTATAAGCTGTGGACCTGGCCAACTTGGTTTTGAAGAAACCAAAGAATGTTTGCCAAAATAAACTAGTGAATTAAGTGCTTCTATCAGTGATAAGTACTCTAGACAAGCCATGGTGAGAGAAGATTGCATCTAAGTATAATTGAGCTAGTTGTGGAGCGGTCACATCCTTGGTGGTAGGGCGTACATGAATCATTTTGTTGAGCCGGTCCACACAGATCACGATGGAGTCAAACCTTTGAGGTGGTCTTGGGTAATTCACAGACGAGATCCATACTCACTTGTTCCTAACGTTGGGTAGGTGTGGGGACAGGTTGAAGGAGCCCTGTAGAAGCTTGATTAGAAGCTTTGTTCTGATGACAAAATAGGCAGCTATGAACATAGTCCATCATATTGTTCCTCATCTTGGGCCAATAGTAATGGCGTTGGACTGCATCCAAGGTCTTGTCCATTCCGACATGACCTGCAATGGCCAAATCATGACATTCCGCTAGAATGGTGGTGCATAATTCTGGGACATTTGGGATCCATAATATGCCATCACAAAAGGTGAGTCCTTGGGTGCTAGTGACGCCTTTGGATGATTGCGTTTCTACAATTTGTGAATTAGTTTTTATAGCAACCAAAATCTTTGGCCAAAATTCAGGGTAATCTTAACCTCTACCACCAAGTTGTTTGCCATTGGCATGTGGGTGAATGCATCTGCAAGTTACTTCTTACCTCCCATGTAGGTGATTGACATGTTGAAGCATTGTTGCCACTCCGTCCACCAAATCTGGCAATGAGATAGATCCTTCTACGTCTCAAGGTAGACTAGAGGTTTGTGGTCTGTCTCTACTACAAATGCCTTGTCGCCCAGATAGTGCTTCCAATGCTTGGTTGCCAAAACAATGGCTAGCTCTTCTCATTCCGTGGTGTGGTAGTTGTGCTCTACTGGTAACAACTTTTGAGAGAAATATGCAATTGGATTCCATCCGTCATGCCACTCTTGTTGTAGGACTGCTCTTATTGCTACGCTTGATGCATCTATAGCCAACTTGATTGGTCATTTTGGATCATACCACTTCAAGATTGGGGCATGTAGCAAGGCGGCTTTCAATTCTTGAAAGGCCAACTCTTGTGTGTTTCTCCATGTCCACTTCTTCTCCTTGCCAAGTAGTGCCGTTAAAGGTTGTGCAACCTTGGAGAAGTCCTTGACAAATCTATGATAGAATCCCGTCAACCCCAAGAAGCTCTTGAGTTGAGTCTGATCTTCTAAGGCACGCCATTTTTAATGACCTCTATTTTATCTATCAATACTTGAATGCCTTCTGTACTTACTTTATGCCCCAAGTAGTCTACGTCAGACTTGCCAAACTCACACTTTGAGATTTTGTCTTAGAATCTAGAAGACCTCTCGTAGATGTTATTTGTGTTCCGCCATTGTGCTACTGTATACTAAGATATCATCCAAGAAGACAATAATACACTTATTCAAGTATGGATGAAATATGTCATTCATTAAACTCATGAAAGTGGCAGGTGCATTGGTGAGGCCAAAAGGCATCACAAGATACTCGAAGTGGCCATACTTGGTTCGAAAGGCAATTTTGTACACATCCTCCTCTGCAATTTGGATTTGATTGTAACCACTTTGCAAGTCCAATTTGGTGAAGTCTCTTGCTCTATGGAGTTGATCAAATAGGTCATCTCTGCAAGGTAAGGGGTATTTTTTCTTCACTATTTGCTAATTGAGACCTCGATAGTCAATGCACATGCGTATTGTACCATCCTTCTTCTTCACAAACAAGACAAGAGACCCATATGGTGATATGCTAGGTTGGATGAACCCCTTTTGCAGCATCTCCTCAATTTGAGTCTTACACACCTCCAACTCATGAGGTGATAGGCGATATGGGGCCTTACAAGGAGGTGTCTTCCCCAAGAGAGTCTCAATTTTATGATCTACTCTCCTTTTTGGTGGTAATCCTGAGGGTAGATCATTGGGAAAGACATCTTGAAATTCATCCACCACAGCCTTCAATTTCTCAGGAACTTGTCCATTGAGTTGTGCACTCTGGACTTCTCTTATTAGACCCATGAAACATCTATCGGTCTTATAGACAATTGTCGTTCCTATGACATTTAAAGGTAGATCCTGCCTAGGTTATTTTTCTTTAACCCCAATGATTGACCATTAGTGGGTTCTCACTACTTTTTTCCTCCAATCTACCATAGGGTTGTAATGCTCCATCCATGGCATGCCTAAGATTGCATCATAACGAGCTAATTGTATCACTCGCCACTCAATTGCTTCCTAATATTCTCCTACAGAGAGTGTTACTCGTCTAGGTAATGATTCAATCCTCTCTGTTTGCCCATTAGGCAACTCTACTTCTTCACTCCTATCTCTCTCTAGATCCATTCTAAATCTTATTGCAATAGAGCGAGATAAGAAATTCTTTGTTGCTCCCGGATTGATTAATACTCTCACTTGATTGCCTTCTAGGACTCCATTCACAACAATCAACTGTGAGGTCACCTTTTGGGATCTTTGCACATTAGTCTTGTTCCTCCCCTTGCTTCTCTTCTTCCTTATTGAGCCAGTAAGGCCGCGAGGTACATTTTTTGGCAATCTTTGTTTTCCAAAGTGATTTCCACCTCCTCCTCTTCAATGCGCCTCTCCATGTTGTTCAAAGATTGCCTGTACAAAGGCCGAGGGCCTCTAGGGAAACGAGTGCAACAATTGGTAGATAAGTGCCCAATACAGTCACAATTGTAACAACTGCATTGTTCTCCTTGAGTTCCTTCTCCTTGTGGGACTCCATCTCTTTGTTCTTCTACCCGTCTACGCTCCCCTTGAAGTGGTTGTGCTCCTTGATCTCAAATTTGAAGGTTGCCCAATTCCATTGGTATTGGTCCACCCATGTGTGACATTTCTGCCCAATAATGTTGAAGTAGAACTACTCCTTCACCTCCACCTAATGCTCTTGCTATTCTTTGCGCACAAGCAATGGCTTCAAATACCATGCAAGGATTTTGCACCATGACTTCTTGGCAAATCCGCTCCTTTAACCCTTGTTTGAAATTGTCAAGAACCTCTGTTGGACTCATGTCTGTTATTGCGACTTGTATATCCAGAAATACCTCCACATACTCTTGTATGCTATTCTTTTGTCTCAATCCCCATAGTCGGGTTCGAGTCATTTGCAAAAAATTCACTGATTGGAAATTCTTTAGTAATCCTTCTTGCATTGTTGTCCACGTGACCTCCCTGCTCTCTACCAACATAGATCGTTCCCAAGCATCATACCATGTGAGGGCTTTATTGGTCAAGTACTCACATGCAAACACACCTGCAGCATGCTCTGTGATCTTTGTTGAGAACAATTGGAAATATCAATTCATTCTCAAGATCCAATTTTCCACTACTCCCATCACACGCTGCCCCTTGTAAGGCTTGATATTGTAGGTCTTCTTCATCCGGAGTAGTAATGTGGCTTCATCGTTGATAGGGTTCATATGCATAGGTGCCTCTCCAAGTACTTCAATTGTAGGTATTGGGTTTTGAGATGGCTCTTCTTCTTGCATAGCTTGATTGTTCTTGAGGATTTGCACTCAACTTTATAATTTCTCCATGGTCATCTTAATCTCTCAAAATTCATTCCACATCCCTTGCATTCCTTGCACCAGCTCTTGCAATTGCGGATCCATGGTTCCTGCAACACCCAGTTGCTAATGTCTACTTTGATACAGGGTCAATATGATCACTCTAGAAGGCATACAAACTATCAAAACTACCATTGGGACCTCTGAAGCTATCACTTGTTGATAATACTCCTTGCCAAAATTCCTAACCACAAAATCTCTAAACATCACTTTTGGTCTCACTACATAACGGATTTCTACTTGAGTGTTGAAAGGGAGAGGATTTGGGACATTCACATCCATATTATCATAATAGAATGTAGATTTTCAAATCCCACTCTCTGTCATATATCACCATAAGTAGAATCACCATGTTTGGTGAGTTCATCACCCTATCCATGAATTCTGAGCCAAAGTGCTAAACTAGCGATACACTCATTTACTCACGTTGGATATACATAACCTTGACGTGGAATGGATTTGGGAATGGAAAGCTAGGTGTATGAAATTTTCCTCCCAATGTATCCATCCCGTCCGCTCTCTAAAGTCCTTCCTAAGTCTAGCAATTACTCTATGTTCTCCACCTCAAATTACTCAGTTTCAATAGTTTGTGCTCTTCCAAGAAGGGTGATCCACTCTCTTGGACTAAGACACTTGCTCTGATACCATTGTAATACTCCGAGGACAAGATAAGAGAGAAAACACAAATTACACACTCAACATTTGGTGCCTTAGAGGAGCACCTTCTCTTTATTATATAAACAAAGAGGATCTCCTCCAAGGAAACTCCACCATAGGATTAAGCACACCGATAGATGACATGTCAACAAGCTCCACCCTTGGATTACTTACTTAGATGGGTGACATGTCGGTCTAGGTCCTATCTGGTTGGTCAAACAAGCTTTGATTGGAGAGAATCTTTTAGAGAATCTTCTTACAAGAGTCTTAGAATCGTGTAAGGTACCATTGGAAAGATCTTGACAAGAGAAACCAAGGGGAAGAAAGTCCCACTTTTCCTACTTTGGGGGAGGATTTGCACATTTACAAGGCCTAATTCATCCGTTTAGGCCTCCAAAATTGCCTTCAAAGATTTTAGGCATATTTTGGTTCCTACTCTATTAGTAGAAGTTCCCTTTTGGTGATACCTCTTTCTGATCATTAAGTCCATCATGTGTTACATCCTTCTAGATGTTACCAAACCAATTCCCACCTTTAAATCATATGTCTAGCTATTGGTTCTAAGGTTCTCAAGTCTATTTTGGTTTCTACCTATTAGTAGAAGTACTCTTTTGGTGATACTTCTATCTGATCTATTTTGACCATCATGTATAACATCATTCTAGATGTTACTAAATCAAATTTCACATCTAGATCATATGGCTAGCTCTTGGTATTACACCAAGGTAGACCCAGAATGATATCATAGTGTAGAGGTTCCACTATAAACCTAATACACTCCAAATACTCCTTCCCAATCTTGAAGGTAACAAGATGCAAAGTGCAGAATGCAAAACCCTTTCTACCATCTGCCATCATCAAACTACTTCCAATCATTGGCTTGATAGAAATATCCAATTTCTTTGCTACTTGCATAGACATGCAATTCTCTGAATTTCCAAAATCAACCATAATCCTACAACTCTAATTAGATATCGTACCTTGCAAGTGAAGCAAACTTGCATAGGTTGAGCCTTCAATCCCATTGGAACTAATCAAGCTCCCAGTAGATGGCTCAAAATCTCCTACTGGGATTCTTTGTTTCCTTGATCATTTGGTTCCACAAACTCTATCTGGGCAACTTGTCGAGGTCGCCCATTCCTAAGTGGACATTTAGCAATGTGATGTACAACTTGGTGACAATAAAAATAGCCTCCATTTTGTTGCAATCTTTCTCTATCTATTGCACTAAGTGCACTCCGTTGGATAGCATCAATCTCCATTGGTGTTGGTTCTTCCACCTATGCGTATTGTACTGGTAAGCTTGGTGTAAGTCGAGGTCAAGACCAAGTTATCGCAACCAAGGAATCAAAGCTCTCAACCAATTGCATGGCTTCTTCTATGTTTTGTGGTTCTCGCATGGTCACCTCCAATTTGGTTTGTGATTTTAATCCCCACACAAATTGATCTAGAACTTCTCCTTCTTGAATATCTAGAATTTGCATGATAATGTTCTGAAATTGTATGATGTAGCCTCTTATTAAGCCAATCTGCTTCAACTTTGCCAATTTATCTTGTGTGGCTTAGGTGGCATTTATAGTTTGAAATTGACCAAGTATTGCATCCTTGAATTGTGTCCATGTCAAGATTGGTGCAACAATCTGTCGTTCAGCTCGCTCCACTCGGAATTGCCACCAAAGTTTTGCCACACCATCCAATTAGCTAGAAGCCAAGAGAATCTGTTTCTGTTCATCTTGAAGATTGGTGGCTTTTGTAATACTCCGAGGACAAGAGAAGAGAGAAAACACAAATTGCACACTCAAACATTTGATGCCCCAAGGGAGCACCTTCTCTTTATTATATAGACAAAGAGGATCTCCTCCAAGGAAGCTCCACCATAGGATTAGGGACACAGATAGGTGACATGTCAGCAAGCTCCACCCTTGGATTACTTACTTGGATGGGTGACCTGTCTGGTCTAGGTCCTATCTGGTTGGTCAAACAAGCTTTGACTAGAGGGAATCTTTTAGGGAATCTTCCTGTAGGAATCTCAGAATCACGTAAGGTACCATTGGAAAACTCTCAACGAGACAAAGCAATGAGGAGGGAAGGCCAACCTTTTCTCCATTGGAGGGGAATATACACATTTTCGAGGCCTAATTCATCCGTTTAGGCCTCCGAAATTGCCTTCAAAGATTTTAGGCATATTTTGGTTCCTACTCTATTAGTAGAAGTCCTCTTTTGGTGATACATCTTTTTGATCTATTTAGTCCATCATGTGTAACATCCTTCAAGATGTTACCAAACCAATTCTCACCTTTAAATCATATGTCTAGCTATTGGTTCTAAGGTTCTCAAGTCTATTTTGGTTTCTACCTATTAGTAGAAGTACTCTTTTGGTGATACTTCTATCTGATCTATTTTGACCATCATGTATAACATCATTCTAGATGTTACCAAACCAAATTTCACATCTAGATCATATGGCTAACCCTTGGTATTACAGACCTCCCTCCTTTTAAGACGCAATGTCCTTGTTGTGCAATTGTTGCTCAAATGCTTGCACCAACACCGGTGCATGTGCCAAATTGGCAGCGGGTTCCCAGGTTGCTTCATAGAGGGGGTAACCTTTCCATTGTACTAGATATTCCACCCGAGGATGGCGAGTACCACGCATGCACTTTTGGAGAATCTACTCCACTTCATATTCCTTTGTGCCATCAATGACTGTCAAACAAGGTCGAATGTCCTGTGTGGAAGTACCTTGGCCTGATCGGGGAGCATATTTGCGTAATAGGGAGACATGGAACACTAGATGGATCTTCATGTGTGGTGGTAGCTCAAGGTGATAGGCCACTGCGACAAAGAATCAAGAAAGGCCCAATAAAATGAGGTCTGAGCTTACGAGATCCAACTAATGTGAGGTTGGCTGTTGATAGGCACACTTGATCCCCAACATTGAACTACATGTGCCTACGGTGTGCATCAGCATACTACTTTTGTTGATTTTGCGCAATCTGTAACCTGTGCTTGGCGCTCTCCACACCTTGTTGGATTCTAGAAACAAATGTGTTGATTGCAGCAACCTTGGTAGTCACTGGATGGATCTTCATCAAGCTAGAAGGTGTGAAGGGATGCTCACCATACATGAGGAAGAACGGAGTGACCTGGGTGGAGGCATTCATTGAATTGTTGTAAGCGAATTCCACCATTGGTAGTAGGGTGTCCCACCTCTCTTGCTCTTCTAAGGTGAAGCCGCGTAACATGTCTTCAATCGCACGATTAGCCCGCTCTGTTTGGCCATCTGTTTGTGGGTGGTAAGCTATAGACATGGCCAACTTGGTTTTGAAGAAACCAAAGAGTGTTTGCTAAAACAAACTGGTGAATTGGGTGCCTCTATTGGTGATGAGTACTCTAGACAAGCCATGGTGAGCAAAGACTGCATCTAAGTATAGTTGAGCTAGTTGTGGAGCGGTCACCTCCTTGGTGGTAGGGCATACATGAATCATTTTGCTGAGCCGGTCCATGAAAACCACAATGGAGTCAAACCCTGAGGTGGTCTTGGGTAATTCACAAACGAGATCCATACTCACTTGTTCTCAACGTTGGGTAGGAGTGGGGAGAGGTTGAAGGAGCCCTGCAGGAGCTTGATTAGAAGCTTTGTTCTTTTGACAAAGTAGGAAGCTACGCACATAGTCCATCACGTCGTTGCTCATCTTGGGCCAATAGTAATGGCGCTTGACTACCTCCAAGGTCTTGTCCACTCCGACATGAGCTGCAATGGCCGAATCATGACATTTCGCTAGAATGGTGGTGCGTAATTCTGGGACATTTGGGATCCACAATCGGCCCTCCCAAAAGGTGAGTCCTTGGGTGATGGTGACACCTTTGGACGATTGCGCTTCTACAATCTGTGGATCAGCTTTTGTAGCAGCTAGAATCTCTTGCCAAAATTCAGGGTTAATCTTAACCTTTGCCACCAAGTTGTTGGTCATTGGCATGCGGGTGAATGCATCTGCAAGTTACTTCTTACCTTCCACATAGGTGATTGTCATCTTAAAGCATTGTCGCCACTTTGTCCACCAAATTTGGCGACGAGATAGATCCTTCTGCGTCTTGAGGTAGACTAGAGGTTTGTGGTCTGTCTCTACTACAAATGCCTTCTCGCCCAAGTAGTGCTTCCAATGCTTGGTTGCTAGAGCGATGGCCAGCTCTTCTCGTTCTGTGGTGTGGTAGTTGTGCTCTGCCAGTAACAACTTTCAAGAGAAATATGCAATTGGATGCCATCCTTCATGCCACTCTTGTTGTAGGACTGCTCCTATTGCTACGCTTGATGCATCCGTAGCCAACTTGATTGGACGCTTTGGGTCATACCACTTCAAGATTGGTGCATGTAGCAAGGCGGCTCTCAATTCTTGAAAGGCCAACTCTTGTGCACTTCCCCATGTCCACTTCTTCCCCTTGCCAAGTAGTGCCATTAAAGGTTGTGCAACCTTGGAGAAGTCCTTGACAAATCTACGTAGAATCCTGTCAACCCCAAGAAGCTCTTAAGTTGAGTCTGATCTTCTGGGGCACTCCATTTTTGAATGACCTCTATTTTATCTGTCAATACTTGAATGCCCTTTGCACTTACTCTATGCCCTAAGTAGTCTACTTCAGACTTGCCAAACTCACACTTTGAGATTTTGGCATACAACTAATTTTGTCTTAGAATCTGGAGGACCTCTCGTAGATGTTGTTTGTGTTCTATCATTGTGCTACTATATACTAAGATATCATCCAAGAAGACGATAACAGACTTATCCAAGTATGGACAAAATATGTCATTCATTAGGCTCATGAAAGTGGCAGGCGCATTGGTGAAGCCAAAAGGCATCACAAGATACTCAAAGTGGCCATACTTGGTTCAAAAGGCAGTTTTGTACACATCCTCCTCTACAATTTGGATTTGATTGTAACCACTCCGCAAGTCCAGTTTGGTGAAGTATCTTGCTCCATGGAGTTGATCAAACAGGTCATCCATGCGAGGTAAGGGGTATTTGTTCTTCACTGTTTGCTGATTGAGACCCCGATAGTCAATGCACATGCGCATTGTACCATCCTTCTTCTTCACAAACAAGACAGGGGCCCCATATGGTGATATGCTAGGTTGGATGAACCCTTTCTGTAGCATCTCCTCAATTTGAGTCTTACACTCCTCCAACTCATGAGGTGATAGGCGATATGGGGCCTTACAAGGAGGTGTCTTCCCCGGGAGTGTCTCTATTTTGTGATCTACTCGCCTTTTAGGTGGTAATCCTGAGAGTAGATCATCGGGAAAGACATCTTGAAACTCATCCACCACATCCTTCAATTTCTCAGGAATTTTTCCAACAAGTTGTGCACTCTGGACTTCTCTTATTAGACCCATAAAACATCTATCTGTCTTACAGAAGTTGTCGTCCCTACAACATATAGAGGCAATTTCTACCTGTGTGGTTTTTCTTTAACCTCAATGATTGACCATTGGTGGGTTCTCACTACTTTCTTCCTCCAATCCACCATTGGGTTGTACTGCTCCATCCATGGCATGCCTAAAATTGCATCATAACGGGCTAATTGTATCACTCGCCACTCAATTGCTTCCTGATATTCTCCTACATAGAGGGTTACCCGTCTAGATAATGATTCAATCCTCTCTGTTTGCCCATTTGGTAACTCTACTTCTTCACTTCCATCTCTCTCTGGATCCATTCCCAAGCTTATTGCAACAAAGCAAGACAAGAAATTCTTTGTTGCTCCCAGATCTATTAATACTCTCACTTGATTACCTTCTAGGATTCCATTCACGACAATCAATTGTGAGGTTGCCTTTCGGGATCTTTGCGCATTATTCTTCTTCCTTCCCTCGCTTCTCTGCTTCCTTATTGAGCCAGTAAGGCCGTAAGGTACATTTACTGGCAATCTTTGTTTTCCAAAGTGGTTTCCACCTCCTCCTCTTCAATGTGCCTCTCCATGTTGTTCAAAGATCGCTTGTACAAAGGCCGAGGGCCTCTAAGGAAACGAGTGCAACAATTGGTAGATATGTGCCCAATACAGCTACAATTGTAACAATGGTGTTGTTCTCCTCGAGTCCTTCCTCCTTGTGGGACTCCATCTCTTTGTTCTTCTACCCGTCCTCGCTCCCCTTGAAGCGGCCGTGCTCTTCGATCCCGGAATCGAAGGTTGCTCAATTCCATCGGTACTGGTCCACCCATGTGTGGCATTTCTACCCGATAATGTTGAGGTGGAACTACTCCTTCACCTCCACCTAATGCTCCGGCTATTCTCTGCGCACAAGCAATAGCTTCAAATACCATGCGAGGGTTTTGCACCATGACTTCTTGGCGAATCCGCTCTTTCAACCCTCATTTGAAATTGTCGAGAGCCTCTGTTGGACTCATGTTGGTAATTGCGACTTGTAGATCCAGAAATGCCTCCACATACTCTTGTACGCTATTCTTCTGTCTTAATCCCCATAGTCGGGTTTGAGCCATCTGCACAGAATCCACCAATTGGAAATTCTTCAGTAGTCCTTCTTGCATTGCTGTCCATGTGACCTCCCTTCTCTTTGCCAGCATAGATCATTCCCAAGCATCATACCATGTGAGGGCTTTATTGGTCAAGTACCCGCATGCAAACACGCTTGCAGCATGCTCTATGATCTCTGTTGAGAACAATCAAAAATATCGATTCATTCTCGAGATCCAATTCTCTACTACTCCCATCGTATGTTGCTCCTTGTAAGGCTCAATGTTGCAAGTCTTCTTCATTTGGAGTAGCAATGTGGCTTCATCGTTGATAGGGTTCGTAGGCACGGGTGCCTCTCCAAGTACTGCAGTCGCAGGTACTGGATTTTGAGACGGCTCTTCTTCTTGCATGGCTTGATTGTTCCTGAGGATCTGCACTTGACTTTGTAATGTCTTCATGGTCATCTTAATCTCTTGAAATTCATTCAACATCCCTTGCATTCCTTGCACCAGCTCTTGCAACTGCGGATCCATGGTTCCTGCAACACCCAATTGCTAACATCTACTTCAATACAGAGTCAATATAATCACTCTGGAAGGCGCACAAACTATCAAAACTACCATTGGGACCTCAGAAGCTATCACTCGTTGATAATACTCCTCACCAAAATTCCTAACCACAAAATCTCTAAACATCACCTTCGGCCTCACTACATAACGGATTTCTACTTGAGTGTTGAAAGGGAGAGGATTTGGGACATTCATATCCATATTATCATAATAGAATGTAGATCATAGAATCCCACTCTCTGTCATATATCACCACAGGTAGAATCACCGGGTTTGGTGAGTTCATCACTCTGTCCATGAATTCCGCACCAAAGTGATAAACTAGCGATACTCTCATCTGCTCACGCTAGATGTACATAACCTTGATGTGGAATGGGTTTGAAAATGGAAAGCTAGGTGTGGGAAATTGTCCCCCCGGCGCATCCATCCCATATGCTCTCTAAAGTCCTTCCTAAGTCTAGCGATTACTCTATGTTCTCCACCTCAAATTACTCAGTTTCAATAGTTCGTGCTATTCCAAGAGGGGTGATCCACTCTCTTGGACTAGAACACTCGCTCTGATACCATTGTAATACTCCAAGGACAAGAGAAGAGAGAAAACACAGATTGTACACTCAAACATTCGATGCCCCAAGGGAGCACCTTCTCTTTATTATATAGACAAAGAGGATCTCCTCCAAGGAAGCTCCACCATAGGATTAAGGACACAGATAGGTGACATGTCAGCAAGCTCCACCCTTGGATTACTTACTTGGATGGGTGACCTGTCTGGTCTAGGTTCTATCTGGTTGGTCAAACAAGCTTTGACCAGAGGGAATCTTTTAGGGAATCTTCCTGTAGGAATCTCAGAATCACGTGAGTAAGGTACCGTTGGAAAGCTCTCAATGAGACAAAGCAAGGAGGAGGGAAGGCCAACCTTTTCTCTCTTGGGGGGGGAATCCATACATTTTCAAGGCCTAATTCATCCGTTTAGGCCTCCGAAATTGCCTTCAAAGATTTCAGGCATATTTTGGTTCCTACTCTATTAGTAGAAGTCCTCTTTTGGTGATACCTCTTTTTGATCTGTTTAGTCCATCATGTGTAATATCCTTCCAGATGTTACCAAACCAATTCTCACCTTTAAATCATATGTCTAGTTATTGGTTCTAAGGTTCTCAAGTCTATTTCGGTTTCTACCTATTAGTAAAAGTACTCTTTTGGTTATACTTCTATCTGATCTATTTTGACCATCATGTATAACATCATTCTAGATGTTACCAAACCGAATTTCACATCTAGATCATATGGCTAACCCTTGGTATTACACTTCAAAGTAATGTTTGCAATCAAACACAAAATTCTCCACTGTGCCCAAAAGATTCTTGAATTCAAACACCTTGGGTTTTGGAAATCAAATACAATCTTCTCCATCTTGGACTGGCACCGTCTCTATATTCTCATGTTGTAGTTGTTATTGGTCTCATTTATCCAATAATCAAGTAAGGTGCTCAATTTATTGCTGCATTGCAAGGATAACATCCGATATTGCCGCCATAACTACTACTCCCAATTTATCTAATTGATTAACACATAGTTATAGCACATCCACTTTTCTCTATAAGTGACAACCGGAAGTATCAAGGGTTCCTCAAACAATGTGATCATATGTAGAAAATCATACCCAAAGTGTGAGGAGATGAATTGTGTGAAGTGGTGCTTGGGTAATATATGGACATGAAAATTCTAATGGTTTGGTGGAAGTGGATTTGGTGGTCCATAAATTCCATCCATCCCATTCTTGCTTTGATACCAATGTAAAAGACCAAGACCGGGGAGAAAAATAGGAGAATGGAAACTCACATTGGGACACTTGAATGTGAGAAAACTCCAAATGCCTAGCATGTGCTTTGGCTTTGGTATTTATACATAGCATACAAGGCACTTGAGAAGCTTCTCAAGAAGCTTCCTCAAGCCGCTTTCTTAGAATGGAAGGCAAGTCAACTAGGAAGCTTCTCAAGAAGTTTCCTCAAACCGCTTTCTTAGAATGGAACCCAAGTCAACTAGGAAGCTTCTCAAGAAGCTTCCTTCTAGAAGCCACCTACTTGGCATGCAAGCTAAGCTAGTTGGAAGCTTCTAGAAGCTTCCTTTTAGAAGCTACTTACTTGAGGTGCAAGCTAAACTAGCTAAGAAGCTTCTTAGATACTTCTAGAATATTCTAGGCTAATTTGTCTTATGTGCTACTTCGTAAGCCCGACTAACTTCATTGCTAAACTCCATATTGTTACAACTTGGTTCATGTTGGTTATTGCAACTTGTAGATCAAGAAAGACCTCCTCATACTCTTGTATGTTATTCTTCTACCTCAATGCCTAAAGTCAGGTTCAGGCCATTTGCACTAAATCCACAGACTAGAAATCCTTCAACATTCCTTCTTGCATTGTTGTCAATGTGACCTCTCTTCCTTCTGCCAACCTTGATCATTCCCAAGCATCATACCATGTGAGGGCTTTATCGATCAAGTACCTACATGCAAACATGGCTATAGATTGTTTAGTGATCTCCATTGAAAACAATATGAAGTATCAATTCATCCTTGAAATACAATTCTCCACTACTCCCATAGAACATTGCACTTTGTAGTGCTAAATGTTGCAAGTCTTCTTCATCCATAGTAGCAATGTGGCTTCATTGTTGACCAAGTTTGGTGCTAATACTTCTCCAAGAGCTTCAATTGCAAGTACCAAGTTTTGTGATGGTTCTCCCTCCTATATTTCTTGGTCATTCCTGAAGGTTTGTACTTGACTTTGTAATGCCTCCATGGTCATCTTGATCTCTCAAAACTTGTTTAACATCCCTTGCATTCCTTGCATCAGCTCTTGCAATTGCAGATCCATGGTTCTTGCAAACACTCAATATCTACTTCCTACTTCAATAGAGACTTAATATGATCACTTGGGAGGATGCACAAACTATCAGGACTACCATTGGAACTTTAGAGGTGATCACTTGTTGATAATATTCCTCACTAAGATTCTTGACTACAAAATCTCTAAACATCACTTTTGGTCTAACTATGTAAAAAATTTCTACTTGAGTGTTAAAAGGGAGAGGATTTGGGACATTCAAATCCATCACAATAGAATGTAGACTATCAAATTCTACTCTTTATCATAAATCACAATAGGAAGAATCATCAGGTTTGGTGAATTCATCATTATGTCCATGAACTTTACTCCAAAATGGTACACAAGATATACTCTCACTTGTTCTCATTTGATGTACATAACCTTGATGTGAAATGGATTCAAGAGTGGAAAGCAAGGTGCAAGAAATTGTCCACCAGGAGCCTCTATCTCATCCTCTTTCTAAAACACTCCTAACTTGTCAATTGTATTGTGATTTTTCTCTCCAAAATTACTTGCTTGGATGGATGATATGTTGGTCCTGGTCCCATCTGGTTGGTCAAATAGGCTTTGACCGGAGTGAATCTTTTAGGGAACCTTTTACCTCACGTAGGTGAGGTAATGTTGGAAAGCTCTCAAGTGAGACAAACCAAGGGGGAGGGAAGGCTAATCTTTCCTTTATTAGGAGAGGAATCTTCCCATTTTTGAGGTCTAATTCATCCGTTTAGGCCTCCAAAATTGTTTCCAATCTTTTTAGGCTTATTTTGGCTTCCGCCTTATTAGTAGAAGTGCTCTTTTGGTGATACCCCTATCTGACCTACTTTCTCCATCATGTGTAACATCCTTCTAGATATCACCACCCCAAGTTTCACCTCTAGATCATATGCCTAGCTATTGATTCTAAAGTTTCCTAGCATGTTTTGATTTTTGGCCTATTAGTAGAAGTACTCTTTTGGTGATATCTCTATCTAATCTACTTAGTCCATCATGTATAATATCCTTCTAGATATTACCAAACCAAATTTAATCTCTAGATCATCTATCTAGCTATTGGTATTACAATTGCATCTCCATCACATCAAGGTCAGTTTCTAAAGGTAGATTGGTAGTATCCACAAGTTCCAACTCTAGTAGCATTGGTGTATCTAGTGGAGGTGCATTATTTAGAGATGATGCTATTATGAGTGGAGGTACCATTATAGGAGGTGATATAGTACCGAGGTTTTAACTCCACGATAGAGTTCCTCTAGTGCAACTGAACCACCAAGGATTGTGGATTAATAAGCTAAAGAGCTTGTAGGAATTCCAATAGAAAGTTAGAGAGAGTTCCAATAGAAGGTTGCAAAGAGCCTACGTGAGGCATACACTCAAATGAGATGGTTGATCACTTTCACTCAAGGGAGTTACTAAGGTCCAAGTAGTCCAATTTTGGTATGGGATGTTGGACAAGGAGCTACAACATAAAGTACATGATACTACATTATCGTGCAATACCTCATCAACTTTGGCAATGGTCTTTGGTCTGATTGAGAATGTTGAGCTCAATATGGTGGAAGAGAGAGTGGTGATATCTAGATTTGGTAAGAAGACCTTATCCAAGGCTATTACTTCTTCCAAAGTGCAACAAAATGCAGCATTGCCATGTTGGCTTTTGAGAGCAAAGTGTACAACTCCAATCTTATGGAGCAATTAGAGAGTCTAATGCACCTAGACCCTTACTCTCATTTTCTTGTCAACAATAGCCAACGGCTGGTGGTGTTGCTTGTTGGACTTATGGTGGACTTCACCATGAGAGAAAATGCACTCAACGTAGTGGACATGGAGCATCACAACCAACTCAAAGACATTATGACCATTGTCATAGATTTGGTCATACAATGATTGATGATTGGTTTCCTCCACTTGGAGTTATGGAGTGGTAGAGTTGTTATGACAAGTGGTAAAGGAGCCTTGGGTCATGGAGGACAAGATAGCAAATGTGGTGGTAGAAGACCCACACTTGGTAGGAGCAAAGTATCTACTCTTGGTTCTTGTACAACCATAGCTACTTTAGTTGAACAAATGGAGTAGAGATTGGCTAGCATAGCTCAAGGAAGATCAGATTCAAATGTTAAGACTTCCATATCTTATGTTGGTGTTGGAGATGCCTTGACTTCATGTGTGGATTAGCATAGGTAGATTCATTTACCATAGTGACTAGGAGTGTAGTACATTCTTCTTAGATCTTAAAGTTGTGGAAGGGAAAAAGTTATGAAAAAAATGTATCATTCAATTATTGAACAAATAAATTATCATAATTGTTCAAAATATGGTTTGAGTGTCCTAATAGTCAATGCAAAGGATGGCGTTGAAGGAAGAAATAGTTTGAACTAGCATTTATAGTCTATTATCCCTAATTAATCAAGAAACTATATCATAGTTGTTACGGATCTTCTTTATCACTATTAGTGTATTTATATATAATTAAACCCATTATACATAGGACATATTATTTTTTCTATGCAATAATGGAGTGAGGAATATATGTTCCTATCTTTAATTCCGTAATAGGAGGAATATATGTATGCATTGTGAGATCAATTAAATTTGTTCTTCAATTTGGTAAAATTTACTAACATGAGAAAAGGTTGAAGAGACTAGACAAAAAAATCATTCTTACTATTTGTAATAAGAACAAGTTCAAACTTCTACCTTGATTTATTTGAGAACTAAGATCTCAAGGTGTTGCTTGAAGTACAAGAAATAAATTATAATAAAAAGTCTCAATCCAAGTAAATATTGTTCAAATTTCTATTCTTATCTAATTTAATTTTTATGAGCACTTAGATCTCAAGATATTGAATGAGTAAAAATAAATAATTTGTAGTCAAACAAACAATAGTAACCTCACCACACGTCCATATTGTTGTAACATGTAAATAGTTAGAACTTTTACCATTTGAAAATGATTATAACTTGAATTTTTGAATTAAACTGATTTGAAAATCTTGATTTAACCTAGATTAAAATGTAGAAACTTGGAAAACTTGATTTGATTTATTTGAGTACTTATCCTTTGAAAATGGTAATTAGATATAAAGTACAAGTTAATTAACAACAATAATTAATTATGAAAATGTAACTTGATGAATAGGAAATATAAAAGAATACACTTGGAGATAAAATTCATATGAATGATCACATAATCAAGTTACAAATATAAAACCATCTACAACTCAGCCAAATATGCTAAAAGTCTGAAATTTTTAAGATGAATTTGAAATTTTGATGAGATATGTTACAGTAAAATTCTAAGATCTATATGATTTCAGAACTTTAAAGATCCTTAAAACTTAAGTATATAATTTTTTTCCAAAATTTGATGAATTTGAGAAAAACACTCGAATATTTATATTTATAAGTATTTAATGCTCACTTGAATACTTGAGAAAAAAATAGTAGTTATCAAAGAAGAAGACCTCACCCATAAAAGGATCAAGTCTATTATTGTTGAATCTTCTTGGCGAAAGTACTTTTTATCGTTTGTACATAACCTCCATTTATCTTCATTACTTTTCGGATTGTTCTTACTTCTTTTCTCGTAACATACTATGTTTTGGATTGTTCATCACTATGGTTCTCTTTTTATCAAAGAGAGAATAGAAATATTTATCTCTTTGATTCAAATTTAAGTTGAATCATGGTTTCTTTTAAGTAAATTCCACATCTATTGATTATTTTCCTTTCCTTGATATAAAAATGATGGGATTTCTGCAAATATGAACAAGCTTTTATACGAAGATTAGCTATATTCTTTGCATTGTCATTACAAAAGATTAGTTTACTTTCAAAGTACTCCACTTTACATTTCTGAACTGGAAGGTGTATAATTAGGAAAAGAATATATATATAGAGAAAGTATGTTCTGATCAGAAAGTACTCTACTAAATAGAGAACCCTAAGATTAGTGTATATTTCAATATAACAGTATAAATGGATATATATATATATATATATATATATATATATATATATATATATATATATATATATATATATATATATATATATGGACAGGGTTTGACTCTTCAAATTATATAGTATTCATGGAATTCTAATCAATAATCCAAGGATAAAATGATAGGCATGATCCATCCACTATCCATGTGTACTTACTTCCTTACAAATCTTTCTTCTAGGCTTGACCATATGATATTGAAAGTTATGCAAAGGTGAAATCTGAATTTGGTATATATCATATATTTTGATAAATTGTGAAATTATTTGTCTCTTGGGGTAATAGGTATTGATTGAAGGAATTGAAGATCTAGCTCTATGTTACTCAAGGTATTTTGTAAAAAATTAATTATACTAATTTACAGATTTATTAAGTCCAAAAATAATAAAATGGGAATTTTTAGAAATGAGATTTATGACATCTATCTTAAAGAAGATAAGATTTGAAAAGTTTTAGACCTTGTTTTAAAAATAATGAAATTCTATAATTTCCACTTTAAAGTAACCTAAAGCATCTATAGTAACATAGTCAATATTAGACTAAGTACAATATAATTGGAAGATAGTACAAATAATTAGAAAAGTTCAACCAGTATTTATGTGTTAAATTTAGGAGGAAGGTTTACATGTTCCAAGTTTTATCTAATTATCTTAAAATTTAAGGTTTTCTCAAAGTACTTTATAAGTTTAATAGTGTGCTATTTTAGCATTTTACATTCTAAATAGTATAATTTTTAATCTAAATGCACAACTGGTAGAGCAATACAAAAGGACATTTGAGTAATTCTGATAACTTTTCATCTAGTGTTGGTTAAAAGATTAAAGGTAGAGATAACACTCTTTTAAACTTTTACATCCAATAAGAATAAAGTCATAGAAAATATAACACAATTATAGAAGCCATTTTTAAATAGAAAATCTTATCAATTTTAGGTATTTTATTTAACAATCTTGGAGTCCAAGGACTTTTCAAGTACAATTTTGGTGTATGTACCCATCAAGAGCAGTACAATAAAAAATTTTCATTTGAGTAGTAAACTTATTATATTATTATTATCTAATGTAGGTTTTAAGTAGTTACAATTATATGAGAGAGATCTTAAACTTTTATAGCTAATGAAAAAACCTTAGAAAATTGAGATCTAATATAAAAATAATAAGAAAGTTAAAATATATTTAGATTTCTCTTAAAGAGAATCTTTTACCATTTTAGAATCCAAAATGATAAAGTCAAGATCAAGTAGTTCTTGCATACTTTTATTCTTCTACTCAATTGTTGTACCTAATCTTATCAAGCTGAATAAATAGTTAATAGTTAATCTGATATTTATGAACGGAAATATAAAAAATCAAAATATAGCTTATCAAATTAAAATTTGGTAATGTTGTAGCTCAAATATTCAGTAATTAACTTAATTTGGATTTGACGTTTCCATAAATCAAACAGTTCAAGTTTCAAGGTTGGACTTATGTAATGTTTCTCATTCATTTTGAAGGTTCCTGGATACTTACTCTTCAAAATATTTTGAGAAAGTACTAATAAAAATGTATCAAAATTATTTATATAATTTTTTTTTTCAAGATAGATTAAATTATTTTGAGAAAACCATATAACGATATATCAAAAATTTTAAACAAAGAATTTTCTTATCTGATTATATTTTGATAATCAAGATATTTCTTTGAACACAACAATGCAATTATTGTTTTAATTTTAATTAATTAAAAGATATATTTTTCATATGTCATAATAATATAGTATTTTAGTCTATATAATAGTAGAAATAAAAGTATGATTATTAATATATTTTTATTAATTTTCATTGTACAACCCCTCTTTTAAATTGAATGAATCTTTTAAATGATAAGATTTAGTACATTTTCCCCTTAAGAAATCTAGATGTATTTAAGAATATGCACCATTTCTTCAAAGACATGGAGAAACTTTTCTATAGATATATTTGTAGCTAAGAGAACATGGAGAAATTTTGTCTATATACAAAACTTTTGGTTATATTAGTTTGATTTCTGGTTTATTACTTTAAATATATCTATAAAAAATACTCATAATTTTACTGTCCTTGAAGTAATTAAAATAACAAATATCCTCTTTTCGTATATCGCCTTCCACTGTTTTATCATTGTATATCTTTAATATGGATAAATTTTAGGTGAAAGATCATCGTGGCGTAAATGATGGGAAAGCATTTATAAAACCCATATCAGCCCTATATAGATTTAACACTCCATTGTGGGAAAGACTCGATATATTACTATTCTAAAAATTGATTTCAATACTCTAATTTGTGATCTCTATGAGAGAGGATATTATTCACTTATCGGAGTTGAAGTTTACCGGAGTTACTTGTGGAGGAGACCGTGGTTAAAGAAAGGCATATTGAGGGCCTGAGAAAGCAGAACTTTACGACGGGCGATCGTTCTCAGCGACGTATGTTCGACGCATTTTTTTCGTGTCCTCTTCCTGGTAGCTCGCCACGAGGCCCGATTCTCTCTAGGGACATCTCTTGCTCACTCAATCTAAACACACGGTGTAAACCCCCACGCATTTGCCTGTTCCTATATTCCCAGACGACGCAGAAATTTCTGATTTCGGAGCAGTATCAGGCAGGTTCGTTGTCGAGTTTTGTGCGAGGGATTGGAAAGAGAGGACCGATTGATTGATTGTGGGTTTTGCTGAGGAGTTCGATCAGAGAACAGGACGATGGATGTGGTTACGACGAGTCAAGGGGCAGCAGGGGCCATAGAGAAGGTAGTGGTGCATCCCCTAGTGCTGTTGAGCATCGTCGATAACTATACTCGCTGTGCAAAGGACTCGCGCAAGCGTGTTATTGGTGTCCTTCTCGGCGCCGTTCACCGAGGTCGCGTGGACATTACCAACTCTTATGCTGGTATGCGGCGTCGTCTCATTCTTCTCTGTTGATTTGTCCAGATTTTGTGCTCGACTATATTGCCCGCGCAGTGAATTTCAGCTTTCGGATGTTTTTAGGGTGGTGTATGGGTATGCGTTAGTTCAAACAATTGTGTAGTTCCGCTTATATCAGAAGAGAAAATTACCCTATTATAGATTACAAGTTTGTTCAGAATGCACCCTAAACAGCAGACTTTGCCGCCGGTGTTCGTTCTCGACGGTATCTGAATGCGTGCACGAGTAGAGCCATGTGGATCTTCGTTTTTCTCGATCAAAGCAGGACAAGTAGTAACGTGCTTGAGGCTACTGGCGTCCTGACGCCTTAGGAGGGCAGCTGGTACTCAATTGCTTCCCGTGACCTTGATATGGCCCTAGCCATCCACGGCGCACGTTAAAGTTAACGATAATCTTCCAGGGACACAGAACAACCCTTACTATAAATCTGGTATAATTATTTAAAAACAATGAGTTTTTGAAACCATTTACCTAGTTTGCCTTTTACGTGGAATAATCTCTGATCATCTGCAATACGTGGTCGGTTTGGTCAGTGCCTTTTGAGGAAGATGAGAAGTCTCCTAGCATTTGGTTTTTGGACCACAACTACCACGAGGCAATGTTCGACATGTTCAAGAGGATCAACGGTATGAGCTGTGCAGTCAGTCGGGCCTTCATTGTCTTTTGGGATTTATGTAGTTGCTCAACTTCTTTGCTGCTTTATATTTGATTACAATGCGTTCTTCCCGGGTCAAATACAGTGGTAAGGTATTGGTACTTATGGCTTGACGAAGGGTTTGATGTTTGCGTGTCGATTGCAGCTAAGGAGCATGTCGTAGGTTGGTACAGTACAGGCCCCAAACTTAGGGAAAACGACCTTGACATTCACGAACTCTTCAGAGAGTAAGCTTCTGATACAATGTTCTATCAATTTAGGATGTATGTAAGCTTGCGTATGGATGACAACTTGCTCATCTTCTTCATGCGCTGAAAGAAATGCTGCGCTCTTGCAGTTATGCTCCAAATCCAGTTCTGGTCATCATTGATGTGCAACCTAAAGAGTTGGGTATACCAACCAAAGCCTACTACGCTGTGGAGGAAGTCAAGGAGGTAATGAGGTGTTTTCGATTTAGTTTTCTAGTCCGGATTGTTTGTTTGGAAGAAACTGAGAATTATTTCAGCGTCAACCTGCTTACCTGTGAGGAGCATGTTGACAATCGCACTGGGAACTACCGTGACTTTTGTGTAATGTCATGAATAAGTGTGCCAAAGTAATCAGTCGATTGTGTGAAAGCTTGAAAGGTCACAGCAGGACAGCTACCTTTGCAGCTATATTCATGGAAGAGCCAATTTACGTATCTTCTTTAGCGTAATCTCAGCTCGGTGTTCCATTTGTGAGTTGCACTTGTATATAAGAATTGGGTAATTTGACAGTTGAAGCTGTGTCAATCCCCTATAAATGCGAGTAAAGGCCATTACTCACGGATCTCTCTTGTTCTTTCAGGATGCAACACAGAAGAGTCAGAAAGTGTTTGTACACGCTGCATCAGAGATTGGCGCTTATGAAGCAGAAGAGATTGGTATGTTATTACTAATGGAACTGTTCTGTCGTCGTCGCAATTTGATCTCTGAAAGCTTGCAATTTGATTTGAAATGTCAGTCTTTGAATTCTGTTTGCAATTAGTCGATTTGTGGTAGAATGCTGTCTTTATGTTGGCAAATGCTTATTTTTAGCGATTGCTACGAAATATTGTACAGGGGTAGAACATCTCCTAAGAGACGTGAAGGATGCGACTGTGAGCACACTGGCAACAGAGGTATGAGTCATCCAGATCAGGGCAGCTCAACTATATACAGTCTTTTGTAATGTATCTCTGCCACAGCAGATGTGCCTGCCCATCTTTATATCACATATGTGCATGCCCTGAAATGATACGGGAGCTTACTGTGCGACCAGGTATAGGAACACTAAACGCCACTTCTCTGCATCATGATTTCCAAGAGATTCGCCTATGACGTTGCTCCAATCGGACATTCCAGGGAACAGAGTCCATGTCTTTCATATTTGCTCCAGATTTGACTTTTGGCCCTAGTTGACTTGTCCCTTACGCGTTTCCCGGTCGCAGGTTGGTGGGAAATTAGTAGCATTGAAGGGCTTGGAAGCTCGGCTGAAGGAGATCCAGTCTTATCTCGATCACGTAGTGGAAGGCAAACTCCCAATCAACCATGAGATTTTATATCATTTGCAGGTATTGAATAACAGTCGGGACAAAGTTTCTTTGGATTGCTGACATTGTTAAGCCATGGCAAATTTTCAACTGTATGCTCTTAAACTTGCTTTTCTGTGCAGGACGTCTTTAACTTACTCCCGAACTTGAATGTACACGAGCTAGTCAAGTCCTTCGCGGGTGAGAACGCAGCCTTGTTATCATTTGTAAACGCGGCCCCGTAATCATTTGTCTATTTCCTCCTCGAGCATGTGTAACAGCTAGTTGGTAGCTGATAGTCTTGTCATACCTAGATATAATACCTAGGACACTTTTTAGGCTCTCGGTTGTTAACATTTTATTGCAGTTTTGCATTTGCCTTTTCTCTTTGGGCTCTTTAGGTCTTCCTGGATTGACTTACTATTCACTAACATAGGTCTTCCTTCTTACATGTTACTCCTTTTCATCTGAAGTCAGTTAATATTAGGATTGCCCTCTCTTTTGTTGTCTGTTGTGCAGTGAAAACCAATGATATGATGCTTGTCATCTACCTGTCTTCTCTTATCCGAAGTGTTGTTGCTCTACACAATCTCATCAACAATAAGGTATGAACAGTTAGGCTAGACATATGGTGTTAAGGTTTCTGAGCACTCTGTCAACACCTCGCATCAAACTGTTAAAGGGTTTTAAACATTCGCTGCCTGCCGTCAATTTCCATATGAAGACTTCTCTTGTGGTGAATTCGAGTGGCTGCAAACGTGGGTTATTCCTACTAGGTTCGCTAGAGGGCCGAGTCTTAAGTCTTTTGGTGGACCTCTTCGCAGATGCTGAATAAGGAACATGAGAGGCTTGCGGATGCTACAACTTCAGGATTGTCAACTATCGCAGTTACAGCTAGTAGTTAGCTCGAGCATTCCAGCTTGCTAATAACCATTATAGTTTAGAGTCGTCACAATTCCAGCGTACTGTAGCTCGTTAGTCCGAGATATGGTGGAGTTGAGAGTGGAGGATCGGAGTCCGTTATTTGGTGGTTGTCCTATCGAAGACACACTGGTAATCTTCACATCCTTGGCTCCACATGTTTGCAACCTTACGTGGGATTGAGGATCAAATCAACAAAGTTCCGAGAGCTCTCAATTTTGGGCTTCAAATGGCGGTTCATTCTGTTCCCCTTGGTACTGATTTTCGCGGCGTGAGAAAACCTTCGAATGTGCATCTTTGCGATCATTCTATACACGCACAAAAGTTTTGCCGTTGAGCTTCAGGGGGCCTACTACTTGGCATGACGATCTTCTAACCGTAAGTGGCAGTGACTTACTTGGCAGTGCACAAGACTCTTCCAAGGTGATACTCGTACTGTTGATTGGGTTTCTGTTTTGTTGTCCATTGGTTCTTGTGTACGTACGATCCAGATACCCAGCGATATTCCTGGGAGGTACATGTCTATCAAGGTCATTAATTCAAGATCAAGTACAGTTGGTCCTTCTCTTGGTGGGTTCCGCCCTCATTCGTCTCTCTGCATGGACGGACGTCTTATGGAATCTGGGACAAAGTAACCTTGCCTTGAACGCATTCATTTACGTCGATTTGGATCCAAAGATCTGTCTAAATACTCGTCTTGTGCTTTTTAAGCGGAGCTCAGTTGAATCTGATATCTTTGGAATGTGGTGGAGATGTAGAACCATGGATGCACTGCAAGCAAGAGTTCAGTTGGGATGACAAACTAAGAGCATAGCGAGGCAATTATGAGGTGGCATATTTCTTTTTGCCATGAAATTGTCAGAAATCAAAATGATCCAGAACTTTACCTATAACTTCAGATAAACATTCAATTCCACGGCGTCCTTTCTCTAGAAGATGGTGCGTTTCAAAGCCTCTGAGCTCTCCGGAAATGGATCCCGAGGTCTGCTTTCCATCTACAGTAGAAGTAAAGTGGGTGTGATGCAGTGGGAATTATCCATTTCCATTGGTGAAGGAAATCCAGTTAAATGTCTTATTCGGGGTCTATATAAGTAGCCGCTTTGATGTGCAGAGAGGTATGAGTTCTGCTCGCTACACCAGTCCTCAATTCTGAGGGACAATCATGTCTCAACTTAACCTTTCCACCTGAAAAGTCGTTCATTTCAGAACACCACATGTGTAGGACCTTTGGAATAAAGGCACGCAACGAAAAAACTGTCTTATTGCTCAAATTGATTCTCAGGTTCATGAACTCTGCTCATTCGTTAACTGCTACCTTTCTACTTCTCAAGGTGGTCTGAAATACTGTAATTGAGATATTCTCCTGTGTAGTGCCCATGCTGCAGCCTACCGTGGAGCTTTAACTTTGCGTTTATTCATGCACCACATTTTCTTGGTGAAGGAGCAAAATAAGATGTCGGTTCTGTCCATGGTTCAGGGTTTATATCTTCGGAAGTTCCCGAATTGACATAGTGCCATACTTCTTCAGTAACGAGACATGTTATGTAACGATGTATGATATATTATGTGCATAACACTTGTTTATGTTTATGATGTCATAAAACATATTATTTTTGATATATTATGTAAAATTGAGCTCAAAAGATCAAAACTAAGTGTTTTAAGTAATCTGAAATAGACATAGTGACTAAATCCATCTGACCATAATCCACAGAGTCGAATTTGTTGTGTTCAGATTTATAGACACATGAATTTTGATTAGAAATCATCAGAATTAATTGAACCCAATATCTATTATCTATTTCGGAAAATTGTTGAGTTGAATATTGTGCGCTCTCGTTTCTTATCTCGTATGAAGAGCTAGTGTATTTTAAATAAAGTGGAAAAACATAACGTAGATCCCTAGTGTAAAATTTGAGTTCATTATTCATAATATTTCTTTTTAGAGTTCTTTAAGACATCTCAATAAAATCCAAGAAAAGCCTTGAGGGACCAATTGAAAGCCCTTCCCAAATCTTGCTTTTTCTTCAAACCACATAGCATCACTTGACATGAAAGAAGAACAAAACTAAGAAAGACTAATAATGCTCGTGCTACAACATCCATACTTACATGCGCTGTTTATCTGTTACCGTTTATTCGATGCATGCTACTTGTATAGGTGTTGCTCTCTAAATGTTTCTAGGTTGCGTTTACTTCTAATTCGATCAGTTGTGTCCATTTCATCATACGTTACTAGCTAGTTCATCACTAGCACATGTTTTGTATACATTCCATATCATGCATGTCATTTGCGTTCAATGAGTTCTGGATCTTCTCGGTTTCTGTCCTCATTCCAAAATATCCATACTTGCAATAACCACCACAGTTCACAATTTACCTTCAACAATAACAGTCCAAGAACAAAAGGAAAACAATACTCGTGCATATAACTATGCAGCTTTGTCTAATTTGGCATTTAGATTCAAAATTTCTTGTTCCAGTCTTTTCTATTTAAATATCCAAAATTATAGATCAAATAAATGAATCAAAATCATTTGATGTGCGAATCAATAAGCTCTTATTATAAGATGTCTTTTAGATTTTTCACTTCACATTATAACCAAGACTCATTGCAAAACACCTCATTATAGATATAAAACGTGCTCATGATCGTAAAACGCATATCCGAGATGATACTTAATGGTACTACTCCCTTCGCCATGACTTTGTCACCCACAGAGTGACAAGGTCAATCTCCATCATCTCGAACTCTAATGGCTTGTATCTCCTCCCATGTCTTTCCCATGGGACATGAGATTCTTGGACAGTAATAATGGCAGTGTCCACTCCAAGGAGACACCCAAAAACTCTCAGCGTTTAGTAGGCCAACGTGACTTGTGTGCACTCCATATGGTTCTTAAGCATCACACTCGTGCTTCTTTCTGAGTTCCATGCTTCGCGCATTGTCTGTCTGTCTGTCCTCTCTCATCTAACTATCGCAATCTGGCTTACTTCTACTTCTGCCATAAACATGCATATTCTGATCGAGAATCTCAACAGAGCACCCTTGTGTAGCTGCTGCACAATGTGACCTTTCTGTCTCCCAAGCTGCCCCACTGACATTGAACACTGAACAACAGCGATGAAGAAAATCCTTCGGCTTGATTGCTTGCGTGCCTGGTTCCCAAGGCTCTTTCAGTGCTGTACAAATTTTGTATCTATCAGCCCCATCGTTATCATCGGAAAGCATGTCTCTACGAAGTAAAATTTCTCACAGCAGCAGCTATAAATGGGACAAGAGTTGAAGGGCAGTCATGATCTCGGTTTCACCATCGACAATCGATCACAGCCTCCAACTACCGGACATCCATAGCAGCACTCTTCTGTAGGTTTCCTTCGAGCTCAATCTTCGCCCAAGGAAGACGAATAGTTCGCTGGCTAACTTTCAGTCTTTTTCTATTAACTATGCTGATGTCGTTATCATGGAGGTAACAGACATTGTTGGATTGCTGGCTGCTTGGCTGGCTTAAACTTTACAGAATACCATAGTTGTGTAATTTATGATGGTGTTCATTTATGTGAGAGGAACCACGGGGAATTTGCATAGCGGGATCATAAGGGAACCCGCTGCACAGTATCTACTTACTAAAAGGCTGAAGACAGAAGTCCGACAATGAGACTTAAGGATTGTGATAGACACGCATGTCCGCTCTGAAGGAGACTGGGGTACGATAGTTGTGAAGCCAAAAACTCAGTCTCAAAGGACTATGCACTAGGGATGAGGAAAACTCGAAAACGGCATTATGCCCATTCTTTTTGAAAAGAACATGGTGAAGCAATTGAGTACTGACAAATAGACGTAATGCATCAATTAGGCGAGTGCTATACCACTCAAGATAAATCACATGGGTTTTCTTTCTGCTATAGCCATTCAGGTACGGAATGAACGGAGAAGATGATCTAATTTTGCAAGAGAATCTACAGGAGTCATATGCACTTGATCAAGGATTATCCGATCCATGTTTACACACGTATTCACGTATTCCTATAAACTCGTTGACTTGTGGCATTACAAATATTGCTTTGCAACGCCAATGGACTGGTTTAGAAGTTCCAAGACAGGCAGGAATAAATTTCTTTCCCGAAATAAGAAAAGCAAGAAGAGGAGTTGAGTGCTGTAATCCACAATGGATGAAATCATTCCCTCCCTCCGGCCTCAAACACGTAATGTACTGTATGGGCAAAGGAAGCTGTTGGCAAGAGGATGCGAGATTTGGTGTCAGTGGGGGAGGATAGGCATTACTTTCTCCATTTCTTGTGTGCAGGAACAGCAAAAGACCAACGAGACGTGTAAACTCTGGTGCTTCTACTTTTAGTCTTTATGGACACCATCTTTCTTTGGCCTTTACCGTTTTTTTCACACAATCTCGAATGCTCGCTACGTCCAAATTTCACCCACAAAATCAATCCATCCACCCATCCATCGATCAGGTCTTTCGAGTGCCGTGACCTGTCTTTTCAATCATTATTATATCATTCTCTTGATTCTCATTTGTTTAAGTGCACATATGATCATCCAATCGCGTTGTTTCCTTTCCCATTCCTCCTTGCTTGCCTTGTGCGATGAGTTCTTTGACTTTGGTTTCGTGTGGGCGTGCATGCTTGGTAGAGCTCGAGGCTTCACGCAGAGGTACCACCTGCAGGTCTGGCAAGTAAGTTCTCTCTTAGATCGGCTAGCGGGAGCTTTATCTCCTCGTTCGATCATGCAATCTTCCCATATGAACTAGTTGTTGTCATAAATTATGCAGTTCTCAAGGTTTCTTGAGTTCTTGGACGGTAATGAGTTGAATGCACGTTATGTTTCTTCTTGAGACGTATAGTGGTTACAATTGCTGGGCATGGGACTATGTTCTGATGCAAATTACATTCTTAAGGTGCTCTTCAACTTCACTGAAACGCAAGCTAAAATTGTCCTTCTCCTTCCTCGTAAGGAAAGAAATGATCATCAGGACGGCAAGCTCACACACCCAAACAGTACAGATTGAATATCAATATTCCAAGCTCATCTTGTGGCAGATCGTCAGCTAGAATTTATGTGTCATAATTCTCGGCATCAGAAGCAAGGAAGATTTTCCGAACTGAATTGAAACAATGCGCAACAGCAGAAGAGATATTATGATGCTTGACAATGTTATGCACATGTTCATCAGAACTGATAGTAGACAGACTGTCAGTGAAACCAAATTCATAGATAGAATCAAGCAGGGATGTGATATGTATGGTTTGATGGTATGTTATCGTCATGTATCATGAGGGCTTTGACCCATGAGTTTGAGAACTGAAGTATCCATGTGATTATGCATATCGAAAGAAGCGTTCCCACAACGAACATGTAATCTGTACATAATACGTATCTTGGGAAGCAACATGATAATACGTATCTCTACCATGTAAAGGCACCAGGACACGTTCTGTTCTCGTGCAAGGACATAGCATGCTACCTCTATGTAGGGCACCCACATTATAGCTAGGCACTACTGCATTAGGTTTATGTCACTGAGCAGCATATAACATAAGAGGTTGGTTATCTCCACCATGAAAGGAATGCTTTCTCAATCTTCTACTTGGTGGGTAGATGGACGTGCAGTAGACTCCCCTTAAAAGTTAGCACCAGCTATATCCTCAATGGTGATGAGATTTAGTCTAGGTTTGGTACACCCATCTACAATTTTCATTATTCACTTGTGAGTGTTATTGTACACTAGATGCAACGTCCATATGACACGGTGTCCTTTTAGATAGAGGACAGAGGATAGTTGCTCATGATATTCAGAACATAGTGTTTCTTATCGCAAGAGAGGGTGGATATTTGGCTTGGAAGGAGCATTCATATGCTTTGTAGACGATACGTGTCAGTGCAGACTTATACTTGGTACGAGATGATCAGATGACAGTAATGAATGTCGTGATTATAGACCGTACATGAGATAAAGTTTTGGAGGGAGTGATTACTCATCCCCTTGGATGTGCAGCGAGTGCAGTAGCAGGTCATAAGGTCTCCAAGTATAAAGGCATGCAACGAGGTCACCATTGCTCTATAGAGTGCAGTGGCTAGTGCAATCCATAAGAGAGCAATCACACTAAGCAATGCTTCTTCGGATGCTCCAACTGTTTGTAGACCACATGACTTCCATAGCTCTGATATCTTAGGTGCAATGGGGCATATTTCTCATATGGACTCTATTGGGGCTTAGCCCCATTTTACCTTTTTCATCTCTCCCTTGTATGGCTTGATAGGGTCTTCTCATCCTTCATTTTTTCTACACGGTTGTCCTTCTTCTTCTTAAAAGTTAGCTCAATAGTCTTTGAATTTTGGAGAGTTGAAAGGCCATATTACATGCTTCAAGTTACATACTACATACAAGCTCCGGCTAAAAGTTATATTTTAGATTGTGACTTCCTTTAAAGGTCCTTTCAAGGTTATCATATTTAAAAATCATGAAAAGGATACCTCACCTTACCATCCAGCTCCATGAAAAAATATTTTATTTTCACTCTCTTAATCTTTTTCCCCCTCTTCACCAAATAGCCATATTCTTACTCTCTTAATCTCTTTCCCTCCTCTTCACCAAATAACCATATTCTTGCCATTGCTTAAGAAGACTTGGGACGCAGTCATAAGCCTTTTCTCGCTCAAATTGTACCGATATGTGATCAGTAATACTCTTCCCAAATTTAGCTCAGGTTTGTAGTCAAAATCTGTATCTCAAGTTACGAGATATCTTTGACGAGAGCCTAGGACTTGGACAACAACCTTGAATATACGTAACAGTTCTGAGGTGTGCTTTAAACTCGAATTATGATGAAAAGGAACGCACAGCGATAATGCATCCTACGTGTGTAAGTGAACTATGGATTTGAAAAGGAAAAAGCGGACTCAAGTGTATTTGGCTTTTCTTCTTTTCAAGTTTCTTCATTGTTATAATCTATAATTGCTACCTTCGATCTACGCCCAAACGATAACAATTAGAGGGAATCTATAGTACATGAATATCCTTGATAATCCGTCTCCTTGTCCACTCCATAAGATGTGCGTCGGTGCGTGGGGTAACATACAAATAAAAGCTTACTAGTAACATGATGATGGATGGTACTCGTATGGTTGATGCATATGGTTTTGCCTTATCGTCTATAACCGTACACTACATGAGACGTAGGTGGATGACGAACACAACATCCTGAGGCGCAACATGTTTTGTTCAAAGGTATCGCCACTATTTGTTCAAAGGTATCGCCACTATGGGGGGGGGGGGGGGGGGGGGGGGGGGGGGAACAAGGACATGGATGTATCGAGCAAGGTTAGATTGTGACCTGAGGTACTTACTATGGTTGAAGCAACCGTAAGATGGTACAGTTAAACATCCTCATGTTTGTTTCTTATTTTTCCTTTCAGCAAACTCTTGTTCGGATTTGCTCAGAACAAGGACATGGATGTATCGAGCAAGGTTAGATTGTGACCTGAGGTACTTACTATGGTTGAAGCAACCGTAAGATGGTACAGTTAAACATCCTCATGTTTGTTTCTTATTTTTCCTTTCAGCAAACTCTTGTTCGGATTTGCTCAGAACTTGAATGCGAATCGCTGTTCAGATTTTTTTTTACAAAAAAGTAGGTTACTTTTACTATATTCCATCGATATCTCAATATACCCATATATGTAATCACACAATTACATAATCTGGCATTTAATCCTTTAATTTCTGACAAATAAATGTATCCTTATTCAGTTGAGCATGGACTCATGAATGCCATGAAATTGATGTCGTGGAAGTATATATACATTTCTGATAAAAATGAGTGGAGGAAGAACGGTCTTATCTTGCCCCGTTATGATTTACACAATTGTTCATGACTAGTGGTCATTCCAAATAGTATTCTACAACAAAACTTCTGATGGACATCTGTTGATGTTATCAACACACTAACTCATTCAACTGTTTGCTATTCACGAGTCTAAGGCACTACTAAAACATCTCACTATCGAGAGTATTCTCGGGTACTTTAGACCAAACCTTTTGTCTTGTTTCGTACCCTGGAGGTCTTGCTGACAAACAAACAGTGGTCATGGGATCTAGTAGTGTTTGGGATAGAACTAGTTGATTTAGTTTCTCCCAATGGAGCTAGACATTTGATTCTTTCCCTATTCTTCTGTCGTGAGAGAGAAATGAGACGTTTCATGAGCTGTTGCAGCACATGCCAAACTCTCGTGCACTTGTTTTAATATGACATTTTAGTTCACCTGCAACATTTTCAAGTGTTTAACACTAATCTCAAATTCATTTGGGTTATTTTCTAATTGAGTGAGTAGTACTGGAATAAAGTAACTGGCCATGAGATTAATTACAGCTCATCAATAATACATTGTGTGAAGATGGTGGATACAAACAGTGTTGAAACAGGTATTTGCAATTGGTGCTTTGGACAGCAGGATTTCGATAAACCATTGGTCAAAAAGTTTCTTTATGCAGACTTGAGCTGGATTTAACTGAGGGTGGCGTTCTTTCTAGATCATAGGAGCAGAAGTTGGGTGTGTTGTGATCATTGGTTTGTACTTCAAAGTAACCTTATGAAAAGATAATTGGCAACATATGTATACAACTTTAGACTCTCTAGAAAGCCAGTTTTGAAGAAAATTCATAACATTAGTATATGTGAAGAACAAGTGAAATGTGTAGAATATTGTCTAATAGACAAAAGATTTGCTAATTTGTGGCTTGTGATATTTCTAGGGAACTAAAAATAACCAACTTGTAGAATATGGACATAAGGATATATGTTTGCTTAATTATTACACTTAATAATTAAGGCTTAATAATTACACTTAATAATTAAGGCTCTTAACATAAAATGTTTTCTTGTCATACTTTAAAGTTAAAGAGAATCACCAATTGTTAAAAATAAAGGGAGTTTATTTATAACCGTTTATTTATCCCTTCCTGCTCCGTGTTTTCTGCGTAATAAACTTAAGTAATATGCAGTAAATTTAATAATGTATAATTAATATGCAGTAAAACTTTCAACTAGTACAAGGATCTAGGATATTGGATTCCATCTTAGACTGATAATTAGTATGCACATATTTTATTTAGAGATAGGATTTGGAATAAAGGTACACAAACTTACTAATACAAAGAAGATAAAACCAAACTCCCATTAGACGACATATCATCTCATGGGCCATTTTTTACAACCTGCAAATCTTCATTAGTCGCATCCCACACGTCTAGTTCAGAGATTTAAGAATAAAAGTTGCAGTTGCAAGAATTCCAATCTCTCTCTTTTTCAATTAACTTTAACGACATTACTGCAACTGTTTCTACACTATCTCAACCTCGTGAATACATCCCTTGAGAGAAGAGAGAAAACAGTAATTTCAATTATCATCTGCTTAATAAGTTAATAAGTGTCAGGGACTTGGTTTTTCGTAATTTATGAAAGTTTAATCTGGGCATGTATGCAAAAGTAGCCTTATACTTCGAAACAGTTACATTGGTTAATAGTTTTTTAAGGGTACAATAAAAGTTCAAAAAGTAAAAGCCAATTCTCCAGATTTTGATCGCTTTTTCTTGGGTCACGCACCTTGATGCCATAGAGAAATCCACCTCGAAATAAATCGAGAAAAGTAGAAAAGAAAAGCAATGCGAGGGAGAAAAAGGACCATAAGAAACAAGGAGTCGCTGAAATTTATTGCGTAGTGAGTGTTAGTTTAGGGGAGAAACTGGAGATTGGTTTAGAGGACGTGGGGGCGGGGATTCGGCGAAAGTGGGGTCCACTTAGGCTAACTTTAATTGTCGTGCCCACGTTATGGGACTTGACTTGTCCCCTGATATCTTGTCTTTGTCATTCCTTTCGCGGCTGCTTCTCTGTCCTCATGGCTCATGTCATGAGCCATACTTGCATGTGCATGCATCTGTTACACCTATTTGCTGCACAGGTTTTCGACACACACATACATGCTACCGCGAACATACCCATTGGAGGGCATGTCCCAGTAACTCAGCCGGGCACGTCAGGTTTGCGACGCTGTCGTTCTTAGGGGAACACACTTTCCAATTTAGACATTTAGTGGTTCGTAAAACTACTGCTTAGAGGGTTTCTTCCTATTAGAGTCGTACATCTACTACTTAGTGGGATTGTTCTTCTTTTTCTATTTTTATATCGGTTAGAATAATAATTTGTGGATTGATACAGAGTTGTATATAGATTAAGACTTTTAAGATATATGAAGGACTTGGAAATTGTTTTGCTGTTGCAAAAGGCACGACTACACAACAGGGATATTATGCATTTTGTATTGATTCCTGCTAACTTTATAAGGGTTCGTTCTTAAGATATTACTAGAATATTCTGTCAAAATTTTTATGGGTGGTCCATAGAATATTTACTTAATGTGCTGGGAAGTGACACGCTGAAGTGCTGCAGGTATCTTCATAAATCTTGATATGTTTTTCTTATATAGTCATGCTCAGTGTTCAGAATAATTCATGTAAGATTTTATGAACCTGTTCATTTTGAGAGGAAATCGTTTCTCTTGTTATGGGCAGCCCTGCAACCATTCAGTAAATTTTCGAACGGATACCTCCTAAAATGCAAGACCAAACAGAAATGCTGAAGAGGATAGTCCCCAAGAATAGAGTAGAGGGGGGTTTTCACGCATATATTGTTGGTCAAGTTGTATTAGGTGAAAGTATAGCACTTAATTTCTGCTAAGTTATCTTGAAGAATTTGTTACATTTTGGACTTTTCAAATTCATCTAAGATACCAACAACAACAATAAAAACCCTCCCATTTTATCATCAAATTAAAAACTAACCATATACTTGATTTTGCCATAGATAATAAATACATCGAGTTTCCCATATTCCTGGGAGATAGTTTGACTATAAACTAAACCAGCAGCAGGTGATGATGTCATCAGATTTTAGCGGAGTAGTATTCTTCTATTTATTTCAGAAATTCATGGTTCAATCCTTTCGGTTCATAGCGTGTCAATACGTCAAAAGCTGGACCCAATCACTTAGTGAAACCATCAAGTGTTCATAGCGTGCAATACAAATATTAGTACAAGCTTAACTTACAGTCCCTATAGGTAGATCAAAGATGGAAATCAAAGGGTATGCAAAGCTTGTCCTTACAAATATTCATCAGTCCATAAGTCTTCAGCACATGGTCCTGATTTGAGAAGGAAATTGTGGGAGTGTTAATTCGAGTAGAACTTTTGGAGTGCTTTTCATGTTATCATAGCAGTAGGTGAAACAACAGATATAGCCCTCTGAAAGGAAGTTTCACCTAAAGGGCATGAATAGCTATCCCATCAAATTTAGGATCTTCAGTCATTCATTGATTCATCTTCGTAAAAGCCAGTATCAAAATATCCTCTATTCACTGTAGGAGTCCGATGTTTCGATATGATATAAATATCTACTGAATGCAGTTGAAATTTCATCATATCTCAAGAAACTCATAAGCACATGGAGAACCACTCAAGGAGGATATCTCACCGAGGAAGATTTTTTAAGACCAGATAGAGAAATGTCAATGAATGTGGTTCTTTACACAAGACCATGTGGGTCTTTTGGGTATCTTTGACCAAAGCTTTAGTCATCATGATTTCATTTTCCCTTCCTTCTCTTCAAGTTTTGCAACTTCCACAACCTCTTTAACCAACCAACCAACCAACTGGCTCCAAGTGGAGGTGGATTTTTGCAACTTCCATGATCAGTTTGTCCAACTAATTGAATCCAATAAAAGGTCTCGACTTGAGTCTGTAAACATGGTCCAAGTTGCACTCCTTCTTATGAGTTTCTGCATTTGACGGTGTACTTTGTGCAGTCAAAGTCAAGAGAGCACAGTTCTGATCAGGTGTTGATGTTTACTTCTTTAGAGAATATAGTTACTTTTTCTTATTCTAGTCCTTCTTCCTACGACATGTATGGGACTATAAGAAAGTTGAATGTGTGGTTTTCTCTAGCAGATTTTCTTCCTGTCAACGGTGTCATGTGGAAGTTTAGTAAGAAATAGTCCTCCAGGAGAAATCAGGTTTGAATGAATGTTATTTATCCTTTTTTTTCTTTTTTTGGCATTAAGTCTAAGCTTCGAAAATCTTCTCCAACTTCTTTATAAAGCAAATTTTCTTACGTTCCTATGTATAGTTTTAAGGCTGAAAACAACTTGGCAAAGTAGGAATATCTGATCCATATTACGAAAATCCAGTTGGATCTACATATTTATCATCTATCCTATTAATGAATCATATTGCATCTACAATAGTTGAACAATAAGATTCTATATAAATATCCAAATTTTTTCCTGCAATTTTATTTTATTATTAAATTAATACGCAACCCTCATTTGTTAGGATTTAGAAATTCACTGAATAATATATTGTTCTTATCATCGTGCTAAACTTAAAATCTGTCCTAATTTTCTCCATCACTTTATGTTTGGGAAATCAGAATCACTTACCGTTACTCGATAAACCTCAAAGCAAGCTCCTTAGTTTAAGTAAATTATATGCCTACAGTGTTATTAGTGTGGTAAGCAAGGCCGTGATCATGAAATGGGAACTTAGTCTTTACTCTTTCTCGTAAACTACGATCATAAGTGTTTCTTATTCATCGTTCTTAAGTGGTTGTCATACATGTTAATTGTTGATGAGGGGTACATCCATATGAATATAAAAAAATGAATAAAGGGTATATCCATATAATAAATAGTACATGAAACCCATCTTGTACTTTGATTATTATTGCAATGTATTAGAATATCCAATTTGCTTTCGGGTGAATGGAAAGTTTAAAGTTTAAAATATATAATCTCTAAAAAAATTATAAAAATTTAATAGAATATTGAAAACTTAGATAATTTTGTTACTATTTAATGACAAATTAAATTATTTAATTTACATGATAATGGGATCAATGAAGACTTAAACATTAGGTATTGGTTACATGCATACAAAATTGGAATCCGCTGTATTTATGTATTTTTATCTGATAAAATTGATATATATATATAATATGTAAATGATACCTCCATTCAACTAATTATTTAAATACATGTATAGAATTGTTTAAATTGATATGATGTGAAAGATTTCAACCATATATATATGCCAAATTACAATGTCAAGAAAGGAAGCCTTATACTTATTTTAGATAGTACTACCCTAAAATATGAAGGATGACCTCCCTTGTATCTAATGAAAATAGGACCCAACACAATATAGCTATATTTCAGATAAAATAATTTTAAAACTATACAACAGATATTTAATCATTATGACAAATATTCATGGCAAGTTTTGATAAATAAGATTGTAATGGTTTTGAGTTTTATGAATGAATGACATAATAGAACCAGCTATTAGAGTTCTATCTACTTAAAAAATATAATATGTCTTAAGAAATTCTTATTTAAGTCTTTAAGGAGAGTGCTTATAAGAATATCAAATATCATAAACATGTATTCATATACAAATTTTCTCTTATCTATATAAATGTAAACAAATATCATAATATATAAGTAATATAATTTAATAATTCAAATATGTATAAGATAGAATATTTAATTATTTTTATTTTTTATCAATTTCTAGAATTTATATATATTTTTAGAATATTATGTTACTAGAGAAATTTAAATCGAAGAATGTATATATAATATAATAAAAAGTGTAGATTAAGCTTACAAATAATAAAAATATTTCTTTTGTTAAACCTAGTTTATAGAAAAATTATTCTTATAGCTATATCATATTCCAAATTATATTAAAATTATAAACTAGTTTAGTTTTATCATTCATATAATCAATTATGTGGTGAACTTCTGTCTTAGAAATACTTCTTCACAGAATTTAAAGATAATTTAAATTATTTAACACAAAGATAATCATAAAGTTAGATCAATTTGGATGAGATTGTACTTACTACATGTTAAGTATGTTCCATAGATTTAAAACTATATTATTGTCTAGAAAATTTTCCTTGCAGCAAACATGATAATCATAATATGTACAAAATATAGTGTTCGATAAAGTATCAATAGTAAATTTATATAGAATCACAATAATTTTAGATTCATCTTCTCCTAGATAAGTAAAAAGATAAGTTAGAAGGTTCAATCACGTAATAATATTGGATTTTGCAGCAGGATTGGTAAACTTTCACCATCTATAGGAAAGAAAAGTTTTGTATTTTTCGTTAATACTGTAGAAAAAGAAAGGACTTTTATTCATTCTATACAAATTTTATTTCTATCTTATGAAAGTAAAGGTATACCCTACTGAATTTCAGATATAATTAGAATTCTATTGCTTAGTACAAAAATTCTATGATCTGTTTAATAGCACTTATTTTTATCCTTGAATTTATTAAATGAATTTGCAAAGGTGTAGTTATTATTCACCTTCAACCTCTTCAATGAACTTAATATTAAATTTATATTATTTTCCTTTTTCGTTAAATTATTGAAAACATGAAATTTTTCTATGATATATAGACATTTATTGTTATATACCAAAGACAACATATGTGTTTGATACCTAAGACGATTTAATAGAGTTATATAATTTTTATCTCAAAAGCAATTAATATGATGTGACGGGTGTTTTTTTTGGTTCAAGAATATTCCACCTTTTAAATGGAAAAATAAAATATTTTAAATATATTGGTGATAGGAAGGACTTAGTGTCGAATATCTTATATTTCATGTCCATGAATCAAATGAAGAAAATAATTTAAAAAGTTAATTCGTGAGCAAAATTAAATATCATCATCTATGAAGCGAAAGACTTCAATGTTTAAAATAAGGTCTCTACATCTAACCATTAACCAGAAATATTCAAATGATATAGTTGATTTTTTGTCCAAATTCTTACAAAATTTTGGGCTTAAGTTATATTGACTTTAGAATTCATGCGTAGACTAAGCTAGTTGAAGCTCCATAAACTAGACGAAGCTAGTTGACATTAAAATAACTGCGATGAGGGCGTTAAAGCTCTATTACTCTTGGTAAGGGCAACCAAATTTAGATTAATGGTGTTAATAAATAGAGTTCATGCATATAAACTCAGTGGATGTATTATTGTTTAGGTGGATGTGTTATTGTTCATAGGAATTGCTAATTGTATATGTTTGTAGAATTTTCGTTCAATGTATCTACGGGCAACTCTTAATCATAGTGGTGATTTGTCCGTTAGCCCATAAAACTTAATAATCTTTGCAATATAACTATTATTGAGAATGACACCTGATTACTCTACATAATATAATCAAAGAAATTTTCGTAAAATTTTGTAGTTGAATTAAAATTAGTTTTCATTTTGAAATTAGATCCTGAATTTCAATTAAGAATCAGAAGTTTCCTATGTGTGAGAGTTATTAAAGTAAAACTAAATGTATTATTTGATAAATAAAGAAGAATATTTGTGATTTTTTACTTATCGCTCTGGACCTCTTAAGAAAAGCATGTCTGTTATTTACGATCTCAGTACTGAACTATATAATCTTGTGCTATCATAAAGTAGAAATTACACCCAATCGATTAGAAGATTTCTATATTTAAAAGCCGTGAGGGACACAAATTCAACAAATAATACAAAAAGGTCCAATATGATTCTCGTTTTGTTATTAAACATAAGTGTACAGATCCCAAACTTGTATTAACTTTTATACAACAATAGCAAATGTAAATACCAAATCGTTGACATTTACTGTACAAGTATCTCTGCGTTAACAAGTGAAGGAAAGGTTAAACACTTACTTCGTTTTGTTATTGAAGATATCTATGCAAGGTTTCAAACTTGGAACAACAACTTTGATACTATAAAATATGTTGATGGATCAAATCGTTTTCGAAGAGATAGATATTAACTCTACGAGAAATATCTCTGCAGTGATAAGTGAAGGGGAAACTACTGTACCATCGTTTGCAAACCCTAAGATCTTTCAGGACGAGTTAGACAATAATAAAGGATAACCAAGTCAGAGATGATTCTGATGAGTAACGGTTTAATAAGAGCACACTCGTGTCCCCTCTTATTCCTCATTTATAATTTTAAAATAGAAGACCCTTCTCTTTCTCTTTCTCTTCCCATCCTTCTGCTTCTTCTTTCCATTAGGGTTTCGACATTCGAGCCAATATGCCCTAAAGTGCCTTCGCTCCTCACTAAAGCAGTACAGTGCGTGAATGTGTGTTGCACGTGTTCGTCGCAAACTGCCAGAGGACACGTGACAGGGAATTTGTCTTAGCTTAGCGTGCAATTATTGATGAGCGTAGTTAATTAGTTAGTCTGTATGTGCCTAATCGTGGAGTGAGTGCCTGGTTGAGTTCGGACCGGAGGAGGCGAGGCGCACGGGCAGAGAGATTTAGGCGACTTTTTCTCGCCGTGGTGCTGAATCTGCTGATGAGGAGGAGGTCATTCATGGCCATGGGATGATGAGGGATGGGATGATGATCTGCGATGACCGCATGGGATGTGGTAGAATACAGAACAAATTGTTAAACGGACAGGACGGGAGCCGGAAGAAAGGTCGGGACCCCTCCTTGCTACGGAAGGAAGGGCCAGGCCCTGTCTCCAACTTCCATGGGTGCACGCGTTGTGCTGGCCATCTGTCCTCATAATTGGCAGAAGAACAACAGAACTGGCTTCACCCGGTTCACCGACACAAGAAGGAATGGAAGAAGGTACGGGATACCGGTTTCGCCTGCCCGGGTGACGGGGACCTGACCTTACCGGAATGTAGACCGATTAAGAAAACGTCCAGACTACTCAAGAGACTTCTCGGCCAAGTCAGATATTATAATTGATTTATTAAAAGACAACTGTGTTCTGGTACGCCATGATCAAATAAAGAAACCTCTACAGTATTTAGAAGGTGGACGGTGCGAAAAGTCTGATAAGTATTTGGAATGGATTATATTATTAATTTGTATAGATATATGTGGCATTTATATGTTATCATGCATTTTAAAAACGGTTTCATTCTCTGGACTTTTTACATCTTCTACACTTTCTATTAGGCAGATAAGTTTGCATGATGTTTAAGGGCTTTGAAAAGATATTGATTTTTACATATGGAAATGTCAAATTCGTCAATGGAAAGGTAAGTTATCCTTTCTTCAAAAGCTATAACGCTACAGAACAAAAAGGAACCGGCCGTCCCCGGTTGGTGGACAAGCCTGACGTTAATCTAACGAGGCGGCAAAATTGACTCCAAGCCATCGCCACCGTCCACGTGCATGGCACCACTTTGGCTGTTTTGACCAAATTTCATCATTTCCGCAACCACGGAGATAGTTTAGAGATGGCGAAAGCGCAGTATCCACATGAAACTCGTTCCTTGCTCGCGAGCAGACTGGAAGGCGGGGAAAAGAAACCGGTTGTTGTCCGTCGCCCTCCCTTGTCCTTTTCGGGCCGTCGGATGCTTCTCCGTCTTCGTTCTGTCAAGGCAAAGGCTAAGGGTAAGGCCAAGCCAAGCCAAGCCAAAGCAAGTCGAGCCGAAGCCGAGGCGTTTCCAAAGTGAGGGCCAGCGCCGGAGCGTAAGGCTAAGGAAAGCAAAGTCTGTTCAGAACAGTACTGCTACTGCAGTTTGTCCCCGACGACTCTCAGTCCTGTAGTGCAGGTAGCGCTCGCTAGCCCGGAGTCCGGAGTCCGGAGTCCAGAGTCCAGAGAACAGACTCTCCCTCCCCCACAGCGAGCGAGCTCAGCGCAGCGCCGAGAAGGAAACCGGAGGAAGGAAGGCGAGAGGCCGACCAAAGCTTCTCTTCCTTTCCTTTCTGTTCTCTCATCGGCAATGCAGCGCAGACGCAGCAGTAGTTGAGATCTGTCTGTCAAGCCTGCCCTCGTCCAAGTTTGCTGAGAAATGCTCGATCGCGTACCTCCTTAAACGATAGGTAGATCGAGAGTTGTGGATTTGAGCCCTGTGGGATTTGAGAAGGGAAGATCTGAGAGAAATATACCGGTTTCAGGAGTTTCTGGGTGGTTCAATTTTAGATATCATTATTTTAATTCATTTTCGCCCCCGGGGCCCCTCGCTTTTCTCGACCGTCTGGCGTCATTGTCACTTCGAGACTGACAAAGGAGGCTGACGGAGAGGGGTTGGTCGTGGGATTGATTAATCGTTAGACAGGAGTTTTCGGAAGGTTCTCTGACGAGACTCGAGAAGAGGAGCGAAGGGAGTCTCGATCACCAGAGGTAGGGAGAGTGAGAAACAGAGACAGGAAGGAAGGGGTTGATGCCACGCTGGGCACGACAAGAGCTCCGCTTGATTTGATCACCGAGGGGTGGAAATTTCTTGCTTGAGAGTATTTTCTTTAACCGAGAAGGCGCATTGTGGGTGAGTCTATCTATGACGAGGGAGATGTAGAAGGACAGCAAATCTGAGGGTGTTGTTCATGAAGCCAGGTTCATGTGAACGTTGGACAATGCTCCCACAAGATCCAGTTTAGGAACTGAGTATTGTCATCATTACCATGAGCTGGGAACGCTGACTTGAGCCACTTCTTGTGATGGTAGAGTTATACGTCAGGGAGGCAAGACGAGAGACCCAAGTACTGCAGTGCACTCCTGCTGGTGCTGGTGGTAGGCAGGCTAGATAGAATACGCTAGATAAAGGCTGTGTTTGGAATCAATCATAAGTTGATGTATGTAACTCGAGGGGAATGAATCAGCAGCTCAAGTGTGTCTGTAATTCAACAGCTGATGGGTTGATGGGCCCTTTCAACGAACGCTGTAGTAGTCGCTGTCAGTCACTGAGCTAGTTAGTCTAGCTGAGACGAAAACGAGAGGGATGATGCAGAGTGAGGAAGTGTGGAGAGTGCTTCGACTGTGGACGACGCTTTTCACTTCAATGCTGCTCACTGTCGCATGAGGATCTTCTTCCCGATTTCCATTTGCAGTTTCGTCCACGACGACCCACATTGTCGACCATTCGCCATAGGTTAAAGACTTGACTCCCAAGTCGGGAGACTAAAAGGAAGACAGAGATCCATCCATCCACACCCCTTCGTTTCCTCTGGTTTTTGTCAACCTAGGGGACTGCGTCAAGAAGGAACCCATCGGGTTAGGAGGACCTTTTGGAGACCTTCCTCTCTCTAATCACTGTAGACTGTCCATCAACTCCTTGAGAGTGAGAAGACATTGAGGTGGCGTTGGGTCAAAGTCACTGTTCCAGTATAGTGTTAACAGCATTGCTTCAACACATTGAGATCGCGGTACAGACAGACAGCAGGATTTCGATTGTTAGCAATTCGGTAGGAAAAGAAGGGGGAGACAAATTTCATTTCAATCTAGAGGAGTAAAGTTAAGTTCAGTAGAAGTGTGAACATTTCAGGTTTCTGCTTGTAGGTGGAACGTTGGGACCGAGAGAGCATAGTAATTTTGGTTTATTATTGGATACATTCATAACTACCGGCTCATGAAACGTCGACCGGATGCTGGCTGAAAGAGAGACAAAGTTGACAAAGATTTTGGATAGTCATGGCATCTACAGCAGATCTGTCGAACCAAGCTCCGAACATACCCGGAGATAATCGAATTGGGGGAATGCCGGGCCCTCTGCCGGACTCACAGCAAAGACATTGGATTCCGGATGAGCGAGACGCTTTTATCCACTGGCTCAAGGGAGAATTCGCCGCTGCCAATGCCATCATTGACACATTGTGTCACCATCTCCAGATGGTCGGCAAACCGGGCGAGTACGATTTCGTCCTCACTTGTATCCAGCAAAGACGGTTCAACTGGACTGTGGTCCTCCACATGCAGCAGTACTTCTCCGTAGCTGAGGTCGTCTTTGCTCTTCAGCAAGTGGTGTGGATGAAGCACACTCTTAATTCTGATCCTTCTGCTTTACAAATGCCCTTTGGTGCATCTGAAAATGGATCAGGAGGAGGAGGACCTCATGTTTATAGAGACCCCAGAGGAGACGGACCCATGATGCCAGGAGCAGGAGGAGGAGGAGCTGGAGTTCCACATAACTCCGTTTTAGAGGAACTTTATGGCAGGAGAGATATGAATGATAGAGACCAACCTCGTAAATCTGAGGAGCAAAGCTATAGGAGGAGGGGAAACGATAACACAGGGGATCAAGAAAGGCACCAGAACCAGCAGCAGCAAGGCCTAGCTTCTAGCTTGGACACTGTTGTTTATGCTAACAGAGACCAGGTTTCAGATTTCAGGGAACAGGGTGGTCCCTCTGGGAGTGGGTCCAGGAGTGTGTCTTCGTTGTCTGAATCGTCCTCCGCGTCCATCCCCGCTTCTTCCTCTCAAGCGAACCACAACGCCAAAGAAGAGAAAGAAGCAGATCAGGGATCTCGGGACCAGCCTGACTCCGAGGAAACCTCCTCAATCAAATTGGATCGACCGGAAGGTAGGCTTTGCTCTCCGTTCCATGATTTTACCGAAAATGGGTGCTACTTTCGTCGATCCGCCTGTCTTGCAACTTTGAATCGGTATTCTAGATCATGCTTTTACAAAATTTAGGGTAGAAAAGTGTTCCAGCAATATCACGTAGGACATATCAGATGGAGGAAAGGAACTGGAAACTGGTCACGGCACCTGTTTCACACCCGCGTCTCGGCACAAAACTAGGATAATACGTCTAAACCCTCTCGTCAGGATGCTGTAGTAGCCCATAGAGATGCTCATGCACATAGATTTCAGTCCCGCTGGGGGGGCGGGGCTGGTGCCAGAGTCAGAGAACATAGAGAATTCCGCAAAATGTCTATGCAATTGTGCGGCCGTGGCATTCTTTCCAATACCTGAGTTTGAGGCAGCACATTTTACCGACCGTGTTGTCAGTGATAGTCACTCCCAGCGTGCTTGAAGTGGGGTACGGGGTTGGCAGCTTCGTAGTAACTACCGGAAGAAGCTAGCTACCGCCAGAGTTTCCTCTGAAGGATGCGGTCAGCACGAAGCTTCTTGCAGTAGGTGGTCATGTTCTCCATTACGTATTCGTCATAGAAGACTGTGACGTAGGGTTGTGTACGGGAAGAATTGATCTCAGTTTTTGAGGTGATTTATCGCGCACTTCAGTATCTTGATTGCGGGAACAAAACTCGATTCTTAACATAGCGCAGTAGCCACTTCGAAGCTGGGCCAGAAAATCAATCTTTATAACAGAGCAAGCGAATGTTAAATTTGTCATCCTACTGGAATCTTGGGAAATGCATATTAAGCCACTCTGACTTTGGAAGTTCTAGTGAATCGGATGAAGGTGGCAGGTAGAATTGTTTCTTTCTGAGTATGAAACGGATTCCAGTTCTTGGGCATGTAACCTAGTTTCAGCTTCTGGGCCACTATGGAACACGATGAGGTTGCTTCTATAGGACAAATTACTAGGTGGAGACTTAATGGGGTTGATGTTTGGACCACGTCACCTAAAATGGAGCTCAGAACAGAATCCGCCGAAGTCACTGCTCTCTATTAAAGTTTCCCACGGCAATGATGATACTGGAGGTGATAAGAGCTTCGCTGTTTTTCCAGGCAGCTCAACGGAAACGGCTTTCTTGTTTTCTTCGAAGGAAGAGGAGGATAGGCGGCAGGCAAACGTCAAGGTCACTAGGACCTACAATTGCATCGAGCAGATGGATGGAAAAAATGTGAGTTTCCCTGACAGAAATTTCTCTTGTAGTTTGATTTCATTTATAACACAACCTGTTTTGGCTGATGTAATGGTGATATGAGATTGATCATAGAAGTCACGCCATTTTCACAGTCGGTTGAATCAAAACCAATCTATACCGTTTCATTCGTGACGATGACCCTAACTGAACACACATGCTTTCCTATTCAAGGTCAATTTCGTAGAAGGCCTCGAACTCCATGAAAGAGTGTTGGACAAGTCGGAAAGTAACAGGCTAGCAGGTCTCATACTTGAGATGCGTGCAGGAAAGAGAGGTGAAGTCGGAGGCAAGTTATACGCCTTCTTCTTGGTATCTGTAATTCCACTCAGTATTTTGCCAGTAGAAGTAGCAGTTGTAGACAATCTGGGACTGGTAACCAGTACTTTATGGACTGCGATTATCGGCTTCCCGGAACTTAATCATCATGTCTATAGGAAGAACTATAACACGAATTGATACGAAAGTCTTCTTGTCATGTTCCGACTGCAGGTGGTGCAAATGTGAGTCTAAAGAAGGGAACTAAAGGCAAGGGAAGAGAGTCCCTACACCTTGCCTATTCGAGTTCCCATCTGCTCGAAGATCACAAAAAGCGTTCCTCCCCTAAAGGTATGTTGATGAGCGAATGTCGTAGTCTTTTGATATGGACTCTTTGACTTCGTGTTTCATTCTTCTAACGTCTTAGATGCAGCGGTTGAAAGTGGGTGCGAATGTATATACTTCACCAGTACTTACATAGTCATTAGTCATTAATGTAGTGACACAAGTGACAAGAAACAGCTTACTCGCAAAAGGCAGATGATTGAAACTATATTGACATCCATGGTTGCGGCCTCTTGCAGACGACTCTGTGCAACCAATGCCCAGTTTCCTAGATCCTATCGTCGAACGATTAGTACGGTGGCGTATCATACCCGCCAGCAAAAGGCCAGACTGGTGTAGTATCAACATTATGGAAGAGGTGGGCAGCCTTCATCTTCAAAGTTGTTCCTGCTTATCCTCCATTCACAGGTTCCAATACAGATAACCAATTTTGGGTGTTAATAAGTCATTTAAAAGTATAGTAGCGATATTGACTGAGGTCATTTTAATTCTTCACGTAGAACAAACGACTTTTATTATAATCTCTTCACTTAAGGACATCAGACCAGTACCAGATTAGCATCAACGAGGCCAGATTTTGTTAATGTGGTTAGCTGTCTCCATCTGTCAATGCAGGGAGATTATGTACCCCCGCATGTAGATAATTCTCATCTGGAGCGACCGTATTGCGCTCTCACCTTGCTCGCAGATTGCACAATGGTTCTGGGACAGTCCTTGACAATGGACTCTCCTGGTGATTTCAAAGGTTCCCTGCAACTTCTGCTTCCTGTTGGGTAAGTTACAACCCCTGAATCTCGCATTATAAGAAATCGTTTCTCTGAACTGAAGCTATTGATCCAGGCATTCTCTTCCGAGTCTGCAGTTTGGACACAGGTCCAATACTTACTTCTTCTTATGTTGTGTTTCCAGTTCTGTTTTGGTTCTGCAAAGGAACAGTGCGGAGTTAGCCAGGCACAGCATTGGCCCCTCCCCGACGAAACGCATACTTATCACATTTGGGAAGTCTGTGTCCAGCAAATCCTATAAAGGTAACTCGCCATCAGGAATTTCACAGTCTCCACCAATTCCCGCGTCTATGCCCCAGTCTTCTTGGAACTCCTCGTTCAATAACAATACCCACAACAACAGCAACCACAATAGGCAAGGAAACAACAGCACTTTGACCCACAGCAATTCTACTGGAAGAGGAGGAGCTGAGCGTTTCGGATCGTCCTTTAAATCCCATAAGTTCAGCCCTGCTGTGTCTTCGGGTGTGTTGCCGGTCCCAACAGCAAGGCCACCAGCACAGATCATTCCGAACTCACCCACTTCTGTCCCCCCTTTGTTTTCAGGCACTCCTGGGCCAGCTGTGGGTGCTTTTCCCCCTCCCTCGATGGCCATCCCCCCTAGTTGGTCACCATTGCATAGGCCCCCACCACCAAATAGACTACCGAGTGCTGGGACTGGCGTTTTCTTCCCTTCTAGTGGAGCTTCCACTGGCCCTGGCCGGCCAATCAGCATGACCACTGGCGGAGGTGGTCAACGTAGATCTGGGGCCATATCTCCTGCTCCTCCTTTACTGCAGAAGACGAATTCTGCACCGGCCTCTTTCGCTTCGCTCGAGGCAGCTGCAACTGCTGCTGCTGCATCCTCTTCCCCTTCCACTCCTCCCAGCAGCAAGTCGTCGTCCAAATCGAGTAGTGGTGCCGCCGGCGTAAACAATTCTGAAAAGGTACAAGCATCATCCAGTTCGCCTGGTCAAGACTTTAAGTCCTCCTCCGATATCGAGCCTACTTCAGATGCATCGACTTCACAACCTTCAGAAGCGAACGGCGGTAGTACAAAAAATGGCAAGGAGGACAACAACACAGCTCGGACTTCTCCAGGGCCCCGTTCTAAATCTATAGCAGGAAATAGCAACAACAGGACAAGTACGATCAGCACCATCGGAGGACATTCTTAGTCAAGTCAGAAGACTGAGCTTTAAATAGGCAGGCAGGCAAGCAGGCAGACAGAGAGACAGGCAGGCAGCTTCCATGGGGGTATGGAAGAACCTTGTATCCATAGGTTTTGTAGAGGAGATACGTTAACAATCATAGTTCACAGTTGATTGTTTGTGATTTTGGTTTCTGAGAGAGTGCGTGCGTGCCGAGTGTGCTAAGCATGTGTGCGGCGGGCGTGAACCTTAAAATTAGTCATATGAGGTAGAAGAAGCCAAGGAGGTACCAATTCTGCTGCTTCCTTTCTTTATGATCAAATCCCCATTCATTCTTTCAATCTTTTGGCTCCTGCGAGAGAAAGTACTCCATTGCATGGCAGCCAGTAATCGGACGCTCCAATAAAGCTCGTAGGCGAGGTTGGCCAATTCGACCACAAACCCTTTCTTACGAGCTTTCACTGACTCTTCCTGCGCCAGGAAGAAAGGTCTTGAGATCTTCTTTAGTTCCGCCCATTGGTCCTGCAGTGGGTCAATACCCAGCTTCCTAACTGCAGAAGCTGGCGTGCCACTTATGGGAAGGCAGAAAAACTCACTCCCATTGCAATCAGGTGCTGCTCAGTTGTGGATTTAGTGCTCTGATGAAAGTACTCGAGAGTGTTTGGGCTTGTACCCACTTTAACTCTTTTCCACTTGGCTGCTAGCCTTCTTGCTGGCAGGCAGCAGGCAGGCAGGTGATTGACTATATCGCATTATGCCGTAGCTCTACTCAAATCCTGCTTTTCTCAGTTCTGCTCTTGAGGCTTCAGTTTACTCACATCATGGATTCGTGATGTTTTTTGGAATGAAGGATCATGTACAGTTGTCAGTTTGCTACTTCATTGATCTCTATTATGAGTGGTAATTATTCTCCTCTTCCACTGCATCTGAATGGTGAGTACCTCCTGTCAAGAATCTGACTCTCACCAATCTGGACACCCGCTCTGTTTGACCAGAAAAATCTCATGAAAGGCAGATTTAGGAAATATTCTCGTTGATACTTCTACAGAAAGCTGTCTCGAAACGTACCGGCCAGCTAGAACTATAGCTGAAAGTGAATGTGGACTTGCTGATGTGAACGCGAAGTTCAGTATGAGTAGCTGACGTACGCGCGTAATCGATTCCAGATCCGTTTCATCGAGTCTTGATGACGATCTCACAACGCAGTTGAGAAGCTCCAGTAGTTGCTGCATTCCAGATCCTGAGCACTGTCGTCCTTGGCGACAAGGTCGTTATTATCCCACGTGGTATAGACGTTATTGGCTCTGGTTTTCCCGCGATGTTGGTTGGCACGTGTAGCTAGATACACAGCGAAGACAGACAAGCTGGACCACATCACAACTTGGACAAATCTCTTTTCCCAACGTGAGATTGATTGACCGGGCCACTATTCAGATTGACGAATCTTCATAGTCCAGATGGATTTACCCACTCTGTAACCCTCCTCACGTTCGATCAGAATCGAATCTGTTGTTTCCATCGATCTCCATCTTTGTTTGGATCTCCTGTTTGTCGATTTCCTGTTTGTCAGGAAATAGTGCATCACCAAGCGACGATGATGTCAATTCAAGTTTTGGATTATACACGACTCCAGCCATTCGCTGAGAACTGCTCGTAGCAAGAATCTTCAGTTATGAAACAGGTAAAATTTAAGGTAGAACAGATCGACTTTGTGGGTGGATGCAAACAAGATTTTCATTAAAATTTAATCTCATGAAGGCTCGATTACCGAGTCTCTCAGTCGATGACTGGACATCACAACACATCATCTGCCGTATCTGCAGATCCAACGCAAAGTTTTACATCATCGAAAGTGTGGTCTATACATGATCCCGGTCCTTCGCCGAAAGCAGTTCATGGCAAGAACTCTGCTGAATCAAATATGCGACAGGTAAGTATTACTGTGAACTACGTCTACTTTTATCGCCATGGGGGTAAAATCGAATTAGACTTTTCAGAAGATGCTACAGTGAACTCGACGAGAAGCCATGATCGACAATCTAGCTTAAAGTTGTTACTACTATTCAGAATCACCTACTCGATCTTACATGCTAAACCACCCATGCACCTAACAACTATGCGCAAACCAAGTGCTCGACTTTCGTAGGTCAGTGTTGGGAAGAACGAAGGCTTGTGTGGAGCAACATGTACGCTTTAATAGGCGTGGAAAGCATATGGAAACTCATGAACAGTATCCAGATTCTTGATTTCGCACAACGAACTCCAGTTCCAAGCTGTGAATCTCTAGTATTTGTCCCAAATCTGTTTGTTGAGTTCTTCCAAAACTTGATTTCCCTTCGTCACCACAACTCCAAAGTCGAGCTTTTGTATCATCCGTCTTCATCAGGACACGCATCCATCCTCTCGGTCCAAACTTGCGCACCTTAGCGACATGTGCTTCAATTGCTGACGGAACCACATGCTGCTTGTGTCAGGCAAGCAAGAGCTTTCAATCTAAAAGGGACGCATAAGTCAACAGAAATCCAAACTATCATGCAGAACCCGTCTCGGATTTCACTACCTCCCATACTTTACCAATCAGGCAGGATCTCCAGATTTTCTGACAGTTGACCTTAAAGGTCGGTCAATTGATCTGAAACAAGCCGTAGCCATATCCTTCAATGCAAAAACTGTCACCTGCATGTTGATAACATTGGAGAAGACATGATTGACTAAATTAGCCTACACTTGCGCTTTGATAGTCCAAAGTGACAATGTTTGTACCTTAAAGTTTCATATGGCGATTGCTAGTTAGATAATCAAAAGGTGACTTTTTAATGTGACTAACTTTTTATTTACGCTTCATAGTGAATATATCATTACTCCCTTGCAGTTTACTTAGAATCGTGCCCTGCTCTATTGTCACTTAGCCTATGTTTCGATTCCGTTTGTCTGACTCATTGAAAAGATATGAGGTCTATTGCCTACTCTTGATAATGTCCTTTTATGTTAAAATAATATATTTTGAGCTTATCACGGTGCATCTTGGCTGGCGAGTAATGTTTTCTCTATATACATAAAGAACTTTTCTTTCTTGTAGACTATATAAGTACTCTAGTTCATATTCTTGAAATTGAATAGAAAATGGTTTTATATATTTTGACACCCCTCGTCCATGGCCTTAATTGGTTTTCGTACGACGAACTCATCCGAGAGATTTACACACATACCAAATAGCAGAAAGTATAAAGTGTTCGGAAAAAATGATATTATATTTAAACTTTATTCATACCCTTCAAACCAGCAGATCCTGTACTATCATTAACCTGTAATGTTATTCAACTTGGTACTCTTGGTTCAGCTCTCGATAATGCACCCTCCTAATTAATTTAAGTCTGATCAAGTTAAAAATCTCTAATTAAAATTACGGAATTTGAACACATGTGTCCATCAGACTCTATTACTCCTCTTTTCTAAGTGCCATTGAAGGTGCCCATTATGCAGAAATATAGCACAATAGGCGAAAGATGACAATGATTCAAGAGGTAGCAGTCATTAATCCTCGAAAGAGGATCTTAATATTAATTTTTTAAAATATAATTTGAGTCTGGTATTATCATGGCATGTGTTCCATACAGTCTTACCACAATCTCGAGGAAGAGGATGGAAACAATAAGAACACTACAAATGATGACTTAGGTGATAAAGATACCCCCCATATTTTGATAGAATACTTCGACGTGGTATTAGTTTGCCAATACCACAACATCTGAAGAGAACATGGATATGTAGAGATGAATGTACGTATTGTAAATGTCAGTAATATGAACCTTGAGCTGATTAATTGCAAAGTATATGCAGAAAATGAATTGCAAGACTCAACTAACTTTGCTTATTTGTTTGAGAAAACCTTTTTAAGAAAACCAACGTCTAAAACGATACAAGACAGTCAAAACAGACTTATTCTTTCTTTGAATTTGTTTGGGACATTTGATATAAAATTTCACCTGTTTCAAAGATGGTTTCTTTTCGATTTCCTTTCATTCGAATATGTCAACGGTCTCCCCATATGATTTAAATTTGCATATCCCATGAAAAGCTTTAAATTAAGTCTAGCAATGAAATTATTAGTACCTATTCATTCTTTCTCTGAGGGGATAAACAGAATTTGTTACACATTTACAAAAATAAGTACAAGATTAAAAGAAATGAAACACTACGTTAATTTACTGTACAAAATTAAAATACAGTATGAATGCGTTTTTATTATCATTTACAAAGGATGCACCTCCAAAATAAAAGTTGATATTTGGCCTTCAAAAGACACTTAGCGCACATTGCTGGAACTCCAAGATGACATGTACCTATATCACCTTCTAAATATTACTTATTTTTCAGAAACAGTTAATAGGTTCATATTATTATATCATCACTAATATGTTCAAGGTTTCTTTGAAATATTACTATTTCCTTTTATATACATAGTTTACTTTATGAGCTACAACTAAAGGCTGTAAGTCGTTGTCTCCATCCACCAGAAATCAAAAGTAATCAGATTACATTTGAGAAACCTTGGACATAACTGCCTCCATTTCCCGAGTATCCAGATATTTTATTTATGTACATTCTCTATTATAAAGTGTCATTTAGAATGTGCTTTTCCTTATTTCTACATGAATATATGTTTACGTCTACTTCTAGTATCTTACGAATATAAAATGAACTCAGTCTTAGATAATTTTTGGTATCCTCATATCCATAGAATGAATTTCAATGAAAACTGTTCAATCTCTATCATCGACTTGTTTCATTGCACTCTCCTCTTTGCAGTAACATGATAGTAGTAAATCACAATAGAATGATTAACTTGCAATAAGTCATTGTTCGCTTCAACCTGATATTATCAAACTTTCTGGGATCTATCTTCAAATTGTCTGAACCATCCATGAAAAATTTAGCCGACATAATATATAACCATACCACCGGAAATATGATTCACTAAATCCTGCCAATAGTTTCATAAATTGAATCTTAACACTAGCTTTGTATATTACTTTCATCAATATCATGTGCAAAGTGTTATGGAGCTTATGAAGAAGAAACAGTATATAGACAAGTATTGCTTGCACGTTCAATAATATACCCTTCAGTGCTAATGGTTATAAAAAAACATAAGCTTCAACCTCATAATTGAATCATCCACGATTGTATCTGTTAATATATCCTTGGCCCTACTTTGCATACCAAACTAACCTAAACCATATTTTCTTCATTTGAAATACTTTTCTGAAAATTTTTTATGTATGTGATTAGATGAATTGACTAGTATTAACTTATAATAGAAAATTTTATGGGTCATAAACCATTCTCATTTATAGAGTAACTTAACACTAGAGAACTTAGAAGAAAAGAAAATGTAATCTAATTGTGTAACAGTCCAAAGATAGAAACTCATAAGATTGGAATTCGCAAAAGTTCTAATGCACCAAAGGAACATCTTGTCTTTATTATATAGCAAAAAGGATGACATCCGCTACACCTTTAGATTACATACCTGGATTGGTGACATATAAACACTGTTTGATTTGGTTGGTCAAACAAGTTTGACCAAAGGGAGTCACTCTATAGGAAGCTCAACAACATGGAAGATGAGGTAAAGTTAGAAAGAGGTACAGATAGAAAGATCTCTATGAGACAAACCATGGGGGAAAATCTTATGCCATATTGTCTAGGGAGGGTAAGTTTTTAGTTTGTGAGGTCTAATTCTTTTGTTAAGGCCTCCAAAATTAGCTCTAAAGTTTTTGGTGTATTTTGGTCTCTACCCTATTAGTGGAAGCCCTTGTTTAATGACTCTTCTATTTGATCTACTTAGACCATCATGCATAACATCTCTAAAGACATCATCAAGCCAATTTTCACTTTTAGATAATTTATCTAGCTAATGTTAATACAAATTGAAAGTTACTTTCTTTTATTTTTCTCACAGCATATTTTGTTATGCCCTAGGACATAAAGAGTTGATTTTAGATATTATTTATTTTATTATGCTTCTCTCAATATTTTATGGCTAATTTTTTTTTGCAATTTTCATGATGATAAATATAATACTTAATCAAGTAATTAATTTTTTCTATATTATCATAAGAGATACATCGAAGATTATATTTTTTAATTCACAATTAAAATACCATCCTTACTAGTAGAAGTTTTATGCTCGTTGTATATATCAAACCAGTCTACTGGATTTTAAGCTTTTCTATATTACCATCTACAATGATTTATTAAATGAGAGAATCTTATTCAGTTTCCAAAGTTTTCTAGAGTGAGTTGCGATACTTGGGTTTCTTGTGATGTTTTAAGACTTATACTTTATACTTTATCCATTGCCTATAAGTTTCAAAAAGGTTATTTAATGTGTGGAAAGAAAGAATTCTCGCTTTATGATACTTTCTGTTAGCAATATGATCAACTATTGAGAGAGGGAGAATTATTTGGTTTAGCTAAACTAATTATGACTGAATTTTTGAATGGTGTTATATATGCAAAATATTTTATGCCAATACTTTTTGCATTGGCCTATTAGTCATAAGATGAAGATGGTTGGAAGGATATGAAAGGTAATATTTTTTCCTTAATTGTTTACAGTGTTTACAGTGTATGGATAAGCTAAAAATACAGAATAATAAGAAAGTTATGAGATAATAAGGCATATCCCGTGAAAGTTGCTGTGGAATTTTAGACATTTTCTTCTTGAATGTTTATGATATCCCAGGTGTGTATATGATAATAGACTTATACAAAGCTAAATAATCAGATCAGTGGTATAAGACCTTTGAGAATCCATGGCGAGATAATTTTCAAAATTATATTACTAGAGATCCAGGTTATCCATTTGTTGAATGTTCTATTGCTATGAACAAAAAGAAAACAAGAAAATATAATTTATATCCAATTTTTTCAAGTAGAGTATGTGTTTAAATTAAGAGCCAGAAAGATACACAAGATATTTAAACATATAGTATCATATATAAATATAATCTTGATTCTTAAGATATTTCCATTTTATTTTCCAAAATTATTATCCAGCGAGAGAGATGATCATGTCTACAGTACCTGATTAAAAGCTCACTATCGGAACCACTTAATGATATTATCACTATGATCTCTTCATGATAAGTTTCTTAAATCTAACTTACCGGATTAAAAACCCACTACCGGAACCACTTAATGATATTATCACTATGATCTCTTCATAATAAGTTTATCTTAAATCTCAAGTTAGATAGGTAATGAATGAATAAATAAATAGATAATTACATAAATTTAAAGACTTATTTGACAAGAGGGACAGCGCTCAAATACTATACACTCCAATCAGATATCATTACAAGCGATTTACTCACTTTTTCAACCCATCTTTGCATTTTCGATGGAAACATTTATATTGAACCAAGTAGGGCTAATCTATATCCAATAATTAGCTTTTCTGTCAACTGGTGGAACACAGTGCATCAACATTCAAGCATTAGCCAAATTGGTACTTCAATGCAATATTTCTATGCTCATTCCAATCTTTTAATCTTTGCTAGCTTCTTCATTTTAACTGGGATTTTTTTAAAGTTGTCTGGAAACACGCCAAAAAAATTATTTCTTTTTATTTTCAGGGAAAGAGCCAATGACATTTCTTTTTCCTTTTTTGTATCAGACAGTTCCTGGTCCGTCCATGTGGGGCTTTTGTCATCAGGAACAAAATCCTAAACCCCCATATCCCAACATGTATGCCCCACATATCCTAGTCTAGAAAATAAACATATTCAAATAAAAAAAAGAGGTTCTGGATTACATTTTCCAATTGTTGTAATTGAACTTGAATCTTATCTCTCATCTACCAATAGGCCGTTGAGAAGGATATTATAGCACATGAATCTACTTACAAAGCAAATGGGGAAAATTTACATGCTTCACATGGCGTGGGTTCGGTCCTCCTCCAAGGCCTGATTCGTAGGTAGTGAATATCTCGGTATGACACAGAATTCAGGAGCTATAGACAGGACAATGATAGCATTTCCAGCTCGTAATGTTAGCAAGGAGATAACTAGCTTGGAGCCAGTCATCAATCCATTTTTTGACCTTTTAAGCTTGTGTCCGTCAAACCCGAAGCTATCCCCTTCCCTTCTCTTCTCTGCTTTTAGTTTCGGGCACTTCATGGATTAGAGTAGTCGCTTAAGATTTGGGTTCACATGCGTCCATGCTTTGTTAAATTCCTTGTTATCAAATAAGTACGTTATCTTACACATTGATAGTACCCAGTTCGGCACCACACAGCATTTTCACAGGGTAGAGAACGATCACAGATGCTTGAATTCAGTGAGAGCATGGTGGGAATGAATGTAATAACTGACATGTTGAACAACTTATTCTGTCAGCCTTCCACTGAAACCTATGCCTGGCTCCTGCACTGGTTTAGACTGATAGTCCGGCCAGGCAGTGTGGCTGCTCTCTCGTGGCTTTTGTTAGATTCACTAATTTGCTGAAGGAGAAACTTAGAGGCAGTTTGATAAGCTAAGTGATAGCCTTTCGGAGCTCTGAGGAGGTTGTGGCATTTCTTGTCAGCAATAACCTTTCGCACGGGGACCCTGCTGTTGCTGCTGCAGAGGCCACTCGGAGTGAGTAGCAGTCCTCAAGCATAAGTGATTCTAGTCCACCCAAATCCCCCAGACTGTCCGGAAAGTCTGTCAATCTGGGAAGAGAATCTGAAGAAGTTACAAACTTTTCAGCCCCCGAAAGACTCGGTAGGCTCGTAGGTAGCTCGCAACTTTGGAGGGAGAGAGAAATTAGATTCTTCAGTTTAGGGATTCCCTGAACGTTTCTGTTGATCAACTAATTTCCTCAGATGTGGAAACTGGCCCAACTCGTTGACTGTTTGAGGGTTCCTGCCGGACATGAATCCGAACCGCTCCAAATGGAACTCAGGTTAATACTCACTCAAAAGTGAATATTGACCGGCTTCGGACAACTCAACCTCAATTTTCCTCACTCCGAATGGGAACTGCATGGCATGATCAAAACATTAGATTTCCCTAAACTCGTGTCAGAATGCATCTTAGCAATTGCCTAATAGTTCGATCCCCCACAACTTTCAGAAATTTACTTCTGAAGCATGTGCATATGTGACTACTGTACGTGTAGGTCTCTTTTTGGATCAATAGCAGAAGACATTTCCAGAAACTTGAGATATTTCAAGTTGCTGAGTTGCAAATCGCCTCCCGTGAAAGGGACCGTCCTGTTTGTTGCAGATCCGACACTGGAGTCCTGCGGCAAAGTCACCACTGCTAATTTGGCCTTCGACGTGTATGTCCTTGAAATGAGTATGCGTGACGAGCCAAAGAACATATGCAATAAGCTGAGTAGGAGAGAGTTAACCTCTGGGCTAAAGATTATGTCGAACTAAGACACAGCGCGTGATCTCATGTTTGGTTGGAGTTTTTTAAACCCGTGAAGCCCGAGCACACCAAATTCTTCCCACGGATCCAATCTGCTCAGTCATCGCACATACATAGCTAGTTAGTACCATGATTTTTACATATAGTTCAAGCTAGGAGGTGAGAGAAGATAGACATAATGTTGGCAGTCAAATCGAGACCAAGTAATCTGCCTTTTCTCTCAATCCGCCTAACGTTTGACTCCGCTTGTGTCACTTTCATATATTGGTTTTCATCTCAGTTGATATCACTAGAGCTAGACCTCTCGATTTAGCTATTAAATAGCTACTGGTATCTGCAGTTCTAAGGGGAGGATTCGTACAGAAAGCTGAGGAGATTACCTCCCGATCAGTAGAGTTAACATTTGGGGAATGTGTTGCGTCCTGACTGTACATGAAATGTGAGCCTGGTTTCTCCTCTGTATTCGGCTCAAGGTTACCAGAAGTTCATGCCCTTTCACGATATGATACCGACTCCGACCTTAGATTTGAATCTTATTATTCTGAACGAGATGCTTTTGCTCCAGTATGCTTAGCTTATCACCGTAACTAGCTATCAACTTCAAGAATTCCCATTAAACAGCAAACTATGTCAAGAAAAGCCTGCTTTACGTCGGCGCTCATGATCAATTCGTCGAACGCAAACCGTAACAAGGTTTGTAGTTCATGATCGATGTCCTCCATCCATTCTTTACCTATATCAAGGTTTCTCCTTCCGAGTTATACTTCCGGCCCGCATCTCGACTTCCATTTCGTGATCGATTTTATGAATTGTGTAGAAGAAACTTCATACGCGTGGATAACTGGTCGAGGACCTGCCGTGTAGATTGTGAAACAAGTGTAGATTGTGATTTGTATCTGAGCTAAAACGAGTGTTACAGATCATACAGGTTTTGCTCTGTAACTGAACTGAATACCTGTTTCTCAGTACCTTTGTTACCATATCGAGCAAACACACTTTGATCTTCACGTGGTATGACTGACAATGCCTGGGGATCTTGTGGAGATCGTCATGACACTTAGAATTACAAAGGCAAAGGCAAATTCTCGAGGGGACAACAATCCGTTCGGCAGACCAAGCTGTTCTATGATCACAGGAGTAGGAGAATATCTTAGATGTAGTAGGACAGATTTCTCACACCAACACTATAGGGAAATTTGACCTGTTATGTTTTATCCTTGTACGTCTTGATGGGATCTTCCCATCCTTCTTGTATCCTATGCGATCCTTTCTTCATCGCAGGAGTATCTGTGATATAAAAGTACTTCATGTGCAATTGTGTAACATTCCCAGTGTAGACATAGCATTTCAGCAGCGAAAGAGGCATGTTCTTTCACGTCGAACTGAGTGTACCTCGTCTTCGTCTTCCTCTTCCTCCGGCCATGGCCACTCCGGGTCATAACGTGACAGCAAGACGTAAGATTCGTCGTCATTGGTAGGGGGACGGACTGCTTCCATGACACTACGTTTATTCCCCGATCTCATGATCGTGTCCAAACATGTTTTGCTCTCCAACCAATTGCCGAAATTATACCGATACTCTGAATTTTGAGGCCTGCTGTATAATCTGTCGAATCGTCAGCCTCTATCTTGAGCCCAATATATCCTCGAGCCAGTTCACCGTTGCTTTTCCAGCTCAGAATTGATCACTAGCACTTTGTACGAATCAACCAAGCCTTTGGAAGTTAAAGCAATTCCTAAGTCGCACACAAGATCAACATCTCTATTATAAGCATAAGGGAGTCAGGGAGAGTTTTGTGGTTTCCGGTGATGATATAGTGAACCAAAGTCTGCAAACCACCTCCAATCTCAATAAAGCTGTATGAATGCGCTCCAGAAATAGAATGCCACTCTTCTCTTGAATGTCACGCGCAGCAACATCAAGAATGTCAGTTTGATCGATGCATTCTAAAACTATACCATCTACGAGCGATTCCATTGTAACCTAAGATTCGACTTTAGTGTAAAATATATGACAGAATGTTGGCCACTTCCCAGAAACAGGAGCCACCGGCTCCTGGAAATGTTCAGCTTTTGGATGTTGATCCCATGTAAGTCTTTCTTGCCATATTTTAGAAAGACATCGAGCTTTGAACATCGTAGGATATATAATCCTTGAACATCGTAGGATATTCAATCCTTGCTGTCCTTAGATAAAAGGTGACCGCTTCCAACACAAGGAGGGGAAGAACCCATAGAAACAAGGAGAGACAAAATAGGTAAAATGGGGTAGGTACCCTAGTATAGATTTGAGAAATCTGCCACACCGCACCTAAGATATTAGAGCTATGCAAGTCTTAAGGTCTACAAAACACTAGAGCATCCGAAGATTTATCACCTAATGTGATTGCTTTCCTATAGATTGCAACAGCCAATACTCTATGTAGAGCAATGGACAATCGTAGTATAAAGTATGCTACAAAGTATGAGATAAAACTCCTTGACATCTAATATGATAAGCTCTCGTGCACTCCTTGACAAATGTGTCGGACAAAGTGTCCTGAATATAACTTCAAGGCTAGATGAACAAAGAGATGACCTCACTATACCCCTATACTTGGGAGACCTTGCGTGCTGCTACTACGATTGCCGCCCATCCAAGGGATGAATAATCACTCCCTCCAAAATTGCATCATGCATAGGGTATGTAACCACAACATCCGCCATTCTCATCTGATTATCTCGGACCAAGTATAAGTTTGCTCTAACATGTGTCATTTGCAAAGCATACGAATGCTCTCTCCAAGCAAGGTACTCACTCTTTTGTGCCATAGCAAACACTATATCCCGAATGGCATCATGGGTCCTCATCCTTTGTCCTACAAAAAGACACCATATGGACCGTTGCTACATCTAGTGTAGAACCACACTCACAAGTGAATAATGAAGATGTAGATGGGTGGACCAAAGCTAGGAGGAACCTCATCATTATATAGAAGGTAGCTAGTGCAAGTCAAAATTCACTAATGCCCGGTCGAGCCAAGATCCAAAAGCCTACACCCTTGCTAGAGCAAAAGCAAAGACATGCTCTAGTGGCAAGAGGAATGGATGACTCAACTAAGAGAGAATGTAGCATATGTTGACACCGTCACTCCATCAAGGAAGACTACAAACCTCTGGTCCAATCTGATAGTAGTGAAGCAAAGGATGGAAGGTCCTCCCGTGCCTGTGGGGATAGACCATCTCTTGTCTTGTCTGTCGCAATAACACAAGGAGAGAAAAGGATCCCTCCTCCACCTTGGTCACATCTGTCTCTAAAACTGGCCTATTAGCAACCACAAAATGGGAGGAAAGTAGGGGTGCAAAGAAAGTACAAATACCAAAAATGTTACAAGTGTTGTCTCCTCCATAGATAATAGACCTACCTGTTTGTACAAGATTGATAGAGATTCCAATCTACATGCAAAACCCCCTGTTACACGCTCAAATGTACATGGTCCGATGATATCACCAAAGATTCACATAATCCTTTTTATCAAAAGCTCTCAAATGTGATAGGAAAGTCAAGGAAGGGAGAACCATGCGGAGAAGGTAAGTCGGTTGATGGGTAATACTAGAGGAATATACCAAATACCACATATGGATCTCTCAATAGAAGAAGGTCATCTACATGGAGAATATCTTTTGCAAGTGCAACGTTTAAAAAGCATGTGACAAAACCTTGGATCCTACTGGCACTCCTAGAATACATAGTTTATATGCAGATGTGACACACCCCTCTAGAAGCTCAAGGTGGGGAGGGATACTTGAAGGGGACCACGTTTTGCACTTTGACTTCTTGATTCTCAACTCTATAAGGTGTAGCTTGGTAGTCAAGTGATCAAAGGCCTACATAATCTGATCTACACAATTCATTATGTGTGTATAGTCTGCCAAGGAGAGAAATACACAACCTAGCATTGCCAAAGTAGTAAATAAAAGAGTTCTGAAGTGAGCCATGACAAACAAAGGTCCCCCTAAAGGATCTCCATGTCATGTACCAACAATTGATTCCAAGACGATGACTCCCTCTTGTGATCAGCCGTGTTGGTAGTTAAGTAGGAGAACCATAAAATGACCATACAAAAGGAATGAGACTTGCCAAGTATCCACTAGTGTCCCTAAGCTCTCTAAAGCATTATTAAAAGGGTTCTTAACATCCACTTGTAGGAGGATCCATTGCGGAATGCATTGAATGCATTGATGCCTAGAGATATAGACTCATAACCTCCAAATATAACTACTCCAAATTGATATGAATTGAGGTGCTCTTTAAAGTGAGAGCAATGTTGAAGGACAATGGTTCAACTAACCAAGCGCACAAATATCTCTCCAATAACAATTAGTCTAATGTCCCCATGTGTCCTTTGCCATCGCGAGGAGTCGATTGACACCTAACACTCGACTAATTGACATAGGAATATCTCCCCTTACTATTGTTATAGCAATTTTAAACAGCTTGGTAAATGTACTCGAATGATCATTTGCTTGAAAGCAATCTCTAAGTTGCTCATATACCATCCTTAATAAGCCTCTTAAAGACAGGCAAGAGGCAGTGCACAATGCTCGTACAAAAAGTGTCCTATCAAAATATAAAAATTACTATAAAAAATAAAATAAAAATTGATAATCTAAGACCTCTAATGGTACTCCTTCTCTTGCCATAGGAAACAATGAGCGTAGGGAAGAGATAATCTCATTAATAGGACTAGACATAAATAAAAGGTGTAAGTTCGTATTGCTCTACTAAACTCTCATTCTTGATCCAATGTCTTATACCACCATAATTGAGTCTTCTATAAAGGTATCCTATGGTAAGAACCTATCTCCTAAAATGCACAACCCTAATTGATTCCTCCTATAAGTCAGTCCAATCCCACACTCGGAATCAATAAAATCTAACAACTATCTCTCTATGCCCTACACATCCCCTCTAGCATAATAAAGACACCATCGAGGAAGTAAGAGGAATAAGAACCATACTAACTCATCCAAGGGATTACGTGCCAAACTGTCAAGTATTAGGCAAAAAGCTTATCTAGCCTAATCATGGAGTGTACAAGGTAACCTATGGAATAGACATGGATATGGAAAACTAGTCTCAAATAACATTAACGTACAACCCACTTGATATGCTAACCACTCTTGCAACTCGATCAATATCCATGGAACGGTTAACAAAGCGAGAGAGGAAACGTACGTAATCTTGAATGTCATCGTTGTCGAGGTGATATCTCACCTCACGTGAGGACCCCAAGTCATCCAATTATAATCATTATACATTCTTTCCACCATGATTTTTACCCTTTGCAAGGTAAAGCATTGACGACACACCGAACATGCAGTATCTCGTGTTGCTCTAGATGGCCTTACATGGGAGTGTAGCCTTGGCTAACACAAAAATAATAATAATAACATATGATACTCCTCTCTATATTTTCCCTTCTATGCAAAATAATAATGCATCACAATGTACATGAATAAATATAATCTTTTTAAATCTCAAGAATTATAAATTCTCATAATTTTCTATTTTTATTTCAAAAATATTTAAATTATCATGGAATTGAAACATTAATATTAAAAACTAAATATAAAAAGTTATGATCCATTTATTATCCATATGAAATAATCATTCTAAACCTTAAAAGAATTAAAATATTCAAAATTTTCTATTCAATATTCCATCACTTTTAATCTAGTTACCAATCTAGAAATTAAAAAAATCTATTCTTTATTCATATAATATATTAGAATGAACTATCCAAGAATCTAAAATCTCTTTTCTCTTGCCACCGCATACACTTATTTCGGATTAGAGGAAAAAATAAATTTAAATTTAATAGAGCCCTCAAGTTTGATAGGATAAAGTGACAAAGTTTTAGTTTTATTGTTAGCAAAGTATCTTGTCATTCTTTTGTTCTGATATTGGTTGATTGAAATTATGAATTTTAGGAGATTAAGAAACTACAACTGAATCACTACCTATTGCCAAGTTTGATAACGTAGCATGTTACGAAAATTAGTAGATATAGTAATAGAATGGTCACATTTGATGAACTTTGTCGGCTGTCCGTCAAAAACTTTCTATCTCTTTACAATTTTAGAGCAATTTTACTGACTCTGCACATTTGTGCGAGTGGAGTGTAACTTTCCTAACGTTTAAAAATTCTGAACGTCGAGTCCGATGTAGAATACCTTCGCGCCTAAAATCGGTTTAGAATTTGCAATTGGGATGAGGCAAACCGTGCTGGAAGACATCCATCCAGTGCCTGTAGGTTGCAACACTACTTCAAATTGCCATAGAAGTCAGATTGATTCTCGCTTTCAGAAAGCTAACTTACTTCGCTAAGCAAGAATAGCAATAGCAGTGACGTTTAAAACGTGATTAGGCCCTTCCCTATGTCCAAGATTAGTTCCCTGCCTTTGGTGTACAATTTTACAAATCATTCCTCGATGTCAATCAGGTTCACAGTTAAATGCTGAACCAAATCTCAGATAGTTTTCTAGGTCTGCACGACATAGTTTTAGAACTGACCTTACGCCAGAGGAGCTATGGAAGTCAGTCGGTAACATTCGTTTAAACAGTTTCCGGCCTTTCAAACGTCAGGCGGGTTCATAGTGTTAGTGAATGCGTGACAAGATTAGGCTGAAAGGGTTTCCCACTTCTCCCCTTTCTGACAGGACTTGGATAAATAGCTCCATCTGCTTACATGCCCGGAAGTATTCTCATACACGTATCTAAAATCACCCACCCTGCGACATGTATGCACAAGAATTGGAAATTTCCGCTCTTTATTGTGTCAATGACTACCTCAACTCTGAAGGCAAAACCCTCCACTTCTCAGACTCGTACTACCTACATAGTATTTTCCTAGGCAAAATAGTTGTAATGTACAGCAATTTCAGATACTGAAACTAATAGCAAAATAATTTGAAACCAGATACAACCTATGGCCCCTATTTGTGTTTAGATTTGGAGCCTTTGTGTGTCTTGTTTGCTCCTCTCTTTACTGTGCTTGGCTTCGAAGTATTGCCACCTCTCCGTTTTGAACCAGCCTTAAAAACAGAAGACATGCCGTCTCGAGCTGCCATTCGTTTTGATTGCCTTCGGTTGAGGATCTTAGGATCAAGGGGCCAGTAAGCATACGGATCGAGCTTACCGTCCTTCTTAACGTCACCTCCACCCTTTCCTTTATGGTTTACGTAGTCATCTCCTGTGTAAGCCCAGCTCTTCTTGGCCCTTTTGGCTCCGGGTGCATCCTGAGCACCCTTAACAGGACGCCCGTGTTTGGTGGATGTATTACCACGGCTGCCTGTACTCATGTTACTCTTACCACCGAAGCTCTTCCCACCTCGGCTCTTTGTATCATCTTCGTCGTCGCTGTCATCTCTGGAGCGTTTGCGCTTTTTGTCTCCATTTTCATCTATGATTAAGCGCCCATCTGCTGCAAACTCTGGTTCATCTTCATCATCGTTACCTTTTCTTTTCCGTTGTACTGATGACAGGACCTCCCGAGTTTTCTGTACATCCAGAAGATCCAAGGGTTCTTCGCCTGTCTCCATGAAATCTTCTGGAAGTCGCTTACTGGACTTTCGAAGCTTCTTCGACCTGTCACACATTGATATGAACGAGTTAACAGTTGCTACCCATGACTCAGCATTTTCAGATGGGAATCGGAGTAAATAACAACTATTTGCAGAACAAGAAACAACACCCTGAGGCAGCATCATCAGGATTACATTCTGGAACGGGGTCATGGTATTGGAGATACATAGCGGTGTTTTAGGAGAACTTAAGCCTAGGTTCTTCCAGAACTCGCAAACGCAACGCTTTAGATGTCCGCAACCAAATTATCCTAACCCGTTCTGTTCTTTCGTCATACCTCTCGGGAAGTGTCCAGAATGTGGTCACTGTGGTCTTCAAAAGAAAGCAGTCTACTACTTCTCCTTGACCAAACGGACCAGGAAATATGTTGAATACGGTTAGTCTGCTGAACATACGTGTTTGCTGACACGTAAAAGAGGGTGTGTCAACAAGTGCAAACATAGATATTGCGTCGCAAAAGAAGTCAGTTCTTACTTGCTAGTGTTCCCAGTTCTGGCCATCGAAGCAGATTTGTTGACTGTCGGGGCCTGAGTAGTTGCGTCCTCGTTTTCACTATCATCGTCTTCATCGTCAGAAAACACATCTGTGTGATTCCATGCACTGCGCCTGCAATATAGCCGGATATTGCTGAGAATTAAAGAAACATGAACGTGCGCAGAGTTGACTAGAACAGGAGACTATCTCGATGGGGGATCGCAAGGTCATCCACTCGGAAGTACCCACCCCATAGGTTTCCAGACTTCTACAGATTCCCCAGACTTGCAATTCCTGGTAAACGGTTCTGCTGGTCAATTGTGCTAGGAAGATAGGTTCTTCAACGGAGTCTGAGAGCCTTGAACAAGTACACATGAGTATCTCCTGCTCATTTAAAGGTTGCTGAGCTATTACAGTGGCCATTTTCAGAAACTTTCACCTCATTCGATCCTTAGTCACATGTAGTTCACTCCTAACACTCACCTAGCTGTTGTTGCACGTGATTTTGAGGACTTTGCGTCATCATCGTCATCTGCACCTCTCTTCTTTTTGTCGGCTTGTTCCTTCTTCTGCTCAGAAACACAACCACCGCTACGGTGAGAACAATATGCTTCATCATAAACACAGAAACGAGTAGCCCAATAGCGATTTTGCTGTTCTATTGGATCCTGAAACATAAATTATCTAGACTCTTACCTTGCGAATGCTGGTCAGAAGCTTCATGTGTTCTGGTGGCATGACTTTCTCCACAGAACCCATACCGCACCTTCTAACGAGCCTCTCAATAATCTCCCGGACCTGTTAAGAAACAGCCTTCTTAATAGTAGAAAAATGTTCAACGACAACCTCATTTCATGACCTCTTTTTCATGCATAAGCTGAACCGGGCCACCGACGGTCTGCGTACCTTGGCTTTGAAGCGGTTTTTGGTATCATCTGACCAAAGCATTAACCCTTGAACCATGCCAGGGAGATGCATTTCAAGCTCTGCGGCTGGTAAGCGGGCTATCACTACTTTCACCAGACCTAGGACAGACTGCAATGCAACAACCGCACAAAACTTAGAAAAAATTGATTAATAGTTGATTCTAGTCTCCAGATATGAACCAACCGCAGTGTAATCAACAGTGAAGGTCTTATTGCTATCTCTTCTGATTCGTTTAAATTCATACGTGAGAAGAGTGCGAAAGTCTCGCACCAAAGCGAGACTCTTCAAAAATATAGGCAAGTTAATAAGGCAACACCACTGACTGCAAAATATTCTCTACCTTGATGATTTCTCGATTCTTGCTTCTAAGCAGAAGAAGTGCTGAAGGTAGGAGCTGAGGAATTGTGTGACATAGATCACTTGAGAACTCATATATCAACCGGGCAAGAGATGCGACGGCAGCACTGATCATATGTGGCGTTGTACCTGCCAAGCATCCCAGGATCTGACACAAGAAAGAACTGCTGTTTGAGTACTGTAGCACACGAAGATTCTTATAACGATCGATAGTATGGAAGGTACCAAGCTTGTGATAAACTTACCATCCATTTCAGAGTACGATCAAATAGAATCTTACCATGTTAAAGAAGCGCATCAAATTGCTCCTATCATCATCGAGATCGTCCATGGCGTGACCAATTGCTATTAGCAAATCGTACGCTCCATTCCTCGTCTTCTTGTTAGCCTGTTGCAATGAGTGACGTGAACAGAAGACGTGGAATAAATCAATCATACCATCCTAAGAAGGATTCCACTTAAAAACTGTATTGCTCAACTTGTCCATACATTCGTGTCTAGAAGATCATTACGCCAATTGAGAGTCACCCACACCACGCATGCTTCTAGCTCATATCACTTAGATAGAAATGTAGAAATAACAAACGCCCGACAAAGAACATCGAATAAGGGCGAGGTTCAGAATTGCGGGAGTGAATTGATAAAAAAAGTGAGGAGCAGAACTAGAAGTTCACGCAACCTAACTGGTTCTGGAGTCCACAATTAAAAATTGTCGAATCAAACTTCACTGCGAAGGAAACATACAAGCCAGGCTTACCTCTTTAGTGGCCAGGATGATCTCACTTATGAGAGTAGCGATAATGTCGTCCTTGTTTTGGTCACCCAACTGTAACGAAAATAAGATACGCCAGTAAGAAAAGAGACCGATAACATTTGCAGGGAGACAATCCCCTACTTTTTACAAGGGGACAGAAAAAGTAATAATACACAAGTGAAGATGAAGTCCTTTCCTGGGTGCTTCCAGGCAGATGGTTAAACGTCAAGGCTCTCCACAATCCCGTACGAGTGGGAAGCACGGTCTGTAAAATATACAGCTACTAGGAAATATTACAAAGACCCCATTCCTTACCTTAGTATAGTGAATAATTACGTAGTGCACGCAGTCCAGACGATGTCTGCGTGCACTGGGATGACAAGACTCCAAGGTTTTAACGAGTGTCTCAAGCATGTCATCTGACATTTTCGAAAGGAAGTCTTTATTCGCCTGCACGAAATAACACGCCTCAAGTAAGCATTGCAAAGAAGAATGAGACTCACAGTCCCTCACCTCTAAAAAACTGGAACCCTCAGCTGCGGCAATATTTGGTCAACTCTTGACAGACCCCGTTTATTGTTAAGGTCAAACTCCGTAATAAACTACGGTGGTACTCTCATAAACGACAATTGGATTAGATCAAAAGAATTTCAGACTATAGTCGCATACCTTACAGATGCTTGAGACAATCTTGTATGCCTTCTTCTGTACAAGTCCTTCCTTATCCTGCAGTGAACATATACAATGGCGCATATTGGGTAATTTAATATAGAACCCGTTGTAAACAAACCAGTTCCATACCCACGTCTACCGGATTGACTTTGACGTTTGTCTCTGTATAGAATACTTGAGTGCAATAATCCCAGTCTCAGAGACCTACTCTCTAAATAAATGAGAACTCACCTGCAATGCAGGGACTGCAGTCTGGTAGAGCATATTTAAAGCCTCTTCATCCAGACCTTTGATGAGGGATAGTGCAAGATCCATAAAAACGCACCTGCAGCGAACATGAACTTGGAAAATTCAGACGTGAGGTAATCAGAACGTGAAACGCTTGTCAGTTAACTACCTACAAAGACAGGTGTGCAGTTTAAGAGGGTACACTAGACCAGAAACATGAGGGACCCAGCAAGGCATTTCGCAGAAGTCAGGGTCTGACTACAAAGGTGAGGTATTTGTTACTATTCTGCAGAAAGTGCATTCTAGAAGTATCTTATGTTTATGGGCATAAACATGAGATACCTCAAGAATGCACATCCTGCAGAAAAGTAACAAATACTGCTGTAGGAGAATTTTATCTTGCGTTATCTTAAGTCACAGATCAGCACAGTGCGTGTTGCGTACCTGCGGGAGGTAGCAGTTTCTTCCACGCTTGCAGTATCAACTTGCATAGCATCTTGCTTGTCCTTAGCTTTACCAACCTCTTTGGTAGCTTGGAGAAGTTTCTTCATAATTGCAATGAAAAAATTCTTCACCGTTTGTTGGTCCGATATAGAAGCAATAGAGGCGATTGTAGCCTGAAAGTAGAAAACAAGCGTAATCACTGAACAAGCTGTTGGATCCCTGTTTACTTTCACCAGAATGACTAAAAAGAAGATATTAAGAGTTGTGTCCGGCACACGCCTAGTTCAACAGAGATGTGGCTTAAAACAGGTGTTCACTTATTACTAATAAGAAGAGCTTCAAACGACATACACTGCTAGGTCAATACGTAAGAATCAGAACAACTGCTCTCCGTACGACTATTTGCATTACCGTTTTCAAATGAAACTAACAATGTAATACTTCCAAGTTAGAAGTAGGAATAACGCCAAGACACCTCTTTATATTCCTAAGGCGCGACTGTCCAAGCACTGACAGAATTCAATAATGACAAAGCATTTCAAAAGCAAGGACAGCATGAACCGTATGACAGTTCGTATAGACAAGAGGGGACACGACACTTGCATGTAACAATGTAGTTGTGTATGGAAGGAATCTGTTATACCTGCAAATCTCCGCGCTTTTCGGAAGGCTGGGCAAGGAACTGATTGAAAAGTAGGGGCAAAAAGTTGCGAGAGTAGGCAGCAATAGCCGCCAGACTTGCTGAAGCAGCATCAGCTGTGTAGCAGTCTCCTACACGAGCCCTTGAATTTGATACACTCAACGATTCCACTGAAATGACTTCTTCCTTTGCTTTCAGATCTTTCTTTCCTTCCAGCTGGTCTCCCCGTGCCATCCTGTTCTGCAAAATAAGAGTCTAGATTCCACAACATAACAAAAAGCCTTCCGTCAAACACGCAAGCAGAGAGCGGAGCAAGGGTCCTCTAGAAGTCCAACAAAGACATGCAGGCAGTAGCTGGGTCGCAATTTAAATGAGATACTGAAAGGGTATGCAGAGCATATGTTGACCGGACGGTAACAAATTTTAAGAACAATGTAAATTGTTAAATTAGGTAATCTTTAGTTTAAGGACTTCTTTATTAGAATGAGACAAGTTAATTATTGTTCACATGTGTTACTGTTCATGCCTGCTGTTCACATGCTTTCGCTGAGTTGCATGTGTTACATGAGCACTATGGTAGCACACCCTTCAATACACCCTTCTATCTATATAATCCCAGTCAGGAGTTCTTCTACTGGGTTGATTTCTAGCAATTCCCCTCTGCATTTCATGAAGTCCTGAACTGCCTAACATCATCTCAGGAGTGTTATGTGATACCTCAGTATTGGAGGCTATTTGTGCTGCGTGAGTGAACTGGCTGTACTATCTTTGAAAGCTAGGAGAGAGTTGAGTCTTTCTGTGTGCAATTAGGAATGTCTGCTCTGGAGAGACTAGAAAAGCTGAGTGCTAGGATGTCTGATACATCAGAAATCAGAATGCATGAGAATAGACCATCTACTTCAAAGAGCAGGAAGAAAGTTTCTCATCATAACTTCCAAGCATTCTTTTGAGAAAGAAGAAAGAGAATGGGAAGGTTAAAATATATAATTAATAAGAGAACGGATGAAGACATGATCAAGAAGTAGAAAATCATCAACAACAATATGAGGATATCGAAACATGTAAGATTACCAACCCTAGGATCTTAAAGGTCTTTCACCAAATGGCAGAAGTTGAATACCTGGAATGCTGAGCAGATAAGGCCCCTCAAACCTGCCTCTTTATTCAAAGCGTCTCCCAAGGTCTTGGCAATGCGACCGAAATCTGTGGCAGTATCCACTGGATAGTTGCAAACTGATGGCAACAGGGACCATATTGACTCAACACATGCCTCACAATTCTTGGCAGCAACAGGCTTCCCATCCGCAATAAGCTGCATGACAGATCCAAGGACTTGAGGCTCGCCAAATTACAGATACACGCTCGGGTAAACAATTTGGTAAGTAGGATAAGTTCATACGTTCAGCTTTTCACGATGGAACTCTGACTAACCTTTGATTCACGAGCTCGAAGTCGACTAGCAAGAGGTAGCAGATTATCTGCGAAAAAACCAAGCCGAGCGCCAATAGTATACTGCTTCAAAATAGGAAGTAGCCATATCCTAGATGTTCCTAGATCGGCATTGTCCATCTCGAGAGGTAATATTGTCAAAAAGTGTTCTGGTCCCATAGCAGCTAGTGCAGCTCCAAGGGTTTTGTGCAACTGCACATCAGAGCAAGTAAGTTCGGCCGTCAGATACTGATCATTTGAGGTAATTCATATAATAAGTTCGAGTTAAAGTCTCACCAAAATGTATAGAGCGAAATGACTGGGCTAGATTGTGTTCTTTCCCCTTTTATGCAAACAGATGAACAGAACCAACTCGCAATGGATATTAGGTGACGAGAGCCGAAGCCGTTCGATGAACGGGGGATCCAGAATGCATATGAAGTGTAGATGAAATTGTAAACATAATTGTACAAATCGAGATGAGAAATGGACAGGGAACAGACTTGAACCAAGTGGGTTATGGGGGCATTTAATATTGAAGGCAAGAAACGGCATCTTACCTGCTTCCTGCAAGTCATATCTTGGTCAGGAAGACGCTGGAGATCTCCAAGGGTCTTCACAGTTCCACACATTAACAAAGAGGAAGCTGGCCCTGAAGAGGCAGCTTAATCCATCAGTATTATCTCGACTTCACCAATAAAGGAGGACAAACAACCGTCACGCAGTTCAAATTAGATGATTTAGATGCTGAGTGATCATAGTCGTGATCAAACCTGTGACTATATCAATGGACAAACAGCTTCCTTTCATTCCCGTTCATTCCTTTCATTCCCTTCCCTTCCCTTCCTTTCATTCCCTTGCACCTTGCCTGAACTCTAGTCTGCTGCTTAGACAAGAATGACGAGGTTAACTACTGGAGACATAGGTGGACTTCGTCAGAGGTGGAAAAAGGAATGTGCTGCAAACCTAGTACGTCGAAAAGGGCAGTAAGCACGGGAAGGGCCATGTCCCAAGCTGTGCTGTACTGGTACCCTAATAAACTTTCTGCTACGACACATATTCTCTCAACCACAGATAGAGCCCCTCTATGATCTCCTGGTCCTTGAAGACGGCTTATTCCTTGCTGCACTATCGACTCGTCCACACAGGAAAGGACTAAATTTCTCATACAATCGGCGGCTCCGTACACAATTTCCTCCTGCTCTGCTGCCAGAAGTCCTGAACATCAAGAAGAGGGACCAATTAAGCTGGGTACCCCAAAGACTTTAGGTCCTGCAGTACTTAATTCTGCGGAAAGTCGTCCCTATGCGAACAACCCAGCGAGCTCATGGCTTGAAGATTTTCACCATAGTACGAGTTGTTCAAATTCAGGCATTCGAAATTTGACACGAAATGATGCTGACAACGTTCGGCCTCAAATTGCAACGTCCACAATTATCACCTCAGAGTCAGGGCTGAAGAAGGCACATACCTGATATAGCTGTGAAGACAGTAGGGAGCTTGGCAGCACACACTTTTGGATCCATAGTATACAGTCTTTCAAAACCTCTTTGTATCAAGCGGGTTGCAACTGGTACTTCATCCACATCCTTTTTCCCTGCCGAAGAAAAATATACAGCTAATTTTCCGAGGACGTCGGAAAACTCGTTAACCGGAAAATCAGCTCTAGAGCAGGAACATAATTCGTGCATAGTGTCCAGAATACGCCTGGTCAGTAACTTCTGCCTCAATTGTACTAAATCTGCTAACACTGGGAGCATTCGTCCAATTGCCTTCCCAGACATAAGTGGCAAGATCAATTTCAAGGCCCCAAGCATGTGCAGGACCTCCACAGCACCAGCAGTACCTGGAGCCACTTTCACCTTTCCTGCATCTTTGCCAAAATTGGGTCCAATCACTGCCTTTAACATAGTCTCGAACGAGCCTACTATAGCGTCGCTTGCCGGAGCAAAAACTTGGTGCCGCTCAAACGCCATAAGCATCTGGGAAATGCACTTGTGTGCACATTTCCTCACCTTGGGCTTTTGATCCACGGAGTGCTTGAGTACGACATGGAAAGGTTTTGCAATTGGAAGCCAATTGGATAAATCCAAATCCTGAACTACCGCTGTAACACAAACCAATGCCGGTTTGACAGTAGCAGCAACAGAGGCGTCCGCACTCAGAACCTGCAGTAACAGGTTCACGGTCTTCTCGCCCTTGGACTTAAGCACTGAAGGAGAAACCTTGTCTATAACTCTAGAGAGAAAAGTCACGAGAGCGGTGGTTACAGCCAGGTCACGAGGAGTAGTGTTAATCTGTCTCTCCAAAGAAGACATTGCAGCAGCGAAGCAAGCCGTCGGAGACGGTGCAAGGGATTGCTCCTTAAGAATTTCCCCTATAGCCATGGAGATTGCGCACAGATGCCGATGCTCCGGTGCTTTTGAGCTCCGGAAACGCCTGAGCACCTCTCCACAAACGTCATCCCCTCCTGAATCATCCATTCCATCGTGCTCCATAGCTTCCCCTGCTCTCGACCTCACCTAGAACTCCCCTACACAAATCTGTCACCTCGCGACCAAAACTGTCTTTAAATTAACAAACGGTCAATCACAACCTTGTCGATCTTCCACCTTTCAAAACAGATCCATCAATCTTTCACGAGTCCAAGCCACCTGCGATTTGAGAAGCTCAAATCGCGTGTGCCTCTGCACGAGCAGCTTGAAAGGAGCTCTTCATTGACAAAGCAATTTGCAAAGCCCTAGGTCCAGGGCTTTAGTCCAGACTTAGGGTTTGATCCCCACTACTCCACATTTAGGGATCTTTCCCGCATTAGAGCCCTCACCTCTAGTTTTAGCAGCGCTTATGCACTCCGAACTCCTGGCAGCACTCGGCCTCACCGCGAACGCACCATGTACGGTTCAGTCTTTGCCAATCCATAATCTCGCTGATTGCGCTTCTAAATACTTGTGTTGACACATTCACACGAAATTCTCAGGCGCAGGTTTCCGATTCAGATCTTCAGATGTAACTGCGTACCTCAGGACGCAGGATAGTGAATCCCGGGGTTCAAGGATGGAAAATGTGTAAATCGAACGAGCTTGGCTCGGAATACCGCGTATTTGAGATATGTGAAGTGCCGACTGGTGTACATATAGATGTTAGATGTGAAATTTGGAACGAGGTAGGAATTTGCTTGTGTCAGTTCAGTCTAAATCCTGCAGCTTCACCATCTAGCCCAGAGTTATGTATGTCCCGAGTTTTGAGGAAAATGGCGACGATAGACAATGCGTAGAAAGATGAGGGATCTTCCCCGCCTCATCACGCGGGTACTGCTGCTTCGCTCGTTTATTCTCCTAGTTGGTAGAAGATCGAGAGGTGGTTTATGATCTAATCGAACTCCACGAACTTGAGGATGCCACAGTTCAAAGCTTAGAACTGCCACTCTTGCTGTGATTCCTGGGCAAACTGTCATCGGTCCTTTTAATACATCTACTGCAGTAGCAACACCTTGCTACCAAGCTTCAGTGGAGACCCTCCCTTATGCAGGAAAGAGCTACATGAAGGAATCATGTCAGCAGGAAGAGAACAGACAGCGTTCCCGTTCCTGTCAGTTCTTTTTAGTTTTTTCTCCGACAATCCCCGTGTGGGCCTCCTTTTGATTTTTTCTCGTTTTTGTCTGACAGTTACCCGCTCTACGAGTCTTTTGTCTCAGCTTTAGCTCTGTACGACAAGTTAAGCGTGCACGTATTCTCACCTGATTTTACTTGTTCTTATATGAGAGGGGGTGCTTCGAACTTCTAGTTTCCATGATATCCAAACCTTGAACATATCAGTACCAACTGGAAGTAAACTCAGCAATGGTTGATTCCAAAATATGAATGCAGGGTCTACTGAGGTACAGAGTAGGATTGACAGCAAATATTGGCAAGAATTATCCATCACTGATAAAGAAGACCTGCCTATTCAGAACCCAAACTTGAAACCGCCTCCAGCCTTGACATCCGCCACAGTATCCCAAAAAGTAATCTTTTGTTGCTGCAAGAGTTTTTCTTTCTCCTCAGCTTTCAGACGCAGTTTTTCAACTGCACCGGGAAAGGATTTCTCGTATGTTCTCTTGAATCGGTCGTGTAAAGTCTCTCGATCCGTTGTTCCTGATACCAACTCCTTGGAGTTTGGCTTGTTCAGGAAATCCAGGACATTGAGAAGGTTACTCCTGATAACAAACACAAAAAACTGTTAATCGATGACGTTGTGAAAGCTTGCAAATACGGCCAAGTTCTTCACGGAAGGTTCTGAATTAAGCAAAGCGATTAGGTAGAAAGCCAAGAACTCTTGTACGGTTCCATACTCCCTAAGACTTCAAGGCCACAAATACTCTCGGCAGTGCTGCATAAATGCAACCATTAGCAACTTCATCCAGAAAATGCTAGTATAAGAAGCAATGAAGTCAAGAATGCCAAAAAATGAGAAACAAGATAACTGTACCACATCACAAGATCTTCCAGCTTTCCATTCGAGCTTAAATGAATGGTGCGACCACAGGCAGGACAACTCTCTCAAATACTTGCAACTTGTAAATTCAACCTACGGAGTCAGCTGAAGGGAAGTCACCTGCTGACATAATTTTGAGTGATAGCTATGGATTCTTCGAGATTAATCACGATGTGCCACCATCCGTTTGGTACAAACACTATTTCTCCTGCTCTGCATATGCACTCCACAGGCTTCTCCTTGCGCCGTCGAGTCTCTTCGTAGAAGTTCATAAACCACTCCGTGAGAGACACAGGAGAGGCTACTTCTGCCCCATCTGCACTAGGGTAAACTCCTGGAGGAGTAACTTCTGGCGGGTACATAACCCATTTCTTGGAACCTCTCACTACAGCATTCCAGGCAGATGTGCTGTTCGGATCGATATGAAACGATGAGCCTGATCTTGCTGGGCCCAGAATTAGCCATCGATAATCAGGTCTTGCAGTTCCCAGAAGTGAGAAGAGATCTTCCCTGAAATAAATAGGTACGTCGTAATCCTGACCGAGTTGGGGTGCCTTTTCTGCAAACTTGGAATCGAAAATATACAAAGGCCTCTCTTCCTCCACTAAATCTGCATAGGCGTAGTAGTCCTTCAGCTTCAAGTTGACAGGTCCAGAAGCAAAAGAAACATCTCCTGCATGCTTCAATAAATATTGTCGGTTCCACTTTGAAATTGCTGGCCAGTGGTCCAAAGCTCCAGTAAGAAGAACAGGTTTATTAGGTTCCTCAAAACCCCTTATGAATTCATCTAATGTGATATTGGATCTCCGATCAATATTGTCTCGACTGAGCCACTCTTTTTTTATTTCCAAACTGGCGCAGAGCCAGCTCTGAAAAATATGGTCAGAGTAGAAACCTTTTACCTGGGACAACAACACGCAGTAGTATCAGTGAAGCCATCATTGTGCATAAGAGCAAAAGACAAAAGAAGCTCATACCGCGGAAAAATGCAGATTGTCAGTTCTCTTCAAGGGTGCACATAGAAGAATGAGCGTACTCGTGTTCACATCCTAAACAACTCAAGCCTACGAAAGTTAAACAACGCAACTTATTGACGATTTATTGCGCACATTACAAGTTTGCCACTTGTGACCCTCGATTACGAAGTCTAGAAATCTGCTAATGCCCCAAATTTCGAAATCGCTTCCTTGGACTATATCAACCACTTACTCGAACTAGTCCCAAGGAATCGTAATAAACACAACGACAAGCATTGAGTTTGTGCACATACAGCAAGTTCCTTACTTTTAAAGGGACATGCCTAGGCCCTTTGAAGCCCGGATACCGACTGCTGATGTATGAATTCTTCCAGCGCCCCTTGAAAACAAAATCTCCACGAAATTCCTCCAAGACCAAATTTCTCCACAGCGAATCCTGGTGAACAAACACATAAAATGCTTTGCTAACTAGTGCTAGCTTGCCCAAATCCTCTGCTCCAAGAAGACCCAAGATATCCAACAGAAGCTCATCAGTGACAAATCTCAAACTGCCAAGCCCTGCATCCCTGACATTGAATAGCGATTCCTGGTACAACAAATTTCCCAATGGCTGAACACCATAACTGCTCGTTCCTCTCTGAAGATTAAACTCGCGGTCGTTCGAGCCGCGGGAAGACTTCTTCGGCTTCGCAGCTACACCATCTGCACCTGATGATTTTTTCTTCCTCTTTGTTTTACCGTTACCTTCCGTCATAATGCTAACCCTGACACCTCCAGATACTCCAATGCTCCTCCTCACCAAGGTTACAAAATTTTCTACTCCACCATTGCTGAAATAGTACAAACACTTCAGCTTGACTCAACTATCTTTACTACCCACCAAATTTAGTCCACGTTACTCCCCCGGCAATGTTCAAAAATCTCGAGATTTGAGAATTTTCACACAATCCAGGAGTGCTTCAGCAGAGACAAAGTGTCACTGATCTCATGTATCCTCCATCGACAATTCAAATCTCGCATGCTCTATTTCACAGCCTTCACACTGACGTGTGGAAAAGAATTCCAAGCGGAGTCGCACATCAAAGAGCAGAACCATCTCGCAGAGTTCAGAAGTGTTACGCTACTGTATGGAATGTTCTAGTAAAAAGTCGGTGGACAATAATATTTCGTTAAACAGCCCTCCGATACAAGAACTCTTGACATATAGGCTACGATGTCACTACATGGCATGGGAATGAAGACCAGTTAAGAACAAACTCTTCTTAGAAAGAGTTGTCAACCCTAACCCTAAGTGGAAAGCAAGATGTTCTCGTAGCTCTCAGCAACAGAGAGCTGCAGTGGAGTTCGGAGAGGGTTTTAGAAATCCAAACTTTGGGAGTTGAGGTTGGATGGGTTTGACAAGGGAATGATGGTTACTTGACGATTGAAATTGGTCAGGTTGTGGCGAAATTCGATTTGGAGCATTACTATGGGGAAGAAGGAAGGGTTGGGGGTGAAGAAGAAAAAAGATAGAGGAGGAGAGGCAGAGGGGCCGGGGCGAGATGGACCTCCAGAAGAGATGGTGGGAGACGCACGATTTTCTCGAATTCACCATGACCCGCGGTTTCAAAGATTGCCCAAGAGCAAAAGCAAGGTTGCTATTGATTCTCGGTTTGCTCATATGTTTCATGATAAAGGGTTTGCTGTTAAGGAGTCGGACAAGAGGGGAGGGTCGAAGAAGAATAACAAGCAGGAGCAGCTGCTGCGAAGGTATTACAAGTATGATGAGGAGGAAGCTGAATTGGCGACTGAAGGTGACGCTGAGGTTGGGAAATTAGCAGCTAAACAGAAAGGAAAGAAAAAGGATTTAAGTAAGAAGAAGAAGAAGAAGATTGTAGAACCAGAATCAGAAAGTGATGGAGAATTAGAGGAGTCTGAAGAAGAGTCGGAGGTGGAATTGCCGCCAAAAGCGAAGGCCGGGAAAGCTCTGACTGTTGAGGAGAAGAGTGATGGAGAGGTGGACGCAGATTCTGAAGAGGAAGAGGGATCAGGACTTGATGAAGATGCAGAGGAGGAAGAAGAGTCATCCTCATCGTCGTCATCTTCGGATAGTGAGAGTGATGCTGAAGACGTGCCCAGGGAAGAGGAGAAAGTTCCTACCACGAATCAGGAAACTAAAAGGCTGGCACTTATGAACATGGATTGGGGCCACATCCGAGCAGTAGACTTGCTTCTTGTGCTACGCTCTTTCCAACCGAAAGGAGGGGAAGTCGAGTCTTTGACAATATATCCATCTGAATTTGGGGTGGAGCAGATGGCAAAGGAAGCGGTGCAGGGACCCCAAAGTATCTACAGCCATGACGACGACGAAAGTGACGATGAAGCTGATCCTGAGAAGCTGCGGGAGTATGAGAAAGCGAAACTCCGGTATGGGTTCAATCATTTACCACAGGGGACAGAGTCCAGATGAAACATAAATTTGGTCTGGGGAATTCTCTTGAGAATAGTTAGGCAATTTTTAGCAATCTTTGATAACCACGATCTTGATAATTCTTTGCTCTTACTTCGCTTTGTACTTATCGAGTTCTTGCCAGAACAATTGCTCTCATGGAAATCCGCCTATGAACATTTAATTTCGTGAATGCAGTTTAAACATCGAATTAAGTAGCATTGCGGAAGGTGTCTCATTACAGTGTGATTTTCTGGTTTTTTGGAACTGCAGCAGCGAAATTTAGAACGATCAATGTCACGCTTATTATGCTGGAAGTCCCTTTGTAATTCACCCACCGTGAACTTCGCTTGAAAGCCTTCTGAAGATACTTATTATAGGTGGAGGGAGATGATGTGAGTGTCTTCGTAATGAGAAAATTGTTTGATTGCTAAGATAGTTTTAGACATGCTTGGCTGTACAGTATGTTGATCCGAAACCTGTTTATTGCAGATACTACTACGCTGTAGCTGTGTGTGATTCAGTTGAGACCGCTGCATGTATATACAACTCCTGTGATGGATTGGAATATGAGAAAACTTCCAACACTTTGGATCTTCGATTCATCCCTGACGGCATGGTCTTCAAGCGGGATCCAAAGGATTCGGCCAGTGATATTCCCAATGACTATAAACCTGTGGAGTTTGAGACGAAGGCCCTCCAGCACAGCAAAGTGAAGCTAACATGGGATGATGACGAGCCTCTTCGTGTGAAGGCTTTGAGGCGAAAATTCAATCCTGACCAGCTGAATGAACAGGACTACAGAGACTACGTGGCATCAAGTTCTGACTCTGAACCGGAAGGCGACGGAGGCGAGGAGGATGAGGATAGCGATGTCGAGAAAGCTACTGGTGAGGAGAAAGAGAAGTTGCGAGCGAAGTATCTTTCCTTGCTGTCTAAAACAGGAGGAATGGACGAGGGAAATGTAGTGGGCAAGAAATCAGAGAAAGGAAACATTGAGATAAAGTTTCACACAGGTCTAGATGAGCTTAGTGAGAAACTTATGGAGAAGACGAGGAAGACCAAGAGTGATGAAACGGTATGGGAAGCCTACCTGCGCAAGAAGAAAGAAAAGAAGAAGGCACGAAAGAATAAGTCAAACAAGGATGATGATGACTCTGATTTCTCTGATGAGGATGGGGGTTCGAATGATGGTGGAGCTCAGACCAAGGATGATCCCTTTTTCAGTCATGATGGGGAGGACCCTTTTGATGATCCTTTCTTCCAGGACGATAATGGTACTGCACCAACCAAAGTGAAGAAGGGAAAGGAGTTAAAAGGGAGCACGAAAATAGGCTCAAAGTTTTCAGATCAAATACAAGAGAAGAAGAAGAAGAAGGAAGAGGCAGCCCTCCAAAAGAAGGAAGAGGAGAAGAGGAAGGCAGAGCTTGAGTTGTTGCTTATGGATGACGATATGGTGCAAAATGGCCAGACCGAATCGAAGCCGCAAAAGGATTCGTCGAAGACGATGGAGAAGAAGAAAAAGAAAAGAGGAAAGGAGAAGGCCGAAGGAGTGCAAGAGAAGCTTGCAGCCGCAGCTAACTACGAGGATCCTAGATTTTCCAATCTCTTTACCTCGCATCATTATGCCATTGACCCCACCGATCCACATTTCAAGAAGTCTGCTGTGCACCTGAGTACAATCGCAGAGAAGCAGCGGCAGCGCCTGGAGTCTGCGGATGTAAGCAGGAAAGAACAGGAAGATCTTGAAAATGAAAGGAAACATGGAGAGGGAAGTGGAGGTAGGAAGCGTAAGGCTGAAATTTCCTCTCTTGTGCGATCACTGAAATCCAAGAGTCAGTCTCGCAAATGAGTAGTTACCTTGTATTTCGAGAGCAAAGTATTTTTAGGACACTCAGATGTCCAGTTTTGAGAGGTAAATAACATTCAAGATAACTGTAGTAGGTACTTTCGGGCCTTGACGGATACCATTCTTCTTTATGTGTACATCCCGTGGCCCTTGTCCTATAGGAAACGAGGAAACAGGAATATCAGTCACTTGCCCATCCATGCATTTTCAGACTTGTTACACTCGATCGCTTGTTTCATGTGGTTTTTGTCGGTGGTTCTCTTTAGTCGTTCATTTTCTCTAGCCATCAGCGAGCCCCTGTACACGTCTCATCAATTTGTCTTTTTGATATAAAACTAGATGGATCAAGTTCTTCAGGACATGATCAAACAAGACATGAACGTGAACAATTTTCATGAGCCGTCCGATCGCGGAGTATGATCGTACTTGATTCTTTAGGAAGTGTTTTCTGCCTCCAATCATCAGACGACGAGTCCTCCCATGCTAATCCCTTACTATCATACTCAAGCGCTTTATTGTCCTGTTCCCGTTTCACTGCGAGTTGTGGATTTAGACATAATGCGCTTCATCTAGGAAGAGCCTGAAATACGAATCACTAACTGTAATCCATACTGCTGGTAGTAACAACGGTGGACTCAGATGATCGTACCTAAAGTGGTACTCAGGTTTCAATACACATAGGCTTTCACACAGATATCCTCACGATAAGAGTAATCATGGCAAGGACGGCCTTGTGTAGGCTTGCTACTGAAGAGAACACGAGCTCCCATGCGTTCTACAAGGGTTTTTCCTGCATTCGGTTTTGTGATCTGGATCATGTGTTTCCACCTCGATTCGTATTTGATTCATTTTAGAGCCCTCTACAGGCCACAACATGCGGCAAAGACTGCAATACCCTGTTATGTGGTTGATAAGGACTCTGCAAAGTACTGAAGTGCATCACCTCTGTTATTCGATTGAACAGGCTTTTCGCAAAACAGTATAGTGCTCACTTAGTCGCTGACTCCCGTACAAGCTTTGAGGGTTTGGTCAGGATTGCTTACCGACTGTACAATAAAACAGTGCAATGAATACACTCGGCAACACTCAATCCGTAGGTAGCAAATTTTAACGAATTGACCTACAACAACTGTCCTTGTTAACACTGAAGCGATAGTTCCAGTACAGAGACAGAGCACTCCGGACAGCGGATGCTGCTACTCAACAGCTTCTTCTCAACAGCTTCTTGAAGTATTCTGACGAGCCGAATCAATGGCAACACAAGGGAGAACAGAGCTGATCAGGCCTTTGGATGCAGGGTGTTAATGAGAATGACCGTGATCATAATAATTGTCGACGAGAATGACCATGACCAGGATAAGTGTAGACGAGCACATGCTGATTCTTAGAATCTTGTAGATAAAAATGGACTAGTGCATTGATCCATCATATACCATGTATATTAGTAGGTTTCAGCCATCACAAGTGGCACAAGTCTTGCAAAGACGTGACTTTGTGAATGGTACCCAAAGTCTAGAGGGAAAGAAAGCATTAGACAACTGAAAGAGTGACCATAGGAGGAAGATAAATGAGTATTCTCGCTAGAATTTGAATTTACCTGTATTATGCTCTCAGGGAACGAGTAAAGCCAGGAATTATATAGAATTATATAGAATAAATGTGTGCCGTTGTACATGTGGTAAGGACTGCAGGTCGGAATTAAGGTCAGGTAGATGAAGCCCAGAATGATTTCTTCGGAGTAAGTGCAGATGAAAAGAAAGTACTACTTCATGAAACGTCACGTAAAATCATGGGTTGCTTGCGTTTGAAAAGTTTAAATTAACCAAGTCATGGATGTAGAAGAACGCTGATGAATGACATATAAAATTGTACTCTCAGACGTCGGCTGTAGATTCATCCCATCTGCTGCGAGTTCATGAGGACAAGATGGCATACTTACTTGACCTTCGGCCTTCGTTAATCCTCCACTTCCCGGTATAAAGTCAAGTAGATGAAGCTCAAAGCGGCTTGGTAAGCTGTGGTTGGTGCGAAGCAAGAAGCGGTACCATTTCCCATGTAACGTCAAATTAAGGAATTAGAACGTTCGTAGGTTTCTTGGATTAAGGTAATTGCACTGTTGATTTCCTAACTTAAATTCAGTTAGCTGAGGTTCAAACACCATGAGTTTCTTGGGCTGAGGACATTGAGAAATTGACTTAGGCGATGTTAATGTCAATCATCCACAACAGAAGTACCAAAGTTCTACTCGCTATCTGTGACAGTTCGGTACGATGACCATTCAATTCGAACGATCATGAGAAAGATACCACGAGACATTTGCGGGCCTGATTGAAGTTAGCATAAAATAAACGAAGCGCGTTCTTCAAGACCGTAATTGAATCGCATGAGGTCAGAGAGCTGCCTGACTTGTGCATTCATCGTGGCGCCTCATCTTCCTCCCGCAACGTGCATGGTGATGGTGCGCGTGAGCCCATCTTCCCAGGAAGATGGCCCTCGATCGGTCGCATCCTTCGGCCAGAACTGACCTGTGAAAGGCAGGCCGGTTATCGCCCACTGCACTTACGTCCATGTTGTAATGAGGAACTCCGGCACTTGCTGGGATTCGCGTCCAGGCAGAATTTGAGCATTACGGGTATCCCGATGGATTTTGTCGCCGATGAACCAGGTGTAGTCTAGAATCTGACGAACGATTTCTAAAATAGCCAGTTAATTTTGGAACTATCCGGTCGTTGGCTTCTTTGATAGGGAAATGGACAGATTCCGAGGAGAATCTCCTTAAGCACGCCTAGTCCATACATTTCTGCCAACGATTTCACAACCTTCTGCATTTCGGGCTTCACTTCACTTTAAACTCCTGAGTCTTTACCAGCATGTGATGGATCAAAATCTTCAACCTTCGGGGTTCCCAACTTCAATTCTGTCATAAGGTATCCTTCTCTCTACTGTACTCTGGGCACTTTACTCTGGGCTAGACTTAGTACTTCCCTCCAAAATATGGAACCTCCAGCACCACATTGCAACCGTAGGCAGCTCGCTTTTCAGTCTGCAACTCAGATGTCCGTATATAGAAACGGCCTATCACTTTCTCCTACGTGGGTGGAGGAGAGCAGAATTACGCTTTTCCTGCACTTCCCTCTCACCTGGTTCCCGAAAAGGTTCTGTAGATTGGCTACAAGTCTCGGCGAGCGGCCTACTGTAAATTCAATTACATGAGACAATTATACTCGAGTATTCTTATTATGATCATGTGAGGAGAACTTACGCGATAGTAATCGATTGATTACAAAGACGTCCTATACTAAGAGTATCTTCTTTACTCTGACGAGATACAGTACTGGAAGATCAAAGCGACATCCCTCTAATTATTCAGTGCTTTTAATCGTTTTAAGTAGTGAGCAAAACGGATATGTGACATGGACGGAGCTACTGTAGTTTTCTCAAGGAGACTACACAAGCAATGTAGATCTCAACCACTCGTGGATAAGATTCACGCAGTATCACTGACCTCTACACACTTGTATTTGAGTGCCCATTTATTAGCTGAAATTATAAACCCACCTCACCTTTTCTGCCCTTCCACCTCAACCCTCCTATGCTAACACTCCCAGCCAATCAGATTGGCTAATTGTGTGAAATGGGTCGTCGCCCCATGTTGGAGCATGGTTATAGATTCTTTCTATATCATGTTCCAACATTGTAGCCAAGCTCGTAACATAGCGAGAGTGGTTTAATTGGTTTATTCGCACCATGCACAGGTCCGTAGGAAGAGGTGAATGAGCAAAAAAAGGTGAGGTGGGTTTACTGTTTCCCTTATTAGCTGAGGAGAGGGAAAATATCAACTGAGCTCTCTCCCAGAGCACAAGAGTTTAGCGATGGAACCCCGTAACTCTTACACTGTCCTCAGCATAACCAGTTATGCCTCCTTCACCTCATTCTTGCTGATGAAGTATCACATGCTAATACTTCTAGGGACTAGTGAACGCAGGAGAGTTAATCCTTAGTCACAGTTTATTCTTTACTCATCATTTCTCGTTAATCACGACTTTAGACTATGATGATGAGTGACTCGACCTAGTTGTGTATCTTCTTCTCTACCTATATATATATTCGAGCAGGACTTGTGTCCCGCTGACCATTCTTTGGTGAACTTTGGTGTCTCCACTCTCAGTTTTTCATTTCGTGATACTTCTCGAGCTCTTCTAGGATGTAAGCTCTTCCTTTGAAATCCTGTATATTCTGCATGGACAAAGAAGGGCTCAATTTTATGCTGCAGTTTAATAAAGGGGAGGCAACTTTGAACCCCACCCACAATTAACATGCGGAAAATGCACTCCGGAAAGATGGATGTGAGAGGCCCATGAAAGACTGTAACTCGAATGCGTAGTACTGGTAGGCTGATTTAATGTTTTCATCGTACAAAATATAGACTTATACAACACGTTACATGGGCTTGGAAATGATTTCCTGGAGTCTGTCAGTGACTGGTCAACTACTAGTTCAAGAGCTAAAAACAACACTCTCATCCATCTATGCTATGCGACGCGAGGTAGCCAAGCGTCGATACTTTTTGTATCGGAGGACTGTATTTCTGCCCACGAGTGGACCTCACAAGGACAAAAGGGTGGTCCAATCGATTAAGATGGAGCTGGACAGCAAATGATTTGAATGCTATCATAATCTAAAGATGCTAAACTTGCTTCCTAATCCAGTGTAGCAGGTGGATCCTCTTAAGGAACAAAGAGAACTCCAAATGACAAAGTAGTGAGATGCTTGATATCATCTCTTGAAAGTAGCATTTCTCACCTGACGATTGGAGTAAATTTAAAGCATAATAGCTGCAGTAAACGGACCGTTGCATCACATGTTCTTGCTTTTGTAGTGTCTTTTCAGGTGTATTTCGAATTTAAGGATGCAACTTTTTGCTGTGAAATACAGAGTAGTCTGTAGTCTACTAGCGGAGCTTCATCCTTGTCTTCGTTTGTTGTCAATCTAAACAATAACAAGGGACATCAAGTGAATTCCTGGTGCCGGTGAGATGTGGAAGGTAGAGAGGCAATGCACTTTTGGTGATGCAATGGGGTCGATCTGGGCTGTGGATTAGTATACGGTATTTCCATCAGGCACAGGCAAAGTGCTCTTTATTTCGACGCAGTGGGTCATAAAGGCTTCTGAGCATTTAGTGTTCATATCAGTAGTGTGTACGAAACACTTTGTGCTACAAACGGTACATAAGGTCAGAATCAAGGCACCATGGTCTACAGGCCAGTTAATGTTCTGCTCAGAGCCTGTCACCTGGTGAGCGTAAACATTAATCAGCTTCATTCGCCCAAGGTCGTTGGACTTGGAGCTGAATTTGCTGAAAAGCTTGCAGCAGTTAAAGTTTCACAGCCAATTGTAACGTGCTGGCTTACCTAAGATCCGGCCAAATGCAGCTGGTTTCTGAACTCACGAGAAAACTCCATTCAGCAACAATTTTTCCCAATGCATGAAGAATGTGACATTCTAAACCTGGTTGAAGGAACCTACCTACCTGGAAAACGACACCAGGTGTATGTTGTGGAAGTATGGCCTACCACAGAGTGTCGTATCGACTGTAGCAGCACAGCTGATCTTGAATGCGAGATAGATACCATAGCTCAAGGATGACCCGTAGCCAAGGTTAGCTCCAAGCATGGCTACCACATAACTCGGACACCGTAAATGTCTTCACTTTGCAAATCATACCTCTACAATATAGACAGCGTATAGATGGGGTAAAATATAGGATACATTATATCATTCACGGCCTCCTCCAGCAACAGTCGATCAGGTACAGTAGGAGTTCACATAAGCTAGCAATTCCTGAATGTAGGGACAAACAAGAACCAAAAGCGCACAAGCAGGTTACACTTTATATCATAATTAGCGGTCGCTGACATCGGCCGAAGTGCTCAGTTGAAAGCACCGATAAATTGATTGATATCCACGCGGTGCGAGAATACCTTATCTAGATGGGCGAAGCTTGGCCCCAAATCCAGGAGACAAACTTTCATACTTACTCCACAGACTCCACTCTTGTAGAGTCCAATCTCCACAAGTCAACTATACTTGCTCTCTACCTACAGTAGAGAGCATGTGTACTATAAGTCGACCGGGAACTCGCATCTTCGAGTCAAACGCGGGTAGAAGTAAGATCAACGTGCAGTTCAGACTCCAGGGCAGTTTAATTCCAAAAGAAGTCGAGATTAAATCTGGTGGGGTTCTCAGGGGCTCTCCACTGTTAGCGGCATCTGAATTGTTGAGATCGGAGAGGTTTTACTTTGAGTGGGGTCTTTGCGAGCTCGAAGGCCCTGACTAGTCCGGCATTAGTGTAACTTACCCGACAAAGACGCGAGTCAGAACCTTGTGGAGCGGTCGGAAGGACTCAGAGGGATGTGGATCGTGCACAGAGGCTCGAGCTAGCGTTTGGGATTCTCAGTCAAATAAGCGCAAACACCACCCACATTGCCGTAACCTGCATTCATGCTAGGTAGTGACGGATGCGAAGCAGAAGAAGAGCCACGAGTTCCGCACATGTAACTGAAGCAAACTTCATGAAGTTTGCTTTGATTGAAAGAGCAGCATTTCCCTTGCCTGAGCAACGGGAAAAACTTTAGGAAATTAGCACCACAGCACTTATAAGAAGGGAAAAGAGGAGTAGGAGACTTTTCACATTCTATCTGCAAGAAGAAGTTTGGCTGGAGTGGAGGGTTTGGCTTGTGGGAGCTGCTTAAGCTCTGTTGTAAGTGAGGCTTATGCAGGCAGTTGGTACTTCAGCCCTGGCAGCTGACAAACTGCGTAGCAAGAAATCTTTAAAAATTTGGTCTTCAGTTCTGCTCGTCTCGTCAACTACTGCACGGAGAGCTGATCCTCTAGATTGACCAGGGAAAATTGGGGTCCTGGAGAAAGTAAAGAAGAAACTGTGCTCGAATAGATACCTGCCGTGTACATTCTACCGAATGACCTTAAGCGAATGGGGTTTAAATAGCTAGAAATCTAGACAACTTGACATGGTCCAAGAGGCCATTAAGAATGTTGAGCTCGCCTACAATGTTGTGGCAGTGCATACAGTTAGCCCTGCTCTGCGAGATCTTCCTCCAGTCCTTACCAATTTTGGATAGGGAAAATTACCTCTGTAAGGAGCTCGACATCGACGGTGTGCATTACGTTTGAGGAAGCTTCTGTAGCAATCTTCTGCGGTCTCTTGGAGAGTAGAGTTAGACGAAGCAACGAAGTCGAGCCTACTCGTACTAGACTTATCACAAAGTTCTGTCGTAGCCCGGAGAGTAAATCCTGGAGTAGCCTGAACTGGGTCATTTGAATCATTGAGGACACGTCGGGCCGGTGCAACCAGGGGTAGCAGGGCCTGAAAGGAAGTAGAAAGTTCGTTCAATTTGACAAGTTTACGCCGGAAATTTGGCAATCCCGCTTAGTTCTACGCTTATACTACGAGCTTTAGCTCACAGAGAGTCTTCTCGATGTAATAGGTGAATCGAGCGATGTAAAATTTTCCGAATGAATGTCCTTCATCTACTTCGCCTCTCTGGAATGGAAAGAAAACAAGGAAACTCCAGTGCGCTGCAACTCGGTGTACCCATCTCGACATCTTGATCCTACTACTGGAACTTCTCCTGGTTTTCCCGTGGAAACGACGGGGAGTGCAGTTGAATGTAGACAGATAGGTGATCACTTCCAAGATATTTGATGGATCCATGTACATTTCTAGGATCACCTTTACCGAATCTGCTGACTCCACAACTTGCCACCAGTCTGCTTCAGTATTAACGTTCAATATCAGGACATGCCCTCCAAGAGACTCGAGCCATGGTGTCGTCTCAGTAAAGACGAGTCACATAAATCCAGTACAAGTTAGCTGCGATCCAGCTCAAAAATCTTGCAGCAGACATGACCAGGGGTTCAACTATGTCTTCCATCTTGGTACTTACTTTTTACCTCGTTCTGTCAGGCAGCAGCTTTCCAGGCGTTGTGCATGCAACATTCTACCGTTTGCCTAGAACCTGGAGCATCGTAAACAATGCGAGTCTGGACATCACGGGGAAGTCTGGGGACTCGATCCGTGTAATTCTCATGGATAAGGAGTACGACAGTTTTGCTCTGGCTTTCTTTGACATCAGTAGCAGCAAACCGAGCTCAAGTCCAGACGATCGCTTCGTCCTCGGCATTGTCACAATGCCTTACGCTGAAGCATCGTTGTGGAATGTGGTCTGGTGCGCGAACTGGGGGAAGCCAGTCAAGCACAACGCGACATTGGGATTCAAGACAGACGGGAATCTGGGCCTCTGGGATGCGGACGGAGGAGAGGTCTGGGGCACAACTGTCTCCGGAGGTCTGCGAGCTGCAGGTCTAGCCATGGAAAAATCAGGCAATCTTTTACTGGTTGATGCGTCCAACAATACGAAATGGGAGAGCTTTTATTCACCGAGTGACACAATTCTTCCTGACCAATGGCTGCCAGTTGGTTCCACTCTCACTTCTAGAACTTCATCAATCTCCAACGAGCCTCACACCCTCAAGGTGGAACGTGCTGGTTTAGCTCTCTATGCACCGAGCAGCAAGCAGCAAGCACCATACTGGATATTTTCCCTAAGCATGCAGCAGGATCTGGATGGAATTCTTGCATCCTGTGCACACCCGGCCACGGTTGTTTTGGATTACAAACAAGGCCTGGTGCTGACCTTTGACGAGGCTATCAATACCCCAGCGGACCTGGTAAATTCTACAACATGTGGAAGGGCGAAATCACAGAGATACAATGCGGGTAAAGTTGCTTTGTCGAATTCGGAAGTACCTACTCCTCACCAGTTTGTTCGACTCGACAGCGACGGAAATCTTCAACTTTATGTCTATACGGTGAACGACAGGGCGTGGAAAGTGATAGCGAGTGTGATAAACTCTCCATGTGAACTCCCAAGTAGTTGCAACAGCTATGGAATCTGTGACGGTGGAAAGTGCTCTTGTGGTGGCATGGCGGCGTTCGTACCTGTGGACCTGGAGGAACCAACTTCTGGCTGTAAGCCTTCAGCCTATTCGTCACCGTTACCGATGGATCCTTCTTGTTTAGGGAGCACAGACCTGCCCACCACCAGCATTGTAGAAAACGGCGATCTTGTTCAATTGACCAATGTCGACTACTTTTCCAACCGTTTTGTTACCCCCAATTCGACCACTCCCAATGTTGAAGAATGTAGCAACCTTTGCGTGAGCAGCTGCACGTGCAGTGCTTCGTTTTATCACAATGATACGGGAGCATGCTTCTTGGTAGATACGGTTCACAGTCTTCAGGCCGTTCCTCAGCCTGGGTACTTTGCTCAGCTCAAAATATCCGCAGCTCTCATTGCTGCAGGAGGAGATACACCATTCCCGGCTTCTGGACCCGAAGTTTTAATGCCACGAAGAATGGGTTCAAACTCGAATGAGCTAGCCATTGGGCTAAGTGTGGGCATAGGAGGCGCAGGGCTTCTGCTGATTTTCTTCATCTATACACTGTACAAAATCATGGGCAAGCGGAAGGGTGGGACTCAGGTGAGAAGGCTTCCTGATGAAGGAGAGGATTCATTTCTCGACTCTCTCCCGGGTTTGCCTCCACGATTCAGTCTCAAGGATTTACAGATGGCAACGACGGGGTTCCACACGAGGCTGGGAAGTGGAGGGTTTGGTACTGTCTACGAGGGAGTTTTGGTGGATGGAACGAAGGTGGCGGTGAAGAGATTGGAGGGGGTAAGACAAGGGCAGAAGGAATTTCGAGCAGAAGTGGCCTCGATTGGGAGCATCCATCATATTAATCTTGTAACTTTACGAGGATTTTGTGCAGAGGGTGGCCATCGGTTACTCGTTTACGAATTCATGGCGAAGGGGTCGCTGGATAAGTGGCTGTTTGCGCCCAAGGATGCAACAAATGCAACTGATGCATTCTGTCTGGACTGGAACACCAGGTTTAAGATTGCAGTGGGTACCGGTCGAGGATTATCGTACCTCCATAACGAGTGCAGCTCCAGGATAATTCACATGGATATCAAGCCGCAAAACATTCTTCTGGACACTGATTTTTTCCCCAAGGTCTCAGATTTTGGGCTGTCAAAGCTGATGGACCATGAGGATAGTGGAGTTTTTACCAGCATGAGGGGCACTCCTGGGTATCTTGCCCCGGAGCTGCTGCTAAGATCTCAAGTTTCCGAAAAGATAGATATCTACAGCTATGGGATTGTGCTGATAGAGCTTCTCACAGGGCGGAAAAGCATCGACATGTTCATGGAGTTTGACAGCGAGTACTTTCCTTCTTGGGCTATGAACATGGCCAGAGATGGGAGACTGAGGGATGCTTTGGACAAAAGGATGGGAGACTTGGTCCCTGAGATCCAGCTCCAACGAGTGATCAACATCGCCTACTGGTGTGTCCACCGAGACTTCAGGCGTCGGCCATCCATGAAAGAGGTTGTTCAGATGCTCGAAAATCTGATACCCGTACCTGCCATACCACAGGCAGAACTTGCGGATTTGTCATCGTTCAAATTACCAAGAAGATTAAGCTTTAACAACGATCCTCCTCCTCTAAGACTGCAAAGGGCACACTCTGATCAGGGCATGAATACAATCACAGCTCGTACATGGATTGCATCCGAAGATCTGTCCGGCCCAAGATGACTAGTAGGCAACAGTTTTGAAGCTTGTTTAGATAGTTGTACAGTTCTCTTGAGTCTCCGATAGCTCAATTACTTGCTATTCAGCTCAGCTTACCATGGTCTCTTCTCCGTAAGAATCTCTTATGTCCTCTTGATTCAAACTTGAATGTGACAAATCCTGGTGCATTTCTAGGTGAAAATAATGACCAGGGTGCCGGAAGAGACTTCTAGAGTAAAGTATATTAGTTGCCGAACCCTTTGTTGAAAGAAGATCGGCACCTACTGTAAATTATTCCGCAATTGATCATACCAGAGGTCTCGCCATTCCTTCTAACTTGGCCGATGTGCATTGGAAACGACAGAAGTGTCATATTTTGTCCAGTTTCGGTCTTGCCATTGGAGAGTACTCAAATGGCTCGTTCTAGAGATTCCCCGATTCGCCGTTGTGTTCTACAATGTGAAAGATCCTGGATCTGTCCGGAGCTTGGTCATGTGTCAGTTGGAGATTGCAACCTCTACGTAGGTTTAGGAAGCACGCTATCCTTGAAAAATGTATGTGTGCCCTGGATACGTTGCGTTCTTGCTGCGAACTGATTCTATCTCTTTTAGCAGTCGGTGTTTAGATGTCGTGATCATGTAGGTGTAGCTGGTAGCTCAACAGAGCGTGGGTGGGAACAGACTAATTCCACCAAGTACCTCAACGGATTTGCTTCTCGATTATGGTCAGCAGCCACTATGTCCCTTCGCAGTTGGGTTTCGTTTGTGCTGATTCTCGTTAGGCCTACAAGGACCGTCCACTTGTATTTACTATGCGGAAACGATGAGAATTTGAGACTGAACAAATAGTATTGACGTCAAATGTATTGATTGTTTGCCCAGCTGATGCTATTAAATTCTTAGTGCACACCTTGCGGTGACGAGAGAATAACGTGAAATTTACCGGAAAACCGTACCATCACCTTGAAATGGACGAATCCTGCATCTGTCTGAACAGAGGCACCGATTGCAGGGATGAGAATTTCTGGCTCCAGGATTCACCAGAACTACCACTGTCAACATTGCTGCCTTGCGCTTGAATCAATCGAGGCTCATCTACAGCATGTCTGGACATCTATGCTTGCTTTCAGGTTGATCTTGCAAAGAACTGTCAAATTTTGACGTAGGCGGGATTTAGAACATGGCCGGAATATGCATGGTTGAATTACTGTAGCACTCGGATTCTCTTCTACGAAAGGGGCAACTCCCACTCTTCTTGTTGGCTCCTTCGTCCAGGAACTGCTGCGCGATTCTGGCAGTCTGGGGGAAGGGTTTAGGGTAAGACATATCAGAGGAACAGAGCAGTCGCCATCTTTTGAGTTGCCATTGTATCAGCAAGTCAAGTATGGGACAATAGAGAAGAATTCGCAGCCTATTTGCAAGAGGAATTGGGAAACTTGAGTTGCTAATGGGGGTTGACACTCGAGACAACGAAATTCAGGTGACAAGGCTACCGGTGAAAATGGTCAATGTACCTCGTGATTTCAGCATGGCAACACCTGTCATTCATTTAGGGTTGTTAATAGGGCCCTGGCCCAGATACAAACATTAATCCCCTCTGGGACCTGCTTGTTCAAACCAGTTGAACGTTATCGCGGAGTCGCAAGTATCGCCCTTGGTTCTCCGCCCGCAATCAATCATCTCACCAGCAACTTATTGCACTGTAGACCAATGCAAAAGCTGGGGACAGGAGATTCTTGAAGGAAACTACGCTTTTAATCGCACGTCATGACACTTCAAAGCGTACACTGGACTGTTGTGCTATATTTACACACAGAACTGAAACAAGACGACCTGTACACCGTTTGGAGTGCTACCCGATGGCAGAGAGAAATCACCAGGACGTTCGGCAAGAAAGAGAACAGGTTCGAGCGACAAAGTTCTGGGAGCTAAGGGAGAACATCCACCAACAACCGAACATTCTTTTCTCCTTGTTTGCTGCAGCGCGTCAAGCGGGAGTTGCTGATGCCTCACCACTTTGTGTGGAAAGTAAGAACAAAACTCCCAAGACGAACCGTCCTTCTACTCGCTGCACTATTCCCGTACCAAACACTTCAAGTGCTTGGGCCTAGATTTTTGGTCATGGACAGGAATTTCATGATCATTTCACATCGATGAAGTCTTCCAGGACTGTCATCTAAAACAAAATGCTCATCCATTGCAATCAAGACAGATGCTCCTGCTTGCCCTTTGCAGCGAAGATGCCATCCATTCCGTCAAATAGAAGGAGGACGTCCCACAATCGTTCAGATGCCTGTGCTTGCCTCTTCCATACGCTTCCAGGTGTATGGAAGAGTCAATTCGACCTGTCCACTTCCTCATAGTTCTCCATGTGAGGGTAAAGTAAGTATCAATGAGACTCCTCCGAGGGTAACTGCAAAATGAATAAATTTGGATAACAATATCAAAGTTGTATCAAGTCAACACTTCACACTAGACATCCTATAAATCCTCACAACCCCGCTATCTGGTGTAAGGCTCGACTTGGCTCACTACCGCTCAAAAATTCGATAGCCTAGCTGATATTTTTGTGTTAATTACCTCAACCCTCTATTGTGAAATGTCTACTGACGGTTCCAGTACTTCTCCATTGCAGCTCGACCTGTACTCGTCCATTCTTCGAGTCCAGCAGCTTATATGTCTCATTCATGCGCCTGTTTCTCACTACGTCTGATAGATCAATTTCAACACGCCCCAACGTTTCCTGCGTTCAGCCAGTTCGATCAGCCTGTGGTGAGCGTGGACACCGTGTCTATGTTCGGGGAACTATGTAATTGGTAGCTGTATCATGGTCCAAATACCCGGAACCGTTGTCTATTTGCCACATAGGCCGTGCGAACAGGCAAACTAACCCATGCATATACTACACTCCTGTACGATTCAAAATCCTAGGAGTTGATCGTCTAAGTGAAACACAAAGTATAGGGACACTTCCTCATGGAGATCGAGGAGGACGGTGCTGAAAAGAATATTCCTTACATTCAGAGTATATGACTAGAAAACCCCCAGAATTGCAAAGAGATTAAATGCAGTGATCAAGACGTACCCTAGAGTGGATGAGGTTTTTGCTCTTGCTGCAAACCTCCAGGAGCAAGCGGTCATTAAGAGGTGGATCTTGCAGTGTGTATTCAAAATCTTGTTCCCACCGGGGATCTCTGTTTTTCTTGATTGACTGCAGATCAGGGAGTTTGTCATCTCACTGGATACGGAACAGGAGTGGGCAGTACCTCAAGAATCGGTAGAGACAAAATAAGAATTTGAACTATCTGACCCTACAAACCTTGAAATTACGTATCATAGATGGTGAATATTCAGAAAGGTGGATTATGCCAGACACTTGCCTTTGTCCTCCTTTGCTCCCCTTTGAAAGTAACCTTGACGTAAGGGTTCGTGTGATACTTCCCTTCTAAGTCTTCCGCACTGTGCACAATTACCACGAGCAAACCTCCTCCGGGTGGCACCACAATAGGCCCACTAAGGATAGATGGAGCAGTGGAAACAACTGGACTATCATTACTATGTCGACTATCACTGTCACTGTCATGGTGGAAGTCCTGCTGATCCTCCTTGAAAGGTTTGTAGTTCAACTCAAGAGAAATAGAGCCCCGATTTTTCTGATTTGATTGGTCATTGATGTCCAAATTCTTCAATAATTGGAGACACAATTTATTCGGTTGTTCAGGCACAAGATCCTTCAAAGGAATGACCTGTACACCCAGCTTGTCGTGACTACCAACCTGCATACAGTTTAACTTCTTAGTTCGTGATTAAGTATTACGTTTCTTGAGCTGCAAATATATCTTGATACAAGAGAGAGAAAAGCAAGAGTACAGAGTTATGCCAAGGACTCGCCTTGTCCCAATCATAAACAGAAATATCAAGTGTTTCTGTTTCAGGATCATCAACAACAAGACCAAAGGTGTCATTCCATTCTGGATTGAGGTTATTCATGATGGTTCGTGTCTTCTGAGTTGAGTCGCCCACGGTAAGCTTCACGTATGGATCCGACTTGCCCATGAAGTCTTTGTTCTTCAGGTTTTGGGCCTTGAGTACTGTGACGTACAACATCCCCTGCGGCTGCTTCTCCCCTCTGCAAGCAGACCATCAAGGTTCCGTTGTTAAGTTCGGTAAACTACGAGTGACATACTCTAGATAATTGCCATCTCAAAGCGAAACAAGTGTGCGTCACTTCAAAGCAAAGCCGGACTACTACTCACAGTGACTTGTCCATGATGTTAATATCCAAGGTCTTCGGCCATAAGTACTTGCTTGCCACATAATTCTTGAGGTACTCCTGTGCAACGAAGAGTGAGAAGGGATAACGTCATTCGTACACGCTTCTAAAGGATAGAAGTTCTGGTCAAATTAGCCTGTTTTGCACAGGCTAATGAGACTACATCTGCAGATAACTCATAATCATCTTCTGTCATAAGACCTCAAGAATTATTCTCTTCGAAACCAGAGTCCTAACAGCCCCTCAGAAAGTTGTTACATAATCCCATGAAGTAATACCAACAAGCAGACAACCCTGGACTTGAAAAGACAGAGCGCAAACGAACTACACCTGAACATGTTCTTATGTATCAACTGACCTGGATGAACCGGTAAAGCCCTGGGATCGCCATCAAATCAGCATTTAATAACTTCAAACCAAAGTCTACGTGCGGCTGTGATAGAGAACATTACACCGATGGAATGTTTGATGATTAGGATTGTAAACCCTTGATTCTTCTATCTCAATTAATTCAAAGGAGCAATGACTGTACTAACTTGCTTCCTATTAGGGGAAAACTTAGACCTCTCCAAAGCTGAGACTCCGAACTTTGTCCATATGCGACGACGTTCTGCTTAACACAAGGGCAGAATGTACCTTGTCCATGATTGAGACAGAGATGCTTGAGAAGCAAGGGAATACATCGACTAACGGCTTCAAAGTGATCCGTACTGTGAAAAATAGTTGGAAATCAACCAGCTGCATAGCATTCAAAACACCGAAGAAGGTCAGAGGGGCCATCCAGGAGAATCCTACGAATAATAGACGTAATTAGGGACCAGAAAATTCGGAATCCATCAGTTGAAGTGTCTCAAAAAAGAGTTTGATAATTGATGTCTTTGGAGGACAAGGACCTGTGCTAGAGCCTTTAAACCATAGGCCTTCACAGCAAGCTTGATATCGGGGTTTCCAGCCCATTTAACCGAAAGCTCAAAAATCATCTCCTTCTCTGTGGTCTCGTGTACCTTCACACCTACATGATATAAGTGCTTCCCAGTATTAAAATTCATACACTGCAAAACACTGTTCTTCGTACTTGTTCCCGCAGCAATTGCGAAAGCTGAAGGTACTTTTGCGGCTTCAGGGATCAGTTCAAAATCTTCAACATCCCTCGGTTAATTTGGTGTTCTATCAGGCGATTGCGGCCACACCCATTGATGGGCAATGTCCACAACGATGAGACGGCCACCTGTCACCCGCAATCAAGTGCTCACTGAAACGGCATACAAACTCTACTAAAAGCTATGGATCCTCTTGGAATCTTTGGACTTCATAGAAGAAAGGAGTGGGAAACCTACCCATAAAAGTTGGTGGCAAGCTACCGAGGGTAAGCGATTCAAATTCAACTGACTCCAGGTTATACTTTGGTTTGTAGGTCGTTATGTATGGCTCTGCTGATGAGCGAATGATCTTGCAGACAGCCTGTCCAGTTTTAACAGTTTTGTGAGCAAATCTCTTCAAGCTGTTGCTCATCAGAATATGACAGAAAATATAGAAAGGACCGCTAGTACAATCGAATGCAGAGTGTACGAGCAAAAAACCTAACCTTGTCCAGAAATGGCCACATTTCCTCAATAAATGTGTTCAACCAATCCACCTGCAGAAATTAACTTCGTCACCTTCAGATCATATACAAACATACAGACTTGCATACGGAGTCTACGTACAGCGAAACTTCTGCTCTGTACTGGTTTGACTGAAGATTAGTAATATGAATCACCTAAGCTTTTCAAGTCATAACGAATGATTCATATACAGAAAGATGGTCCAGTTAGTGTTTGAATTCACATATTTCTGAGTCAAGAATTTCAAGATCCCTTGCTCTCACAAGTTCAAAGCTGGCCCTCACCTTCTCAATATCAGGATTTTTCACCCAGAAAGGAATTTCAGGCAGTAACTCTTCCACTGCATTCTTATCGAGCTCCAAAATAGGCCTGACAAGAGGTTCCTGCATACACCACAGGAAACACGTTATAGAAACCAAGGTCGTGCAAGGCAAACTTCAACCTACGAGCTGTTGAATGTCAGCAGTTAATAAATCATTTGTCAAGAGTCAGAAAAATTAAACACAAGTTCATTTTCTTCTTGCTTAATATGTAAAACTTCACTGAGAGCTCCTCTGCGCAGAGATCTCGGCTATGACATGGAGCAATCAAGGACACCTCTTGTGAGCATGTGACTGCGGCAAAGTATGGCGCATGGAATTAAGAAAGAAGCCAGCAAGACGCTCTTGGTACGGTTCACTCTACCGAACATACTAGGATTCATAACGATGAACATTCACTTGGCTGTAGACAGAGTTTCTGCAAGAAATCGGTAACACCGTGCATGTTTTTGATGATTGAGAACTGTACTTTGAGCACAAGTGTATAAACGCAATCTCGTCGCAGACGGAAAGTGCACAATCGAACAGGCACTTTCCTGTCTCGGGACTAAATCATCATGACTGTACTATTACTCCAAATACAAACAACGAACACGCACCGAATGCGCGATCGTCTCCGACACAACCTTGGCCTTGTCAACCTGGAAAATCTTGTCATGATAGATGACGCTGCAATAGTGGACAGTACAACACTCTCGGACAAGCGGCTTCTTTGACATACCTTATACGTCGCACTGAAGCCTGATCACTACAATTAATTGGTATCTACACTACTATACAAAGTTTCTGCGCCAATTTTGACTGGCAATTGTCGTCATAATGCGGAAAACAAGAGATGCACGTTCAGAAATTACAGCAATTGAACAATCGATGTCCGAATCAATTGTCATACAGTTGACACTACAAGCGACCAGAAGTCAGGGGAAACATGATGAGCAAATGCATTATAGTTCATATACCTTAACATCGTCGGGCTCGAAGAAGATGAACATGAAGTATCCCGCTACGAGGCCGAGGACAATGCCAATAGCAAATCCACACACAGTCAACAGAGTGCTGATAATTCCCATGATTCCCATCTCTCTCTCTCTCTCTCTCTCTCTCTCTCTCTCTCTCTCTCTCTCTCTCTCTCTCTCTCTCTCTCTCTCTCTCTCTCTCTCTCTCTCTCCAGTCTTGGAAACTCTGATTGCAAGTCTTGTAACGCGATTAGTTTAGTCAAGACGGGGAGAAATACTGAAGTGCGCACATCCAGCACAGTGGTACCATCGGTGCATGGATCATTGACCAGGAAGATACTAGCTTCAACGAATGCGACTTTGGTATGCCTCAGACCAGTTCGACGATGAAGAATGCTGCCTTACAGTTCTTGATTTCGGCATAAGAAGCAAATCAGGCTCACTTTACAAGCAACAATGCGAAGAATGCGCATGTGCCATTGTTTCGCCTAGCAGCGATCGAATCATGTAAGAAGAACTAGAACTTTCCACCTCTAGCTATTCTTCACACAGATTGGCAAATTCCCTTGATTATAGCACAGATCCAGGCCCAATTTTCAACCTGGCCTAAGTCTGCCATTGCGCGTCCGCTGCAAATTCATGACCTCACCGTGCTTATCAGGCAATGAAGCGGCCACCTCGTCTATCATCTCACGAAGATGATCCTGGAGAAGAATCAATCAGCCCAGGTGGAAAGGTGGAGGACGGATCAGACGAGTTCTTGCGAGCAGAACGAACACATATGACGATAAAGCACCAACAGAGCCAGCTGAAGATGGCGACGATTGCAAACCAAGCCAAGCGCCTGAGTGTGGGAGACAAAGCCGGGAGAACAACGAGATGAATAACACAAGATTCCAAACTTCAATCACGAACATGGTACGCACCTCGGATGCACCATGGGTCTACTTACCACATCCATCGATTTACACAGTGACACGCCGCCGCAGGCGTATATGACATCAAGACAATAGAAGAGATTTCGCATATTTCTTTCATGACTAAAGACCACGATGAATTATTTTATTTCGACTTTGCACTTTTCGTATAGACACTGGTCCAAGCATATACCCCACGACTCTCTGCCTACTCCGTTGAAGAAGTCTATACTCTGGTTGTTGAGAGGTCGTTTGGTGACCGTAAACCCAATAAAAGCATACGGTAGTCATTCTTCAACACATTCAGTAGCTTGAAATTAATGCAGTGAGAAACTTCATTACTTCCGCACTTCACCAAACCCCTCTATGAAGTGAAGCCGTTTCTAAATATTGTACCCTTCCCTTGACACTCGCGTACTCTTTTAACAAGGTTGAAATGCGCGGCAAAACGTTGGTGTAGAAACGGATGATTTAGATCAACCTTTCCATGTTTAGTGTAATTCAAAAGGAAAAGGTGACCGCGTAGGATGACAAGAAGGATGGGAAGACCCATCAAACCGTACAACGAAAGGACTTAAGGGTAGAACAGGGCTAAACTCCAAGAGTATGGTAAGAGAAATCTGCCCTACGACACTTACCTAATTCCAGATGGACATTTGAGTGTGAATTGAGAAACTTGCATGATGCTACGGATGCGGCGAAGTTTAAGTGGTGCATCAATCTACTACGCAACAACCACAAAGGAAGAAACAATAATCCACATTCACATCTTTGAGTGTCATGTCACCGCGTAAGCCAAGCTAGTAAGGTTCATGCTACTTTGGAGAAAGAGAGTTCAGTACCTCGGGGCCTCCTGGAGATGACCAGATACGCCCTCCACCAGTCAAGTGTAACACCCGAAGATCTCCAGATACGACCTCCACCAATAAAACCGATGCCTTCCTCTGGAGGTGACTTCTCTACGATCCCGCTTTTCTAACGACTTGGCCCTTTGGCTTCTTGTGCGTATCTAATAGTATTCACCGAAGATGCTCTGTTTAATATTCCAGGGAGAATTTTATTTTATCTGTTTTATGATTTTATATTATACTCCTAGAATATTGCATATTCTACTTTTCTACGCGTTGAAGATAAGGTGAAATACGAATACGTTCACCACAACTGCTTTTAATGGCTATATATACCCCTCTAACGGAATTCTTGATATGATTGAACTCATGATATAATTGCTGCACGGCTTGTCTCTGATTTCGAAACTCTCATTACCGTACCCTACTGCCAAGTCAATTCACGTAATCTTTTGCCCTTCACCAATGGGACGATCATGCTTTCACTCCTCTTTCAAATGATAGCCTGAGTTGAATGAACTGTTGATTGAAAGCTATGGCTGTTTGTAGTAGTTCGAGTAAGAGAGAAGATCTTAGATGTTATATCAACAAAATCAATTCCATTCTGTTGAAAGCCTGGTGATCCGTCAGCTAAAATTGGCTAGTACTTCTATTGTAGAGAACATTCAATATGTTCTCTGTCATTGCCAAATTGTTTTGTACACCAAATTCTTTTTTATTATAAATCATCTGTACGAAATTTGTTTTTAGCTAAAGTCTATATCGACATCCTATTTCATCAAGATCAGATATGAAGAGTCATAAGAACACTTCGAGGACGCTTTCAAGAATACTGGGCTTGAGCTAAGTAAGTTTATAATCATGGACTATTTTTTAAATCATGAATCAAGAATACCTGTAAACAATCACAGGACTTCTCCTGACAAACCCTATACATATATATTAATTTCGTAAATCAAATAAATAATTAAATAATTACGGTGGTGAAGTTGAAACTCCCTTTTTGTCACTTGCAGTTTTCAGCTTGTGGCAAAAGGGGTTCAAATGAATAAATCAAGTCAGTAGGAATGCCGCCAAAAATATTCACGGAGCACTCGTGAACGACACTCCCTTGATAGATTTAGTGGACCCATGAACTTATTTATGGAAAATCTACTAAACCTTACCAAGATATTTTTATACACCTATCTTACAGTTTTGCTCGGGAATTCTAACCGCTAATGTGATATTGATGTTTTCTGTACACAGAAAACAAACAAAGATCAAACGCCTGTGAACCCTGATCTTTACCATCATCACAGGGTCTATGTGATAAAAATATTTCGCTTACACATGAGGCTTGTCTCTGAAATTTTCTTTTCAGGTTTAGTTTTATTATCTCATTGTCAATGGACATATTTTGCATGTTAACTGTTATTATATGAATTTAAATCTCTTTTTTAAGCCATTTTCTTCAGAAAATGAATTTGTAGTTTAGGAACCTATGATATAGAAAACACTCCTGGTTCAGGAAAGCATTACACGAGCACGTGACTAGTAAACAAATACGGGGAGATGGAGTCCTTGGAAAGCGATAAAGAGGTAGCGGACACACCTAAACTCCTATAAATCCATGGATTATTAAATGATATCTCCAGATCTTCAAAATTTACAAGCGACAATATTCTGGACAGATATTTTCCCAAATTTTTTAGTCGACACGACACCGTGTTAACAGTCCGTAACCTTGAAGTAATGCTACACTATTATATGCATGGCATGAGCACTTACATGTGAGTTACGTGAAATAGCAAGGACAGCCTGATTTCTCTTCGATCCTTGCCTTTCCTCTTTGCTAAAGTACAGTAGGGACCTCCTGCTCGTTCGCTACAAACAAAAGGACACAGCAACAAACGACTGGATCACTGCTGCTTTGTAGTAAGAAGGACGCAACGGCTCACACTGCACCGCTAGGAACGGTCAAAAACTGAACCCGTTTAGTGCAGTAGTTGATTGTTCAAGCTCGATCCGCGTGCTTCAGATGTCTCGTTTCGCGATATGGCACATTCGTTTCTTCGGCAGTCTTCGTTAAATCCCTCCGCTCCCTCTACCCATACTTCGGCAAACGAAGATGCAAAAGTGATCATGTACGAGAAACGAGAATATAGCTGGTGATCACCCACCGGGTTTCCTGACAAGACGACGCGGCAAGGTCTCGAGGGGGTCCGTAAAATGTTCCCACCAAGGCGGCAGGCCAAATCGAAGCGCCAAATATCGGGTCAGTTAGGGTCTAAAGTCGATCTCTGATGTTACCTCCGTTTTTGTCGTTTTTAGCTTCCGTCGTCTTCGTCAGATCTTCGTGTTTGTCAAACAACGCAAAGCAATGAAGATTTGAAACACAGAGGACTTGGTTGCTAGTGCAAACTCACTCCATGCAACTGCTACTCAAGGACGCCACGTGGCATTTGGGTGGGGTGGGGTGTGTGGGGCTGAAGTCTTAAGTAAGCTTGGAGGTCTATGCCAAATATGGGATGTTTAAAGTCTTTCTCTGGAGATAACATACGAAACAAAATGTTCATGTCTTATCACTTTCGTCTTTTGTCCTTAAGTGCTGACAGCTTTCACAAATTGGAAGTATTTAAACCTATGAAACATGATCAATGAATTAAAAGACCTTACGAGTGTCGTGGAATTATTGGTATCTGAACTCCTTCATAAACGATTAGTAAGAAACTGGTATAATTTGACCGAAGAAATTCCAGATAAAGCTATCCGAATGCTGCCCATTCAACTACTAAAGGAACGTAAGATGAGATTAGAAATAGTAGAGCAATGAATCGATGGTTATTCTTGGAGTTGAGGTAATTCATTAAAAAAAAGGGCATCAGATCCCATTAAAAGATTATTACTATAATTTTAAAATTGAAATGGAATATTTATGTAATTTAGTATTCAAGTTTTGGATGGAATCAACCCATGGAAAAACCCTTTCAATAACGTAGACTATATTCTCTTTATGAAACCCCACCACGAATGGTTTATAAGAACAAACATCGACATATCCGTCGGAGCAACTTGGTAGGTGTCTCATGGCCAGTCTAATGCAAAGCGAGAGAACAAAACAAAAATAACATACAAAAATAATCAAACTACTTAAGGAAAGCTACATACTTTCGTCGCTGATTCTCTCGATGCAGGCGAAGTTCCACTGCTGGCGATCAGATGGTTGGGGTTCTAATTGTTCTAACTGATTATCGGGATTCTAAGGCTTCATAGAATATTCAGTTAGACTTCTTAGTTAACCTTCTTAGAATTCATACCTTGAATTTTAATAAGGACATACAATTCACTTCGTTACTGAAGGGTTCTAAGTGAATGTTGCGATTATAATGGGTTCGTCAACCCTGCAGTTTATGAGTGAATGTAAAGTGTAACTCAACATCAAGTTCAACTTGTCAAAGACTGTATAATAATTAGAGTTTATCTGTTCTGGTCCCAGTTAGGATTCTGAAGAGTCAAAGCGATTTCAAGATTCTTTACTCCTTCAGATTGAAGAACGAGTAATGAAGATAGAGAATCAAACAACACACTCCTTTTGCTATATACATCAATCTACATTGTGGATGATAATGAGACAACAGACTTCTCAAACGCGTGGAGTTTATACCACAGAGAACCTGAATATGATTGGCCAGTTTCTCTAATAATGGATTATCATGGAGGTCAAGTTGTTCGCTTTACATCAAGTGGGTGATATTGGATTGTATATCATGTTCAGCTTTTTTGCTGTAGCTTCGGAATCGTAAGTATGCAAGGTGAGTAACTGGCACTAAGATTCGGTTTAGCTCTACTCTGCAACCCATCTTTCCGGAGTTTTATAGGCCATGTCCAGCTGTTTATAAAGATAAAGATCTTTTTTGTGATCTTTTGTGATATATCCAAAAAGATTTCAATCTTGCAAAACAGATTGCCTCCTGCTTTCTTTCGAATGAATTATACACAGAATAATATATTAAATCTGTAATAAATATACAGAATAAAATAGTTAACAACAATCATGATTAAAATAGGGAGCCGGTTTCTGTAGCTCACCTTTTCAACATTTGTACCTCACTTTTGTTATCTTACAATTTGAACCAAAAAGATGATGGGAGACAGATATGCATTGTGATGGGATGGCGTTGAGGCGATGAATTTCAATCTTTTGCAATCCCGAGCCCTTTCTTTTATAGATCTGGAGACTACCGCATTCAGGTTACTATCTCCCAGTTCGTTTACAGCGGCTTTTGATGTCATTCTTTTACGTATTGTTAAGAGATTTCGGTGATTGTTCTGGAACCCAAGAGATTCATGTTACTTACTGACTTATTGGTAGGATAACAAGGGGTGAAGTCCAAATACCGAAAAGGTGAGATACAAATACCGCCTCCATTCAAATACAGAGAAAAGCTATCATACAGAATTGTAGTACACATATTGAGACATGTATTGATAAACACATGACATAGAAAAAATTATGCGATTCTTCTTCTTTTGGATTCCAAGAGACTATGAAAATCCTATGTTTCAGAGGAATTATAAGGAAAATTCGAATTCGGAGGAGAATTGGCGTGTACACTATACTCAAAAAGATAAATCCACAAATGCAATGAGAATCCAAATTGCTTTTTTCTTTCCTCAAAAGATAAATCCAAGTTTTGATTTTGTACTCAACAAAATTGCAGTTCGAATCCTAAAATAACATTATAGATTATTTTACATGATGTTGATCCTCAGAAAATACTTTTAGGAACAGCCAAAATGAAATATCACTCCTATAATAACTTTGTTGTTTGGTTTGATACATCACATAATATAGATTTTGGAACAATATTTCACCAAGTATTCGAGCAGCGGTGGTAGTAGATACTTGTTTGTTCCAAGGGAATGACACCCTTGGAGATATAATTTACTCATATACTTATGGAACGTATTACCTCTTATATTGGGTAATAAACTCATTATTATTACTATTATTATTATTCTTCTTAAACTCCATATATCTTATAAAGTTTCAACTTATTAAGAATTATTATAAATCTACCTTGGCATAATGGTGACCAATTTTCTTCAAGAAATTGAGCTGTAAATTTTTATATAATACTCTCTCAAGTTTCTCATGGATTGATATAACTACTTGGAATATTCCTTCAATATTTTCCATAAGATAGAAAATTTATATAATGAGAAATAAGATAAGCATGTTGTTTATGATAAGAAAGGTGTAATATATATATAGAGAGAGATGCTGTTGTTGCATGCATAGTCTTTTTGAACTATTCTAATATAAATTATTAATTATCTTGTTACAAACATTTCACCATAGAAAAAAGATGCAAACAAAACTATCTCATTTAATCTATCAAGTGTATGATGAGAGAAGAGAAATTTTAATCTATAATTTTATTTTTTTAGCTCAAATGATAAGAAATAAAAACACACTTATAAAGCATAAAAGCATAAAAAAACCTAATATAAAATCGAGCATCCATAATGCATAAAAACCAAAACTTGATGTAAGATGAAGAGAAATAAGGAAAATAAAAGAAAATAATCTCAACATTAATGATTCAATACTGAATATTGAGAGATGGAAAATCTATTTTAGTTTTATGAGTCTAGTATAAATAAATTTTACTCAACTACGTGACATCCTGATGAAAGCAATTTTTCTAGAAGGTTAGAATCTGAAAGATAAGGATAAGAGTAGAGTAGGAATGGACAAAAACAAAGGAATTGTACTTCAAATGTCAAAAATAGCACAAAACCTTTTTCTTCATAAGTAAAGATAAGATAAGCTAAAATATGTACCAAAAACCCAATAAATATGAGTCGCATGTGAAGATAGCCAATAAATTTATTTTTTGTTAACGAAGCGAGTATAAATTTTCTTCTTGGCAAAGTTAGTTAACTTCCTACCCACATTACTTAATCCCTAAAAGGCTACTCAACACTTTATAGTCCAATAAACCTTACAAGTACTTACTACTTCACTCTATATTTTAAGAAGGTACCTTCTAAATATTCCTCTAGGAAACTTCCTAGCTTATTTTTTAAAATATCTTCTAGAAGCTCAGAGTAAATTATATAACAAAATTATTGTAAATCACTATATAAAATTTACTATTATTATATATTCTCTCTTTTACAAGTGAATGATATCTTCATCATATATTTCGGTTTTGATCTCGTGGATCTCGAGTCTTCTAAAGTCACTAAAGGGCTAAAATGATGCAGGAATCTTAGAATCATGAAGCAAACAACTTTTTCATACAATTTTATCAACCGCATATTTGTTGATGGCTACAGTAAATCATATTCTTGGGCAAGGATTGGATCAACTTTAAAGTCCTCATTATCCTGGGTAGGGATAATAGTGATTGCAGGTAATGAGGATGAATTTTGTTAGGAAAATAGGATAGATGGGGAATGAAAGGTTTTAATATAGAAATAAGGAGGGAAAAGGCGACCATGTAGAACACATGAAGGATGGGAAGAAAATAAGGAAGATAAGATGAATTAAAATGTTAGGAGAAGATCAAGGGAATAAGTTATTATAGGTAAGGAGGGTTGAATTTAGTTAGGAAAGTACGATAAATTAGAAATGAGAGATTTTACTATAGTAATAAGGAAGATGAGGTGAAATAAAATGTTACGAGAAGATCGATTAATTAAGCGATATGATACTAAAAAAGAGTTCCATATGAAATTGTGACCTTATTTCGTGACTAATGATAGCGGACGAGGTCAGATGGATAAAAATAGTGTTTCGTATCCCGTCTTATTGTATTACTGTTCAAAGTATCATTAAAATCATTCTTTTGCAGTTGCGATAACTATGTATTTAGTACATCTAAATATAATTTTAGTTGAATTTAAGTAGAGTTAAATTATAAATTTCAAAGATATTTCTAGACTTGAAACTTTCACTAAAGATTAATCAGCAACTTTATCCCTATCATGTCTATTATAGGAAGTAAGTTTATCCATATTAATAAGAAATGGCCTAATAGTGAATGGGAACATAAATATTACCACTTCAGTTTTACGTCAGGTCTTTGAAATATTGACGGAAATTAAAAAAGAAAAGGAACTACCTGGAAAGCATATAATAGGAATCTAATTAAAATTTTCTTTCCATATCTTCTTTCTCCATGGTACCTGCATTTGTAATCCAAGAACTGTATGTCTTTCAGCATTTCTCTTGTTTATTGCGAGTATTACCAATGTGTGTTTGAACTACTGTCCGTTATGTACACACAGGGTGTTGATTCTGGTATGCTCATCTTCGATGTTTTTTGAACTAGGCGGGACTTCCGAGCAGCGATTGCTGCAAACTCTAGCGTAGGCTCGAGAAGGGACAGTAGAAACCTGCCTCACCGGGGACGGAACGGCACCCCGTTCCTACATTCAGTCGTGTTAGCGCGCTTCCGGCATCAGAGAAGAGTTCAGTTTCCACGCAGCGGCACTCCTTTCAAGTTGACACAACATCAAGCTGTTGCGAGGTGCAGCTTGCATCTCCTTTGAGGAGGGATCTTAAAGTGCGAACATACGTGCTCTTTGTTTCATGAGAAAGTGTCCGATGCAATTGTCGGACGAAATCCGGACAATGACGTAGACTGGTGTTTATGTATTTTTGAATTCTACCAGGTTCTGTGGACTTGAGATGGATTGGAAAAAGCGTCATCACTTTTGAGCAACAATCTGACCTAGTAGAAGAAGTGTGTCCTTGTGGAGAATCCGAACTAGAGGCGATTCCAAAAGGTTGTCTGGAGTGTTCATTGAAGTCCTAGAGCTCTTTCTAACTTTAACTGGTATTTCTCACACGCATTACAGATCTGCTGTAAGACTGTGTTTCTGAATCACATACGGAGCCAGCCTTATTGGAGTCTACTAGACTAGCTTTCTAGTCCCGATGTCGACGAGGCGTCGAAGAGTTTCCGTGGGATCCGCAAAGACTGTTCCTATAGGCTCACCTTGCAAGAAACCATTTGCCAATTCGTTAAATCTTGCTACTCTTCCAAATCAAAAGATAAGCAGTTTTGCTGAACTGCAGAGCGAAAGCTTGGCCAGCCTTCAGGCATTGAAAAAGGACATGGACCACGAGCATGTCTTCATGGTGAAGGCAACTGAGGCACACACGGCCAAGCTGAAGAAAAGAGTAAAGGTACATTTGCGCCAACCTCACGTGGACATCAATCTATGTCCTAGAGTTTTCCTCGATGCCATAACATGATTACACGTCGGTCAGACCAAGGTTTCAATATCTCTTGGACTGTATTCAATTATCTGAAGAACTCATTTGTCCTGGCAATATTTATGAAAGTTGAGATGGGCTTAGCCCTATCGCTGGTGCATCGGGAAGTATATTTCGAAGTAAATGGATGTATACATACTACAGAAGCGCCTGATATAGTAAGAAGAGGCTGAGCTCTTCAGCTCGTCATGTCGATATTTCAATCGGCTTATAGATCACTCCTTGGTATCATCTTGGTCACAGCCGTATGAAGCATTATCACCATACTCACACAGTGTACGAAATAGAGTCTTGAAATCAACAGCTTCTGCCTTGAAATCGTAAAATGTGCAACTAAAGCCTATGAAAAGCTTTCACAGGATTATGTAAATGGCTGAACTCCGAAACTGAGGTTTACAGAGAGCATTGATTTCGTATCTCACTTTTCGCAGCAAGAAACACAGGAAGCTTCAAAGATGTCCGAGGCTATCGACACTGATTGGAAAAATTTTCTTGCGGATTTTGAGGAGGATGCAAGGGAAAATCAGGTAAAGCTTGATGTGTAACTTCGAGACAAGTTCATTGTACACCAATCTGTGGTGCGATGCAGAGTGTTTGCGACCTGGAAATCCGCCGTCTCCGCGGTCTTTTAAAAGTAGTTTGTTCTTTTGTTTATTCGGCACAAATCTACATTTTATGTAGCAGTAAACGGAACAGTATTGGATCTAACACTGCTCCTGTCCTTTTGCTCAATTGTATCCAAATTTCTGCTTCTTTCATTACTAGCAGGAAGCACTGTACTTAGCCTATTTGTCCGTCACTGAATTACAGAAACAAGATGAATTCTATTCCGGTTAACTGTACTGCTTGGCCGATTCACAGGATAAGAGTGAAAAACCTCTATATTTCGTTCTTTGCTCAGGCATATACTATTTGCTTTGATGTTCATCTTCACCTTTCGCTGTTTTATGATGAAACTGAATTGCCATGTCAATAATATTGTGCCCTCGATATCGACAGGCGTCTATCGAGGCTCTTAAGCTCAAAGCCGAGAGTTCAGCTGCTCACTGTAAGTACGGTAGTTCTGTTTTGCTCATATCGGAGGAAGTGATTCTAAACCTCATGCGTCAAGGACTAGTTTCGAACCAGACTCAAAGTCTTTATCTACGAGGAGATTTTTCCGTAGCTTGAACTTGCTGAATATTGTACATTGCCGCGGAGAAGCAACTAAAATGATACTCCTATCCAGTTACGAAGACCTTGATACCTGAGCTTGTGAAGACCGTCGAGAGTAATTTTGACAACATCCGAAATCGATACGTTCGTACCGCCAAAGTTGGAAGAAGATTGTCATCCAGGGGAAAGGCGAAGTTGATAGACGCATCTGCGAAATAGGCCGACGAGATAGTCTAGCTCATATGATGTTCTGGCCATGCAACGCTTCGTTGCGGATTGTTCTATATGCATGACTGGAACACAACGCATTCGTGCAGAACGGTTGAAGCAGTTTGTTGATGATTGTTGCCGGTGACTTTTATCCTTTGCGCCAATGAGAATATCGTCCCTGCTTATCGTGGACACAGTACAGCTTACTCTCCCTGTGAATTTATCTCCTTAAAAACTAGTCTACTCTGTGGACCGACCGAATTGTTCGAGACGCGCAAAGAAGTCCAAAGACATAAAGCAGAATGCGCTTTTACCTCGAGAAATGAACGTATGTGCACAGAGGAGGGATCGTCTTTGAGGTAGAGGAGCTTAGCAATCAGCCGGTGGGAGGATGTACATGAGTACATTATCACGTGCCTTACGTCCATGATTGAACGGGGCGAATGTCCCTGAGTTGAATTTTAAAGAGGTTCAACATGCTGTACATTCTCACGGTCCCGCCAATGTCATCGATTCGTCGCTGATACTCAAGAGGTCCGTCGGTTCAAAGCAAGCAGTGAATTTTCAGAACAATGCTATACATAGGTTCATCATACACGCTGTTCTTGATTGGGAGTTTCAGGCATATCTTCTACTAATAAAGTATATTTCTTGTCTTTGCTTCCAGACGACCGTTTGCAGTGATTCACTGATAGTTTCCATTTCAAAGTCCAGTGGTGGCAACATTCACTCAGCCATCCATTTGTTAAAGCCTTTTTCTCTCATTTGAGTTGTGGATGACAAATCGGTCAAAGTCAACAAATTTTACAGTTAAGCTGAGTAGTGTACAATTCTACATATAGGACAATTGTCAAGCCTGGCCAAAATCGAACATAACACAGAATTCGTACTAGACATCCGCATCTACTGTGAACGTAGTGATACAAATTTCCACAGTAGATGTCCGTGGACTTTTAAATACGGGTAACAAATTGGTGTACTTGTGTCTCCATACACTATCTTAGAGTGAAGTGTGCGGTTAAACATCTGGTAAGTTTACAAAAGAATGTACACATGAAGAGGCTCACTCTGTTTTGGGAAGTAATGATTCGTGAAACCAGTGCCTAATCTCTTCGAAAGCATTCTCTGCTGCTTCATCTTCATCTATAGTCTTTGGGTGGTGGACGAAAGCATGTCCAAAGCCGGGGTAAATCTTCACCTTTGTTCCCTCTTTCGCAGCCTGCTCCACTTCATGAACTTTGCTGACCGGACAAAGTTCATCGCCGTCGCCCGCAATGAGAAGAAGAGGTATTTTGATTTGTGATACCAGGGAAGTTTCAAATCTGGTTCCATAGCAGAATGCTGCGGCTGAGAAGACATTATCTTCATCCCTTGCTAGGGCCTCAATCAAACGCCCGCCGCCGAAACAGAAACCTATGACTCCTACCTTCCCTCCAAGGACCTCATTTGCTATCCACTTGGTGGCCACATCGATATCTTCGGCAACCCTCTTGGGGTCATGCTGGTCTCGCCACTTCTCTTGTTCATCTTTCGGTCTTTCCTTTTGCCACGGATTTCCTCGGAATAAGTCCGGTACAAGAACGCTGTTAAAGAAGCAATACAGATCGTTAATAGATGGAAAGTATAGATCATGTTACCCGCAGCGAATTCAGCTGCGCAAATCCAACTGTTTGGTCAAATATGTCGTCCTTCAGGAAAAAGCCTGCTTACTTATAACCGAAGCACGCCAGCCGGTAAGCGAAGTCTCGAGTATCACTATCTTCAAATCCGTGGACGTCAGTGAGGAAAAGCAGGGCTGCCCCGTTATTGTTCTTAATGGCCTGGACCATGTATCCTTGAAATGTATTCGGTTCTTCTCCTAACGTGACATTAAACCGACTCACAATCTCACATGTCTCGTCGTCTTCGTTTGTATCCTCCATCGTTAAGTCACCAGGAGCTTGATCCGTTTGCGCACGTCTTTTACTCCAATCCTTTCTGTGTTTCTCGACACAAATGGATCTGTTTACTCTGGTCAGTTCCCCATAGTGCGATTGCCTACTTTTAAGCTCTGAGAATCCAACAAAATTGATTAGAATTGGACTAACCCTCACACGATTTAGTCTGTAACTCGAATCCAGCTGAGCACTCATTCGTTTGTATGAGCTTGTGCATTTCAGGACAACATTGTAACCATGGAATGTGACGGTCAATTGAAAGAGGACCATGTATCTAGTTGGGAATGACCAACAAGACGCGAGATGCCAAGAGACAGTCGACGGAATGCACTCTTAACGTTATCCTCAATTTAGTTCGAAAAAAGTAATAACAGAGGAGAATCATCTACAGTTCAAGATACTGCACTTGAACATCATTCATTATTGAGTTTCAGTGAAAATTGACAGGACTGAGGGCTATAAACAGGAACGCTCCCATAGAGGCTGACAGAGCCAACTCCTATGACTTCCACACATGTTACAATTTGAGATCCCGACGTGGAGATTCAAAGCATGACTTGTAACAGAGATTTACTCACACACGGGGGAATGGACGTTCTCAAAATCAAGAAACTTAAACAAGATTGAAATCCTTTACTGTACTTTCTCTCTGGAGGAGGCCCCACGACTCTCCATATTGTAAAAGATTAATGGAAATGTGAAACTTCGGTCCCTGAGACGGTTCTTCTACAAACAAGGCTAAACCACGAGGTGCGTTCCACGACAGCCGCTCCTGGACACGTGTAGAATGTTCACGAATCCCTAGCGACGAACTCTAATTCTTCCACTGTCAATAAAATTGGTTCCCAAGTACCGACGAGCAAGTGGCTCGGGAGAAGCCGAATTGTCGACTTACCAGAATAGGCATTCGTTCCAGCGAACGATCTAAGCGTTCGAAAGCTTGGGATTCGCGATGCAGCTGCAGCAACAACGTTCGCCTGTTTCCTGCCCTCGAAAGTTGCGATACCAATTGGCTGGGGTACTAAAACCCTGGCCATAGCTGCAACCTGAATACCTTACAGCCAGGTACTGTGTTCGAAGAGCAGTGCTCAACGACAGTAGTGAATACGCACTGGTGGTGCAACTCAAAGTTACCCGACCGCAATCAGACTTTTACCTTCTCCAAGGTGACTGCAAATTTTATCCAGAGATATCGTTTCAACCGTCGATTGGACTCGGAGTCAATCTTGAGCACGCTTTGGCCTTCTCGGCGCTGCCAAGTGGCAGTGGGGCACTTGGATGCTTTGAAGATAAGCAGGTATGGCGTCCCGTATGTCAGCATCTTATAATCCATCGCAGTACAACGTACCAAGTTTGACCGAGTCTTAGACCTTGGGGACAATGACAGTATTGCATCTCTATCTATCTGATTGGCAAATTTGCCCCTGGTTGGTCTTAGCACCTAGTTCGCCCCAAGTTGTTTAACATATGCTCTTGTTCGATTTTCAGAGGTGCTATCGGAGGACGATTTCGGCTTTCTTGTCCATGTGAAATCGTGAATACAAGTAGTTTGTAGCGTCCTCCGTGCGGACAATGATAGCTACCGTGCTAAAGTCGCAGTTGATATCTGTTGGGGGGAGAATGCAGAATCTACTAGAAGAGTTTGAGCCAATGCAAATGTACATATGTACACATGTAGTAAGTGCAATATTCGAGGAGTTTCACAAACCTCGCTTTTGGTGAACTTCTCTCTGTTCCAACTCAAGAAAGAACTTGAATCGATCATGAGGTGTTGTATCTCGAGTAGTGATAGCACCACATCTGTGCACATCTACGGTTAGCATTGGGTAATCCAGACAACTGTATTACTTAGTGTAGGGAATTTAACATCTGGGAAATGATGGAGGAAGAGAGGACGAATTCTGAATAATTCAGCAGCGAAACAGCAGAGCGCAGTCTTTTAACTGCCATATGACGGTGTACGATACTGTTTTGTGTGTTCCGTTAAGGAAACCTTCAATCATGTCCATACCTGAGTGGGAGCTAATTGTCATAAGCCTCTCAGTGGGAGGAGGCCCAAGAATACTGCGGTTTGCACTTGCCGGTTGGAACACGGAGTGCGAGGACTCCTTCCTTCCCCTGGCATCGGCTGGGACTGACACCTGATCTTTCATACTCCGATGAACGAAGCCCTAATGGCCCCCACAATCTCTTACAACGGAAGCGCTGATTATTGGATAATAAGAAATGCAATTCCGGTCTGGTGTGGCGTGTTCACTTGTAAGTTTGAGCAATCTCAAAGAGCTGATGCATGCGCTTTCAGTTGCGATGTGATTGGAAATAAAAGATTCGTTCCTCATGTTTTTGTGGTTATCGCTGCTTCCGGCTGAACTCATCAGATTGTCCTGCATTGGCGTGAAAAATGTATCTGAAGTGGTATTTCTTGTCGTAGAGCATTGTGTGCCTTTCTTCGTGCGTGTTTTGAGTTGTAGGAAAAATGTGACCAAAAGGTAGCAGCCTTCGACTCGGGGAATCCAGAGTATCAAGGCCGTGAGTGTTGAGGTGTCTTCGGAACAGTGAAAACTTGATCTTGGTGGGACCAGCAATCATGGTGCGTACCAGTGATCTACTTGTGATCCGTCATCCGTGCAATTAACTTGAGATTCTTCGCTGTTCGTGTTAGTTTTCTGTAATCTTGTTTAGTCTGTCTTTGGCTTTGACATCAAGATAACCAGTATTGTTTCAGCAGATGGGTCTGCATCTAGCAGGCTTATCTTCTTAGAATGTAGCCTCAGTACCTCTGCACTTAACAGAATTTTGGCTATCCTCTTCCACATGTTGAGCGTCATAAGCCACTAAAACTGGATCGGTGATTGTCACTTGGTGTGCGCAATATTTGTTATAGTTATGTTGCAGTTTCAGTCGTGGAAGCGAATGTGCAAACTCTGAATACATTGTCTTCGTTTTGCCTGGAATTCTGCACTTGGAAGTTAAGGGGAAGCAACATCTAGTCATGCAGTGATGAGGATTGCCCTTACAGTGGAGTCCAGTATCAGGCTAAAAATTGTGTGTGCAGAATTTGGTTCCACTGAGGGCACGGAGTTAGAACGGAGGTGACAGACTAGTAGGTAGAAGCAGAACCAACAGTTACAAATCGTCACCGGATTGGATAGATAAGCAGATACTTAGCAGCACGGCACGTATATTCTGCTGATCACTTGATGAACTAATTTTGATAAGAGCGGCTACTCGGTACTTAGTCTGCATCAAAACCATTTAGCACGAGGAATTTTCACTAAGAAGTCTTCGCAGCAGGTCTCTGATCGCTTGAAGCAGTTGGTGATTAGCAAGTTAGTTGGAGACCTGTTATTCGCACTGCTTTTTCGAGAATTTGGCTTACAGTATGACAACATCAGATAAAACCTTCTTTGGTTCCTTGTTTCGGGCCAGAACCTCCAACTCAAAGGACTCATAATCGCTTCTTCATCCAAGATTGTCACACTCCATACTGTGACTAGGCAGTTTTCACTGGTCTTGACCTAATCTGAAGTTTCAAGGTCTTACAAACAGTATGCATCAGGTTCTTAGATGGTTTCTGCGACGGATTGAGAGTCAATACTGAGGAAAACATGCCTGTACTAGCTCTTGTAACTGGGAGGACTATAGAATGAACAGAACTACTCTTAAAACGGTCCAAAAGGTGGGATCAGGAGTGGAGGAATCAATGAGGTTTCTCCGTATACAGAGTTCAGATCGAAAGATAATGGTTGAGCGTCTTGCAGCTCAAGTTACACAAGTCTATCAGGATCCTACCATAGTAGGGTCATCATGAGAAATTTAAGCGGAGCGAGGGACTGTCACACACATGAACCCAATTGTGGCACCTCTCGTCATAGAAAGAACTTACCGACCTCGACATCCATATCACCATCTGTTCTTGCATACTTAACTTTCGGGGATGCTACTAGGTCATGCTATCTATGAGGTCTGCCATACACCGTATTTACGTTTTGATATTGGAGTAACTTAGATGAGGCTTAATGAGAGACGAATATGGGATGGCGCAGGCTTCTCAGTTTCAGGAGGTTGAGACAAAAAACGATGGAGCACGGTTTGCCTTCAACGTTCAATGGAAAGACCCTATGACCGGTGTTGTCTGGAAATACCAACTCTTTTTCTATACGCATGACAACTCCATTGAGATGGTCTGTAATCAAATTTCTCCGCCTCCAGTTGCCCGTGACACCTTCGAAGTCGATTTTTTCGTACAATGTGTAGTAGACGTTTTGTAACCCATACTGTGAAATCCACATGTGTGCAGTGTTAAGCTGAATCTGTTTGGAGTGTCACTGACTATGGCCATTGAACAACTTTTATTGAAACTCATTGTGCGTGGCAGTTTGATATAAAAAATCAACGGCTTTTTTTGAGGAGAATCGCTTATACAGACATCAGCTTGGACCACCTATTTCTGGGCTCCACTGTGTCTGTATACACTCGCCAGCTTTTAGTTGAGGAGTACGGTGACGAATTCACTAGGAGGAATTTACAACAACTCCAAGAAAGGTGCTCTTTTCACCATTACCCATTATCTATAATACCTGTGCCAACAGGTATAAGACTTTAAACCTGCTTGATTCCGCCGTTCTTTACTATAAGGCTGTGATTTATATAAGATAAAATTCTACAAACGAACAGTAGAGAGTTTCTGATGCCCAGACCTTTTATACACAATCATATGTTTCTCTTAAGCTTCGAAGTTTGGTGCTATAAAAGATATGCAAATGAAAGCGTGCACTGCTGGTTGTAATTGCTGCACATGAATTATTGGGTACTCTGCAACAAAAGCTAGCGTACAAGTATGCTGGAGGTTGTATTAGCACTATCTAAAACAGCACAGGAATTCCTGATGCAGTACAGACGATTAACAAGGCAAAAAAATCTAATAACCCACGATGTGCTTCCTGTAATCCAGGACACTTGCCATCATCAAACCTGATGGAATTCCGAACATGGGAAAGATTATCGAGGCTATATGCTGCAGTGGTCTCATAATCAAGCAACTGCGGATGTGTAAGCTTTCCAAAGGGATGGCTAAGGACTTCTACAAGCAGCATCAGGACAAACCGTTTTTTGAGTAAGTCAAAGATACGTATTTGTCTTCATTTGTCTGTGCCTGTCTCCTTTAAATTTCATCTACCTCGTCAGTATGGCTCTATCTAAGATCCTTGCCAGGATCAGAGCAGTCAGTTCAAACCTGATCCCAATGGGACTAAACAAAGTAATATCCTTTATGTCTATCATGATGCTCATTTCTTAGCAATTTCTGAAAGTTCTTAGCAGTGTATAAGCTCCTATCAAGTAAGAGTTCTCAATCACTTCAAAGTCGAGGTCATCCCATATTTGATTTTCACCGCCAATACATTTCAAGTCGATCTACAAGTTCGTTCGACCAAACTCCTGCTTCTGTTATGTTCCCGTCGAATCTACAGGGAAAGGATACATCAGGCTACTTATAGTACTATATCAGAACGGCCTCATCATGATTAGTTGGAGTGACTTGTTCCAGGGATTTGGTCACCCATATGTCAACTGCTCCCTGTGTTGCGCTGGAGCTTGTTGCTGAAGATGCAATTGCGAAGTGGCGTTTGCTCCTGGGTAGGTCGCAGTTCTTGGTCGCTACCGGGTCTTATCACTTTCGTTCTCAACGCTCTTTGATATCCTCAGTTTTGCTGCTCATGTTTTAGGACTGACCTTATCAGAATCACAGTTTTGGCTCTTCAGATCGTCTTTCTTGGTATCCGTACTCGAATCAACTGAGAGCCCTCAGTTGATTGACATTGACTACTAGTAGCGAAGGTATTTTGGCTTGAATTTAGCAGATAAATGTCAGTAGCTAATGAGTACAACTTGCAAGTTATAAAGAGATTAGCTGAACCTGATGGGTGCTGAGGTAGGAGTCTCGAACTCGGACCAATGCTGAGAAACGGGGTGCTGAGTCTTCTTTCTTAGTTGTCGTGGTATGATGGAACATCTGGGCAGGCCCTACAAGTACGGAGGTCGCAAGAGTGAATGCCCCAAGCTCCATCCGTGCACAATGGGGAAGTGATTGCACTAGAAATGCATGCCATGGGGCTGATTCATATGACTCTGCAAGGAGGGTACTTCACGCCCCTTTCTTTGAGTTTCATGCTCCGTAAATACTCTCTGTCGTCTGAACTGAAGATGGATCTATTAAAATTCCGACTTTATCTTTGACAATTTCTTCTCAGATTTTTGAGAAACCTGCATGAATAGCCTGCGTCCTATAGCGTCTAATGAAGGTCTGTTGAGCTCTTGTTTAGGACAAATGTAATAGAAGTAACTTGCTTGCCGTCTCTGATCGACTAGTTCCCGCGCATGAGTATGGTTGCCTAGTTGTGGTGGATAATAGAGAGCTATATGGATGCTTTCTTGGGCTACAGGAAGGACTCTGGTTTTTTGGAGATAGGACATTTGCACCTTGTGCAAAATTTTTCAATGTCACTCTTGGCGTAATAAAGCCCCACACTGTACAAGCAGGTGATTACCAATTCTTTCACTATATCCGTCTCTAGAGCAACCTTTAAAGAGAATCCAATTTTCAGGTTGTTAGATTTAGATGCCTACCTTTTCTTAACAGCGGAGAATCCGTCCTCAGCACGACTTCTTGTAACTCGACATGTATCACCATCCCATGAGACGTGTATAGATCACTGCTATTCTTTAAGCAGGTCATTATCTGCAATCTATAAGTGGTCAACATCGGTAGTTTTCTGTAAGATTCTGCCTTCCCCCCTTGAGTATGCCGAGTGGAAAACCTTAATCTGTTCAGAGAATCAGCTCAACATGGTGAAGAAGGTAATTGGATAAGCCGTGTTAGCATCTAGGACTCAAATTTGCTAAAACCTCTGTGGAGTTTCCTGCCAGGAAATTAATGGTATCTTTATGAACTTTACGGTTATACCTAATAGAAAAGAGTCACCTTAATTTCAAAGCAATTTCGCTCGTAGGATGTGAAGTATGTCAACGCATTTCCAGCAATCCGCCTTAGCTTATTTCAAAGTCTGCGTTCAATCTTGTGGAGTGCAGGGGCTGCTGGGGCTATGATTGATCTAATTCAAGAGAAATACGAGATTACAGCAATGGAGATGATTACCTTCTCACGTCCGAATGCAGAGGAGTTTTACGAGTTGTATAGAGGAGTGGTTCAGGACTACTACGTAATATATCGTTCTTTCTAATACTCTCCTCGTATCCCCTGTTTTAGTTTCTATGCGCCAGGGCTTATAAAAGTGAATTCTCTCCTTTTCACGGGTATAGCATAGGCGTCAATTTTTGATCATGTCGTGAGGTTCTTTGAGACGGTGAATCTTCTGGACTGCCAACCAGCCGCTCGGTTGAAGGTTGAAGGCGAGGCTCGGATGTTTTTCGCAGGCCATGACCCATGAGATTTCATCAGGAGATTGTATTGCCATGGAGCTTTGTTGTAAAGAACATCCAGAGCACAATCCCGTGAAGGCATTCCGTGAATTCTGTGGGCCCCCAGATCCTGCACTTGCCCGACAACTGAGGCCTGGTAGTCTCCGAGCGCAATTTGGGGTCAATAAGGTTTGCCTCACCTTGTAGACATGTTAAATGATTGGAATTCAATTTGTTTGCACTCGAGTAGGTTATTTGTGCCCAAAGTTGAAGCGTGCAGTAGTTGTGCATGTTTGCTGTCATATCAAAACAGGCAGGTGGACACTTGCTGATTCACTCCGTCCACAGGTTAAGAATGGTATCCATTGCACTGACCTCCCTGAAGACGGAGAGGCAGAAGCGAAGTTCATATTTACCCATCAGTGGACGGTGTAGTTATGAGGAGCAGCAAGAGGGTAGAAATATTTCTTTACCAAAATCACATTGAAGTGTAACAAAAGCTGAAAAGTTTTGTAGAGATTGGATAGCTGTGTTTCGCATAATGGACAACCAGAACAGGGTAGCCGAGACAAAGAGGTAGATATCACTTCTGTGTTCTGATACCCACTTTTTTATTTTATTTTCATGTACTTCTGTAGAGGTGAGCTAGATTCAGCTAATATTCGTCTTGTCTTTAGAAACTTGATTAGCTGCTTTGCATGTTGACAGCAGAATTTGATGTGGCAAGGATGTTAGCCTATGCGTAAATATGACACATGCAATTTTGATGTACAGTTTCTGATTCTCTTCCGGATGACTATAATGATATTTTCCAGAGGATTTTAAGATCTTGATTCTGTCTGGATACTGTCTTTCCACACCAATTACAATAGTCCAGTTCTAACCTATGGATATAAATTACAAAAGGCTCTGCTGATTCTTTGCCAATGTCTGTGTAGTTACTGTTCTTGCTTCACAACACATTTTGCATGGTATGTGTTTCTACTTCCACATGGATGTCGATTCCGGGGTCTGCAAGATCACCGGAATGTCACTGTCACCGGTGACATTCCAAAGTCACCCTGCCCAAAGTTAATGCACAAACATATATGTAGCCATCTCTGCCCTTTCCTGCGGTGCTCTATGTCATTTCATGCTTTTCCTTGCTTCTCTGTTCTTTTTTTCTTACACTTCGGCTTTGAGTGGACTCGGTTTCCCTTGCAGCGCTGATGCTTCTTGCTTCCGTCTCGTATTACTAACGAACCTTTGCTTGACAATTTCTCATTGATGTGGCCTAGATTTTCTCTCTACTAGTGGATGTTTATGATTTCAGGTTAGGGGAGCAACTGAGTTTGCCTTGGCACTCAGGACTTTTCGAGCAGAAACTTGGTACGAAGGGTACTGACACTTGCTCAGCTACTTGGCACTGCGTGAGGCACTGATGAAGTCGCAGGTGTTTCTGTGGAGGTTTACTATGGCCGCCTTCTGCTTCCCTTTGCTGTTTAGTGTCTCAGGACTCAAGCGTCCATGGCGCTTGTAGCGATATACTGTATATCCTGTCCTCTTTCGCTTCTCTCTCGTTACCCTGTTACACTTCAATAAGTCTCTGCAGCCACACCATCCATAAGCTCTCGCATTGTTCCACTCCATTCCCCAACTAATTTCTCCCTTTTATTTTTCCTTCGTTCTTTGCCTGATTCATGGTTCGACCTCCCATGTCTACATCGTTTCTACCCGACCCCAGCCCACGTTTTTAATTTTCATTGACGCATTGTTTATTGGTGGTTTATTACATAACGTTTTATTGTTCACGCACAGGTTATTGGTGGTCTATTAGATAACGTTGTATATTTCTCGCAGAGGTTTGCACAGCTGTTATCGATTGCAAGTTGTTTACTAGTTCTTTAGATATATGTTACTCTCAATTTGTTGCAATTATACCTTTGCCTCAGGTTACAATCGATGATTTCTACCTTATGGATTTATCACTATTCTAACATTGTGCATTTCATGAATTCTGGATAACCCGTTCCCATATGCTTTTGCTCTCATAGACTTGCTTATATATGTAACCGTCTTGTCATCGTGATCATATACTTACTTATATATGTAACCGTCTTGTCATCGTGATGCATCCGGCGTATTCCCGCTCTAAGACAGAAGTCTCTGGCTTCTATTCCCATTCTTTTCTGCCATATCTACAGCATGGTATGTTATTGATTTATTATTGAGGTTTCACAAGCCTTTGACTTGATGGTTGCTTGATTTCGATTTTGAGCAACTTTTTGTCATATTGTCCACGAATTCTGTACTCCTTAGTGAACTGTATCATCTTCTTAGCATGCTTCTGTCGAGGAATGGATAGGAGATATTAATATCCTGATGTCATCTCTCAAATGCCATTCTGCGTGGTCGAGGTTGCGAGTGTAGATAATAGAGTCTTGGTGTGGTAATAAGCATTTCATTAAAAGAAAATGATCACAGTAGTTAAATAAAGAATGCAATTACAAGCAAAAATCTACTGAAATATGTCGGGGAATTAGCTGCCTTATACTGTACTTATAATAGAGCTTTGCAGTGGAGTAGAGTATGGTGTCGTATTGATTATCGTAATGTACACATGATCGAATTATCTAGTCTAAGGGGATATTGACCATGGCACCCAATGATAACTTTTAGATTTATAACTCTTTTAAATAGATACAACATGAAGTGGAAAGATGGACTGTCCAGAGAATGAGCAGCCAATTTTACGAATAACATGAAGAAATAGATTTCCAATCTAACGGAATTTGAATTTACTTTCTCGCAAAGTCGTTTCTATAAAAACACACTCACCTGGATTTCACTTTATGAACGTTCACTTTCCAGTTGCTGGTCTATCAGTAATGAAATAAAATTTATTTTTTTAATTGATTTCCATAATTTATTTGATTAATTTATCAAGCTAACAAATAGTTTATATTATACTTCAAATTCAAACAAAGTAAATCCTACCATGATTCTATTGTTAGGTTAGATTTAGATGTATGTTACATATTCTTGTATAAATATTAATCTAACTCAATTAAGAATATGAATCGTCTTAAATAAAGTCCATACATGATGAAATTTAAAAATTAGAAGTTATATACATATATAACACATGTAATCAATATTTACACCTCAATGCCTACAGCATGACGTACCATTAAACCTCACCTTCAGCCATTGAACTCAAAAGAATTGCGCACACCATAAGGAATACTTGGAATGACGATACGATCGTTCAATAAATATAGTCAATTCGTAAATTCAAAGTATAGGGCAAATGATAAAAATGCACAAAAAAAAAAAATATATGCATGTAGCCTCGTCGCCAAATATCTTGACACATGCACTTTGTTCTAGTTTGTCAATTGGATCATCTAAGGAAAACTTTTATGGTCTTAGTTTTATTACTTGAAAACTTTATGCTTATAAGTTACGAGTGCGATTCCCTGCAAAGTTCTATTACAAAATTTATGCAGGTTAATGATGTCACTTAGATAAAAGTATTTTTCGATAGTAAACACGGACCACTTAGTTTTCCAAGGTAGGAAAATTTGACTGTTCTGGTTCCTAAAAGTCTCACATTCTCCTCAAAGCCTCACTGTTCTTTTAAATATTCAACTCTGCTTATATTAGTCTTATCCAAGTTAGACCAACTAAAATTATTATAATTTGATGCACATGTTCACATTTGCAACTGCAAGTTAAATTACAAGTTGAGATGTTTTAGTGCTTCGCTGCCAAATTTGTGGTCCATTTAATCTAAAAGCTCTTGTTGTGCTTAAACACATGTGGAGCTTCTCAGTTTTGAAACATAGAATAATCCTAAGGATAAAAAGGTGTCATCTTAACTACCGACTGGAATTATAATGTGCTATCTTAGCAATATTAGTGTATAACAGTGACATGCTCCTTATCACACCTGTTACTCATATTAAGATAGATATCATAGGACTTGTTAACACCCTGCTCGTGTTAGAATATTTGACACCCACTTCCCGTAAAAAATAAGCAGTTCAATAACGTGATAAAAGTAATTGCATCGGTCGTACCTTTTATTATGGGTCCAGTTTATGAACTCGACGTGGAGAATATTGTTAAAGAATATACGTCCTTCAAGACATCCATTGCTCCAAGAAGAATCAAATTGGGACTAAAAAAACAACTACAAGACTTGGTGTTCTCACTCTACCATTTTTCTTCATTACTTTTCTAACCTAGAAATATTTTACTGCCTTCTACGGCTATCTGGCAGTCCTGTTGTGCTTTATCCTTGATAACGGTTTATTTTAATATCGTCGCACTTATTGGGACCCCCCTGCTAATTATTTAATGAAATGAAATGAAAATATCGTAGCATTCAAACAACAACGGCAACCCACAATTACCTTAATTACAATGGCACAGTATAATTCTATCTTTCAATAATTGGCTAGTTGATATTTGCCAATAACAATCTCCCGTTCTTGTATAACAATGTCATTTATAAATCATACACTGTTCCATCTTTTTTATAACACTGTCCGTTCCCTTCCAAGTTTGGAAATGTAATGATGAAAAATAGTACCCTAATCTTGATCCAAGTGTCTGCATCCATCAACTTGTATGGTATATTGGGAGACGAAACGAAATATGCTCATCCCAAGATAGAAGGGAATGGTCTATTGGTGCAAAGTCAACGGACAACAACGTGCTTAAATGGACAATTAACAATAAAAAAACTTAATGAACTAATTAAGTATCCTTAAATACATTGCTTTCCCACATGGAAAAGCAATATACTTGTAGATATAGTTCATCCAGTCCAGCTGCCAAATAGATTATCTGTCATAGGCCCTAGATTTTAGAATATATTCTGCTTTTCAGATGTTGTTAGGATGTGCACGAGCTCAACAATCAAAATGAATAAAATATTTCGTACATGCACTATGCAAAATATACATTTCTTGTGGATCAATTTACCCATAGAGGTCAGTACGTCGACATCGTTTTGCAATCGTAGCCAGCTTTGTAAATCTTGGTTATTATATTCCATGCTGATGATTATCAGACTTTTGTGCGATATTTTGAACCATGGGGAAATGGTTAGCTTGTGCTGATAAGTTAACATTTCTGGCCTAAGCATGTGCTCTTTTCATCTAGACGAAAACAAAAAAAACCATACCATCTTAAAAACAACCGTATTCTCTTTTTAATGTATAGAGCATAAAAAAAACGAGCGAATAAAACATGCCACTGAAGATAGATCGCCATGACAGAAGCAAAACAACTAGCGCAAACATCACACCAAAAGGTCTTAAACGTCGTGCGAAAAGCTTCTTTACGAGTCATGTCTTCAACAAGTCGATCACTCTACGGTAGTGCCATGCACTCGTTGCCTTGGCAATGCACATTTGGAGTGCATTATAGCTGGTAAAAGGCGGCCGCGTAGGAAAAAAGAAGGATGGGAAGACCCATCAAGCCGTACAAGGGAGAGACAAAAACATGGGGCTAAGCCCCAATAGAGTCTGTATGAGAAAGCCATGTTATAGCCATGTTGACCTTGGTCAACGTAAGTGATTATACAACAAGGACTTGAGGATCTATATCACACCGTTCAATTATAGGTTCTTATATAGTTAGGGTTGTCTATTTCTAAGTTGTGTTCCTACACCAAGTGCTTTATTCTTTGTGCTAGTTAAGCATGGGCCTTGGTTTCACACTTTTCTTTGAGTCTTGTGCTCTTCTTTCATTTTGCACTTTCTATTAGCCCTCATTCCCTTCTCCCCGTATCCTCGGGGTACATTTTTGGACCGGTTCGTCACATGAGATAAATCCCATTGAGCTACCGTTCAAAGGGGAAAAAAAACTTAAAGACTCATTGACACAAGAACATGTCAAACCCAAGTCGACTATCAGTACAGTTATCATCTATCAAGAGCATCATCCTTGTCGACTTCTTTCACCCTGGCTGTGGAGCCTGATTTACACTTGATTGGGTTTGACATATTCTTGTATCAATGAGTTTCGAGTCCTTTCTGTGATCATCCCCTGTGGTGACGTAGTCTGCAAGGCTATAGTGCACTCTCCCAAGTCAACTTAGGCTCTATAACTCAACTATGCTACAACATATGACAAACATGAGGTAAATCCCAGTGAGTGACCGTTCAAAGGATAAGAAAAAACACTCGAGACTCATTGACACAAGAACATGTCAAACCCAAGTCGACTATCAGTACAGTTATCATCTATCAAGAGCATCATCCTGTCGACTTCTTTCACCCTGGCTGATTGGATTTGACATATTCTTGTATCAATGAGTTTCGAGTCCTTTCTGTGATCACCCCCTGTGGTGACGTAGTCTGCAACGCTATAGTGCACTCTCCCAAGTCAACTTAGGCTCTATAACTCGACTATACTACAACGTATGACAAACATGAGATAAATCTCAGTGAGCGACCGTTCAAAGGAAGAAAAAACACTTAAGAATCATTGACACAAGAACATGTCAAACCCAAGTTGACTATCAGTACAATTATCATCTATCAAGAGCATCATCCTTGTCGACTTCTTTCACCCTGGCTTATGGAGCCTGATTTACCCTTGATTGGGTTTGACATGTTCTTGTATCAATTACACTTGATTGGGATTGACATATTCTTGTATGAATGAGTTTCGAGTCCTTTCTGTGATCATCCCCTCTGGTGACTTAGTCTGCATGGCTATAGTGCACTCTCCCAAGTCAACTTAGGCTCTATAACGCGCCTATACTGTACTACAACATATGACACCAACAGAGGCCTGTGTCGTTGTACCTGAACAGGCGGTGGAAATTACCAAGCTAGAGTACGGTAGAGGCAGAGGGAATTTAGATCTTTTCAGGCGTTTTAGACCAAATCTGACTTTAGTTGAATCTGGCTTCTGACAAATCCATCTCCAACAGAAGATGCTAAGTTGAATTTAAAGATAAAGTATTGGTCTTTTCTGCTTATTCCTGCTAAAAAAAGAGTAACGGGCCAGTTGTTGCTTTTTTTCCCAGGTAAAATGCACAATATTTGCAACCACCTCCGGCAGGGGCAGCATTGCTAAGGGAATTTACTCTGCTGTAGATCCTTTAGATTCAACTTCTACTATGCTGCAACCTTGGATTGTAGTTGAAGAAAAAAAGAAAAAGAAAATGGTCGGAGCTTTGTTGTCAGGAATTGTTTTAGGTTTAATTCCTACAACTCTGTTTAATTCTTTTTGAGCTGAAGCAACGCTCTGCCCCTACCGTACTCGAGCTTGGTAGTTTCCACGCCCTGTCCAGGGTTGAGCCCTCGGATTTGAGGGCGGACATAAAAAGTCACTTCCAGACGCAAAAGTAGAAGGTAGATAAAAATCTGTAAAAAATAGTAGATCATATGTTGTAGTATAGTTGCGTTATCCAGCCTAAGTTTCATAGGAGAGGTTGAAACCCGTTCTGAATGTCCCTGACAGGAAGTGGGTTATGTCCATAGTTCCATTATGGATCCTGGAGACGCTGCGTACAGGAAGTGTGGAGAAGGTTGTTAAGGAAAAGTGCGTTGTTCTATAAAGTGGTGCTTTGTTCCTTCGGTGTTTCGAGTGCCACTCAGATCCACTCTGTCTCTGTCTTTCACCCGCAGGGACTGGTTAAGTCATGAACTTCGCCGTCTGAAGATGAGGGTGTTAAAGCAGTACGCTCAGAAAAGGTTGTTTAGAAGAGCTTTGAATCTGTCTCCTGTTTCGGCAGCTCCTCTCTTAAGTGTGCACTTTCCCCTCGCCCATGACCTGCGTACAGATGGAGTATATAAAAGGGCGACCGCGTAGAAAAGACGAAGGATGGGAAGACCCCATCAAGCCGTACAAGGGTGAGACAAAAAAGTAGAATGGGCCTAAGCCCCAACGTTGAATTGACACTTCAACGTGATGGAGTGCAGTTTCAGTTTTCTGACATTTTCGACCTTTCACCCTTTTAGCAGCATGTTTAATTCTCCACAGATTTAAAGCGAGTGCCCTGCTAGTCTAGAGGTTGATGCACCATAGCTTTTTAATCACGAGTGATCAGTTTGTATCCGGGCCTGTTGTCTAGACATCGGATATTGGAACAAGAATCACAGGGATTCAACAGGTGGAGTACCCCAGATAGACTGCATGTGGTATCCTTTTGGAATTTGTTAGCTACAAAGAGCAAGGGATGATGAGCAACAATTGTGAAAAAAGTACGTTACAGGAACGTTTATCTGGCCATGCCTAGATGATGCACGAATAGTGGGTACGATTAAGTCCACTCCGAGCCTAGTGGGGCGGATGAAGATGGAACGGCTCGATTCTTGTGCAGTGATTGCATGGTAGGTGGTGTTGTGAATGAGAAGTGAAGATCATGGATAACTGTGGGTAAACTGTCTACCATTGATCAAAACATGAAGGTATCATGGCCACTGATGCATGTGATGTGTTGGCCTGCAGCAAAACCACACACTGCGTTAAACTGTGCCACAATTACAAGTGTTATAACAGTACAGTCTTTCACTCCATTTTATAAATAGAAATTGCAACCGCATGCTATAGCAAGATAGGATAGCAAGTCCACGCCAAGCCGTACAAGGAAAAGATAAAAGGGGGTAAAATGGGGCTGAGCCCCAATAGTATCAGGAAAAGGAATACGCCTAATCACACCTAATATATCTGAGTTATGCAAGTTTATTGGTCTACAAGCAATTGGAGCATCCAAAGACACATCACCTAATGTGAATATTCTCCCGTTGATTGCACTTGCCAATGCTCTCTCTATAGAGCAATGCAACAAACTGTCTAAAATATAATGTGAAATAAGAAAATGATAATGATACCCCTTGTGAAATAACAGAGTGATAGTGATACCCCTTGACATTTTCATGATATACCCTTAGGCACTCCTCAAAAGAGGTGTTAAATGCCTCATCCATTCACTCCATACAACTCCAAAGCTAGAGGAACAAAGAGGTGACCTTGCTGCATACCCCTATACTTGGAGACCTTGCATGTTGTTGTTCTGCCACCATCCCAGAGGATGAGTGATCACTCCTTCCGACATCATATCATGTATAGGTCTATAACCACAATATCCACTATTGTCACCTGGTCATCTAGAACCAAGTATAAGTTTACCATGATTTGTGTAGATTGCAAAGCATACCAACACTCCTTACAAACAATGTATCCACTCTCTTGTGCCATGGAAAACCTATCATATCATTGATAGCATCGTGAGTAGCTATCCTTTATCCTCCAAAAGGACACCATGTCATATGGACCATTGTTGCATCTAGTGTAGAATCACATTCACAAATGAGTAATAAAGATGTAGATGGGTGGACCAAACCTATGCAAAACCTCATTATTGTAGAGAAAGTACTTTGTACAAGTTGGAATGCCCTAATGCATGGTTGAGCTAGGATCCAAGAGCTTACACCCTTGTTAGAGCAAGAGAAGAGATATGCTCTAGTAGCATGAGGAATGGATGAATGAACTAAGAAATAATGTAATGTATGTTGAAATTGTTGCTCCATCATGGAAGATTGCAAACCTTTGGTCCAATCTGGCAGTAGAGAAGCAAAGGATGGAAAGTCCTCCTGTGCATGTGGAGATATACCACCTCTCATATGGTGCAACAACACTTGGAGAGAAAAATATCCCTCCCCCACCTTGGTCAAATATATTCCCAAGATTGGTCTATCAGCAACCACAAAATGGGAGGAAAGTAGAGGTGCCAAGATAGCACAACCACCCAAAACTGCTATCTCCTCCATAGATAATAGGCCTACCACTCCACACAAGATTGGTAGAGATGTTTTTCTACTTGCCAAATCCTTAATCACACACTCAGATGTCCTTAATCCAATGATATCACCAAAGACACTCATATTCCTCCTATCAAACGCTCTCAAACATGATTAAAAGGTCATAGAAGGGAGAATTGTGCAAAGGAGGTAAGTAAGTCTATGGGATATACTAGAGGACGCTATACCAAATGCCACCTATAGATCTCCTAATAGAGGAAGGTCATCCACATGACAAAAATCCTTGGATCTTACTTACACTCCAAGAATATGTAATAAGCTATCTATAGGTATGATACACCCCTCCAAAAGCTGGAGATGAGAAGGAATACCTAAAGGGGACCATGCTCTACACTTTGACACCTTGACTCTCAAGCCTACAAGAAGAAGCTTAGTAGCTAAGTGGTCAAAGGCCTACCTTATTTGATCTACAAGGCCAAAAATGAGTGTATCATTTGACAAGGAGGAAAAAACACAACCTGGCATGGCCAATGTATTAGATAAGAAGGATCTAAAGTGAGCCATGACAAATAAAGGTCCTCCTAAAGGATCTCCCTATTTTGTACCATGATTGACTCCAAGACAATGACACCCTTTGGGAAGCCATGCTAGTAATAAGGGAATAAAGAGAGCCATAGAAAGATCACACAAAGGCAATGAGACTTGCCAAAGATCCATCGGCTTCCCTAATCTCCTTAAAGATGGATGTATATGAGATGTTGTTAAAAGTGTTCTCATCATCCACATGTAGAACAACCTATTTTAGGTGGATATTTGGGAGTGCTCTAATGCCTAGAGATATAGTCTCACAACTTCTATGTGTAGCCCTCCAAATTGATATAAACTAAGGTGTTGTAAAAAGTGAGAATGATGTTGAAGGACAATGGTATGACTAACTAGATGCAAAAAGATCTCCCCAATAGCAATTGGTCTATTATTACCCGTGTACTTCTCCATCATGAGAAGTCAACTAGCATCTCACATATGACTAATTGATGAAGGAATCTCCCCCTCACTATTATTGTAGCCACTTGAAAGAGCTCAATAAAACTACTAGAGGGATCCTTGGAAGCAATCTCTAAGATGCTCATGTACCATCCTTGAGTACCCTCTTGAGGAGAGGTATGGGATAGTGCACAATTTTTGTGCAAAAGTGGTCTATCAAGACATAAAAGCTGCACAAGCTGATAGTCTACAACCTCTAGTGGTACTCTCTCCTATAACAAGGTGAAATAAGTGTAAGGAAGAGATAGTCTCATCAATGGTACTAGCCATAGATAAAGGGTGTAGGCTTGCATTACTCTACTATACATCTTATACCATCATAATTGGTGGAATCTGAAGTATCATGTAGTTGAACTTGTCTCCTATGACATACATCTGGTATAGACTCTTCTTATAAGATAGCCCACCCCCACTTGGAATCTGCAAAAATTTGTTAGCCACCTCTCCCTACCCAGCATGCCCCCCTCTAGTATAGCAAAGACAACATTGTGGGAGTAATAGGCATAAGAACCATGCTAACTCATCCATAGGATCACAAGCCAATTGATCAAGAGGTAAGCAAAAAACCTATCTAGCCTCATCATAGAGTGTACAAGTAAAACTATGGAATAGGTATGGATAAGGAAAACTAGTACCAAATGACCCCAAAATATAACCCATCTAAGATGCTAACCACTCCCACTATTTGATTGTTATCCTTGGGGTGGTCAACAAAGAGATAGACAAAGCATTCATAATCTTGAATGTCAATAATCTTGATATGGTCATTTGCTTCACGTGAGCCTCCCAAATGGTCCAATCATAGTCCTTGTGCATCTTTCCCTCATGAGTATTTACCCCTTGCGAGGTAAAGAGTCAATGATACATCGTGCATGGTGTATCTCGGGCCGCTCTGGACTGCCTAGCATGGAGAAGTGAAACCATAACTAACATATAAATAATGATAGTAACACATATTGCTACTTTACATAGCTCTCCATTCATGCAAAACCATAGCCTATTTACATTCTATCTCACATGAATATATGCTAATTCTCATAACCTCAAAAAAGAAGAAGTTTTAATTTATATCTGCATAATTTTAAAAATAAATTTTGGTGGAACTAAAATATGAAAACTAGAAAAATAAAATTAATTTTCAAAATAAATTTAGGTGGAACTAAAATATGAAAACTTAAACAATAAAATTGAAACCATGACGCATTACTCCCATCATTAAATAATTAGTTCTTGCATGAGTATATGTTAATTTTCATAACCTAAAAAACTATAAAATTTATAATTCTATAATTTTTAAACTAAAATTAGGTAAAAAGAAAATATAAAAATAGAAAAATTATGACCCCTTACTCTTATCACTAAATAATCACTCCAAACTCCAAAAAAATCTGAATATTTTCTTAATTTTCTATAACTTTCAATTAAATACCAATAGGACCAAAATTGAAAGATAAGAGGAAACTACTATTCACTCATGTAATACAAGCCAATGTGCTCTTAATTAGAATTTCTCCACTCTCCCTCTTCTCTCCTCTCCCCTCAAACACCTCCCGTCCAAGGGCATAAAAGGGATATTCCTTTTTCACTCCTTGTAGTGAAACTTTGGCATTATCCAAGCACGATTCAAAGCTCCCGTTATACTCTTTCAAGCTGACAAGTAATATTCATCTAGAAGGAAAAACAAAATTAATGCGAGACTCTCTGGTTTTGTTCTCTACTACATCAATTAGGAGCTAAAGAGGTAGCAATTTCTCTTCTTCTTTTGATTTAAGAGATATTGTAAGAGATCACTGAATTTACTAATGTTTCTTGTGATTGACAGTGGATCGGTTTGCAGCTGTGAAAACTTTTGTGTGCACTAAATCTGTCTGGTTTGTTCCGTTGGTACTCCAAGGAGTTGAGGAATTTGCAGTAGCCAAATTTAATAATAAATGTGAAAGGCTACCATAATTATTGGACATAAAATAGGACTAATAGTATTATATACATATGAACGGATTTGTAACTATATCTTGTCTTATTAAACAATTATATATTGTAAAAAAATCATATTACATTGTTAAATCTGGCGGATTAATAGGACACTTAAAATACAAATTTTCTACAAATTAATTTACCCACTAAAAACTATCATATATATATATATATATATATATATATATATATATATATATATATATATATAAAATATAAAACCTTGCACGCAAGATAATGACTCTAGATATAGATCTGAATGAGCACCATTGATTCTACTTGACAAGACCATGCCTTATTGCCAAACGTGATCAATTACTGTTTTTGTGGTCAAGTTTATGTGGGTACAAAAGGCATTGCTCTACGGATACAAAATCCACTGCTCTATAGAGTGTAGTGGCTGGTGCAATCCATAGGAGAGCAATCACACTAGGTGATGCTTCTTTGGATGCTCCAGTTGTTTGTAGACCACACAACTTGCATAGCTCGGATATCTTAGGTGTAGTGGTGTAGATTTCTCATATAGACTCTGTTGGGACTTAGCCCCATTTTACCTTTTTCATCTATCCCTTGTGCGGCTTGATGGGGTCTTCCGATCCTCCATTTTTTCTACACGGTCGTCCTTTCTCAAAATACAAAAGCTTGTAACGGTTTGATATGCATATAACCCGCCTTCACCGCACAGTTGATGGTGATGGGGACCCAAAATGCTAGGATTATTGAATTTCACAATGTGACGTGTATGATAGGGGCTTCTGATCCTAATTTCAGCTTGGAGGTCATCATTGCCTTACGGGGATCATTGACATGCCCAATGATCCCCATAAAGGATCATTGGGCACATCAAGGATGATATAGTCCTCAAGGTATATGAGCACATGGCTGTGTCTAGCATATATAAGTGTCTTTGATTCCACGATCTTTACGGAGCAATTCATGTGTAGAAGGAATTGGATTGGAGGAGACATGTTGCAGTCTTGTGAGGCAGCACATAGGACTGAAATGCACGTAGTAAAATTGAAAGTCCTTGTAAAGCTGTGAACTTACACTCTTTTCTGGATTGGTTACTTTCTTCCTCTTGTTTGTTGCAGCCTCTACTTCTATGGGATCAAAAAGTTCCCAGAATTTTGCTACTTGCATTTCACATTCATTCTTAACTCCAAGAGGTTCTTGTGTTCCCTATGGGTTCATTAGGTAAATTGACCTCTAACAGGGTTGTCACATTAGGGTTCACATTTTGGCCCCCAATCTACTTCATCAATTTTTGATAAATCTTTTTTGAAAATGGGCATTTACAAAGTCCCCAACAATTTCTTGGTAAGATTCACTTTCAATAGGAAGGTGCCTATAGCTAAATGTTTTACAACCATCATAAGTATAACCTCATAGTGAAAGGCTTCTCTCATTTTCTCTTATTGTGTGGGACTGTCTTCTTAAAGTTAGCACAACATTCTCATACTTTGTAAACAACACAAGGGCTAGTTAGATGCTTCCCTATATATCATACTTGGGATCACATTGCTGGTGAGTGACATACTTTAATAAGATATGGTTCCTTGACCATCAAAGAGCTAGTGGAAATTCTTCATAGCAAAGAACAACTGTGTGCACGTGACCACTATCATCATGAATTAGTTCTTGTTCATTGTCTAGAATACATTCTTGGCATGATCAAGAACAAAAGCACTTGCAAATATTGGGCTGAACTTGAATTCCCTCTAAGCTGTATGAATGTAGGTGTAATACCATTAGCTAGACAAATTAATTACAAATGGAATATGTACTTAAATATCTTTAGATCTGTTATGCATGATGGTCTAAGTGAATCAGATAGTAGAGTCACCAAAAAGGACATTTACTAATAGAATTGAGGTAAAAACACATAAAAAATTCAAAACCAATTTAGGAGGCCTAAATAAAAAAGTAGGCCTCAAAAAACAGAAATTTATCTTCTCATAAGGGAAAGGCATTGCATTCTCTCCCCTATTTGCTTTATTGAGAGATTTCAAATGTCTCTTCCATGCTATTTTGAGCTTCCTATAAGATTCTCAAAATATTCTCTTAGATCAAACTTGTTTGACCAATCAAATAAAACAAGAGTTTACATGTCACCAATCTATATATCTAATCTAAAGATGTAGCTTGCTGATATGTCACCGATTCATATATCTAATCTAAGGGTGTAGTTCTCTTGGAGTGGATACTCTTTGCTATATAATAAAGACAAAGTGCTACTTTGGGACACCGGAGGTTTTTGGGAGTTCCAATCTTGTGTGCTTACGTCTTTGGGCTGTTACAATAGGCTGAATTCTTCTTTAGGGAGTATACCTCCCATATCCTGTCCTTGATTACTGGGAAGGATTTTGGTAAGGGAGGAGCCAAATACAAGAATTGGGATGTTGATGATGTTTGACTCTACCTGTATGTCTTCTGCCATTGCCAGAACTCTGGTGAGCTCCACTTCATTTGGTAAAAAGAACTTTTGTGCAACACTGTTCCATATTTTGCCCTTCTCCATGTTCTTCCTTGTAGCTGGGTCTACATTAATGAAGTCTCACATATATCCCGGCTGCATGTAGATGGGTACTTCAGCTTTAGTAATCTTTTTGGGTGCCATCTCTCTTGTCTCTAAAGTTAACTCTGGGTGGATTTGCTGAATTCTTTCAACTGCCCTGTCGTGAAATCGGTCTAAGTCTGCACAACAATTCAGTTATGCAAAAATTTTGTTGCAGGCTTTCTCCAACTCATGGATCAATACTGCTCTATCTACGGTGTTTTCCTCCACTTGGTGACAATAATTGAGAATGGATGAACAAGTGATTCTCTTCCCGATTGATTTAACCCACCGACAGTGCTGCTACAGTTGATTCTGCTAAGATAATATGTTCCCTGCGCATAAAACCTTCAACGCCGTGGTGGGTTCTCACTGTCCAGGACAGAAATCTTTGGATGTGATGCACTTATAGCACAATTTGACAGAATTCCCCTTTGAGTAAGCTCACTATGATCCACTCTCTTTTGCTATCTAAATTGCATAACAAAGTGTAGAAAGAATTCTGAAAAGTTTTGTTAGGGTTGAGTCACTTCTTTGGAATGTAGTATTTTCTTGATTTGCATCTAAAATGTTATGTGTGTTGCTGTCTTTCATTTGCATTGGAAATGTTGTCACGCATGTGATGTTCTCTTGCACTTGAATTGGAAGTTGCATGCATGTGATGCCGTCTTGTAATTGAATTTGAAATGTCATACCATTGAAGCCATCTTGCCATTGAATTTGAAAAGGCATGACATTGAGATGAAACAAAGAATTAATGTGATGATTTGTCCTTTCCTTTGCAGACCTTGGCTTCAAATCGAACAAGGGGATCCTTACCTCTATTTGTATCTTTTGGTGAGGAGGAGTCGTGGTGTCCTCAATCACCTCTAGTCTCTCTTTCTTTTTGTATATGTGCCTATGTGGACTTATCCTCCTTTGCCTTCAAGGTCTCTGCATCTCTGTTTTCAATGAAAGGTATTCCTTCTCTTTCTACTCCTGCCAAACTCAATTTGTCGCAGCCTTCACCCTTTAAGCAATCCTAAACAAATGGTCCTCGCATGCAAAATGATTCACACACAAATCAGCTGATCTTTAATATCCAGCCTCGTAAGTATAGAAGGTTGTTTTATATCACCTCAAGATTATAAGAGGTTTAATAAATATTGATAATCAACAATAATAGTCGACAATCATCCATGGATGCCCAAAATCATTGAACTAGTCTTCTTTTAATGTAGGTTGTATATTTCTATAAATTGTGTCAAAACATACTCACCTAACCTATTTTGCGTGAACCTAGTGCATGCAAATTTGGAAGGTTTATATAGGTAGTCCCTAAAACACTTATATTACAGATCGTGTCTCGTATGCAAATCTGCCCATTGTCTGCTTAAAAGAACGAACATTGTTGAACATATCTGCAACTTCGACTGCCAAAGAGCTGTTTCAGCAGAAGACCAAGCCGAATAACCTGCCAATAACGTAGAATTTGGCCCATGGGAATCCTTCAATCCAGCTTCAGAAATGAGATTCGCTTCGGAAACTTGAGTCCAGCTTTGGAAACCCATGTCTACACTTGCAGCCAAGAGTTTGGTGGGGCCAGCGGCGAGGAGTTAGTCTAGAAGTGGAGACTTAGTCTAGGTAGAAAAAGTCAACCGCGTAGGAAAAAATGAAGGATGGGAAGACCCCATCAAGCCATACAAGGGAAAGACAAAAAAGGTAACATGGGGCTAAGCTCCAATAGAGTCTGTATGAGAAATCTGCCCTACCACACCTAAGATATCCGAGCTATGCAAGTCGTACGGTCTACACACAATTGGAGCATCCAAAGAAACATCACCTAATGTGATTGCTCTCCTATGGATTGCACCAACCACTGCCCTCTGTAGAGCAATGGACACACGCTGTCTAAAATATGCTACAAAGTATGGGAGTGAGAGTGGTACCTCTTGACGCCTAACATGATAAGCTCTCACGCACTCCTGAAAAATGTGTCAAATGCCGTGTCCATTGCTCCATATAACTCCAAGGCTAGAGGAACAAAGAGGTGGCCTCGCTGCATGCCCCTATACTTGGAGACCTTGCAGCCTGCTACTGAACTCGCCACCCATCTAGGGGGATGGGTAATCACTCCCTCCGAAACTGTATCCCGCGTAGGGTCCGTGACCATGACATCCGCCACTGTCACCTGATCATCTTGGACCAAGTATAAGTCTACCCTGATAGTGTCGTCTGCAAAGCATACAAACGCTCCCTCTAAGCCAAGTATCCACTCTCTCGCGCCATAGCAAACACTATGTCTCTAACGGCATCATGGGTAGCTATCCTCTGTCCTCCAAAAGGACACCGTGTCATGTGGACTGCCGCTGCATCTAGTGTAGAACCACACTCACAAGTGAGTAGTGAAGATGTAGATGGATGGACCAAACCTAGGCAAAACCTCATCGCTGTAGAGAAAATAGCTGGTGTGAGTTGGAAAGCCCTAATGCACGGTTGAGTTAGGATCCACGAGCCTGCACCCTTGCTGGAGAAAGAGCGTAGACGTGCTCTAGTAGCCTGAGGAATGGACAAGTCAACTAAGAGAGAATGTAGCATATGCTCACATTGTCGCTCCATCAAGGAAGACTGTAGACCTCTAGTCCAATCTGACAATAGTGAAGCAAACGGTGGTAAATCCTCTTGTGCTCGTGGAGATAGACTATCTCTCATCTACCACAATAGTACATGGAGAGAAAAGGATCCTCCCTCCACCTCGGTCACATAAGTCTCCAAAACCGGCCTATCAGCAACCACAAAATGAGAGGAAAGTAGGGGTGCCGAGAGAGCCCAACTACCAAAAAATGCTATAGGTGCCATCTCCTCCATAGAAAGCAAGCCAACCCCACCACATGAGATCGGTAGAGCCGTCTGTCTATGTGCCAAATCCCTTGTCACACACTCAAAAGTCCCTAGTCCAATAATATCACCAAAGATTCCCATAATCCTCCTATCAAATGCTCTCAGATGTGATAGGAAGGACGGTGAGGAGGGAACTGTACGGAAGAGGTAGGATGGTCGACGAGCAATACTGGAAGAGGGTAAACCAAATGCCACCTATGGATCTCCTAGAAATGGAAGGTCATCCACACAGAGAACATCCTCTACAAGGGCAGCATTTAAGAAGCGTGTGACAAAATCCTCCAAGCATACTGGCACTCCAAGAACACGAAGTCCATCTGTGGATGTGATACACCCCTCTAGAAGCTCAAGGTGGGGAGGGATACCTAAAGGGGACCATGCCCTACACTTTGACACCTTGACTCTCAAGCCTACTAGATGTAGCTTGATAGTCAAGTAGTCAAAGGCTTGCCTAATCTGATCTACAGGGCCTACAATGTGTGTATCATCTGCCAAGGAGAGAAATACACAACCTGGCATGGCCAAAGTAGTAGATAGGAGAGCTCTTAAGTGAGCCATGGCGAATAAGGGCCCCCCCAAAGGATCTCCTTGATGTGTACCAACAGTTGACTCCAAGACGGTGACTCCCTCCTGTGAACAACCATGCTGGTAGTAAAGGGAAGCAGGAGAGCCATAAAAAGACCACACAAAAGGAATGAGACTTGCCAAGGATCCACCAGCCTCCCTAAGCTCTCTAAAGATAGATGCATGTGAGACGCTATTAAAAGTGTTCTCAACATCCACTTGTAGGACGACCCACTCCGGATGGATATCTAGGACTACTCTAATGCTTAGAAATATAGCCTCACATCCTCCAGGTGTAGCTCTCCAAACTAATGTGGACTAAGGTGCTGTTGAAAGTGAGAACCATGCTGAAGGACAATGGTATGACTGACCAAATGCAAAAAGATCTCACCAATAGCAATCGGTCTAATGCCTCCCGTGTCCTTCTCCATCGTGAGAAGTTGACTAGCACCTAACACCCGACTAATAGACATACGAATGTCTCCTCTCGCTATGGCTGCAGCCACCTGAAACAACTCGGTAAAACCACTAGAAGGATCATCTGCCTAGAAGCAATCTCTAAGGTGCTCATAAACCATCACTGAAAAGCCTCTTGAGGAAAGGCGAGAGGCAGTGCACAATGCTTGTGCAAATAGTGACCTATCAAGATATAAAGGCTGCTAAGGCTGATAATCTAAGACCTCTAGTGGTAGTCCCTCTAATGCTATAGGATGTAGTGAGCATAAGGAAGAGATGGTCTCATCAGTAGGACTCGCTATAGACAAAGGGTGTAGCGCTTGTGCTGCTCTACTAAACTCTCCCACCTGACCCAATGTCCTACATCATCGTAATCAAGTGGAATTTGTGGTATCCTATGGCGATGCTTGTCTCCTAAATCATATAGCCCTAATAGACTCCTCCTGAAGGGCTGCCCAATCTCCCACTCGGAAACAAAAAATCTAGCCGCCACCTCTTTATGCCCCGCACATCACTCCCTAGTATAGCGAAGACACCATCAAGGGAGTAGGAGGAATAGGAACCACACTAACTCGTCCAAGGGATCACGTGCCAAACAATCCAGTGGTAGGCGAAAAGCCTGTCTAGCCTCATCATGGAGTGTGCGGGGTAGCCTATGGAAAACTAGTCTCAAAGAACCCCAAAATGCAACCCGCTTGAGAAGCTAACCACTCCCACGACTCGATCGGTATCCCTGAAACGATCAACAAAGGTATAGAAGAAGTGTGCGTAATCCCGAGTGTCACTGGTGTTGATGTGGTTGCTCGTCTCACATGGGCATCCCAAGTGGTCCAATCATAGTCCTTGTGCATCCTTCCCACATGGGTCTTTACCCCTTGCGAGGTGAAGCTTCGGTGACACACCGGGCATGGTGTATCCCGACCCGCTTTCGATGACCCCAGATGGGAAGGTGTAGCCATGGCTAGCACAAGAATAATGATAGTAACTCATGCTGCTCCTCTCCAAATCTCCCCATATCTGCAAAACCACAACCCCTCACATCCCAACTCACATAAGAAAACAATCTCTCAAACCCTAAAATCTATAAACTCTCATAACTTTCAATTTACATCTCCAAAATTTTCAAACTAAATTCCCATGGAAGTTAATCATAAAAACCAAGAGATTGGAAATGAAAATTCTTGACCCATCACTCTCAATGTATAATGATCACTCTAAACCCTAAAAAAGCTAAAAATGCCCATAACTTTCTACTCCACTCTCCATAGTCTTCAATCTAGGTACCAATGAAACCAAAATTGAAAAACAAAGAGAATCAACTATTCACTTGAATGCTACATGCTAGAGAGCCCTCAGAAATTATGGATACTGTCTCACATCTCTCCCTCTCTTCTCCCATCTCCATACTCTCCTACAGCTCCCTCTCTCCCGCACCTCCATTTCTTCATGCAAAAGATGGTCAGGTGTTTGTCCCGCCTGGACCGGTATGGGAGGTTGTCTTTAGCCTTGAGAACTATGCTGGTACAGAGATTTGCCCCAATAAAGTTTAGATTTGCCTCCATGAGAGCAGAATGTTCCAAAGACCATGAGAGCAGGGAGACGGGAGAGGGAGGAGAGATGTGAGTAGAAAGATATACTAGAGGGTTCTCTAGTAGGTAACACTTGAGTGAATAGTAGATAGTTTATTTTTCAATTACATTTTGTTTGTATCTAGATTGAAGAATATAGAGAAATGAATAGAAAGTTACAAAGATTTTTTTTAGTTTTTTAGGGTTTAGAGTGATTATAATATATAACGGATTTGGAATTTTTATTTGTAATTTTCTGAATTTTATGAAAAATTAATTTTAATAATTTTAAAATAAAAATTTAAAGTTATGAAAATATTTAGGTTTGGAGAGATTATATTTTCTCATGTGAATTGGGAAGTGAGAGGTTATGATTCTACAAGTATAGATAGATATGGAGAACATTATGTGTTATTATAGTTATTCTTGTATTAGCCATGGCTACATCTTCCCATGTGAGGCCGCTTAGAGTAACTAAGGATACACCACACCACATGGTGTGTCGTTGACAGTTTAACTCCCAAGGGGTAAAGATCTATGTGAGAAGGATGCACAAGGATTACGATTGGACCACTTTGGATGCTCACGTGAGGCAAGATCACATCGACAACAATGACACTTGGGATTATGAATGCCTCCTCTATCCCTTTGTTGACCATTCCAAGGAAACTGATCAAGTTGTGAGGGTGGTTAGCTTCTCAAGTGGGTTGCATTTTTGGATTATTTGAGACTAGTTTTCCATGTCCACGTTTACCCCGTACAGTCCATGATGGGGCTAGACAAGCTTTCCGCCTACCACTTGATTGTTTGGCATGTGATCCCTTGCACAAGTTAGCATGGTTCCTATTCCTCTTACTCCCTTGATGGTGTATTCATTGTGCTAGAGGGAGACGTGCGGAGCATAGAGAGGTGATTGTTCGATTTCATCAATTCTGAGCAGGGGATTGGGTGGCCCTATAGGAAGAGTCTATTAGGGCTACATGTCTTAGGAGATAGGTTTGGCTACCTGATACCATAGAGTCCACTTGATTACAACGGTGTAAGACATTGGATCAGGCAGGAGAGTTTAGTAGAGCAACAAGAGCTCTATACCCTTTGTCTATGGCTAGTCCTATTGATGAGACTATCTTTTTGCTATGCTTACTACATCCTATTGCAAGAGAGGGATTACCACTAGAGGTCTTAGATTATCAACCTGAGTAGCCTTTATGTCTTGATAGGTTGCTTTTTGCACAAGCATTATAATTCTTGCCTTTCCTTGGGAGGCTTGTTAGGGATGGTATATGGGCATCTTAGAGATTGCTTTTAGGCAAATGATCCTTCTAGTAGTTTTACCAAGTTGTTTTAGGTGGCTACAATAGTAGTGAGAGGAGACATTTCCTATGTTTATTAGTTGGGTATTGGTGCTAGTCAACTTCTTGCGATGGAGAAGTACACAAGGGGCATTAGACCAATTGCTATTGGAGAGATCTTTTTGTGTTTGGTCAGCTGTCCCATTGTCCTTCATCATCATTCTCACTCTGATAATACCTCAATCCACATCAATTTGGAGTAGCTACACTTAGAGGATATGAAGTTATATCTCTAGGCATTAGGGCACTCTTAGATATCCATCCAGAGTGGGTCATCCTATAACTGGATGTTGAGAATGTTTTTAATAGCATCTCAAAGTATCCATCTTTAGAGAGCTTAGGGAGGCTGATGGATCCTTGGCAAGTCTTATTCCCTTTTTGTGGTCTTTTTATCGATCTTCTCCTTCCCTTTACTACCAGCACGGTTGTTCACAAGAAGGAGTCACTATCTTGGAGTGAGCTATTGGTACACATCATGGAGATCCTTTACAATGACCTTATTTGCCATGGCTCACTTTAGAGACCTCTTATCTACTACTTTGGCCATGCCAAGTTGTGTATTTCTCTCCTTGGTAGATGATACACACATCAGATTAGGCAAACTTTTGACCACTTGACTACCAAGCTACATCTAATAGGCTTGAGAGTCAAGGGATCAAAGTGCAAGGCATGGTCCCCTTTAAGTATCCCTCCCTACCTTGAGCTTCCAAAGGGGTGTATCACATCTATAGATGGACTATGTGTTCTTGGAGTGCCGATAGGATATGAGGATTTTGTCACACACTTCTTAGACACTGCCCTTGCAGAGGATGTTCTCCATGTGGATGACCTTCTATTACTAGGAGATCCACAAGTGGCATTTTGTAAACTCTCCTCTAATATTTCTCATCAACTTACATACCTTCTTTACACAATTCCCCTCTGCTTGACCTTCCTATCATGTTTGAGAGCCTTTGATAGGAGGATTATGGGAGTATTTGGTGATATTATTGGACTGTGGACATTTGAGTGTGTTACATGGGATTTGGCATGTAGATAGACATCTCTACTAGTCTTTTGTGGCTTGAGGAGATGACACCTATAGCATTTTTGGGTAGTCGGGCTCTCTTGGCATCCCTACTTTCCTCTCATTTTGTGGTTGTTGATAGGCCAATTTTGGAGACTTATGTGACAAAGGTAGAAGAGGGATCCTTTTCTCTCAAGATGTTATTGCAGTAGATGAGAGGTAGTTTGTCCCCATGGGCACATAAGTACCTTCCATCTTTTGCTTCACCATTGTCAAATTGGACAAGAGGTTTACAGTCTTTCTTAATTGAGTGACAATATCAACATACGCTATATTCTCTCTTTGTTGACTTGTCCATTCCTCAAGCTACTAGAGCACGTCTTTGCTCTTGCTCCGGCAAGGGTCTTGGATCCTAGCTCAACTATGCATTAGGGCATTCTAACATGCATTAGCTACTTTCTTTATAGCGATGAGGTTTTTCCTGGGTTTGGTCCACCTATTTGCATCTTCATTACTCGCTTGTGAGTGTGGTTCTACACTTGATGCAACAACAGTCCATATGACATGGTGTCCTTTTGGAGGACAAAGGATAGCTACCTATGATGCTATTATAGACATAGTGTTTGCTATGGCACAAGAGAGCGGATACTTGGCTTGGAAGGAGCATTCGTATGCTTTACAAACAACATGACAACTTTATAGTTGGTCTAAGATGATCAAGTGATAGTAGTGGATGTCATGGTTATGGACCCTATGCATGATACAATTTTAGAGGGAGTGATTAATTATCCCCCTGGATGGGTAGCAAGTGCAGCAGCAACTTGCAAGGTCCCCAAGGGGTATGCAAGCAAGGTCACCTCTTTGTTCCTCTAGCCTTGGAGTTATATGGAGCAATGGACATGGCATTTGACACATTTTCTAGGAGTGTATGAGAGCTTATCATGTTAGGCGCTAGGGAGTACCACTTTCACTCTCATACTTTGTAGCATATTTGAGCCAATATATTTCCATTTCTCTACAGAGGATAGTGGTTGGTGCGATCCATAGGAGAGCAATCATACTAGGTGATGCTTCTTTGGATACTCCAATTTTTTGGTAGACCATACTACTTGCATAGCTCAAATATCTTAGGTGCAGGAGGGCATATTTCTCATATCAACTCTATTGGGACTTTGCTCCATTTTACCTATTTTGTATCACCCTTGTATGGCTTGATGAGGTCTTCCCATCTTTCATGTTTTCTATGTGGTCTCCGTTTTCCTTTATAGAATTTAGATGATAATGAACAATTTCTAGCAACTTCATTTGGCTGTCCATCAAAGGCGGTAATAGAAGAGACAAAGTGTCTCTTTGTCTCTTCTGTTTCATGGACAAGAACATCCCATGAATACACAGATCCACAAAGTAGTAAGCAGGTGGTCTAGCCTGAGGGTTGAATATCTATCATGATAGTCTGCCCTGTCTAGGTCAATAGCATCAGGAGCAACCAGACCTATATATTTACTCAGAATATACACTCATATAGTTGTTTCCAAATTGTATTAAGAAATTATAGGATCCACTCAATACACTCTTGCATAATATATGAGAAAAGTGTGACTGCTTAGAAAACACAAAGGATGGGAAAATCCCATTGTGCCCATACAAGGGTGAGACAAAATAGGTAAAATGGGGCTAAAAATGTAGCTAAAACAAAATGCGAGCTAAAAGAACTCGCTTGGCCCAAGGCTCCAAAGAGGAAGAACACCACCCTCAAGAAGAAACCACTTCCTCCAACCAAGAAGTTGAAGTTGAGTGCACAAATTGTTGAAGTGTCCTCTTTGGAAGATGAAGCCAAGGACACTAAAGCTGATAAAGATGAGGACAAAGAGAAGCAATGGTCCATCACTGTGTAAGGATTGACCTCCACCTCAACAGATAATAAAGAAGGAGAAGAAACTTGGGAGCATGCTCAGTCTACTCCCCAAGTGTAGGACCAAGACATGGATGAGGCTCCTACAAATGAAGAAGAATACATGATATAAGAAGCGGTAGAAGCCCAAGTAGGCACCTTTGAGTCCAAAATCAAGAGAAGAAGAAGCCATAGTAGAAGTGCAAGATCAGGCTGAGTGCTCACAAGACTAGGAACTTTGGCCAAAAGAAGAAGAAGAAGAGGCCAATGATTGCCTAAAGGAAGAAGATTGCATCACCAACAATGCTAAAATAGAGGAGGAGTTTGACATTTTGATGGATCTTCCTGCAGATCAAAGTGCAAGAAGAACCTATAAAATCCAAGTTGGTGCAGGTGCAAGATGGCTCAAATTTTATCATCCACTTAAATGGGTCCTACACTACAATTAATAGAGGTGTTATTGCCCCAATACCAAGCCAAGTGACTTGATGTGTTAGACTACAATAACCTGATCAAGGGCATGCACAAGCAAGTTTATAATCAGAAGGCGGGAGTGGACCTAGTGAAGGATGAGGTGGCAGAGGCCCAAGATCTATACAAGGTAGAAGCTTCAAAGGTAGGTGCCTTAGTGCAAGAGAACCAAGATTTGAAGAGGAGAAGTGCCATTGCTAAGATGCATGAGATCATCAAGGATCAAAGATCAAGAGGTTCAAAGGAGATTGGAAGGCACTCCACCTTGAGTTTGACCAGTTCAAGAAGGAAGCCAAAGAATAACTTAGCAGCAAGTACCAGGAGGTAAACAACACTTGAAGTGTCCTACATGAGAAGCATGATCAAGTAGTAGCACTAGAACGGTAGATGCAAGAGTACCAAAAGGAAGTAGTAGCCCAATTGGAATGTCTCACCAAGGAAGCAAAGGAAAAAAATCAAGCATGCAAAAAGCCTCTAAGTGCTAGAGGAATATAATGCCAATTAAGGCAAGCAATAGAAGCAAAGAAAAGAAGATCAGCTGAAGGCATTGCACTGACTAGAAGAGATCTAGGCCTTGTTCATGGAGATGCAAAAGGAAGGAGTAGGCCTTGTTCATGGGCTTTGAGGAGCAAACACCACAAATTGAAGATGCAAGTCTAATGCTGGAAAAATCAGGCCTACGGGGAGGAGTGCATGAATAGTTTGTCCTTGCACTTGAAGGAGCATTTGGACAAGAGATTCAATGAAGTATGCCAGGCCTTCTTGCTGGAGATAGCTAGGTATCAAGCCCTAATATACCAACTCATTAGACACCTAAGAGGTGAACAAAGCCCTTCATCCCTAGTAGTTCTAGTCTAAGGTACTCCCCCAATATGAAGTGCTTTAGTAAGATAGACACTCTTTAGTAAGGATGAGGTACTTGGAGTTGTACAATAGTCAAGCATTCTGAGTAGGCAAGTCATGCCTGCACTTAGCATTATATGTATTTTAGAGGAGTGCCTTTAGAGTTTAGTGGCACTATGAACGGTATAGAGTTGAGGACAAGTGCCCCCAAAATCATATTGCACTCAAAAGTTGTATATACTTGAAAGGGAGGGCCTTTAAATTTGTACATGCAATCGGTGTTGTACACTAAAGATAGATTTGGCACAGTCTGATATCTCCCTTAACACATGTAGGAGCCTAATCATTCTACAAATGATTAAGATAAGATAGGATTAAGATATAAAGATCAATGATGGACAATTTAAAACCAAATTTTTTAAGGATTCACCTAGGATTCTGATTGCCTTAGCTTGGAGCCAGACTTGTAATAAGGCTGAGTGCCATTGGCACTTGTGTTCTTCTTAGCAATGTAGACTTTGAGTACAAGTAAAGAGTGCCCTTACTTCTTTGCAAGTTTTGTCTCTTATATTTTGCATGCTATTGCTATGTCTAAGCAAGAGTAGAGGTGAGGAATTTCATAGTAGATCTTCAATGCTTAGTGCCATGCAGGTACTTGCCCCTAATCAAGGTGTGAACTTAGAGATATGAAGGAGTGAACTTGTGCAGAGAGTGGATTGGGAAGCTCATTGTGTAGGCAATACCACAAAATCAAAAAGTTTAGATAGGAAGTAGTAGGAAGTTTAGTCATGCAAGTTGTGCTGTCTAATAAGGGTATGTTAAGTGTGGAGTCTAACTAATACTAGAATACTCTATGGGATAATTATCAAAAGAACGTTGAAGAGTCATTACATAAACAGATCTTCTATAGGAGTGTAGAAGTGTAAGTATGGAAAAAATCTTCACATTATGGGATTCCATTTATGGGAGTGAATAGAAAAACAATTCACATTGGAATTTATATCTTTTTGAATACATATGAAAACGGGGTGTGCCTTATCTTGTTAGAAGTCATTACATCAACATATCTTCTACAGGAGTGTACAAATGTAAGTATAGAACAAATTTTTCCATTATGGGATTCTATTTATGGAAGTGAATAGAAAAACAATTCACGTTGGGATCTATATCTTTCTGAATACATATGCAGATGGGGTGTGCTTTATCTTGTTGGAAGCATATTCTAATGGGATTTTCAAAGACACCAAGATTTTAGAGAAAGGAGCTCTAAAAAACCAAGTTACACTCATAGGAATTTTAGGACAAATGTGTCCAATCGGACTATGAGCAGCAAGATTGCAGGCATAGCCTTAGGAGCTTTCGGCATGGCTGCAAGACCTATGGGAATGGCCCCAAGAGCTGTGGGCATAACTATGGAGACCTATGGGCATGGGAGCTGTGGGAAAGCTCTGGGACTGTGGGACTTACAAGAAGGCTACTCACATGACTCCCACTTTAAAATTGAGTGAGATGATGTGTATCAATTGGTACTAGACAATATAGGATTTAGATACCAAATCAATCTACACCACATGTTTTAGAAGTAGATAAAGGTGGTATCCAAGTGCAAGTGTATAAATATATGTGAATTTGGCAGTCAGAAGAGACTTTGACAATTTTTGAGTGACAATTTAAGAGTAAAATTAAAAATCTTGTGCAATTGTGGACATAAGCAAACATTGGTCAAAAAACATGAAATTTGCCACAAATTTTTTGCATACTCTTCTTGACTAGATTGAAGAATAATTATTACTTCATCACATAGCCAAAATTGGACTCTTCTTGCTCTTTCAAATTCCTAGTTGTAATTTCTCTCCCAACAAATGGTATTAGAGTGTTTGTCCTTGGAAAGAGAACAAAATGATGGTTGAAGATGGGAAAGTCAAAATTCACAAGTTCAATGGAAAGGATTATGGATTTTAGAAGGTGCAACTTGAAGATTAGCTATATCAAAAGAAGCTATATGTACCTCTTGAGGCAAGAAAACCAGAAAACATGGAAGAAGCTGAGTGGGAGCTTTTAGATCGACAAGCCTTTGGTGTAGTGAGATTGACATTGGAAAGAAATGTTGCATATAACATTATCCACAAGAACACCACTCACCGGTTGATTGAAGCATTGTCAAATATGTATGAGAAACTGTCAACCTCAAACAAGGTATTCTTGATTCATTAGTTGGTGAACACAAGGATGAAAGAAGAAGCATTAGTTCAAGACCATGTGAATGATTTCAACTCCATCATTTGAAGATTGGAATCCATGAAGATCAACTTTATTGATGAAGTTCAAGTTGGGGAGCAATAATCACAATAGAGAGAAGTTCCTCAAGGTCAACTGCTCTCAAGTTTGAGAGTATACAAGATTTGTTTCTCAATGAAGACATTTGTAGACAAAATCCTTCAAAATTGTCAAGTGCGGTGCAATTTATTGAGTGTAGGGGTAGAAGACCACAACAAGGTTACAGTCAAAGATAATTATTTGAAGTCAAGAAAGGGTAGTGAGTCAATAGACCGCAAGGAATTATGCAAAGAAATTATGGGATGGAATCAAATCAAGCTTGGTCACTTTCGGAATCAATGTACAAGTCTGAAGAAGGAGTAGAACTCAATGAACATAGCAATAGAACAAGAAGATGCTATTATTTGCTTTGTGGAGTGTCAGGTAGAATATTGGGTGATAGATTCTAGTGCATCATTTCACTCTTCCCCATGTAAAGAGTTGATGCACAACTATTTTGTAGGAAACCTTGGAAAGGTTCAACTTGTTGATGATAAATCCTTCTTTATTAAAGAGAAAGGAAATGTGAACTTGAAGACCTCTCAAGGATCAATATGGACATTAAAAAAACATCAAATATGTCCTTGGACTAAAGAGGACTAAAGAGGAATTTGATTTCCATAGGTCACTTGGATGAGGAAGGAATTCAAATATCCTTTGAAAGCAAGCAGTAGAAGATCACTTGGGGAAACTTGATTTGTCACAAGGACAAAAGGTTGGAGCCTTGTCTACTATGAGAAACTCCAAGTATTTGATGAAGTTGCAAATGCAATTTGTCCTTTAATCTTATGGCACCAAAGACTTGGTCACATGAGTGAGAAGGATATGAAGGAGTTATTTGCCAATGGGAGGATCTTAGAGTTGAAGATTGTTCAGTTTGGCTTTTGTGAACCATGTATTTTGGGAAAGCAAAAGCAAGTTACTTTCACAAAGGCTACAAGAGCACCAAGAGCAAGAAAGCTAGAGTTGAGACATACAGATGTGTATGGCCCAAATTAAGTTAAGTCTCTTGGAGGATCTTGCTACTATGTCACCTTCATAGATGATGCTACTAGGAAGGTAGCATCATCACCTTATTTTCTGAAAAATAAATCAGATGTGTTCAACATTTTTAAGTGATGGAAATCTGAGGTTGAAACAAATCAAGTTTGAAGATCAAGTGCTTGAAATCTGGTTATGGTCAAGAGTATTATAGCAATGAGTTCAAAGAGTATTGTGAAGAGAATGGGATCAAAGTTCTCAAAACTGTTATTGAGACACCACAACAAAATGGTGTGGCCAAAACGCTTGTAGAGAACTCTTAGTGAGATGGCCAGATGCATGAGACTACAACCAAGGTTGCCAAAGATCTGAGCAGATGAAGATAGCACAATGGCATACCTCATAAATTGAAGACCCTTAGTTCCCTTGGGATTCAAGATCCTTGAGGAGGAATGGTCAAGAAAGAAGATGAATCTCTTGTACTTGAGAACTTTTGGCTATGTCTCATATGCAAGGATTCAAGATTGTGATAGGGACAAGCTTGATTCAAAGTCAACAAAGTCAACAAAGTCTTTCTTCATTGGTTACAGATCAGATGCCATGGGCTATCATCTTTGGAATGAAGATGATAGAAAAGTATTGAGAAGTACAGATGTCATTTTCCATGAGATTTTTCTATGTACAAAGATAAGCTTGGATCAGGTTTTGAGGTTATAGAATAACAAGTAGAAAATCAAGAAGAAGTAGTGTTGGGAGACATTTCAAAGAATAATGTTGTAGGAAATAGGAGTTTGGTAGAAACTAGAAAGATCATACCAAATCCAATCATACCTACAACTAACTTGAGGAGTTCGACTAGATTATGGGAACTAGAAGGATGCTCAATAGTCAATATATTACTTACTCCTAACTGAAAATGGTGAACCTAAGTACTACTCAGAGGTGATGCAAAAGGAGGACTCATTCTTGTAAGAGCTTGCAATGAAAGAAGACTTCATCTCTAGAAAGGAATGAGACTTGGTCATTGACCAAGTTACCATGGGGAAAGAAGGCATTGCAAAACAAATAGGTGTATACATTCAAAGAAGAACATGATTGAAGGAAGCAATACAAGGCCAAAATTTTGGCAAAGGGTATAGACGATGGGGCCCACCGTCACTTTGCACCATTTGCACCATTGAGTGTGCAGTCAGCGGGACCGTTAGGGTTTCAGTGCTAGCTTGAGTCCAGGGGGGTATAGTTTCAAAGTGAGCTCCAAAGAGCTCACTTCTCTAATGTTGAGCCTTTGAGTTTTTGGCAATGGTGGACAGAGGCCGGCGAGCATCACTTGGATTCTCTATGCTTGAGTGGGTGTGGCTTGACTGTACTCAGTGCACAGTTGTTGGTACTTTATAGAGTGACAGATCAAGTACTGATCTGAGTTGAGTTGAGTTGAGAGTGGTAAGCAATCTGATTACATCAGAGAAGTGAAGTCAGGGGGAAATTAGGTTCAAGATATTTGAGTGTTGGTGGTATCCCCAAGCTTGGTGGATTGTTGGTAGCTCGATTCAAGTTCAGTGTTTCCCTAGTGTGTAGAAGCTCAATTGATTGATGCAGATTTGGCAATTAGGCAGACGGTGTGCAGAAATGTTGGCCAAATTTTGAGCAAAGAATGAGCAAATTTTGAATAGTGGTTGTGATTTTGAGCTCAAGAGGTGAAGGCAGGACCAATTTGCTGCGAGTTGGGCTCAGAAAGTCAAATTGAAGGTGGAGTTGAGAAGCTATTCTCATGAATTTATGATTTGGAAAAACTCGTGTTATCAATCTAGCTCGAGTGGAAAGTTAGTAGGGGATTTGGTGGACAACCATCTTTAGGGTTTACGTAAGATTTTACATCAGATTTTGCATCAGATTTTGCATCAGATTTTGGCCAGATTTGGAGGAGTTTTGCTAGTTTGGAGGAGTTTTGTAGATTTGGAGAAGTTTTGCCAATTTTGGAGGAGGTTCGAAGTGGCAGCAAGAAAGGCCTCATTTGGCTGAATTTTGGCGTTTCAAGGCTTTGAGACATAGGGTTGTGGGCTATGAGAGGCTACAAAGGCCTAGAAGGGCCAGCAAGCCAGCTTGCTGGCGTGAGGCTAGCTAGTTTAGAGTAGATCTTGGTCATTGGTTGGCAAAATCTGCCTTTCTTGCTAGATTGTGCGTAACAAGGTTTGACCCCTAGATCTCTTGTTGCTAGACTGGTGCCCTAGCCAACTGGTCCACCCTCACTTGTTGTCCTAGTGATTGTGCAACTATTATCTATACACATGTAGCTTTGGCTAGGAGAGGGAGTTTGATCCCATTCTTGGTGATCTTGGTAGCTTAGGACTTAAATCCAAACTTCTCTTATGTCAAATGCCAAATAGTGGTAGAGTCAATCCTGTGTTGTGTTATGAGATGGAGGGTTTTTGTTTAGATTTCTTGTGATTGGACTCCCTCCATTCTTTGCTTCCTGTTTGTGCACCACGTTTGTGTGAGGTGCTCTGACTTTTGAGCGTTGGTGCTCTGGTGTGCTCTCGGTGGTGAGGTTGGAGTGATGACTAGTCAGACTACCTTTGTTTCTCTCTGGTGAGGCAAGAAGTGATGACCTTCAGACCGTGAGAGTGCGTGTTATGATGGCAGGTTACAAGTTGCCCTTTCCCCTAGTGTAGTTATCTCGGTTAAAGTTACATTAGTGGGTGGTGTTTAGTTGGTGTTGGCACGTGGTGGTGTTGGCACTTGGTGGGGCACTTGCGGTTGCAGTTGGTGGTTCAGGTTTGCTGTTGCAATTACTTGGTCACGATGGAGTTCTTTGGAGATTCCAGAGGAGTTAGCCCTGCAGTACACAGTGGGTTTACTCAAAGTGGTGCTCAGTATTAGCCTATATCTCAGGTCCTAGTGAGGGAGGATATTGACTCTGAGTTGAAGTTCGACATAGGGGCTGATTCAGTTGAGAGTGCACTTGGTGTGTCCGCACCGTTGTTGTGGGACGTGGACGAGATTTATGGGGCCTCCAAAGGCCCTAGGCGTTACTTTGGTATAGTGGGTACCATTGAGTTGGATAACTTCATTTAGGAGTTTGATAGTTGGTGTGATCTGCAGCAGATGCGGAACCCGACTTTGTTCACACCCTTCATGGCATGGAAGGGGTTGTTTCAGCACTTGGAGGGTCCGCCAATGGATGACTACCATGAGTTTAGGAGAGCTCAATTGGAGGAGATCAAGTTATGGAGACAATATTGGTCTCCAAACTATGTGTCCATCACTTCAGGCTCGGTGGCCAGGAGTAGATCTGCTGTAGCTACGAGTTCTAGCTTGAGTAGTGTGGGTGGAGCTAGTGGAGGTGCACTAGCTGGAGATAGTGCTACTACGAGTGGAGGTACCGCTATAGGAGGTGGTGTGGTACCAAGGTTTAACCCCATGGTGGAGTTCTTCCTATGTTTGAGGCAAAACTACCAGGGAGTGCGGACCGACAAGCTGAGGAGCTTGTAGGAGTTCTAGCGGAAGGCTAGAGAGAGCCTACGCAAGACATATACTTGCATGAGGCGGCTGATCAGTTTCACTCAGGGAGTTACTGAGGCCCAAGCAGTCCAATTTTGGTATGGGATACTGGATAGGGAGTTGCAACGTAGAGTTCGTGATGCTACATTGTTGCAGGCTACTTCGCCCACTTTGGCAGTAATCTTTGGTTTGGCTAAGCGTATTGAGCTCAATATGATGGAGGAGAGAGTGGTGACATCTAGATTTGGTAGGGAGACCTCATCCACGGCTATGACTTCTTCTAGAGTGCAGCAGAGTGCACCACACCCAATTGGTTTTTGAGGATAGAGTGGACAGCCCAGATCCTATGGAGCAAGTGGAAGGCCTCGTAGACTTAGACCCTTACACTCATTTTTGGGTCAACAGCAGCTAGTGAGTGGTGGTGTTGCTTGTTAGACTTGTGGTGGACCTCACCATCGGAGAGACTGTACTCAGGGCAGCGAACCTGATACCTCTGGTGCATCACAACCAGCACAGAGGTAGTGTGAGCACTGCCACAGATTTGGTCACACTAGTGACCGGTGTTTTGACCTACACCCAGAATTACGGAGTGGTAGGGTTACTATGGTAGGTAGTAGAGGAGCTCCAATTCATGGAGGACGAGGTGGTAGAGGTGGTGGAAGAGGATCTACACCTAGTAGAGGTGAAGTACTGTAATACTCCGAGGACAAGAGAAGAGAGAAAACACAGATTGCACACTCAAACATTCGATGCCCCAAGGGAGCACCTTCTCTTTATTATATAGACAAAGAGGATCTCCTCCAAGGAAGCTCCACCATAAGATTAGGGACATAGATAGGTGACATGTCAGCAAGCTCCACCCTTGGATTACTGACTTGGATGGGTGATCTGTCTGGTCTAGGTCCTATCTGGTTGGTCAAACGAGCTTTGACCGGAGGGAATCTTTTAGGGAATCTTCCTGTAGGAATCTCAGAATCACATGAGTAAGGTACCGTTGGAAAGCTCTCGACGAGACAAACCAGGGGGGAGGGAAGGCCAGCCTTTCCTCTATTGGGGGGGGGGGGGGGAATCTGCACATTTTCGAGGCCTAATTCATCCGTTTAGGCCTCCGAAATTGCCTTCAAAGATTTCAGGCATATTCCGGTTCCTACTCTATTAGTAGAAGTCCCCTTTTGGTGATACCTCTTTCTGATCTATTTAGTCCATCATGTGTAACATCCTTCCAGATGTTACCAAACCAATTCTCACCTTTAAATCATATGTCTAGCTATTGGTTCTAAGGTTCTCAAGTCTATTTCGGTTTCTGCCCTATTAGTAGAAGTACTCTTTTGGTGATACTTCTATCTGATCTATTTTGACCATCATGTATAACATCATTCTAGATGTTACCAAACCAAATTTCACATCTAGATCATATGGCTAACCCTTGGTATTACAAGTACCTGCCCTTACTTCTGACACAACTATGGCTACTCGGATTGAGCAGTTGGAGCAGAGATTGGCTAGTATGGCTATTGCTCAGAGGAGATCAGATTCGGGTGCTAAGGCTTCCACCTCATATGCTGGTGATAGAGATGCTTTGGACTTCATGTGCGGAGCAACATAGGTAGATGCATTTGCAGCAATGACTAGGAGTGCAGTACGTGCTCCAAAGCCTAGAGGAGCATCAGTGGAGTTGGACCCACAGAGAGGAGAGGTTGGGAGATAGGTCAGACTTCCCCAGTCTTTCACGTTATCTGAGGCATTGCATACATCATCCATGGTTCCTAGATGTCCTAGTGCAGGTGTGGTAGGTGGTGATGGAGTACATGATGGGCTACTTGCTAGTCAACCACCTGCTACTACACAGACCGAGTCTAGCATGATGTTAGGGGCGGCTCAGCTGATTATGCGGCATCCTTTGTTTTCAGCCAATGACATGTTTACATTGAGAGTTGACCCAACCCCAATGTTTGGTTGGCTGCCATGTTGTGTGAGAGTAGGGATGGTGCAATTCCTACTACTAGAGCAGAGGTGGTTGGTAGTGGAGCTGACTTGGTTGAGGAGCATGGGATCCGTTTAGCGACCAATGGTTTATGGTAGGCAGTAGCGGCTAGACTGGAGGAGTTGCTTGCTAGACCGGCCTTTGAGAAAGCGCGGTTTACAATTGATGTTGTCCTATTGGATAACTAGAGGGGGATTTTTTGTTTGGTGGAACCTTTAGGGAAGGTCTATACACCATAAAGAGTCTTGTTAGACTCTGGTGCGCAACCCCTTATGTTGGGGAAAACTGCAGTTGTCAGTCTAGAGTTACGGAAGACCGATGTGGAGAGGTGTCCATTTCAGATTCAGACATCTCTAGGTGGTGGTTTGACACAGTACATCACACGTGGGGAGCTTGTTGTCCAAGTTCAGCCTAGTCATCCGATTGATAGCTTGGTGGTGAGAGCTCAGGCTATTGTGACGATAGCTGAGTCATATGATGTGCTAGTTGGGGGAGCAATGTTATACCCCATGGGTTTCAACATTGACTATTGGGAGGAGACAACCTCTTATAGACCTAGTTGGCAGTCTGGTGAGGGACGGGTATGTCACCTATTAGTATGCTTTAGTAGTGGCAGTCTTGGCTCACTATAGTTCGGGACCATGGCAGCATCAGTTTTAGCTTTCAGCGGTGCGGTTACTTGGCCTGGTGACTTGTTGGAGAGGAACGCCCATGTAGAGGATACTCCAATACCAAAGGAGATCACTCGGCTATGGAGTATGAGTGGGATTGTTACATCCACCTTGGATGTTCCATTGTGGAGTTTAGAGGAGGCATTGCAACAACATGCAGATCAATTGGTGCAATAGGCTTGGAGTGGAGCCTTCATACCATCAAGAGATGAGTGTGAGGATGAGCCTCCAAAGGCGATTGCTTTGATACCTCTAGATACCACACTCATTGCTTGGCATTATCCAGAAGAGGGGATATGCCTATTGGAGTTGTTTGGTGGGATCAGCACCGGATTAGCTGCGGTGTTACAAGCGGGTATCTGAGTACAGAGGTACTTGTATGTAGAGAGAGATGAGATTGCTAGGCAAGTCTCTCTACATTATGTGGCACACTTGGCCTATTGGTATCCAGAGTTATTACCAATGTCAGCAGTCAAAGGTTACAAGAAGGGTTTAGGGTTTAGGGTTTAGGGTTTAACGTTTCTTTGATGGGTGATACTCGCACCAGAGTGGTGGTGAGTACACATCAGGTCCATTCTTGGATGGGACCTGATGTATTGTTAGATGCAGCCAGAGTGGGATCACGAGCTCATCATCTTTGTCTTTGGTGGACAAACCTCTTACCCAGAGAGGTTCTACGACGCGCTTATAATGGGATTCAGCGACTTGACCACATCCTTGTTGATGATATCTTGGATGTTGGGCGTCAGTCTCAGACAGTGGTAGTGGCTGATAGGTCACCTATTGCAGTGGTGAACCTAGTTGGACAGCCTAGAGCCGCATTTCCCACACTCATGAGATTCCTAGGCTCTCATGCTTTTTGAGAAGGAGGACCTGGACTTGTTTGGGCTCATAGTTACAACAGTTGGTGGAGCCCAACGCTGATGAGAGAGAGCGAGTGATGGGTTTTTGCACCAGTATTACCGCTGTTCCAGCAATGTTAAAGGCATCCAGGCATCAAGTGTTAGGTCAAGCTATGGACCTGAACTGTTTGACCTAGATTGTGAGCCTTGGCTTGGCAGAGCAGCGTAGGATGCGCTTGATAGGCATCACCGCTCGGACACTTGTGAGCTCTGTGCCTATCGAGACGATTCAGGCACATGCTGGGGGTAATGGACCAAGTGGACATGGTATTCTTGGGACACATCCAGTAGCTACTAAGGAGAGTGGTTTGTAACACCCATTTGTGCATGTGTGTGGTATTGTGATATTTAGCTTGGTATTACAAGTACTTAAGAGATATTATTTATATATAGATAAAGGATGGTTCTATATTAGTCATGGTTAGCTAAAGTTAGTCATAGCTAAGATAGATGGGACCTTACTTTAGAGGAAGTAGAAAAGATGAGCACCACTATTTTGGATTTTAGTGTGTTGACTTGGTATTATTCCTAGGTGTTTGGCTTTGGGGAAAGAGTTGAGAACTCTTGGGCCCGCAAGCCTTTTTGTTTTGGATTCTTCTTTAGTCCAAGGATAGCCCATGTGAAGGAATCCTTGCTTTAGTGGTTGGGTCAAGATAAGGGGAATATGCCCATGTGAATGGATATTCCTTTCTACTTTTTGACTTTACTTGACTTTTAGTCTAGTAACTTGAGTTACTACGGTAATTAGTAACTTTGGTACGTAACTATTTCACAAGTATATAAACAAGGAGTGAGGAGGTACTCATCATCCTTTCATTTGCAACTATCTCTCTCTCATTGAGTTCTCTAGTGAGCAATGTCTTGAGTCTTGGAGTGTTAGCCTTGGAGGAGTATGATGGAGTTGGGGTTCCTTGCCTTCTTAGTCCATGGTGCGCTACCATAATAGCCATCAGAGGTTCATCCTGAGTGAGAGACAGGCCGGCTCACATTTTTGGTTCCGTTGCCGGGACCTCTCTAGAAGGCAAGATAATGTTCCGCGTCCAATTCTACATTAGGCAGAAGGAGGCTATGAGAGCTCACTTGGAAAGAACATTAGGAGAGGAGAGGGCTGAACTTATGTTAGAGAACCAAGATCCATTTGTATACCCTGTAGTTCATTATGATGTCTTTGAGGTGATTTTGTACATCTTGTACACATGAGAGGAATTGGAGAGATTGTGTGAGGTGGATTGCAGATTTTGGGGATTAAGGTGATTTTGGGCAAAATCTCAAGTTTGAGATCTGGACTTGAGATTTCTACACATGATAGCTTGGGTTATCTTTCAGTTAGCACACTTGAAATTATTGAGAGAGCTTCTATGCGCACTGGGCTAGAATTTTTGAAAGTTGATAGGGTAAAGTGCTCCCGCAACTGCATGCTCTCTGGAAAATTGTACAGAGTCTGCCATTTCTTCAATTTTTAGTGAATTGTTCTGAAAATTTCCAAGAAAATTCAGTGCATTGTATCCTACCTGGTGCCACAAAAATTAGAGAGAGATCATTTTTGCGCAGTGCGTTATGAGTTTTTGAAGTGAGGGGGGTGGTTTTCAGACCAAATCTGAAATATGGGTGCTGAATAGAAAGGTGTCTAGGCCAAATGGCTCGATGAAAAGATCTAAAATTTTGCAGGGAGGGACGCCCTAGAGTTGTGATCAAGTGTGGAAAATTTCAGAGGACTGTGACATATTCGTTGGGAGATTTGAGTGACATTGTGAGGAAGGGTCAATTCTGCAGAGTGGAGATCTCATGCATGAGAAGTTTGAGATCAACAAAAAGCATATTTGAGTGTTTAGATTCATCTTTGGGAACATGGAGGGTCATCAAGAGTGGAAATTGAGATTATGCAAGGTTCCCCAAGGGTTTGAGGTGATTGTAGGGGTGGATTTGAGGAAAAGAGAGTTTACAATAGAATTTGAAGAGAGTGTTGAGAGGATCCAAAAACCTACACCACTTGGAGGAAAGAGTGAGTCTAAGTGCTTTCTATGTGGAGAGAAGGGACATAAGGCAAGTTCATGTCCATTAACCTTTGAGAGCAAGAGATTGAGGGAAAGGAGAGGCTTACTTGACTTGGGTTTGCATGTTGGACCTTCTTCACCAAGATTGGGAGGGAGAAGATCTAAGACCAAGGAGTTGTGTGAGGTTTGTGGAGTTGAAGGACTTCCAAAAGGACATGAGTGTAGTGGAGTAAAAGCACTTTTGGAAACTTTGGTGAAGGATCTTGGAGAGAGTCTTAGTACAGCTACAGAAATACTACCACCTTCATCAGCTAGTTCTCAAGATTAGTGATGGAGATAATCTTTCAACTTATGGATAAACTATCCATGAGAGTTAGATTAATATGCACTCTAGGATTTGATGTTGCTATAGAAATCTTGGAGCAACCTGAACCTTTTGTGTTCCCTAGAGTGGATTATTCTCAGATGGTGTTAGTCATGTATATACTCTATTAGTAATAGAGTGAGAGAAAAGAAAAGAGAAAAAAAAAATTAAGAGAAAAGAAAGATAGTGAGGGGTTAAGATGGGGAAACTTCCGGTTTTCTTTGGCAAGGATGGAGAAGATGTGGAGGCCTTTGTGAGAGACTTCAAGAGAGCTTGCATAGGAAACAATGAGAGGAGGAAGAATGAGTGGGCCTCATTATTACCAGATTTCTTTGAGGATGCAGCACTTACATGGTATGAGTCAGAATACCAAAAGAGAGAGAGGAGAGAGGGGGAAGAGGAGTCTTGGGAGACTTTGACTTCAGCACTCATTGAGAACTTTCTTCCTGATGAGAGTTATGAGAGATTGATGAGTGAGGTTACATTTCTCAAGCAAGGAGATGGAGAGAAAGTGAGGGTCTATGTGGAAAGAGTGGAAAAGTTGGAGTCCAGATTTCGCATAGTGTTGAGGAAGGGTGGGGATGATGTGGAGACTACAATGATTGGCATAGGGGCCATGCTCACCAAGAATTTTGTGGGAGAATTGAGACCACAAATTAGAAGCAAGGTGAGATATGAGAAACCTTCTTCCAAGGTTGAAGCTATCAAGATCGCAATTCGTATGGAGGAGAGTTTGGAAGGGGATGAGAGTGATTTGGTGGTGAAGGGGGTTGTGCATCCTCCTCAAGGCTACAAGTATGGTGGAACTTCTGATACTTTGGTGACAAGGGTTGCACCACAAGTAGTAGTTGCTCCAATTCTTGCACCTCCACCAAAAGATCCACTCCAAACCATCACAGAACAACTTGCGGATCTCAAGATCAATGTGGTGCAACTATGGGAAAAGAGAGAGGTGGATCAGAATGTAGGGAGAGGACCTAGGAGTTATGGAAACTATCCATATAGAGGAGGCCAACCAGCCAACAATTTCAATGATAGAAATTGTTTTGGTTGTGGAGGAAGAGGCCATATCCAAAGGAATTGCCCAAATTCCACTTACCATGGAGGAAGGGGTTATGAGGGAGCCAATAGAGGGAAAGAGGGAGGTAGTGAAACCCAAGTGGCTCCTAATCCCAACAAAGGTAAGGGGATAGCATCCATAGATGTGGTTGAGAGCAAGTATGAGAAGGGAGAGTGCTCAAACTCCAAGGGTCTTAATTTGGAGCTTTTGGCACAAGAGAAGAAGAGAGCTCGTTTTGCAGAGGATGTTCACTCTTCTCAAGGATTTACTTCAAGCAAGGATACTCCTATGTCTACTAGGAGCACTCGCACCTCAACACCATCAACAACAAAGACTCCAAGGAAGAAGTTGGGGATGGAGGACTTCTTGATCTCAAAGCAACAATGGAACTACAATGTGTTGGAGGATGTTGGTAGTCACAAGGCTAACATCACAGTGGGCCAATTAATTGCTTTGAACCCTACCTTGAGAAAGGAGCTTAGAGGTGGTTTGAGTTCTACAAGGAGCAAAAAGAAGAAGAAGGCAAAAGTTCCAGTATCAATGGGGGTGGTGGATGCCAAGCCAGCACCATGGGAGGCTTGTGAATATGCCTCCAAGATTGATGTGAGAGTGAATGGTCACAACATCAAGGATGCATTGGTTGATGGAGGATCAGCAGTGAATGCCATGTCAGAAAGGTTGATGAAGAAGTTGGGTATAATACCCTCAAGACCTTCAACATTTGTGGTGAGCATGGCAAACAAGCAACAAGTTCGACCAGTAGGGGTGATGGATAAGGTGGTAGTTTCAGTTATGGGAGTTCAAAATCTCATGACTTTCCAAGTCTTGAAGGATTCAAGCTATGACTTACTTCTTGGGAGGCCATGGTTGAGAGCAGCACGCACAACTGATCGATGGCACAAAGGGTACTTGAAGATTGGGCCATCAAACCATAGAGTCACTGTTCCTGTGACTAACACCACCAACACTTCACATTCAGATACCCCATCTTCTAATTATTGGGAATCAGATTCTGAAGAAGGAGCTTCAGGTGTGGACACAAGCATGGAAGAGGAGACTTCCACGGAGGAAGATGAATCTGAATCTGATTCAGATGTGTATCCCTTGTGTGCTATGGATTTTGCACCTAAGCCAGAGGTTTTGAAGGACCCAGATAAATCACCATTGACACTTGAGGAGGTAGAGAGAAGGTTATCTACCCTCAAGTATGGCCCAAATGTTACCAAGGAGGAGAAGGTGAGATTTGAGGAGATTTTCCGCAAGTTCATCCATGTGTTTGCTTTTAGTTACAAGGATTTGAAGGAAGTCACCTTGGAGGAGCACAAGATAGAGGTGGAGTCACATGCAAGACCAATCCGCCAAAAGCAACGTCGCATTAGCCCACCAATATCTTTGGTTGTGAAGGAGGAGATTGATAAGCTCAAGGAGGCTGGATTTATCTTTGAGGTGGAGAATTCAGAATGGGTGTCTCCAGTTGTCATTGTGAAGAAAAAGAATGGCAAGCTTCGGGTATGTGTGGATTACAAGAAGCTTAATGCTGTTACCAAGAAGGACTACTACCCATTGCCATTCATTGATGAGATCTTGGAGGAGGTTGCAGGTCATGAGAGGTACAGTTTTGGAGATGGTTATAGTGGATATAACCAAATAAAGATTGCACCAGAGCATCAACAACTCACCACATTCACCACACCTTGGGGAACTTACGCTTTCAAGGTCATGCCTTTTGGGCTTTGCAATGCTCCAGCCACATTCCAACGGTTCATGAACAAGGTATTTGAACCTTTCATTGGGAAATTTGTGAGAGATTTCATTGATGACTTTTGTGTCTATGGGAGCAAGGAGGAGCACTTTGAGCACCTAATCAAAGTCTTGCAACGCTTGGATGAGGCAAATGCATCACTCAACCCAGAGAAGTGCATTTTTGGATGTGAAGAAGGTCTACTTTTGGGGCACATCATCTCCAAGGATGGAATAGCAGTTGATCCTGAGAAGGTGAGGAAAATCTCAGACCTTCCATTCCCTTCAAGCTTGACAAAGTTACGCCAATTCTTGGGAATGGTTGGGTACTATAGGAGGTTCATCTTCTCATTTTCCAACAAGGCTTATGCATTGACCATCTACATGAAGAAGGGTGTAGATTACATGGTGATTTTGGAAGACAAGGAGGCTCTCAAAGCTTTTGAGGAGCTCAAGCAATCCCTTGTTGTAGCTCCAATTCTTGCTAAACCTGATTGGAGTAAGCCTTTCATCCTCTACACTGATGCTTCTAATGTAGCTATAGGATGCACTCTTAGTCAATTAGACCAAGATGGGCATGATCATCCAATAGCTTATGCTAGTAGGCAGATGGTTTCAGCAGAGAAGAACTACTCTGTCACAGAGAGAGAAGGGTTGGCAGTGATCTTTGGTCTCAAGAAGTTTAGACACTACTTGATTGGAGGGAAAGCCACAATTGTCACGGATCACAAGGCTTTGAAGTACATCTTCAACAAGCCTAATGTTGAAGGGAGACTAGCAAGGTGGATGATACTCTTGTCTGAGTATGACTACACAATTGAGGATAGGCCAGGAAAGAAACATGCAAATGCTGATTTGTTATCTAGAGCCTATGATCATGATGGAGATGAGCCAGTAGATGATTCCTTCCCGGATGAGGAGCTCATGACAATCTCAGTCACTCAAGAGATTCCAATGGAGTACAAGGAGATTGTGGATTTTGTGACAAGAGGTAACTATCCAGAAGGGATGCATGCTAGGGAGAGGAAGGCCCTTGCAGCAAGATCTAGACCTTACACAATGGTGGAGGATATTCTTTTCCACCAAGGAGCAGATGGTCTACTTCGAAGAGCAGTGGGTAAGGAAGAGTCTATCTTACTCATAAAGGAGTTTCATGAAGGTTTAGTATGTGGAGGACACTTTGCAAGAAAGGTGACTGCTTTCAAGATTCTAGATGCAGGTTACCATTGGAGAGGGATTTTCAAGGATTGTCTTGATTATTGCAAAACTTGTCATGTTTGTCAAGCTTTTGCTAGAAAGTCTACATCCACTCCACCACTTAGATCAATTCCATTGCTAGGACCTTTTGAGAAGTGGGGAATTGATTTTGTAGGACCTCTCAATAGAACCCCAAGGAACAATCGGTACATTGTGGTAGTTACTGATTACCTTACCAAGTGGGTTGAGGCTAGACCATTGAGGGACAAGAATGAAGATGAAGTGGGTAGATTTCTTTATGAACGCATTATCACTAGGTTTGGATGCCCTTTGGAGTTGGTTTCTGATAGAGGAGGAGAGTTTACAGGAAGCATTACTACAGCCATGCTACGACATTTCTCTATCACACATAGAGTAACTACATCCTATAAGCCAAATTCCAATGGCTTGGCAGAGAGAACCAATCAGACCTTGTGCATGATGTTGGCCAAAGATGCAGAAATGGAGGGGGCTAAACATCATTGGGACAAGAGGATTCATGCAGTTTTGTGGGAGTATAGGACAACCATGAAGACTTCCACTGGATATTCTCCATTCCAATTGGTGTATGGTATTGAGTCTACCTTACCTATTCACTTTGATCTTCCTACCTTCCAAAGCATTCATAGGAGATTGAAGAAAGCACAAGGAAGTGATGCAGGGAAGTCAAGGAAGGATCAACTCATGGAGTTGGAAGAGGCAAGAGCAGTTGCTATGGTTCGAGTGGAGCAAGCCCAAAGGAAACAAAAGGAGAGCTATGACAAGAGGCAAGGCAAGAAGAAGGTGGAGCCTTTCAAAGAAGGTGATTGGGTAATGTTGTTTGATTCCATTCGATTCAAGAGAGTGCAAAAGAAGTTTTTGCCTAAGTACTTTGGACCTTTCATAGTAGAGAAGGTGTGGGGCAATTACACCTATGATCTCAAGGAGTTGGGAGGAAGACACTTTGATAGGATTAACCATGATAAGTTGAAGATGTACCATAGAAGGTAGAGAGACCTTCACTTTGAGGACAAAGTGAAAACTTAGTCCGGGGGTAAATGTAACACCCATTTGTGCATGTGTGTGGTATTGTGATATTTAGCTTGGTATTACAAGTACTTAAGAGATATTATTTATATATAGATAAAGGATGGTTCTATATTAGTCATGGTTAGCTAAAGTTAGTCATAGCTAAGATAGATGGGACCTTACTTTAGAGGAAGTAGAAAAGATGAGCACCACTATTTTGGATTTTAGTGTGTTGACTTGGTATTATTCCTAGGTGTTTGGCTTTGGGGAAAGAGTTGAGAACTCTTGGGCCCGCAAGCCTTTTTGTTTTGGATTCTTCTTTAGTCCAAGGATAGCCCATGTGAAGGAATCCTTGCTTTAGTGGTTGGGTCAAGATAAGGGGAATATGCCCATGTGAATGGATATTCCTTTCTACTTTTTGACTTTACTTGACTTTTAGTCTAGTAACTTGAGTTACTACGGTAATTAGTAACTTTGGTACGTAACTATTTCACAAGTATATAAACAAGGAGTGAGGAGGTACTCATCATCCTTTCATTTGTAACTATCTCTCTCTCATTGAGTTCTCTAGTGAGCAATGTCTTGAGTCTTGGAGTGTTAGCCTTGGAGGAGTATGATGGAGTTGGGGTTCCTTGCCTTCTTAGTCCATGGTGCGCTACCATAATAGCCATCAGAGGTTCATCCTGAGTGAGAGACAGGCCGGCTCACAGGTCTACTTGGAGTCCATCGCGTGGGCTACTTGGATTACACCCTTGGTCCACATGGGATGTAGCCAGAGGACGTGTGGAGCTTGCAGCCAGAGTGGAGGGAGTTCACACAAAGGTTGGGACCTCTAGTGGTCAGGAGCATGACACTATTGCTCCTAAGGGCCCAGTGTAGCAGTCAGTCAGTACGTCTTCCACTCCTACTACAGTTATAGAGGATACTTGGGAGCCAGATCTTGGACCCAAGCTTACTAGAGAGGAAAGATAGAGGGTTTGGAGGTTCTTGAGTAGTCACACGAGTTGTTTTGCCTTCAATATGAAGGATTTGGGTGCTCTGAAGGGACCTGGTATACGGATTGAGCTGACTAGCAACACATCAGTTTTCCAATGTCCTTATCGATATAGTGAGATGGAGAGGACATTGATTCAGCACCAAAGTAGTGACCTTTTTGAGGCTGGTTTGGTGGAGATTTCACATGGAGAGTATGCATGAACGACAGTGATGCCAACCAAGAAGGATATGCATGGCAACTATACAGATAGGTGGATGCGTGGAGATTACCGTCCTATCAACTGACAAACCAGGGCTGATCGGTATGCCATGCCTACACCGGAGGAGATTTTTGATGCAATTGGGCATGCAAAGGTCTTTAGTACTTTGGATCTTCGAGCGGGATATCATTAGTTGCCGATCAGGGAGGAAGATAAGTCCAAGATAACATTTTGGGCTATTGATCCTCATGGCAAGGATGTGTTATATCAATGGAGGTTCTTACCATTTGGGTTAAAGAACGCTCCTGCTGAGTTCTAGAGGGTCATGGATAGGATCCTAGCTAGATTGGATTTTGCTCGGTGCTATATTGATGACATTTTGGTTTATAGCACTATTGTGGAGGAGCATGAGAGACAATTGTTGGAGGTGTTTGAGAGGTTGAGATCTCATGGACTCAAATTACATCCTGGGAAGTGTAGGTTCTTCCATGAGCAGGTTGAGTATTTGGGTCACACTATCTACCCCGGAGGACTTGGTGTTCAGCAGACCAAGGTGGAGGCTATTGCACATGTTCCTTGGCCTACGGATGTGAGCAGAGTGCGAGCATTCCTTGGGTTGGTGAACTTCTATCACCGCTATGTTAGAGGATTTAGTGCCATTGCCAAGGCCTTGACGAAGCTGACCAAGTTTACACAGGAGTGGTGTTGGGGAGATGAGTAGGAGAGAGCTTTTGTAGAGCTCAAGGAGAGGTTGACATCTGCTCCTATTTTGAGGAGACCAATCAGGGGACGACCATTTCAGGTTCACACTAATTGGAGTATGTTGGGGCTTGGAGCAATGCTCACCCAACATGATGATGAGGAGAAGGAGTTTGTGGTGGCCTATGCTAGTCGCTCCAACAATTCAACGGAGGCAAAGTATAGTTCATATGAGGGAGAGTGCTTGGCAGTTGTTTGGGCAATAGCACATTTCCGATGTTACATATTTGGTAACCCCTTCACTCTCATCACTGATCATCAACCGCTGAAGTGGTTGATGGAGTCTAACAAGCTTTCAGGGAAGCTTGCACAATGGGCTCTAATTAGGAGTATGATTTCATGGTTGTTCACAGACCTAGAGTGGTGAACTGTGATGCAGATGGGTTGAGTAGAAACCCATGTCCCAGCCAGCAGGATCAGACCGGAGCACGTTGGCATGGTGAGACAGATGAGGAGATGGTGCCTGGTTAGCATGCATCGGCCTTTCTGTGTATATATGCATAAGCTTTGGTGGTATCTCTCTCAGCGCATAGAGGAGGAGTTATTAAGGTCACAAATCCACAGAGTGAAGACATCAGTACAGTTCAGCAAGACATTCATGATGATGTCTTAGTGATGGACTATCTTTGCACTGGTGTTGTGGGTGGCACAGTTGGGACCAAGGAGAGAGACCGTGTTCTTTAGCAAGCCAGACAGTTCAGATTGGAAGGTAGACACCTTTTGCGTGTATGGGAGGATGGTAGAGTGCGAGTAGTACCACTTCCATCATAGAGGCCATAGTTGGTCCGTCATGCTCATGAGGAGCTAGGACATTTTGGAGTAAAGCATACATATAGCTTACTCCAAAGTCATTATTGGTGGTGCGGTATGCAGACCAAGGTACAATAGTTTGTTGCCAGATGTATGGTTTGTGACCAAGTTAGAGCATCATTCAATGCTCCTACGCCACAATTACACCCATTACCTATCATGAGATTGGGTTACTATTGGAGTTTGGACTTCACTGGACCTTTACTGCTGACTATGAGACATCATCGGTATGTTTTGGTGGTGGTGGAGCACTTCTCCAAGTGGATTGAGTTGGTGGCACTTCTTGACAAGTCTAGTGAAGGGACAACTTACTCATTCCTGGATTGAGTTCTTAGTCATTTTGGTGCACCAGCTGAGGTTTTGACTGATCAGGGTACAAAGTTCTTGGGGGAGTTCCAGGTCTTGTGTGACGAGGCTTTGATTGATCATTGTACTACATCTCGAGATCACCTTGAGGTAGATGGATTAGTAGAGAGAGTGGTTCAGATGGTGAAGAGAGGATTGCAAAAGTATGGTTTGCAGAGAGGCCACTTGGGAGATTGGGATCTCCAATTACCTTGGTTGGCCATGGGCTATCGGTTCAGCCGGCAAGCCTCCTTAGCATCCTTCTTTCCATACTTTCTACTCTATGGACGAGATCTAGATTTACTTGTAGCCATTTGTTGAGATGCTACTGTAGTTTTGGACTTGGATGACCTTGATGTATGGATGAGCACATGTTCTTAGCGGGCAGAGATCTTTTGGAGAGTGATTCCAATGGCTTTTGAGAACTTGGTGATTGCTCAACATAGAGATACTTTATGCTATGCTACCATTTGAGGAGGAGGTTATAGACCCTTGATCCGTCAATTTCATCCAAGTGACTATGTATATCTACAGCAGACAGCACCGATGACACTTGATGTTTCTACAGGCCGCACTATCTTGAGAGTGCACGAGGTTTTGCCATCTGGAGTCCTTGTGTTAGAAGGACGTGATGGTGTTGTTTGGAAGGATCATGTGCATAATTGTGCGCCATGCCACCTTCTAAACATTGATGGTACTATGGACCCAAACTTGGCACTTGTACATGCAGGCTTGAGGTGTATGTTATGTGGTGCTTCTGGTTGAGCTACTACTATGTTAGTGTGTGATAGCTGTTCGAGAGGATGGCATATGGCATGTATGAGTCCTCCGCTCATGGTGGTTCCTCAAGGACAATGGTTATGTCCTAGATGTACTTGACTTATAGCTAGTTCATTCTTGATATGGTATAGATTGCAGACAAGTGACTAATGATGGGGCTCAATAGCACCCGGCCTCCTGATCTTTGCCCATTAGAAGGTATACCATATACTTAAAGTAGATGGCTATCTGGAGTTAGAGGGACCTAACCGCCAGCTAGGGGGTGATTGTGGCACTTTAGAGTCTATGTATGACTTATGTGTGAGTTGTGCTTCTATAGTGTATGATGTTGACAATGATGTATGTTGTGTAGCGATGTATATACGCATGATAGTTGTCATGCCATTTGTAGTTCCGCATCTAGATGCTCAAACACTAGAGTTCCAGTGATAGTAGTTAGAGTTATTTCAGCAGTTTCTCAAGGACCACTTTCTGACAATCAGATTTTGTGTTTGGGGTACTGACTTCACGGTGGGGCCTACCATCACTTTGCACCGTTTGCACCATCGAGTGTGCCGTCAACGGGACCGTTAGGGTTTCAGTGCTAGCTCAAGTCTAGGGAGGTATAGTTTTGAAGTGAGCTCCAGAGCTCACTTGTCTGATGTTAAGCCTTCGAGTTTTTGGAAATGGTGGACAGAGGTCGATGAGCATCACCTGGATTCTCTATGCTTGAGTGGGTGTGGCTTGACTGTAATCAGTGCCTAATTGTTGGCAGTTTATAGAGTGATAGATCAAGTACTGATCTGAGTTGAGTTGAGTTGAGAGTGGTAAGCAATCTGATTATTGTGGCACTTTAGAGTCTATGTATGACTTATATGTCATACATGTATGATGTTGACAGCAATGTATGTTGTGTAGCGATGTATATACGCACGACATATGAGATAGAACTCTACATTACAAGATTCAATTTATGAAAGTGAAAAAAGGTCAGGTCATATTGGGATCCATATCTTTTTGAATACATATGCAAATGGGGTGAGTATTATCTTGTTTGAACTGTCTTATCAAGGTTTCCATAGACACCACGACCATAGAAAAAGAATCTATAGAAAAGAACTTATGCTCACTTGAAGTTTAGGACAAATATGTTTTATGGGACTTGGTCATTGCCTATGGGATCCTAGCACAACTAGTCTACCCCATAATACCCACAAGAAAGTGGGCTGGTGAAGCACACCAATTTAATTTTGTTAACCATTCTAACAAAAATGGTCAATCTCAAACCCACAATTGTAATCAAAAGCTAGTGGGCACACTATGGGCTTATTGCATCACAATGTAGCTCACTATGGGATTCACACCATTTCAACTTGTCTATGGGCAAGAGAATTCTTGGGAAAAATGTTCACTTCCCCATTGAGTTCCTAATCCCATCCCTCAAGGTTCTTACCAATAAGTTGAGAAGGATGTCTTAGTCTGAGGAGAAGGAAACAATTGAGGAAAGTGTGCTCATGATCTGAATGAAAATTTTTTGCAGGCACTTTACATTTAGTATGCCACTTAGACCAAGCAAAAAGCATATTTTGAAAGCAGGACCAAGGAGGTTTCATTCTACAGAAGGGACCTAGTACTGAAGTTCAATGACAAGGTGGATCAATTCCCTAGTAAATTTGTCAAGAAATGGTTAGGCCCGTATAGGGTATAAGAAGTTTTTTACAGCGGTTCTATCTAGTTGGAAATATTAGATAGAAAACTCTTGGAACCCTATACAAATGGTTCAAAGTGCAAACCATATAACCCACACTATATTCCATTTCATGGCTAAGAAAATAAGATACCATGAGAAATCCAATGCTTCTTCATTTCACTTGAGTATTATTCTATGGGAACTATGTTAATGGTACTATCTTCTCCCATGATATGAAGACTTCCCAGACAACTACAAGATTGTGTTACGCTCCAAGGATAGGAGAAACCTTGGGAGAAAAACAAGAAAAGAAACACAAGGTTTCATTCCTTAATACTTTGATGCCCTAGAGGAGCATCATGTCTTTATTGTATAGCAAAGAGGATACACTCAAAGGGAGCTACACTCTTCCATCAAATACATGGATTGGTTACATATCAACAAGCTCTACCCTTAGATTAGATGCATGAATTGGTGACATATTGATCTTTGTCCTATTTGGTTAGTTAAACAAGTTTGACCAAAAATAATCTTTTGGGGAATCTTCTTGTAAGAAGCTCATAGCAGCATGAGTAAGGTACAATTGGAAAGATCTCAATGAGACAAAAAGGGGAGAAGGCAATGCCTTTTCCCTTAGAAAGAGGGTTAATATTCTTTTTTCAAGATATAATTCATTTATTTAGGCCTCCAAAATTAGCTTTGAAGGTTTTAGGGTGTTTCAACCTTTGCCATGTTGGTGGAAGTATTCCTTTGGTTACACCTTGATCTAATCTATTTAGGAAATTATACATAACATCCCTTAAAATATTACTAAGCCTATTTCCACCTCTAGATAATCTATCTAGCTAATGGTATTGCAAACTTCCCTCCACTTAAGACACAACATCCTTTTTGTAAAGATGTTGCTTAAAAGATTGTTCTAATATTGGTGCATTAGTCAAGTAAGTTGCGGACCTCCATGCTACCTCATACAATGGTACTCTTTCCAATGTACAAGATATTCTACACACATATAGTGGGTACAACAGATTCATTTTTGGAAAGTGTATTTAACTTTGTATTCCTTTGTGCCATCAATAAGTGTTAGACAAGGCTAAGCTTCTTATATGGAAGGAAAGTGGGGTGGTCAGAATGCATATCTATATAGCAAAGAAATATGAAACAATAGATGGATCTTCATCTATGGTGGTATCTCAAAATGATAGGCCATTGTGTCAATTTGAAAGATGATGAGAAAAGGGCTAATAAAACAAGGTTTGAGCTTATGACGGCCAAATAACATAAGGTTGGTTGTGGATAACTACATTTGATCCTTGATACTAAACTCCATGTGCATGCAATGTGAATTTGCCTATTTTTTTTGTTGATTTTGGGCTATTTGTACCTTGTGCTTGGTATTCGTAACCATTGGGTGGATCTTTACCAAGCTTGAAGATGTGAAAGGATATGTTCCATACATGAGGAAGAATGGTGTGACTTGTGTAGATGCATTCATTGAATTGTTGTAGGAAAATTGCACCAATGGAAGTAATATGCCTCACCTTTCTTTCTCCTTCAACATGAAGCCCTAGAATATGTCCTTGATAGTACAATTGGCCCACTCTATTTGTCTATCAATTTATGGATGGTATGCCATGGACATGGTAAGTTTAGTTTTGAAGACACCAAAGAGTTTTCTCCAAAATAAACTAGTGAATTGAGTGCCATAATTGGTAATAAGTACTTGAGAAAATCCATAGTAAAAAAGGACCACAACTAGGTACAATTGAGCTAATTGTGGAACAACCACATAATTGGTTGTAGGACACATGAATTATTTTGCCAAGTCAATCTATAAAGGCTACAATGGAGTCAAAAGCTGAGGTGGTCTTGGGAAATTCACAAAGCAGATCCATGCTGACCTACTCCCAATGCTATGTAGGAGTATGGAGTGGTTGAAGGAGTCCTACAAGAGCTTGATTAGAGGCTTTATTTGATAGAGTATGCAACTTTGAACATACTCTATCACATCGTTGCTCATCTTGGGCCAATAGTAATGGCATTTGACCGCATCCAAGGTCTGGTCTACCCTAACATTACATGGAATGGTAAAATTATGACATTCTACTAGGATGGTGTTTCTTAGGCCTAAAGCATCCAAGATACAAAAGGTGAGTCCTTATGTATTGGTTATACCTTGGATGATTGAGCTCCTACAATCTATCAATCAATCTTTGTAGCAACAAGAATTTATAGCCAAAAATTTAGGTTCATCTTGACCTTCATAACCAAATTGTTCACCATAGGCATTTGGGTGAATGCATATGCAAGTTGCTTTTTTCCTTCCACATTTGTGAGTGTCATGTTGAACCATTACTTTGCTCAACAAATTTGTTGATGGGATATACCTTTCTATGTCTTTAGGTAGACTAGTAGTTTGTGGTTTGTCTCCATTACAAATGCATTCTTGCAAGAGTTGTGCTTCTGATGTTTGGTCACAAGAACAATAGCCAACTCTTCTTATTTGGTGGTATGATAGTTGAGCTCTATCAATAAAAACTTTGAAGAGACTATAAATTAAGATGTCATCAAGGAAATCATAATAAACTTAATCAAGTATGGACAAAATATATCATTCATCAAACTCATGAAATTGGTTGGTGTGTTGGTGAGGCCAAATGACATCACTAGGCTCTCAAATAGATCATACCTTGTTCAAAAGGCAATTTTGTGTATCTCTTCTTCTGCAATCCTAATTTGGTTATAATTGGTCCGTAGATCAACTTTGGTAAAGTTTGGTTTTGCCTCATTGAGTTGATCAAAAAAGTCATATATATGAGATAAAGGGTATTTATTCTTCACCATTTGCTGATTTATGCCCCAATAGCCAATGCACATTTGCATTATATTATCTTTCTTCTTCACAAAAAATACAAGAGCCCCAAATGGTGATACATTGGGTTAAATAACCTCTTTCCATAACATATCCTTGATGTATAAGCCTCATAGCTAGGTACCCAATGTGTTTCTAGAGAGAGAAAGGTAAGGTACAACAACATTACAAGGCCTGTGGGATATATCATCTATGAGTTGACCACGTGAGATCCTCCTCTATGGGATGTGCAATTAAAGTACAAGTGTAATGGTTTGTAGTATAGAAAAAAAATAGGTAATAATTAAGACTTTAGCAGCACTATGGTGATAACAAAGCATGTACATATAGGATAGGAACATCTAAGAGAGGGAAGCCAATTGGTAATTATGATGCAAGCATACAAAGAAGGTGGTGGCGGCCATAGGTAGAACAATGATTAGGGTAGACAAAAAATTATTTTAGGGTTAGAGTAGCTATTTAAACAGGTTGTTTCCTTGTTGTAGGGTAAACTTCCAACTAAGTGTCCATGTTAGAGGATTCTTGTAAAGGCAGATTCACTTATGTTGTAACTTTTTGTTTGCCTATGGGCTAAGGAGGGGATCAGTTCTGACTATAAAAACTGGTTGGTACTCCTTCAATAAGGTTGTATTAATGATATCTGCTCCAAGGTGATAATTTCCAGACTTAGTAAACTTGCCATGAATCTACATTAATTTTATGGATGTGAAGGTGTAAGCATGATTCTTGTTAAGCCATGTATGTTATGTTTTGGATCTTTCCTTCTCATGTATGTGTTGCATTGTCAGCTTAAGTGGGAGGTTGTATTATAGACCTGCTAAGTAGGACTCTATTGGAAGGGCAAGAAATGCCATACCAAGGAGGCCAAAGAGCTCACCAGGTGACAGACTTGAAATCTCTTTTTAAGAGCAAGTGTCTTAGGGAGATTCCCATACCTGAATGAATTTACAATCAACTATAGGAATGTTGTCTACATCTTCTCTCCAACCCAAGTAAATGGACGGTTGTGTAAGGAATATATCAAAATTATTTGTCTCCTATAACATTACATATCCACCACTCTGTGGTTGGTCTAACCCACCAAAGATGATCATCTTGATGGTCCCAAAGAAACTTTTGTGCTCTTGTAATACCATTAGCTAGAAAAGTGGGCTTAGGTGAATGCGCTTGGTGATATTTTTAGGGATATTATACAAGATATTATAAGTGAATGAGATAGAGTAGTCACCAAAAGAGGACTTCCACTAATAGAGAAGAGGCCAAAAACACACTAAAAACTTTAAAACAATTTTTGGAGGCCTACAAAAAGAATTAAGCATTGAAAAATAGAAATTATCCCCCTTTGGCCAAATAGGTGTGACCTTCTCCATCCCTTGTTTGTCTTGTCAAGATCTTTCCAACTATACCTCTTCCATGCTATTCTGAGCTTCTTATAGAAAGACTCCCAATAGATTCCCTTTGGTTCCTTGTTTGACCAACCAAATAAGATGAGAGTCAACATATTGTCAATCCATACATCTAATATAAAGGTGTAGTTTGTTGCATATCACCAATCCATGCATCTTATCTATGGCTATAGCTCCCTTGAAGGAGATCCTCTTTGCCATATTAGAAAGGCAAAGTGCTCCTTTGGGGCATCCAAGTTTCTAGAGTTCCAACCTTGTGTGCTTTTGGAGTTTCAATCTTGAGTGCTTCTATCTTTGAGGTATTATTATGGTATCAAAGCATGTGCTCTTATCCAAGTGAGTGGATCATCCCTTTTGGAGAAACAAAAGCTATTGAAATTTGAGTAATTCTGAGGGTATAAAGGGTAGATGGATGTTTTGGAGAAAGGATGAGATAGATCTTGGAAGACAATTTATAGCATCTAATTTTCCTTTTCTCAAAGCTTTCAACATCAAGATTATATACATATAATGTGAGCAAGTGAGAGTGTACTTTGGTTATCATTTTGGAGTAGATTTCATGGACATAATAATAAATTTGCCAAACTCTATGATTCTACTTGTTGTGATATTCAATGAAGAATGGGATTTGATGATTTATATTCTATTTTAATGTACCAAATCCTCTTCCTTTCAACACTCAAGTAGAAATCTGTTATCTAATAAGCCAAAAGCATTGTTTAGGGATTTTGTAGTTCACAATTTTGGTGAGGAGTAGTATCAATGAGTGATAGCCTTTGAGTTCCCAATGGTAGTTCTGATAGTCTACACCCCTTCTTGAGTGATCATATTAACCTTGGAAGTATCTATTGAGAGTCGACAGTGTATATAAATCATAGAGGCCAATTGAAAGATCTGATGTAAGGAATACAACGGATGTTGAATGTATTACAATGGAGGTATTACAAAGGAAAATATGTACATTTGGGAGCAATACTATAATGCAAGAACAAGGTCTTCCTAAAACCCAATGATAACAACCAAAGTACCTATTGAATCACCTACAATGATGAACTAGACCTTGGTCAACAATGAATCCATATTGTTATTACAAATGAAAAAAACATGCAACACTGAACCTTACAAAGGACAAAGCTCTATGGGAGTAGTGGAGAACTAGATCTCAAGAAGAAATTGATACCTTTGATTTTCTAAGAACATAGATCATAAATTGTTTTTCAATTGTGTTTGCATGTGAGTAATTGATTGATAATGCTCTCACATGGTATAATACTTGAAAACAGTCAATGTTTGCAAAAGGAAGGGAGATCACTTGGAGAGTGATGCAAGAAGTATTGTTAAAGAATTTTAAATTGGTTTATTCTATGCATATGGCTTGAATTTGACTAAAGGGGTTGAAGCATAAGAATAGCATCCAAGAATACATTGAGACATTTCTTGATTTGCAAGTTGCTATAACTAGTATGAGTCCAACAAAAGCTCTTGATAACTTCAAATGGTGGTTAAAAGAGCAAATTTGATAAGAGTTGATGCTAAAAAAATACTCACACAGTTTTTGAAGCCATTGTGTGTGCTCAAAGAATAGCAAGAGCACTTGGAGATGGTGAAATGGTAGCCCTAATATAAGAACATTGGGCTGAAACACCGCACTATGGTGACACAATTCCTATGGAATTGAGCAACATTTGTTTTCAAGAACAAGGAGCTTGATAGTTCCAAGGAAAATAGGGACATATCAAAGAAATGAGAGATGGAGTCCCCAGGAAGAAGAGGCTCAAGTAGAACAACAACATTGTTACAATTAAAGCCAAATTAGGCACATAACCATCAAATGTTATGCCTGCTTCCCTAACGGCCTCAACCTCCATACATGCAGCCTTTGAACAATCTAGAGGGATAAATCAAAGATGAGGATGCTAAATCACATCAGAAAACAAAGATCACTAGTAAATATATCTTGCAACCTTATTGGCTCAAAAGAGAGGAGCAAAAGTGGAAGGAAGAAGAGGACAAATGCATAAAGATTGAGGAAGAAATTTGCACAACTAATTATCACAAACGGAATCTTAAAAGGCAATCAAGTGAGAGTATAAGGAAGAAATTTAGTGACACAATTACCATGTTATGATGTGATCTTGGGTATGATATGGATAGAGCAATACAACTTAACAATAGATTGATGAAGGAAAATAGTGAGAACTAGCTAATGGAATATATTTGGAAATAAGATACAATCTCAAAGACAAGAATTGAGTCTTTATATCATAGAGATAACAACTATTGTAAGATAAATAGGTATTTCATGGGCCTAATAAGAGAAGTCCAAAGTGCACAACTTGATGGAAAAATTCCTCACAATTTGAAAGATGTGGTAGATGAATTGAAAGATGTATTTCTTGATGATTTACCCTCAAGATTACCACAAAGAAGGAGTATAGATCATAAAATTGAGATATTTCATGTGAGTACATCTACTTACAAGTTGCTATATCTACTATCACCTCATGAGTTGGAGGAATGCAAGGCTCAAATTGAAAATATGTTGCAAAAAGGGTTCATCCAACCCAATGTATCACCATAACATGCTCTTGTATTATTTGTGAAGAAGAAGGATAGTACACTGTGGATGTGCATTGAATATTGGAGCCTTAACCAACAAATGGTGAAGAATAAATATCTGTTCCCTTGAATGGATGACCTATTTGATCAATTAAATGGGGCAAAAACACTTTGTGAAACTCAATCTAGAAAGTGGGTATATCCAAATCAGGATTGCAAAGGAAGACATGCACAAAACTGCCTTTTAAGCAAAGTATGATCACTTTGAATACCTAGTGATGCCATTTGGCCTCACCAATGCAAAGTCACTTTCATGAGTTTGATGAATGACGTATTTTTTATATACTTGGATAATTTTGTGCCATTTCTTTAGATAATATCTTAGTTCTATAGTAGGACAATAATAAACAATATTCTTAGTTCTATAATAAACAATATTTTCAAGAAGTCTTCTAGATGTGGTGAAAGAATCAAATGTATGCCAACATCTCAAAGTGAGACTTGGCAAGTCTGATATAGATTACTTGGGTCATAACTTAAATGTAGAAGGTATTCAAATTTAAACACAATAAAATAGATATCAATAAGAAGTGAGGTGGTCTAGAGGATCAAACTCAATTCAAGAGTTTCTTGGGATTAATTGGATTTTATCATTGACTTTTCAAGGACTTTTCCAAGGTTGCACAACCTCTTATATCAGTTTTTGGCAAGTGAAAGAAATGGTTGTTGAGAATAGCACAAGAAATTGCCTTTCAAGCATTGATAAATGCATTGTTACATGCACTAATCTTGAAATGGTATGATTCCAAATGTCCTATCAAGTAGGTTATAATTGTATCAAGCATTGCAATAAGAGTAGTTCTACAACAAAAATGGGAACATAGATAGCATCCAATTGCATATTTCTCTCAAGAATGATTATAAGTAGAGCAAAATTATCACACTACCACATGAGAAGAGTCAATAAGAGTAGTTCTACAACAAAAATGGGAAGATAGATAGCATCCAATTGCATATTTCTCTCAAGAATGATTATAAGTAGAGCAAAATTATCACACTACCACATGATAAGAGTTAGAAATTGTCCTTACTATCAATCATTGGAAGCACTATCTTGGCAAGAAGACATTTGTAGTTGAGATACGCCACAATCCCATCTACTTAGAGACGAAAAAGACTTATCTTATCAAAAAAATTGTTGGGAAAAGTGGAGACAACAAATTAACATGACTTATCACATATGTGGAGGGTAAGAAGCATTTCATAGATTCATTCACCAAGTGCCTATGGTGATCAATTTGGTTATAGAGGTCAATATGAATCTTGATTTTTGGATGAAGGATTTTAGATGCTACAAAGATTGACCTATAGATAGTAGGCCCTCAATCATCCAAAGACATCAAAAGTACCCAAGAACTCACCTTCCTATACAACAATTATGGATCCCTAAGGCTCTAGACCTCTATATCACTATTCTCATGATTCCACTATTTTTCATGCTAGAATAGACAAAACCTTAGATGCAACCAAGTGCTATTACTATTGGCCCAAGATGGCCCAAGTGTGATGGAGTATGTTTGAAGCTACCTCCTTTGTCATCAAAATAAAGCTCCTAATCAAGATCCTATATGTCTCTTTCAAACCCTTCCTACTGTACACAAAATTGGAAGTAGGTCCATATGGATCTAGTTTTTGAACTACCAAAGCCCACCATTGTAGTCTTTGTGGACCAATTGAGAAAAATGATTTATTTGTGTCCTATGACCAAGGATGTGATCATGCTACAATTGGCTCGATTGTACTTAGTTATGGTCTTTTCTCAACATGGATTGTCTTGAGTGCTCATCATAAATTGTGTCACTCAATTCATTAGTTGTTTTTGAAGAGCACTACTTGGAGTATTCAATGTCAACAACATATCATCTACAAATTGATAGAAAAATAGAGTGGGAAAATTGCACTATCAAGGAAATGCTATGGGGCTTCACTCTAGAGGAGCAAGATAGGTGGGACACACTACTTCCTTTGGTGGAATTTGCCAACAAGGCTTTGGTGAATGCATCTACAAAGCTCAAATTGTTCTTCCTTATGAATGGAGAACACCCTTTCACACTTTTTGAGCCTAGTAAAGATCAATCTAGTGACTACAAAAGTTGATTCTGTCAATGCTTTTGTGTCTTGAATCCAACAAAGCATAGAGAATGCCAAGTACAATTTGTAGATAGCCCACAATTGCCAGAAACAATATGGAAATGCACATTGCCTACACATGGAGTTTGAAGTTGAGGATCAAGTATGGCTATCCACAACCAACATTCCATTGGTTGGCCTTTGTATGTTCAAACCCTACTTTGTTGGTCCTTTTCCCATCATCTAATAGATTGGAGCAATGGCATATCACCTTGAGCTACCCTCACACATAAAGATCCATTTTGTGTTCCAAATTTCTTTGCTATGATGTTATGCACCCTAACCTCAATGTTTTTCTTCCTTAAAAGAAGCAACATTGATGGAACCAAGAAATACAAAGTAGAGCATATTCCCCAAAAATGCATCCAAGGTACCTATCATCAACATGTGGAATATCTTGTCCACTAGAAAGGATACCCATTTTATGGGGCAATGTGAGAACCTATAGCTAACTTGACCAATGTCTTGGTAGTAGTACAATCTTTTGAGCACTAGCTTTGCAATAAGGATTTTGCATCTTAAATATGGGGAGGTTTGTAACGCCATTAGCTAGGCAAATTAGCTACAAGTGAAAATTGACTTGGTAATATCTTTAGAGATGTTATACATGATGGTCTAAGTTGATAAGATAGAAGAGTCACCAAAAGAGGACTACCACCAATAGAGCAAAGATTACACCAAAACCTTTAGATACACCAAAACCTTTAGAGCTCATTTTGGAAGCCTAACAAAAGAAATAGGTCTTGGAAAATGGAATCTTACTTCCCCTTGGGAGAGAAAGCATTAGCTTTCTCCACTTTTTTGTCTCATCAAGGTCTTTCTAATAGTACCTCTTCCATGCTATTTTGAGCTTCCTATGGAAACAGTCCCAATAGATTGACCAACCAAAAGGAACAAAATTCAACATGCCACTAATTAATGCTTCTAATCTAAGAGTGTAGCTCCCTCAAAGGAGATCCTCTTTGCTATATAATAAAGATAGAGTGCTATTTTGGGGCATTGAAGTTTTTTGAGAGTTCTAACCTAGTGTGCTTTTGGAGTTCTGATCTTGAGTGCTTCTGGAGTTCTGATTTTGAATGCTTCTATCTTTGGACTATTAGCAAGAGTGAGCTTGATGAGTCACATCAAGGGTATTAAAAATCCAAATGATTTTCAAGATATGAATGTGGGAGAATGGCAATCTCTAACATTCTTTAAGATCATGAGCTAGGAGGAAGGTCAAACATTTATTGCCTTTTTTAAGGAGTGTCAAGATGTCTTTGCCTAGAACATTGAAGAGATGCATGGAATCCCTTGCCAATTTAGTGTGCACCAGATTATTTTAGAGGAGCAAGGAGTGCTTGTCAGGCAGCATCTATACCAGCTTAATCCAAAATATTTGCTTTTGGTGAAGGATGAGATAGACAAGTACCTACATTTTGGTACCTATTTCTTTATTACTCAATAGCAAGTGGGAATCCCCAATTGTGGTTGTACCCAAGAAGAAGACTAGTAAGATCAAATTATGCAAGGACCTCCAAAAGTTGAATGGTACCACAAAAGAGGATCATCATCCTCTACCCTTCAATGATACAATTTTGGACCAAGTGGTAGAACATGGGTGCTATAGCTTTCTAGATGGCCTTTTGGGATACAACTAATTTTCTATTCTAGAGTAAAATGGGAGCAAGACCACCTTCACCATTGATTGGAGAACATATGATTACAATCAAATGCCTTTTGGTCTATGCGACACTTCTACAACTTTCTAACAAATATGCTCACAAATTTCAAGGATTACTTGTGGAAGTTCATGTAGGTTTTCATCAATGATTTTTTTCTCTTTGGTCAAAGAACAGACCAATTATTGTTTCTATGTCAAACCTTTGAGAAATGTCATTCTATTGGATTGTCCCTACACCCCTAAAAAGTCTTTCTGTGATGACAAAATGGATTCTATTGGATCATTGAGTATTATCATACGACATAGAGGTAGATACAAAGAAGGTAAAGGTGATCTTAGCTCTAGAGTCACCCAAGAACTTGAGCAAGTTATGAGCCTTTCTAGAACATGTAGGTTATTACAAAAGGTTCATTACTAACTATGCTACTTTAAAAGCTCCTCTCACAAAGTTGCTAAATAAATCAAAAGAGTATAATTGGAGAAAGGATCAAGAAGGAGCCATCATCACAATATAAGAGAAGTTAGTGGGTGCACCAGTAATAAGAGCTCCTAATTGGAATTATATTTTCCATGTGTTTGTCAATACCTCCTCTATTGTGGTGGGAGTAGTTCTCCATCAAAAAGATTAGTGCAAGAAGGACTATCTACTTTATTATGCTAATAGTAAGTTGTTGTAGGCTAAGTGAAACTACAACACCATGGAGAGGAAAGCATTAGGGATGGTTTATGCATAAATTTCCATCACTACTTGTTTGGATATGATTTTGTTTTCCATGTAGACCATTTTGCATTGCAACTTTTGGTAAAGAAGTCAGATTTGTTTGGAAGAATCACCAAGTGGATATTTCAACTATAGGAATCTAGATACATAGTACAAGTATGCATAGTAAAAGTGTGGAAAGGAGCTCAACATGAGAAAGTGGATTTTTTGTTGAGAATTAGTTAACAAACCTTAATAATGATTTCTTGGACAAATAAAATTTCCACATTATGGCTACCCAAAGTATAAATTATAGTAGGGAGTACAAGGAATATTGCATTACATTGTCTTAAAATTTTAGACCCAGAACTCTCTTCTTGAAATCATACTCTTCTGCCTTGGCATCCAAAAACTTTCAATGATTGCGAGGGATGGAGCTTTTTTGAGAAGAAAAACTTCAACCTGTAGCCTTTGCACCACCTCATTAAGTAGGCAATTCAAATAGTACCAATGGCTAGTACATTAATCTCCCTACTTGTAGAAATTCTTGATTTGTAGCCTATCCCTAGTCATGTGAATTGACTATCCATCTCACTCTCATGTGAGATTTTCATGACGGTCAATTCTTGGCAGCGGTACTTGATTCCAATCAAGAAGGTAAATTTGGTCAAAAGTAAAAATATCATTGTTTAGAAGATATTTGGAAAAGGTCCTTCCTCACTCCAAGTTAATGGTAACTAACTCCAAGTGACCAAGATCTTTGGAGTGATACTCGTATGGCAAATGATCAATATCCACTCCCTTGGAGTGAGGCTTCCATGTGTCACTTGTAATGAGGCTTCCACTTGTTATTTGGAGTGAGACTTTGCTTGCCTTAAGATGGGACTCCCTCATGTTAAATTCTCCTATCACAAGGGATGTTTTCCCAAATGACCTTATTTGCTCCTTATTGTATTGGTTCCTTACCCTTCCACCTACAAAATAAAGGGAAAGGGACCAAAAATAGAAATTTCCAATAATAAGTGTACCACAACAACTTATTGGAGGCACTCATGAACTACTTCTAGATTAAGCACAAAAAGACCATACCATACCACTTGAAGGTGAATTGTCTCACAAATAAAGCTAATGACTTATTGTGCAAGATCCTAAACAAGGCCACAATGAACTATGCTTACAATTGGGAGTGATTTTCATGATGGTACAAATGATTTGTATACTAACATGAAGAACATCAACAATAAAGAAAAGCATCATAATAAGAAGATCAGACAAGTGTAGTTGACCGATAATGATTCTGGTGCTCCTATATGATAGCCAACATCAACAATTTCCAAGTAAATCTGCATTTATGATGGATGGGACCTTATGAACAGATAAGGTAAATGATAATGTCTTATTATAACTGTTTGATCTAGAAGGTAAGGTTTTTGCCACTAGTGTGAATACATGTGGTGTTTGGAAATACCATTACTAAAATAAAAATAATGAACATTTTATTTTCTTAAGTATAATTTATGTTTGCAAGGATGCTCACATTTGAAGAATGGGTTGATATTGTGACCCACCTTTGCCTTGAGCATTTTTTTCTTCTCACTTTAGTAGTTTAAATACAAAGTGGTGCAACAAGTTGGGAATAAATATGACCAGAAGTTCTTAGTTGCTAAAGTAATCCATAAGAGAAAGGAAGGCTAGACAAAGTCTACACAAGTTCATGCAATGGAGGCATCATTCCCCTTACAGTGACTTAACCTAGTTCTTGCGGTATAAGGAGAAAAATTACATATTGTAACCGAGATCACTTGGGTTGATTTTTTTAATTACAAACATCAGAAATATAAAAGAGCCAAGGGGAGCCTTTGTCATTATTATCCAAATAGTACATTTTGATATTGTCAACATGAATGAGTTGTGGAAAATACAAACATGTTGAATTTGGCACAACAAAATTCATGCTATAACAAGGTGTAGCAGTCCACTTGATATTCCCTTAGGCAGATTTTCTATTTTGTTGTTGTTTTCCCCAAATAAGCATACTATGTCAAGTAGGATGATACTTGAAGTTATAAAGTATGGCTTATACCTCAGTTGCCACAAAAATTCCTAAAGAGTCACCAAGGGAGTGGAGCAAATATTCAAGTTCAAGGTCACATGAAAAAAAGTACCACAAACACAAGTGTGAGATGACATGTTTGAGGCCGCCTTCATTTGGTAATGTTTCAACTTCTTGCTTACCAAGGAGCTGAGACATAGGAAAAATAACTATTTTTGGTCTCCATTAGTGTTCATGCTACTTCAAACATGCACGGACCATGATGCTTCACCAAAACCAAAATCTTCAATGGATTGATTAAAGTGTATAAATACAACACCTCACAAGGAGGTAAAATTTGATTGAATTGTTTCAATGCTATACTCATTCTTGGAGTGTTTGGAATTGTGCCGGTAGGAATGTTCTATGAGCAAGAAAAGATTAGAAATTTTGAGCAATTCAAGAGATTGTGAGAGAGGGTGATAGGGATTGAGAACAAAAAGGGAGAATCAAGCTTGCGGTGCACTTTCATACCGTGATGTCTCCCACAACAAGGAAGACTGGCATTGCATTACAATTGCTTAGAGTAGAGAAGTGGGTGCACTACTGCTATGTAGAGTACCTAAATTTGACACATCTACTATGGAATTGCGATTTTTCATGCCTCCTAATGGTATTAGAGATTAAGGAAAAGAAGAATGTATGATTCTCCATCTTAGAGGAAAATGTCTTTGCATGGATTGAGGAGCACTGGAAGAAAGTGCTTGGTTCTAATTAAACACCAAGAGCAATGCACCTTGATCAAGACTTGCTCCAACCATCAAAAGAAATGACCAAGAAGTTTGAGTCCTTGTTCATAAAAAAGAAGAAAAGGAATGGTCAGAAGGTGTAGCCATATCATGAACCTGCTTGGTGCACCATGGTAACCTTGATTATGAAGTTGTTCAATCTTGGTAGACAATGTATGTGAACAATGGATAAGCAACTTTCTTCTCATTTTTGCAAAAGGGAAAATCCATAGACTGGGCAAAGATGCTTTTCATCAAACCTTGAATGTATGGAGCAATTGAAAACAATGAGAGGACCTACTTCCCTCTCATCATTCATGCTGCAATTTTATAATGGGAAGAAACTACTATGGAAGGAGGAGAGAAAGCTCTTCTTGGTGTATTACTTCCCTTGGGATATTATCAATGCTAACCAGGATATGAAGGAGAGATAAAGAACTACAAGGATGCCTTCATCCAATACTAGAAGATAGGTAAGTAGGTACCTATAGATAAGGCTGCTAGGGAACTAGGAAACAAAAGGCAGTTATGACTCCACTGAGGACTGGGATGAGTCACAAGCTGAATCCTCAATCAGTGGACTCTTCAAAGGAAGAGGCTTCCCAAGCTGATGACGAATTGTGATCAAGAAGTGGGTGGAGAGCTGACCAAGATTCACAAGGTTATGCTTCTGAAGCCATGGTGCTTGTAGAACAAGAGAAGTAACTTTTTCCAACTGTGGAATGAGTGCCCCTAGAGCAAGATAACTACTTCTCCAAGATAGAGGTATCTTCCAACAGTGCAAAGGATGCCATAGTGGAAGTTCAATCCACTCTTGCAATGGTGTTACAATCTCATCTAAAGTTGTCTACATTTTGGGGCTGATATTGAAGACCTTGGAAGAACTACTCCCCTACCTACCAAGAAATTGAACCTACGGTGATGGACCACATGAGAATGATTGATTTCTTGCACTTCTACATTCAAATGGACATATGGAAAAGCAAGCAATGGAGAGGTAGCTCCACATTTTGCACCTGGAGACCAACTTGTGGAAATGAAAGGGTATGCTGTGCATGAAAAACAACATCATGACCCGAGGGAGTCTTGAGAGATAGCACATCTTTAGGAGCAGTTGGCATAAATAGAAAAGGAGCCAATATGGTGACCATGGCTGTGGAGGCCATGGTCACCACAGCCATGGAGAGTGTGGAGCAACACAAAGAGAAGAGGACCCGACTTTCATGGGTGCTTGGATTTGTAACCTTGAAGCTGCTCTAGAAGATCAAGACAAAGTAGGGTGAGCTCATTATACTTTTCAACAACTACAACACTTGGGAGTTTGATAGAGACACCATGTTAATAAAGTACAAGGAGGAATTATGGAGCATCAAGGCAGACCTTGCGGTGATAAAGGTAGGGTCTACCCAACAAGAGAAGGCCTTTGCAGACTAGAAGACTGCAGAAGAGGAAGTATGGGGGAAGAGGATTGGGAGATGGTTAGAATGAAGGAGGAGATAGTAGGCCTGTGGCAATGGATTACCCAATTGGACTCCAACTTAGCAACTAACAAGGGTAGATCCAAGCAACAAGCAAAGGAGATGAAGGGACAAGGAGGTAATGTCCTTGAAGAAGGAGCAAGATGGTCTTTGGAGGGAAAAAGTTGTAGAGAAGCAATATTGTGATGCCGCCTTGGAGATTGCCAAGATTCACATTGAGGAGTGTCCATGATCATGGCTGACCATGAAGACAAAGCCCACATTGTTTGAGTAGACGTGAGAGGTGGAGATGGAGTTGCAATCTATCTATGGTACTTTGGACAAGGAATGAATGAGCATCCTTACAGTCATGGAAGATATTGCCGGTAGACTAAAGACCCAAGTGGAATTGGCTGTTATGACCCAGGCTCACTAGGCTAAGTTGCAAAAGTTGAAGTTGGAGAGACTTACTCCATGGAGAGACTTACTTTATTGAACAATTGACAAAGTTGGCAGTGAAGTTGTGCAAGCATAGTGATGCCAAGTTTGAAAGTGTCATAAGTAGTATCCACCATGACCTAGAGGAATATAAAGAACATGTTGAGGAGCAAATTTAGAGGTGTAAAAGTGAAGAAAGGTGAAGAAACTAAATCATGGTGTAAAATACTTGTTCAATTGTATAATTTTGCACCACTAGGAGGTGGTCACCATGACATGACCATCGGGTTGCAATTTCATCATGATGGAGGGTTCATTGTGATGGGGAGTTCATTGTGATAGGGAGTTCATTGTGGTGGAAGGTCTCCACACAATAATGTGTATATGAATCTTTTGAGCAATTAAGGCTATGCATATCAGATTGATTCTTTTGTATATCTGATCATCAAGACCATTCTCTTGATATGTAGTTAGAGTCAAAGGATTGATAAGTGTACAACAAGTGCCTCTCTATAGGTGGCTCCACCATAGCATTCAATCTGTAACAATCAATTAGGTAGAATAAGGTTAGTCTTAATTCACAATTATGGGGTTGCGTAATATTCAAAGGACAAGAGAACCCCCAAGAGAAAACCTAGAAGAGGAAACAAAAAGCTTCACAGTCAAAAATCCAATGCTCCAAAGGAGCACCTTGTCTTTATTATATAGCAAAGAGGATTCCCTCAAACGAAGCTCCACCCTTGGATCAAATACACGGATTGGTGATATGTCAATGAGCTCTACCCTAGATTAGTTGCATGTATGGGTGACATGTCAATTCTGGTCTTATCAAGTTGGTCAAACAAGCTTTGACCAAAGGGAATCTTCTTATAGGAATCTTAGAATTGCATGGGTGAGGTACCACTAGAAAGCTCTTGCAAAGACAAATAGGGAAGGAGGGAGGGAAGGCTATCATTTCTTTCTATTGGGAGGGACTTTGCTCATTTTTTATCCTAATTCATTTGCTCAGGCCTCCAAAATTGGCTTTGAAGTTTAGGCTATTTAGGCTTTTGCCCTATTAATAGAAGTACATTTTTGGTGAAACCTCTGTCTGATCTACTTAGTCTATTGTATATAAAATCCTTCCTAGTGTTACCTAACCAATTTTCACATCTAGATAGTATATCTAGCTATTGCTATTCTAGGTTTTGGCATTGCACAACCATGGATGTGCCCTATCTTGTTGTAGTAGAGAGTATAAGTGGAGTCACCCCAACTTAATACATGTTCAGTTTGCATAAATTGAATTTCCATCTCATACTTATCTATTCTGTAACACCCATTTGTGCATGTGTGTGGTATTCTGATATTTAGCTTGGTATTACAAGTACTTGAGAGAGATGGTTTATATAGAGATAAAGGATGGTTCTATATTAGTCATGATTAGCTAGAGTTAGTCATAGCTAAGATAGAAGGGACCTTACTTTATAGGAAATGGAAAATATGAGTATCACTATCTTGGATTCTAGTGTGTTGACTTGGTATTATTCCTAGGTGTTTGGCTTTGAGGAAAGAGTTGAGAACACTTAGGCCCGTAAGCCTTTTTGTTTTGGATTCTTCTATAGTCCAAGGATAGCCCATGTGAAAGAATCCTTGACTTAGTGGTTGGGTCAAGATAAGATCACATGCTAGTGGAATATGCCCATGTGAATGATATTCCTTTCTATTTTTTGACTTTACTTGACTTTTAGTCTAGTAACTTGAGTTACTACGGTAATTAGTAACTTTGGTGCGTAACTATTTCACAAGTATATAGAAAAGGGGTGAGGAAGTACTCATCATTCTTTCATTTGCAACTATCTCTCTCATTTGAGTTCTCTAGTGAGCAATGTCTTCAGTCTTGGAGAGTTAGCGTTGGAGGAGTATGATGGAGTTGGGGTTCCTTGCCTTCTTAGTCCATGGTGCGTTACCATAATAGCCATCAGAGGTTCATACTGAGTGAGAGACAGGCCGGATCACAATTCAACTAATGAATGTGTAATGATTTTGCTTGTGGGTTTCCAAATTAGACTCTATTATGGGGATGATGCTTGAGGACCTCTTAGATTGTGAGCATATCAATGCCAATATGATGTACGTTTTGTAATTGTCAATTTGAGTAGTGGTGAGAAACTTGAAGTAGGAATGCATGTGCTAAGGTGCAAGAAGGCAATCAAGCTTGGGAGTTCTGAAGGATTAAGGGAACATATTGAGAGGCATGATGGGTATAAGTGTTGTAAAGTATCATGTATAACAAAACGTTAAGGTATTGTGAACCTAAAGTATAATGGTGAGGAGTGCCTTTTGGGAAATGTAGAATGCTCTCATTGGTGATGTGGTGTGCAATATAGGTAGCTTCAAGGGAGAGACCTTTGGGGCCAATGACTAACGAGACAGACTCAATTATCACCCTCAAGAGCTTGTGTTGTGAGATATCTTTCATGAATGTAATTTAGTGGTTTTATTTTTGCTATAGTGTGCAACAAAATTGTACCCTACCCTCTTTAGGAATTTTTCTACCCAAGAGGTTAAAGACATAATAATAGCAAACTTCTGACAAAGTTGAGAGACATTCAAGATTATTAGCACATTACTTCCATGTTCATTTGCTTTTTGTATTTGTTCACCTTCTTTGTCTATCTGCTGAACACACAAGAAATTTTATTTCTGTCAAACATACACAAGAAATTATGTTTTTCGTCAAAGCATGGATGTGACACACAAGCACATTAGAGATTAGTGGGAACAACCTGTTCTTATCTATTATATTGTAACTATATCAACATTGGGGTTTCACATGCTTCCTAGCACTGTTGGTAAAAATACAATCCTTGGAATGGCTAGAAGCAAAGGAAATAGAAGTGGCAAATGTCATGTGGGAAAATAGTACCTAACAATATTCAAACCCCTTGTGAGCGGAGAGCAACGAGGCAAGTCAAGCAATGTGCAGCCTTCTGTGAATAACCAAAACACTCAAGCCAAATTACCACAACTTTAGAGAAAAACAGACCCTAATGTGGAGACAGCTGGCCTGGTCTAAAAGAAGTAGGACTCAAAAGCATATTTTTTGCTACCTTTCCATGTGTTGCGGTTTCCCCACTAGTCTGTGCCACCAACCAGACTATCAAAGGCAAGGACAAGTGCAAGGAAGTAACACAGGGAAAGTGTCAGGAGTACACCCTTGTATTGACTTCCATCTGTTTTTTGGGTGTACCCTAGTCAACACCAATAGACCTGTTTGTTAACTTGCTTGGTGAGAGCTCCAAGGTACTTGTGGAGGAAGGAGAAGAATACACCTCTCAAGGCCATGCATCTGACTAGGACATGGGTGATAACCTTCTTAACCAGGTAACTTTGGGAGTGAACCCATCTTTCAGCATGGCAAACCATGCCTCCTTCAATTGCCAAAATTATCAGAAGTTCAAAGGTAAGGATGCTGAAGAAAATCTAGAACTTTATGTGATTTGAAGCTATATTGGTAGCCAATAAAGGAGATGACAATGCCAATTGACTTCAAATCTTCCCAAGTCTACTCCAAAAGGAAGCACAAAACTCTTATACCCATGTTAGCAAAGATCTGGTGAACATGTAAGATTGGCTAGTGGTTCAAGAACTATTCCTAGATTGGTGCTGCAAATTGGACTGTGAGTCCAATCTTCTCTACTCTCAATAATCTGGGGCAAAGGAAGAACAAGAAATTGCAAGACTACACTGAGAGATTTCAAAGCTTATTGTGTCAAATTCCTAAATAGGGAGCTATCATGGGATACTTAGATGCTCAAGCAATGGCACGGTTCTTGGGAGGATTGCCTGCCAAACCCCAAGTGTTTGTAAGGGATAAGGTCATGACACACTAGACCAAGTTGTCTGATAGGCTGAGTTATATGGGTCTGCTTGGATGAATTCCTTTGGGAGATCATGCCTAGGCCGGAGTGCAAAGAAAACCTCAAAGAAAACCACAAAGAAAACACTTTTGGTGACCTCTTACCTGTCTGTCTGACCTATCATCCTCTTCATCCTCCTTGGATGATGAACAAGATTGATGAAGAGAATAGCAGTGTATCCACCAATCTAAAGTAGACTACCATCAAAAGAACCTTACTAAGTGAGGATCCAAGTTAGAAGAACTTATCAAGGAGTTCATAGACTTCAAAGTGCAAATGGTTGGAGCCAAAGACAAGAGGAAGTTTCCTTCCTATGCTCAGCCTAATGTATGGTGTACCACTTGTGGGAAGCTGGGACATCTTAAGATTTAGTGTTTCTCTAATTGCTCCTCTTCCTTGGTACATGAGATGAAGTGGTTTCAGGAGTGAAGGAAGCCATAGTATTATGTAGAGGAAGATGATCATGTGTTTGCAATACAAGATGTACCACTTGCATTACACCCAACCACCCCCAACAGTTATGTCACAATACACTCTCATGGGGTATGTTGATTATGACCATTAGCAAAAAATATTTCCTCCTAAGCAGAATCCTCAAGATGATGTGTTATAATTGTAGAGTAGTGGACCATTGACATAAATTTGTCCAAAACCATGATGATCACCTCCCTACAACTTGTTGTGTGGAAATTGTAAGGAACCAAGTCATACTAGGACAACTTGCCCACACCCACTTATCCCCTTGGTGAGGTTTGTGCATTACCTACTTTGGCCCAAGATAGATGCAACCATTATTTTCCTGAACCTGGAAAAACTAAAACCAAAAGATGCTATGTTGATTGACGATGAATGATAGCCTGAGCTGGAGGTGAATTGAGTGATGATATGCTTGACCAAATGCCAAGAGAATAACACTTCCTCTTGTGACACCTTGGTATTTTCAAAACCCATGAAAGCTAATAAGTATGACCACCTCAAAAAGATTATGTCAAATAAGGAGGTGAAGTTGCTAACTTGGATGAAAAAAGAAGGAAGGTCAAACAACCCATTGGAACTTGCACAAGTAAAACCACAGCAAGCAATGGCTTGCAAAGAAGCAATCTCTACTGGTCAAAACTCCAATCCACCTTGATATCCCACAAATATTTGGAAGGAAGTTCAAGACTTGGTGGAGAAGGAGTTGTGGAAGATTAACATAGGACACAGACAAGGAAATGCAGAGCCATCAAGTTTCAGCTCTCATAGACCATTGCCCTTATGCCTATTTCTAAAACCAACACCGATGAGATCATAGAGCAGGCACCACTTGTGGAATGATCATGGCCAAACAGTAGCAAGAATGAGTGGTTGTCATCAAAAGTTGCAACATGCCCAACAAGACGGGACTGGATATGAAAATTCAGAGAAGTGGACCCAAAAAGAAATGACAAAGGAAAGCTAACCCTATTCTTGGAGTGTTGCAGTATGACATTGTGGCGGATGTGGGAGCTTCCAAGGCGGATGCCACATTCAAGCAACTATGGGAGGATAACAAACTCTTAAGAAATGATTAACCCTTGCCCTCCATTGCATGCTAAAGAGGAATCAAACTGAACTACTTGTGATTCTATAGAATCAAATTGGAAGATCTAGGCTCACCCAAAGTGGAGATAGAGATAAATGGGTGTATGATCCACTTTATTCATATTGACTCAGGATCAGGAGTTGATGTCATGATGGAAGAAACTGCACTTAAGCTCAGCTATAACAAGTTTGAGCCCACACCTCGCATACTTTGGTTTGCAGATCAAACAAGGTGGTTGCAGCTATGGATGTTGTTGAAGGTGCCTACCTTCATCAGAGGTGTGACGTTTGATGTGTATTATTATTCTACACCCCGTAACTAAGACTGGCTATCTTGTTTTGATACGATGACCTTGGTTATACGGTGCATGAGTTTTGGTAGATTGGTACCAACACTGTCTGAGTTTCAAAGACCTCAAGACCCTGTTAGATCTCAAACCTGTGATTGTGTGCTAGAAGAAGGTACCTCACTTAGGAAAGACCTTGTCCTCAGAAGAGTATATCAATGGATGCTCTAGTTTAGAATTCTGCAACCAAGGTTTGAATCTATTCAATAGCTTTAAAAATAATTTTCTTCCTTATGTTGTTGTTCCTCTATTAAACTTCTTCTAAAATTTTCAATTAGACTAGATTTCTCTTTGTTCTTGAACCTTTTTTCTGAAATGGGCTATTCTTGAAAAGTATTTCCATTTATTTTCCAACAATCCCAGGCAATATTTTTTGCAAAGAAGTGCTGGAAAAAGTTTGGATTTGTTCAATTGAAAATAATATCTTCTCCGTGTTATTCTTTGATTTGGAAAATCTGCTATTTTCTCTTTTTTCATGAGTAAATGGAGTTCTCATTTTGAGAATTTAATTTGGAAAATAGAAAGACCTCACCTTTCTTTGAGGTTTCATATTAATCCTCTTCATATTGGAACTTTGGGCATTTGTACTCCGTTGAAAAGTTAACCATCGTAATCGTCTCATATTACTAAAGTACAACTGTAACTATGTGAAAACATATACAGCTTGATACTTGCAGTCTCATCCACCTAAAATCTAGCAATAGACAGGTCCTGTAAGATTAATATGAACTTTGAGATAATTCTTCTTAGTATATCGTTTGTTATGTCCTATATTTCAATATTCGTACTCAAATTCACTTACTTTGCCAGGTTTTTTGGTTCAAACTGAACTTTGACAGTTCCTCACAAATCTTTCTTTTCAATAAAATCTCAAATATGCTGAAATAGTAATAACACAATTGAACAAGTGCATCATTAATCTTGGTACAGAATTGTGGGGAATTTTCAACCTCCAATATATCTTCCGCTAATTGCTCACCAATCACTGTACATAAAAGATACATTTTCCGGAAATAGATCTCCATTTTACTCTTCCACATGAAGTAATTGGGAGCATCCAACATCTCGAGAGTCAGAAATAAGTATTGGCCATAAACTTCTGATAACGAAAGGCAGAACTGAAAAGAAATGAATCCATGGATGTACGAAAAAACTAATACAGTACCAATTGAATAGGAGAGCTGAAGTATCCTGTGTTGTACATGTTAATATCAGAACATGAGATACGGATGAAAAGCGAAACTTGGGGACAAATGAGGACCACCGTCTCGTATTGGTCATGCAGGGAAGTTATTGAGCAGTCGGACGAGAACAAGAAGCAGGCGCTATACCAAAATTGAGAACGTATGCAATTGTGATCAAAATATACTGAAGGGATTCAATTTGAGACGACCTGTAGACAAGTTTCCAGTTTCCATAGCTCTAGCTTGCCATTTCTAGCGTGCATCCTCTGGCTTCGAATTTTAACCTGTGCTTTAATGTGAGTGAACCATTTGGAAATCTCTCGATAATATTTAACCCCATAGTTGTGTGGCCATGCTTGGTCTAAGGGATACTTTGGACTATTGCAACAATTCCTGGTTACTTGCAAGTACACCTTGTTCTATACTTTACATATATATTCTCAACTTGACGGATAATGATCACTGTAGAGAACAGTATTTAACTACATATCGCTGACTTAGAATGACGAAGAAAAAATTTCCGCGATTTGCAAACGGGCCGTTGTCCAATCTTCAGCAACGGAACTCCCAAGAGGAAGTTCTAGGTCTTGATACATGCACATGTAAAACCAAATAACCAAATAAAAAATCAGAAAAAGATTTTGGAAATAAGAGAAAATTTCAATTAGAGAATGAAGTCCACACATCCTTTCTTATGGAAGATTGTTTATAATATCTCGCTGTGGTGGTTCTCCACTGAAAGCTCGATCTAGATAACTTATTCCTCATCGTTGACAATATCTAATCTCCTGACCACATCAGTGTTGAATATCTTCACCAAGCCCCAGAAACAAATTCTAATATTAATTCTCTCTCCCATTCTTCGCCAGACCAACGGTTCATCCTTACATAGGAAGGAATTCAGGAGCCCGTAACCGGCAACACAACAGAGAAAAAGCTGAGACTTGGGCATATCTTTGAGTTTGTTAGACCACACGATTGACATCTTAAGCAATTGTGATCGACCTCCTGTATGTGCCTTGTGTTGCGATGATGGACCGACAACAAATTCGACCGCTTCAATATCTTATGTGATCGTCAGCGCCGCAAATACTGTGATGCATTAATATATTATAGAATTTGGAAATAAATATATGAGTGTATATTCTCAGTAAATATACAGGTCTAGTTGCTCCCGAGGCTATTGACTAAGACAGGGCAGACTGTCGTGATAGATATTCAACCCTCAGGCCAGACCACCTGCATGCTGCTTTTGGGATCCGTGTATCCGCGGGATGTTCTTGCCCATGAAACAGAAGAGACAAAAAGACACTTTGTCTTGTGTGTTACTCCCCTTGATGGACAACCTTGAGAGTGGTACCCCTTGAGTCAGGGGTACCACTTTCATTATCATATTTTATAATTTATTTTAGATAATGTGTTCATTGTTTTACAAAGAGTAGTGGCTAGCGTAATCCATAAGAGAACAATCACATTAGGTGATATTTGCTCGGATGTTCCAGTTGTGTGTAGACCGTGCGATTTACATAGCTTGGATATCTTAAGATGTTCCAGTTGTGTGTAGACCGTGCGATTTACATAGCTTGGATATCTTAAGTGTGGTAGGGCAAATTTTTCATACAGACTCTTTTGGGGCTTAGTCCCATGTTACCTCTTTTATCTCTCCCTTGCGTGGCTTGATGGGGTCTTCCCATCCTTCATTTTTCCTATGCTGTCACCTTTTACGCTTGATGGACAGCCTAATCAAGTTGTTAGAAATTGTTTATGTCATCTAAACTTGGTTGGGGCGAATCTTTGTACGAGCATAGTTCTCGTCGCTGAAGACCACCTCCGGTACTGGTGCAGGCGGGCAGACACGTGACCATCTTTCGCCCAAATCGTGATCGTTATCGTGAGCAAATTGCATCACGGAATGCTGAACCGCACGGAGATGGGAATATCTTCCCATAAGCACCGTACACGTCATCTAAGTACTCTGGAATGTCATAAGGCAATGGCAAATTAATCAAGTACTGTAACTCGAAAAGTATTTTGGATAAAAGCACGCACATGAAATGAGAGCGCAATTATCCCTTGCAGACAAGAGCCTTCTAGAATTGAGCTTATCATGAAAGACTCAACCCTACCCAGAGGCTGGTCTGGAGAGTTGAGGCTGGTCTGGAGAGTTGGAGAGCTACCTGTCTGTTTCCTGAAATGTATTTCTGTGTCATTTTAGAGTCTGATATGGAATCTGCAGCACTAGAACTAATCATTGCTAGGAATTTCACCTCCGAATTTATGAGGCGGTAGCATCTCAGAACTGCCGAGAACAGCTTGACATTGTGCGAACTTTATTTTGATTCATTGCATCAACCCCGACGCCAGTTCTCCTCTACACTTTTAGAGGGGAACTAGCTCCGGGACTGCAAGTATGGTTTGTCTCAACAATCTTGGATGGCTTGGATCCTGTATCTTGCATTGATCCCACCAAGTTTAGATCCTTGGATTACTTAGATACCGTCGACGAGTTTTAGATCTCCACATGTTAGAAAGTAAGCCCGAAACTTGAGATCGCTGCTTTGAGCCAGCATCCTGTTGGAGAATGTCCGTAACCTCCTATCAAATACTGGGATACGTATGACAGGAGATTGCAAATCAAAATATGAACTGATTGTTCTTGTCAAGCGACAGGTCATTCGCGGTCGAGAGTCATCTGGAAAGGTGCCCGGACGAACATACCCACAGTGAGTACTCTATAGTCCACGGCTTCCCAATATGCATTCTTTAAAGAACTCATAATATGTTCTTACAACCTCATCACTACATTCACATGTAGTAAAGAGGTTCTAACAACATATTATCATTTGCTGATTGGACACCGTTTTAGATTGTTTAAGTTGTTGTTTAGCATAGAGGGAGATCTTGTTCTTTGCATATGCAGGCAAAGACCCCGTAGTTTGTACCTCCAAACCCCATCCATACATCTGTTTCTTGCTATATGTTCCCCTGACTCATACTCTTGGTTATACTCTTTGGACCTATCCAAGCATTTTTACCGGGTTTCTATGACCATTGATTAAACTAGGATCCCTATGCCTTTCCGTCTTCTTGTTGGATACACATTCTCCCTCCTACTATGTGCTATTTTGGCTGATGACCATAGGGCGAGATGTTTCCACTTGGACATTATTGGCCTTTTCCCCTGATGGACATCACTCCTTCCAACCCATGGTGGTGCTTCCGGTCATCGGACATTATTGGCCTTTTTACCGATGGACATTACTCCTTCCAACCCATGGTCGTGGTCATCGGACATTATTGGCCTTTTTCCCGATGGACATTACTCCTTCCAACCCATGGTTGTGCTTCCGGTCATCGAGAGATGACCTCTATGATTCATAGGTTTTTGCAAGGCAATTTGGCAATCCTCCAAGAAGAGTACGCCATTAGGGCCCAAGGCCAATTGTAAAGTCGCCACAACTCCATACCTTACCCCCAAAGTATTGATTCTTTCATTGCTCCGTGATGTTAGGTCAGGTAGGGGAGTACAAGTGGGAAGCCCTGGTGCTCTCTCCCTCCCAGCTAACACTCTTCTCTTTTGACACCTTAACATACTCACAAACCCTTTATCCACTTGGTAGTGAGATACTTCCTTTGGTCCTCCAGAATTATCTGCCAAATGAGGAGTTACACCTGGCAGAGTCTTGCTTTGCCCATGCTCTACTCCACTCTCCATGCTTTTCAGCAAGTGGCAAATTAAAGTTAGTTTTTGAGCACAGACAGGGTTGCCTCTCTCCAAATGCTCCAAATTCAGGTTTTCCTTTGCTCTTTGCTTTTTGTCAACGTATTGCCTGCTGTCATGTGCCCCCAAGAGTGGCATGTCTATTGGGAGTCTATTGTCTCCTCGCTCTTGCAAAGGAGACCTCATGTGTGAGCCCTATTGCCATTGTGGATGTGTTTTTGCATTTGGTTTCTCATATTATTTGTATTATTTTCTAACTATTGCGGTATTGATTGTCTTCATCAGTTTGCTGTGGCTACTCCAAGGGATACTAGACTGTTATTACGTACATTCAAGCATCCTTGGACATATATCTAGCTTGGGTGGTTATCCAAGTTGATATCTCCAATGCCTTCAATACCATTTCTTGTCCAACATTGTTTAGCACCCTTTGCTCAACTACTAATTAAATCCTCTCCTTGATTCCATTTGGACACTCCTTTCTATGGGATCAAGGCACATTTACTATACAGCCATTGTGCCACCACAAGAGAGTTCTCACATTTGACATCAGTGGAGAGCACATGGCAAGGGATCATGTGGAGGGGTTCACTATTTCCATAGTTCATTTTACTACTATTTGGCAAGTTGTAGCAGATTTTCCGTATTTTCTTTTCCCATCCATATTGGATGACACTCATATATTGGGCATTTGGAGGATATCACTAGAGTAATGTTTGCTTTCATACACAAATTAGAGGAGTTGAGTTTACAAGTCCAGATTTATAAATGCAAGGTTTGGAGCTACTCCATGATCCTTACTTCCTCCAGCTTCCCATTAGGTTTCCTATTCCCCATTGGTGGTTTGCAAATTTTGGGCGCTCCTTTGGGACAAGACAATTTTTGTAGTTTGTTCATATCAAACAATCTAGTATATGCTATAGTACATGCTATAGCTCATGCTCAACTCCTCCCCAGATTGGGAATACCTAGGTGGACTACTCCATTCTTACTTGTTGTTACCTCCCTCAAGCCTCATATCTAACATAGATTTTCATGCATATAGAGGCACTATTACCACATATGTGGAAGGTTGATAGTACAAACTGCCATACTTTCTACACACTATTAGGGCCATGCATGCACCCACAGATATTAAATGAATGGTGTAGGCAGCAATTAGCTCTCCCCATAGTTGTGGGCAGATGCGGTCTCATAGAGCAAGAGTCCATAACACCAATAGCATATATTAGTAATTGGGCTCTAATAGTCCTTTGCTTAGCATGTAGGTTCTTACATCAAGGGCATCCATTCCTATTAGGACCTATCACGGCAATTCACTTAGGCACTTATGACTTCCAAGTGTATCTTCAATTGGCTCACAACTTATTGCTAAGACTTGCACCCTCGTCACTCCCCAAGTTTATTGATTTTGTCTCCCTAGATGCTTGGAAGCTCCAGGCAGATCTCACTGAGCATATGCACACTCATACACTTATTAGCATCCTCACTGATGTGCCTCTACTTGATAGAGCTAGGATCCTCTCTTGCGGGAGGAAGGCTTTGGAGCTTTGCTCCAAGTTTCACCTTTGATTAATGACTTCATTTTTACTTTGAAGGAGTTTGCCACAACACTAAGATTGAGGTTGGGTATTTTGCATCCAGCTCTCATTGGCCTTTTGGCTCAATGCACATGTGGTTCCTCATATGCCATGCATGTGATGCACTTTTTACATTGTGTAATGGGTGGGGAGCCCACTAAAGTCCATGATGCCATTAGTGAGACTTTTGCTCAGCTCTTACAATCTACACGGGCCAAGTTTCAGATTGAGTGATGGTTGGGTCTACCATGACCATCTATTTGCCGGGTGCAAGCGGATATTGTTTCTTTCATGGATGGTTAACGCACCTTGCATGGTGTGGTGGTGGTGAACCCTCTACATGCGGAGTCATTGGCAGGGGCAGATAGAAAGGTGGGAGCAGTGACAACCATTGTCTCTAGGGGCAAGGAGGACCACTATGCACCCTGACTATCCTTTGCTACTTTTATCTCCCTAATGATTGAGAATTTGGGTGCCTACATTACCATTTCAATGGTCTTCTCAAGAATGCTGCATGTAGTTCTTTGGAGAGGAGAGTGACACTTGCTGCCTCTCCAGCCTAGCTTACATCCTATCATCTACAGTCACTTTGCAATCCACTCAGGCTTTGGGTCTGCACCAACGGGGCTACTAATGTAGGGACACCAAGGTCCTCCTTCCCTATTTACTAGATATATCATTGGAGTACCTCTACCACACCCTTCAAGAGTAGGCTTCCCTCTCTCTCTCTCTCTGGTTTCTTTGATGCGTATCATTCTCTTTCTTTTTCCCCTTTGGTACATCCAGGCCCAATTTCGGTGTACCTTTCTTCTTTGCCCTTGGACTTTTTGGTGTGGCACTCTTGGCTCGTTTTGCACTTGTTTGTGCCTTCTAACCCTTTTCCCTTTACTCGGGGGTACTATTTCAATAAATAAATGAATAAATAAATAAATAAATATTCTTTCAAGTAAGTTAAGAAAGAGCACTATTGGACATGTGAATGGACCATAGTCCAACTAGTAAGTAGAGCAAGTATTTGCAAGTAGAGCCTTATATCTCCACCCGAGGTACTACCTAGGTAAGCTACATCTAAATTAAGTTACATAATTGACTGGAATGGGTCATGACCGTCTAGCGTATCTACGTGTAAACCTGAGAGTAAGAGATCACGCGGAGGTATCGGATGTAAGTTAAGTTACACAATTGACTGGAATCGGTCATGACCGGCTAGCGTATCTACATGTTATCCAATGCCCGAGTGTGAGAGATCACGTGGAGGTATGGGAACTCAGAATAACCCCACCACCAGGAGGGGGCATAGTTACATGCTTTGCAACTTTCCCATTTCTCCGCTACCAAAAGTAACAAATGCAGCCTCGTGCCCCTCCATCAAGCAAGGATTTTACAGTACAAAGCCATGTAGACCATTTACCTGACGTAGCTCAGATATCATAGGTGGAGTAGGACAGGAGAGATTTCTCATGCCAACACTAGAGGGCCTTAACCCAATTTGATCTCTTATTGTGTCTATCCTTGTAATGCTTGATCGTGGGGTCTTCCCATCCTTCTTGTTATCTTCCGCAGTTGCCTTTTCCCGTTTTAAAGTACAAATCCTAGAAGCTTTATCTTAAGCGGAATTCCTAGTGCAACGATTTTCGCATGAACTATTCCGCTAGCTGTGCGAATAGCTAGTTTGGGCTTATTTTGTTGACATGACAGTATATGCGAAGATTCATTTCTGTCTTCTGATGAAGCTGGTGTGGGCCCGTAAGAAAAGTAAACTGCTGTGTGGGAAGCATAAACGAGTCAAATACAGATCAGACATCTTCATCAGCAGACGGTCCTGACGTCTGCTGACGAAGATGTGAGTTCAAATTCAAGACTTAGTAGACATATAGTTACTGTTACAAGGTTGAGAAATTCCACAGTGAACGTGACCGGAACATCACAAAATGGGTACAAATATGCAGCAAACGTAAGTGTTCGAATTCAACATGAGCCCAGTCAAGAGGATTGACGCTGCAGGCTGAAGTTGCCAGTGGCAACCTACTTCATCCCCGTCGATCACCTCTTAAAAGGTCCACTGTACTCTCTGGCATACCACAAATGTCAAGGTTCTCCTCCTGATCACCCCATGGATTCGACTCTCCTCGAGCTCTCATGTTCAGGAACCACTCAAGTCTCTCAGAAGCTGAGCTGCTCCTAGACACAAAAGGAAGGCATTGAAATTTTCTTTTGGAGACAGTCTTGCCGCTGGGACCACCAAGCCATTCTCCATTACTATCCTCCTCGACCCGTTTATTGGGAATTGGTTGATCTTGTCTAGGCATGCATCGACTGAGCACCTTGGAGATGGGCCGGATGGCAACCTGGAAGGAGGCAGTGCGGTTGGCAATTTTCATTGTATTCTGTTCTGTCACGACTGTTTGTAGAGGACAACCACTGAACTGGCGCGATATCGAGGATCAGTACACTGGTCCAACAACAAGATACTATGAGTGGAATGTGAGTTTATACCCTCCCACCTTAGAAACAGACATGTTTACCAACATAGTTGAGATTTTCAGCGTTACGTATTTTCAAATCGAATTGCGCATTCGCTTTCTACAAGCTTTGAACATGTTCATGTAAAGCGTACAGTGTACCTATCGGATTTTTAGATGAGCAACGATTAGATAGAGTACACTAGTTGCATCCTGGAAGTTGATCCCACGATCATTTTCTAGATCGCAGTGTTCAGTGCTTAGCCTCCTCCGACGACCGATTCGTTGTACAATTTGTTCCTTCACGTTCACATGATATGTTATACGTGTTAGAGTCACTGAATTGGAGTAAGCAGAGAGCTCAATATTTCCAGAGAAAATATTTGTCCCCTTAATATCCTGCTTTCAACCGACAGCTTCAAGAACTTGATATACTCGTCCGGTAGAAAGCGGAGGTGAACGTTTCAGATTTCACAGCACAGTTGTACGACTACTATCGGGGGGGACTCACAATTCATTGTGGATTCTGATCAGGTAGCTTTGGCCCCCAAAAATGCAAGCTGCTTTCCCCGCGAGGATAAGGTCGTGGTAAATGGGGAGTTTCCAGGACCAGTTATCTATGCCGTTACAGGAGACAGAATTATCGTAAACGTTACGAACAATGCGAACGCAACCCTTACGATTCACTGGTAATGAGTTCCACGATTTTATATACGATTTTCCTTACCTTTTGAGCATCTTCTGTTATTATCTATAGCTTTACTTTTCTTGATACGGATGCACAAATATGAAGCAATATTCAAGAACTACATAGACGCGCTTTGGATCAATATGTGCATGAAGTGGAGTCATCATTATCTGGAAGACTTAACTGTACTTACTTACAGGCATGGAGTTAAACAGAGACTCACGGGGTGGCAGGATGGAGCAGGATACATCACTCAATGTCCAATGAAGCAGGGGGACTATTTCGTATATAACTTCACCGTCAGCGATCAACAGGGGACGTTTTTTTGGCATGCTCATGTTCAGTGGCTTCGGGCAACGGTCCACGGAGCATTTGTTATCTTTCCACCCACCTTCACGTACCCGCATGCGAAGCCAGATGACCAGTTCGGTGTGATTCTAGGTGAACATAGATTCTGTACTATTTCCGCAACTTCAGGACTGTCTTGTGTGTTGTTTTTAGCGGGAGTACTTCTTGATGCGCCTGAGCAATCCGTGTATCGTATTCAAGGTTTCCGTGCTAACATACTTGTGTTGTGAATCTTAACAGGAGAGTGGTGGAATACAGATGCCAACGATGTTGAGAGGGAAGGACTAGACATATTCCCTTTCCAATTCGCACTTGCGGACGCGCTCCTCATCAATGGCCGCCCGGGATCATTCTACAATTGCAACGATACTGAAGGTATAATATTTCCATCATTTTAAAATCAAGCTTACCGACCAAGCTCTGATCACTAATCATGTGCTCACTTACAGTGCCGGCAGCACCGCAGACATTACCACAGACACCACTGTTGAGTAACTTTCGTTGGTAGTAGTTTTGAGTCTTCAGTTATTTGGATTTAGGTTTGATTTGATTTTACCGGCCAGGTGATGATAAGTGGCTTGATACGATTGCTGCTAAAAATTTGGAACTCAAATTACTGCAAGAAGTCTATAACTGGCACTTAGATCAACTGATTAGATCCAGTGATCAGCACAATATATTTACACAGTACCGCCAATACAGAAGAATTCAGCTTTTATCCTTTTTCCAAAGAATCACAACCAACGTGAGCATTTCATTAGGTCCTTGTCCCCGTTGTCAGTATTCTATTTGTTACACCCTTTGAGTGGGTGAGGTAATAGTTGATAGTAGCATGTCCTCCCAAAGGAACACTGCACTTCTTTGGGGGTCTCTTGCAGTAGTCAAACATGGGACTAAATGACAATGATACCGGCCATTTATACAGGAATTTCCACTTTCAAGGTATCGGCGAACAAAACGTACCTTCTTCGAATCATCAATGCTGGACTCAACAGCGAGGAGTTCTTTGGAATTGCAAATCACACGCAAACGATAGTGGAGATCGATGGTGAGTATGTCAAGCCAGTGGATTTCGACACGGTGTTCCTTTCTCCGGGACAAACCATGAGCGTGTTGATACATGCGGATCAGCGACCAGGGACATACTACATGGAAGCCGCTGCTTACACCTCCCTCATTATCTATAATGAGTCTGCTTTTCCCGAGATTCAATTGGAAGCGCTCCGCAATGACACTCCAAAGATATCCGCCACTGCACTCCTTCAGTATGACTGTGATCCCACTTTTGATCTCAACAACATATCCAGGCCAGGACTTCCAGCAGCGAACAACACAGCTTTTGTCGCCAGCTTCGCGAACAGCTTGAAGGTTCTTAATAACAGTCAATTCCCTACGAAAGTTGACCGCCATCTTCTCTTCACGGTTGGTCTTGTCCCGTCGCCATGCCTTAGTCCCGAAAACTGCACAGGACCTCCACCACAAGGGGTAATGAGCGATATCAGGTTTAACCTGCCGAAGATTGACCTTCTGCAGGCATACTACAACAAAACACAAGGAATTTATTCCACAGACTTCCCTGACTTCCCTGAGCACCAGTTCAATTATACAGAGCCAACAAACGGTCCATCTCCGAACTTCACAAGCGGTACAAGAGTTTCTGTGATTGAGTATGGAGCAGTGGTCGAACTCGTCTTTCAAGGAACTTTTGCGCAGGTGTACGAGAACCACCCGTTCCATCTGCACGGATACAATTTCTATGTCCTGGCCTTTGGCATGGGCAATTATGATAGTACTACGAGCCCATCAACCTTCAACAACGTTGATCCTCCCTCTCGCTTCACAGTTGAGGTTCCGGCCGGAGGATGGGTCGCGATTCGGTTCAAAGCTGATAATCCTGGTAAGCACATCTCAACGTAGAGTTATTTATTGCTACATTTATAGTGGGAAGTATGCATAGACTTCGGATCTCATTTTCCATCTTCTGGCTTTGTTTCAGGCATGTGGTTCATGCACTGTCACCTGGAGAAACATACATCCTGGGGAATGGAGATGGCGTTCCTAGTGAAAGATGGAGCGCAGGACAATGAGAAACTTCTTCCACCTCCTGACCGACTAACTGCTTGTCCAGCTTAGAACTAAGCTTTGCAAAGATGATGAAAATTCTATCTGTTACCAAATAAATCCGTGGAATGAAACTATTGTGGCCACTCATCCGGAGCAGAAGTCACTGATTATTGTAAACTACATCGAGATAGGTTAGGTCTCGATTACGTAGTCCTCAAATTACGATGCAATGCAACAAGTAAGTCCATTGTGTATACTGAAGGGAGCTAATCATATAGGCCCCGAGACGTTCTTGAAGTTGAAGCTATGCTTTTTCCTAGAAACCTGGAAAGAGCTATTGATTTCCAAATGTCAGAGCTCAAATCCAATCGAATCAAAGCGTTTCTTTCAAGAACTCATTTCGACTTAGAAGATAGGTGATTATTTTTTGAAGCCGATACGTGCTCCTTCCACCAGAATATACTGCATTTAGGAAACACAACAGCTGAGATCTAAGAGCGAATACTGCAATTGCCACAATAAAAATTTCTTGTAGTGTAATGTGGGTCTCCTGGACGCAATTAATTAGATTTGATGCTAGGATTCCGTTGAAGTCAACGAAATCTACAGCTTCATGGGTCACAACCTGTCTTTGGAACCGTTGTTTTAGTCTGAGACATCCAAGATGTTTAGTCCGGAAAGCTCAGACATCTTCCCGACTGTGTGCCACCCTAGACATTCACAATTACAATGTACATTGTGCGAAATAGAACATATCATAATTACAATGTACATTGTGTGAAATAGAACATATCATAACTACAATGTACATTGTGGGAAATAGAACATATCATGGCAAATTGCAGAATACTCAGGAGAGGTCAAGAGCCTCCAGACGAATGAGCACATTCTGTGGATGGTGTCCCGCAACATAATAATTTCAACCAACACTAGCGGGATACGCCTTTCCGGAAAGGGATTGGAAATGAACGAGGCAAAGGACCTCCTGGCCACGATATACGTTATCACATTTTGCAGTGAATCTCTATGCAAACTATTGTCTCAACAAGTCTGCCCAGTGCATCTGCTCCGAACCCATACAGTTATTAACCCATACCGGAGTTATTAAGGCCAAGGGAGTGCCCGTGCAGAATGCAAAATAAATCACACAATAATGGTGACTCCAACAAGAATGTGCACACAAGATGAGGAAAGTTCTCTTCCATACAATACAATATCAACCATTGAAAATACTATTACAGAGGCAAATGTGTTCTTTGCAACCTGCATTTATGCAGTACTTGATCTAGACAACAACTCTACTTTTGAGAGTTACTCCTCCAAAAGTACAGGTGAAGAAGCTGTGCAGGATGGAACCCCACAGCCCGTTTTGGAACTGTATAGGACCATAGTCCTAATGTTTGACACTCTTGACGAAGTAGCTACCAACTTCAATGATACATGGCTATGCAATCATTGCTGATCTTGCTAACCTAGGAGCCAATATCAATATCAAACAACTTTTAAAAGTTTCCCCTACTTTGTAAAGTTTCCTCTACTGTGTGTAAGAAACTGCATAATTTCCTTCTGAAAGAACAGCCCATAGTGTGCTTCAAGGATCTACAGATTGGAAATGTTCACCTGTAGGGAGAAGATCCCATAGATGTACCTCTGACTCCAGTTCAGGAAATCACACACAATGCTGTAGTCTACACAATCCAGACAGATCATCATGTGTTTTACAACTAAGATCCATGACCCAAACACTCCCTTAATGATCCAAGGGAGTGTGATTCCAAATTTTCACATCTACTCAAGATCCTTGGTGAATATATAATGACCAAGGGGTGTTATGGAAACATTGGGATTATAGGTTATGGTGAAGACTTTCACCGTCCTCTCAATGTCCCATGGAGAAGATATTACTCTCTTGGAGTGTTGTCCAAGGTCCTTACACTCATCCATGAGTACACCTTTTTGGTCAGCTACTTGATATTGGATACCCTTGCTCAAACACAATTTCCGCTTTTATTGGGAGTCCCATGGCTGGTGAACACCCATGTGATCACATCCTGGCGGATTGGTAATTTTGGGGAGAACTTTGGGGAGAAAATCAAATCAGATTATGCTTTTAATGTACTCAGCAGAACCTGTATCAATCTTGGATCATGAAGGACAACCAAGTTTATCATTGATACATGGAGCCATGTGCATGCTGATAGCAAAGAGGAAGCTGCAGATGCCATCTCCAATTGTTTTGTGACAACCAAGGACGAGATAAGCGGGCATGCCACATCCAATGTAACAAATCACAAAATTGTATGGCCTTAACCCCACTCTTCCACATTGATCATGAACTGTTCTTGGCATGAATGCCTCCATGGACCATAGCATGCCTCCTCGGACAGCTCTGATAAGTCTGGTGATGGAGCTTTCCACCATATGATATTCCCCCCACCTTACACCTTGATCCAATGTAACAAATCACAAAATTGTATGGCCTTAACCCCACTCTTCCACCTTGATCATGAACTGTTCTTGGCATGAATGCCTCCACGGACCATAGCATGCCTCCTCGGACAGCTCTTGTAAGTCTGGTGATGGAGCTTTCCACCATATTATATTCCTCCCACCTTACACATAGTAACATAACCACAAAGAAGTTCAGACTACCTCTTGCTTTTATAGCAAAGAGGACATTGATTGTCAAGATGAGGGGTTGTAGTAGAGACCTTTTTGAGGATGGTTTGGTGGAGATCTCACATGGAGAGTATGCATCAATTATACTGATGCCAGCCAAGAAGGATATGCATGGCAACTACACAAATAGATAGATGTGTGGAGATCACCATCCTATCAACCAACAGACCAAGGCTGATTGGTATGCCATGCTTACATTGGACGAGATTTTTGATGCAATTTTGCATGCAAAGGTCTTTAGTACTTTGGATCTTTGAGTGAGATATCATCAATTGCCAATTAGAGAGGAGGAAAAGTCCAAGATAGCATTCTAGTCTATTGATACTCACAACAAGATGTGTTATATTAGTGGAGGTTCTTACCATTTTGGTTAAAGAACACTCCTTCCAAGTTCCAAATGGTCATGCTCCTAGGTGGAGTGGATTTTGCTCGGTGCTATATTGATGACATTTTGGTCTATAACACTATTATGGAGGAGCATGAGAGACAATTGTTGGAGATGTTTGAGAGGTTGAGATCTCATGGACTCAAATCACATCCAACGAAGTGTAGGTTCTTCCCTGAGCAAGTTAAGTATTTGGGTCACACTATCAACTCTAGAGGACTTGGTGTTCAGTAGACCAAGGTGGAGGCTATTGCACATATTCCTTGGCCTATGGATGTGAGCAGAGTGTGAGCATTCCTTGGGTTGGCAAACTTCTATCACCACTATGTTAGAGGATTTGGTGTCATTGCCAATGCCTTGACAAAGCTGACCAAGCTTACACAAGAGTGGTGTTGGGAAGATGAGCAAGAGAAGCTTTGGTAGAACTCAAGGAGAGGTTGACATCTCCTCTTGTTTTGAGGAGACCGGTTAGAGGACAAACATTTCAAGTTCATACTGATTGGAGTATGTTGGGACTTAGGAGCAATTCTCACCTAGCATGATGATATGTGGAAGGAGTTTGTGGTGGCCTATGCTGGTCACTCCAAAAATTCAGAAGAGTGAAGTATGGTTCATATGAGAGAGAGTGCTTGGCAACAATTTGGGCAATAGCACATTTCCAATGTAACCTATCTGGTAACCCCTTCACTCTCATCATTGATCATCAGCCGTTGAAGTGGTTGATAGAGTCTGGTGAGCTTTCAAGGAAGCTTGCATGATGGGCTCTGATTTTATAGAAGTATGATTTCATGGTTATTCACAAACCTGGAGTGGTGAACCGTGATGCAGATGGGTTGAGTAGAAACCCATGTCCCAGCCAGCAAGATCAAACCCAACATGTTGGCATGGTGAGACAAATGAGGAGATGGTGCCAAGTTGGCATGCATTGGCCTTTCTATGTATATTTTTTGAGGCTTTGGTTGTATCTCTCTCAGCATATACAAGAGGAGCTATTAAGGTCATAGATCAAGAGAGTGAAGACATTGGTACAGTTCAGCAAGACATTCATGGTGATGTCTTAGTGATAGACTATCTTTGCACTGGTCTTGTGGGTGGCACAATTGGGGCCAAGGAGAGAGATTGTGTCCTTCAGCAAGCCAGACAATTCAGATTGGAGGGTAGACAACTTTTGTGTGTACAAGAGGATGGTAGAGTGCAAGTTGTACCACTTTTATCTCAAAGACCACAATTGGTCTATCATGCTCATGAGGAGCAAGGGCATTTTGGAGTAAAATGTACATATAGCTTACTCCATAGTCATTATTGGTGGCACAGGCCAAGGTTCATCAGTTTGTTGCCAGGTGTGGTTTGTGATCAAGTTACAACATCATTCAATGCTCAAATGCCACAATTACATTCATTATCTATCATGGGATTGGGTTACCATTGGAGTCTAGACTTTGTTGGACCTTTACCAGTGATTGTGAGACATCACCGATATGTTTTAGTGATGGTGGAACACTTCTCCAAGTGGATTGAGTTGGTAGTACTTCTTGATAAGTCTAGTGAAAGGATAGCTACTCATTCTTGGATCAAGATCTTAGTCATTTTGGTGCACCAACTAAAGGTTGGATTGATCACACAGTCAATACACAATACACAGAGTACACAATTCTTGGGAGAGTGTTAGGTCTTGTATGATAAGGCTTTGATTGATCATCAGATTTCATCCCGAGATCACCTTGAGGCAGATGGCTTAGCAAAGAGAGTGGTTCAGATGGTGAGAGGATTACAAAAGTATGGTTTGTAGAGAGGTCACTTGGGAGATTGGGATCTCCAATTACCTTGGTTGGCCATGGGCTATTGGTTCAGCCGGTAAGCCTCCTTAGCATCCTTCTCTCCTTACTTCCTACTCTATGGACAAGATCCAAATTTACCTACAGCCATTTGTTGAGATGCTATTGTAGTTTTGGACTTGGATGATCCAGATGTATGGATGAGTGCATGAGCTTAATGGGCAAAGATCTTCCAGAGAGTGATCCCAATGGCCTTTGAGAACTTAGTGATTGCTTAGCATAAAGAAGCTTACGCTATGCTACCATTTTAGGATGAGATTATAGACCCTCAATCTATTTATTTCATCCAAGGAACGATGTATATCTATAGCACGCAACACCAATAACACTTGATGTTTGGACAAGCCGCATTATCTTGAGAGTGCATGAGGTTTTGCCATCTAGAGTCCTTGTGTTGGAAGGACATGATGGTGTTGTTTGGAAGGATCTTGTGTGCAATTTTGCACCATGTCACCTCCCAAACATTCATGGTACTATGGACCCAAGCTTGGCACTTGTACGTGCAAGCTTGAGGTGTATGTTATGTGGCTATTCTTGTGGAATTGCTACTATATTAGTGCGTAATAGCTATTCAAGAGGATGACACATGGCATGTATGATTATTTCCCTCATGATCTTTCCTCAAGGACAATGGTTATAGATGTACTTGACCTATAGCTAGTTCATTCTTTATATGGTATAGATTGCAGACAAGCAAGTAACGATGGGGCTCCATAGCACCCAGCCTTATGATCTTTGCCCATCATAGGGTATACCATATACTTGGAGTAGATGGCTATTTGGAGTTAGAGGGACCTAACTACCAACTGGAGGGGCAATTGTGACACTTTAGAATCTATGTATGATTTATGTATGAGTTGTGCTTCTAAAGTGTATGATGTTGACAACGATATATATTGTGTAATGATATATATATATATATATATATATATATATATATATATATATATATATATATATATATATATATATATGCATGAAAACTATCATGCCATTTGTAGAGTTGCATCTAGATTGCTTGGACACTAGAGCTACAGTGATAGTACTTAGAGGTATTTCAATAGTTTCCCATAGACTACTTTCCAAGGGTCAATTTTTTTGTTTGCGGTACTATGAGCCGGCTAGTCTCTCACTCAAAATGAACCTCTAATGACTATTATAGTAGCGCACCATGGACTAAGAAGGCAAGGAACCTCAACTCCATCATACTCCTCCAAGGCTAACACTCCAAGACTCAAGACATTGCTCACTCGAGAACTCAATGAGAGAGAGATAGTTGCAAATGAAAGGATGATGAGTACCTCCTCACCCCTTGTTTATATACTTGTGAAATAGTTACGTACCAAAGTTACTAATTACTGTAGTAACTCAAGTTATTAGACTAAAAGTCAAGTAAAGTCAAAAAATAGAAAGGAATATCCATTCACATTGGCATATTCTACTAGCATGTGATCTTATCTTGACCCAATCACTAAGTCAAGGATTTTTTCACATGGGCTATCCTTGGACTATAGAAGAATCCAAAACAAAAAGGCTTGCAGGTCTAAGATTTCTCAACTCTTTTCTCAAAGCCAAAACACCTAGGAATAATACCAAGTCAACACATTAGAATCCAAAATAGTGGTGCTCATCTTTTCCACTTCCTCTAAAGTAAGGTCCTCTCTATCTTAGCTATGACTAACTCTAGCTAATCATGACTAATGTAGAACCATCCTTTATCTCTATATAAATAATATTTCTCAAGTACTTATAATACCAAGCTAAATATCACAATACCATACACATGCATAAATCGGTGTTATAGTATTGACTTCACGGTGGGACCCACCATCACTTTGCATTGTTGAGTGTGCTATAAGTGGGACAGTTAGGGTTTCAAACCTAGCTCAAGTCTAGGGGTATATTTTTGAAGTGCAGCTCCAGAGAGCTCACTTCTTTGATGTTGGCTATGGTGGACAAAGGCCGGCAAATGTCATCTGGATTCTCTTAGCTAGAGTGGGTGTGGCTTGACTATAAACAATGTCCAATTGTTTGCAGTTTATAGAGTGATAGATCAAGTTATTGATTTGAGTTGAGCTGATTTGAGAGTTGTAAATGATCTGATTATTGTGGTACTTTAGAGTCTATGTATGACCTATGTGTGAATTGTGCCTCTATAAAGTATGATGTTGACAACAATGTATATTGTGTAGTGATGTATATATGCACAACAAGTATCAAGTTCAATCCCAAGGTGTAATAATTTTAGGATAGGAGACCTAAAGAGAAACACACCATGAGAAATATACAATTTTACACTCAAAACCTCTCATGCTCCAAAGGAGCACCTTCTCTTTACTATATAGACAAAGAGGATCTCCTCCAAGAAAGCTCCACCATAGGATTAGGCACATAGATAGGTGATCTACCAGCAAGCTCCACTCTTGGAGTACTTACTTGGATGCATGACATGTTGGTCCTAGTCCTAGTCCTATCTTGTGGGTCAAACAAGCTTTGATAAGAGGGAATCTTTTAGAGAATCTTCCTATAAGAATCTCAGAATCACGTGGGTGAGGTACCATTGGAAAGCTCTTGACTAGACAAAGCAAGGGGAAGGAAAGCTAGCCTTTCTCTCATTGAGGAGGATATTGCATATTTTCAAGGGCTAATTCATTGGTTTAGGACTCCAAAATTGCCTTCAAAGATTTCAAGCATATTTGGTTCTTAATCTATTAGTAGAAGTCCACTTTTGATAATACCTATTTCTAATCTATTTAGTCCATCATGTGTAACATCCTTCCAGATGTTACCAAACCAATTCTCACCTTGAAATCATATGTCTAGCTATTGGTTTTAAGGTTTTCAAGTCTATTTTGGTTTCTGCACTATTAGCAAAAGTACTATTTTGGTAATACTTCTATCTGGTCTATTTTTTCCATCATGTATAACATCATTCTAGATGTCAGAAAACTGAATTTTATATCTAGATCATATGGTTAGCTCTTGGTATTACACAAGGTTATGAATGTGCCATAATTGTAAAAGACCAAGACCAAGGAGAGAAAGAGAAGAATGGAAGCTCACATTGGGACACTTGAATGAGGGAACACTCCAAATGCCTAGCATGAGCTTTGGCTTTAGTATTTATAAGTAGCATACAAGACCCTTGAGAAGCTTCTCAAAGAGCTTCCTTGAGTCGCTTTCTTAGATTGCAAGCCAAGTTAGCTAGGAGGCTTCTCAAGAAGCTCCCTTCTAGAAGCCGTCTACTTGGCATGCAAGCTAAGCTAGTTGGAAGCTTCAAGAAACTTCCTTCTAGAAGCCGCATACTTGGCATGCAAGCTAAGCTAGTTGGAAGCTTCAAGAAACTTCCTTCTAGAAACTACTTACTTGAGGTGCAAGCTAAGCTAGTCGAGAATCTTCCCAAGAAGCTTCCTAGCTACTTCTGAAATATTCTAGGCTAATTTGTCTTATTTGCTACTTTGTTAGCCCTACTAACTTTGTCGCTAAATTACATATTTTTACATGTTCCTCCACAACTAGTTGGTGATGTCCTCATCGCATGTGAAACTTCAAACTCCTGGAGGGCCGTCTGTGCATTCTAGAGGTGAGAAAGAGGCCCCCATGTGGCATCATGAAGTGGATACCTTTTTCAAAGGACCTTGTACTCCGTGTGTTGTCGATGCCTTGTTGAATATGGCAACGTGCAAGGATGCAATCAACTTTGTACTCCTCATGATCATTGATAGGGATAGGAGGAAGGGGAGGTTGGACTCAAGAAGAAAAGGAAGAGGGGTTAGGAACAAAGGGTTTCAACTTAGAAACATGAAAGACAAGATGGATACGCATATGACAAGGCAAGGCAAGTCGATAAGCAACATAATAGACAATTTAGATGACATCAAAGAGTCCTTTCCAATTAGGGGCAAGTTTATAAACTTGTATATCAAGTGGGAGAGGTTACTAGAGGATAACATGACTTTATCATTGACTTCAAAGGTGAGATCACGACAATGGTGGTCCACATATTGTTTTTGATGATTTTAAGCAACAAGGAGGTGAGATTTGGCTTGTTGGAGAGATTAGGATATAGTGGTCAAGAATGTTGAAGTATGAGGAATCTAAGATGGAGGGGGAACAAGAAGAGAATCTAGAACAAGTGGATCTTGGCCAAAATTGAGAAAAAAAGGAGAAAATACGGTACTTGTGTGTTTGGAATTGTTGTAAGCAAATTCTCTTGCTGCAAGATATTCATCCCAATTGGTATGGTGGAATTTGGCAAAGGCACACAATATATACTCCAATGTATGATTTGCACGTTTGGTTTGTCCATCAGTTTGAGGATGATAGGCCGTGGACAAAGCAAACTTAGTGTCAAGTATCTAGAAGAGTGCTTGCCAAAACTTCCCGGTAAATTGAGAATCATGGTCAAAGATGAGTACATGTGGCATCCCATGATGCTTGAAGACATTATCAAAGTAGATGTGCACTAAGCTTGGAGCATTCACGCTATCACAAGTTGGTGCAAAGTGGATTTGCTTACTAAGCTTATCCACAAATACCACAATTGTTATGTGTCCTTGCTTTGTCTTGGGCAAGGATGTGATGAGATCCAAGCTCACGTGCTCCTATCAAGCGGATGGGATGGCGAGTGGTTGAAGGAGTCCACTCGGTTTCTGGTTGTTGGCCTTGTTATGTTAGTAGCTCTCACACAATTAGACAAATTCTCAAAAATCTAGTTTCATGTTGGGCCACCACCATCGGTGTTGGAGGGTACCCAAGGTCTTATCCACACCTATATGACCAGCTATGGGTAAATCATGGGCTTCTTGAAGGCACACAAGTCAAAGATCTCTTTTGGCTGGAACATAGATCCAGTCCTCATGAAATAGAAGGCCCTCCTTGATGGAGAAGGTGTTGTATTCCTTGTCGCATTTTGTAAGGCAACCATGTATTATTTGGAAGAAGGGATCTTGTTGTAGAGTTGAGTGAAATTCTTTTTGGACCGTAGAGTCAATTGACACCGTCATAATTGCCGTTGTGATGAGAGGAAGAGACTTCAAATCAAATCATTGTGATAAAGCATCAGGGATGACGTGGAACCGACCTGGTCTGTACTTGAGTTTGATGTCAAACAATTGGAGTTCCTCCTCCCATTGATGATGTTTACTCTTCATGTGTTACAAGTGTAAGGTCTACAACAATGGTTTGTGATCAATTTGCATGATCACTTGTTTCTCCAAGAGGTAATGCCTCCATACTTTGGTGGCATATACCACTGCAAGTTCCTCTCAATCTCAAGCAAAGTGGTTTCTTTCAGCCATATTGAGTCGGCAAGACACAAAGGCAATGGGATGTAGTCCATCTGGGAATTCTTGTTGCAACACGGCTCCAATTGGAAAGTTAGAAGCATCAAAATCAACCACATAGGGTAGCTAAGGATCATACGGTTGAAGAATGGGCCTTGAAGACACCATATGTTTCAACTTTTGAAATGCTTCTTTGTGCTCGGTGGTCCACTCAAGTCCTTCCCCAAGAGGTCAATCAATGGTACAACAACATGAGCATAATAATGGATAAATTGTCGGTAAAAATTGGCCAAATGATCAAATACCCATACTTCTATAGCATCCTTTAGAGTAGGCTAATCAATAATGGCCTTGATTTTCTCCTCTTTTATCTTGATCCCCTCTGATGAGATCTTGTGCCCCAAGAAGATAACTTCCTTTTGCCAAAAGGCACACTTTGACTTCTTGTAGTAAAATTTCCATTGTCATAGTCATCTTAGGACTTCTTGTACGTGATTCACATGTTCTACCTTTTTCTTGCTATAGATTAAGATATCATCCAAGAATACCACCATGTACCAATCTAATAGTCCATCCAACACCCAATGCATCTGATCCATGAAGACTACTAGAGCATTAGTGAGCCCAAAAGGTAGAACTCTCTACTCCAAATGCTCATACCTTGTGCAAAAGGCCATCTTTTGCACATCCTCCTTATCAATGGGGATTTTCCAATAGCCACTTCAAAGATCCAGCTTGGAAAAGTATCATGCTCCACTCAATTGATCAAGCAAGTCATCAATCTGAGGCAAGGGATATGCATTCTTCACTGTTTGCTTATTGAGCCCACAATAACCAATATAGAAATGAAGTCATCCACCCTTCTTTGGAACAAATCATACCGTTACTCCCCAAGGAGAGGTACTGTGACGTATGAAGTCCTTCTCCAACAACTTTGTAAGTGTTATTTGCAACTCCTCCAACTCCCTTGGTGAGAGCCAATAGATTAGTCTACTCAGTGGAGTACTCCTTGGCAATAACTCAATCTTGAAGGGCATATCACAATCAAGGGGCATACCACAATCAAAGGGTAATCCCTTTGGCAGGGCATCCAGAAACACCTCCACAAACTCCCAAACTATCTAATTAACCATTGCTTGATGATGCTCTTGTCTCTCCTCATATTGTACTTGTGCAATCGGCTTGATCCATACTACAAAAATAGACTTATCTTCCTCCAAAGCTTGCTCGATGGCTGCTTCCCATATATGGATTCATCTCTCTTCAAAGCTTGCTCCATGGTTGCCTTCCTAGCAAACTTCCCATCTTGGAGCTGCTCTCTCTTCAAGGCATGCTTTATGGCTACCTTCTCAACAAACTTCTCATCTTGGGACTGATTATTTATAGATATCTTACTCAGAGGTGCCAGATACCTAATTAGAATTTCCTACTTTGGTGTTGTATTTGAATTTGTCGTCGGGTCCAATCAAATTGAACCTTATGATGTTCAAGCCAAGGTGGTCCTAGAATGACATCATAGTGTAAAGGCCACTACAAACCTCATACACTCTAAATACTCCTTCCCGATCTTAAATGTAATAGGGTGTGAGGTACGGAATGGAGAACCTTGTCTACCATCCTCCATCATCAATCTACTTCCAATTATTGGCTTGATAGGAATATCTAATTCTTTTACTACTTGCATAGACATGCAATTCTTTGAACTTCCAGAATCAACCAAAATCCTACAACCTTGATTAGATATTGTACCTTGCAAGTGAAGCAAACTTGCATAGGTTGAGCCTTCAATCCTATTGGAACTAATCAACCCCTCAATAGGCGGCTCAAAATCTCCTATTGGAATTTCTCATTTCCTTGATCATTTTGTTCCACAACCTTCATATGGGCAACTTGTTGAGGTCGCCCAATCCTAAATGGACATTCAACAATGCAATGTCTAACTTTGCAACAGTAAAAAAAATCTCTATTTTATTGCAATCTTTCTCTATCTATTGTACCAAGTAGTCCCTGTTGGAAAACATCAATCTCTATTGGTGTTGATTCTTCCACCTTTGCGTAGTGTATTGGTAGGCTTTGTGTAGATCAAGGTTGAGACCAAGTTGTCACAACCAAGAAATCAAAGCGCTTAACTAATTGCATGGCTTCTTCTACATTTTGTGGTTCTTGCATGGTCACCTCCAATTTGGTTCATGACTTCAATCCTCAAAAAATTGATCCAGAACTTCACATTCTTGTATATCTAAAATTTGCATGATGATGTTCTGAAATTGTGTAATGTAGCTCTTTATTGAGCCAATCTACTTCAACTTTGCTAATTTATCTCATGTAGCTTGTGTGGCATTTATAGATTGAAATTGACCAAGTATTGCATCCTTGAATTCTACCCAAGTCAAAATTGTTGCAACAATCTTTCATCCAGCTTGCCCCACTTGGAATCACCACCAAAGTTTCGCCACACCATTCAATTGGCTAGAAGCCTAGAGAATTTTTTTTTGTTCATCTTGAAGATTAGTGGCTTCAAAGTAACATTTGTAGTCAAACATAAAATTCTCCACCATGCTCAAGAGATTCTTTCCTTCAAAAACCTTGGGTTTTAAAAATCAAATGAAATCTTCTCTATCTCAAATTGCCTCTCTCTCTATATGTTCTTGTCGTTGTTGGCCTTGTTCATCCAACAATTGAGTAAGGTGCTCAATGTGTTGCTGCATCGCAAGGGGAACATTTGGTATTGCCGCCAAGGTACTACTCTATTCTACTACTCTCATTTTATCTAATTGATTAACACACATATGCATCACGTCCACCATTCCCCATAAGTTACAACCGGAAGTATCAAGGGTTCCTTAGATAAGGTGGTCATATGCAGAAAATCTTACCCAAAGTGCAAGTTGATGAATTATGTGAAATGATGCTTGGGTAATATCTAGATATGAAAATCCCAATGGTTTGGTGGAAGAAGATTTGGTGGTCCATAAATCCCATCCATCCCATTCCTACTTTGATACCAATGTAAAAGACCAAGACCAAGGAGAGAAATAGGAGATTGGAAGCACATTGGGACACTTGAATGTAAGAAAACTCCAAATGCCTAGCATGAGCTTTGGCTTTAGTATTTATAGGTAGCATATAAGGCCCTTGAGAAGCTTCTCAAGAAGCTTCCTCCAACCGCTTTCTTAGAAAGCTAAGTTAACTAGGAAGCTTCTCAAAAAGCTTCTTCCAGCCGCTTTCTTAGAAAGCCAAGTTAACTAGGAAGCTTCTCAATAAACTTTCTTTTAGAAGCCATCTACTTGGCATGCAAGCTAAACTAGTTGGAAGCTTCTAAAAGCTTCCTTCTAGAAGTTACCTACTTGAAGTGCAAGCTAAGCTAGCCAAGAAGCTTCCCAAGAAGCTTTCTAACTACTTCCATAATATTCTAGGCTTATTTGTCTTATTTGCTACTTTGTTAGCCCTACTAACTTCGTCACTAAACTCCATATTGTTACAATATTGCTTCTTGCTTTGCTCATTGCACTTCTATATGAACCTTGGAGTATGGTTCAACACCATCCATATCATGGTATTAATGTACTTGGGTGTGAGTACCAAGGAAGCCAAAGAGCTCACAAAGAGACAAACTTGCAAGCCTTTTCATGAGTTTAGTGTCTAAAGGCAAACCTTATCCTGAAGTTGAGCTAAGGTTGTTATGGGGACTCTACCCACCATTCCTCCTTGAGCCAAGAGAATTGCCAACCAAGCAAGGATTTTCTTGGAATTCCTTAATCCCATAGTGTCATGTACTCTTGACCATAGGACTAGTCTAACCCACCAACATTTTTGGCATTGCTATTGGCTGATATGTATGTCCTCTCTATTAGCTTCTACAACTCACTTGGGTCATGCTTATTCTACATCACATCACAAGGACACTTCTCTTCAATTTGGAGGAAGCATTACCTCCCATTTCGCCAAGCAAAATATTTTCAATCCAAAGGAAGCAATACCTTCCATTAACATGAGTCGTATTGTTTTTCACCTCAAGGAAAGCATTACCTCCCATTTCTACAAGTAGTGTTGTTTTTAGTTCAAGGGAAGTGTAACAATGTGGAGTTTAGCAATGTGGTTAGTAAGGCTAATGAAGTAGAGAATAAGCCAAATTATCTTAGAATATTCCAGAAGCATCTAGGAAGCTTCTTGGGAAGATTCCCAACTAGTTAACTTGCGTCCCAAGCAAGTAACTTCTAGAAGCTTCTTACTAGCTTATCTTGCACGCCAAGTAGGTGGTTTCTAGAAGGAAATTTCTTGAGAAGCTTTCTAGTTAACCTGGCTTGCACTTTAAGAAAGCGGCTCGAGGAAGCTTCTTGAGAAGCTTCTCAAGGGTTTTGTATACTACCTATAAATATCAAAGTCAAAGTTCATGCTAGGCATTCAAAGTTTTCCTCATTCAAGCATCCCAATGTGAGCTTCCATTCTCCTATTTCTCTCCTTGGTCTTGGTCTTTTACACAAAGTATTACCTCCAGTTTCTACAAGTAATTTTGTTTCCAACCAAGGGAAAGCATTACCTCCTGCATTTACAAGCATTCTTGCAAATTTTCATATTAAGGATACTACCTTCCATGGCAAGCACTTCTGCCTAAAGAAACCCATCCACCTTAGCATTGCACTTTAATGTTCTGAGGAGAAGAGAAAATCTAAGAGAAACACAAGAGAAACACAAGAGAAACAAAAGGTTTCATTCCTCCAGACTTTGATGCCCCAAAGGAGCAACTTGTCTTTATTATGTAGCAAAGAGGATCCATTAAAGGGAGCTATACCATTGGATCAAATACATTGATTGGTGACATGTGAGCAAGCTACACCCTTAGATTAGTTGCATGGATTGGTGATATGTCAATCCTTGTCCTATTTGGTTGGTCAAACTTGTTTGACTAAAGAGAATCTTTGGAGGATCTTTATGCAGGAAGATCAAAACAACATGGGTAAGGTACCATTGGAAAGTTCCCAACAAGACAAAAAAGGGGAGAAAGAAATACCTTGAATTCACAAGGGGATGGAATGTTTTATTTTTTGAGGCCTAATTCATTTGTTTAGACCTCTAAAATTGGCTATGATATTTCAAAGTATTTTTGGCCTCTACCTTATTAGTGGAGGTACTCTTTTGGTGACACTTCTATCTAATCTACTTAGACTATCATATATAATGTCCCTACAGATATAACCAAGCTGATGTGCAATTGTAGATAATATGTCTAGCTAATGATATTACAGGCACCCTATAGCTACAAGCTCCCTCTAGAACAACATCTATAGTAGCTCTTGTAGTCCTTTAGCTACCATTTTAATGGCATCAACCTTGGGAGGAGGGAAAAGTTGTATACCCCTTGGAATAGTAGTGTTCACATGGTAAGAAGATTTGGAATCATTCCTATGAATGTTTGAGTTGTCTATATGGCACAAAATATTTTGGATGATATTGCCATGGCACAACAAATTGGCCAACGTTATATTGGAGTCACGCAACAGTAATTTAGTATCATAGTGCCTACCACAAGGACAAGTTGTGCTGACATGAGCTGAAGGACAACAAGAATACAGCTCACCAAGATGACAAGAACAACTCACAAACAAGATAATTGTCTTTACAAAGGACATAATGAAACCATGTAAGCATTTATTCAAAGGTTCCAATATATTTTGTCAATGATCATACCAACTCTAGATCCAACTATGGCTCCCAACTGGTTTAAGGATGTGCTACCTAAAGATATTAAAAAAATTGTTATCTATATCAAAGCTACTAAGCTAGCTCAGGCATTCAAGGAAGCACAATATTGGGCTTAGACTAACAATCATGACATGCCCTTACTAGACCCTTGCTCCATAATACTAAGATTGAAAAGGAATGTAATGCATAACTCCTATATTCCTACTCAAGCATTCTAGTTACCAACTTACTTCTATGGAGGAACTCACTCAACTGTGCTTGCTCAATACCCAATACCACAACCAATACCCATACGTGATCATGTGTCCATATAAATTTCCATAGCTTTTCCAGCTCTTCTAGCTCGATTGGGACTATCAACTCTTATAGCTAAATATGTTCCCTCAACGTAGATGGCTGCATTCACTATATATAAGACCACAATTTCTATGTTTAACACTATGACAAAGCAATTACCAACTTTTTGTCATACATGGCTATGATATCATTGCTAATCTGGCTAACATCAAAAGCCAATATCACTATGAAGCAACTTTGTAAAGTTTCCCCTAGGTAGCATAGGAAGCTACCAAACTTCCTATTGAAGGGATAGCCCATGGTACACTTCAAGAGCCATTGATCGGGAATGTTCACCCATAGAGACAAAATCCAATGGGCATGCCACCAACTTCAAATATATGAATCTTGTATATCAATGTGGTTGACACAATTCAATTAATCATCATGTGTTCTACACTAAAGTCCAAAATGAAGCATTAATGTAACAATCCAAGGGAGTGCTATTCCAAATTATTGCATTGACTCAGAATCCTCAGTGAATATATTGACCAAGGATGTTATGGAAACATTGGGATTGAAGGATAAGGTGAAGTTCCACCCTACTCCCATGGGCCAATAGGAGACAACATCACCCTCTTGGAGTGTTGTCCAAGGCTCTACACACATTAGTGAGCAAACCTTTTTGGTTGGCTACTTGATAATGGATACTCTTGCTTTGGCACAACTTCTAGTTTTATTAGGAGTCCAATGGCTGGTGGATGCTGATGTTGTCACTTCTTGGCGGACTGATAAGTTAACATTTTGGGACTAAACCAAATCACATTGTACTTTTTGATGTACCCAACAGAACTTGTGTCAAGCTTGGATCATGAACGAGAATGGGGTTTTAGCCTTGATGTGTGGAGCCATGCTCATGCTAATAATGATGAGGAAATTGCAAGTTCCATTGCTAATTGTCTGTTTATAACAAAGAAGAAATGGGCAGCCATGCCACATAATCACATGGCTGTAGTCCTACTCTTCCACCATGGTCTATCAACGGGAAAAAATGCCATGTTTCAAGACAAAAAATGTCATCTGCGGGACTATATAGAAGCAAGGTGCGGAATAAAGATCTATTGCAAGAACAATGAAAGTGTGATATGTGGGAAATAGATCAGCTCCATGACCTGATGATATGAGAGATGCACGAAGAGTCACCTATGGGCTGACTCAGTTGAAATGCGGGATGAACCCTCTATGGGATGTGCAATAGTGTAGGATGAATCCAAGTAGAGATGAAACCTCTATGGATAGTACAATAACAAGTAAGATAGGCAGGCAATTACAACTAAGGTGGCACTTTGACTATGTTAGAGTTGTAATTTTATAGAGAAAATGAAGCTTTAGGAGCCAATTGGCATTAATGGCGGTGGTGTGAAAAGGAGAGGGTAGCCATTATAAAAGTGGTGTTAGGGGTAAGACTATTTTGTTTAGGGTTACGCTACTTAGTATACAAGTGGGCTTACACTATTACGTAGTGGTTCTGTTTATGCAAAGTTATGAGTAAAGGAAGAATGAAAAATTAGCAATGAGCCTAAAGGTTGGTTGGAGGTAAGGAACTTAAATCCAATCACCTTTGGCCCAGAGAGAATTTGGTCCATACAAGTCCAAAATAAGGGACTTTCATTCCTGAACATTAGATTAGGCTGTCTTATCTGTACAAACAATATTAAAATGCATGAAAGACACAATTTTTTTGAAAATGTGTGCACCACAATGGCTATCCTGCAATCCTGTTGTGCTTTGTCCTCGCTAACAATTCATTATTAATATAGTCCTACTTAGAGAGCCCCTTTTGCTAATTGATTAATGAAATGAAACGAAAATGTTATAGCATTCAATCAACAACAGCTACCACAATTGTCTTGATTATAGTGGTACATTATAATTCTATCATTCGATAACTGATAGTTGATAATCTGGCATAGCACTCTCCTGTTCCTTTATATGGATGTCATTTATAAATCATAACACTGTTCCATCTCCGTTATAAAACTGTTCATTCCTTCCCATAGTATTTGGAAATGTAATGATGAAAATCAATTTAGGTGTAACGCAGTTTTCTGCATACTGTAATTAGTCCCGTAATTGTGATCCAAGTTTGTGCATGCATGAGCTTGATGTTGTGTTGGGAGCGGAAGGAAATGCTCATTCCATGATAAGAGGGAGGGTCTATTCCTGCAATGTCAACGGATAACAACATGCTTAAATGGATGACTAGTAATAAATTAAAATTAGTTAATTAATTGAATCTCTTTAAATAAAGAATACCCACATGTGTAAATAAATGTATTTGTAGATACAGTCCATTTACAAAAATCCAGTCCAGCTGCTAAATAGATTACCTCTACGAAACCTATATTTTAGAATAAATTCTGCTTTCCAGGTCAAGTTAGGACACACACGAACTCAAGAATCCAAATGTGAAGAATAAAACTATAATATTTTCGTACATGCACCATGCAAAATATACATTTCTTGTAGATCAATTTACCCATCTAGGTCAATACGTCGACATCGTTTTGCAATCGTAGCCAGCGTTTTGCTTCGTAAATATTGGTTATTATATTCCATGACGATGATTATCAGATTTTTTTTCGATATTTTAAAACCATGGGGAAATGGTTACCTCATGCTGATGAGTTAACATTTCTGGACTAACCATGCGTTTTTTCCATTTTAACAAAAAAAGGAAAAGCATACCATCTGAAACTTAACCTTTTTTTCTTTGTAATGTATCGGGCTTAAAAGACAAGAGAGAATAATGCATGCCACTGAATATAGATCGCCATGAGAGAAGCAAAACAACTAGAACAAACATCAGACCAAAAGGTCTTAAACGTCGTATGAAGAGCTTGTTGACGAGTCCTCTCTTCAACAAGTCGATCATTCTACAGTAGTGCCAGACACTCGTTGCATTGACAATGGACATTTGTAGTGCAGTATAGCCATGCAGACTAAAGGTCACCAAAGGTGATGATCACAACAAAACTTGAGACTCATTGATACAAGAACATGTCAAACCCAAGTCAACTATCAGTACAGTTATCATCTATCAAGAGCATCATCCTTGTCGACTTCTTTCACCCTGGATGATGGAGCCTGATTTACACTTGATTCGGTTTGACATATTTGGGCTTGTACCAATGAGTTTCGAGTCCTTTCTGTGATCATCCCCTTTGGTGACTTACTCTGCATGCCTATAGTGCACTCTCCTAAGTCAACTTAACGCAACTATATAACATATGACAACAACAGAGGCCTGTGTTGTACCCTAAACAGGCGGTTAAAAGTACTAAGCTATAAGACGGTAGGGGCAGAGGGAATTTCTAATTTTTCAGGCATTGTAGACCAAACCTGAATTTAGTCGAATCTGGCTTCTGACAAATCCATCTTCAACAGAAGATGCTAAGTTGAATTTAAAAGATAAGTATTGGTCTTTTCTGCTTAGTCCTGCTAAAACAAGAGTAACGGGCCAGTTGTTGCTTTTTTTCCCAGGTAAAATGCATAATTTTTGCAAACTCCTCCGACAGGGGCAGCAGAGCTAAAGAAATTTACTCTGCTGTAGATCCTTTAAATTCTACTTCTACTATTCTGCAACCTTCGATTGTAGTTGAAAAAAACAAAAAGATATAACTTGGTCGGAGCTTTGTTGTCTGGAATTGTTTTAGGTTTAATTCCTACAACTCTGTTTAGATCTTTCTGAGCTGGAGCAACGCTCTCCCCCTGACGCAAAAGTAGAAGGTACATAAGAAGCCGTCAAAGAAAGTATATCATATGTTGTAGTATAGTTGCATTATCGAGCCTACGTTGCATAAGAGAGGTTGCAACCTGTTCCGAAGACTGAATGGAAGTGGGCTATGTCTCCATAATCCCATAGTGGATTATGGAGACACTGCTTACAGAAAGTGTAGAGAAGCCTGTTTAGGAAAAGTGCGTCGTTTTATAAAGTGGTGCTTTTCTCCTTTGGTGTTGGAGTGCCACTCAGATCCACTCCGTCTCTGTCTTTCACCCACAGGAACTGGTTATGTCATGGAAATCTGTGTCTGAAGATGAGGGTGTTCGCACTCTCAGAAAAGTTCGTTTTAGAAGAGCTTTGAATCTGTCTCCTGTTTCGGCAGCTCCTCTCCTAGTGTGCACTTGCCCGTTGCCATGACCTTCATACAGATGGAGTATGTCTCGTGGTCTACGCACGTAAACAAGGTAAACAGAGTCAAGGGTGCTTCTTGTCAATTCAGCATTGTGGAGTGCAGTTTCAATCTTGTGACACTTTTAACCTTTCTGGCAGGATGTTTTATTCTCCACAGATTTAAAGCGAGTGCACTGCTAGTCTAGAGGTTGATGCACCATGACTTTTTAAGGACGAGTGATCAATTTGTAAAATCCGGGCCTGCTGTCTAGACATCGGATCAATATTGGAACATCAATATTGCTTCCAGCTGTTGAATCACAGGTATTTAACAGCTGGAAGCAGCCCAATGAGTAGACTGCAAGTGGTATCTTGTTGCAATTTGTTAGGTACAAAGTGCAAGGGATGATGAGCAACAACTGTGACAAAAGTACATTAGACAGGAACATGAATCTGGCCATGCCTAGATGATGCACAAATAGTGGGTACAATTAAGTCTACGCTGACCCTATTGGGGCGGGAGAAGATGGAACGGCTGGATTGCTGTGCAGTGATTGCACGGTAGGTGGTGATCTTCACTGAAAAGTGAAGATCATGGATAAACTATGGATAAACAGTCGACAATTGATCCAATAAACAGAAAGGTGTCATGGGCATTAATGGATGTGATGTGCTGGCCTGCAGGAAAATTAGTAAACTGCGGCACAATTACAAGTGTTACAAGTGTTACAGTCTCTCGCGCCATTTTATAGAGGTATGTTCCTTTTTCACGCCTTGCAGCGAAACTTTGGCGTAATCCACGCACGATTCAAAGCTCCCATCACACTCTTTCAAGCTGACGAGTAATATTCATTTAGAAGAAACAACAAAATTAGTGAGGGACTCTGGTTTTATTCTCTCCGACAGCAATTAGGAGCTAAAGCAGTAGCAGTTTCTCTATGTCTTTTGGTTTCTTACACCTGTAGACGAGTAATTTATCGACTGAATGGCGGAGCATAAAAGGATCTATGCGGGGGGAGCTCTCTGTAAGAGATCACTGAATTTACTAATGTTTCCTGTGATTGACAGTGGATCGATTTGCAGCTGTGAAAACTTTTGAAGGCACTAAATCTATCCTGTCTGTTCTGTTGACACGCCAAGGAGTTGAGAAATTGGCAGTAGCCAAATAGGAGGACTTCTTCTCTATGGTAGCTCTCTGCGCGCTAGTGGCTGTGGTGGTCGCCGTACTAGTGACCTCTTTGGCTTCGTCATATCAAAGAACGTGCCGCATTTCACCTTTTCAGGTGGACTTCGGACCACTTCCCACAGGAGGTGTATGGGCTCCCGAGTTTAACACACAAGAATTAGAACGTTTTGCAGTCGGCTGCGATCGTCCGGAAGATGTTGCTTTTGACAAACATGGGCGAGCTTACACAGGCTGTGCTGATGGATGGGTCAAGCGGGTCAACGAGGATGGCAAACTCGAAAACTTCACGCACACCGGCGGCCGCCCTCTAGGTCTAGCAATTCGGGGCGACCCCGAACTGATTTATGTGGCAGACACGACTTTGGTATGTCACTTCCCATCTCTTTAGATGTTATTCAAGTTCGTAAATTTGTAAATTAATTTGGAGTTTATGACTGCATAAATTGGCCAATCGTTTTGTTTTGCTTCAGCTCGTGGGATTAGCTCCACATTTCACATTCGTACTTCTACAGTCAAGGGTGTCCCGCTGTGCTCGTCACAGGAATGCTTGGTTTCGGTTCATAGGCTTGCAATTTTAAATTCCTCTGCGGGGTAACAAAGTTGAGAGTGTCTTCTCTTTACGTCGAGTAATGTTGATGACAGGGCCTGGTGAAAATAGCGATATCCGACCGCGTTTCACACATTGTTGCAGATAAAGACGATCAAGGTGTACCGATACTGTACGTTTACAATAACCTGATTAGCACAAAATCTGAATTGCTGCTTGAATAATAACCTCTTAGAACCCGTCTGCTTTCGGCCTCCAGAAACCAGTTTGCTGTCCACATGACTGCTACAAATGCTCACAGTGATTGTCCAAATCTTGTTCAGAGCTGAACTAAGATATAACCCTAATTGGATTTTTTCCACCTGCATTTCTTCCGTTGGCTCATATCCTAAAATGCAGAAAGCTCCTTCCTCAGTCGACACCTTCTGCCTTCCTGCTCTGAACTTTTATTGGTTGTAGTAACCCCATCCTGTCGAAACCCCAAATTTGTAGGTTGGACCCGTCATGAGATTGTCCCCGCAATATCTAGCAGGTCCCCGTGATGGGATTTGACAGTATTATATTGTCCCTAGAACTCCACCGTTGCTTTACAAAATTCATCGTAAATGTAATTTCAAATTGAAGTTCAGCGGTCGAATTCTAGTCCACAGCTGTCTGGTACTTCACAAAATTTATATCTGGATTCCTGAGACTTCCATATTCCTCCAAACTTTTATTTTTGCTGGTTTGATTGCGATCAACAAATTTCAACAGCTCAGTAAATCTTGAACCTTCTTTATTGTGCAGTTTCGCAGACGGAGTCACGATTGCACGGGACGGAACTGTTTATTTTACCGATGCCTCCAACAAATTCCGGCTGGAAGAAAACGCGCTCGACATCCTAGAAGCGCGACCAAATGGTCGTCTCTTGAAGTATGATCCATCGACATCAACCACCACTGTAGTGCAATCGAACTTGTGGTTTGCTAATGGAGTTGCCCTATCAGAAAACGACGATTTTCTCGTGATGACTGAAACTACAAGGTACGTTTGAACGTTTTCTGCCTGCAAACATTGTTTCTGGGAAACTGTGCAGTTTGACCCATCCCCCAAGTACGAATAACAATTGTCACGAGGACGCCCTGAGTTAGACGTTGAGCTTGCTAACAGCGTTTGGGCCCTTGTGTTAACAAATCTATATCTAGGGTCGAACACTGATCTGTCCATTGATCTTAATGGTTATTCTCTCGCAGGGTTCGTTTGCTGCGTATATGGCTACAGGGTGAGAGAAAGGGAACGGTAGAAGTATTCGTTAGTGGTTTGCCTGGCATGCCTGACAATGTAAGGAGAGGCGATGATGGTAACTTCTACGTAGCCGTTGTTGGGGTAAGCACTTGGAATTATAGCTCCAATGATACTTTTAGTTTTGCCACACAGTATCTACGCTCTCTCATTGATCACCCAGAGTTAATCCAAAACCCATGAATATACTCAACAGAAACAGATAGATTAGCTTTGTAATATTATGCCAACTTTCATCATTTGTAGTTTTACTCCCCGAAGAGAGCACTTTCTGGAGCTGAACCATCCGCTAGAATGATCCACATTTGTCCAATCTGGATATATTGATTTATATTGTCACAGGGAAGTCGCTATAGATATGCTGTTGGAGAAATTTCGTCAGTCCTTATCAGTCCTAGACTAGAATGCTGATGTCCAGGACAGGACACCTCATAAGCAAACCTACTGAATTTAGTGATATCTCTAAGTATTCAATCTGGAAAGGAAAGAGGAAGTAACCTAACAGGTGTTCATGACAACTTCTTGTGATACAGCAACGTACGCCTCTGTTGGACTGGATATATAGTAGTTCAACGGGCGCAAAATTGAGGTGCATCGCGACGCAACAGTCCCTTGTCGACTTAACATCTTCATCAAGGGCCAATGCAAGAGTTGTGGTTTTTAACAAGGAAGGCGAGTTCGTGAAGAAATATGAAGACCCAACCGGTAAGTTGATAAATTTTGTTACCGGAGGGAATAAGCACGGGGATTACGTCTATATGACAACTCTGAACGCAGACTTCATTGGCCGTATCAAAGTTACATAGACTGCTTTGGCGTTCATGGGCTTCGAGTAAGTTTCTGTTTGTAAACTGTACGTTTTCTCCACTGTAAATACAATCAGAAGGCTTGCTTTTGTCAAGGGTGTTAGTTGCCAGCAGATTTTTGGATCACACTCCAATAAGAAAGACTGCTGTGTGTAGGAAATGGGTCCTTTCAACTGCTTTTGCTCCTTATTCATATTCTCCGTCAAGTTTCAGTGTATCTGCTAGATTTTCACCATGAATTACTTCGACGTCCCGCATATTCTTCAAACAAAGTCGCACCTCTATACTTTCTTTGCGAACAGAAGTGGGCTGCACAGTGTTGGACATGACTGAATCATGATATACAATTCCTTACTGGAAGTCCACTAAGTAACCAGTACCTTTCGCCTGTGTTTGAGAACAATGACTATTCCAATCTAGACTGATCTACTTGCGGAGGCAAGATTACCAAGTAACAATAGAAGCCCCAATATAGACTTACTTCACAATGACGAGGTTGACCGAACCAATCTGCCTCCGTTGACAATACATGCTTTCTATGATTTAGATTTCATTTCGCATATTTCGTAGTCAGTTCTACTTTCATTTTATTGCCATTTCATCCACATTTCATTTGCATCAAATGAGTTCAAGAAACGTTTTCTGTCCTCATAACTCCAATATCGGTCAAAAGAGTAGATTAAACCTTGACCAATCTGAGTTACTCCTAAGCAACTTTACCGAATCGTATGCAACTCTACCAGGTTCCACATCAGCAAGTTGGTACGCTGTGTAACCGATTCCTTTGAGCATGCCAGCTATACCCACTCATTGCAAAGGCAACGTCAGGCCTTGTTTGACGTGGCAGGTGTGGAAAGAGAAGAGAAGCAAAGAGAACCAAGTCAGTTTCTTGGAACCATGTAAAGCCAAGGGTGTCGATTAGTGCTCTACATATCAATAATACTCACGAAGAACTGGTTTTATTTATTTCAACTGGAGATCGGTAGATGAGAGCAAAAGTCGTTCCAGGAAGGGGTGATCTAGAACTCATTAGGTCTAGGAATATGAATGATAACCAAGATAAATGGGAAATGTGATACTAGTGATAAATCCCTAAAGTAGAATACATCCAAGATAAATGTGACGCGAAAATTGTGATAAATCTCTAAAGTAGAATGCATCAAATGTAACCTGAGACAAAGGCATAATTGCAGCACACCGAGAATAATATATGGATAAATGCGAGAATAGTGATAAATTCATAAAGTGAATACATCGACTGTAACATGAAACAAAGGCATAATTGCAACATAGCGAGAACATAATATATCTAAAGAACTTATGAACCAAGTGTATTCGGTAACACCTATGTATAAAACGTTGTGCAAGTGATCACCAATAAGCACACGCAAGAATAGAGGAAAGAAATGGCAGTATGGAGTCCGGTAGGAACATTGTAGATCGAAAGTTAGGTATAAACCATGAAGTATGCAAAGAGCGAGTGAAAAATTAATAGGGAGGTACATAGCGGAAGAAGGGAGGAGTGGAGCATCGCTGGAGTAGAGTGGATGGTGTTTTTGTGGAGACATATTAAAGTGTAACAATGATTGGAGAGCAAAGAGAAAGAAGACTGGATAGAGTATATCACAACAAGCATTATGGATGTTTTGAGTCCTAGAACCCTAAATAACTAAGGGAAGCAAAAGCTGGCCATAGTAAACCATATCACGCCATTTGTAGTGGCACAACTAGATTGCTCGGACATTGGAGTTCCAGTGGTAGTAGTTAAAGTTGTTTCAGATTTTGTGTTCGGGGTACTGACTTCATAGTGGAGCCCACCGTCACTTTGCACCGTCGAGTGTGCCATCAGCAAGACCGTTAAGGTTTCAAACCAAGCTCGAGTCCAGGGGTATATTTTTAAAGTGCAACTCCAAAGAGCTCACTTCTTTGATGTTGAGCCTTTGAGTTCTTGGCTATGGTGGACAGATGGCGGCGAGCATCACTTGGATTCTCTTAGCTAGAGTGGGTGTGACTTGACTGTAATCAGTGCCTAATTGTTGGCAGTTTATAGAGTGACAAATCAAGTATTGATTTGAGTTGAGTTGAGAGTGGTAAAACAATCTGATTATATCAGAGAAGTGAAATTGGGGGAAAATAGAGTGTAGGAACTTTGAGTGTCGGTGGTATTTCCAAGCTTGGTGGATCGCTGGTAGCTCGATTGAATTTTAGTTTTTCCCTGGTGTGCAGAAGCTTGTTGCTTGATGGAGATTTGGCAATAAGGCAGGTGGTGTGTGAAAGCGCTGGCACTTTTAGAGCGTATGTATGAGGCACTTTAGAGCATATGTATGATTTTTGAGGCACTTTAGAGCATATGTATGATTTATATGTGAGTTATGCTTCTATAGTGTATGATGTAGATAGCGATGTATATACACACAATAGCCTCCACAAAAGCACATATGACTTCACCATTGCTTCACACAGTGCGGAAGTACCTAAACAAGTGTCAGCACCGCACGTACCAAGTTTCTGTGCCAAGGCAAACTAAGGTGCTCCTCCAAGTGTCATTTAGAAATAGTACAAATGTTGAGAAAAGAATGGGCTGAATATTTGTATTGACGAGATATATAGCAGCTTCCATAAAATGCTAGCCTGTGGAAAGAAGAAACAAGTTGAAGTGTAAGGAAAGAGTCATGCCATTTGTAGCATTGCACCTAGATCGCTTGGACTTTGGAGAAGTAGTGTTATTAGTCAAGAGTATTTTGGTAGTTACTCATAGACTACTCGTTGATGGTCAGATTTTGCGTTTGAGGTACTAATTACATGGTAGGGCTCACCATCACTTAGCACCATTTGCACAATTGGATGTACCATCAGCAAGACCATTAGGGTTTGAGACCTAGCTCAAGTCTATATATATACTTTTGAGGTGCAACTCCAAAGAGCTCACTTCTCTATATTGAGCCTTCGAGTTTTTGGCTATAGTGGATAGAGGCCGGCAAACGTCTTTTGGATTTTCTTAGCTAGCATGGGTGTGGCTTGACTGTAATCAATACCTTGATTATGGAGTGATAGATCAAGTATTGATATGATTGAGTGTGATTCAAGTTGTGTAAACAAGCTGATTATATTAGAGAAATGAGTCAAGGGGAAATTGAATGTAGGAACTAAGAATGTTGGTGGTATCTCCAAGACTTGCTAATTTAGTAGCAAGTCTTGGAGCTTAATTAGAGTTTTGATTTTCCCTAGTGTGTAGAAGCTCATTTGATTGGTGCAGATTTGGCAGTGAGGCAGACATTGATGAAAGCATTAGCCTAATTTTGAGCAAAGAAAAGCAATTTTCAAGCAATAGTTATGATTTTGGGTTCTACCAGATTTGGAAAGGGTTTGAAGTGGCAAGAAGAAAGGCCTCATTTGGCACTTAGAGGCTTCAAGGCATGGGTTATGGGCTATGAGAGGCTATGAAAGCCAGCTAGTTTAGAGCAGATTTTGGTCATTTTTTGGAAAAATTTGCACACCTTGCTAAATTATGTGCAATATTGTTTGACCCCTAGACCTCTTGTTCCTAGACTATTGCCTTAGCCAACTAGTCCACCCTTACTTGTTGTCCTAGTGATTTTTCCACTATTATCTAAACACTTGTAGCTTTGGCTAACGGAGATAGTTTGATCCCATTCTTGGTGATCCAAGTAGCTTAGGACGTAGAGAACTCCTATTATGTCACATGCTAAATGATGGCAGAGTCCATCCAATATTATTTAGATTTCTTGTGATTGGATCTCCTCCATTCTCAACTTCCGATTTGTGTATCATGTTTGTGTAAGGTGCCTTGACTTTAGAGCGTTCGTGCTCTAGTGTACTTTCAATAGTGAGGTTGGAGTGATAACTAGTCAAACTACCTATGTTTCTCTTTGCTAAGGCAGGAAGTGATGACTTGCAGACCGTGAGAGTGCGTGATGTGATGGCAAATTATAGGTTTCCCTTTCCCTTAGTGTAGTTGTTGTAGTTAGAGCTACATTAGTTGGTGATATTCAATTGGTGGTCTTAGCACTTGGTGGTGATTTTGGGTGGTTGTAGTGGTTCCGGTTGCGGGTTGTAGTTCTTGGTTTCTTTGTCACGATAGAGTTCTTTGGGGATTTTGGAGGAGATATTGATGCAATATGCAATGGGTTTACTCAAAATGGTGCTTATTTTCAACTTGTAGCTCAAGTCCCAGGGAGGAGATTGACTCTAAGTCGGAGTTTGACACAAGACTTGATTTAGTTGAGAGTGCATTTGGTGTATTTGCACCATTGTTGTGGGACATGAATGAGATTTATGGGGTCTCCAAAATATGGGTCCATTACTTTGAGGCATAGGGCTATGGGCTATGAGAGGCTACAAAGGCCTAGAAGGGCCAGCAAGCCAACTTGTTGGCGTGAGGCTAGCTAGTTTAGAGTAGATCTTGGTCATTGGTTGGCAAAATCTGCCCATCCTGCTAGATAGTGCGCAATAGGATTTAACCTCTAGATCTCTTGTTCCTAGATTGGTGCCCTAGCTAATTGGTCCACCCTCAATTGTTGTCATAGTGACTGTGACATTGTTATCTATACACTTGTAGCTTTGGCGAGGAGAGGCAATTTGATCCCATTCTTGGTGATCTTGGTAGCTTAGTACTTAGATATGAATTTCTTTTATATCAAATGCCAAATAGTGGTAAAATTAGTCCCGTGTTGTTTTATGAGATGGAGGGTTTTTGTTTAGATTCTTGTGATTGGACCCCCTCCATTGTCTACTTTCTATTTGTGCACCATATTTATATGAGGTGCCCTCACTTTTGAGCGTTAGTGCTTTGGTGTGCTCTTGATAGTGAGGCTGGAGTGATGACCAATCAGACTATCTTTGTTTCTCTCCAGTGAGGCAGGAAGTGATGACCTATAGACTGTGAGAGTGCGTGTTGTGATGGCAGGTTACAGGTTGCACTTTCCCCTAGTGTAGTTATCTTGGTTAGAGTTACATTAGTGGGTAATGTTTAGTTGGTATTGGCACTTGGTGGTATTGGCACTTAGAGGGGTACTTGCGGCTACAACTTGCGGTTGCAATTTGTGGTTCCAATTTGTTGTTGCAATTTGCGGTTGTGGTTAATTTATCACAACGGAGTTCTTTGGGGATTCCAAAGGAGATAGCCCTATAGTACATAATGGGTTTACTCGGAGTGGTACTTGGTATCAGCCTATATCTTAGGTCCCAATGAGGGAGGAGATTGACTCTGAGTTGGAGTTTGACACATGAGTTGATTCAATTAAGAGTGCACTTGGTGTGTCCGCATTGTTATTGTGGGATATGGACAAGATTTATGGGGCCTCCAAAAGCCCTAGGTGTTACTTTGGTATAATGGGTACCATTGAGTTGGATGACTTTATCCAAGAGTTTGATAGTTGGTGTGATCTACAGCAGATGCAGAACCGGACTTTGCTTACACCCTTCATGGCATGGAAGGGGTTGTTTTAGCATTTGGAGGATCCATCGATGGATGACTACCATGAGTTCAGGAGAGCTCATTTGGAGGAGATCAAGTCATGGAGACAATATTGCTCTCCAAACTGTGTCTCTATCACTTCATGGTCAGTAACCATGAGTAGATTGGCTGTACCTACAAGTTCTAGCTAAAGTAGTGTCAATGGAGCTAGTGGAGGTGCACTAGCTAGAGATTGTGCTACTACAAGTGGAGGTACCGCTGCATGAGGTGGTGTGGTACCGGGGTTTAACCTCATGGTGGAGTTCCTCCGGTGTTTGAGGTAGAACTACCAAGGAGTGCGGATTGACAAGTTGAGGAGCTTGCAAGAGTTCCAATGGAAAGCTAGAGAGAGCCTACGCAAGGCATACACTCGCATGAGGTGGCTGATAAGTTTCACTCAGGGAGTTCTTGAGGCTCAAGCAGTCCAGTTTTGGTATGGGATATTGGACAAGGAGTTGTGACGTAGAGTTCATGATGCTACATTGTTACAGGCTAATTTGCCTACTTTGGCAATGGTCTTTGGTTTGGCTGAGCGTATTGAGCTCAACGTGGTGGAGGAGAGAGTGGTGATATGTGGATTTGGTAGGGAGACCTCATCCATAGCTATGCCTTCTTCTAGAGTGCAACAGAGTGCACCACGCCTAATTGGTTTTCAAGGACAGGGTAGACATCCTAGATCCTATGGAGCAAGTGGAGGGCCTAGTGAAGTTAGACCCTTACCTTCATTTTTGGGTCAGCAACAGCCAGTGAGTGTTGGTGTTGCTTGTTAGACTTGTGGTGGACCTCACCATTGGAGAGAATGTATTGAGGGCAGTGGACTTGATACCTTGGGTGCATCATAGCCAACATAGAGGCAATGTGAGCATTGCCACCAATTTGGTCACACTAGTGACCAATGTTTTGACCTACACCCAAAGTTACGAAGTGGTAGGGTTGCTAAGGTAGGTAGTAGAGGAGCTCCAATTCATGGAGTACAAGGTGGTAAAAGTGGTGGTAGAGGATCTACACCTATTAAGGGTGCATTACCTTCCCTTACTTCTGATATAGATATGGCTACTCGGATTGAGCAGTTGGAGTAGAGATTGGCTAGTATGGCTATTGCTCAAAGGAGATCAGATTTGGGTGTTGAGGCTTCCACCTCATATGCTAGTGATAAAGATGCTTTGGACCTCATGTGCAAAGCAGCACAGGTGGATGCATCTGCAATAGTGACTAGGAGTGTAGTACATGCTCTAGAGCCTAGAGGAGCACCAATCGAGTTTGACCCACAAAGAGAAGAGGTTGGGAGACATGTTAGACTGCCCCAGTCTTTCACACTATCAAAGGCATTGCAGAGGACATCCATAGCTCCTATACATCTGAGTGTGGTAGGTGGTGATGGAGTGCATGATGGACTACTTGGTAGTCAGCTACCTACAATTACACAGACTGAGTCTAGCACAATGTTGGAGGCGGCTCAGCTGATTATACGGCGTCCTTTGTTTTTGACCAGTGACATGTTTACATTGGGAGTTGACCCAACTCTAGTGTTCCGGTTGGCTGGCACATTGTGTGAGAGTAGGGATGATGCAATTCTTACTAGTAGAGCAGAGGTGGTTGATAATGGAGCTGACTTGGTTGAGGAGCATGGGATCTGTTTAGCGACCAGTGGTTTATGGCAAGCAGCAACGGCTAGATTGGAGGAATTGCCAGCTAGACCGACCTTTGAGAGAGCATGGTTCACACGTGGTGTTTTCCTATTGGATAACCAAAGGGGGATTTTCCATTTGGTGGGACCTTCAAGGAAGGTCTATACACCACAAAGAGTCTTATTAGACTCTAGTGCACAACCCTTTATGTTGGGGAACGTGCAGTTGTTGGTCTAGAGTTACGGAAGACCAATGTGAAGAGATATCCATTTCAGATCCAGACATCTCTAGGTGGTGGTTCAACATAGTACATCACACATGCAGAGCTTATTGTCCAGGTTCAGCCTGGTCATCCAACTGATAGCTCGATGAGAGAGCTTAGGCTATTGCAACAATAGTTGAGTCATATGATGTGCTAGTTGGGGGAATAGTGTTATACCCCATGGGTTTTAGCATTAACTATTAGGAGAAGATAGCCTCCTATAGACCAGGTTGGTAGTCTGGTGAAAGATGAGTATGTCATCTACCGATACGGTTCAATAGTGGCAGTCTTGGCTCACTACAGTCCAGGACCATGGCAACATTAGTTTTAGCTTTTGATGGTGCAGTAACTTGGCCTGGTGACTTGTTAGAGGGGAATGCCCATGCAAAGGATACTCCAATACCGGAGGAGATTACTTGTATATGGAGTACGAATGGGATTGCTCCATCCACCTTGGATGTTCCATTGTGTAGTTCAAAGGAGACGTTGCAGCAACATGCAGATCAATTCATGTAGCAAGCTTGGAGTGGAGCCTTTGGACCATCAGGAGATGAGTGCGAGGATGAGCCTCCAAAGTCAATACCTTTGACACCTTTGGATAGTACACTCATTGCTTGGTAGTATCCAATAGAGGGGATATGTTTATTGGAGTTGTTCGGTGGGATTAGCACCGGACTAGCTACGATATTACAAGCGGGTATACGAGTACAGAGGTACTTGTATATAGAGAGAGATGAGACTACTAGGCAAGTCTCTTTACATCATGTGGCACACTTGGCCTATCGGTATCCGGAGTTATTACCAATGCTAGCAGATAGAGGTTGCCAAAAGGCCCTACTAGCAAACATTTCCTTATTGAGGTCGCATGATCTGGAGAGACATGGGCCTATTCACTTGGTGATTTTTGGATGGCTATGTTAGAGATATACACGTTTTGGTAGAGGTTTGAGTCTTAAGGATCATTGTTCTAGTGTGTTTTGGGAGATGTTACGGATACTACAACATCTTGAGGTTCATCAGTCTGTTTCTCCAGCTTTTCTTTTGGAGAACATTCCTTTGATAGGTGATTTTTGCACCAGAGTGGTGGTGAGTACACATCAGATCCATTCTTGAATGAGACCTACTGTCTTGTTAAATGCATCTAGAGTGGGATCACGAGCTCATTGTCTTTGTCTTTGGTGGACAAACCTCTTACCGAGAGAGGTTCTACATTGTGCTTATGATGGGATTCAACAATTTGACCACATCCTTGTTGATGATATCTTGGATGTTGGGTGTCAGTCTCAAATAGTGGTAGTGGCTGATAGGTCATCTATGGTAGTAGTGAACCTAGTTGGACAGCCTAGAGCTGTATTTCCCAGGCTCTCATGCTTTTCAAGAGGGAGGACTTGGACTTGTTTGGGACTCACAATTACAACAATTGGTGGAGCCCAACGCTGATGAGAGAGAGCGGGTGATGGGTTTTTGCACCAATATAACCACTATTCCAATGGCGTTAGAGGCATCTAGGCGTCAAGTGTTAGGTTAGGCTATGGACGTGAACTCTTTGACTTGAATTATGAGCCTTGGTTTGGCAGAGCAGCATATGATGCACTTGATAGGCATCACCACTCTGACACTTGTGAGCCTTGTGCCTAATGAGATGATTCAAGCACATGTTGGGGGCAATGCACCAAGTGGGCACGGTATTAATGGGACACAGCCAATAGCTACTAGAGAGAGTGGAAGCGTGGGCTACTTGGATTGCACCCTTGGTCCACTTAGGATGCAGCTAGAGGACTTGTGGAGCTTGCAGCCAGAGTGGAAGGAGTTTCTCATACAGAGGTCCCAACCACATAGAGGTTGGGACCTCTAGTGGTTGGGATCATGATACTATTGCTCCCAAGGGCCCAATGTAGTAGCCAATCAGTATGTCTTCCACTCCTAGTACAATTATAGAGGATACTTGGGAGTCAGATCTTGGACACAAGCTTAATGGAGAGGAAAGACGGAGGGTTTGGAGATTCTTGAGGAGCCACAAAAGTTGTTTTGCCTTCAGTATGAAGGATTTTGGTGCTCTAAAGGGACCTAGTATACGGATTGAGCTGACTAGCGATACACCCATTTTTTGATGTCCTTATCAATATAGTGAGATGGAGAAGACATTGATTTAGAGCTGGAGTAGTGAACTTTTTGAGGCTAGTTTGGTGGAGATTTCACATGGAGAGTATGCATTAGCAACAATGATGCCAGCCAAGAAGTATATGCATGGCAACAACACAAATAGGCAGATGTGTGGAGATTATTGTCCTATCAGTTGATAGACCAGGGATGATGGATATGCCATGCCTACATTGGAGGAGATTTTTAATACAATTGGGCATGCAAAGGTCTTCAATACTTTGGATCTTTGAGCGGGATATCATCAGTTGCTAATCAAGGAGGAGGATAAGTCCAAGATAGGACTTTGTGCTAGTGATCCTCACGACAAGGATGTGTTATATCAGTGGAAGTTCCTACCGTTTGGGTTAAGGATGCTCCTATTGAGTTCTTGAGGGTCATGGATAGAATCCTAGCTGGATTGTATTTTGCTCAATGTTATATTGATGACATTTTGGTCTACATCACTACTATGGAAGAGCATGAGAGACAATTCTTGGAGGTGTTTGAGAGGTTGAGATCTCATGGATTCAAATTACATCCTAGGAAGTGTAGGTTCTTCCACGAGTAGGTTGAGTATTTGGGTCACACTATCTACCCCGGAGGACTTGGTGTTTAGTAGACCAAGGTGGAGGCTATTGCACATATTACTCAGCCTACGGATGTGAGCAAAGTGTGAGGATTCCTTGGGTTGGCAAACTTTTATCGCCACTATGTTAGAGGATTTAGTGCCATTGCCAAGGCCTTCATGAAGCTGACCAAGCTAACACAAGACTGGTGTTGGGGAGATTTGTAACACCCATTTGTGCATATGTGTGGTATTGTGATATTTAGCTTGGTATTACAAGTACTTAAGAGATATTATTTATATAGAGATAAAGGATGGTTCTATATTAGTCATGGTTAGCTAAAGTTAGTCATAGCTAAGATAGATGAGACCTTACTTTAGAGGAAGTAGAAAAGATGAGCACCACTATTTTGGATTTTAGTGTGTTGACTTGGTATTATTCCTAGGTGTTTGGCTTTGGGGAAAGAGTTGAGAACTCTTGGGCCCGCAAGCCTTTTTGTTTTGGATTCTTCTTTAGTCCAAGGATAGCCCATGTGAAGGAAACCTTGCTTTAGTGGTTGGGTCAAGATAAGACCACATGCTTAGGGGAATATGCCCATGTGAATGGATATTCCTTTCTACTTTTTAACTTTACTTGACTTTTAGTCTAGTAACTTGAGTTACTACGGTAATTAGTAACTTTGGTACGTAATTATTTCACAAGTATATAAACAAGGGGCGAGGAGGTACTCATCATCCTTTCATTTGCAACTATCTCTTTCTCATTGAGTTCTCTAGTGAGCAATGTCTTGAGTCTTGGAGTGTTAGCCTTGGAGGAGTATGATGGAGTTGGGGTTCCTTGCCTTCTTAGTCCATGGTGCGCTACCATAATAGCCATCAGAGGTTCATCCTGATTGAGAGACAGGCCGGCTCACATTTTTGGTTCCGTTGCCGGGACCTCTCTAGAAGGCAAGATAATGTTCCGCGTCCAATTCTACATTAGGCAGAAGGAGGCTACGAGAGCTCACTTGGAGAGAACATTAGGAGAGGAGAGGGCTGAACTTATGTTAGAGAACCAAGATCCACTTGTATACCCTGTAGTTCATTATGATGTCTTTGAGGTGATTTTGTACATCTTGTACACATGAGAGGAATTGGAGAGATTGTGTGAGGTGGATTGCAGATTTTGGGGATTAAGGTGATTTTGGGCAAAATCTCAAGTTTGAGATCTGGACTTGAAATTTCTACACATGATAGCTTGGGTTATCTTGCAGTTAGCACACTTGAAATTATTGTGAGAGCACCCATGCGCACTTGGCTAGAAGTTTTGAAAGTTGATAGGGTAAAGTGCTCCCGCAACTGCATGCTCTCTGGAACATTGTACAGAGTCTGCTATTTCTTCAATTTTCAGTGAATTGTCCTGCAAATTTCCAAGAAAATTCAGTGCATTGTATTCTACCTGCTGCCACAAAAACTAGAGAGAGATCGTTCTTGTTCATGGAGAAATGAATTTTTGAAGTGAGGGGGGTGGTTTTCAGACCAAATCTGGAATATGGGTGCTGAATAGAAAGGTTTCTAGGCCAAATGGCTCAATGAAAAGATTTGAAATTTTACAGGGAGGGACGCCCTGGAGCTGTTATCAAGTGTGCAAATTTTCAGAGGACTGTGACATATTGGTTGGGAGATTTGAGTGACATTGTGAGGAAGGGTCAATTCTGCAGAGTGGAGATCTCATGCATGAGAAGTTTGAGATCAACAAAAAGCATGTTTGAGTGTTTAGATTCATCTTGGGAACATGGAGGGTCATCAAGAGTGGAAATTGAGATTATGCAAGGTTCCCCAAGGGTTTGAGGTGATTGTAGGGGTTGATTTGAGGAAAAGAGAGTTTACAATAGAATTTGAAGAGAGTATTGAGAGGATCCAAAAACCTACACCACTTGGAGGAAAGAGTGAGTCTAAGTGCTTTCTACGTGGAGAGAAGGGACATAAGGCAAGTTCATGTCCATTGACCTTTGAGAGCAAGAGATTGAGGGAAAGGAGAGGCTAACTTGACTTGGGTTTGCATGTTGGACCTTCTTCACCAAGATTGGGAGGGAGAAGATCTAAGACCAAGGAGTTGTGTGAGGTTTGCGGAGTTGAAGGACTTCCAAAAGGACATGAGTGTAGTGGAGTAAAAGCACTTTTGGAAAATTTGGTGAAGGATTTTGGAGAGAGTCTTAGTACAGCTACAGAAATACTACCACCTTCATCAGCTAGTTCTCAAGATTAGTGATGGAGATAATCTTTCAACTTATGGATAAACTATCCATGAGAGTTAGATTAATATGCACTCTAGGATTTGATGTTGCTATAGAAATCTTGCAGCAACCTGAACCTTTTGTGTTCCCTAGAGTGGATTATTCTCAGATGGTGTTAGTCATGTATATACTCTATTAGTAATAGAGTGAGAGAAAAAAAAAGAGAAAAAAAATTTGAGAGAAAAGAAAGATAGTGAGGGGTTAAGATGGGGAAACTTCCGGTTTTCTTTGGCAAGGATGGAGAAGATGTGGAGGCCTTTGTGAGAGACTTCAAGGGAGCTTGCATAGGAAACAATGAGAGGAGGAAGAATGAGTGGGCCTCATTATTACCAGATTTCTTTGAGGATGCAGCACTTACATGGTATGAGTCAGAATACCAAAAGAGAGAGAGGAGAGAGGGGGAAGAGGAGTATTGGGAGACTTTGACTTCAGCACTCATTGAGAAGTTTCTTCCTGATGAGAGTTATGAGAGATTGATGAGTGAGGTTACATTTCTCAAGCAAGGAGATGGAGAGAAAGTGAGAGTCTATGTGGAAAGAGTGGAAAAGTTGAAGTCCAAATTTCGCATAGTGTTGAGGAAGGGTGGGGATGATGTGGAGACTACAATGATTGGCATAGGGGCCATGCTCACCAAGAATTTTGTGGGAGGATTGAGACCACAAATTAGAAGCAAGGTGAGATAAGAGAAAGCTTCTTCCAAGGTTGAAGCTATCAAGATCGCAATTCGTATGGAGGAGAGTTTGGAAGGGGATGAGAGTAATTTGGTGGTGAAGGAGGTTGTGCATCCTCCTCAAGGCTACAAGTATGGTGGAACTTCTGATACTTTGGTGACAAGGGTTGCACCACAAGTAGTAGTTGCTCCAGTTCTTGCACCTCCACCAAAAGATTCACTCCAAACCATCACAGAACAACTTGCGGATCTCAAGATCAATGTGGTGCAACTAATCAAAGGCTATAAACTAATCCCTAGGTTTTCACGATTGTTTACAAACTTGGAGTGGTGAACCGTGATGCAAATAGGTTGAGTAGAAACACATGTCCCAACCAATAGGATCAGATTGGAGCACATTGGGATGGTGAGATAGATGAGGAGAGGGTGCCAAGTTGGCATGCATTTGTCTTTTTATGTATAGTTTTTGAGGCTTTGGTGGTATCTCTCTTAGCGCATACAAGAGGAGTTCTTGAGGTCATAGATCCAAAGAGTGAAGATATTGATACAGTTCAGCAAGACATGCATGATGATGTCTTAGTGATGGACTATCTTTGCACTGGTGTTGTGGGTGGCACAATTGGGGCCAAGGAGAGAGACTATGTTCTTCAGCAAGCCAGATGGTTCAGATTGGAGGGCAAACACCTTTTGCGTGTATGGGAGGATGGTAGAGTGCGAGTAATACCACTTCAATCTCAGAGACCACAATTGGTCCGTCATGCTCATGAGGAGCTAGGACATTTTGGAGTAAAGCATTGTCGTACTTTTCTTTTCTCTCTTTAGGAACACATAGGTTACCTAGATGTGGAGACTACATATCAAAGGCTAGAGGTAAACCCGTAATGACTTGATTGAACACACGTGTGACCCTATCGCCGGAGCCCTCCTTTCTCATAATTAACATTCTTGCTATTAGGAAGAATAGTACTAGGCAACCTTACTTGTCATCACAACACACACTCCTAGAAGGAAATAATCTAAGCGCAAGGCCTACACACCAATCCAAGCCAACTAGGCATACAAACATGCATACACGCATAGAGAGGATCCAATCACAAGAATAATGCAACAACTCTCTATACATTTTGTCAAACAAGACCTTTAGACCCTTCTTGCTCTATCATCAAGCTCATTTCAACCTGTACTCTAAGCCTCCCCCATTTGTACTTCAAATCTTAACAAATTTTACTCCATGTGGGGAGTTTCTAAGTCTTTTTGATGGGGAAAACTCTGTGTAGCTCATATGAGAATGACTATTTTTGTATATCTTAGATTCAAGTGTTCTAGGATTCAATGGAAATTGTGTGAGATAAAATTTCCAATGATATAAAATACACTTCAATCAGATCATTACAGCTTGCTTGATAAGCTTTCAAAGTTGGGTAGGGTTTTGCAACTTTCACCCTAATTTTGAAATCCCCTTTTTAGGGTTTCCTCTTGGTTCTTGGCAAATTTTCTCCAGATTTCTGATTCAAAAATACACTTGATCCTCACAAACACTCTAGCAACCTAAAAGCCCCAATCACAGTCACAAGATAGGAGAATTGATATCCAATCAAGATGAAAGATAAAATTGGTCTATCGAGCTTATGGCAATATCTTTAGCAAAATGTTTTGCATTAGATCTCACTCTTCACAGATCTAGAACCAACCAAATTTTCCATAGTAACTGTTTGTGTTCTTGTTTAAACTCTTACAAATTTTGGTAGCTTAATCTCATCCTAGAAGGACGTGATAGTGTTGTTTTGAAGGATCATGTGCGCAATTGTGCACCATGCCACCTCCTAAACATTGATGGTACTATGGACCCAAGCTTGGCACTAATACATGCAGGCTTGAAGTGTATGTTATGTGGCTCTTCTGGTGGAGTTGCTACTATGTTTATGTGTGATAGCTATCTGAGAGGATGGCATATGGCATGTATGACTCCTCCCCTCATGATGGTTCCTCAAGGTCAGTGGTTATGTCCTAGATGTACTTGACCTATAGCTAATTCATTCTTTATATGGTATAGATTGCAGACATGCGACTAACGATGGGGCTCCATAGCACCCGGCTTCCTGATCTTTGCCCATCATAGGGTATACCATATACTTGGAGTAGATGGCTATCTAGAGTTAGAGGGACCTAACTGCTAGCTAGGGGAGCGATTGTGGCACTTTAGAGCCTATGTATGATTTATGTGTGAGCTATGGTATGTTGATAGTGATGTATATTATGTAGCAATGTATATACGCACAACAAATGTCTTGCCATTTGTAGTGGCACATCTAGATTGCTCAAACATTGGAGTTCTAGTGATAGTAGTTAGAGTTATTTCAACAGTTTCTCACAGACTGATTTCCGACGGTCAGATTTTGTGTTTGGGGTACTGACTCACAATGGGGCCCACCATCACTTTGCACCATTTACACCGTTGAGTGTGCCGTCAGCAAGACCGTTAGGGTTTCAGACCTAGCTTGAGTCTAGGGGCATACTTTTGAAGTGCAGCTCCAGAGAGCTCACTTCTATGATGTTGAGCCTTTGAGTTCTTGGCTATGGTGGACACAAGCCGGTGAGCGTCACTTAGATTCTCTTAGCTAGAGTGGGTGTGGCTTGACTGTAATTAGTGCCCAATTGTTAGCAGTTTAGAGAGTGACAGATCAAGTACTGATATGAGTTGAGTTGAGTTGAGAGTGGTAAACAATCTGATTACATCAGAGAAGTGAAATCATGGGGAAATCAGGTGTAGGAACTTTGAGTAATGGTGGTATCTCCAAGCTCGGTGGATTGTTGGTAGCTTGATTGTAGTTCAATTTTTCCATGGTGTGTAGAAGCTCATTGCTTGATGGAGATTTGGCAGTAAGGCAAATGGTGTGTAGAAGTGTTGGCCAATTTTTCAAGCACTTTAGAGCCTATGTATGATTTATGTGTGAGTTGTACTTCTATAGTGTATGATATTGACAGCATTGTATGTTGTGTAGCAATGTATATACAAACAACAGCCTCCACAAAAGCACATCTAACTTCATCATTGCTTCACATAGTGCGGAAGTACCAAGCAAGTGTCAGCACACCCATACCAAGTTTGTGCTCAAAAACTCATGAGTGCCAAGGCAAACTAAGTTGCTCCTCCAAGTGTCATTTAGAAATAGTACAAATGTTGAGAAAAGAACACGTTGAAAATATGTATCAACCAGATATATAGCAGCTGTCATAAAATGCTAGCATGTGGAAAGAAGAAACAAGTTGAAGTGTAAGGAAAGAGTCATGCCATTTGTAACATCACACCTAGATTGCTTGGACTCTGGAGTAGTAGTGTTATTAGTCAGGAGCATTTTGGTAGTTACTCATAGACTACTCGTTGATATTCAGATTTTGCGTTTGAGGTACTAACTACATGGTAGGGCCCACTATCAGTTAGAATCATTTGCACAATTAGATGTGCCATCAGTAAGACCATTAGGGTTTGCAACCTAGCTCAAGTCTAGGGGGTATACTTTTGAAGTGTAGCTCCAAAGTGCTCACTTCTTTATATTGAGCCTTCGAGTTCTTGGCTATAGTAGATAGAGGCCAACGAGAGTCTTTTGGATTCTCTTAGCTAGCATAGGTGTGGCTTGATTGTAATCAATACCTTGATTATGGAGTGATAGATCAAGTATTGATCTGATTGAGTGAAATTCAAGTTATGTAAACAAACTGATTATATTAGAGAAGGGAGGTCAAGGGGAAAATGAATGTAGCAACTAAGAATATTGGTGGTATCTCCAAAATTTACTGATTGCTAGTAGCTCAATTAGATTTTTGATTTTCCCTAGTGCATAGAAGCTCATTTGATTGGTGTAGATTTGGCAATGAGGCAGACATTGTATGGAAGCATTAGCCTAATTTTGAGCAAAGAAAAGCAATTTTCAAGCAATAGTTGTGATTTTGAGCTCTACCAGATTTGGAAAGGGTTCCAAGTGGCAAAAAAGGCCTCATTTGGCACTTAGAGGCTTCAAGGCATGGGCTATGGGCTATGAGAGGCTGTGAAAGCCTAAAAGGGCTAACAAGCCAGCTTGTTAGCATGAAGCTTGCTAGCTTATAGTAGATTTTGGTCATTGTTTGGCAAAATCTTGACACACCTTGCTAAATTGTGTGCAATATTGTTTGACACTTAGACCTCTTGTTCCCAGACTAGTGCCCTAGCCAACTAGTCCACCCTTACTTGTTTTCATAGTGATTGTTCCACTATTCTCTATACACTTGTAGCTTTGGCTAGTGGAGATAGTTTGATCCCATTCTTGGTGATCCAAATAGCTTAGGAAGTAGAGAACTCCTATTATGTCACATGCCAAACGATGGCAGAGTCAATCCAATGTTGTTTAGATTTCTTGTGATTGGATCTCCCCATTCTCAAATTCCTATTTTTGTACCATATTTGTGTGAGGTGCCTTGACTTTAGAGCATCGGTGCTCTTGTGTGCTCTAGATTGTGAGGTTGGAGTGATGACCAGTCAAACTGCCTATGTTTCTCTTTGCTAAGGTAGGAAGTGATGACTTGCAGACCATAAGAGTGCGTGATATGATGGCAAGTTACAAGTTTCCCTTTCCCTTAGTGTAGTTGTCGTAGTTAGAGCTACATTAGTTGGTGATATTCAATTGGTGGTGTTAGCACTTGGTGGTAATTTTTGGTGGTTGTAGTGGTTCCGGTTGCAGGTTGTAGTTCTTGGTTACTTTGTCATGATGGAGTTATTTGGGGATTTTGGTGGATATAATGATGCAATATGCAATGGGTTAACTCAAAATGGTGCTTATTATCAACTTGTAGCTCAAGTTCCAATAAGGGAGAAGATTGACTCTAAGTCAGAGTTTGACACAAGACTTGATTTAGTTGAGAGTGCACTTGGTGTGTTTGCACCATTGTTGTGGGACAGGAATGAGATTTATGGGGTCTCCAAAGGCCCCAAACACTACTTTAGTGCGGTGGTACCATTAGTTGGATGACTTCATCTAAGAGTTTGATAGTTGGTGTGATCTACAACAAATGTGGAATCTGACTTTGTTCACACTCTTCATGGCATGGAAGGGGTTGTTTCAGTACTTGTTTTAGCTCTAGTAGTGCTGGTGGATCTCTTGGAGATGGTGCTAATATGAGTGGAGGTACTACTACAATAGGTGATGTAGTATTCGGGTTTAACCCCATGGTGGAGTTCCTCTTGTGTTGAGGCAGAACTAACAAGGAGTGCAAAGGGACAAGTTGAGGAGCTTATAAGAGTTCTAGCGGCAGGTTGGAGAGAGCTTATGAAAGGCATACGCTTGCATGAGATGGCTGATCAGTTTTACTCAAGGAATTGATGAGACCTAGGTAGTCCAATTGTAGTATCCCGTGATATTGGACAAGGAGTTGTGACATAGGAGTTGTGACATGTCCATGATGTTATGTTGTTACAAGCTATTTTTCCTACTTTGGTAGTGGTCTTTGGTTTAGCTAAGCATATTGAGCTCAACATGATGGAGGGGAGAGTGGTGACATCTAGATTTGGTAGCAAGACCTCATCCACAATTGTTACTTCTTCTAGAGTGTAGCTACGCCATGTTAGTTTTTGAGGACATGATGGATGACCCAGATCCTATGGAGTGAGTGGAGGGCCTAGTGTAGCTAGACCCATACCTTCATTTTTGGGTCAACAATAGCCAATGAGTGGTGGTGTTGCTTTTTTTGACTTATGGTGGACCTCACCACAAGAGAAAATGCACTCAAGGCAATTGACTTGATACCTCTAGTGCATCACAACTAGCACAAAGATAGTGTAAGCATTGTCACTGATTTGGTCATACTAGTGACCTATGCTTTAACCTGAGTTATGGAATGGTAGAGCTACTATGGCAAGTAGTAGAGGAGCTCTAGGTCATGGAAGACAAGGTGGTAGAGGTGGTGGTAGAGGATCCACATCGAGTAGGCGTGCAATACTTGCCCTTACTTTTGATATAACCGTGGTTACTCAAATTGAGCAATTGGAGCATAGATTGGCTAGCATGGCCATAGCTTAGAGGAGATCAAATTAAGCTGTTGAGGCTTCCACCTCATATGCAGGTGATAGAGACATCTTAGACTTCATGCACGGAGTAGTACAAGTGGATGCATCTGCCATAGTGAATAGGAGTGCAGTACGTGCTCTAAGCCTAGAAGAGCATTAGTGGAGTTATACCCACAAAGAGGAGAGACTGGTAGATAGGTAAGGCTTGAAACACCTATTTGTGCATGTGAGTGGTATTGTGATATTTAGTTTGGTATTACAATTACTTGATAAATATTATTTATAGAGAAATAAAGGATGGTTCTATATTAGTCATGATTAGCTAAAGCTAGTTATAACTAAGATAAAGGGAACCTTACTTTGGAGGAAGTAGAAAAGATGAGAACCACTATTTTGGATTCTAATGTGTTGATTTGGTATTATTCCTAGATGTTTGGCTTTGAGAAAAGAGTTGAGAACTTTTGAGCTTGTAAGCCTTTTTGTTTTGGATTCTTCTATAGTCCAAGGATAGCTCATGTAAAGGAATTGGTGACTTAGTGGTTGGATCAAGATAAGATCACATCCCTAGTGGAATATGTTCATGTGGATTGATATTCCTTAATATTTTTTGACTTTACTTGACTTTTAGCCTAGTAATTTGAGCTACTCTAGTAATTAATAACTTTGGTGTATAACTATTTCACAAATATATAAACAAGGAGTGAGAAAGTATTCATCATCCTTTCATTTGCAACTATCTCTCTCTCATTGAGTTCTCTAGTGAGGAAGGTCTTAAATCTTGGAGTGTTAGCCTTGGAGGAGTATGATGGAGTTGGGGTTCTTTGCCTTCTTAGTCCATGGTGCGCTACCATAATAGCCATCAAAGGTTCATCTTGAGTGAGAGGCAGGCCGGCTCACAGGTTTCCCTGGTCTTTTACACTCTCTGACGTATTGTAGACATCATCCATGGCTCCTAGATGTCCTAGTGCAAGTGTGGTAGGTGGTGATGGGGTGCATGATGGACTATCTACTAGTCAACCACCTGCTATTGCACAAACTAAGTCTAGCACGAGGTTGGGGGCGGCTCAGCTGATTATGTGCTTTCCATTATTCTTAGTAAGTGACATGTGTACATTAGGAGTTGACCCAATAGTGTTCTAGTTGGCTACCATGCTTTGTGAGAGTAGGGATGATGTGGTTCCTACTACTAGAGTAGAGGTGGTTGATAGTAGAGTTAACTTGGTTGAGGAGCAAGGGATCTGCTCAACGATTAGTGGTTTATAGTAGGCAACAACAGTTAGATTGGAGGAGTTACCAACTAGACGGATCTTTGAGTGAGCATGGTTTACACCTAAGGTTGTCCTATTGGATAACCAAAGGTGGATATTTTTTTGGGGGGACCTTCAAGGAAGGTCTATACACCATAGAGGGTTACTAGAGTTTAGTGCGTAGACCCTTATGTTGGGGAAGGATGCAATTGTTGGTCTAGAGTTATGGAAGATAGATGTGGAGAGGTGTCTATTTCAAATCCAAACATCTCTAGGTGGTGGTTCTACACAGTACATCATATGTGGAGATCTTGTTGTTAAGGTTCAACCCAATCATCTGATTGATAGCTTTGTGGTGAGAGCTCAAGCCATTGCTATAGTGGTTGAGTCATATGATGTGTTAGTTGGGTGAGCAGTGTTATACCATATGGGTTTCAATATTGACTATTGGGAGGAGACAACCTCCCATAGATCAGGTTGGCAGTTAGGTGAGAGAAAAGTATGTCACCTACTAATACACTTTAGTAATGGTAGTCTTGGCTCACTATAGTTTGAGACCATGGTAGCTTTAGTTTCAGCTTTCAATGGTTTTGTTACTTGGCTTGGTGACTTAGTAGAAAAGAATGGCCATGCAAAGGATACTCCAATACTAGAGAAGATCACTAAAATTTGGAGTACAAGAGAGATCATTCCATCCATCTTGGATGTTCCTTTGTGGAGTTCAAAGGAGGCATTGCAACAACATGTGGATCACTTGGTGCAATAGGCTTGGAGTAGAGCCTTTTTACCACTAGGCAACCAGTGTGAGGATGAGCCTCTAGAGTTGATTACCTTTACATGTTTGGATACCACACTCATTTCTTGGCAATATCTATTAGAGGGTGTATGTCTATTAGAATTGTTTGGTGGGTTAGCATTGAACTAGCTATGATACTACAAGCAAGTATATGAGTATAGATGTACTTGTATGTGGAGAGAGATGAGATTTCTAGGCAAGTCTCTCTACATCAAGTTAGCACACTTGGCCTATTGGTATCCTAAGCTATTGCTGATATTAGGGGTTACTAGAAGATCCTACTAGCAAACATTTCCTTGTTGGAGGCATAAGATTTGGAGAGACATGGTCCCATTCATTTGGTGATTTTTGGATGGCCATGTCAAGGACATACAAGTGTTGTTTGAGGTCTAGGTCTTTAGAATCTTCATTATGGTGTGTTTGGGAGATCTTATGTATACTACAACACCTCAAGGTTCATTAGTCCATTTCTCCAACTTACATTTAGGAGAACGTCACTTTAATGGGTGATTCTTGCACCCAAGTGGTGGCAAGTACACATTAGATCTTTCTTGGATAGGACCTACAGTGTTGTTAGATGCAACTAGAGTGGGATCACAAGCTCATCATCTCCATCTTTGGTGGAGAAACCTCTTACCAAGAGAGGTTCTACAATGCACTTATGATGGGATTAAATGACTAGACCTCATCATTGTTAATGACATCATGGATGTTGGGCGTTAGTCTCAGATAGTGGTAGTGGCTGATAGGTCACCTTTGGCAATAATAAACCTAGTTGGACAACCTAGAGCCACTTTTCCCACACTTGTGAGTTCCCAAAGCTCCCATGATTTTGAGAAAGAGGTCTTGGATTAGAATGGGACTCATAGTTATAGAAATTGGTGGAGTCTAACTCCAATGAGAGAGAATGGGTGATGGGTTTTTGCACTAGTATTACCGCTATTCCAGTAATGTTAGAGGCATCTAGGTGTCAAGTGTTAGGTCAGGCTATGGACTTGACCTGCTTGACATGGATTGTGAGCCTTGGCTTAGTAGAGCATCGTAGAATGTGCTTGATAGGCATTACCACTCAAACACTTGTGAGCTTTGTGCCAGTCAAGACAATTCAGGTACATGTTGGAGGCAACGGACTAAGTGGATAGAGCATTCTTGGGACACAAAAAGTGGCTACTAGGGTGAGTGGTCTACTTGGAGTCCATCTAGGTGAGCATGGCCTACTTGGATTACACTCTTGGTCTACTTGGAATGCAGCTAGAGGATGTATGGAGCTTGCAACCAAAGTGGAGGGAGTTTTTCACACTCAGGTTGGGACCTCTACTAGTTGGAGGCATGATACTACTGCTCCCAAGGGCCCAATGTAGCAGCCAATCAATGTCTTCCACTCCTACAATAGTTATAGATAATACTTGTGAGCCAGATCTTGGACCCAAGCTTACAAGAGAGAAAAGATGGAGAGTTTGGAGGTTCTTGAGGAGTTATATGAGTTGTTTTGCCTTCAATAGGAAGGATATAGGTACTCTAAAAGGAATTGGTATTTAGATTGAGCTAACTAGTGATACACCAAGTTTCTGACATCCCTATTGGTATGCCATGCCTTAATTGGAGGAGATCTTTGATGCGATTGGGCATGCAAAGGTCTTCAACACTTTGGATCTTTGAGCAAGATATTGTTAATTACTGATCAAAGAGGAGGATAAGTCCAAGATAACATTTTGGGCTATTGATCCTCATGGCAAGGATATATGAGTGGTGGTTTTTACTATTTGGGTTAAAGAATGTTCATGCTGAGTTCCAAATACTCACAGACAAGATCCTAGCTAGATTGGGTTTTGCTTGGTGCTATATTGACAACATTTTGGTCTATAACACTATTGTGGAAGAGCATGAGAGACATTTGTTGGAGGTGTTTGAGAAGTTGAGATCTCATAGACTCAAATTCCATCTTAGGAATTGTAGGTTCTTCGATGAGTAGGTTGAGTATTTGGGTCACACTATCTACCCTAGAGGACTTGGTGTTTAGCAAACCAAGGTGGAGGCTATTACATGTATTCCTTGGCCTATGGATGTGAGTAGAGTGCAAGCATTCCTTGGGTTGGCAAACTTCTATCACCATTATATCAGAGGATTTGGTGCCATTGCCAAGGCCTTGACAAATTTGACCAAGCTTACACAAGGATGGTGTTGGAGAGATGAGCAAGAGAGAGCTTTTGTAAAGCTCAAGGAGATGTTGATATTTGCTCCATTTTGAGGAGACCGATATGAGGACAGCCATTTCATGTTCACACTGATTGGAGTATGTTGGGGCTTGAAGTAGTGCTCACTCCACATGATGATAAGGAGAAGGAGTTTATAGTGGCCTATGCTAGTTGCTCCAACAATTCAGAAAAGGAAAAGTATATTTCATATGATTGGAGAGTGCTTGGTAGCAATATGGGCAGTAGCACATTTCCAATGTTACCTATTTGGTAACCCCTTTACTTTTATCACTAATCATCAACCACTCGAATAATTGATGGAGTCCAATAAGCTTTCAAGGAAGCTTGTAGGACGGGCTCAAATTTTACAAGAGTATGATTTCACAAATACAATTTCATAGACCTGGAGTGGTAAATTGTGATGTAGATGGGTGGAGTAGAAACCCATGTCCCAGCCAATAGCATCAGACCAAAGCATGTCGGCATGGTGAGATAGATGAGTAGATGGTGCTAGGTTGGCATACATCGGCCTTTCTCTATATAATTTTTGAGGCTTTGGTGGTATCTCTCTCAACACATATAAGAGGAATTATTGAGGTCATCAATCCAAAGAGTGGAGATAATGGTATAGTTCAACAAGACATTTATAATGATGTCTTAGTGATGGACTATCTTTGCATTGGCGTTGTGGGTGGCGCATTTGGGGAGAGACCGTGTTCTTCAGCAAGCTAGGCGGTTTAGATTGGAGGGCAGACACCTTTTGCATGTATGGGAGGATGGGAGAGTGCGAGTAGTACCATTTCCATTTGAGAGATCATAGTTGGTCCATCATGCTCATGAGGAGCAAGGACATTTTGGAGTAAAGCATACATATAGCTTACTCTAGAGTCATTATTGGTGGCACAATATACAGACCAATTTGTTGCAAAATGTGTGGTTTGTGACCAAGTTAGAGCATCATTTAATGCTCCTACACCACAATTACATCCATTACTTATCAAGGGATGGGTTACTATTGGAGTTTGGACTTTGCTAGACCTTAACCATTGATTTTAAGACATCATTGGTAAAGGTTGGTGATAGTATAGGCCTTCTTCAAGTGGATTGAGTTGGTGGTACTTCCTAACAAGTCCAATGGAGGGACAACTTACTTGTTCTTGTATCAAGTTCTTAGTCATTTTGGTGCACCAATTGAGGTTTTGACTAATCAAGGTACAAAGTTCTCGGGGGAGTTTCAGGTCTTGTGTGATAAGGCTTTGATTGATCATCATACTACCTATTGAGACTACCTTGAGATAGATGACTAAGCAAAGAAAATGGTTCAGAAAATGAAGAGAGGATTGCAAAAGTATGGTTTGCAAAGAGACCACTTGGGAGATTGGGATCCTGAATCACCTTGGTTGGCCATGGGCTATTGGTTCAGCAAGCAAGCCCCCTTAGCATCCTTCTCTCCTTATTTCTACTCTATGGACAAGATCCAATTTTACCCATAGCTATTTGCCGAGATGCTACTATAGTTTTGGAGTTGGATGATCTAGATGTATGAATCAGCACATGTTCTCAACAGGCAAAGATCTTTTGGAGAGTGGTGCCAATAGCATTTGAGACTTGGTGATTGCTCAACATAGGGAAACCTTAGGCTATGCTACCATTCAAAGAGGATGTTATAGACCCTTGATCTATCAATTTCATCCAAGTGACTATGTATATCTATGACAGAGAACACCAACAATATTTGATGTTTCTACGGGCTGCACTAACTTGAGAGTGCACAAGGTTTTTCCACATGGAGTCCTTGTGTTGGAAGGATGTGGTGTTGTTGTTTGGAAGGATCATGTGTGCAATTGTGTGCCATACCACCTCCCAAACATTGATGGTACTATGGACCCAAGCTTGGCACTTGTACATATAGGCTTGCGGTGTATGTTATGCGGCTCTTTTGGTGGAGTTGCTACTATGTTAGTGTGTGATAGTTGTTTTGTGAGCCGTCTTGTCTCTCACTCAAGATGAACCTCTGGTGGCTATTATGGTAGCACATAATAGACTAAGAAGGTGAGGATGGAGGACGTAAGGTAAGGATCATATTCCTCCAAGGCTAACATTCCAAGACTCAAGACATTGCTCATTAGAGAACTCAATGAGAGAGAGATAGTTAAAAATGAAAGGATGATGAGTACCTCCTCACCCCCTAGTTTATATACTTGTGAAATAGTTATGCACCACTAATCACTGGAGTAACTCAAGTTACTAGGCTTAAAGTCAAGTAAAGTCAAAAAGTATAAAGGAATATCCATCCACATGGGCATATTCTACTAAGCATGTGATCTTATCTTGACCTAACCACTAAGTCAAGGGTTCCTTCACATGGGCTATCCTTGGACTATAGAAGAATCCAAAACAAAAAGGCTTGCGGGCCCAAGAGTTCTCAACTCTTTCCTCAAAGTTAAACACCTATGAATAATACTAAGTCAACACACAAGAATCCAAAATATCGGTGCTCATATTTTCTACTTCCTCTAAAGTAAGGTCCACACTATCTTAGCAATGACTAACTTTAGCTAATCATGACTAATGTAGAACCATCCTTTATCTATATATAAATAATATCTCTCAAGTATTTGTAATACTAGGCTAAATATCATAATACCACACATATGCACAAATGGTTGTTACAATTTTGAGACGATGGCATATTGCATGTATGAATCCTCTCCTCATGATGGTTCCTCAAGGGAAATGGTTATATCTTAGATGTACTTGACCTATAGTTAGTTCATCCATTATATGGTATAGATTGCAAGTATGTAACTAACAATGGGGCTCAATAGCACCCAGCCTCCTGATCTTTTGCCCACCATAGGAAATACTATATACTTGGAGTATGTAAAAGACCAAGACCAAAGAGAGAATAAGAGAATGAAATATCACATTGGGACACTTGAATGTAGGTAAACTCTGAATGCCTAGCACGAGTTTAGGCTCTTGTATTTAAAAGGATCCTACAAGGCTCTTGAGAGGCTTCTCAAGAAGCTTCCTTGAGCTACTTTCTTGGAGTGCAAGCCAAACTAATCGGGAAGCTTCTCAAGAAGCTTCTCAAGAAGCTTCCTTCTAGAAGCCACTTACTTGGCATGCAAGCTAAGCTAGTTGGAAGCTTCTAAAAGCTATATACTTGGGGTGCAAGCTAAGCTAGTTGAAAAGCTTCTAGAAGCTTTCTTTTAGAAGGTACCTACTTGGGGCGCAAGCTAAACTAGTTGAGAAGTTTCCCAAGAAGCTTCTTAGATACTTCTAAAATATTGTAGACTAATTTGTCTTATTTTCTTCTTCATTAGTCCTACTAACATTGTCGTTAAACTCCATATTATTACATATTCTCCCATTGCTAGTTGGTGATGTCCTTGTCACTAGTGAAGCTTCAAACTCTTGGATGGCCGATTGTGCATTCTAGAGATGAGAAAGAGGTTCCCATGTAGCATCATGAAGGAGATACCCTTTCCAAAGGACCTTGTACTCCGTTTTTTGTTGACGGCCTTGTTGAATGTGACAACAAGCAAGGATACAATCAACTATATACTCTTCACAATCATTGATAGGGACAAGAGGAGGAGGAAGTTGGACTCAAGAGGAAAAATAAGAAGGATTATGAACAAAGGGTTTCAACTTGGAAACATGAAAGATAGGATGGATGTGCATATGATAAGGCAAGGCAAGATGATAAGCAACAACAAAGATAATTTTGGTGATATCAAAGGGTCCTATCCAATTAGGGGAAATTTTATGAACTTGGGTATCAAATGGGAGAGGGAGGCTATTGGGGGAGAGTATGACTTTATCACCAACTTGAAAGTTGAGGTCATGGCAATGGTGAAATGAATATTGTTTTTGCTAATTTTGAGCAACAAGGAGATGAGATTTGGCTTGTTGGAGGGATCGGGAGATGGTGGTCAAGAAGGTGGAAGTATGAGGGACATAAGATGAAGGACGAGCAAGAAGTGACTCTTGGACAAGTGGGTCTTGGTCAAAATTGAAAAAAAAGGAGAAAATTTGGTGTTTGCCTATTTCAAATTATTGTATGCAAACTCCATAGCTACAAGACATTCATCCCAATTGGTATGGTGAATGTTGACAAAGACACAAAGCATATCTTCCAAGGTGCAATTTGCACATTTAGTTTGTACATCAGTTTGAGGATGATAGGCTGTGGACAAAGCAAGCTTGGTGCCAAATATCTAGAAGACTTCTTGCCAAAACTTTCTAGTGAAGCAAGGATCATGGTAGGAGATGAGTACACCAGTATTCCATGATGTTTGATTACATTGTTGAAGTAGATTTGTGCTAAGGTTTTAGCATCCACAGTATCAACCATTGGTGCCAAATAGATTTGCTTACTAATCTTATCTACAAACACCATAATTGCTATGTGACCTTGCTTTGTCTTGGGCAAGGAGGTGATGAGATCTAATCTCACATGCTCCCAAAAAGTAGATGGAATGGGGAGTGGTTGAAGGAGTCCACTCAAGTTTTTTGTTACTAACCTTGTTGCATTGGCAACTCTCAAATAGTAAACAAACTCCCAAACATCTTATGTCATGTTGGGCTACCACCATCGGCATTGGAGGGTACCCAAGGTCTTGTCCACACCCATGTGACCAATAATTGGTAAATCATGGGCTTCTTCAAGGTGATCTCTAACTTTGGTTGAGTCAGAGATCATCTTTGGTTGGAATATAGATCCAGTCCTCATGGAATAGAAGGCCTTCTTTGAAGGAATAGGAGTTGTACTCCTTGTTGCATACTATAAGATGACCATGTACAATTTGGAAGAAGGGATCTTGTTGTACAAGTTGATCGGAATCTTGGAGTCAATTGACATCATTGTAATTGCCGCCGTAATGAGAGGAAGAGACTTCAAATTAGGTCATTGTGATAGAGCATCAAGGATGACATGTAATTGACCTGGTTTGTACTCAAGTTTGATATCAAACAATTGGAGTTGCTCCTCCCATTGATGATGTCAACTCTTCATGCATTCCAAGTGGAAGATCTAGTCACCTTCATCCTAAGGCAAAGAAGCTTCTGACCCAAAGTCATAGAGACCCAAAGACCCAAAGTATTATGAACCCGAAGACACTCAACTACTCTATACATCTACTCCCAAAACTTCAAATGCTTGTAACTTTTGCTACAGACCTCCAAACTTTGTGATGTTGGTGATAAAGGAAAGCTCAAAACGAGATGCTTCCAACAAAATATAACATGTATGATGTGGACTTTTTGTCATTGAGAAATGGCCCCTGCAATAATCTTGACCTGCAACTTCCATTCCTCCTTTGGGTCTGCACTCCTTCAGTTCGATCTAAGTGTTTTTTCCTCTTACACAACGTCAACTTCCTTGGGCCTGATCAAAACACAAGCTTCCCCTCATTTCTTCTCTATTTTGAGAAGAAATGTATCAATTTGGTATCAATAATGTATTTCTTCTTCAAAACTCATCCAAAATTAAAAATGTGTGTACCACACTATGTCTACTAGGAGCACTTGCACCTGAATACCATCAACAACAAAGACTCCAAGGAAGAAGTTGGGGATGGAGGATTTCTTGATTTCAAAGCAACAATGGAACTACAATGTGTTGGAAGATGGTGGAAGTCACAAGGCTAACATCATATTGGGCCAATTGATTAAATTGAACCCTACCTTGAGAAAGGAGCTTAGAGGTGGTTTGAGTTCTACAAAGAGCAAGAGGAAGAAGAAGACAAAAGTTCCATTATCAATGGGGATGGTGGATGCCAACCCAGCACCATGGGAGGCTTGTGAATATGCCTCCAAGATTGATGTGAGAGTAAATGGTCACAACATCAAGGATGCATTGGTTCATGGAGGATCAACAGTGAATGCCATGTCAAAAAGGTTGATGAAGAAGTTGGGTGTGATACCCTTTAGACCGTCAACATTTGTGGTGAGCATGGAAAACAAGCAATAAGTTTGACCAGTAGGGGTGATGGATAAGGTGGTAGTTTCAATTATGGAAGTTCAAAATCTCATGACTTTTCAAGTCTTGAAGGATTCAAGCTATGACTTACTTCTTAGAAGGCCATGGTTGAGAGCAACACGCAAAATTAATCAATGACATAAAGGGTACTTGAAAATTGGTGTGGTACACACATTTTTCATTTTGGATGAGTTTTGAAGAAATAGTGCCTTGCTAAAACCAAATTGAAACCAAATGGAGAAGAAATGAGGAAAAAATTGTGTTTTGATCAAGCTTGAGAAAGTCGACTTTGTGTTAGAGGAAAAATTACTTGGATTGGATCAGACCCAAAGAAGCTTACTTCATATCAGAGGAGGAAAAAACTCGGATCAGAACCCAAAGGAGTGCAAACCCAAAGGAGTGCAAACCCAAAAGAGAAATGGAAGTTACAGGTTTGGATTCTTGCGGGGGCCATATCTCAGTGACTACAAGTTCAAATCAAGCGTGCTATATCTTGTTGAAAAGCGTCTTGCTCAAGGCTTTCCATTGCCATCAAAATTGCAAAGTTTGGAGGTCTATGAAATAAGTTACAAAGAATTTGAAGTTTTGGGAGTAGATGTACAAAGTAGTTTAGTGTCTTCGGGTTGGTGTCTTTGGGTCTGCCCGACTTTGGACTTTGGACTTGAAACTTGAGACTTCGGACTTCAGGTTTACATGACTTTGGGTCATGAGACTTCTCCTCAATATGAAGATGACTATATCTGAGGTAGTCGGACCTTGGAGTGCAGTGAAAGTGACTTTGGGAATCTTGCCAAAGGCATTAAAGAGAGTTAGGATAAAGAAAAAAATAGATACTTCCGATACCCATGACTTCAATTTCAATTTTGATTGAAGATAGGATAGAACTAGAGGAGAAATAGCAGTAGTGAATAAACCCAAAGTGCAAGATTAGACAGTAAATGTCTTTGGGTTAGTTACCTGAGTGGTTAGGGGAAAGTATGTTACAAATTGAAGGTATAGATAGTGTACCCATGCTTTCAATTACAATTTTTGATGAGGACATAATAGATTTAGCAAAGGAATTGATAGTAGTTGGACCCAAAGTTGTGGAAGTAAGAGTGTAGGTGTCTTCGGATTTGACATTTGATATTTTAGAGAAGAGTGGGTTGGGAGATAAGGAGTTAGATAGATTACCTATTAGTGGAATTTGTAGATCAGGAAAGAGAACTGTTAGATTTGGTAGAGGAATTAGGAGTTGTGAAACCCAAGGACAGAGTAGTAGTGAGTGAAGCTACTTTGGGTTTGGGTTTGAAAGCCAAGGAAGAAGTAGACATCGGATTGGATTAGTAACAGGTTTGAGATATGAAAAGGTGCATTGTCATTTAGGATCTATAGGTTTGTAGAGTTGCTAGGAAATGGTATAGTTGTTTGAACTATTGATTGCTTCACTATTTAATGGCATTTGCAATATTATGTTGTTTAGTGCTCATAATTTCTAAGAATAGATGAAGCAAAATGCTATGAAGTAGTGCTCGTGGCTTGAGCTTGATTCCGAGTATCAATGTTGTATTTGTAATTGTGAGTGTGTGGAGAAATTTGAAAAACAAGTTAGTGTGCTTGTTGGATGTTGGATTCGGCAGCCTTGATCTTCATTCTGTGTGTTTGATCCTTAGTGAAGTGCAATCGAAGCAATGCCTTGACAAATCTGAGAGGAATTGTAGTGTTAGTAGTATTTTGCATTTGTGAGTGTAGCGCAAAGTTGATGTGAAGCAATTTTGATCAAGGAAGTTGTGCCTTTAGTGGAGGAATGGAACACAATTTTGAGGTAAAATCATTTTGCAGCAAAGTGCCATATTTTTGGGAGAGCCTGAATCATCACAATCAAGATTGTTTGGAAAGAATTGAAGGTGTTGTGATTAAGAAGTGTTAATTTGTGACAAGATTGCAAATTAGTGCTTGTTACTCTCTTCTGGGTATAGTTTCTACTTGAGAGACTAAAGATGCAACCAAGAAGAACTACACTATGACCTTTGACTTTGTATTTGGACATTTCTGACTTGTATCTCTATGGGAACAAACTTTACTTAATAGATTACCACAAAAGATGTGTATCCCTTGTGTACTATGGATTTTGCACCTAAGCTAGAGGTTTTGAAGGACCCAAATAAATCACCATTGATACTTGAGGAGATAAAGAGGAGGTTATCTACCCTCAAGTATGGCCCAAATGTTACCAAGGAGAAGGTGAGATTTGAGTAGATTTTCCACAAGTTCATCCATGTGTTTGCTTTTAGTTACAAGGAGCTAAGGGAAGTCACCTTGGAGAAGCAGAAGATAGAGGTGGAGTCACATGCAAGACCATTCCGCCAAAAGCAATGTGCATTAGTCCACCAATATCTTTGGTTGTGAAGAAGGAGATTGATAAGCTCAAGGAGACCGGATTTATCTTTGAGGTAGAGAATTCAGAATAGGTGTCTCCAGTATCATTGTGAAGAAAAAAAATAGCAAGCTTTGGGTATGTGTGGATTACAAGAAGCTCAATATTTTTACCAAGAAGGAAAACTACCCATTGCCATTCATTGATGAGATCTTGGAGGAGGTTGCAAGGCATGAGAGGCATAGTTTTGGAGATGGTTATAGTGGATCTAACCAAATCAAGATTGCACCAAAGCATCAACAACTCATCATATTCATCACACCTTGCGGGACTTATGTTTTCAAGGTCATGGCTTTTGGGCTTTGCAATGCTCTAGCAACATTCCAACAATTTATAACCAGGTATTTGAACCTTTGATTGGGAGATTTATGAGAGACTTCATTCATGACTTTTGTGTCTATGGGAGGAAAGAGGAGCACTTTGAGCACCTAATCAAGGTATTGCAATGCATGGATGAGGCAAATGCATCATTCAACCCAAAGAAGTGCATTTTTGGATGTGAGAAGATCTATTTTTGGGGCACATCATATCCAAGGATGGAATAGCAATTGATCTTGAGAAGGTGAGGAAAATCTAAGACCTTCTGTTCCCTTCAAGCTTGATAAAGTTATGTCAATTCTTGGAGATGGTTGGGTACTATAGGAGGTTCATCTTCTCATTTTCCAACAAGGCTTATGCATTGACCATCTACATGAAGAAAGATGTAGATTACATGGTGATTTTGGAGGACAAGGAGGCTCTCAAAGCTTTTGAGAAGCTCAAACAATCCCTTGTTGTAGCTCCAATTCTTGCTAAACCTGATTGGAGTATGCCTTTCATCTTCTACATTGATGCTTCTAATGTAGCTATAGGATGGATTCTTAGTCAATTAGACCAAGATGGGCATGATCATCCAATAGCTTATGCTAGTAGGCAGATGGTTTAAAAAAACAATCTGCATAAAAACAAACTACTCTATCATGGAGAGAGAAAGGTTGGCAGTGATCTTTGGTCTCAAGAATTTTAGACACTACTTGATTGGAGGGGAAGCAACCATTGTCATAGATCACAAGGCTTTGAAGTACATCTTCAACAAGCCTAACATTGAAGGGAGACTAGCAAGGTGGATGATACTCTTGTGTGAGTATGCCTACACCATTGAGGATAGGCCAAGAAAGAAACATGCAAATGCTAATTTGTTATCTAGGGCCTATGATTATGATGGAGATGAGCCCGTGGATGATTCCTTCCCAAATGAGAAGGTCATGATAATCTCAGTCACTCAAGAGGTTCCAATGGAGTACAAGGAGATTGTGGATTTTGTGACAAGAAGTAACTATCCAAAAGGGATGTATGATAGGGAGAGGAAGGCCCTTGCAATAAGATCTAGACCATACACAATGGTGGAGGATATTCTTTTTCACCAAGGAGCAGATGGTCTATTTTGAAGAGAAGTGGGTAAGGAAGAGTCTATCCTACTCATTAAATAGTTTCATGAAGGTTTAGTGTGTGGAGGACACTTTGTAGGAAAGGTTATTCCTTTCAAGATTCTAGATACAGGTTACTATTGGAGAGGAATTTTCAAGAATTTTCTTGATTATTGCAAAACTTGTCATTGTTATCAATCTTTTGCTAGAAAATCTACTTCCACTCCACCACTTAGATCAATTCCATTGCTTGGACCTTTTGAGAAGTGGAGAATTGATTTTGTAGGTCCTCTCAATAGAATCTCAAGGAACAATTGGTGCATTGTGGTAGTTACTAATTACCTTACCAAGTGGGTTGAGGATAGACCATCAAGGGACAACAATGAAGATAAAGTTGGTAGATTTCTTTATGAACACCTTATCACTAGGTTTGGATGCTCTTTGGAGTTGATTCCTAATATAGGAGGAGAGTTTACAAGAAGCATTACTACAACCATCCTATGACATTTCTTTATCACACATAGAGTAACTACATCCTATAAGCCAATTCCAATGGCTTGGCAAAAAGAACCAATCAGACCTTGTGCATGATGTGGCCAAAGATGCAAGAATAGAAGGGGTTTAACATCATTAGGACAAGAGGATTTATGCAGTTTTGTGGGAGTATAGGACAACCATGAAGACTTCCACCAAATATTCTCCATTTCAATTGGTATATGGTATTGAATCTACCTTACCTATTCACTTTGATCTTACTAACTTCTAAAGCATTAATAGGAGATTGAAGAAAGCACAAGGAGGTGATGCAGAGAAGTCAAGGAAGGATTAGCTCATGGAATTGGAAGAGGCAAGAGCAGCTGCTATGGTTTGAGTGGAGGAAGCCCAAAGGAAAAAAAAAGAGAGATATGACAAGAGGCAAGGCAAGAAGAAGGTGGAGCCTTTCAAAGAAGATGATTGGATAATGTTATTTGATTCCATTTGATTCAAGAGAGTGCAAAAGAAGTTTTTGCCAAAGTACTTTAGACCTTTTATAATGGGCAAAGTGTGGGGCAATTGCATCTATGATCTTAAGGAGTTGGGAGGAAGACACTTTGATAGCATTAACAATGATAAGTTGAAGATGTATCATAGAAGGTAGAGAGACCTTCACTTTGAGGACAAAGTGAAAACTTAGTCCGGGGGTAAATGTAACACTCATTTGTGCATGCGTGTGATATTATGATATTTAGCTTACTATTACAAATACTTGAGAGATATTGTTTATATAGAGACAAAGGATGGTTCTACATTAGTCATGATTAGCTAAATTAGTCAAAGCTAAGATAATGGAGACCTTACTTTAGAGGGAGTGGAAAAGATGAGCACCACCATTTTGGATTCTAGTGTGTTGACTTAGTATTATTCTTAGGTGTTTGGCTTTGCGGGAAGAGTTGAGAACTCTTGGGCCAGCAAGTCTTTTTTTTTTTATTCTTCTATAGTCCAAGGATAGCCCATGTGAAAGAATCCTTGACTTAGTGGTTGGGTCAAGAGAAGATCACATGCTTTGTGGAATATGCTCATATGGATGGATATTCCTTTATACTTTTTGACTTTACTTGACTTTTAGCCTAGTAACTTGAGTTACTCCAAAAATTAGTAACATTGGTGCGTAACTATTTCACAAGTATATAAACTAGGGGTGAGGAGGTACTCATCCTCCTTTCATTTGCAACTATCTCTCTCATTGAGTTCTCTAGTGAGCAATATCTTGAGTCTTGGAGTGTTAGCCTTGGAGGAGTATGATGAAGTTGGAGTTCTTTGTCTTCTTAGTCCAGAGTGCACTACCATAATAGCCTTTAGAGGTTCATCCTGAGTGAGAGATAGGCCGGCTCAAAATTTAGCATAATATCTGAAGCTCAGTTGGAGGAATTGAGACTACAAAAATTGAAATTATTAGTGCAAAAGACAAGGAAGAAGAAAGCAAAGGATGTAAGTATGAATAAGTTATTGATTAGTTTAAGAGAGAGAGTATATAGGAAATAGTTAGAAGGAGAAAAGAATGTTTGTCTTAGATTAGGTTTTATTAGCTTGCACTAAGATAGACTTTGGAGGGAGATGAAGGAGAGGAAAAATTTCAAGGTAAGAGTAGGAGTGCAAGTATCTTCAGTTTAGTTGCATGAGACAGTAGAGAAAAGTGGGATAGAAATTGAAAACACAGATAGGTTAGCTCTTGTTGCAATTTCAATATAGGCAAAAGAGTTAGTTTAAATAGAAAATGTAGGAGTAGTATTAGATAGACCCAAAGAAAGGGAAATTCTTGAAGGAACATTGGTTGTGGAAGCTGAAGTTGAGGTTGACATCAGATCGGAGTAGTAACAAGTTTAAGATTTGAAGAGGCAAATATGAAGAGATTCATTGTCATTTTGGATCTCTAGGTTTTTAAAGTTGTTATGGAATGGTATTTTAGTTAGTTAACTTTCAATTACCCTACTATTTAAAGGAGGCATTCACAATGTTATGTTTTTAAACATTTGTAATTTTGAAGATAGATAAAGCAAAGTAGTGATTCTTAATGCTCTTTGCTTGAGGTTAATTTTGAGTATCAATCTTTTGTTTGTGTTGAGAGTGTGTGGAGAATTTTAAAGTGCAATTTAGTGTGCATGTTGTATTTTTCAGCCTTGATTCCATTTTGTGTGTTTGATCTTGAGTGGATAGCAAACAAAGCAATGCCTTGAAAGATCTGAGAGGATTGTAATGTTGGTAATATTTTGCATCTATGAGTGTAGCATAGGGTTGAGGCAAAGCAATCAATTGAGGAAGTTGTGCCTTTAGTGGAGGGGTGGAACACAATTCTGAGGTAAAGTCATTTTGCAGTGAAGTAGTCATCTTTGGAAGAATTTGAATCATCATAATCAAGATTAATTGGAAAGATTTGAATGAGTTTGTGATTATGGAGTAGTAATTTGTGACAATACTATAAGGTAGTACTTGTTACTCTCTTCTAGGTGTGGTTTCTACTTGAGAGATCCAAGACAACCAAGAAAAACTAAATTTTTATTGTTTGACTTTGTATTTGATCATTTCTGAATCATATTTCTCTAGGAACAAACTTTTACTTATTGATTACCACAAAAGTGATATTTGTTGGGTTATCACAAACTTTCTCTGGGGTGGTAAGAGTCTTCCACAAACCAATGTTTGGATTAGTAGTGGATATTGTATGCTATAATTGTGGTACTCCCATTTCTTCAAATGTTGCTTTTGTTGATCATATGTGGCTTAAAAGCTAGAGAACTAGTAAAAATGTCGTAGTTAATTGGAGAAGTGCCTTGAATGGAGAGGTATTTGGAGGAATGACATTGGCAAGCTAGGATCGGAGAAGCATTTAGATTGATGTAGTGTTATCTTGAGTACTTGCATGCTAGCCTACTTGTAGGATGTTGTAGGATGAAGGACGATCCTAAATGTTGATAAGAAGAGTGAGTCTAGAGGCCAAATGAGTTACATGGCCAAGTAGCAAGGTAGAAAGAAATGCTATATCACAAAGGAGATGAGAAACAATCTATGAGCTATAGCATGATCTGGAATGCTTGAGGAGGGAACAACACTTGGAGTGCTAAGGAATCATTCAGAGTGCTTGCAAGAGATGGAGCACTTAGAGTGCTGACAAGTGAAGCTTATATGTCCAAGTGCCAAGTGCCACCTTGGCACTTGGACTTAAGTGTTGGTGCAATTTGAAGGGTGACTTTGCACCAAGGAGAACATGCAAAGGCCTTCACTTGCATAGTGGAAAGTGCCTATCTGTTCTATAATTGTTTAAGTGTCAAGGAATGACCAGGAATTAGGTGTATAAAGTGAAGTGTTTGGCTAGAAATAGCACTTTTTGCAAATCCTTCTGCCTTTGTAGTTGATTGAGTAATGCCCTATAAATTTTTGTGAGAAATTAAGTTATTGAGAGTCATTTTGGGAGTGGCACTTGGCACTATTTTGGGTACTTGGAAGGAAGTAAGATACCAAGTATACTTGATCAGTAAGTTGTAGTAGTCTTTCATTTGCAAGAGCCATGGTAGTCACTCCAAAGGCTTACAAGAAGGTGTTCAGTGTGGAAAGTTATTATTACTATAATGGTCTACAAGAAAATTATCACAAGAATGTTGAAGAGTCAATAAAAGACAGATCTTTTGTGGGGGTGTAAATGTAGAAGTATGGGACAGATATTCATGTCATGAGATCCATTTATAGGAGTGAAGAGAAGGATAGTTCATGTCAAGACCCATTTCTTTGTGAGTAAAAATCCAAATGAGGAACATCTTATCCTATTGGAAGTCCTTCTTAAGTGCTTTCTATAGGCACCAAGATCTTAGAACTAAACTTCTAGAAAAGAAGCTACACTTACTTGAAATTTAGGACAAATGTGTCTTGTGGGAGCTTTAAGATTCTATTGCATGAGCTTCGGGCATTGGTTGTGGGACTTGCGGTAATGGCTCCTATAGGCATGGCTCCAAGAACTATAAAAAGGCTATTGGCATGGTTCTCCCTTGTGGAAGTGTCTAAGATGATGTATATCAATTCTCACTAGATAATCAAAGGTTAGATACATGATCAATCTTCATCACATGTTTCAAGTCTAGACAAAGAAATCCAAATGCAAGTATATATATACATGTATAGAGAGAATTGTTAAATACACTACAATTTTTATTAAATAAACCATAACTAGTGTGTAATATTTTTAGAAGATACCGATGCATGCATCTAATCTAAGGGTGGAGATCAATGACATGTCACCAATCCTTATATCTGATCTAAGGTTTATGCTTCCATTGAGTGTCTCTACATGCTATATAATAATGCCAAGGTGCACCTTTGGGGCATTGAAGTTTGATTGTGAACTTGTGATTTATCTTCTATGTTTCTCTACTATCCTCAAAACATCACAAATGAGGGCCAAAAAATAGAAAAATTCAAGGGGAATGAGAGGTAACCCACTAAACAAGATAAAGGACCACTGGCAAATGATACTTGACTTGGATGTTGGGGTTGCAAGAGCCATGACCATAGATAGCAAATTGATAGAAAAGGACATTACCTTTGAATTCAAGAGCCACTTTAGTAGCAAGCATTCTAAGAACAATGAATGGAGTGTGCCAATTACAAGGAACTTGCATAAAGAGCCTTTTTAGGAGTAGTTATGAAGCTCTTTAAACATAAAGAACCACCTACTTGACCAATGGCAAAGAGGTGTTCTTTGATTACATATATTAAACAAAGCCTCTAGATTGTGCAGAGATGTTTGATAAGTTATGCAAGCTCTTGCAACAAGCCTTTGAGGATGAAATATGTGCCAATACATTGCTCCTTTTGTTGTGCATTACTACTATGGGGAACAATCTACTAACAAAGGAAGTGAGAAAGAGATTTCCCACAAATTTGATCCTACATGTTAATTCAAATTGCAACTTGAAGGACCTAGCAAGATTGCCAAGTATTGGTTGGCTGATGCTAAGTTTGCACAAATATACCAATTTGTGCCTATAAATGAAGAATTGGCCTTGCCAAAGGCTTCAAAGAGGAAGAAAACCACACCAACAAAAAAGCCACTTCCTTGAGCAAAGAAGTTGAAGACAAGTACCCATATTATTGAAGTGTCCTCTTCAATAGATGAAGTCAAGGACACAAAAGTAGATGAAGATGATGAAAAAGAGGAGCAAGGATCTTTTACTCTTCAAAGGTCACCCTCTGCTTCAGGACACAAAGAAGGAAAAGAGACACAAGAAGATGCCCAATTTTCTTTGCATGTGCAAGACCAATATATGGACAAGTGCCCTACAAATTAAGAAGAGCCCATGATGGAAGAAGTAGCAGTGTGAGAGCAAGCACCATAGGAGCTGGATGTGCAAGAAGAAAAAGGTATAGGGGAGATTCAAGATTGGGCCAAGTGCTTGAATGACCAAGAACTTTGGCCAGGATGAGAGGAGGCCAAGGACCATATAGAAAAAGGAGACTGCATCATAGACAATGCTGAAGAAGAAGAGGAGGTCAACATTGTGACTGATCTTCTAGAGGCTGCACCAAAAGTGCAGATTGAAGAGGAAGTACCAACAAGTTCCAAGTTAATGCAAATCCAAGAAGGATCAAGCTTCAGCATCCATTTGGTTGGCAATGCACTACAATTGATGGAGGTGTTGCTGCCCAAGTACCAAGCCAAGTACCTTGATGTGGTGGAATACACCACATTGATCAAAGTTATGCATCAATAGGTCTACACTCAGAAGGTTGGAAATAGTGAAAGACAAAGCAGCAAAGGTTAGAGACCTATACAAGGGAAAGGCATCAAAGGGAACTGCCTTGCTATACAAGAACCAAGAGCTAAGAGGAGAAGTGACATAATAGAGAATAAATATTATCATCAAGTAGCAAAGACCCAAAGGTTTAAAGGGGATTGGAATGCACTTGGAGTGCTCTAAAGGAGAAACATGACTAAGTAGTAACTTTAGAGTTGCAAATGCAAGAGTACTAGAAGGAAGTATAATTGCAACTAAAACTTCTCACCATGGAGGCAAAAGAACAAAGAGTTAAACACATAAAGAGTCCCCAATTTTGGAAGACCAGAATGCCAAATAGAGCATTCAATCAAAGCATATGGAAGAGAACCAATTGAAGGCACTGCACTAACTAGAGGAGACCCAAGCCTGGTTCATAGATATATCAAAAGAAGAAATAGTAGTGCACACCTTGAGAACCAAATGCCATGAATTGAAGATGCAAGTTCAACACTTACAAAATCCACCCTATGAAGAATAATGAATGAACAACTTGTCTTGGCACTTGAAGGAGCATTTAGACAAGAAGTTCAATGAAGTATGCCAGATCTTCTTGCTGGAGATAGCTAGGCATCAGGCACAAATAAACCAACTTATAAGGTATCTAAGAGGTGAACAAAGTCCTTCATCCCCAATAGTTCTAATTCAAGGCACTCACCCAAAGGAAGTCCTTTGGTAAGTCATGCACTCTTTTGCAAAGATTAGGTACTCAAAGTTGTATAGAAGTGAGGCACTTAGAGTAGGCCATTACCATCTACACTCAAAGTGCTGTGCAAATATATATATATATATATATATATATATATATATATATATAGTAATTTTATTTTTTTTCCAAGAGGAGTTTTTGGAGTATGTGGTACTCAAAATTGTAGATAGTTGAGGACAAGTGCCCTCGGAATTGTATTGCACTTGAGATCGTATGAAATTGTGGAGGAGCGCTCTTGGGTTTGTATAAGCACTTGAGGTTGTACACTAAAGATAGAATAGGAAAGTATATCTCTCCTAGCACATGTAGGAGCCTAATCATTCCAGATCTGATTAGGATAGTAAAAACCAATGGACTGAATTTGTTACTTCTTATCTAAAGTTTTTGATTATGTGGTACTACTTGCACTAGGAGCTTCCCAATCCACTTGTTGCACAAGTTCACTCCTTTGAATTCTTCAATGCACACCTTGATCAGGAGAAAGTACCTACCTTGCACTATGCATAGAAGACCAACTATGAAATTCCTTACCTCTACTTTGGTTTAGACATTGAAACATCATGAAAAATATAGGACATAAAACTTGCAAAGAAGTGAGAGCAATATTTACTTGTAATCAAAGCTTGTATTCCAAGAGAATTAGTGAACAAACACAAGTGATAGCCACACTCTTCCTTATATACAGATTTGGCTCTAAGCTGAAGGCATCAGAACTCCAAGTGAATCCTAGAATGTCTAAGTCTAAACTGTCCATCATTGATTCTACTATCCAAATTTTATCTTATCCTAATCATCTAGTGATTAGGATGATTAGGCTCTTCAACCCTATATGTGTCAAGGGAGATATCAGACCCCCCCTCTAATATATGTTTTTAGCATACAACCTTGAGTACTTGTACAAACCCAAGGGCCCTCCTTTGCAAGTATCTACAACACATAGTGCTGTACCATTCCGAGTGCACTTGTCCTCAACTCTTTACAACTCCAAGTGCCAATCAACTTTGAGGCACTCTTCTAAATTACATGTGACATTGAGTGTAGGCATGATTGGCCTACTCAAAATGCTCAACTATTATACAACTTTGAGTACCTTATCCTTTCTAAATAGTGCCTACCTATATGAAGGACCTCCGTTTGGAGGTGTGCTGTGTAACACCCATTTGTGCATGTGTGTGGTATTGTGATATTTAGCTTGGTATTACAAGTACTTAAGAGATATTATTTATATAGAGATAAAGGATGGTTCTATATTAGTCATGGTTAGCTAAAGTTAGTCATAGCTAAGATAGAGGGGACCTTACTTTAGAGGAAGTAGAAAAGATGAGCACCACTATTTTGGATTTTAGTGTGTTGACTTGGTATTATTCGTAGGTGTTTGGTTTTGAGGAAAGAGTTGAGAACTCTTGGGCCCGCAAACCTTTTTGTTTTGGATTCTTCTTAAGTCCAAGGATAGCCCATGTGAAGGAATCCTTGACTTAGTGGTTGGGTCAAGATAAGATCACATGCTTAGGGGAATATGCCTATGTGAATGGATATTCCTTTCCGCTTTTTGACTTTACTTGACTTTTAGTCTAGTAACTTGAGTTACTACGGTAATTAGCAACTTTGGTACGTAACTATTTCACCACTATATAAACAAGGGGTGAGGAGGTACTCATCATCCTTTCATTTGAAACTATCTCTCTCTCATTGAGTTCTCTAGTGAGCAATGTCTTGAGTCTTGGAGTGTTAGCCTTGGAGGAGTATGATGGAGTTGGGGTTCCTTGCCTTCTTAGTCCATGGTGCGCTACCATAATAGCCATCAGAGGTTCATCCTGAGTGAGAGACATGCCGGCTCACAGCTCTAGGTTGGATCTAGAAGGTGAAGGGTTTGTTTGCCTCTCAAGTATCTGATTAATTTTTCTGTTTGGGCTTGATACCCTGCAACTTTTAACAACAAGGTCTGGCATACTTCATATCCGAGTGCTCCTTCAAGTGCAGAGACAAGCTATTCATACATTCCTCCTCATATGCCTGATTTTACAAGCATTGGACCTGCATCTTCAATTCATGGCATTTTGTCCTCAAGGCCCACAATGCTCCCTCTTCTTTCAGCATCTCCATGAATGGGGCCTGAGTTCCCTCTACTGAATGAATGCTTTCAACTGATCTTCCTCTTGTTGTTAAGACTACTTGCTCCACTTGGCCTTTTGTTCTTCTATCACTTGGAGACTCTTCCCATGTTTCACTTGTTCTCTAGCCTCCACCTTGCCAAGACATTTCAACTAAATGGCCCACTTCCATCTGATACTCATGCATTTGCAGTTCCAATTTCACAACTTAGTCATGCTTCTCCTACAAGGCACTTTGAATGTTGCCTAATTCCTAGCACTTGCTGCAAAGTCAATCTTTGGCTTCTTTCTTGAATTGCTCAAACTTGAGGCTGAGTGCCTTCTAATCCCCCTCTACCTTCTTCTGCTTAGATGAATAATGATCTCATTCATTCTCAGTAGTGGCGCTCCTCTTTTTTAATTCTTGGTTTTCTTATGTTAAGGCACTTACCTTCAATGCTTCTGCCTTGTACAATTCCCTAGGCCTTTTTTTTGCCTCCTCCTTCACCAAGTCCTACCTAGACTTCTGAGTGTAGACCTGCTGGTGCATGGCATTAGTGTGGTGTAGTCCAACACATAAGGGCTCTCTGTGTAGTATTGGGGCATTAGTCCCTCCATACAGTGCAATGCAAGATCCATTCAATGAATAATGAAGTTTGCACCATTTGTACCACCTTGGATGTTGTGGGTGCCTCTCTCTCTTTAATTTGCATTTCCGGTGTAGCCTTGGGAAGATGAGTTGACATGTGAACTTCTTCCTCTTTTTTGGTATTTTTGGTGATGCAATCTTCCTCTTCTATTTGATCATTGATTTCTTCTTCTACTATTGGCCAAAGTTCTTTGTCCTTAGAGCACTTGGCATGATCTTGCACTTCTGCTGCAAATTCTTCTTTTGGAACTCCAGGGCTTAGAGGTGTTTTCTTAGGCACTTCCCCTTCTTCTTCCATGTTGTCTTCTCCATCTGAAAGGCCCTTGTTCATGTCTTGGTCCTGCACCTTGGAGAGTAGACTAAGAATCCTCCCAAGTCTCTTCTCCTTCTAAATTATCCCCTAAGGCGGACGTCAATCCTTGCAAAGTGAAGGGCCCCTACTCCTCCTCATCTTCATCTTCATCAACTTCATGTCCTTGCCCTCATCTTCCAAAGAGGACACTGTGATAGTTTGAGTACTCACCTTTGACTTCTTTGCTAGGAGAAGAGGTTTCTTGTTTGTTATTTTTCCTCTTTGGAGCCTTAGGTAGGACAAGATCTTCATTTATAGGCACAAATTGGCCACCCTTTGCAAATTTTGCATCCATAAGTTGCTACTTAGCAATCGTGTAGGTCCTTTACGTTTTTCTCAATATAACCTACAAGATGAAAGTGAGTAAGGAACCATTTCCTCTCCTTCTTGGTTAAGAGGTTTGTCTCCATGTAGTAATGTACTACAAAAGGGAGCAAGATATATAGCTTCCACTTCAATCTAAAAATCCTTATGCAAGAGCTTGTACTACTTATCAAACATTTTGTCCCAATCTATATTCTCTCTTGTATACATATAGTCAAAGAACATTGCCTGGCCCTTAGTAAAGTAGGTATTTTGTTTCTATTTGAAAATTTTGATAACTACCTCTACAATGGCTCTTCTAGCATGATCCTTGTAACAAGCTACACTCCATCCATTATTCATGGAGCGCTTACTATTGAAGTGGCTTTTGACTCCTTGTTTGCAAATCTAGTGTTTATGGTCATAGCTTTTACAACCCCAACATCCGGGCCGAGGACCTTTGCCAATGGTCCTTGGTCCCAATTCTATGGATTACCTCACATTCTCCTTTAAGTTTTTTGTCTCTTTCCTCTCATCTCATGAATCAAGTGGAAGTCTGATAAGTCCCAAGTATAGAGTAGGAATCCTAAGTGCTTACTTTTAATGACAAACATCTTGTAGTAAACAACCCATTTGTTCAATGCAGGAGATCTAAGGATGGCCTCAAGGGCCTTCATGTAAGTTTTGAAAGTGACTACCATGATTCTTGCATACAAAAGATACTATGAGCTAAGGCTGTACTACACGGAGTACCTCTTTTCATGCAAAGTACCTAAGATCATGCCAAGTGCTACTAAGCCACAAAAGTTCCACAAAAAAAACTCTAAGCACTTGCTACTTCATGGAATTTTTAAGTCACTACTTGATCAACTAAGAAGATGAGTTGGATTGCAAAAAGTGCCAATACAAGCCAGGCACTTCAATTTATATGCTAAGCTCCTGGTCATTCTTTAGCACTCCATGGTTATAGAGCAGGTAAACACTCACCACTGCCTAGGCAAAGGTCTTGCATGTTGCCCTTTGGCAAAGTCACTCTCCCATGTACCAAAAAATCTATTTGCCAACCACTTTCTCCTACACCACACTTGTCCAGCAAGTGCCAATAGTTATCTTGTAGTAATGGCCCTTTGGTGGTGAGTACTGTTAGAGGTAAGTGCCATTGGTGGCTTATTCAAATTGTGGCGGTACTTTCCTCCAAGTGCCATGGTGTCACTTGGCACTTAGGCATGTATGCCTCACCTATTGGCACTTTGAGTACTTTAACTCCTACAAGCACTCCAAATGGTCCCCTAGCACTCTGAGTTTTGTTACATCCTCAAGCACCAGGAGCCATTCTATGCCTCTCTGAGTGCTTCTCATCTCTTGTGTGATACAACTTTGCTTGCCGCCTTGATACTTGGTCATGGAGCTCATGTGACCTCCAATTTACTTCTTTCTTTTAGCACTTTGGATTATTCTGCATCATTCCAAGTATCTAAACATCTTGCAAGTAGACCAACCTGCAAGTACTTGGGATTATCCTACACCATTCCAAGTATCTAAACATCTTGCAAGTAGACCAACCTGCAAGTACTTGGGATTATCCTACATCACTTTGAGTGCTTCTACCATTCTAGCTAGCCAAGGTTACTCCTCCAAGTACCTATCTTTTGAGGCACTTCTCCCAATAATACTATTATTCTTCATGGTTCTCTTTAGCACTTAAGCATGATATGATCAATAAAAGCAATTTTTGAGAAATAGAGCCACCACACTACTCTTAACATTTTAGAAAGGAGAAAGTATGAGAAGTTGGGAGATTACATTGACAGGTTCTAGAGTTTTTTGAACTGAGTGCTAAGGAGAGGAGTCCCTTTAAGGCACTTGGACACACAAGCAAGACCATGGTTTCTAGGTGGGCTTCCAGCTAACTTGTGGGTCTTTGCCAAGCGACAAGATCACAAGACATTGCATTGAGTGCTAAAGTCAATAGAGTTATAAAAATTTTCTCAGATGAACCCCGTAGGTAATTTGTGCTGAGTGCAAGCTACAAAGAATTCAAAGAAGAAGTTGATCAAGTTGGAGTCATCCAATGCACCTTTGTCTCTGGAATCTTTAGAGGAGGAGGAGGAGAAAGAGAGGTGCAAAGAGAAATGAGGCATTCATAAAACCAATGTGCAATAAAATCTAAAGACATATGCATAGCTAGGTTTAAAATGGAAGACCTCATCAAAGAGTTAGTTGAATTCAAAGTCAAAATGGTGGAAGTGAGAACACAACAAAAATTTATTTATATGCTCAATTGAATGTGTGGTGCACAACATAGTCCAAATTGCCAACATAGAGCTTTTTTTGCTACAACCTTCCACATCAATGAACTAGATAGAATGGGCTCCTACATGCAAAGAAAAATGAGTACTTTGTGGGAGGAGGACAAATAGGTGTTTGCAATCCAAGAAGTAACTCCTACAATAAACCAACCTACTACTGCTATAGACAACAATATATATGTACCATTAGAGGGTGTTGCTAACAATCCATCAAGAAGGATACCACCTCCTAAGCAAAATCCACGATGTAGAGTGTGCTATAATTGTGGAATCACTGGTCATTGGGCATCCTGTTGCCCAAAACCAAGAAGACCAACTCCCTATAAATTTTGTGGGAATTGCAGAGTTCCAAGTCATCTAAGGTCCACATGTCCTCATCCTCCTATTCTGGGGCAGCCAATGAACTATGTAACTTACTTGCTTCCACCTTGGAATAGCCAAGAGAGGAAGATCTGTCATTGTTAGACAAAGAAGGATGGCCCATCTTGGAGCTCAATCAAGTTCATACTCAGTCAGAGAAGAAGAAGACAAATACTACTTCATTATTAGAGTCTTCAGACTGTCCTTGACTAGAGAAAGTACAAAGAGGTAAGCATCATGAGTGCTCCAAGCAAGAACTCAAACTAGTAGAAAGGTCAAGTAGAGAAAGGAAAAGCAACAAACACAAAGTGATGTGCCTCCTACTCTGAGTGGAATTTCCTCCATTCCAAGTGCAAATGATCCTCAGGAAAGCACTCCAAGTGCCACACCCAATGACTCTTTTGCCAAATTTCCAACGAATACTAACAAGGAAGTGTATCATCTTTTGCAAGAAGGGATCCACACCCTACAAGGGAACACCAAGAATGAAGTAGGAGAACTAAAGCACCCACTTGTGACAATGTTACTTCAGTTGGAAAGTTCCAAACTTCAATTGAGATTAACAAATTGGATCCAAAAGATGCCAAAGTTGGCATTGTGATCACACAAAAGGAGATACTTGGCAAGAAGCAAAGGAAAGTAGGTATGCTTATAGGTGTTACCCAATATGAGATTGTATCAAACTTAGCTTTGGCTAAAGTAGATATCACCTTCAAGCAATTGTGGCAAGATAACAAGCTCTACAAGCATCATTTGCCATTGGCGCTCCAAATGGTGTAGAAGAGAAAAATACCTGAGGTGCCAGCTATTTACAAGATAGAACTTGAAGATTTATGCTCCCTAGAAGTAGAAATGGAAATTATGAAGTGTATAATCCCATCCATACCTGCTGATTTTGGATCCAAAGTGAATATAATGACAAAAGGTATTACTCACAAGTTAGAATATAATGCCTTCAAGCTTACTCCTTGCATCATGAAATTTTCTGATCAAACATAAAGAAGATCCTCATGTTTGTTGTTGAAGGTTCTGACTACTATTAGAGGAGTGATATTCCCCTTAGATTTCATTGTTATTTGACAGTTAAAAAAATAGGCTATCCACTACTGCTTGGAAGACCATGGTTGTACGGTGCCCGAGGTAGTGTAGATTGGCACCAACATACCTTGCACTTCCAAGATCTTGCTGAATCAAAATCCAAACCAGTGGCGGTATGCTGGAAAAAAGCTCCACATTTGGGAGAAATTTTGTCACCAAAAGAAGACTTCACAAATAGAACCTCTAGTCACTCAGAAGTGACTTTGAAGGTGGAATTTGAAATGCACTACTTGGAGTGTTATGAGATCAAAGAAGAGGTCAAGTGCAGCCTGCACTTGGAGAGGGAAGAGGAAAATTTTCCACTATTTGAAATGAATCAAGTAAGTCATGTGGATTGCATTATCAGTCCATATGACTGCTAGAAAGGTTTGGTAACAAAATGGAAGGCCTTGAAGCTCTCCAAGTGTGTGTTTCAGGAAGAACGTGAAGGATATGTGGCACTATACACCCATTGGTGCATGTATATGCTATATAAATATTAAGTTTGGTATTGCAAGTAGGGAGAAATATTATCTATATGGAGTTTAGACAGGCTTTTACATTCGTCATGATTAACTAGAGTAAGTTCTAGCTAAGATAAAGGTGACCCTGTTCTAGAGGAAGGGAAAAAGAGTGAGCATCACTCCTTTGTCTTCTAGTGTATTGACTTGGTATTATTCCTAGTTATTTGACTTTGAGGAAAGAGTTGGGAACTCTTAGGCCCACAAGCCTTGTTGGTGTGGACTTTTCTATAGTCCAAAGATAGCTCATGTGACGGAATCCTTGACTTAGTTGGTAAGTGAGGATAAATCTACCTACTCATGGGATTGTTCCCATGTGCTTGGAAATTCCCTAAGACTTTTAGACTTTATTTGACTTTTAGCCTAATAACTTGAGTTACTACTCTAATAGCCATCAAAGGTTCATTTTGAGTGGGATACAAGCTGACTTATAGCACTAGGCTGAGAGTATTGGATGTCTTCACTTGGAAGATCAAGCAAATGCCCAACATACCACATCAGTTTGGTGAACATCAAATTGATCTAGAGGAAGATGCAATGGCAAATAGACAATGCCAATACCAACTCAACCCCAAGTACTCTCTCCTAGTGAAAGAAGAAATAGATAAGCATCTTCAAGCTGGCATAATCCTTTCTATGCACAGTAAAAAATGGGTATCCCCATTGTGATAGCGCTTAGGAAGAAGACAAGCAGGATCCAAGTCTATTAGGAGTTCAAGAGGCTTAATATAGCCACAAAGAAGGATCACCATCCTTTGCCCTTCAAAAGCACAATCTTAGATCAAGTTGCAAGACATAGATGCTATATTTTCTTGGATGGCTTTTCAAGATACAACCAAGTGATCATTTGAGAGGAAGATAGAGACAATACTATCTTCACTACCAATTTGACTAGAGCACATATGCTTACAACAGAATGCCAGTTGGGTTATGCAATGCCCTTGCAACATTCAAAGGATGATGATACCCATATTCAAGGAATTATCTATGCAAGTTTATGGAAATCTTCATAGATGATTTCTATGTTTTTGGGAAGCAAAAGGAACATCTGTCCTTCTTGAAAACCTTGGAAAACATTGGATAGATGCCAATCCACAAGACTATCTTTACATCCCAAGATGTGCTACTTTGCCATGAGTAAGGAATCCTCCTTGGACTCTGAGTATCAAGCAGAGGTAGATATCAAAAAGGTCAAGTGATCAATGCTTTAAAAGCGCCAAGGAACTTGAGGGAACTCTTAGCTTTTCTTGGACATGTAGGCTACTATAGGAGTTTATAGCACAATATGCAACTTTGGCAGCACCACTCACCAAACTATTGAAGAGGTCAGAAGAGTATGTATGGTCAACATAGCATGAGAAATTCTTTGTAGACATGATGACCAAGTTGGTAGAAGCACCTATCATGCGAGCTCCTGATTGGGATAGGTTGTTTTGTGTGTATGTAGATACATCTTCAACAGCACTAGGAGTGGTTCTTAGTCAAAAGGATAGTAAGAAAGATTTTCAATTTATTTTGAAAGTAGATACCTATAAGATGCTAAGAAAAGGTACACCACTGCCAAAAGAGAGGCACTTGAAATTATTTACATATGTTAAAAGTTTCCTCACTATTTACTAGGTTACGAGTTTGTGTTTCATGTAGATCATTTTGCACTGCAACATCTAGTGAAAAAGGCAGACCTTTCTGAGCACATTGTGATGGATATCCCTCTTGCAAGAATTCAATTACATTGTGCAAGTCAAGAAAGGAGTGCAGCATGGCAATGGTGATTTCCTCTTTAGGCTCAAAACTCAAGACCAGTGTGAAGATGTAGGAGATAAGTTTCCTGATGAGGAACTATTTCACATTAAGATAGAAAAGTAACAAGGGACTTGGAGGAGTAGCAATACTTGAACAAACTTGAAGTGTCCTTTGGGAATGGATCCAGAGAAACATGCCGTATTTTGGCACAAGATGGGACCATATCAAATCAGGAACAATTTATTATCCAAGTTGGGAATCGATGAAGTACTTTGGTGCTACCTTGAAGCCTAAAAAGTTGGAGAAGTGATACAAGCACTGCACTCAAAAGCTATGGGAGAGGACTTCCCACTGCAAAACATTGTAAAGAAGATATTGGCAACCAGACATTAGTGGCTAATAATGTACAAGGATGTACCAAACTACATCAAGAGGTGCAATGCATGTTAAAAGATTGGAAGACCTAGTCCATTGGCAAAATAACAGCTACATCACATCCTACCATTAGTACCACTTGGGAAGTGGAGGATAAACTTCATTTGTCAAAGCCAACCCATCACAAAGATAACCATGGAGAAGTACATTCTTGTTTGCACAAATTATGCAACAGAGGTGGTAGAATTTGAGGGTACTTGGAGGGATGATGTTGACTCAATGGTTCAATTTTTCTTTTGCAACATTATCCCTTGGCATGGTTATCCCTTAGAGTTAGTTTGTGATAGAGGATTGCACTTCCTTAACAGCTTGATAGAATCACTCATGAATCATTTTGGGATTAAGCATAGAAAGACCAATCCCTACAACCAAAAGGAAAATGGGTTGCCAAAGAAGGCAAATGCACTATTATGTAAGATATTTAACAAGGTCACCATTAACTATGCATATGACTAGAATACCAAGCTACTTGCTACACTATGGGCATACCACACTACAAAGAAGATTACTACCAAGAGAGTGTTGTACGTCTTGGCCTATGGCTTGCATCCCATCATGCTAGTGGAATTTGAAGTGCTCACCCATCAAATAATTTTTGAAGAGTGCATGTCAGTAGAAGATAGTCATGCATTCTGACTTCAACACAGTTGGATGAACAAAGGAAGGACTTGAGCAAGTGCACAAGGGAGAAGCAACAACAGAAAAAAGAATACCATGACAAGAGAATCAAACCTGTTCAAGTTGTGCAAGGGGACTTGGTGCTACTAAATGATAGTCATTGTAAGTTCTTTCTAGGAAAATCCCATCTCCCATGGATGGGATCATACAAGGTGGACCAATGCTAGGATAAAAGGATCACTTTAACTTGCAGATTTGGAAGGTAACTTGTTTGCAACTTGAGTGAATATATGGCAAGTGAAAAAGTACTTTTCATGCGTTGCCTGAGTGACTGCAAGGAAGAATTCTCTTGTGTTCATAGAAATGCTCATATTTGGGGGACAGAGTATGTGATGCTCCCATTTCTTCAAATTTTACTTTTGTTGATCATATCAGGCTTAAGTGCTAGAGAACCACTAGAAATGTTGTAGTTAACCAGAGAAGTGCCTTAAATGCAGAGGTACTTGGAGGAATGACATTGGCAAGCTAGGATAGGGGATGCACTTGGGGTGATGTAGGATAATCTCTAGTGAAACTATGTCACGAGGGAGATGAGAAGCACTCGGCAAAGTGTAGAATGACCCAGCGTGCTTGAGGAGGGAATATGACTCAAAGTGTTGAGGAATCATTTGGAGTCCAGTGTAGGAGATGAAGCACTCAGAGCGCCAACAGGTGAGGCATACATGCCCAAGTGCTGAGTGCAACCTTGGCACTCAGACTTAAGTGCCACCGCAATTTGAACATGCTGCCAAGGACCATCAATTACAAGATAATTGTTAGCACTCAACATGCAAGCAAAGCACCAGAGAAATTGATTGGGGAACAAATCTTTTGCATGTGGGAGTGTGTCTTTGCACTAGGGACAACATTGCAAAGGTCTTTGCTTGCATAATGGTGAGTACCTACTTGCTGTGTAACTGCTGGAGTGCTGAGGAGTGACCATGAATTGGGTTTAAAAATTGAAGTGCATGGCTAGTAGTAGCACTTTTTGCAAATCCATATGTCTTCTTAGTTGATCGAGTAGTGCCTGTAAAGTTTTTTGAGGAAGTAAGTTATTGAGAGTTGTTTTGAGAGTGGCACTTGGTGCAATTTTGGGTACTTGGAGTGAAGCAAAGTACTTGGCATTGTAGATCAAGAAGTTGTAGTAGTCTTTTGTGTGCAGGAGCCATGGTAGTCAGTCCAAAAAATTACAAAAAGGCACTTGAGGCCATCCTTAGATCCCTTGCTGTCAACAAATGGGTGGTATACTCTAGAGTGGATGTGATTAAAATTAACCACTTGGGACTACTTTGGAATTGGGAGTTGTCTGATTTCCATATGATCCAGAAGATGAGGGCCAAACAAGAAAAAATTTAGGAAGAATGAGTGGTCACCCATAAAACTAAACAAAGGACCATTGGAAAATGGTACTCGGCTTGGATATTGGAGTTGTAGGAGCCATGACCATAGATAGAAAATTTTTAGACAAGGAAATTACCCGTAAAGTCAAGAGCCACTTCAATAGCAAGCGCTCCAAGAACACTGGATGGAGTGTGGCCAATTACAAGGACCCTGCACAAAGACCCATTGTAGAAAGTAGTTATGAAGCTCTTTGAATAGAAAGAACCACCTAATTAACCAATGGTAAGGTTGTGTTCTTTGATAACATGTATTCAAGTGAGCTTGTAGGTTGGGCAAAGATATTTTATAAGTAGTGCAAGCTCTTGCACCAAGACTTTGAGGACAAAGGAGGTGCCACTTACATGCTCCTTTCATTGTGCATTACTATTGGGGACCAGTCTACTAGTGAAGGAAGAGAGAAAGAGTTCCCACGCATAAGATTAGGATAATAGAATCCGAGATGGACAGTTTTGACTCCAATTATTTAGGATTCACTTGGGCTTTTTTTCCCTTTGGCTTGGAAGCCAAACTTGTATAAAAGGCAGAGTGCTTCAGGCGCTTGTGTTTGTTCACTCATTCTTTAGGAATACAAGCTTTGATTACAAATAAAGAGTGCTTTCAGTTCTTTGCAAGTTTTGTGTCCTATATTTTGCATGTTGTTTCAATGTCTAATCAAGTGTAGAGGTGAGGAATTTCACTCTAGATCTTCAATGCTTAGTGCCAAGCAAGTTCTCACCCCTGATTAGGGTGTGCATTGGAGAATTCAAAGGAGTGAACTTGTGCAACAAGTGGATTGGGAAGCTCACCGTGCAAGAAATACCACAGAATCAAAAAGTTTAGATGGGAAGTAGCAAAAAGCTCAATCCTACAAGTTGTGCCTTCTAAGAAGAGAAGAGCACGTATATCTTTGGAATGAAATGGCACTCAAACTTGAATAAACCATCACCTTCAGGAGAAATCCTGGCTATATTTAGAGTGAAAGTAATTAGTTTAATGATTTTCCTTTTGCTGTAGTGCGCCATAGAAGGTGACACTACCCTTTCTAGGAGTGGTTTCTACCCAAGAGGTTCAACATGACACAATAAAAAAACTAAGATTTGGTGACACTTCACTTCCAGGCATTTCCAAATAGTATCCTTTGTGTGAACAAACTGTTCTTATTGATTATTCTATAAGTATGTTGATACTGAGCTATCAAAAATAGTAGGAGTAATTGACAGTGGGGTTCAAAGAGGGGCCTAAAGCAAATTTATGAGAGGCCATGCAACTAGAACCATGGATTAAAAGGAAGGATAACCTATCAAATGTTAATAGTGAGACGGGTAACCTGAAAACAATTGCAAGAGTATGCAACTAAACAGCAGGAGTAGCTTACAACAGGTAGGAACTTACAAGTGGGGGACAAGAATAGATAAGTTGAGACATACCAAATTGGAGGAGTGAAAGAATCGCCTAAGGTTGGAATACACCATTCATGTCTCATCATTCAGATCTATGTGAATGATGAGACAATTCAGATCTATGTGAGTTATGAGGCAGGAGATTAAAAAATTAACTTGGAATGGGGCATGCTATCTAAAACGGGATAACATTTAATGAAATTTAACCTAACAAGTCATGAGCGGAAGACAAGTGTAAATGTTAGAACTCTAAATCATACATGTAACTAGAAAGTGTGCTTGTAATCCAAGAACATGCATTGATGATGAATGAATTTTCATGTGATGAGCTTACCTGTCCTATACCAACTATTTTAGTTGGCCTTAATGTTTTGCAAAGAAGCTAAAGAATCTGCATATGTATAAAACGTAGATGCTGCAGAACGCGAACCCACCAATTGCTGTCTCATAGTGCCGGCATGGTGGATGATGAAAGCATATGCCGTTCTCGAACGGGTGATCCAGAACTCATTCAACTCTATAAGGATAGTGAAAATGCAAGTTTCATGAAAAATTGGACAGGATATTTGGAGACATTAAAAAACATATGGTGAATTTATTGCTAGAACATTATTTTATGGTAATTCTTATTATTAGGCATTTAATAAAAATTATCACTTACACTATCACACTTAAAGCGCATGTAAATGATAAAGATTCTAAAACTCTAATTTGACGTGAAGAGATAGGTTACATTAACCTTTTATAATTCTGATCATCTAGATAACATCATTAATTTCGTATTAACAACCTTTTCTTTAAAGCTTATTGTTTGGCTTTGCATGTCCAATCACGACGCCAGGTCAAAAGGAGAATACCATGAGAAAGGATCGTTGTATTCGGTGTCATAAAAGAGATTTTTATTGGATATATCAAAATTTATCTAAATTCCAAATAATTGAGAAGTTGATTAAAAGAAACGTCAAAATCTTACATCCTTAAGATGCAATGAAATACGTATATGAATCAAATGAATGCATTATTTCTATGTATGATGTTCAAATTCGTTATGAATGAACCGTACTATTTCTAACAAGAGGTGATCTATAATCTCCTTTTCTAGTCATTAACAATATATTTGGTTTATGTTGCAATCTCAAAGGTTTGCTCCTTTTCCAACGTAAGACTAAAAATTCTTGATAGTATAAGATATTTTTTATGATTGATACCTTTCCAAATTGTTGTTGAATCAAATAAGATTTTACAATGAGGTAATAGTGTAGTATATTATATAATATTATCCTATTCAAAGTCAAATACCTTCAATTAGTTTTTTTAATAAGTTTTACAAGATTAAGAGATGAATGGACTATACTTTGTTCTTGCAAAAGTCTCGGTTTAATTTCATTTTAAAGAACTCTTAATATATTAGAGTTAAAATAATAATACATTTTTAATAAATAAAGAAATTATTCAGAATAAATTTCTTTTAAATTCCAAGGATGTAAGTTAATTCCCAAGAATCCGTTAAATAAAAACATAAAAAATCTTTCAACAAAAAATCAAGAGAATTTCATATATAAACGCATCAAATACTGGATCGACAAGATCCTATGAAGCTTGGTTAGCATGAACATAATTTAATCATGAATCCACTTATTCGAAAGTAAGATAACAATGTATAACGAAGGTAAGAAAAGACTAGCTGGAGGATTGTTTCTCCATGAGGAGGAGCATTACATAGATGTGGATAACATATCCTCTCTCACTATAAAGACAAGGAAAGCAAACTGGTAATTAAATTTAATATCAAGTCTGATAGGTCTATTATAATTACAAAAGGAATGCAAATTGATACTTAGACTAAAATAATTCTGATAGATCTATTATAATTATTGGACATAAAATAGGATTAACAGCTTTTTACATATGAATTGATTTTTTAAAATATATATCTTCTTATTAAAAAATCATCTATTGTAAACAGATCATATTACATTGTCTTAAATGTGGTAGTTTAATAGGATAGTTAAGATTAAAAAATTCTACAACTTAATTTATCCAATAAAAATGCCGATCTAAATCATAGATATATATATGACCTTGCATGCACTATATTGACTCTAGATCTCATCGAGCACCATCGATCCTGCGTGTCAAGACCATGCCTTATTGCCAATTACCCATTATTACCAAGACCGATTACTGTTTGCGGTCAAGTGGTTACGAAAGATTGTAACGGAGTGTTCGACAGGGAATAGTATACCCACTTCACTTTTTATGCTCATTCACCTCACCCCTACTGTATCATACATGGTGCAAATAAACCCATCAAACCACTCTCGATATGTTATGAGTTTGGCTACAATGTTAGGACATGATGCAGAAAGAATCTATAACCATGGCCCAACCTGCGACGAGTACCAATTTCACACAATTAGCCAATCAGATTGGCCCGGAAATGTTAGAATAGGACTGGTGAGGCTGACTTATCCAATAAAAATGAACATGAAGAGGTTGATTGCAAAAGCAGATTTGGAACTTGGTGAATCAATGTAAAATTTTAAAGGAAGATGGAATCATGATCTGGAACAAACTTGTGTAGTAATTGGCAAATTAGCATAGACGGGCCATTCTCACGGTTGATGGTGACGGTTCCCAAATAATCGGACGCCGAATTCACAGTGTGACTTGTATGACACATCTGATCCTAATTGCCAGCTTGGCGGTCATTGCCTGACGGAAATCATTCCGCCTGGCGAGCCCACGGCTGTGTCTAGCATATAAGTGTCTTCAACTCCACAATCTTATATCTTTACTGGCAATTCACGTGTAGAAGGAACTGGATAGGGAGAGACGTGCTGCAGTCCAGGATTTCCGAGGTAGCACACTGGACTGAAATGCACATAGCGAAACTGAAAGTCCTCGTCAAGCTGTGAGCTCCAGCCGCTTCTGCGGGTAATGTATCGTAATTGCATGAGTTGATGTGCTTGCTTTTCAAATAGTAAATGTGCTTCATGATGTGCGATAGCTGATTCAGTAACTCCTCTTAATATGACAATTGCTCATGTGATGTTGACTCTATGTCCTATAACTGCTCATTTGTTCTGTTACCTTGTCTGGTGATCATCATCAAATCGTTGTTGAGGTCACAAGAGTGCGGACTATCAACTCCAATGTGTTTATCATCCTGTGTAGATGTGGATCGCATATTTCGACAGTTGCTGTCTGTTCACCCTACTACCATCATCGACTCGTGTTAAAACTCCACCGGCACTGCGACACGATTCAGCGTGTCGGAGTTTGATAAGAAAGTTTTGAAAGTAGAAAGAATGTCCCGGACGCCGTGACCAACGATGCAATTCGGAGATGCACTTGTGAGCACGAATGGAACCGGAGGTCTCATTCCTGCACCTTCTCTCTAAAACGCAAGTCAAAATTAGGGAACGAGATGTCTCAATCTCTTACTTCGAGACGGCGTCCATCTACGTGTCAAGTGCGAAAGACGACGGAAGGAATGTGGTACTCTGGAGTGTTTCCAAGCGACTGAGCAGAGAAGCGTGAACTTGAGTTTTCAAGAAGGCAAGATCCCTATGATGGTATTGATTCGGACATTGTCTGTGAAGTGCAGCCCCCGGAGCCAGAAATATCTGACAAGCCCCGGCTTATCTTTAGCAGCTCTCGTGTGCTCGTACGTATTCAATTGTGTGCAATTCGTACAAATTTGTCACCATCATCCTCTTGAGGGAAATAGAATGTGAGTTTTGATGGGATAAACCATATGGTGATGTTTAGATCGCGTGAACAGATAGCTGGTTTTGAGATTCTCTGATGCCTGCTCTATTTTGACAGGCAAGGCAGACCACATTCTTCGACAGTCGATATATTGATTCACATGGTCCGCTCGCTTCGAAGGAGTTGGAGCGCCACTCTGGTGATGGAATTCCTTTTCAAGTGATGAGAGAAATCGTGAAATATTGACCTACAGGCCAAATAAATTTCTCTGAGGATGTGCCCGTGCTATCAGTTGCCTCAACTTTTGCCAAGTACCAGATGGATATATTATCACAGAAATGTGCTAGACATTTGTGCGTGGATACTACTGATGCCAACCTGGTTGACGCTCAAGACTAGCTCCGAAGTGTGATCTAGAAGCTCTCAGAGACGCGACCAGCGAACATGTGGAGAAAATTCTGAGTTGTGAAGAGGAGGATTGTCAAGGAGATCAGGAGAATGAGGACTGCGAGGCTTATGTTGAAGAAAGAAATTCTGCACAGATTTTCTGCTATTTGTCACGACGTGCAGAATAACGTTTATAGGGACGTCAAGTATGATAATCTAAGACCAAATAGTTTGCTAGTTCTTAGATCGAAGCAGTGAATTTGGATTCCGATCAGAAACTGATTTACCTTTTGCTTTACCATTCCCCAATTCAAGAGACGATACAGATCTTTATTAAAATCAGTTCTGGTTGGACCTCACACTCGAAATCAAGAGTAGGAATACGATTGACGACGTCCAATAGGAAATCAAGAAGAAGGTCCCAATACCTTATGAAAATATAAGTTTAAACTTCTCTGGAAAGCATCTGGCTGATGGTTGTACATTGGCCTCCTACCATATGCAGAAAGAATCTACTATTCATCTGCACCTCCGTTTACCTCCGTTTAAGCGTCGTCGAGTTTAACAACATGCCTTTTAACGACAAGCAGGAAATGCTCCTCGCCTGCTCATGTGTTTTATCACGCTAGCTGTATCCGATCCGGCCCTAGTTCTCTATTATCTACTTTGGAATTTGCCAGGATCAGTGACTGTCTTGTTTTTCTCGCCAACGGAGGATGCAGCAATTCGGTGTGTATTGATAAGGATTAAATTTCATTCAAGTTTCCATCGAGGATCATTTCAACATCAATCATAGGATAGCATGAAGGTGATGTGCACTATTTTACATCCGAAGCTTTGATCATCGGTAACCAGCTTACTGTGGTGAATAGGATCTAGGGTTATCAAATCCACAATCTATTATCAGAGCGGTCCAACACGCGTATGACAGTTGTTCAGAACAGAGAATTGTATTGAAGGGACTCACTCTCATGACAAAGGAAGATTTTGTATTCAAGAGGTTCAAAGTGTTGGAATAAAATTATGGATTTATCAGCTACTAAGAGTAAGTAGAGTACTTTCTCTACTATTGCAAGTGGAGAAAGATTACAGATGGTCTTACTTTGTCACTCGCTCACTGACAGGATAAATACCGGTCAACTGTAACTTACAATTCTAAGCTGCTGTCAAATCATAATGGACAGAAATCCAGAGGGAAAAGATCTCATGATCGTGATTCGACATCACAATTTTCTTTCTAAACATCATTGGGTTGTCTTGAGAATCTCAATGGCATATACGCTCGACTCGATGCTCCTTCGCAGATTTACATCCTGAATTTGTGTTGGCCAGCCTGCCATGCTTGAGCGCCAAACGTGGTGGTCACAACTTGCTATTGATACTCATGGCAAGTAAACTAGATGATGCAGAGACAACCGTCTTACTAGACCCTCTATAGATGTATGTAGTATATGGTACAAATCTATCGGAAGTTTGATCGTTGCAGTCTGGCTATCATAAAATATAAAAACTTGTCTTCATGGTAGATTTCATGATCTAACATTACCACTCGATCGTGCTGCTTAGACCTCCTGCAATCTAGTGCCATGAATGCATTCAATGGTGTTGTCTTTTCATGTTAACTTCCGAGGAGGAGCCAAATGGGCGTGTCCTCTTTCCGCAGCCGCTCGGGCAATTCCAGATCTATTTTCCATTCAAATATTCTCTTTGGTAGGCATTGCGCTGGATCGCAATGTGAACACCGCATCAACAATTAAAGTTCCACAACGACCTTCATGTTTAGAAACCAACTATAAAATGCGAAAGCAAATGCTACCTTCGACGTCGACGTCGATGATTATTTTTTCTAATCAATGATCGTTTCAGGACAAGACATTTTCAAGTAGAGGTAGTGGTGTTCAACAGACAAGAAATTAGAACTAGTAGGTAGAGGAAATAACCAGGAGAGTAGATTCGTTAGGGATGTAGTGAATGAGTAATGTGGAGTATACAATAAAGGACAAAATAACGAATTAAACCGTTATAGTGTACAGGAGATGCTACCTATGATTATTAAAGTTGATCTTATTACTAGCAATACCTATATTACTACCCATTACCGGTTCAACCAACATCAAGCGTTAAAAGAGATCATCATAGTTTTGTTGTAATTACAAAGTACGTGTGTTACAGGGAATGGTGGCGGTTAGACTAAAATTTGGGATGTCTTAATGGCATCTCGTTTGGTAGTATTATACGAGCCCCAGATAAATTGGATGGAGATTTCGGGTCGGACAGGCGATTGACATCTATACCTGTGATGTCCTGAAACCTGTGATGTCTTGTAGGTTTTGACCTGAAAATGTGTCCTCTTGATATACTTTTAGTTGGAAATATATACAGAACATGTTAGTCAGTATCTAACATACTGACAAATATATGGCCTAGACATGCGCTATTCAAGTGCGGGAGGAGCTGGGTTTGGGGAGACGCGCTTGCGGCCCAGGACCTCCTTAGTATTCAGCCCTCTGAATTGCGCATTACGAAAGTGAAAGTCCTCCCTGAGCTATGGGCTTCAGCCGCTTGTCTGGTAAGTTTATTGTTTGTCCTTGGAACTACAGTTGTTAAGAAAGTCAAATTGCTTCTGGGTTGTGAATGTGCCTCGTGCAAAGGCGAGATGACTAATGCAACAACATCCTCAAGACGGTCCTTTGTCATGTTTTCTGTGCTCTTGTCTCGTTTCCTTATCAAGTGTTTTCAGAAAAGTGCGGATTATCTTGCACATCTAATTTGTCAATTTAATCTTCTAGGATACCTTATCAGCTTTCTTTGCGCTTCAAGCACCGATTCTGAGGAACCACAAGGTATATAAGGTCGGCATGAGATCGACGCTTAGTTAGTGGCTGATATGGTGCCTGCGCGTTCTTCTTCTTCAGCTTTTCAAGGCCCAGGGGCCACCCGTGTTCCCAAGGTCGTCCTTATTCTTGCTCTAAACTGCTTACAGCATTTTTGCTTAGGAAATGCTGGAGGCAACTATATTTCTTACCCAGAACTTACGTTCCCTGATCTGACGACATCGGTGTTAATTAGTGATATTGCGAAACTCCGTATGTCGGATGTTACCTTCTCAAGCTCAAGACGGGATCCCCTTCTGTGAAGGGGAGAGCGCTGCATTGTCATTCATGAAAGTTGCCTTGGGGTGCCTTGCAGTCCACAAATTCTAAGGGACGGTAGAACGTCCAGGGTTGGTCTAATTGTCAACAAAACTCCTATTAGGAGTGTGGGATGTAGGAGGTGGAAGTCCTACATCCCAGAAACAGTGTGAACGGTTGCAAATTTCCAGGTTCCTTTATCTCCTCTAGCGCACAAGTATGCGACGAGTGGTCAAAGCTAGGGCTATCGCTTTCGAATTCGATTATCGTTTCCGCCTTCCTCCCTTCCATAGTCTGCAATGCCTTCTCGGCATATAAAAATTCGGAACTGATCTCTATGTCAACATCATCTACGAGCTCTGAATCATGACAGATGCAGAAATGCCCCAGCACTAATTTAAAGATAGAGATCAAGCCGGGGCGGACTTCCAACCCAGGTTTATATTAGTTAACAACCATCAGTCATATCCAATTGTTGGACCAAATTACACCACTACATCAGCGCGTTTGTGGACATATTCATAATTTCTGTATCCTCGAACCGCCTCTTACGCACTGCAGGAAAAAGCACAAACAAGAATGCATCCAATTTCCTCTTTAAAGCCTCAAACATTATCATCGGCTAAGATACAGCTCAAAATGAAATCCTCTACAGTAAGTCTAGATGCATACATGCAGCAAGGACTAAGTTAATAAAAGACTTGGTGACTGAGTAATATAATCTACTACAACTAAAGTATACCTAGAGAAAATATATAATATAATTATATATATGATAACAGAAGCCGTTTCCCATATAGATTCCCTGAATGGGTTATCCATAACTCATAAAATGGGTTATCCATAACTCATAAAATGCAAAGGATCGATGAGCAAAATGTACATGATTCACAATGCTAGAATATTAATAAAGCCCTAAGGTAGAATACATTGAAAATAATTGCACAACAAAGGCATAATTGAAACAAATTGAGAATAACATCTATCTAACATACCGGTAAACAACAACGTGAAATCTAGAATATCCATGCACACAACTTTATGTAAATCGAATGCTAGTAAGTAGTGCGTGAACGGTAAAAATGAAAAACGTGGGGTGGGGTCGAGTAGGAACACTACAGAAGCGAGAGGTCAAGCCAAGAATCAGTCAAAGATCTAAGGAAAAATACTAAGGAGAGAATAAGTTGGGAAATGGAGGAGTGGAGCAATGGGAGAGCTATTGGATGGTGTGGTTGTAGAAACGGGTCGAAGTGTAATAATAAGGTAACTAGAGCGAAGCTAAAGAGTGCAGGCTATAAAATATATTGCAACAAGCACTATGGACGCTTGAGTCTGAGAGACGCTAAACAGCAAAAGGTTGCCATAGTAAATCTCCACTAAAACACTTGTGACCATCAAAATCTCATGTAGTGCTGAAATAGCCGAGCAAGCAATTGTCTGTACCCCTCATCCTCAGTTTATGCTCGATAACTCAAGAGCACCAAGGAAAACTAGTTTGCTCTCCTAAAGTGCCACTCATAAGTAGTGGGAATACTGAACAAACAAAAGAACCAAAATGGAATGTGGAAATAAAGGGCAAGTAGAAGTGCAGGCACATCAATAAGCACACGATGTCAATCACAAAATGAATATTAGAAAGAAAAGAATCCACGAGAGTAAGAGGATGAAAAGAAGAAATAATTGATAACAGACTAGTAAACCACCATGTAACGGACTAGTAAACCACCATGAAATCGAGAACTCTATGCTAATGACTGCGAGAAATAGCTATCGTTATGTAAAAGATTGCAGGAACACTGCATACACCAAAGGTCCCATGAATCAGGCAAAGGGCGAAGGAAAAATAACAGGGAGAGAATTAGCCGGGGAATGGAGGAGTGGAACAATGCGAGAGCTGTCGGATGGTATGGCTGCAGAAACGTATCGAAATGTAACAGAGTGACGCGAGCGAAGCGAAGCGAAAAGACCAAAAAAAAATAATATATATATATAGATCCTCAAATGGTAGCACTAATGGTTCTAAACCCATTTTATCTAGGCCGCACGGCACTAAGGTGAACAAGCTGTATTGCTGAGCTGTTCGTTGACCCCGACGGAATCAAGGCACGCTCTTCACTCTCATCGCCACAAGCAGTGGTTTGATCTCCTATGGTGTCTTCAAATAATGTCTTGTACATTTCCATTCGGTCTATCAGTGGACTCCTGGTAGCCTTCTGTAACTGACAAAGTATCTCGCTGGCAACTTCTGTACCACCCATAAGCATGCTAACCACTTGAGACATGCTTGGGCGGCTCTTGGGATCCGGCTGAAGACACTGGAGGGCCGTCTCGAGCACAAGCAGAACTTGCATTGAGGGACATGTACCTTGCAAATCTTCCTGTAAGAGGTTTAATAGCTTGTTCTTCTCTTGTAAATATTTAGCCTGCACATAGAATGTGCAGCACAGAGTAGCTGGTTGTCAATTGCATATCTGACCCCATTTAGATCCGTTCGCTTGTTAATCCCTCTTTCCGCAGTCAGAAATTTTGCATAAAATGAAATGTTTCAAAGTACAATGTTGGTCAGATACACGTACCCAGATTCGAAGGTACTGCTGATCCGGTGGCTTGTTCAAGTCAATGCACTGCCTCCCAGAGACAATTTCTAGGACAAGAATACCATAACTGTAAACATCTAGCTTCTCCGTTAGTATACCTTCAGTCGCATACTCTGGCGATAGGTAGCCCCTGTATCATGACGAAGTAGTAATGTTAGTAATAGTTCCAAAGTTAATGATTTGGGACAACCTTCAGCAAATATGCACGAAGTAGTAATGTTAGTAATAGTTCCAAAGTTAATGATTTGGGACAACGTTCAGCAAATATGCACGAAGAGAACTTACTTTGTTCCTCCGATATTTAAGGTCAACTGAGTGACATCTGTTTCAGCCGCCGGTCGCGCAAGTCCAAAATCCGCAATCTTAGCATTATAGTACTTGTCGAGGAGAATGTTTTGAGATTTGATATCTCTGATCATGAGGAACAGATCGAGAATTCAAGAACACAGGAATAGTAACACGAGAGATTAAGGACACTTGCAAAGTCTCTTGATCATGACCGTCAAAGGAGAACTTTTTGGACGATTTTCTTCCTGTAACTAGGAAACACTGGGACCGAATGTCCAGAACCACAAATTACAATTCCCATTCTTGAGAGCCGAATAAAGGAATAATTGGTGTTATCTTATTTTAGTAGCTCTTTAGCTTAATAGTAGATAGTTGGTCAAGACTCTGACCTGTGTATGATCTTAGGCTGCAACTCTTCATGTAAATAACTAAGACCACGAGCAACGCCCAAGCATATGTTGAACCGTTTCGACCAATCCAACACAGAGGATCTCTGCTCACCTGCAGATATTACTCGGTTATTAGTCAACTTTCTAAGCTTGCGTGTCCAGATTATGCTCTTGAAGACAGCAGACAGTGCAGGGCTGTCCGTTGGCCTTTCTTCGCATAGGACGATAGAAACTTCCAACTTCGGAAATTCAAGCTTCCAGCCAAGGCAAAGGAAAGAGACGTACCCCACAAGGCCGTTGCGAGGTCTTTGTTTTCAGCGAACTCGTAAACCAACATTCGCTCCTTCTCTTTTCCAGAACATCCTTTGAGCTGAATCAGATGTCTATGTTTGATGCCGGATATAAGGACCATCTCCTTCAAGAAGTCCGCTACATGTTGTTCTGTCGGGAACAGTCGCTTAACAGCAAGAATGGTTCCGTCCCTTTGCACAGCCTGCTCAAAATTGACAAATTCCAAATGTCATAAGCGCACATTTTGATTGCTTGGAGATAACGTAAAAGTCCATAATGACTATGTTTCTCAATACGCAGATCAGATTCTTGGATGTCGGCGACACTCTACGTTCAAACTCACTATTAGCGCAAAGGTCGTTGGTGCCTGCTCTCGTTCACCTAACAAGGAACTTTCTTTGTTTAATTTATTCCATTTGGGATACCCATTGTAAGAGCTGTCGAGAGCTCTGTCGTGGGAGTACCCACTGTGACAGCAGTTGGAGACTTACTCTATAAACAGAACCGAAACCACCTCTGCCCAACTCGTTTTCAGTTGAGAAGTCCCCTGTTGCCGCTTTGAGGTCCCCGTAATCGAACCATGGTGGTTTCACATCTTGTTTAGCTAGAGCTGTAAGAAAAAAGAATCCGCGTCAATTGGCGAACTGGTAAGAACTCGTAACCCTGTTTACATCATATATACTATGATCAGTGAAAAGCTTGAGGTCATATCATTGTGAGAAACCTTTAGTTCTTGATGAGTAACGAACCTTCTTGAATTTCATGAAGCTCACGTGCCCGTATTCGCACTTTTCGAACAAAATGACCAACGATGGTAGCCATCACAAGGAGAGAAATTGCCGAGACAACACTGATGATAATTATGATCTTCTGATTCACGCCTTTGTTGTCTGCACCAGTACGTCCAACACATGTATCAGGGCCATGTAATTCGCCAGATACTTCACTCCTTGTGTATTCAGCCTGCAATGGCCAAGTACTTGATAGAAAGGTTTCAAATGCCTTCATTTGCTAGCGCGAATCAACTTGAAGTCAAGGATCTGAAGCTTACTGTCGGTTTGAGGCCAAGGACTGTATTCATTGTGCCGGCAGAGATACCTTGAGACCGTATTTTCTTTTGGATTCACGCACCAAGGATTGTCTCCAAGCCTGCAGCGCATTCATAGTTGAGAAATGCTTTTGCAATTGATTCCGAAGAAACTCTGCTTGCCAATGGAACGATTCATAGCAACCCAAGACATTTTTGGGGTTGTAATAGTTTTATATCTTTGTATATAAAATCGTGATCCCTGATCAGATCACATCCTTTTGAAAGCTGTAGATTTTCATATAAGTTCACGATGTATTGGTTGACGGAACTCACAGTATAAATGAGGTTGGTTCGTATCCTTTGTCCAGTTCCAGGAAGCGCTGTTTAAGGAACTCCCCTCCATCTGGATATTGTGGTAAAATGACTTCGGAAATGTTGTTCTTCACTAGTCTCACTTTCTGGTGAACCATATACGAACCATTGTCAAGCTTCTTCTGTGTGGCGGTGAACCAAGTGGTCAAGTTCAGCGCCTCAAAATGATTTTCGGATAAATTCCTGCCGCAAAACGTTAATCAAGAGCTATTTTAGTTGAGATTAAATAGGGCATAGCGGTATCGGTGCATGTTATTAGAACTGGATAACGGTGAAAGTCAACTTAATCTGGTATAGGCCTCAATTTAGTTGCACATCACGTTCTAGTTGTCTACATATCGCTAGATTTATTTTGTTCGACCATTATACCAATGCTCGTGATGGTTATTTGTATAATAATTTTGATTACGATAATCAGTTTTTACTACATTATATGTATAAAAGTTTTCCCACATCAAGACAATTTCAGCACATTGAAATGCTATTTTATTTAAGAATAATGTTTGAAACTAAAATGATAATGCTAATATACTTTCAGTTATCGAAAATTATATGAAATCATCGACATTTCTTAGACCGCAAGACGAAGGACCAACTTGAATCTATGATCTTTGTGGAGAGAGGGAATTTCTTGTCGTACTTTTGACCTATTACTTTCGGTCGGAATGCTGATCTCAATCGAAATTACGCAAAGGCCTACTCATATAAGAATAGTAAGGTAATATATATAGAAAATACCCTGAAAGAAAGGGGAAACGAGTGCAAGGCACAAGCAACTGACGACAACTATATCTGAATTTGTTTGTCCTCAAATCAACCAAAAGAGTTAATCCATCCATATAACACTAGCAGATGAATAGCAACAACTCTTCTTCAAGTTGGATTGAAAGGAAAGAGTATCATAATTTACGTATTCATGGATGAAAGACACTTGAAGGACTCGAGTATATTTATTAAATTGCATTCTTTACCCATATATTGGTAATACGAGAACAGAAGCCGTTCCCAGAACGGCTTATCCATATTCTTTACCCATATACTACAAGTATCAAAAGTGATAGGATCTTTTGTTAACCTTCCAAGATTCTCAAATGAGTTATATAATTTAGTTTTTAGTGAAAAGAAAGGAATTATAAAACTTGTGATAAAAATTGTACAGAAAATCATGATCACAATAAGTGATCATGATTCTCAGACAATGAAACTTTTGGAAGTGTTACAAAAAATAAAATAGAACTTTTTTATAAGAAAAATAGTAGAGGAGATGTAATATTGCTATACATAAATCATTTTATCTATAATTTTTGTAGATAATCACGCTATGAGCTAATTCAGTAAAAATGAGTAAAAATGTGCATTCTTTATGAATAACTTATTTAAATGGTATTTTTTAAATTATAAATTTTAATTAAAATTATTCCTAATAAATATGATTAGTTCCCTAAAAAATATTCAGAAAAAAGAAAGGATAAATATTATAACACATTGATTTTCACATTTGCGGAATAGAAAACATTTGTAAGAGAAGACATTCTTGGGGATATATAAAAATCCTGCAGAAACATTTGAATTCCATGGTTCAAGCAATATGTGCGGATGACTTACACTTCTAGGTTTATGGAAGTCGAAATCCGGTCAAAAATGCTCCAAGGAACCATGCCGTTTAGCCTATTATTATTCAATTTCCTGAAAACGAAGGAAATATTAAATTTCCGATAAACAATGCGCTACAAAGATTGGAAAAAGAGAAAAGTCGTAAGAGAAAGTTAAAAAAACAACAAAGGAAATTTAGTACTAATCACAGTGCGAGTGTTGTATTATTTTAACCATGAAGTTGTTGAACTTAAAATCTCTCATATTATTAGATGTTCTGCAATTACACATCGTCTTCGAATGCCTTTTCCGTAATAACATGAAATGAAATCGAAATAGGTGAGCGTCTGCAAGAGTTAATTAGCCTTGACCGAACTTTACTCACAAGCTTTTGAGGGCTTCAAGCGTGCTGAAATTGAATTTCAGTTCACCACTGAATAAATTATGGGATAGGTCCAATATTTGCAAATTTCGAAGCTTTGCTAGCTCTTCAGGTAAGTCGCCACTGAACTGATTGCAGCTGAGGTCTCTGTAAATAATACACGACATTATATGACAGACCAAAAGACCAATCGATTTTGAACAACAAATAAAATGCTATAGAACTTAGTGACCAAAAGCGAGTCATCTTTGTTATTAAGATAAATTTATCATCACTAAAAATTAATGTAACATGCATCGAAAAAAAAACCACAAAATAGGAAATCTCTATCCATATAAAAGTTGCTCAAGAAGACGTGCTTAATGATTTATATATACCATAAAAAATGCATTCGATACACACGTATTAGCTATCCACGACAGCTTTTGCTACTCTGAGCATACACTAACGATACACATATTATAAAAGTATATTGACACTCTAATTTAATATCTAATCTCATGCTGACACTTAGTATTATAAGATTCATTTCACCAACATCAAGATAATTCTGAAGTATATTTGGTATTAGAATGTTCGAGCAAAATAACAACGGTAATATCTAATTGATGTTAAGAATATATAATGAGTAGACGTTTATGTACACATAGATCAAGAAAGAATCTCTCCAGCTTTGAAGTTTCAGGAAACTTACAGGTTGACGATCTGATCATCTAAAGCTCCGATGAGAGACGTTAAGGTCCCATTGAATTGGTTCTTTGAGAGTGACCTGCAATCCAAGGTGAAGTTAGGTCTGATGAGTTGAGAAGAACCAGCTGGTGGTCCGATATACACCAGTTCATTAGTTTATTAGCTATGGCTACAAATATTAAAAACCCCAATAAAAGAACAGTAATTAGTAGAATGGAGACATAGTGCAATATCTGAGCAAACCGTGAAACTATTTAACGTGAATACGTATAGAAACCATCCACATGAACAACACTATCACCATGAAAATTCGACACCTACAACTGGATATGGATGCTGGAATGACTTCAATTTAAGTTAGTTCTGGAACAGCTTTTCGGTGGAGATCAAGCTGATGTAAAATACTTCATTCCGAACCGCAGAAGATCAGTTCATGATATAATCCCTTTATGGTCATCAGAATCGATAAATGATCATGAACTGTCATAGCGATACTAATTGCTTGCATTTATCATATGGCAAAGTATACTTACAATGACTCCAGGTTCCTGAGCGATCCATTGCCAAAGGAGGGAAATCCACCCGAAAGTTCGTTGTCATTCAAGTTCCTAGCAGCACAAATTCCACAAGAGGAGACAAGTAGTGAATGAATGAATACAAATGTTCAAATTCTGAGCTTAATCGCACAGAACTATGTATTCCAAGGTTCCAACCACATTACGACTTTATAATCATGTGAACACAGCTCGCTTATGACCCTTTGGTAGACCTAAATCATTGGAAAACCTACCCAAAGTCTATAGAATATCCCGTCGACTACCATTGCCTCTACTATATCTAATTCAAGTCCTGAGTGTAAAAACCTCCTATCTGAAAGCAAACTATTATGTATATCGGACAACATGTGTGAAACAATTCAAATAGTAAGAATCCAAAAGTGCAATTTAAAAAATGTCATTGAGTTCCAATGAATCTAAACATTATGGTGGGCCAAATTTCAACCATAAGCTCACAATATTAAACAAATAAAACACATGAGAGGGAGAGCAAGTGGAATCCTTACAGTAGTCTGAGAGCGGTAAGTTCCACAATCGATTTCGGCAAGGTCCCATTGAAATAATTATGCGAGAGATCCAAAATGGTTAGAGAGTTCAATTTGCCGAAGTCTGCCTGAAGGTTTGTTCGCAGTCCTTTATTTGTGACATTTCTGTTCATATACAATGCCCAAGGTGAGGAAAAATCAAAGATAAAGAATTCTCTTTGTCAACTGCCTCTGGCTTATTGACAAAAAATTTCTTGAACTTCCTCCTTAAGATCTCTCGTAATGCATCACTATACACCATTCGGAAGAAACTTTCAAACTAAAGAGATTTTGAATCTGACGAGGAGACCTAATAGATGACGAAGAGATTGACCGTACAACGTCAAATCAGTGGCAACTGAATTAAATCAGCTTGGCATTATTAACAAGTATGAGATAATATCCAAACTCAGTGTCTCAATGGATAAAGAGTATAGCATATGTCAAGAGTATACACTCCAGAAAAATGCAAAATGACATTAGAAAGTTACATATATTACAAGAAATCTAGAATCTGTATAACAACTGAATTCAATGTCTTTAAAAACTGGGATGTGTTCAGTTTAAAGTTCTACACGACCAGTTTTCAAAAGAGGTTCTTACAAATACATAGAGATTCTTTATATGATATATTGATGTAATCTATGACCGTCCCATAAATTGAGAATCCATAACATTAAGTTTCATATTCTTTACTACGCATATTGGCTTTGGGTTACAGAAATAGGTCGCGCATATAAATATATAGAGGTGACCTAAAAGAACAGAAGTCGTTTTGGGAACGGGTTATCCTGAATTCATGAAGTGCAACTGATTCGGCAGGTAAGCAAGATGTAGATTATTCACAATTCTAAAATAGTGAGAATCTATAAGGTAGAATGCATCGAATGTAACTTGAAGCAAAGGCATAATTGAAATAAATTGAGAATAACATATGGCTAACACACTAGTAAGCAATCTAGAAATAGGTAACACTATGTAAAAGACAGCCGGTTAGCAGTGTGTGAACGATAACAATAAAAAATGTGGGCCAGAGTCGGGTAGGAACACTCTATACACAAGAGGTCCCATGAATCAGGCAAAGAGCGAACGAAATATAATGAGGGAACTAGATGGGGAATGGAGGAGTGGAACAATGCAAGAGTTATAGGATAATGTGGTTGCATAAACCCGTAGAAGTGTAACAGTGCAACGAGAGTGAAATGAAAAAGGACAAGATATAAAGTATATCACAACAAGTTCTATGGATGCTTGAGTCCTGAGAATCTTAAAAGCAAAGAGAAGCAAAAGGCGACCATAATAAACTTTCAAGAAAACACTTGAGATTTAATGAGAGCCGAAGTAGCATAGCAATTGCCAATAGTTAGTATATATATATATATATATATATATATATATATATATATATATATATATATATATATATATATATTCCCCTATTTCTAGAGGTCTATAGTGAACTTATGGCTAGATTGATAGATTTGAAATTACTATTTTAGAACTTTAATGCCTTTCCATGCAGAATTCAGAGAACACAGCTAATGATGTGAGAATGACGCTCCATGTACTTCATAAATAATGGAAAGGTGAGTGATTGAACCATTGCTGTCACATGAACTTTTTGTTCTTCGTTAACTTGTTACCATGTTTCAGTGTTTGCACTCCGGAAATTTTCTATAAATTGTGGATCTCTTGCACATTTTATTCTGACAGAAAGCTTTTCTTTAAGCTCATGCTACCAAAGAAAATCTCAACAATACTCTATTTATACTATAATGATTGCCGATGTGTACTGTTTGTGCATGACAATGCTTGTAGATGCGTTAGCCGGTAGACGTTTTAAAGGTTGAAAACTAAAATCACTAGATGTCTTACTAAGTGGAACCCACCTAAGAACTAAAACGTCAAGGTAACATTAAAGTTGAGTATAAATAGTTAATAAACAGTTACCGGAAAAAGAAATGTTGATATAATCTTTTAAAATATAAGCTATGATTCTTCATTTATTTATTTAGTGGTTTAGGACATATTATGAAATAAGTTAAGTGAAGAAAACTTTAAGCTTGAAGTTACTTACATCTGTGTTATTCGTGGTGGAACTTCGATGCTACAAACCAACCATTCCCATGGCACTGGCAGACAAGGATCTCCTGCTGTATCTAGAGCCGATTTGTTGAGTCCACTTGTGGAGTACTTTTCAATTGCATCCACTGAAAGTTATACCAACAAGCGTGGAAATTAGAAGCACTTACAAGCTTTGTTAGAATTGTTGTAACATCGCTCAGATTTGGAGACCAAACACTGACTCTCAGAATTGAAATGTTTTTTAGAGTGCCGAAAATAGAGTCCTGATCTATAGCTACATTTGCGTAGAAGAGACAACTTATCACGCTCTACGCAGAAAAATGGTAATCTGCACATGCCTTCCGTTGATTATCTAGTAAAACAAAGGATCGCCAAGTGAATTAGAACTATTTAATCCTTGTGCAACTAAGAAAATTTCATTCAGCAGAACAGAGTTGTGCAATTCAACTTCAGGATTAAGGAGAATGAAGGCAGTGACTTCAAATTTAATACCATCCAACATAGAGGTTCTTGCCGAGATGACCTGGAGATTGCCATAAAACTCAACCGCATTGACCATGGCCGGAAGGGTACTATTGTCACTTGGCAGAATCTTGAACTCTGCCAAACTAGTGACCCGAAACGTTTGCTCGAAGCTATACCACACTTGTAGAGAATCTTGGGAAACATTTGAGTATCTAACCCAATTCTTATTCCTAGTGACCACTCCCTGCTTATCCGTCAGAACACGCTCTATGTCCACGATCCGGTGAACACCTGATTCACGAATTTCTTGGTCGACATCAATAAAGGCCAAAACGATTGAAAACTTTGACATGGACCGCCAAGCTCTTGCTTTACTGATGTTGAACGTGATGGGAATCCCAGCTGACTGTGATGTGCCTTCCCATGCACTACTCAACACCTGTGGAGGTATCTCAAACCTGCTCGTCCAGTTGAGCGCTAGCGTTCCATCTTTAAACTTTGTAGAGGTGACAATCGATCTAGAAGATTCGGGAACATTAGGCGACCGCCAGACGCGATCGTATTTATCGTGTGGATACCTGCACTAATCGAGGCTCACTGTTGTCAACTAGCTAGCGTTTGGTAACTCTATGCATAGAACATGCATCTCACGTGTTTTAGTGGTGTAAACAAAAGCTACTACTATAGGGTGGAAGTTAATGTTCTATAGCATCATCGACGGCATCAACAATATATAGTTTTGGACCTAGCCCAAAAAATACTTAGTCTAATCTAGTGTTTCCAAGCATATGAACAGAGTGGATCATACCTGACAGATGCCGGGCCGCCAAAACTAGAGCGGTCGATAAGCATGAGGTAAGACGTTTGCTTTGTGGCGATGCCCCCGCTTAAATCACTAGTAGATACATCCGTTCCCCGTTCGCCGTACAAGGTGTTATTCAAGGGGCGCACTTCCAAAGTTGATATAGCTGCAATTGAGGATCTATCTTCCAAAGGCACGAGGCAAATAAATATCTTTTCATCTAGTGGAGTCACTATCAATTCAACAGTCCTGGCCTCTGAAGAATTCAGGTCAATCGTCGTAATGAAGGCCGAATCCACAGTGAAGTAAAAGCGAGTACTGTAACTTGCTAGACCAGAACCGTTAGCTGTAAGATTGCTGCTCGGGAAAATTGCCCGTACAAGAAAAGAGAAACTACCAAGAGGAAACTGATTGATGTCGTATGTATAATTATAACAGAACTTGGTCCTGGTGCGTGTGATTCCAGGGATGAAAGCCATTGCAGTTCTTAGCTGCTTCGCATTGTCCATCAGACTTACGTTTGCAATGTCATTTACGCGTATTGCCAGATCTCCGTTGATAAGGTCGTGTGCTGAGTCTAGATACTTGTCATCAGTCTCCCAGTCAAGTAGAGTGGCTTCATCTTGGTAGCGTTCTCTACTACCGCAATCTATACTAAGGAAACCTGCAATCAGATAAAACCCTCACTTGTTTAGCACTAGATTCCGGAGTTGAGGAATTGAGCGAGTAACTTAGCAAAGTCCACGCAAAGCCATGGCATCGCATTGTTTGTAACTTATTATGTTTATTCTTGTACTTCATCAGGAATGGCGCCCATGGGCACACTGCTCAGGTAGATCTGTAAACTACAGAAGAGATTGAAGTTTCAATACACGCGTGCGTGCTTGCAGTTCTAGCCGACGCTTGACAAATTCGCGCAGGATCCCAACCTAATTGTAATTATACTTCCCTGGACTCACCGAGTGGTTTCTCTGATTGAACGAGGTCGAGGGGTAACAGTAGGAATGCCAGCAAAAGAAACCCCCAGCGTAAGACGGTTGAGGACTCTGCGTTCAAGTCTCGCAAATAGGTCACACGAACAGGATGGATGGAGGGAACGCCGCCGTTACGATTGCCTATGAATTTTTGCTGTCTGCTCAATTGTGCCATTGGGCCTGCGTGATTCATTCAAGCAGTCACTAATATTACCAGGCTGACTACAGAATCAGGTGAAATTCTATCCGTCACATAAAAATGTTGAAAGGAAGAAACATAACAACAGGTACCAAGAGAAGTTCGACAAAAAGAATTGCGACTGGTTTTAATCAATTCAATTCCGACAGTGCAGACTCGTCCAGTCACTGATTTTGGTAGCGGGTTCCAGTGAAGTCATGCATATCCAGAAACCAATCAGGATAATCTACACATTGAAACTAATTCTGAGATAAAATTCGAAATGATTGAGTGCGATGAATCGGTGATTCTGATTCTTTCCTTCAATGATTCGATCCTCAAGATCAACATCAAGGGTATTTCAGCGTCAAACTGCCAGGCCATGAACTAGTCTAACCAGATGAGTTGAGATATTGATGAAGTTTGTAAGGGCGCACTGACCTATGTTGGAGTAGGAGAAATTGGTTACCAAGAATACCACGATTTGGTGCAGTGGCTTTCGCACCGCCAGCCCACCGTCCATTGTTACCACAAGCTACAGCAGACAGCCCACCGTTCAGTGTTACTACAAGCTATACCAGAGAGAACAAAGTTCAATAACAATCAGCCTATTTACCACGCAAACGTCTTAGTGAGTACGGGGTGAGAGCTGTTTCTTTGAAAATGAAGCCTGTCGCCTTCCTTCACACGAATGCCACGACAACTTAGCATCTTATTTCTAGGCGTTCAGCTGCAATTCGAACTCTCCCCTACCTTAGTCCTGCTCTAAAAACAAAGAACATCTAGTTGAAACCACACCCCACGGTCTCTGAACCACATAGCGAAGATGAATCGATTATGTTCGATTATTCATGATGTTTTATAGATTTATAGATTTAGATGTTTTAAATCTATAGAAGTTTTGTTCATCGTACTGCTATCTTGTTTCACAGCACGATGGCTCTTTCTGGTGTCTGGTTGCACTGAAGACTTGGTTACACTATGTGTTCTGTTCTTGAATGCCCTCGTCCCATTCAATCTGGCAACAGCATCAGTATTGGCAACCATAGGCACTGGATTGTTGTGGTTCACACACGGTCTATTTTTTGTTACTTGGCATCTTCGCGAGGTAGATATAAAACAATAGACCGTGTCTACTAGAACGTGCTTGACTTTTGGACATATCAAAACGAGTTGACCAGATTCTTCTGGAACAGTGAACGAACAGACTTGAGGACTTTCGTGGGTCTGTGCCTTTCGTGGCCAGAGACTTGAGGGCGGTGCCCTGACACTGTCGTCGTCTGCACAGGGTTCCAGTAACAATATATTTGTTTTAACCTGATTAAATTCCGGGGAATAGTCCGGATCCCAACGCTCTCGGGATGATCGGGGATCACGAGGAAAGTAAGCAGTTCTCCGAAGACTCGTTAACTATCGGTTTTTCGTCACCATCGCTGACAAACTTCGGACCTCCGTAAGAGCATGGCTCAACTTCGAGATCCGCTCATAGAATGTATAAGGTACCCAGCAACAGCAATAATCTGAATGTATGCACTTAATAGTGAATTTCGTATAAATGAGATTGAACAATTGCTCTTACCCATCAAGAAGTATGTGTGTAACTTTTCAGTGAAAACTTATTGTATACGAATAAATAATACATTATCAGATTATGATTATAGTTCAGATTGTTCAGAGAGTTCAAAACTATGTGATTATAGTTCAGATTATATACATGTAATCTGAACTGATTTGTAAGTGTAACCCTGAACTATGATCAGAGTTACACTGACAAGCTGGTTCCTAACGGAAAGAGAGTTGAAAAACCTTGCATCCCTCCGTAATGCAGAAATATATTTCATTACATTTTGTCGAGAGTAACGTCCCACCATGCAAATGCAGCTAACCAGGTACGCGGGATTTATTGCAGTATTATGGGTATTTATCAATTTCTTATGGTTCATAAGGTTTTACAAATGCGGGGGTCCCGCTATTGTCAACTTGATTAGAAATTCCAATTATTTATTCATATTTCGATAAATTATTTTATTTTTTATTCTCTTGCAATTCATGTATGTTCTTAGTATTCGAAGTTACTTCTTCTTTTAGTAGATATAAATTGAACTAAGATACCCATGGGGTTTTGGCAACTTGATTAGAAATTCCAATTATTTATTCATATTTCGATAAATTATTTTATTTTTTATTCTCTTGCAATTCATGTATGTTCTTAGTTACTTCTTCTTTTAGTAGATATAAATTGAACTAAGATACCCAGGGGGTTTTGGCAACAGGCTCATCTTGTATATTTACCTCCCATAAAAAATTTCGACTATCTTGCATCAAGAATATATATGAATATGCTTTTTATGTTTTAGGATTTATTAGTTAAATTGATTTCAATCATATTTTATAGATCTTTATGGTTTATAGTTGTCTCTTAGCTCATCTAAATTTAAAACATCTTTTTTTAATTTTAATACAAATATTTCTAACTATCACATCTATAATAATCTACAGAATTCCTCATAGACCTCCCGTATAAATAAAATATTTTTATTGACACCAAAATGCTTAATGACCCCTTACTATTGTATTGCTTTTTTCGTCCACACAAATAAAAGAATTTATTGACACCAAAATAGCTTAAATGAAATCCCCTACTATTGTATTTCTTGACGTAATAACGCATCCGACCAGGTCCTGTATTTACGGAGGTCGTAATGTACACTCCTGGCCATCTTTCCCATTTTTCATGCCACCACCTGTCATGGTGATGTCCGTATTCGTCACTGCAGTAGAGCATGATGTCAGTTCTCCAGGATACGTTAATTTCAAAGACGGCTTGCGGGTATCGATCAGTAAACTGTCTTACGAAGTTACGGTATATCGATACTATTGGCGCTTAGTCCACATTTTGCCCCCTTTGTCTTTTCCATGCACGACTTGACGGGGTCTTCTCATCTTTCCTGTTTTCATGCGCGGTCTCGTTTTTCTTCTTATGGCATAATCATCTTTCATGTTTGCATGCGCGGCTGCGTGTTTTTCTTATGTTATAAACACCTCAAGATTTCCAGACTGTGATAGCTTTGAAACTCAGATGACATCCAGAATCTAACTTTATATATAGTGTCCGAATATAGCTAATCAGCTACGTGCTTTTGTTATTTGATTATCTAATCACCATATCTTGCTAGCAGTGGTCCTTGGAACCGTTACGTCAGATAGCAACACTTCTTTTTGCTTTCTATTATTTTAAGTACGATACAGGCTAAGTGGAGAAGATCCATTGGCTGTATGGGATGTGACGGGAATTCAGTCTGAATTTAGTCTGAAATTCATGGGCCGAAGACATGACCAATCACAATTGGTGAAGATGAATGAGAACATGAGGATCAGAGATTCACATGAGATTGCAGAGAAGACAATGCATTTCCACTCATATGAGGTTGAAGCAATTCGGTCTAAAGATCGGGCTCACACTTCAGCAGAAATGTCGAGGTAGCCGGCCCGAAAATTCAATTATCTATTTCTAAAGTCTCAAATAGGGTCCTCCCGTATAGTCGGAGGAAGAAAACAAGAATAAAGCACAAGGGGTTTTCAATTTGTATGTTTCTCTCAATGGATGAATGAGAGAGAGGCACCAAGATTCATATTGCTTTTAGAATTATTCTATAAAGTATTTTTATGATCGTAAAAACTTCTTTCGATTTAAAAAAAACCAAAATCTAAACCCGAAGCAGAAAAATCTAACTATTAGAAGATTCATAAAATAATTACAAGATGCTTTGTAAGATACTTCATCCATTTCACGGACGCATGCCAATAATTGATCCCACAATATTTCAATCAAATGATTATGAAACCCAGTACGGCAAGTATAAAAAGCCTGTTACAAGGAAATGAGGCTCTTAGATTCTTATCAACGTAATGGGAAGTAGAAAGCTCCTCCTTAATTGGATATTAAGAAGTTTAGCGAAGTTCACATCGACTTCTGGAAGTTTCTTAATAATTAAATAGGAAGTACAGAGAGATTCGATCGAAATCCATTTTGTAATTATTGCTTGAATTTAGTTTTCAATTTTGTCAGTGAAGTCGTCATTTAGAAGAAAAAAAAACAGTTACTGTAAAGGACATTAGTAACGAATTTTATAGCGAAGGTAATAATTCGTACACTGAAGATTATAATTTCAATTTGCAAACATAAGTAACGAGAGACAGTAATTATACATAGCCTCCAAGTTATACTTTACTCAAGGAGGGACGATTGGACACAAAATATCTAAATACTAGGTAAAGGGCTTTAGCTTTCGGTCTCACGAATCAACTGTTACATATTATTGGAAGTAACCGCAAATATGGACGTTTCTCTTTTGGAGAACTTCTTGTTAGTAACTTGACGTCACTTTGTGACGAAAATATAATTCTCGTGGTGTTACGTTTTGGATTCATCCAAAACGTCAGCTTCTTGTGATTAAATATTAGCAAGTTTGCTACCGAGATTCATGTTGACTTTCTGGACCCCAAAGAGAGTTGGTAGAAGCTTCTAGGCCATGAAAGGATAGACCACATCACTGCAGTTGTAAGAATCAGATATAAGGTAGGGTCCATATGTAATGAGAGATTGAAACAGTGACCTTTATGGAGTTTATAATATTATTATTTTATCAAAGTAGAATCACGCGCCATTTCGAAATGCGCGTGTGTTGAGAGATGTGCATTATTATATTCTACAATAATAACTCAAATTCTGAAAGATTTTAATCTGGATCAGTACGGACATATGATGTAAGAGTACAGTAGTAAAAACACTTTACGTCACATAGTACTTCAGACTTGAATAGTTTAATTGAAACCTATAAGATATCTAGAGAACAAAATTACTCTTGGGAAAAGGTATATTTCTTTTATACTTTTTCTCGCTTGGTTATATGTGGCATTGGTCTTCGCAGCAAGCACCAAAGTATTACTCTAAAGTCTCAACTCAAAAAGCAGTTGATATAGGACAAATCCCATTACAACTATGCCTTCGTCTCTAGAGAATGCACCATGAAAGTTTTGATCTTCGCCACTTAAAATCTATAATAACTTAAACATTTAGATACATATTATTTTACTCTCTGCATTGTGGAACAGCTTCTGTATTTGTTGACTCCAGTTGAAGAGTCTATAAGCTTACTATATTTCTAAGTACGATTGAACTAAGGTTGGAATTATATTTAACTTTGGATCGGATTTTCGTATATGATTTTGGAATTCTCAACATTTAATTAAATTTATTTAGTTGAAATCACTAAACATATCAATAAAAAAACTGACACATCATTATTAGGCAGTTAATTAATTTAAGTAGATTCTAAAATTCAAATATATTACCTAATTATAATTAAATTATTATGTATATCCAATTATGGTCAAATTCTCATTAAATATCATGATCAGAAAAAATTAATTGATATTATACACTACATAGTATATAATGTTACGTACTAACTAGGGTTCACAATGTTCTTCTTGACTATCACCATCAAAAGCCTAAATCTTTTTAGCTAAATCGTGATTTTCTCTTTCTTAACTTATTGGCATCTTGTTAACACGGACTAAAAGGATCATGATTATGCTTTAAAAGGTTATGTCAAGAAGTGTGCATACAAGTGACTAATTCGAGGATTGTAAGATCAGCTTTTCTTCCGTACGGCCTTTCATGGTCATCCACATCTTCCCCGTTTTGTAGACAAGAGGGAATGTAGGCGAACTTATTCAACTCCATTCCTTCGCCCGGGAGTCTCAAATATTTCAACCACAACTGTGCCTTGTATAACCTCGCACTCTTCTCCTCAGTCGGTTGGGAGTCTGCGTATGATTTTTGGTTATAATCTTTATCTTTGTCCTATTTCATATTCTAGTCACACGATGAGTAAGAATAATATAATATATTTTCAGCAGAATGTAGAGTCCGCGTATGACTTTTGGTTATGGTGTGCATCTGACTTTGTCCTGCTGTAAATTCACGCATCGAAGGCATTGATGTTTCTTTGTCGACGTACGTCGTGGACTTCTGCTCATCGTTTAGTATCGACATATAAAATAATATTGATTTTATACTGGAAAATAAATTATCTACTTCATTATATTCAACTTACATATGACGAGAACTATTTGAATATAGGTATACTACCATAATTCAAATTCTTATTTTGAAATTTTTCATGAATGTGGGATGTAGGACCTATATTTACCAGTTTCAAAATAAATTATTTTGTTTATTTTCCTCTTGTTTCCTTTATTTATTTCACTATGGGATGTAATTTTGCCTTGGATAATTTAATCCACATTCTTGGAGCTCGTGCTCGTTTTCCCCCTTTGCTCATTGTTTCCTTATTTCCTTCGGGGCATACTAATTTGCATTTTGGCCCTTCTTCTCCCTTATAGCGACATCCGTTGGAAGAATTTATCCAGCTCGCTAAGCGTGTGCCGACAAATTGTCTGCCCTACGATTTGCGTCACCACGATTGTACGTATGATCTGGCCTCAATATCTTTACCATGAATCTGCCTGAACTTTAAAGCAACGTACTGAACTGCCAAAACTTGGCACTATAACCCAGTATTTTCAGTATTCAATTTGCTATTATACTCAAAAAAATAGCGAAACCTATTGGCCTCTCATCTGTCCGAATCATTGTACAGATAGCATTCACTACTGTAGTAGATGATGCATACTAAATCATAGTCCACTTCCACGGTGCTTCCTTAAAAAACAATTCCTAAACTATAATCTCACATGTTTGCCTATTCTAAAAGGGATATGAAGGCAATGTTGTCAATTTCATCTTGGAAGAGGTCGATTGCACCGCCTTCTTTGATTTCAACATGGTTGATATAACAGAAGGAGATGAGATCTTTGATATCACCATGACCCAGGCCCTAATATAACTGAGCCAAGGTCTTGCAATATATAGTTTCTTAGAAAACTTCAGGGTCTCAGTTGCACGCCATTGCTCCCAACAAGTTTCTAGCATATTCATCATTTCCCATACTCTGATGGGGTGGGATCGTACCTCTGGCCAACAATTTGGCTACTTCCCCTAAGAAGAGAGTTGGATTCTATGAGCACGTGGCACGTCCAAGTCCAGCCTTTCTTTCAATTGCTCCTTTGGAACTATCAAAAAAAGAGCATCCAATGATGCAAGAAGTCCAATGGATTCCATGTCTCTGACTTTAATCTCAAGAGGCATGGGTCCTTGGGTGCTACTGGACAACCAACATAGCAAGCTATCAGTTGGTACCATTAGTACTACATTGTTTTGAAGCGGATGACTATATGAGGAATTGTATTTGGTCTGAGATCATAACAGAAACCCTCATGGACAAGTGTGGCAGTAATTGGACATCTCACCTAGATCTCCCAATCCTAGAAACAAGGTATGGGCACTCCTTTAACTCAAGGCTTCTTGGACTTCAGTATATATGCAATAGCTCTAGGACTGTTGGGATCACTAGAGTCTTCTTCGTCATCACTAAGATCTGCATCCCACTTCCTGTCCCAACACTTGATCATACAACTACCCAGAGCATCATAGGACAGGAAATACTTGATGGGCTGTGTTCTCGAGTGTCTCATTTCTTGCTTCTCCATTTCTTGCTTCTCCAAGACAGTTAAGGAAACTTCTAAGGTGGGAACCAAGTTGGTATTGGTTCTTTGTCCTAGTTGCTCGAACATGGTCCTTAGCTCCTTGACTATATGCTGATTTGCATTGTCTGAGACCCAAGGTCTATACTAATTATTGCATTGCGGACAGCCATCAACCTGACATTTTGGTGGATCTTGGTATTTTGGCATTGGTTACTTGGCTTGTTGTGACAGCCCAATATTGATGTACTTGCAAATAATTGGAAATAACACGTCATTTCCAGGATGAAACAGTTTGGAATTAGCTAGGAGTGAAGGGAAAATGTTATTTTGTCATAAATCTGCTATTGTTACATATTTAACCTCTTGAGCAAGACAATTCCCAGAAGCGTGTAGAGTATCCTTCTGCAGAACATATAGCAAAAAAAACCACTAAATCACATTCATGAATGATACCTCACTGCATGAGCTCCTAAAGGTGATGATTCAGTTTTTCACGTTGGTCTTTCCCTCAAAGTTACCTATGCAATGCATACCACATTGCCAATGAGAGCATTCTACTTTTCTCGAAAAGCACTCCTCATTAATATATTGTTGTTCACAATACCCTGAGCTTTTCATTATGCATGATACTTTATGACACCCATAGCCATCACAGCTCTCAACATGTCACTCCAACACTTCAAAATGCTCAAGCCTGACTGCCCTCCCGCACCTTAGCACTTGTATTCCCACTTTGAGTTTCTCACTGCTACTCTAATCAACAATCACCATATGGACACCATAAATACACCATATGGACATTGATACACTCAGGATCTAAGAGGTCCTTAGGCATCATCTCCACAACAGAGTCAACTTGGCAAATACACAAGCAAAATGATTGCACATTCACGAGTTTGAACAGATAGGTATGAGATGGAATTCCAATCTATACTGAATGAACCTATATTAAGTCAAGGTGCTCTCTCTTATACTCTGTATAACAACAATATGGGGGCATCCACGGCTGTGTGATGCCATGAGCCCATAAATATGAATTAAGACTAACCATATTCTACCTAAATGGTTGTTATAGATTAAATTCTACAGTAATACCACTTGTAAAGAGGCACTTATTGTACACTCTACCAATACTATGACTCTAGCTACAAATTAGGAGAATGGTCCTGATAATTAGATATAAAAAAAGAATCAGTTTAATGTCTAGAGCCTTAATTTCTCAAAGAATTCCTATACATATTATTGCACTGACACATCCCATCATGATAAAGTACTCAAATCAACCAAATGATGTCCCCATCACAATGAAGTTGCAATCCGATGGTCCAAAGCTACCAATATATGAGTATTGCACACCATTATCTACTTTTTTCTCCTTCTCCTTTACACATCCAAATCAGCTCCTTGATATGTTTGTTGTACTCTCCTAGTTTGTGTTCAATATTGCTTAAGACACTCTAAAACTTGGCATCATGTGTGCAGCTTCTTTGCCAGCTTTGTTAATTGTTCAATGAGTTAGCTCTTGGCTTCTATGGCATGTATTTCTAACTTCAGCTCCTGCAGCTTAGCCTGGTGAGCTTGGGTGTGTAACAGCCAATTCCATCTGGGCCCTCAACCTATTAACAATGTCTTCCATGCCTGTAAGAACTCATGTTAGTTTCTCAGCTAGAGTATCACAAATTGATTGCAACTCCATCTCCACCTCTTGTCTGACCTGTACTTGGAGGATGTGTGCCCTATCTTCATGGTCAGCCACAATTGTAGACAACTCCTCAAAGCACATCTTGGCTACTTCCAAGGCAGCATCACAAGATTGCTCTTCTATAGCCTTCTCCTTTTGAAGACTGTCTAGCTCCTTCTTCATGAACATCACCTCCTTGTCCCTAACATCCCACTCCTTGGCATGCTTCTTTGTCATCTCCCCCACTCACTGCTTGGATCTACCCATGATAGTTGTTAAGTTGGAGTCCAATTGGGTATCCATTACCTCAAGCCTACTATCTCCTCCTTCATCTAGGAGATTTCTTGATCCTTCTCCTTCATACACTCCTCTTGTGTGGTCTTGTAATCTGCAAAGGCCTTTTCTTGTTGAGTAGACCTTGCCTTCATCACTGCAAGGTCTACCTTGACACTCTATAATTCCTCCTTGTGCTTCATTATCATGGTGTCACTATCACGCTTCCAAGCCTTGCAGTTGTCAAAAAGCATAGCAAATACACCTTGCTTCATCTTCAAGAAGGCTTCTTGACTTTCTAGAGCAACTTCAAGGTGACAAGTTCATGCCTCTGGGGAAGTTAAGTCTTCTTTACTTCAAAGTGCCCCAGTCCCTTTTTTCTGGTGCTCCATGGCCATGATCACCATACTGACCTCCCCCTTGTGCCCATGCAAGTTGCTCTTAGAGATGGGTTATCTCCTGAGATTCTCTGAGGTCATGATGCTGGTTGTCCTGCATACCATACTCCTTGATTTCTGTGAAATGGGCCTCTAGATTCAACATGTGGTTGTTGGCTTCAGCCAACTCCTTCTCTACTGCTTGTACAGCCATTTGGATGTGAAGACCAAGAAATTTATCAATCTCTTGTGGTCTGTCATTATAGGGTCTTGGTAGGCAAAGATTAATTCTTCCAAAGTCTTCAATATTGGTCCCAATATGTAGAGAACCTAGGATGACAATGGAGGATAGTTGAGAGGGTACATAAAGGGGCCCTCCGTGTACACCAGCAGGTTTGGCTTGGGCACTGGTGCCTCTTGTGGTGGGGTTGGGGTGGCTCTGCTATCTTGTAGGAGCTCTCAAGTCAAGGTGAGGATCATTAGGGGCATGTTGCACTCGTGGTCCTTGCTGATTCCCCTTCTTTGGGTTGAGACTCATTCACTATTGTCTCCTTGAGTCTAACACTCTTAGAAGGGAGAAGGGGGGAAGATGAATTCCATAATAATTTGGTGCAGGTCCAAGGACACCTGTCTTCTTGGTCCTTTTCCCTTCCCCACAATCAAAAGTCTCCTTCCATTGACCCAGGATGGTGAGGGTAGGACAGTTTTGAGCCCTAGTTTCTACGGTGGAGTTACCACCTAATGGGTGTCTCATTGAAGGACGATCAGAACCTGAAATGCCACCTCTTCTTTATGTATTGGTGTTGGGGAGGAGTTTCCTTCTACAATTGGGATACTGGGACCTCCTCTGCATCATCCACCATGACATCTCCTTGGTCCGGGATGGCCTGGTCTGGCACATTTGACTGCAATGCTATCATAAGAGCACATTGAACCTCCACTCCTGCATTCTCTCCTGCTTCCGCCTTGTCAAAAGATACCTCAATCTTGGAGAAGGAGTTCTCTTGCTTTTGGGTCACTGCTCCCACAACTGGCAAAGGTTCCCTCTCTTGTGCTACAAGCATAGTGGCTTCACTAGGGCCACCTTGTGAGCCTTGATCACTTCTTCATCACTTCCCAATTGGGATTTGTCATGGGCCAGGGAAGTCTCATCCTCCAAAGAGTCCACTACTTGAGGGTTTGGCCAGTGTATCTTCCCCGTTCTTGGCATATTCACAATCACCTTTTTGTTTGCTTGTTCCTTCTCCAACAGCCTTGTCAAAGGCCTTGCCTATCTTTTGGTATTTCATAATGGTGTCCTTATACTTCTTGATCTCACCTTTGTAACATAGTTGTGCAAGTATACCCCAAGGGATAGTAATGTGCTAGGAAGAGCTGCTCCTCCTCCTTCCTCAGTAGTCTCATGCCAATATAGAAATGCAACACAAATAGTGAGAAGAAAGTTGGTCCTCCTATTGTTTGAAACTGCTCTATTAGCTCTTGGGTGCAATGATGGAACATCTTTGCCCAATCTGTGGGTTTGCCTTCATGTTGTTGCTGGAAGAAGGTCATCTACCCATTGTTCACACAAGTTGTCCATGAAAATTTGTCAACTTCATCACCAAGGGAGACAGTGGTGCACCAAGCAAGGTCATGATATCCTGCACCTTCCAACCATTCCCCATCTTCTTGTGTTTGAACAAGGATTCAAACTTGCTTTGTTATATCTTCAAGGCTAGTCTTGATCAAGATGCATTGCCCCTTGTGTTGAATCAGACTTGAGCACTTTTTGCCAATGCCCCCCTGTCCATGAAAACATGTTTCCTCTCAAGTTAGAGAAGTTTGGGTTCCTCTTCTTCTTGATTTCCACTACCATTGGGAGGTATGAAAAATACCAAATCCATGGTAGGAAGCAAAAATGTGTCAAATTGAAGTACTTGGCATAGAAGTAGTGTGCCCAATTCTCTACTCTAGGCAACTGCATTATGACACAAGACTTCTTCTTTGAGGGAGACATCACAACAACAAAAAAACAACTTGAATCCAGTCCTCACTTCATGCTCTCAATTTAGGTCACTTGCTCTTGCAATCTATTGAATTTCTCACAGGTTCTAAGCTCTTCTTGCTTCTAAAAAGTTCCCACTCACACAACTTCAAATGCTGCAAGAATGGTTAGAGCGTCAAGACAATTCAATCAAACTTTGCCTCCTTGCAAGCGCTGCATTTTTACATTTCAGTTGATCTGTTTGAGATTTCAGCAGGCATTTCTTGTGAAGCATCATGGTTCATGGTATGAAGATTGATGGAGACCAAAATTGGTTCTTCATCCTACATCAATTCCTTGTTAAATAGGAAAATGAAGTGTTACTTATTGATGGCGGCTCCCGATATCATCCCACACTTTTGTTCATGGTACCTTTGTTTGAACATCCTGTCCCCTCTCCTTCATGACTCTCTAGGAACTTCATGGCAACTGAGGTATAAGTCATATTTTATACCTTCAAGCATCATCCTATACTCAACATGATGCACTTATTTGGAGAAAACAACAAAAAACAAAAAATCCACCTAAGTGAACATCAGATGGGCTATGATAATTGTCTTGAAATATTCCCATCCAAGACATAGGTACGGCCTCAACACCAAGCCTCAACTCACAAGCTTCAAACAATCCACTACATACCTCAGAGTAAAATATGGGAGGTTAATTGCTACATATGTTAACTCATGGGGATATTGTAATTAGAGGTCCCTAATAATCCTTTGACTGATTTGTAGTTGGTCTTGTAGAGATCCCAAAACTCAATTCGCTAGGCCCATAGCATAGAATAATGATCCGTACCAAGTTTTGCTCATCACAAGATATGTCAGTTTATCATTGCTCCCATAATAAGGAGGGCCAAGTCAAATTGGTAGACTTGTTCTACCAAGGTAAAAATATTCTGTTTTAGCCTATTGAAGGCATCAAGAACATCCACTTGCATATCTTGTATTAAATTTGGTCTTGGTAGGAAGGAATACCATGCAGACCACTCCTTATCTTCTCTACACAAGGCTTGGGTGGCTTCTTCCACTTGGTGGACATTGATGATTCCCATGGCTCAAAACATTACAAATAATGGATGCGTGGTGACAACAATGGGGTTGTAACTTGATCTGTGGTGTTGTGGGTTGTCCAAATTGAGCTATTTTTGGAATTCCCTTGATTCTTGGGGAACCCTTTTTATGACCTTTGGGGGCATAGAGTCATCTTGCCTGGTTGCCTGTATCAATGACAAATCCTACATGTGGTATTTGAGGCTTGGGATCTCTTGCATCCTTGGTGCCACCTTGATTGGCCTATAGGCACTAAGAACTCCGAGGCTCAGGAAATACTCATGAAGAAGGGAAATTTGACCGTAATCACAGCCATACTCTCTACTAACCGGCAACCAATTCCATTATCTCCAACGCTAATTGCTCTTGCTGAGTGGACCTTTAGGTGCATCCTAGGAGGCTCTCCATAGAAGATTCCACAACCTTCCTTGGTCCAAGATGATGTACTAGTCTCCCCATAGTATCTTCTCCATCAACATATGGGCTAAGTTGGTTCATCTCTTCTCTTCTTCTTCTAAATGGCCAGCATGGTATCTTCTCAACCTGATCCTAGAGGTCCTTAATTTTTTACCAACTCTAGGAGTCCACTGTGAGGGTTGCTTCCACCAAACTGCCTATATTTTGATACCCATCAATCACAAACTCTCCTTGAGTTGGTGTGTTAACTTCCGTGGTGCTATGAGACCTAGGGTGGATAATGCCCATAGTTGACTGCCTCTTCTATCATAGACTTTCCTCTTTCAAGTCCTCTATCTATGGGATTGCTCTTTGTTTACTTTGTCTCTTCTCTGAGTGACTTTGAACTGTGAGCCGGCCTGTCTCTCACTCAGGATGAACCTCTGATGGCTATTATGGTAGCGCACCATGGACTAAGAAGGCAAGGAACCCCAACTCCATCATACTCCTCCAAGGTTAACACTCCAAGACTTAAGACATTGCTCACTAGAGAACTCAATGAGAGAGAGATAGTTGCAAATGAAAGGATGATGAGTACCTCCTCACCCCTTGTTTATATACTTGTGAAATAGTTACGTACCAAAGTTACTATTTACCGTAGTAACTCAAGTTACTAGACTAAAAGTCAAGTAAAGTCAAAAAGTAGAAAGGAATATCCATTCACATGGGCATATTCTCCTAAGCATGTGGTCTTATCTTGACCCAACCACTAAGTCAAGGATTCCTTCACATGGGCTATCCTTGGACTAAAGAAGAATCCAAAACAAAAAGGCTTGCGGGCCCAAGAGTTCTCAACTCTTTCCTCAAAGCCAAACACCTAAGAATAATACCAAGTCAACACACTAAAATCCAAAATAGTGGTGTTCATCTTTTCTACTTCCTCTAAAGTAAGTTCCCCTCTATCTTAGCTATGACTAACTTTAGCTAACCATGACTAATATAGAACCATCCTTTATCTCTATATAAATAATATCTCTTAAGTACTTGTAATACCAAGTTAAATATCACAATACCACACACATGCACATATGGGTGTTACATTTACCCCCGGACTAAGTTTTCACTTTGTCCTCAAAGTGAAGGTCTCTCTACCTTCTATGGTACATCTTCAACTTATCATGGTCAATCCTATCAAAGTGTCTTCCTCCCAACTCCTTGAGATCATAGGTGTAATTGCCCCACATCTTCTCCATTATGAAAGGTCCAAAGTACTTAGGCAAAAACTTCTTTTGCACTCTCTTGAATCGAATGGAATCAAACAACATTACCCAATCACCTTCTTTGAAAGTCTCTACCTTCTTCTTGCCTTGCCTCTTGTCATAGCTCTCCTTTTGTTTCCTTTGCGCTTGCTCCACTCAAACCATAGCAACTGCTCTTGCCTCTTCCAACTCCATGAGTTGATCCTTCCTTGACTTCTCTGCATCACCTCCTTGTGCTTTCTTCAATCTCCTATGAATGCTTTGGAAGGTAGGAAGATCAAAGTGAATAGGTAAGGTAGACTCAATACCATATATCAATTGAAATGGAGAATATCCGGTGGAAGTCTTCATGGTTGTCCCACAAAATTGCATGAATCCTCTTGTCCCAATGATGTTTAGGCCCCTCCATTTCTGCATCTTTGGCTAACATCATGCACAAGGTCTGATTGGTTCTCTCTGCCAAGCCATTGGAATTTGGCTTATAGGATGTAGTTACTCTATGTGTGATAAAGAAATGTCGTAGCATGGCTGTAGTAATGCTTCCTATAAACTCTCCTCCTCTATCAGAAACCAACTCCAAAGGGCACCCAAACCTAGTGATAATGCATTCATAAAAAAATCTACCCACTTCATCTTCATTCTTGTCCCTCAATGGTCTAGCCTCAACCCACTTGGTAAGGTAATCAGTAACTACCACAATGTACCAATTGTTCCTTGGTGTCTTATTGAGAGGACCCATTGCTCTTTGAAGTAGACCATCTGCTCCTTGGTGAAAAAGAATATCCTCCACCATTGTGTAAGGTCTAGATCTTGCTGCAAGGGCCTTCCTCTCCCTAGCATGCATCTCTTCTGGATAGTTACCTCTTGTCACAAAATCCACAATCTCCTTGTACTCCATTGGAACCTCTTGAGTGATTGAGATTGTCATGAGCTCCTCATCCGAGAAGGAATCATCCACTGCCTCATCTCCATCATGATCATAGGCTCTAGATAACAAATCAGCATTTGCATGTTTCTTTCCTGGCCTATCCTCAATGGTGTAGTCATACTCAGATAAGAGTTTCATCCACCTTGCTAGTCTCCCTTCAACATTAGGCTTGTTGAAGATGTACTTCAAAGCCTTGTGATCCGTGACAATGGTGGCTTTCCCTCCAATCAAGTAGTGTCTAAACTTCTTGAGACCAAAGATCACTGCCAACCCTTCTCTCTCCGTGACAGAGTAGTTCTTCTCTGTTGAAACCATCTGCCTACTAGCATAAGCTATTGGATGATCATGCCCATCTTGGTCTAATTGACTAAGAGTGCATCCTATAGCTACATTAGAAGCATCAATGTAGAGGATGAAAGGCTTACTCCAATCAGGTTTAGCAAGAATTGGAGCTACAACAAGGGATTGCTTGAGCTCCTCAAAAGCTTTGAGAGCCTCCTTGTCCTTGAAAATCACCATGTAATCTACACCCTTCTTCATGTAGATGGTCAATGCATAAGCTTTGTTGGAAAATGAGAAGATGAACCTCCTATAGTATCCAACCATCCCCAAGAATTGGCATAACTTTGTCAAGCTTGAAGGGAATGGAAGGTCTCAGATTTTCCTCACCTTCTCAAGATCAACTGCTATTCCATCCTTGGAGATGATGTGCCCCAAAAGTAGACTTTCTTCACATCCAAAAATGCACTTCTCTAGGTTGAGTGATGCATTTGCCTCATCCAAGCATTGCAAGACTTTGATTAGGTGTTCAAAGTGCTCCTCCTTGCTCCCATAGATACAAAAGTCATCAATGAAGTCTCTCACAAATTTCCCAATGAAAGGTTCAAATACCTTGTTCATGAACCGTTGGAATGTGGCTGAAGCATTGCAAAGCCCAAAAGGTATGACCTTGAAAGCGTAAGTTCCCCAAGGTGTGGTGAACGTGGTGAGTTGTTGATGCTCTGGTGCAATCTTGATTTGGTTGTATCCACTATAACCATCTCCAAAACTGTACCTCTCATGACCTGCAACCTTCTCCAAGATTTCATCAATGAATGGCAATGGGTAGTAGTCCTTCTTGGTAACAGCATTGAGCTTCTTGTAATCCACACATACCCGAAGCTTGCCATTCTTTTTCTTCATAATGACAACTGGAGACACCCATTCTGAATTCTCCACCTCAAAGATAAATCCAACCTCCTTGAGCTTATCAATCTCCTCCTTCACAACCAAAGATATTGGTGGGCTAATGCGACGTTGCTTTTGGCGGATTGGTCTTGCATGTGATTCCACCTCTGTCTTGTGCTCCTCCAAGGTGACTTCCTTCAAATCCTTGTAACTAAAAGCAAACACATGGATGAACTTGCGGAAAATCTCCTCAAATCTCACCTTCTCCTCCTTGGTAACATTTGGACCATACTTGAAGGTAGATAACCTTCTCTCTACCTCCTCAAGTGTCAATGGTGATTTATCTGGGTCTTTCAAAACCTCTGGCTTAGGTGCAAAATCCATAGCACATAAAGGATACACATCTGAATCAGATTCAGATTCATCCTCCTCCGTGGAAGTCTCCTCTTCCATACTTGTGTCCACACCTGAAGCTCCTTCTTTAGAATCTGATTCCCAATAATCAGAGATGGTGTATTTGCATGTGAAGTGTTGATGGTGTTAGTCACAGGAACTGTGACTCTATGGTTTGATGGCCCAATCCTCAAGTACCCTTTGTGCCATCAATCAGTTATGCATGCTGCTGTCAACCATGGCCTCCCAAGAAGTAAGTCATAGCTTGAATCCTTCAAAACTTGGAAAATCATGAGATTTTGAACTCCCATAACTGAAACTACCACTTTATCCATCACCCCTACTGGTCGAACTTGTTGCTTGTTTGCCATGCTCACCACAAATGTTGAAGGTCTTGAGGGTACCATACCCAACTTCTTCATCAACCTTTCTCACATGGCATTCACGGCTGATCCTCCATCAACCAATGCATCCTTGATGTTATGACCATTCACTCTCACATCAATCTTGGAGGCATATTCACAAGCCTCCCATGGTGCTGGCTTGGCATCCACCACCCCCATTGATACCGGAACTTTTGCCTTCTTCTTCCTCTTGCTCCTTGTAGAACTCAAACCACCTCTAAGCTCCTTTCTCAAGGTAGAGTTCAAAGCAATTAATTGGCCCACTGTGATGTTAGCCTTGTGACTACCAACATCCTCCAACACATTGTAGTTCCATTGTTGCTTTGAGATCAAGAAGTCCTCCATCCCCAAGTTCTTCCTTGGAGTCTTTGTTGTTGATGGTGTTGAGATGCGAATGCTCCTAGTAGACATAGTAGTATCCTTGCTTGAAGTAAATCCTTGAGAAGAGTGAACATCCTCTGCAAAACAAGCTCTCTTCTTCTCTTGTGCCAAAAGCTCCAAATTAAGACCCTTGAAGTTTGAGCACTCTCCCTTCTCATACTTGCTCTCAACCACATCTATGGATGCTATCCCCTTACCTTTGTTGGGATTAGAAGCCACTTGGGTTTCACTACGTCCTTCTTTCCCTCTATTGGCTCCCTCATAACCCCTTCCTCCATGGTAAGTGGAATTTGGGCAATTCCTTTGGATATGGCCTGTTCCTCCACAACCAAAACAATTTCTATCATTGAAATTGTTGGCTGGGTGGCTTCCTCTATATGGATAGTTTCCATAACTCCTAGGCCCTCTCCCTACATTTTGATCCACCTCTCTCTTCTCCCATAGTTGCACCACATTGATCTTGAGATCCGCAAGTTGTTCTGTGATGGTTTGGAGTGGATCTTTTGGTGGAGGTGCAAGAACTGGAGCAACTACTGCTTGTGGTGCAACCCTTGTCACCAAAGTATCAAAAGTTCCACCATACTTGTAGCCTTGAGGAGGATGCACAACCTCCTTCACCACCAAATCACTCTCATCCCCTTCCAAACTCTCCTCCATACGAATTGCGATCTTGATAGCTTCAACCTTGGAAGAAGATTTCTCATATCTCACCTTGCTTCTAATTGTGGTCTCAACCCTCCCACAAAATTCTTGGTGAGCATGGCTCCTATGCCAATCATTGTAGTCTCCACATCATCCCCACCCTTCCTCAACACTATGCAAAATCTGGACTCTAACTTTTCCACTCTTTCCACATAGACTCTCACTTTCTCTCCATCTCCTTGCTTGAGAAATGTAACCTCACTCATCAATCTCTCATAACTCTCATGAGGAAGAAAGTTCTCAATGAGTGCTGAAGTCAAAGTCTCCCAAGACTCTTCTTCCCCATCTCTCCTCTCTCTCTTTTGGTATTCTGACTCATACCATGTAAGTGTTGCATCCTCAAAGAAATCTGGTAAATGGGGCCCACTCATTCTTCCTCCTCTCATTGTTTCCTATGCAAGCTCTCTTGAAGTCTCTCACAAAGGCTTCCACATCTTCTCTATCCTTGCCAAAGAAAACCGGAAGTTTCCCAATCTTAACCCCTCACTATCTTTCTTTTCTCTCAAAAATTTTTTTTCTCTTTTCTTTTCTCTCACTCTATTACTAATAGAGTGTATACATGACTTATACCATCTGAGAATAATCCACTCTAGGGAACACAAAAGGTTCAGGTTGCTCCAAGATTTCTTTAGCAACATCAAATCCTAGAGTGCATATTAATCTAACTCTCATGGATAATTTATCCATAAGTTGAAAGATTATCTCCATCACTAATCTTGAGAACTAGCTGATGAAGGTGGCAATATTTCTGTAGCTGTACTAAGAGTCTCTCCAAGATCCTTCACCAAGTTTCCAAAAGTGCTTTTACTCCACTACATTCGTGTCCTTTTGGAAGTCCTTCAACTCCACAAACCTCACACAACTCCTTGGTCGTAGATCTTCTTCCTCCCAATCTTGGTGAAGAAGGTCCAATATGTAAACCCAAGTCCAGTAAGCCTCTCCTTTCTCTCAATCTCTTGCTCTCAAAGGTCAATGGACATGAACTTACCTTATGTCCCTTCTCTCTACACAAAAAGCACTTAGACTCACTCTTTCCTCCAAGTGGTGTAGGTTTTTGGATCCTCTCAACACTCTCTTCAAATTCTATTGTAAACTCTCTTTTCCTCAAATCCACCCCTCCAATCACCTCAAACCCTTGAGGAACCTTGCATAATCTCAATTTCCACTCTTGATGGCCCTCCATGTTCCCAAGATGAATCTAAACACTCAAACATGTTTTTTGTTGATCTCAAACTCCTCATTCATGAGATCTCCACTCTGCAGAATTGACCCTTCCTCACAATGTTACTCAAATCTCCCAACCAGTATATCACAGTCCTCTGAAATTTTTCACACTTGATCACAACTCTATGATATCCCTCCCTGCAAAATTTCAGATCTTTTCATTGAGCCATTTGGCCTAGACACCTTTCTATTTAGCACACAAATTTCAGATTTGGTCTGAAAACCACCCCCCTCACTACAAAAACTCATAACGCACTGCACAAACACGATCTTTCTCTAATTATTGTGGCAGCAGGTAGGATACAATGCACTAAATGTTTTTATAAATTTTCAGGACAATTCACTAAAAATTGAAGAAATGGAAGACTCTGTAAAATTTTCCAGAGAGCATGCAGTTTCGGGAGCACTTTACCCTATCAACTTTCAAAACTTCTAACCCAGTGCGCATAGTAGCTCTGATAATAATTTCAAGTGTGCTAACTGAAAAATAACCCAAGCTATCATGTGTAGAAATTTCAAGTCTAGATCTCAAACTTGAGATTTTGCCCAAAATCACCTTAATCCCCAAAATCTGCAATCCACCTCACACAATCTCTACAATTCCTCTCATGTGTACAAGATGTACAAAATCACCTCAAAGACATCATAATGAACTACAGTGTATACAATGGATCTTGGTTCTCTAACATAAGTTCAGCCCTCTCCTCTCCTAATGTTCTCTCTAAGTGAGCTCTCATAGCCTCCTTCTGCCTAAAGTAGAATTGAACGCGGAACATTATCTTGCATTCAAGAGAGATCCCGGCAATGGAACCAAAAATGTGAGCCGGCTTGTCTCTCACTCAAGATGAACCTCTGATGGCTATTATGGTAGCGCACCATGGACTAAGAAGGCAAGGAACCCCAACTCCATCATACTCCTCCAAGGCTAACACTCCAAGACTTAAGACATTGCTCACTAGAGAACTCAATGAGAGAGAGATAGTTGCAAATGAAAGGATGATGAGTACCTCCTCACCCCTTGTTTATATACTTGTGAAATAGTTACATACCAAAGTTACTATTTACCGTAGTAACTCAAGTTACTAGACTAAAAGTCAAGTAAAGTCAAAAAGTAGAAAGGAATATCCATTCATATGGGCATATTCTCCTAAGCATGTGGTCTTATCTTGACCCAACCACTAAGTCAAGGATTCCTTCACATGGGCTATCCTTGGACTAAAGAAGAATCCAAAACAAAAAGGCTTGCGGGCCCAAGAGTTCTCAACTCTTTCCTCAAAGCCAAACACCTAAGAATAATACCAAGTCAACACACTAAAATCCAAAATAGTGGTGCTCATCTTTTCTACTTCCTCTAAAGTAAGTTCCCCTCTATCTTAGCTATGACTAACTTTAGCTAACCATGACTAATATAGAACCATCCTTTATCTCTATATAAATAATATCTCTTAAGTACTTGTAATACCAAGTTAAATATCACAATACCACACACATGTACATATGGGTGTTACAAAAGCAACTCCACTAGAGTGCTAGGATCAAACCTCTTTTGACTTCTTGTATTATCTTGGGGAGTACTAGGCCTTGAACAAGTTGATGCGAGAGAGAAACTTCCTACAAGACAGCCCTTAGGCATCCTACTAGATGGACCCACTTGTCATCTCCAGGCCTTTGTTTCTTGGATCCTCCTCTTGTCGATCCATTCAGGTCATTTTCCATTAGATTCTCCTCATCATCTTTTGCTTAAAGTCTTGAGCCTTGGTTGCACTTTCCAGTTTGTTCTGAGTAATAAATTGGAGCAGTTGGTTTACTCATTGCTCCAATTTCTGATTTTGTAGAGTGAGGTTGTTTTGAGATTTCTGTTGTGCTTTGACCTCAACTTGCTCCTTCTTCCTCCTCTCCTTGTAGTAGAGAAGGTCCTTCTGGTACCAAGGCTTCTTTGTGATCAGCTTCTTTATTTCTGAAGCGAGAGAAGCTAGCTCGCTTTAGAGCATTTTGAACCTCCTCTCCAATGCTCTTTTCCTTCTTCAAAGTTGAAATCTTTGCTTCCAATGCAGAGTGAAGAGTCTTCAACTCTTCTATCTCCTTGCAAGAAGCATCACTTGCTGCATCTAGTTCCCATACCTGTCCATTGGAGAGCTCTTTATCATGGATGCTTGATCTTGGAGTTCACGGTGTTCTCCCCCTAGTTCCTCTCCTTTCTTCTGGCTGTTCGCTAACTATTGGTTTGTGGTAGTCTTATCCATCTAGGCAGATTGGAGTTGGTGGTGAGCCATGAGTCTCTACTAACTTGCTCTCAAGGAAGCCAAATTGAGGCTATAGAGATGTTGCATTCTCATTCTAGGCGGACTCTACTTCTTATATCTTGTGGTTGTTCTGCTTAGTGAGCTCTTCTAGCTCTTTCCACAACTCATGATTTGGGTGCGGGCCAATGTCTTGCATCTAATCCCTATCAATATAGAGATTAGATCTTGCTTCCATTCCTCATCTGGGTTGTCTATCCATTGTGGGAATTCTTCCTTAGACACCAAGTTATCTACCAGAGTGTCTAACATGAAAGCAAATGCCCCTGACTTGTGATGGTCTATAGGACCAGCTTCCTGCAATCTCTTGGCCAACACATTGGCCTCCATCCACACATTTGGCTTTTCCCACGGCAAAATTTGGAACATTGTTGCATTTCTACGACAAGAAATAGTCTCTTCCTTGACAACAATGTTGTCAAGGCAAGGGTTGGGATGGCCTTGCACCAATAGCATTATGAATTAGCACCCCTTGGTAGACTCACCCCACGATGGAAGTCTTGTACTTCAATTATTGTAGCATTTCCTTGTTTGTAGCCAACATGACCCTCAATAGCTACTTTGACTAGACAACAAACCACCTACTTGCAATTATCTAAGTTAGCACATAGATGCAACACATCCACCTCTTCTTGTAAGTTATCAAAATTATCAATGGTGCATTGGGCAAGGAGATTGTGTTCTAGCACTCAAAGCATGAAATCATGCATTGGTAACACATGGAAATCCTAATGGTTTGGAGGAAATGGATTTGGTGGTCCATAAATTTCATGCATCCTTTTCTTGTTCTAATACCAATGTAAAAGACCAAGGAGAGAAATAGAATAATGGAAGACCAAAGTGAAAGATCACTATGACAACACATCAAGTATCAATTTGAAATAATGTGTGAGTGTATCATTCATTCATTCTTATAGAGATACATGTTAAGAATGTTCAAATACAAAGTAAAAGTAACTTCACAATTCTATTGGTTACATCTTTGAACTCTTGGGCAAAAACAACTCCAAAAAGAGCGCAACAACCGACCAAAAGGTGCATTGCAAAAATAATAACTCCTAGCGTACCTTTGATTTGTGAAGAGTGTGTCTCCTACCGCTTTCAGGCTTACCTTATAATAATGTCACTCTAAATCATAAGTCTCAGACTCCTTTCCAAATTAATCTCAGTTTTGATGATTCAATTGATACAAGGATGTGACAACCCAACAAGTATCTCTTTTGCAATAATCAATGAGTAGTCTTTTGTTCCTATAGAGATACTACTCAAGAATGTCAAATATAAAGTAAATAGTAATAAAACAGTTCTTCTTAGTTGGGTCTTTAGCTTCTTGGGTAGAAGACACACCCAAAAGAGAGTAACAAGTGCTCAATTTGCATTTCATAGATTACAACACCATAAATCACAATTCTTCAAATCTCTCCAAATCAATATTGATTGTGATGATTCAATTTCTTTGAAGAAGGCTACTTCACCACACAGTGACTTTGCCTCAAAATTGAATTCCACCCCTCCATTGAAGGTACAACTTTCTCAATCAAAATTGCTTCACATCAATCCAATGTTGTACTCACAATGAAGAATACTACCAACAGTGCAATTCCTCACATGTTTGTCAAGGCATTGCCTTGATTGCTATCCACTTATGATCAAACATGCAAAATGGAATCAGAGTTACAAAATTCAACATCCAACACACTCCAACTGCAATTTGAGCTTCTACAAACACACACATAGGATTGATACTTGGAATCAAGCTAAAATGACGAGCACTAAGTGTCAACACTTCACTTTACTCAACTTCAAAATACAAACCTGAATATACAACACTACAAATGTTTGCTTTAAATAGGCATAGCACTCAATAGTTATCTAAACTATCTAAACCGCTTCAATTGCTACTTGTAGATCTTCATATTCAAATTAACACTCTATCAATTCAGATCTACCTCTTCAGATCTCACTCGGCTACTCCTAATCCGATCTGAATTCTACTTCTACTCTAGCTTCTACTTTTGAGGTACATACAAGTGCCTCCTGCAGTTCTTGTTCATCTACTATATCTACATCTTTTCTGCCCTCACTTTGAACTATGACTGAATTCATAATCATACTAATTACATCATCTATTTCTATCCTAAATTCTTCAATTGACTCAAATAACTCACCCAAAGTCCCTTGCATTCCTACATCAACTACTTCACATTAGGTTCTACACTTTCCTTCAACCTACTTCAAAGTTCATCTAAGTTAGTTCTAACTAAATCTAATTGGAGATAAACATGATCTCCTACTTCAATTATCTTCCTATCTACTCTATATCTAAGATGAAGCAACAAATTGTTCATGTCTACTTCCTTTGCCTTCCTCTTTTGAGTTTCTTGCACCAGCAACTTCAACTTGTGCAATTCTGACAACCCGGCAAATATTACTTTTGCGGTAATTGGGTAAATAAAGTTTTTCCCCGCAAAGATACTATCCAAAATTGGTCAAATATGAAGTCAACAATCACAATTATAGTTCTTCTTGGTTTCTTCTTTAATCTCTCAGGTAGAAACTACACCCAGAAGAAAGTAACAAGCTCATAATCTTGTCAACTTGTCACGAATACACACACATAATCACAACATAACAAATTCTGTCCAAACAACTCTTGATTGTGATGCTTCAATTTCTCCAGAAGACGGCGCTTCACTGCGAAGATCAATTTCACCTCAGAATTGTGTTCCACCCCTCCACTGAAAGTACAACTTCCTTGATCAAAATTGCTTCACATCAACTTCGTGCTGCACTCACCAATGCAGAATACTACCAACACTACAATTCCTCTCAAATCTGTCAAGGCATTGCTCTGATGCACTTCACTCAAGATCAAACACATAGAATGAAGATCAAGGCTATAGATTCTAACATCCACAGACACACTGACTTGCTCTTTGGAATTCTCCACACACTCACAATTACAAACACAAAATTGACAATTGGAATTAAGTTTAAGCAACGAGCACTAAGAATAGCACTTCGCTTTATCTATCTTCAGAAATGTGAATACTGAGTAACATCGTACTAGGAATGCTCCACTTAAATACTAAAGCAAACGGCAGACTTGCCTACCTAGGCACCGCTTCCTAACATCTCTTCCTACCTGCAGATTCTACTTGACAATTTATCTCTTCATATCTGCCTCTTCATATCTGCCTCTTCCTATCTCAAAATTGACATTTATCTCGATCCAATGTCTACTTCATCATTGGCTTCCAAACTCGATGATCTTCCGACTATTTCTCCTTCTTCGAGTATGGCTAATTCCACCAAGTCCTTCACTACTTCTACTACTTCTACACTACAATCTACAATTGAGCTCATGGGTAATCCATCTACATCCTTATCTCCTGACCCACTCTTCTCTAATGTATCAATCATCAAGTCCGATGACACTTGAATTTCTACTTCTGCGACATCGGGTTTTTTTTCCATTGTCACACTATTCCGAATCTTCTCTAATTCCAAATTGACTAAATCTAGTCTAAGACTAACATTGTTCTCTACATCTAACATTTTCCTATCTACACGTTCCCTCAATCAAATCACTAAGGTGTTCATGTCTACATCCTTGGCCTTTCTCTTCCAAGTTTCCTGCACAACTAACTTCAACTCATGTAGGCGAGCTTCCTCCAATCTCCCTTCAGCCTCCGAGCTTAAGATTGCTCTTAACTTTCTTGCAACTTCCCCTACTGACTCCGATGCATATCCTCAAGAGCGCTCTACCTTCAACTCCTCACGATACATCTTCAACTCGTCTTCGTATTTTGCAGCAAGCATCTTCTTCTCCTCTGCATACTTCATGCTTTGCTGTTCTGCACTCCTAACAAGTTCTCACAATCGTTCTTCTTCTTCTTGCTTGGCTGCTAACTCTCTCTGCCATGCTTGATCTTTCGCTGTTGCACTTTTCTTTAAACTGTCCAACTCCTGCTCCATTACGATGGTCATCGCCTTCAAATGAACATTCTTGATGCGCACATCACTCACTTCTTCCTTCATCTTGTTGAGCCACATTGCCTATTCCGTGATTTCTCTGGCTCGCTTCTGCAGTTCCTTTGCTTTTTCTTTGCATCTCTCTTGTAACATCTTGAAATTATTCTTCTTCAAGACCTCCTCCCTTTGAAGTTCTTCAATTTCTTCATTTCTTTGGACTTGTTGCCCCTGCAACCCCTTCACTTTACTCAACAGATGCTTCACCACCTGCAACTCATTCATCCCCTTCCTGCGATCTTGGGGAATTACTCTCCGATACTCCTTCAACAGCTCCAGCAATGGTGTGACTACCTTCATCAAATATGATATCCAGCCAAAGTTTTCTTCCTCTTCATTGCCATCTTTGTCTTGAGCCTTCACCTCCATCATCGGCTCCTTCATCTGAAGTCGTGATCTTTGTATCTTCATTGTTTTGGCACTTTCTTTGTCTTGGCCTCTTGAACTCGGCCCCGCGGGATTCTCCTCTTTCTCTTCTGGTCTTGGCTTATTCACCACCATTGCTTGACAAGCCTCACTTACTGCCACCAATTGCTGGACCTTTGGCTCCCCATCGCTATCGCTCCCAGACTCCTCACTTTTTAATGTGAGCTCCTCTTCTTCCTCTTCTTGCGACTCGGTCTCTTCCCCAGACTCCGATCCTGATGATGCGTCTTTTACGATCTTCACAGTCTTCACCATCAGCCACCGAGTCTTCCTTTGCGTGGGAGGCGACTTTGCTTCTTCGGGTTTGCCATGTTTCTTTGTCTTCGGACTGGTAATTTCTTTGACCTTCCACTGTCTGGTCTTTGAGAAATATTCATCGTTTGCTCAAAGATGCAGCATATATTGGCGCTCTTCCTTTTCTGCTTCCTATCATAAATTGGGATGCATGTGATTCACTAGAACTCCTGCAAACATCTGATGGAAGAAGACAGCTTGCTGCATGTTCACGTAGGTGGTTCGTTCTGGCTTGAACATGGCCATCATCACCCCCACAATACTTCTTTGGATCGGATCCCAATAGGGCTCCACCTTGTAGCCATTTGTAGTTCTCGGAGTGAAAAATGAATTGCGGATCTCTACCTTCTCCTCTGCAGCATCACACTTCCAATAGAAGGTGATCCCCATCGGTTCTCCTGCTTCTCTCCCCAATACTAACTTCCAATCCGACTTAGTCCATCAAGCCGGATCGCCTCTCTTCCCTTCCACCTTAGGACCCTCCTCACAATTACTGGCAGCAATCTCTATCATCATTCTCGAGAAACTAAAATTCCAGTTCCATGCTTAAAAGGTAATACGATGTCTAATCAAGACTTTGATTCTAGCTACTACATCTACTCTTTGGATTGCGAAACCTTGTACCGCCAGTGCATTGGCCACCTTCTTTGCCATGATCTGTTCTCTTGTTCTACGATGTTGGAAGATGAGACCCTCTCCTGGACGAGACACTCTAACTCCCTCAGGGTTTCAGAAAATCTCACTCTCGATGGGCTTCCGGGCACGCATTACTGCCGGACAACTACTCAAAGGAATTGGAAATTTACTTGGAACATTCAACTTTTCCCTGCATAGTTGCCATTTTATATTTCCCCCAATCGCAGTCATTCTTCAGTCGATTTCAACTTTGAATTGCTCTCTTCTGCATGCACCTGCCGGTCACTATCAAGACATGCTTCTTCTGCCCCCACTATTTCTTGAAATGTACTTTCTTACCACATACCAAGGTTGTTAGACGGTCTTCATCTCTCTTGTGTCTTCCAACCTGAAGACGGTGATCTTTGGACTTTTTTTGGCATACTTCTCTTTTGAGTACCTCCATCATCGGATCCGATGTGATCTTCTTCGGATTTCCTCTGAAGTTAGTTTCGTCCATTCTTTGTTTGCAATTTGACTTTCAGTGCTTGCTTCTTCTCTTAAACACAACTAAACATAGAAAAAAAAATGTGGGTACCACAGCAGTCTAGACTCCCCCAACCTTACTTTGGCCTCAATGCTAAACATTACCTGCACTCTTCTTGTAATCTCCTCCACTGATCTTGATATCTTCTCTAAGACTGACACCTCCCGGATCATCTACTCTCTCTCAAAGCATCTTCAAATCCTCCGCATGCTTCACTTCTAAAATCTTCTTCTCATAAAGATTTATAATATATCTTATTAGTTTTTATAAGAATATTTCTAATTGTCACATCCTATAATAATCTATAAAATTTCTCATAAAAAAATTTATTTTTATTGACACAAAAATGCTTAATGAAACCTTTTTGGCATATTAATCATAATCTTGTGGTAAAGGCTAGGCCTCTTCTATCACAAGAGATCCTCCTACAATTGACCTCCTTGAGTCTTTCCAGCAAAATGTCAAGCACGGTGGAAGCAAATGTTGAGCTGTTGGAATAAGATTGTTATTTGGCCTACAATACATGAGATGCAGCAATGTGGCAACATTTCCAATGCTAGTATGATAACAAAGCCTTTGTGTCTATTATCAAGTCCATTAAGAAAGAATGACTCAATGACACATTGCAAACTTCCTTCAATGTTATATTTATTGATACCTCCATCTTGGAGAGACATCATATCACATCGGCATCATAGAGTAAAGGTGCTCATTCATTGCTAAAGGACCTTGAAGTCTCTACAAATGATCTCCTATAAGCTTTACAATGATTTCAATGTAGGAGGAATGGTAGTATTAGAAGGTCAAGTATGAGATTCCAAATGAGAAAGTGAAATGGCTTACAAATACATCATTTCTCTATCAAAACCAAACCAAGTCTCAATTAAAGCAATCCAGCATGTACAAACTCTCTTCTCAAAATATCTCCTCCTAGTACCAACAAAGACACTGATTCTTCCAAACTGCCAATACAATCCACTCAATAAAACATGGTACCTGCATATTCATATCTTGAAAAAGTGTTGGGATGGGAAATGATACTTCAAGATCACCCAATGCCACAAACATTGGCACTTCTACTGTGATGATATGCCATCTGTCAGTCTTTGGCTTTTGGTAAGGGAGCCTACAATCATACAACCTCGCTGCAAGCCTATTGAAGCTATGAATATACCACCACGTTCATCACAAGCTTAGACATTGGCATCTACCTGGAGGGGCCCTTGCAATTTGACATTGTTCTCTCATAGGAAAGTATCCAAGGCACAGTGGACAGGGATGAGGGCGTGGTAGTGGAGGTTAAATCCAAGGGAATACTATCTTGCAAGCAACAAATCAGCAAGCAAAAATAGAAGATAAAGAGCTGCTGCATCTGCTGACCATGACTGGGATATTCAAATTTTGAAACAGTAGAATTTGATATTGGACACACTAACAAGGACTAACCCAATTAGGAAAGGGGTAGTCATAACAAGTGGGCTTGTCGGAGCCCAGGGGGTTGCTTTATCAAAGACTATATTTAAGTCGCTTTATTTGCAACACTTTAAGGAGATAGTACCTAACTTTCATCCAAAATCATTCACAATATACATATACTTTATTAAGTAATAGTATAGTATATTATACACAATAAATCTAAACTCTACTTAAATTCCAAAGATATAAAGCAATAATGGTGAAGTTGTATATTAGAAACATCAAAATTGTTCATTCTTAAAATGCAATGAAATTTTTTAGATATATCAAGTGAACACATTATTGCTATGTATGATGTTTTAGGATGCTTTGCCCATACTTTTTTAACAAAAAGTGTATTGTAATCTCTTTTATACTTATTAATAATGTATTTAGTTTATGTTGCAATCTCAAAGATTTGCTCTTCCAAAATAAAAGTAAGCCAACATATTGCATGAAAGGATAGGGTATTTTTAATGATTCATACAGTATTAAATTGTTGTTGAATCAGATAAAATCTTACAATCAAGTGATAGTATAGTATACACATTTTATAATATTATATGATATTATATTTATTCAGAGTCAAATACCTTCAACTAGTTCTGTTCATAATTTTCACAAGATTAAGAGATGAATGGACTATATTTTTTCCTTCAAAAGTTACTATTTAACTTCATTGTTAAGTATTCTTAATCAATTAATATAATGATAAAAAATACATTTCATTGAAATTCCAAGGGTTTGAGAGTGAATCCTCACGATTTGGTTAAGTAAGGAAATCAAAAATCTGTCAACATCAATATAATTCATATAAAAGAATCAAATACCAGATAGACAAGATTGTATGAAACTTGGTTAGCATGAACATAACTTCATCATAAGTATACTTATTTGAAAGGAAGATGACAATGTATAAAGAGGGTAAGAAAAATTTAGCTGGAGGGTTGTTCTTTCCATGGGAGGAGCACAACACTACATGTGAATAATATATCCTCTTATTATAATCCAAGGAAAGAAATTGGTAATTAAATCTAATATGAACTCTGACTGGTTTATCATAATTACACAAGGAATGCAAACTGGTAACTAAATCTAATAGTAAATGTGATAGGTCTATCATGATTAATGGAAATAAAGAGTGAATAGTCACATGCGGGAGAGTGTGGAGACGGAGATTGAGAAGACATATTTATAATTTCTGAGTGCTCTCTAGCATATAGCACTTGAGTGAATAGTAGATTCTCTTTGTTTTTCAATTTTGGTTCCATTGGTACTTAGATTGAAGACTTTGGAGAATTGAGTAGAAAGCATGAGAATTTGTAGCTTTTAGAGTGATCATTACACATTGAGAGTGATGGGTAGGGAATTTTCATTTCTAATCTCTTGGTTTTCATGATTAAGTTCTATGGGAATTAGTTTGAAAATTCTGGAGATGTAAATTGAAAGTTATGAGAGTTTATAGTTTTTAGTGTTTGGAAAGATTGTTTTCTTATGTGAGTTGGGATCTAAGGGGTTGTGGTTTTGCAGATATGGGGAGATATGGAGAGGAGCATTATTTGTTACTATCATTATTCTTATGATAGCCATGCCTACACCTTCCCATGTGGGGTTGCATGGAGCGGCTCGGGATACACCATGCCCGACGTGTCACCAACGCTTTACCTTGCAAGGGGTAAAGACCCATGTGTGAAGGATGTACAAGGACTATGATTAGACCACTTGGGATGTCCACATGAGACAATGCAATCAATAGCAATGGCACTTGGGATTATGCACGCTTCTTCTATCCCTTCGTTGATTGTTCTAGGGATACCGATCAAGTCCTGGGAGTGGTTAGCTTCTCAAGTGGGTTGCATTTTGGGGTTACTTAAAATTAGTTTTCCATATCCACGTCTATTCCATAGGCTATCCTGCACACTCCATGATGAGGCTAGACAGGCCTTTTGCCTACCACTTGATCATTTGGCATGTGATCCCTTGGACAAGTTAGCATGGTTTATATTCCTCTTACTCCCTTGATGGTGTCTTTGTTATGCTAGAGGAAGATGTGCAGAGCATAGAGATTTCATCAATTCCGAGTGGGGGATTGGGCAGCCACTTAGGAGAGTCTATTAGGGCTACACAATTTAGGATGTAGTATCACCACAAGATACCATAGAGTCCACTTGATTACGACAGTGTAGGACATTGGGTCAAGTAGGAGAGTTTAGTAGAGTAGCACGAGCGCTACATCCTTTGTTTATGGCAAGTCCTATTGATGAGACTATCTCTTCCCTACACTCACTACATCTTATGGTAATAGAGGGAATACCACTAGAGGTCTTAGTTTATCAGCTTGAGAAGCCTTTATGTCTTGATAGGTTGTTGTTTGCACAAGCATTGTGCATTGCCCCTTGCCTTTCCTCAAGAGACTTGTCAAGGATGGTTTATGAGCACTTTAGAGATTGCTTTCAGGTAGATGATACTTCTAGTGATTTTACCAAGTTGGTTCAGGTGGCAATAGTAGTAGCAAGAGGAGACATTCCTATGTCTATTAGTTGGGTGTTAGGTGCTAGTCAACTTCTTGCGATGGAGAAGGACATGTGGAGCATTAGACCGATTGCTATTGGAGAGATCTTTTTGGGTTTGGTCAGTCGTACCATTGTCCTTGAGTATCATTCTCACTTTTGACAACACCTTAGTCCACATCAATTTGGAGTAGCTACACCCGGAGGATGTGAGCATATATCTCTAGGCATCAGGGCACTCTTAGATATCCATCTGGAGTGGGTCGTCCTATAGGTGGATGTTGAGAATGCTTTCAATAGCATCTCATGGGCATCCATCTTTAGAGAGCTTAGGGAGGCTGGTGGATCCTTGACAAGTCTCATTCCTTTTATGGAATCTTTTTATTGTTGTCCTGCTTCTCTTTACTACCAGCATGGTGGTTCACAAGAGGGAGTCATCATCTTGGAGTCAACTATTGGTACATATTAGGGAGATCCTTTAGGGGGACCTCTATTTGCCATGGCTCACTTTAAAGCTCTCCTATCTACTACTTTGGCCATGCCACATTGTGTATTTCCCTCTATTGGCAGATGATACACACATCATGGGCCTTGTAGATCAGATTAGGCAGGCCTTTGACTACTTGACTACCGAGCTACATCTAGTAGGCTTGAGAGTCAAGGTGTGAAAGTGCAGGGCATAGTTCCCTTTAGGTATCTCTCCCCACCTTGAGCTTTTAGAGGGGTGTATCACATTCACAAATGGACTAAGTGTTCTTAGAGTGCCATTATGTTTAGAGTATTTTTTCACATGCTTCTTAGATGTTGCCCTTGCAGAGCATGTTCTCCATGTGGATGACCTTCCATTACTAGGAGATCTGTAGGTGGCATTTGGTATACTCTCCTCCAATATTGCTTATCAATTATCCTACCTCATCCATAAAGTTCCTCTCTCATCGTCCTTCCTATCACATTTGAAGAGCATTTGATAGAAGAATTATTGGAGTCTTTGGTGGTATTATTGAACACGGGACATTTGAGTGTGTGATAGTGGATTTGGCACATACACAACTAGCTCTGCCAATCTCATGTGGAAGGGTTGGGGTTGCTATCTATAGAGGAGATGGCACCTATAGTGTTATTGGGTAGTTGTGCTCTCTTTGCACCCCTACTTTCCTCTCTTTTTTTGGTTGTTGATAGGTTGGTTTTGGAGACTTATGTGCCAAAGGTGGAGGGAGGATGCTTTTCTCTCCATATGTTATTGTCGTAGACAAGAAATAGTCTATCCCATTGGCATGAGAAGATTTTCCACCTTTTGTTTCACTATTGTCAAATTGGACTAGAGTTTTACAGTCTTCCTTGATAAAGTGATAATGTGAGCATACATTACATTCTCTCTTATTAGACTCATCCATTCCTTAGGCTACTACAACACATCTTTGCTCTTGCTTTGGCAAGGGTGCAGGTTCTTGGATCCTAGCTTGATCATGCATTAGGGCATTCCGACTCGCACCAGCTACTTTCTCCACAGCGATGAGGTTTCATTTATGCTTGGTCCACCCATTTGCATCTTCATTACTCACTTGTGAGTGTGGTTCTACACTAGATGTAGCAAGAGTCCACATGACACGGTGTCCTTTTGGAGGATAGGGGATAGCTACCCATGATGCTATTAAGGACATAGTGTTGGCTATGGCATGAGAAAGTGAATACTTGGCTTGGAGGGAGCATTTGTATGCTTTGTAGATGACACATGTTAGTGCAGACTTATACTTGGTCCAAGATGATCAGGTGATAGTAGCAAATGTCGTGGTTACATACCCTACACAGGGATACTATTTTGGAGGGAGTGATTACCCATCCCCCTAGATGGGCGGCAAGTGCAGTAGTAGGTCGTAAGGTCTCCAAGTATAGGGGCATGCAGCGAGGTCACCTCTTTGTTCCTCTAGCTTTGGAGTTATATGGAGCGATGGACACAACATTTGACACATTTGTTATGGAGTGCGCAAGAGCTTATCATGTTAGACGCCAGGGGGTACCATTCTCACTCTCTTACCTTGTATTATATTTTAGACAGCGTGTGTCCATTGCTCTACAAAGTGCAGTGGCTTGTGCAATCCATAGGAGAGCAATCACATTAGGTGATGTTTCTTCGCATGCTCCAGTTGTATGTAGACCGTACGACTTGCATAGCTCTGATATCTTAGGTGCAATAGGGCAGACTCATATAAATTCTATTGGGGCTTAGCCACATGGTACCTGTTTTGTCTCTCCCTTGTATGGCTTGATGGGGTCTTCCCCTCCTTAATTTTTTCTATGTTGTCGCCTTCATTTGGTTAATAGACATAAAATAGGACAAATAATATTATTTACATATAAATAGTATGATTTAACTTTTGGGTATCAAACAAGTTGACCAGATTCCACGGAGTCAGAGACTGAGCCCAATTTTACCTCTTGTGTTTTTCTCTTTGTGCGAATTGATCTTGATGAGGTCTTTCCATCCTTCGTGTACCCTTACGCGGTCGCCTTTCCCATGATCTCGTTAATTATCGGTTTTTCTTCACCATCGCGGAAAAACGACAGTCCGACCTGTAAGTGCACGGCTTAACTTGAATAGAAACCGCACTCAAAGAAAGGTACCTAGCGACAGCAATAATCTGAATGTACGCAGTTAACACTGAATTTCCTGTAAATAAAATGGTCGATTAAACAAATGTTCTTATTCAATCAAGAAGTATGTGTGCAAGTTTTGAGCAACAACATATTGTACACGTAATAAGTAATAAAAAATCAATTAATATACAATATGTGATTGAAGTTCAGATTATATACACATATAATCTGAACTAATTCGCGAGTGTAACTCCTAAACCCCGGCTTAGAGTGACAAGTTGGAAAACCTTACATTCCTCCATAATACACAAATACATATACTTTTTACATTCCTCCATAATACACAAATACATATACTTTTTACATTTTGCTGGGAGTAACTTCCCACCATGCGACTAACCGGGTACAGTGCTTTAATTACAGTATTATGGGTATCTATATATTTGTTATGGGTGTTGCTTATGACTCGTAAGATTTTATAAATGCATGGATTCCTAATACAGTCAACAAACTTAAAAGGACTTGGGTATCAATCGGTAAACATGTCTAATGGTATACTTATCTGAAGATTTCAAAACTCTGACAAACTTTTCAAACTCAGATGACATCCAGGATCTGATTTTATATATAGTGTCCGACTGTCGCTAATAGATTACGTGCTTTTATTGTTTGACTCTTTAATCACCATATCTTGCCAATAGTGATCGTCGGCACCGTTACGAATAGCAGCACTTCAGTTTAGCTTTCTATTATTAGTAAGTACGATACAGGCTACGTAGAGAAAATCATTGTCTGTCTGAGGTGTTACTGGAATCCAGTTGTGAATCTGAAATTTGCGGGGAGAAGAACATGCTCAGTCACAATTTGTAAAGATGAATGATAACATGAGAATCAGATATTATCATGAGATGGCAGAGAAAGCAGATATTATCGGGTCGCTAGCCTTCAAATGCATTTCTCATCCTTGTTAGCTTATGCGTTGGGTAGAAAAGAGTCTTAAACTCTCATATAGGGTTCTCTCGTATAATCCGAGGACCAAAACTAGAATAAAGCACAGGTGGCTTTTTAATTATATGTTTCTCTCAATGGATGACAGCGTCATTCATATTCAATTTTATAGTTGAAGTATTTATAGAGTATTTTTGTAATCATTAAATCTGTGGATTCTATGAAAACTCAAATTTTATCCAAATGTAATCAAATATTATTATTAAAAACTTAATAATAATAATTACAGGGTCTTTGTTTCGACATACTTCATCCATTTCAATGACCCATCCCAATAATTGATCCAACAATATCAAACGATTATGCTCTGTAAGGTAAGAATGAAAACCTGTTACAAGGAAATGAGACTTTTAGATTCTTATCGACCCAGATTCATACAGATACTATTTGGCGATAGCCCCGTATTATCCTTGAACGGGTTGATAGGGATTTTCCCATCCTTCTTGTTATCTTACGCAGTCACCTTTTCTCGATTCCTATCATCGCAATTGGGAATTATGAGTTCCTCTTTAATTAGAGATTAAGAAGTTTCGAAAAATTCACACCGAATCCCAAAAGGTTTTTCTTATTTTTTAGAAATTAGGAAGTGAGATTCGTTCGGAATCCATTCTCTAACTATTGTCCCGAATTTTATTTTCAGTCTTGTAAGTAAAGTCATCTAGTCATTTGGAAAAATTACGTATGAATAACATAGTAACGATTTTGTAACGAAGGTAATTCGAATTCATAATTTTCATTTGCAAACATATATAGCAAGGGAAGGTAATTAATTATACATAGTCTACAGGTTATAGTTTAATCAAAGAAGGGGGGGATTGGACCAAGAATTTGAAGATTAGGTTAAAGGCTTTCGCTATCGGTCTAACCTTCAATTATTATATATTATCGGGAACACCACAAATGTGGACGAGTTTTTTCTGGATCATCAAGAACTTCTTTCTTATAACTTGATGTCACTTTCTGACGGGAATATAATATTCTCGTGGGATTCCATCCCAAACGTTAGCTTCTTTGAATTAGATAGTAGGAAGTGAAGCGGGTGACTGCGTGCGAAAACGAGGGAAAGACCCCATAACAAGGAAAATACTAAAATAGGGCTAAGCCCCAATAGTATCCGTAAAAAGGATCTACCCTACAGCCCTTAGTTAGCGATCTAGATTCACGTTGATTTTCTCCGCCAAAAACAGTTGATAAGGGTAAAGGGCGACTGCGTAGAAAACACGAGGGATGGGAAGACCCCATCGTATTTAGAACGGTTAAGACCCCATCAACCCGTTATGACAGGAGTCAGATAGCAGATGTAAGGAGTCAGGTATAAGGTAGGGTTCATATGTAATGACAGGCTTACAAAGTAAGTTTTTGGCGTTTATGATAGTATTATATAGTGCGAAGTAGATAAGGCATCATTTTGAGATACGCATGTTTTGATAGATAAGCATGATTATATTCTACGATAAGTCAAATTCTAAAATATCCTACAATTTATTTTCTAGGGACACTTAATGTAACAGAAGAGTAGGAAAATCACTTCAGGTCACATAGACTTAAAAGTTTAATCGAAACGAAGAAAGATATTTAGAAAAAGAAATCTCTTATAATCTCTTAAATGTTTAATAGTTTGTTCGGAGATTCGTTCCGAATCCATTCTCTAACTACTGTCTCGAATTTTACTTTTCAATGTTGTAAGTAAAGTTATCTAGTCATTTAGAAAAGTTAAGTATGAATAACATAGTAACGATTTTGTAACGAAGGTAATTCGAATTCAAAATTTTCATTTGCAAACACAAGTAGGGAGGGAAGGTAATCATACATAGTCTCCAATTTATAGTTTGATCAAAGAGAATGGGATTGGACAACGAATTTTGAAGATTAGAATAATGGCTTTTGCTATCGATCTGACCTTTAACTAATACATATTGTCGAGAATAACCACAAATATGGACGAGTATTTTTCTTTGGATTATGATGGACAACTTCTTTCTTGTAACTTGATGTCACTTTCTGAGGGGAATATATTATTCTCGTGGGGTCTTGGATTCCATCCCAAACGTGAGCTTCTTTGGATTGGATAGTAGGACGTGAAGAAGGAGACTGCGTGTGAAAACAAGAAGGGGGAATGCCCCATAATGCGGGACAAGAAAAGGACATAAGGGTAAGGGAATCACACCATTATAAAGGAAAAAGGGATCGCGTAGAGGACACTAAGGATGAGAATTTTACCTAACTGCACCTAAGATATCTGAGTTATGCAAATTGTATAGATCATTTGAAAAAATATTATCTAATGTGAATGTTTTTCTATGGATTACACCAACCACTATACTCTATAGATTCTATGAAATGCACCGGCTATTCATCTAATGTAATTTTTTTTCTATGGATTATACCAACCACTATACCCTATAGGTTCTATGGAATGCACCAACCACATCACTCCGTAAGACGATGGGCACATATTGCCTTAAATGCCATTATAAAATAAAAATAAATTTACTTCATTTCATCTCACAACATGTGAAAATTGCACGTCTGTCAAAGCGCTCCGCCAGGTTAAGCGGGGCATTTGTGTGTCGAAGATCCTATTATGACGTTCCTGCGTGAGTTGAAGCTGTCAAGCGAGGAGACAGATTCGAATAATAGCTTTAGATGCATGGGCCATTATGGAGAATAATTTTTTTAAATAAAATAATTTAGAAGATTCATCTAAGGGTAAACTGGAGCTAAAACCCAATAATACCCTATTGTCAGTCAGAAGAATCTCCTCTACATCACCTAAGATATCTAAGTAGGTTAGCGATCGAGATTCATGTTGACTTTCTGCACCACAAAGACAGTTGGTAGAGGCGATGAAATGATAAACCATACCATATCATAGCAGATGCAAAGAGTCGAATATAAGGTAGGACCCATATGTAATGACGGATTGACAAATTGAATTTTGGAGTTTATGATATTATTATATTTTATATGAGTTAATCTACTCTTTGGCACCGGGCCCTAGGCTCTCAAGCGTGTCACTTCTGAAATTTCACTCGTCATATGCAAAATTTCACCAATGAGCATGGGTCACATTTTGAGACCTCCATTGGAAGTGCAGAACTATACAGATGCTAAATTCCACCAACTGCAAGGAGCCGCGTGCATGTGGCCCGAGACTAAGAACCTGTTGCCACGAGTCACATGTTAAACACATTTTATTATGCAGTCCGAAGCAGATAATTTATAATTTTGAGATATGCGTATTTTGACATATAGCCATGATAAATATTTTGCAATAAGCCAAAGTCTGAAATATCATAACCTGGATTGGTAGCGACACTGAATGTAACAATAGAGTAATAAAATCACTTCAGGTCAGATAGTAACTCAGACTTTAGAGTTTAATCGAAAATGATATTTAAAAAACGAAATCACTTTGGAGAAAAGATAAATTGTGTCATACCGTTTCTTGCCTGGTTATATATAGCATTGACCTTCACATCAAGCATCGCAGTAATACTCTTAAGTCTCAACTCAAAAAGCAGTTGATATAGGACATATCCCACTACAATTATGGCTTCAATGTAGCGAATGCACCATGAAAGATTTTGATTTTTACCACTCAAATCTATCTAATCTAACTAAAATATTTACCTAAAAGATATTTTACCATCTAATTTAACTAAAATATTTAAATAAAAGATATTTTACTTTATACATTGTGGAGAGACTTTTGTGTTTGATAACGCTGGTTATGACTTTATAAGATTGTTATATTTCTAGGTGAGGTTGAGTCTAAAGTTATTTGAATTTCGATTAGATTAGATTGGGTATATGATCAAAGAATAAATGATTTGTATTATAAAATTAAATATTTAAAATATAAATATAAATTATAATTATTTTATTGTTTAAAATAAATTTTTAATGCACATTAGATATTTGATAGTTTTATATTTAATATAATAATAATTATATTTATAAATTTTTTATCACATTCAGATTCTCATAAAGTATCATGATTAATTGGTGTTGTGCGCTATATCGTGTTTTAATGTTGCGTACTAAGTAGGCTTTTGGAGCTTCACAATGTTCTTCTAGACCATCACCATCAAATACTCTTTTGGTTGAAGTGTGCTTTTCTCTTTTTTAACTTTTTGGTATCTTGTCAATAAGGACTAACAGGATGATGATTATGCTTCAAAAAGTTATGTCAAAAGTTTACATAAGGTTTCCTCATTTCAAGACGTTTGAAAGATCCGCGTTTCTTCCATGTGGCCGTTCATGTTGAACAACATCTCTCCTGTAATGCAGACAAAGAGAGAACATAGGCGGACTTATTCAACTCCATTCCTTCGCCTGAGAGTCTCAAATACTGCAACCACAACACCGCCTTGTTATAACCTCGTCACTCACGAACTCGGTGCGAGCCGCCACAGCGCAGTTGAGAGGGTATTGTCATCGAAAAGCACAGCTGCAATTAGGGGCAAAATATTGACGGCAGATGCAGACGACGCGTGTCGGAGTGGCCTCAGAAGGTTTCTTTACTTCAGGTCAGAGGATATTCCTGATTGCGGAATTGCAATGTAGTTGTAGGACGTGCATGTTTGAGCCATATTGTAAAGGAAATTGACGTATCAGCCGTTTTGACACGATTGGCGTGAACGCAAAGAGAGACTGAAGTGAATCATAACAAAGCTGTGTTCGGTTGATTCTCATTGTGGATTTGGATCAAGACAGACTGAGATGACAATTTTTTTTTTGGGACGTGCTATTCCCATTCCACTTTTTGTTATTTCTATTACATTTAACTCCCGACCCAACATTGGGATTATTTTAGGGTATTAATTTACGGTGTTGTGATGAAAATATAAAAGATATGGTAGAAATGGCAAATCCCAATTTTAGCAGAGAAACCTAGGATTGTATTTTGGTATGGGAGAATCTTCGCAGTACACTAGAACCATCTATTGTGCTCCCATTTCGTTCTTTACCAAGGGAATTCAGAGTAATTATTATAGGTAACATTCTTCATCTAACACCCTATGCCCCATATGTACAATTCAAGAGTAATCCCATTGTGGTCTTTTTTAGCCCATACTTACCGTTTCTCAGGTTCATTTAGATGAAGTTGCCTCCATCTTCTTGTCAACTATACAGTTTTATTCTCTCATGGAGGACCTCACACTTTTTGTCACGCCCATTCTTAATCTTCCTGCCATAAACAAGTACTACCAACTATGCACACCTACCACCAATATAAGATCAAACTCTTCTAATGGCACTCTTAGTACATCCATACATACTTAGTACATCCATACATACTGCCTCATCAATAACCCACACAACCTTGTTGGATTATTTGTAAGTTTAGCATAACATCAAGGAAGATCTAGATATCTATAAATGATCACATAGGCCACTTTCCTCCTACCCTCCAGACCATATTCATATGCATGTCCTGTCTATTTACGCCTTGCCATACTCATACTCAAGGTTATATTCTCATTACCCTATTCAAGCATTGTTACCAAGTTTATCAAGATAACATATGTATACAATGATCCCTATACCTTTACCTCACCTAGTGAGCTATATTAAATGACTGTCATGCCATTTTTAGTGCCACATCTAGATTGCACGGACACTGGAGTTCCAATGATAGTAGTTAGAGGCATTTTGGCAATAACTCATAGACTACTTTATGACGGTCAGCTTTTGTATTCGGGGTATTGACTTCATGGTGGGGCACACCATCATTTGCACCATCCGCACCCTTGGGTGTGCCGTCAGTGGGTCCGTTGGGATGAGACCAAGGTCAAAATCAAGAGTACACCCTGGAAGTGCAGCTTCAAAGAGCTCACTTCTATGATGTTGAGCATTTGAATTCCTGGCTAGAGTGGAGAGAAAGCCAGCGATTGTTACCTAGAGTCTCTTACCTAGAGTGGGTGTGTCTTGACAGTAATCAGTGCCCTATTGTTGGTAAGTTGTTGAGGATAAGATCAAGTACTGATCTAATTTGAGTTGATTCGAGTTGTAAACGATCTTATTACATCAAAGAAGTGAGTTAGGGGAAATTGGGTGTAGGAACAAAGAGTGTTGGTGGTATCTCCAAGCTCGGTGGATCATGGTATCCTGATTGAGTGGTTCAGATTTCCTTGAGAGAGATTGTGTGTGGAAGTGCTGGCAAATTTGGAACTAGAGAGAAGCAATTTTCAATCGGTAGTTGTGATTTTGAGCTCAAGATGTGAAAGCAAGACCAATTTGTAGCAAGTTGAGCTCAAAAAGTGAAATTGAAGGTGGAGTTGGGAGCAGATCCTTATGAATTAGAGATTGGATGAAACTGATTCTTCCAATTTTGCTTGAGTGAAGAGTTAGCTGAGGATTTAGAGGTCAACCAAATTTAGAGATTTATGTTAGATTTTACATCAGATTTATGTTAGCACTAGGTGGTGCTTGGTTGGTGGTGTTGGCACTTGCGGTTTGTAGTTGGTGGTTTGCAGTTGGCGGCTTATAGTTATTTAGTCACAATTGAGTTTTTTGGGGATTCTAGAGGAGATAGCCCTGCAAAACACAATTGGTTTACTCAAAGTGGCACTCAATATCAGGTCCCAATGAGTGAGGGAGGAGATTGACTCTAAGTTGGAGTTTGACTCTAAGATGGAGTTTGACATAGGAGCTGATTTAGTTGAGAGTGCAATTGGTGTGTCCGCACCGTTGTTTTGGGACATGGACAAGATTTATGGGGCCTCCAAAGACCCTAGACGTTACTCTAGTATAGTGGGTACCATTGAGTTGGATGACTTCATTTAAGAGTTCAATAGTTGGTGTGATCTACAATAAACGTGGAACTTGACTTTGTTCACACCCTTCATGGCATGGAAGGGGTTGTTTCAGCATTTGGAGGGTCCACCAATGGACGATTACCATGAGTTCATGAGAGCTCACTTGGAGGAGATTGAGTTATGGAGACAATATTGGTCTCTAAACTATGTCTCTATCACTTCAGGCTTGGTTGCCAAGAGTAGAGTGGCAGTACCCATGAATTCTAGCTTGAGTAGTGTTGGTGGAGGTAGTGGAGGTGCACTAGCTAGAGAAAGTGCTACTACAAGTGGAGCAACTGCTACAAGGGGTGGTGTGGTATTGGGGTTTAACCCCATGGTGGAGTTCTTCTATTGTTTGAGGCAAAACTACTATAGAGTGCGGATCAACAAGCTGAGGAGCTTGTAGGAGTTCTAGCGGAAGTTTGGAGAGAGCCTACATGAGGCATACACTTGCATGAGGTGGCTGATGAGTTTCACTCAAGGAGCTACTCAAGCCCAAGCAGTCCAATTTTGGTATGGGATACTTGACAAGGAGTTACAACATAGAGTTTGTGATGCTACATTGTTATAGGCTACTTTGCCCACTTTGGTAGCGGTCTTTGGTTCGGTTGAGCGTATTGAGCTCAACATGGTGGAGGAGAGAGTGGTGACATTTGGATTTGGTAGAGAGACCTCATCCACAACTATGACTTCTTCTAGAGTGCAACATAATGCACTATATTCAATTGGTTTTCAAGGACATGGTGGACAGCCTAGGTCCTATGGAGCAGTGGAGGGGCTACTGTAGTTAGCCCCTTACCTTCATTTCTGGGTTAGCAGTAGCATGTGAGTAGTGGTGTTGCTTGTTGGACTTGTGGTGAACCTCATAATAATAGAGAGTGTCCTCAAGTTAACGGACCTAATACTTCTGGTGCATCACAATTAGCATAGAGGCAGTGTGAGCATTGCCACAAATTTGGTCACACTAGTGACTGATGCTTTGACCTACACCCGGAGTTACGGAGTGGTAGGGCTGTTATGGCTGGTAGTAGAGAAGCTCCAATTCATGGAGGACGAGGTGGTGGTAGAAGATCTACACCTAGTAGAGGTGCAATACCTACCCTTACTTTTGATATAGCTATGGCTACTCAGATTGAGCAATTGGAGCAAAGATTGGCTAATATGGCCATTGCTCAGAGGAGATTAGATTTGGGTGTTGAGTCTTCCACCTCATATGCTAGTGATAAAGATACTTTTGGACTTCATGTGCAGAACAACATAGGTGGATGCATCTGCAACAATGAATAGGAGTGCAATTTGTGCTCCAAAGCCTAGAGGAGCATAAGTGGAGTTGGACCCATAGAGAGGAGAGGTTGGGAGATAGATCAGACTCCCCTAGTCTTTCACGCTCTTTTGAGGCATTATAGAAGGCATTATAGATGACATCCATGGTTTCTAGACGTTCCAATGTAGGTATGGTAGGTGGTGATAGGGTGCATGATGGACTATCTACTAGTCAGCCACCTGCTACTACACAGACTAAGTCTAGCACAATGTTGGGGGTGGCTTAGCTGATTATGCGCTATTCATTATTTTTAGCTAGTGACATGTGTACATTGGGAGTTGACCTAGCCCTAGTGTTTTAATTGGCTGCCACACTTTGTGAGGGTAGGGAGGATGTGCTCCCTACTATTAGAGCAAAAATGGTTGATAGTGGAGTTGACTTGGTTGAGGAGCATGGGATCCGCTCAATGATCAATGGTTTATGGCAAAAAATATTGGCTAGATTGGAGGAGTTACCAACTAGACCGGCCTTTGAGAGAGCGCGATTCACACTTGGTGTTGTCCTACTGGATAACCAAAGGGGGATTTTCAATTTGGTGGGACCTTTAGGGAAGGTCTATACACCATAAAGAGTCTTATTAGACTCTGGTGCACAACCCTTTATGTTGGGGAAGGCTACAATTGTTGGTCTAGGGTTATGGAAGACCAATGTGGAGAGGTGTCCATTTCAAATCTAGACATCTCTAAGTGGTGGTTCGACATAGTACATCACACATGGCAAGTTAGTTGTTTAGATTTGGCCTGGTCATCCAATTGATAGCTCGGTGGTGAGAGCTCAAGCTATTGCAACAATAGTTGAGTCATATGATGTGCTAGTTGGGGGAGCAATGTTATACCCCATAGGTTTCAGTATTGAATATTAGGAGGAGACAACCTCTTATAGACCAGGTTGGCAATCTGGTGACGGACGAGTATGTCGCCTACCAATACGCTTCAATAGTCACAATCTTGGCTCACTATAGTACGAGACCATTGCAACATCAGTTTTAGCTTTCAATGGTGTTGTTGCTTGGCCTTGTCACTTATTGGAGAGGAACGCCCATGCATAGGATAATCCAATATCAAAAGAGATCATTGGGATTTGGAGTACGAGTTGGATTGTTCCATCCACCTTGGATGTTCCATTGTGGAGTTCAAAGGAAGCAATGCAACAACATGCAAATCGATTGGTGCAGTAGGCTTGGAGTGGAGCCTTTGTACCACTAGGAGATGAGTGTGAGGATGAGCCTCCAGAGTCATTTACCTTGACACCTCTAGATACCACACTCATTGCTTGGCAACATCTAATAGAGGGAATATTCTATTGGAGTTGTTTGGTAGGATTAGCACCAGACTAGCTACAGTACTACAAGCGGGTATACGAGCACAAAAGTACTTGTATATGGAGAGAGATTAAACTACTAGGTGAGTCTCTCTACATCATGTGGTACACTTGGCATATTGGTATCTTGAGTTATTACCAATGTCAACAGTCAAGGGTTACTAGAAGGCCATACCAACAGACATTTCTTTACTAGGGGCACATGATCTAGAGTGACATGGGCCTGTTCATTTGGTGATTTTAGGATGGCCATGTCAAGGATATATACATGCTGGTCGAGGTTTGGGTTTTCAAGATCTCCATTTAGGTGTGTTTTGGGAGATGTTATGGATATTACAACATCTCTAGGTTCATCAATCTATTTCTCTAGCTTACATTTTGGAGAACGTCTCTTTGATGGGTGATTCTCATACCTAAGTGGTGGCGAGTACACATCAGGTCCATTCTTGGATAGGACCTGCTGTTTCGTTAGATGCATCTAGAGTGGGATCACGAGCTCATTGTCTTTGTCTTTGGTGGATGAACCTCTTACCTAGAGAGGTTCTAGAGCATACCTTTGATGAGATTTAGCGATTAGACCACATCCTTATTGATGACATCTTGGATGTTGGGCATCAGTCTCATACAACGGTAGTGGTTGATAGGTCACCTATGGTAATGGTGAACTTGGTTGGATTGCCTAGAGCCCCTCTTCCCACACTTATGAGTTTCATAGGCTCTCATGCTTCTCAAGAGGGAAGTCTTGGACTGATTTGGGACTCATAGTTATAGCAATTGGCGGAGCCCAATGCTGATGAGAGAGAGTGTGTGATGGGTTTTTGCATTGGTATTACCGTTGTTCTAGCAATGTTAGAGGCATCTAGGCATAAGGTGTTAGGTCAGGCTACAGACCTGAATTGTTTGACTTGGATTGTGAGCCTTTGCTTGGCAAAGCAGCGTGCATAGGATGACTTCATGGTGGAGCCCACTATCACTTGTACCGTCCGCACCGTCAAGTGTGCCGTAAGTAGGACCGTTGGAATGAGACCTAGGTCAAAATCAAGAGTATACCCTGGAAGGGCAGCTCTAGAGAGCTCACTTCTCTGATGTTGAGCCTTCGAGTTCTTGGCTAGAGTGGACAAAAAGCTGATGAGCATCACTTGGAGTCTCTTAGCTAGAGTGGGTGTGGCTTGACTCTAATTAGTGCCTTGTTATTGGCAAGTGGTTGAGGATCAGATCAAATATTGATTTGAGTTTGATTGATTTGAGTTGTAAACGATCTGATTACATCACAAAAGTGAATTAGGGAGAAAGTAGATGCAGGAACTATGAATGTTGGTGGTATCTCCAAGCTCGGTGGATTGTGGTGTCTTGATCAAGTCGTTCAGATTTCCCTAAGAGTGTGTGTGTGCATAAGCACTAGCAAAATTTGGTGCAAGAGAGAAGCAATTTTTAAGCGGTAGTTGTGATTTTGAGCTCAAGATCAATTTGTTACAAGTTGAGCTGAGAAATTGAAATTGAAGGTGGAGTTGTGAGCACATCCTCATGAATTGAAGATTGGAAAAAACTCATTTTTTCCAATTTGGCTTGAGTGAAGAGTTAGCAGAGGATTTAGCGATTTAGGGATTTATGTCAGATTTACATTAGATTTATGTCAGATTTTGTGAAAGAATTATGTTAGATTTTGGCAAGAAAAACTTTGACCCGATCCTCGGTGATCCTCATAGCATAGGAAGTAGATAGATACTCCAATTATATCAAATGCCAAATGGTGACAGAGTCAATCCCGTGTTGATTTATGAGATGGAGGGTTTTGTTTAGCATTCTTGTGATTGGACCGCCTCCATTCTTTACTTCTTGTTCGTGCATCGTGTTTGTGTGAGGTGCCTTGAATTTTGAGCATTGGTGTTCTAGTGTGCTCTCGGTAATAAGGCTGGAGTGATGACCTGTGAGACTATCTTTGTTTCTCTCCGGTGAGGCAGGAAGTGATGACTTACCGACCATGAGAGTGCGTGTTGTGATGGTAGGTTACATGTCATCCTTGCCCCCAATGTAGTTCTCTCAATTAGAGTTACATTAGTGGGTAGTGTTTTGTTATTTTTGGCACTTGGTGGTGCTTGGTTGGTGTTGGCACTTGGTGGGGTACTTGCTGTTGTAGGTTGCGGTTGCGATTACTTTGTCACACGGAGTTCTTTCGGGATTCTAAAGGAGATAGCCCTACAATACACATTGGGTTTACTCAGAGTGGTGCTTGATATCAGCCTATGTATCAGGCCCCAGTCAAGGAGGAGATTGACTCTGAGTTGGAATTTGACATAGGGGTTGATCAAGTTGAGAGTGCACTTGGCGTGGGACATGGATTAGATTTATGGGGTATCCAAAGACCCTAAGCATTACTCTGGTACAATGGGTACATTGAGTTGGATGACTTCATCCAATAGTTTGATAGTTGGTGTGATTTGTAGCAGATGTAAAACCTGACTTTGTTTACATCCTTCATGTCATGGAAAGGTTTGTTTCGGCGTTTGGAGGGTCCACCAATGGACAATTATCATGAGTTAAGGAGAGCTCACTTGAGGACATTGAGTTATGGAGACAATATTGGTCTCCAAACTATGTCTCTATCACTTCAGGCTTGGTGGCCAAGAGTAGATCAGCTATACCCATGAGTTCTAGCTTGAGTAGTGTTGGTGGAGCTAGTGGAGGTGCACTTATTGGAGATAGTGTTACCAAGAGTGGAGGTATCACTACAAGAGATGGTGTGGTACCGGAATTTAACCCCATGGTGGAGTTCTTCCTATGTTTGAGGCAAAACTACTAGGGAGTGCGGATTGACAAGCTGAGGAGCTTGTAGGAGTTCCAACAGAAGGCTATAGAGAGCCTATGCAAGGCATACACTCACATGAAGCGGCTGATCAGTTGCACTTAGGAAGTTGCAATGTAGAGTTTTTGATGCTACATTGTTACATGCTACTTTGCACACTTTGGCAATGGTCTTTGGTTTGGTTGAGCATATTGAGCTCAACATGGTGGAGGAGATGGTAGTGACATCTAGATTTGGTAGGGAGACCTCATCCAAGGCTGTGACTTCTTCTAGAGTGCAGCAAAGTGCACCACGCCTAGTTGGTTTTCAAGGATAGGGTGAACAACCTAGATCCTATGGAGCAAGTGGAGGGCCTATTGTAGTTAGACCCTTACCTTCAATTTTGGGTCAGCAACAAATAGTGAGTGGTAGTATTGCTTGTTGGACTGGTGGTATACCTCACCATAAGAGAGAGTGTACTCAAGTCAGCAGACCTGATACCTTTAGTGCATCATAGCCAACATAGAGGCAATGTGAGCATTGCCATAGATTTGGTCACACTAATGATCAGTGTTTTGACCTACACCCAGAGTTACGGAGTGTTAGGGCTGCTATGGCAGGTAGTAGAGGAGCTCTAGTTCATGGAGGACAAGGTGGTAGAGGTGGTGGTAGAGGATCTACACCTAGTAGGGGTACCTACCCTTACTTCTAATACAACTATGGCTACTTGGATTGAGCAATTAGAGCAGATTGGCTAATATGGTTATTGCTCATAGAAGATTGGATTTGGGTGCTAAGGCTTCCACCTCGTATGCTGGTGATAGAGATGGTTTGGATTTGCCACCTAGATTGGCCTTTGAGAGAGCATGGTTCACACTTGGTGTTATCTTATTGGATAACCAAAGGGGGATTTTCTGTTTGGTAGGACCTTTAGTGAAGGTCTATACACCACAAAGAGTCTTGTTAGACTCTGGTGTGCAGCTCCTTATGTTTGGGAAGGTTGTAGTTGTTTATATGGAATTACAAAAGACCGATGTGGAGAGGTGTCCATTTTAGATCCAAACATCTCTAGGTGGTGGTTTGACATAGTACATCATATATGGAGAGCTTGTTGTCTAGGTTTAGCCTAGTCATTTGATTGATAGCTCAATGGTGAGAGCTCATGCTATTGCAATAGTAGCTGAGTCATATGATGTGCTAGTCGAGGGAGCAATGTTATACCCCATGGGTTTCAGCATTGACTATTGGGAGGAGATAGCCTCTTATATACCAGGTTGGCAGTCTGGTGAGGGATGGGTATGTCACCTACTTGTATGCTTCAGTAGTGGTAGTCTTGGCTCACTACAGTCTAGGACCATGGCAACATCAATTTTAGCTTTCAGTGGTGCAGTTACTTGGCCTAGTGACTTGTTGGAGGAGAACGCCTATGTAGAGGATACTCCTATACCAGAGGAGATCACTCAGATTTGGAGTACGAGTGGGATTGTTCCATCTGCCTTGGATGTTTCATTGTGGAGTTCAAAGGAGGCATTGCAACAACATGCAGATCAGTTGGTGCAACAGGCTTGGAGTGGAGCCTTTGTACCATCAAGAGATGAGTGTGAGGATGAGCCTCCAGAGTTGATTACTTTGACATCTATGAATACCACACTCATTGCTTGGTAGTATCCAGTAGAGAGAATATGTCTATTGGAGTTGTTAGGTGGGATTAGCACTAGACTAGCTACGGTATTACAAGCGGGTATACAAGTACAAAGGTACTTGAATGTAGAGAGAGATGAGACTGCTAGGTGAGTCTCTCTACATCATGTGGTACACTTGGCCTATTGGTATCCAGAGTTATTATTGATGTCAGTAGTCAAAGGTCACCAAAAGGCCATACCAGCAAACATTTCATTATTGGGGATGCATGATCTGGAGAGACATGGGCCTATTCACTTCATGATTTCTGGATGGCCATGTCAAGGATATACATGTACGGGCCATGGTTTGGGTCTTCAAGATCCTTATTCTGGTGTGTTTTGGGAGATGCTACAGATACTACAACATCTTCGGGTTCATCATTCTACTTCTCCAACTTACCTTTTGGAGAACGTTCCTTTGATAGGTGATTCTTGTACCAGAGTGGTGGCGATTACACATCAAGTCTATTCTTGGATGGGACCTGTTGTATTGTTAGATGCAGCCAAAGTGGGATCATGGGCTCATTGTCTTTGTCTTTGGTGGAAAAACCTCTTACCCAGTGAGGTTTTACAACATGCTTATGATGGGATTCAACAACTTGACCACATCCTTGTTGATGATATCTTGGATGTTGGGCGTCAATCTTAGACAGTGGTAGTGGCTCATAGGTCACCTATGGCAGTGGTGAACCTAGTTGGATAGCCTAGAGTTGCATTTCCCACACTCATGAGTTTCCGGGGCTCTCATGCTTTTGAGAGGGAGGACCTAAACTTGTTTGGGACTCACGGTTACAACAATTGGTGGAGCTCAACGCTGATGAGAGAGAGCAAGTGATGGGTTTTTGCACCGGTATTACCATTGTTCCAACAGTGTGAGAGGCATCCAAGTGTTAGGTGTTAGGTCAGGCTATGGACTTGAACTGTGTGACCTGGATTGTGAACCTTGGCTTGGTAGAGCAACGTAGGATGCACTTGATGGGCATCATCACTTGGACTCTTGTGAGCCTTGTGCCTATTAGGACAATTCAAGCACATGTTGGGAGCAATGGACCAAGTGGACATGGTATTCTTGGGACATAGCCAATAGCTACTAAGGAGAGTGGTCACTAAAGTCGGTCACTACACAGTCAGAGTAGTGACCTCAAAAAGTGTTTAGTGACACTACATGGTCACTAGTAGCTATTGGCTATGTGACCCAAATACTCAACCTGCTCATGGAAGAAACTACACTTCCCAGGATGTTATTTGAGTCCATGAGATCTCAACCTCTCAAACACCTCCAATAACTATCTCTCATGCTCCTCCACAGCAGTTCTATAGACCAAAATGTCATCAATATAGCACCAAGCAAAATTTAATCTAACTAGGATCCTATCCATGGTATTGAAGACCTTTGCATGCCCAATTGCATCAAAAATCTCTTCTAGTGTAGGCATGGCATACCAATCAGCCTTGGTCTATCAATTGATAGGACGGTAATCTCCACACATTCACCTATCTGTGTAGTTGCCATGCATATCCTTCTTGGTTGGCATCACTATCGCTGATGCATACTCTCCATGTGAAATCTCCACCAAACTAGCTTCAAAAAGGTCACTACTCCAACTGTGTAGTGACCTCAAAAAGGTCACTACTCCGACCTTTTTGAGGTAGTAGTGTTTGAGAGGTTGAGATCTCATGGACTCAAATAACATCCTGGGAAGTGTAGGTTCTTCCATGATCAGGTTGAGTATTTGGGTCACACTATCTACCCCGAAGGACTTGGTGTTCAATAGACCAAGGTGGAGGCTATTTCACCTATTCCTTAGCCTACGGATGTGAGCAGAGTGCAAGCATTCCTTGGGTTGGCAAACTTCTATCACCTTTATGTTAGAGGATTTAGTGTCATTGCCAAGGCATTGATGAAGCTGACCAAGCTTATACAAGAGTGATGTTGCAGAATTGAGTAGGAGAGAGCTTTATAGAGCTCAAGGAGAGGTTGACATCTACTCCTATTTTAAGGAGACCAATCAGAGGATGAGTATTTTAGGTTATACTGATTAGAGTATGTTGGAGCTTGGAGCAGTGCTCACCCAACATGATGATGAGGAGAAGGAGTTTGTGGTGGCCTATGCTAGTGACTCCAAAAATTCAGTGAAGGTGAAGTATTGTTCATATGAGAGAGAGTGCTTGGTAGCAATTTGGGCGGTAGCACATTTTTGATGTTATCTATTTGGTAACCCTTTCACTCTCATCACTAATCATCAACCGCTACAGTGGTTGATGGAGTCTGACAAGCTTTCAAGTAAGCTTGCATGATGGGCTTTGATTTTACAAGAGTATGATTTCATGGTTGTTCATAGACCTAGAGTGGTGAACCGTGATGTAGATGGGTTGAGTAGAAACCCATGTCCTAGCCAGCAATATCAGACCGAAGCACATTAGCATGGTGAGATAGATGAGGAGATGGTACCAAGTTGGCATACATCTACCTTTCTGTGTATATTTTTTGAGGCTCTGGTGGTATCTCTCTCGGCGCATACAAGAGGAGTTATGGAGGTCATAGATTGAGAGAGTGAAGATATTGGCACAATTTAGTGAGATAGCAAGTTCATGGTGATGTCTTAGTGATTGACTATCTTTGCACTGGTGTTGTGGGCGGCACAATTGGGGCCAAGGAGAGAGATTGTGTCCTTCAACAAACCAGATGGTTCAGATTGGAGGGTAGACACCTTTTGTGTGTATGGGAGGATGGTAGAGTGCAAGTAGTACCACTTCCGTCTTAGAGACCACAGTTGGTCCATCATGCTCATGAGGAGCTAGGACATTTTGGAGTAAAGCATACATATAGCTTACTCCAAAGTCATTATTGGTGGTGCGGTATGTAAACCAAGGTACATCAATTTGTTGCCATATGTGTGGTTTGTGATGTCACGCCATTTGTAGTTCCGCATCTAGATGCTCGGACACTGGAGTTCCAATGATGGTAGTTAGAGTTATTCTAGCAGTTTCTCAGGGACTACTTTCCGATGGTTAGATTTCGTGTTCGGGGTACTGACTTCACGGTGGGGCCCACCGTCACTTTGCACCGTTTGCACCGTCGAGTGTGCCGTCAGCGGGACCGTTAGGGTTTCAGGGCTAGCTCGAGTCCAGGGGGTATAGTTTCGAAGTGAGCTCCAGAGAGCTCACTTCTCTGATGTTGAGCCTTCGAGTTCCTGGCTATGGTGGATAGAGGCCGGCGAGCGTCACCTGGATTCTCTATGCTTGAGTGGGTGTGGCTTGATTGTAATCAGTGCCCAGTTGTTGGCAATTTATAGAGTGACAGATCAAGTACTGATCTGAGTTGAGTTGAGTTGAGAATGTTAAGCAATCTGATTACATCAGAGAAGTGAAGTCAGGGGGAAATCGGGTGTAGGAACGTTGAGTGTTGGTGGTATCTCCAAGCTCGGTGGATCGTGGTAGCTCGATTCAAGTTCTGTGTTTCCCTAGTGTGCAGAAGCTCGTGTAGTTGATGCAAATTTGGCAGTTAGGCGGACGGTGTGCGGAAGCGCTGGCCAAATTTTGAGCAAAGAAGGAGAAATTTTTGAGCAGTGTTGTGATTTTGAGCTCAAGAGGTGAAGGCAGGACCAATTTGCTGCGAGTTGGGCTCAGAAAGTGAAATTGAAGGTGGAGTTGGAAAGCTCTTCTCATGAAATTGTGATTTGGAAAAACCCGTTTTGTCAATTTGGCTCGAGTGGAAAGTTAGCGGGGGATTTGGCGGACATCCATCTTTAGGGTTTACGTCAGATTTTACGTCAGATTTTTGGGCCAGAATTGGAGGAGTTTCGCTGTTTGGCCAGATTTGGAGAAGTTTCGCTAGTTTGGAGGAGTTTTGCAGATTTGGAGAAGTTTCGCCAATTTTGGAGGAGGTTCGAAGTGGCAACAAGAAAGGCCTCATTTGGCTGAATTTCGGCGTTTCGAGGCTTCGAGGCATAGGGCTGTGGGCTATGAGAGGCCTAGAAGGGCAGAAGGGCCAGCAAGCCAGCTTGCTGGCGTGAGGCTAGCTAGTTTAGTGTAGATCTTGGTCATTGGTTGGCAAAATCTGCCTTTCTTGCTAGATTGTGCGCAACAGGGTTTGACCTCTAGATCTCTTGTTCCTAGACTGGTGCCCTAGCCAACTGGTCCACACTCACTTGTTGTCATAGTGACTGTGCCACTGTTATCTATACACATGTAGCTTTGGCTAGGAGAGGCAGTTTGATCCCATTCTTGGTGATCCTGGTAGCTTAGGACTTAGATACAAACTACTCTTATGTCAAATGCCAAATGGTGGCAGAGTCAGTCCCGTGTTGTGTTATGAGATGGAGGGTTTTTGTTTAGATTTCTTGTGATTGGATCCCCTCCATTCTCTGTTTCCTGTTTGTGCACCAAGTTTGTGTGAGGTGCTTTGACTTTTGAGCGTTGGTGCTCTAGTGTGCTCTCGGTAGTGAGGTTGGAGTGATGACCAGTCAGACTACCTTTGTTTCTCTCCGGTGAGGCAGGAAGTGATGACCTACAGACCGTGAGAGTGCGTGTTATGATGGCAGGTTACAGGTTGCCCTCTCTCCTAGTGTAGTTATCTCAGTAGAGTTACATTAGTGGGAGGTGTTTAGTTGGTGTTGGCACGTGGTGGTGTTAGCACTTGGTGGGGTACTTGCGGTTGCGACTTGCGGTTGCAGTTGGTGGTTCGGGTTTGCTATTGCAGTTACGTGGTCACGACGGAGTTTTTTGGAGATTCCAAAGGAGTTAGCCCTGCAGTACGCAGTGGGTTTACTCGGAGTGGTGCTCGGTATCAGCCTGTATCTCAGGTCCCAGTGAGGGAGGAGATTGACTCTAAGTTGGAATTCGACACAGGAGCTGATTCAGTTGAGAGTGCACTTGGTGTGTCCGCACCGTTGTTGTGGGACATGGACGAGATTTATGGGGCCTCCAAAGGCCCTAGGCGTTACTCTGGTACAGTGGGTACTATTGAGTTGGATGATTTCATCCAAGAGTTCGATAGTTGGTGTGATCTGCAGCAGATGCGGAACCCGACTTTGTTCACACCCTTCATGGCATGGAAGGGGTTGTTTCAGCACTTGGAGGGTCCACCGATGGACGACTACCATGAGTTCAGGAGAGCTCATTTGGAGGAGATTGAGTTATGGAGACAGTATTGGTCTCCACACTATGTCTCCATCACTTCAGGTTCGGTGGCCAGGAGTAGGTTGGCTGTACCTACGAGTTCTAGCTCGAGTAGTGTTGGTGGAGCTAGTGGAGGTGCACTAGCTGGAGATAGTGCTACTACGAGTGGAAGTACCGCTGCAGGAGATGGTGTGGTACCGGGGTTTAACCCCATGGTTGAGTTCTTCCTATGTTTGAGGCAGAACTACCAGGGAGTGCGGACTGACAAGCTGAGGAGCTTGCAGGAGTTCCAGCGGAAGGCTGGAGAGAGCCTACGCGAGGCATACACTCGCATGAGGCGGCTGATCAGTTTCACTCAGGGAGTTACTGAGGCCCAGGCAGTCCAGTTTTGGTATGGGATACTGGACAAGGAGTTGCGACGTAGAGTTCGTGATGCTACGTTGTTGCAGGCTACTTCGCCCACTTTGGCAGTAGTCTTTGGTTTGGCTGAGCGTATTGAGCTCAACATGGTGGAGGAGAGAGTGGTGACAGCTGGATTTGGTAGAGAGACCTCATCCACGGTTGTGACTTCTTCTAGAGTGCACCAGAGTGCACCACGCCCTGTTGGTTTTCGAGGACAGGGTGGACAGCCCAGATCCTATGGAGCGAGTGGAGGGCCTAGTGGAGTTGGACCCTTACCCTCATTTTCGGGTCAACAGCAGCCAGTGAGTGGTGGTGTTGCTTGTTGGACTTGTGGTGGACCTCACCATAGGAGAGAGTGTACTCAGGGCAGCGGACCTGATACCTCTGGTGCATCACAGCCAGCACAGAGGCAGTGTGAGCATTGCCACAGATTTGGTCACACTAGTGACCGGTGTTTTGACCTACACCCGGAGTTACGGAGTGGTAGGGCTGCTATGGCAGGTAGTAGAGGAGCTCCAGTTCATGGAGGACGAGGTGGTAGAGGTGGTGGTAGAGGATCTACACCTAGTACGAGTGCAGTACCTGCCCTTACTTCTGACACAGCTATGGCTACTCGGATTGAGCAGTTGGAGCAGAGATTGGCTAGTATGGCTATTGCTCAGAGGAGATCAGATTCGGGTGCTGAGGCTTCCACCTCATATGCTGGTGATAGAGATGCTTTGGACTTCATGTGCGGAGCAGCACAGGTGGATGCATCTGCAGCAGTGACTAGGAGTGCAGTACGTGCTCTAGAGCCTAGAGGAGCATCAGTGGAGTTGGACCCACAGAGAGGAGAGGTTGGGAGACAGGTCAGACTTCCCCAGTCTTTCACGCTATCTGAGGCATTGCAGACGACATCCATGGTTCCTAGACGTCCCAGTGCAGGTGTGGTAGGTGGTGATGGAGTACCTGCTAGTCAGCCACCTGCTACTACACAGACTGAGTCTAGCATGATGTTGGAGGCGGCTCAGCTGATTATGCGGCATCCTTTATTTTCAGCCAGTGACATGTTTACATTGGGAGTTGACCCAGCCCCAGTGTTCCGGTTGGCTGCCACGTTGTGTGAGAGTAGGGATGGTGCAGTTCCTACTACTAGAGCAGAGGTGGTTGGTAGTGGAGCTGACTTGGTTGAGGAGCATGGGATCCATTCAGCGACCAGTGGTTTATGGCAGGCAGCAGCGGCTAGACTGGAGGAGTTGCCAGCTAGACCGGCCTTTGAGAGAGTGCGGTTTACACCTGGTGTTGTCCTATTGGATAACCAGAGGGGGATCTTTCGTTTAGTGGGACCTTCAGGGAAGGTCTATACACCACAGAGAGTCTTGTTAGACTCTGGTGCGCAGCCCCTTATGTTGGGGAAGGCTGCAGTTGTTGGTCTGGAGTTACGAAAGACCGATGTGGAGAGGTGTCCATTTCAGATCCAGACATCTCTAGGTGGTGGTTCGACACAGTACATCACACGTGGGGAGCTTGTTGTCCAGGTTCAGCCTGGTCATCCGACTGATAGCTCAGTGGTGAGAGCTCAAGCTATTGCGACGATAGTTGAGTCATATGATGTGCTAGTTGGGGGAGCAGTGTTATACCCCATGGGTTTCAGTATTGACTATTGGGAGGAGACAGCCTCTTATAGACCTGGTTGGCAGTCTGGTGAGGGACGGGTATGTCGCCTACCAGTACGCTTCAGTAGTGGCAGTCTTGGCTCACTACAGTCCGGAACCATGGCAGCATCAGTTTTGGCTTTCAACGGTGCAGTTACTTGGCCTGGTGACTTGTTGGAGGGGAACGCCCATGCAGAGGATACTCCAGTACCAGAGGAGATCACTCGGCTATGGAGTACGAGTGGGATTGTTCCATCCACCTTGGATGTTCCATTGTGGAGTTCAGAGGAGGCATTGCAGTAGCATGCAGATCAGTTGGTGCAGCAGGCTTGGAGTGGAGCCTTCATACCATCAGGGGATGAGTGTGAGGATGAGCCTCCAGAGGCGATTGCTTTGACACCTCTGGATACCACACTCATTGCTTGGCAGTATCCAGTAGAGGGAATATGCCTATTGGAGTTGTTTGGTGGGATCAGCACCGGACTAGCTGCGGTGTTACAGGCGGGTATCCGAGTACAGAGGTACTTGTATGTAGAGAGAGATGAGACTGCTAGGCGAGTCTCTCTACATCATGTGGCACACTTGGCCTATCGGTATCCAGAGTTATTACCGATGTCAGCAGTCAAAGGTTACCAGAAGGCCTTACCAGGAGACATTTCCTTATTGGGGGCGCTTGACCTAGAGAGACATGGGCCTGTTCACTTGGTGATTTCTGGATGGCCATGTCAAGGACATACACGTGCGGGCCGCGGTTTGGGTCTTCAAGATCCTTGTTCTGGTGTGTTTCGGGAGATGTTACGGATATTACGACATCTCCAGGTTCATCAGTCTGTTTCTCCAGCTTACCTTTTGGAGAACGTTCCATTGATGGGTGATTCTCGCACTAGAGTGGTGGCGAGTACACATCAGGTCCATTCTTGGATGGGACCTGCTGTATTGTTAGATGCAGCCAGAGTGGGATCACGGGCTCATCGTCTTCGTCTTTGGTGGACGAACCTTTTACCCAGAGAGGTTCTACAGCGTAGTTATGATGGGATTCAGCGACTTGACCACATCCTTGTTGATGATATCTTGGATGTTGGGTGTCATTCTCAAACAGTGGTAGTGGCTGATAGGTCACCTATGGCAGTGGTGAACCTAGTTGGACAGCCTAGAGCTGCATTTCCCACACTCATGAGTTTCCCAGGCTCTCATGCTTTTCGAGAGGGAGGACCTGGACTTGTTTGGGACTCACAATTACAGCAGTTGGTGGAGCCCAATGCTGATGAGAGAGAGCGGGCGATGGGTTTTCGCACCGGTATTACCGCTGTTCCAGTAGTGTCAGAGGCATCCAGGCGTTAGGTGTTAGGTCAGGCTATGGACCTGAACTGTTTGACCTGGATTGTGAGCCTTGGTTTGGCAGAGCAGCGTAGGATGCGCTTGATAGGCATCACCACTCGGACACTTGTGAGCCTTGTGCCTATCGAGACGATTCAGGCACATGCTGGGGGCGATGGACCGAGTGGACATGGTATTCTTGGGACACATCCAGTAGCTACTAGGGAGAGTGGTCTACTTGGAGTCCATCCAGGTGAGCGTGGGCTACTTGGATTACACCCTTGGTCCACATGGGATGCAGCCAGAGGACGTATGGAGCTTGTAGCCAGAGTGGAGGGAGTTTTTCACACAGAGGTTGGGACCTCTAGTGGTCGGGAGCATGACACCATTGCTCCCAAGGGCCCAGTGTAGCAGCCAGTCAGTACGTCTTCCACTCCTACTACAGTTACAGAGGATACTTGGGAGCCAGATCTTGGACCCAAGCTTACTGGAGAGGAAAGACGGAGGGTTTGGAGGTTCTTGAGGAGTCACACGAGTTGTTTTGCCTTCAGTATGAAGGATTTGGGTGCTCTGAAGGGACCTGGTATACGGATTGAGCTGACTAGCGACACACCTGTTTTCCGACGTCCTTATCGATATAGTGAGATGGAGAGGACATTGATTCAGAGCCGGAGTAGTGACCTTTTTGAGGCTGGTTTGGTGGAGATTTCACATGGAGAGTATGCATCAGCGACAGTGATGCCAGCCAAGAAGGATATGCATGGCAACTATACAGATAGGCGGATGTGTGGAGATTACCGTCCTATCAACCGACAGACCAAGGCTGATCGGTATGCCATGCCTACACCGGAGGAGATTTTTGATGCGATTGGGCATGCAAAGGTCTTCAGTAATTTGGATCTTCGAGCGGGATATCATCAGTTGCCGATCAAGGAGGAAGATAAGTCCAAGACAGCATTTTGGGCTATTGATCCTCACGGCAAGGATGTGTTATATCAGTGGAGATTCTTACCATTTGGGTTGAAGAATGCTCCTGCTGAGTTCCAGAGGGTCATGGATAGGATCCTAGCTGGACTGGATTTTGCTCGGTGCTATATTGATGACATTTTGGTGTATAGCACTACTGTGGAGGAGCATGAGAGACAGTTGTTGGAGGTGTTTGAGAGGTTGAGATCTCATGGACTCAAATTACATCCTGGGAAGTGTAGGTTCTTCCATGAGCAGGTTGAGTATTTGGGTCACACTATCTACCCCGGAGGACTTGGTGTTCAGCAGACCAAGGTGGAGGCTATTGCACGTATTCCTCGACCTACGGATGTGAGCAGAGTGCGAGCATTCCTTGGGTTGGCGAACTTCTATCGCCGCTATGTTAGAGGATTTAGTGCCATTGCCAAGGCCTTGACGAAGCTGACCAAGCTTACACAGGAGTGGTGTTGGGGAGATGAGCAGGAGAGAGCTTTTGTAGAGCTCAAGGAGAGGTTGACATCTGCTCCTATTTTGAGGAGATCGATCAGGGGACGACCATTTCAGGTTCACACTGATTGGAGTATGTTGGGGCTTGGAGCGGTGCTCACCCAGCATGATGATGAGGAGAAGGAGTTTGTGGTGGCCTATGCTAGTCGCTCCAACAATTCAGCGGAGGCAAAGTATAGTTCATATGAGGGAGAGTGCTTGGCAGCAGTTTGGGCAGTAGCACATTTCCGATGTTACCTATTTGGTAACCCCTTCACTCTCATCACTGATCATCAGCCGCTGAAGTGGTTGATGGAGTCCGACAAGCTTTCAGGGAAGCTTGCACGATGGGCTCTGATTTTACAAGAGTATGATTTCACGGTTGTTCACAGACCTGGAGTGGTGAACCGTGATGCAGATGGGTTGAGTAGAAACCCATGTCCCAGCCAGCAGGATCAGACCGGAGCACATTGGCATGGTGAGACAGATGAGGAGATGGTGCCAGGTTGGCATGCATCAGCTTTTCTGTGTATATTTGCAGAGACATTGGTGGTATCTCTCTCAGCGCATACAGGAGGAGTTATTGAGGTCACAGATCCAGAGAGTGAAGATATTGGTACAGTTCAGCGAGACATTCATGATGATGTCTTAGTGATGGACTATCTTTGCACTGGTGTTGTGGGTGGCACAGTTGGGGCCAAGGAGAGAGACCGTGTTCTTTAGCGAGCCAGACGGTTCAGATTGGAGGGTAGACACCTTTTGCGTGTATGGGAGGATGGTAGAGTGCGAGTAGTACCACTTCCATCACAGAGACCACAGTTGGTCCGTCATGCTCATGAGGAGCTAGGACATTTTGGAGTAAAGCGTACATATAGCTTACTCCAGAGTCATTATTGGTGGCGCGGTATGCAGACCGAGGTACAGCAGTTTGTTGCCAGATGTGTGGTTTGTGACCGAGTTAGAGCATCATTCAATGCTCCTACGCCACAGTTACACCCATTACCTATCATGGGATTGGGTTACCATTGGAGTTTGGACTTCGCCGGACCTTTACCGCTGACTGTGAGACATCATCAGTATGTTTTGGTGATGGTGGAGCACTTCTCCAAGTGGATTGAGTTGGTGGCACTTCCTGACAAGTCTAGTGAAGGGACAACTTACTCGTTCTTGGATCGAGTTCTTAGTCATTTTGGTGCACCAGCTGAGGTTTTGACTGATCAGGGTACAGAGTTCTTGGGAGAGTTTCAGGTCTTGTGTGACAAGGCTTTGATTGATCATCGTACTACATCCCGAGATCACCCTGAAGCAGATGGCTTAGCAGAGAGAGTGGTTCAGACGGTGAAGAGAGGATTGCGAAAGTATGGTTTGCAGAGAGGCCACTTGGGAGATTGGGATCTCCAGTTACCTTGGTTGGCCATGGGCTATCGGTTGAGCCGACAAGCCTCCTTAGCATCCTTCTCTCCATACTTTCTACTCTATGGACGAGATCCAGATTTACCTGCAGCCATTCGTTGAGATGCTACTGTAGTTTTGGACTTGGATGACCCTGATGTATGGATGAGCGCATGTTCTCAGCGGGCAGAGATCTTTTGGAGAGTGATGCCGATGGCCTTCGAGAACTTGGCGATTGCTCAGCATAGAGATACTTTACGCTATGCTACCATTCGAGGAGGAGGTTATAGACCCTCGATCCGTCGATTTCATCCAGGCGACTATGTATATCTACGGCAGACAGCACTGTGAGCCGGCCTGTCTCTCACTCAGGATGAACCTCTGATGGCTATTATGGTAGCGCACCATGGACTAAGAAGGCAAGGAACCCCAACTCCATCATACTCCTCCAAGGCTAACACTCCAAGACTCAAGACATTGCTCACTAGAGAACTCAATGAGAGAGAGATAGTTGCAAATGAAAGGATGATGAGTACCTCCTCACTCCTTGTTTATATACTTGTGAAATAGTTACGTACCAAAGTTACTAATTACCGTAGTAACTCAAGTTACTAGACTAAAAGTCAAGTAAAGTCAAAAAGTAGAAAGGAATATCCATTCACATGGGCATATTCCCCTTATCTTGACCCAACCACTAAAGCAAGGATTCCTTCACATGGGCTATCCTTGGACTAAAGAAGAATCCAAAACAAAAAGGCTTGCGGGCCCAAGAGTTCTCAACTCTTTCCCCAAAGCCAAACACCTAGGAATAATACCCAGTCAACACACTAAAATCCAAAATAGTGGTGCTCATCTTTCCTACTTCCTCTAAAGTAAGGTCCCATCTATCTTAGCTATGACTAACTTTAGCTAACCATGACTAATATAGAACCATCCTTTATCTCTAAATAATATCTCTTAAGTACTTGTAATACCAAGCTAAATATCACAATACCACACACATGCACAAATGGGTGTTACAGCACCGACGACACTTGATGTTTCTACAGGCTGCACTATCTTGAGAGTGCGCGAGGTTTTGCCATCTGGAGTCCTTGTGTTAGAAGGACGTGATGGTGTTGTTTGGAAGGATCATGTGCGCAATTGTGCGCCATGCCACCTCCCGAACATTGATGGTACTATGGACCCAAGCTTGGCACTTGTACGTGCAGGCTTGAGGTGTATGTTATGTGGCTCTTCTGGTGGAGCTGCTACTATGTTAGTGTGTGATAGCTGTTCGAGAGGATGGCATATGGCATGTATGACTCCTCCCCTCACGGTGGTTCCTCAGGGACAGTGGTTATGTCCTAGATGTACTTGACCTATAGCTAGTTCATTCTTTATATGGTATAGATTGCAGACAGGCGACTAACGATGGGGCTCCATAGCACCCGGCCTCCTGATCTTTGCCCATTAGAGGGTATACCATATACTTAGAGTAGATGGCTATCTGGAGTTAGAGGGACCTAACCGCCAGCTAGGGGGGCGATTGTGGCACTTTAGAGTCTATGTATGACTTATGTGTGAGTTGTGCTTTTATAGTGTATGATGTTGACAGCGATATATGTTGTGTAGCGATGTATATACGCATGACAGCTGTCACGCCATTTGTACTTCCGCATCTAGTTGCTCGGACACTGGAGTTCCAGTGATGGTAGTTAGAGTTATTCTAGCAGTTTCTCAGGGACTACTTTCCGGTGGTTAGATTTTGTGTTCGGGGTACTGACTTCACGGTGGGGCCCACCGTCACTTTGCACCATTTGCACCGTCGAGTGTGCCGTCAACGGGACCGTTAGGGTTTCAGGGCTAGCTCGAGTCCAGGGGGTATAGTTTTGAAGTGAGCTCCAGAGAGCTCACTTCTCTGATGTTGAGCCTTCGAGTTCCTGGCTATGGTGGACAGAGGCCGGCGAGCGTCACCTGGATTCTCTATGCTTGAGTGGGTGTGGCTTGACTGTAATCAGTGCCCAATTATTGGCAGTTTATAGAGTGACAGATCAAGTACTGATCTGAGTTGAGTTGAGTTGAGAATGTTAAGCAATCTGATTACATCATTGTGGCACTTTAGAGTCTATGTATGACTTATGTGTGAGTTGTGCTTTTATAGTGTATGATGTTGACAGCGATGTATGTTGTGTAGCAATGTATATACGCACGACAGTGACCAAGTTAGAGCATCATTCAATGCTCCAACGCCACAATTACACCTATCATGGGATTGGGTTACCATTGGACTTTGGACTTTGTTGGACCTTTACCGTTGACTGTGAGACATCATCAATATGTTTTGGTGACGGTGGAGCACTTCTCCAAGGAGATTGAGTTGGTGGTACTTCCTAACAAGTCTAGTGAAGGGACAACTTACTTGTTTCTATATCGAGTTCTTAGTCATTTTGGTGCACCCGTTGAGGTTTTGACTAATCAAGGTATAAACTTGGGGGAGTTTTAGGTCTTGTGTGACAAGGTTTTGATTGATCATTGTTTTACATCTTGAGATCACCCTAAGGCAGATGGCTTAGCAGAGGGAGTGGTTCAGACGATGAAGAGAGGATTGCAAAAGTATGGTTTGCAAAGAGACCACTTGGGAGGTTTGGATCTCCAATTACCTTGGTTGGCCATGGGCTATGAATTCAGCTGGCAAGCCTCCTTAGCATCCTTCTCTCCTTACTTCCTACTCTCTGGACGAGATCTAGATTTACCTACAACCATTCGTCAAGATGCTACTATAGTTTTGGACTTGGATGACCCAGATGTATGGATGAGCACATGTTCTCAATGGGTAGAGATCTTTTGGAGAGTGATGTTGATGGCCTTTGAGAACTTGGTGATTTCTCAGCATAGAGATACTTTACGCTATGCTACCATTTGAGGAGGAAGTTGTAGATCCTCAATTCATTGATTTCATCTAGGAGACTATGTATATCTATAGTAAAAAACACTGATAGCACTTGATGTTTTGATAGGCCGCACTATCTTGAGAGTGCGTGAGGTTTTGCCATCTTGGGTCCTTGTGTTGGAAGGACATGATGGTGTTATTTGGAAGAATCATGTGTGCAATTGTGCGCCATGCCACCTCCGGAACATTGATGGTACTATGGATCCAAGCTTGGCACTTGTATGTGGAGGCTTGAGGTGTATGTTATGTGGCTCTTTTGGTGAAGTTGCTATTATGTTAGTGTGTGATAATTGTCTGAGAGGATGGCATATGGCATGTATGACTCCTCCCCTCACGGTGGTTCCTCAGGGACAATGGTTATGTCCTAGATGTACTTGACCTATAGCTAGTTCATTCTTTATATGGTATAGATTGCATATATGTGACTAACGATGGGGCTCCATAACACCCAGCCTCCTAATCTTTGGCCATCATAGGGTATACCATATACTTGGAAAAGATGGCTATCAGGAGTTAGAGGGACTTAACTGCCGGCTAGGGGGTGATTGTGGCACTTTAGAGTTTATATATGACTTATGTGTGAGTTGTGCTTCTATAGTGTATGATGTGATAGTGATGTATATTGTGCATATACACACAACAGCTGTCACACCATTTGTAGTGTCACATCTAGATTGCTTGAGCATTGGAGTTCCAATGTTAATAGCTAGAGGTGTTTTGGCAGTTACTCATAGACTACTTTCCAATGGTCAGATTTTGTGTTTAGGGTACTGAATTCATGGTGGGGCCCACTGTCACTTGCACCGTCCGCACCATTGGGTGTGCGATCAATGAGACCATTGGGATGAGACCTAGGTCAAAATCATGAGTATATCCTTGAAGTACAGCTCCAAAGAGTTCACTTCTCTGATGTTGAGCCTTTGAGTTCCTAGCTAGAGTGGATAGAAAGCCAACGAGCATAACTTGGAGTCTCTTAGCTAGAGTGGGTGTGGCTTGACTGTTATCAGTGCCTTGTTGTTGGCAAGTTGTTGAGGATTAGATCAAGTATTGATCTGAGTTTAATTGATTTGAGTTGTAAATGTTGTGATTATTGTGGCATTTTAGAGTTTATTTATGAATCATGTGTGAGTTGTGGTTCCATAGTGTATGATGTTGACAGTGATGTATGTTGTGTAGCAATGTATATTGCATAACTATATATATACGCACAACAACTCTAAGATCTAACCAGGATTGCTCTTGAAAGTGATGGTTCATCACCTCTAAGTGCCATCCATTCCAAAGTTGCAATCCCTAAAAGCACATTATACCCTTCCTAGAAGACACACTTGTCAAACCATGATTCATGTCGCTCATTGTCTTAGTATTTTGATTCCATGGTATTCCTTGAGCGGTGAGCTTCCCAATCCACTTAATGTCCAAGTTCACTCCTTTTGATGCTGCCATGTGCACCCTAATCAAGGACAAGTACCTACCTAGTACTAAGCACTGAAGGTCCTACTATGAAATTCCTCACCTTTACTCATACAAAGACATTGAACAACAAATAAAATGGAAGACATAAAACTTGCAAAGAAGTAAGGATACTCTTTACTTGTAATCAAACTATGAAAAAACTTTATGACCAAATGAGACATGAGTGCCATAGCACTCAGCCTTAAGTACTCATCTCACTGCAATCCAAAGGGATCAAGATACCAAGTGGATCTTTGAAAATCCTAATCTATAATGCACATTACTCAAGTAAATTCCTAATCGTATCTTATCCTGATCACATGTAGAATGATTAGGCACCTAATGTGTGTGAAGGAAGATGTAAGAGCTCCTTGCCAAATATAATTTTAGTATACAACTCAAAGTGCTTTTAAAATTCCAAGGGCAATTTTCATTAAATATATATAATTTTGAATGCTCACACAAATGGCCTACTTAGAGTGCCTGACTACTCTAGAACTTCAAGTACCTAAAACTTGGCTCAGAGTTTCTGCTTCACCAATGAAATTCCCCTCAAGGGAGTGCCTTGGGCTTGATCCATTGGAGGTGAAGAACTATTTTGCCCCTAAGATATATAACTAATTGATTTGTTTGTGCTTGCTACCTTGTTATCTCTAACAAGTATGGCTGACAAACTTTGATAAACTTCTCGTACAATTGCTCCTTCAAATGCAGAGACAAGATGTCCATCTTCTCTTCTTCATGGGGCTGATTCTGCAATTATTGACTTACATCTTCAATTCCTATCACTTGTCCATAATGCATGCATTTGTCTTCCTTCCTTTAGCATGTCATGAAAAAAATTGGTCCTCCTCCAATTGTTGCAACACTTTGAGCTGGTCGTCCTTGATCTTATTGGTTTGAGTACTCCATTTGGCCTTCTATTCTTCCAGCAATTGGGGAGTTCTTGCATGCTTGGCTCTCTCTTCTTCTGCTTCCTCGATGAAATGCTCCAGTTGCACTACCACTTCCTTTTGGTACTCTTGCATTTGTTGCTTCTAGGATCACCACTCAATCATGCCCCTCTTTTAGAGCACTTTGAGTGTTCTCCAACTCTTGGCACTTGCCATGAAATAGGTCTTTAGCTTCTTTCTTGTATTGGTTGAACTCAAGTTGGAGTGCCTTCCAATCCCTTCAAACACTAAACTCTATGCCTAGTGACCTTGTTTGTTCTCTATTATGATGCTTCTCTTCTTGCCATATGGTTGGTGATGTGGTCTTCTTCTTCTAGGCAGACTTTGGCCTCTTCTTCCCCTCCAAGCTGAGAGTCATGGGCCTTTGAACACTTGGCTTCATCTTGAGTTTCTTTTGTAGCTTCTTTTTCCATAACTGGACTTAGTGGTGCCTGCTCTGGCACTGCCTTTTCTTCCATCACATTCTCTCCTTCATCTGCAAGGCATTTTCCCATATCTTGTTCATGGAATTTTGGAGCAGATTGTGCTTCTTCCCGATTTTCTTTTTCATCCTAAAGCATAGAGGTTGATCCTTGCAGGGTGAACAATCCTTACTCCTCCTCTTCATCATCTCCTTTGACTTTTTTTTATCCTCAAGTTCTCCCTCTGATGAGGAAGTATCTGCAGCTTGTGTGCTGGTCCTTAGCCCTCTTTGGAGATGGAGGTGGCCTCTTCTTGGGTGTGGTATTTTTCCTCTTTATAGGCATTGGAAGGGCAAGTTCTTTGTCCACAAGCACAAAAAGACCCATGCAAGCCAACTCAGCAACTGCATGTTGATACTTGGCAATCTAAGTGGGTCCTTTGGGTTGATTACTAAATAACCTATACAATGGAAATAGGTTGGAAACCTCTGCTTCTCCTCTCCTATCTATTAAGCAGGTTCGTCCCCATGTAGTAATAAATGGCAAAAGGGACAAGGTAGGTAGCACCTACATCTTCCCCAAAATCTTGGAGCAAGAGTTTTGATTGTCTATCCCAAATACATGTAGTCAGAAACAAAACCTAGACATTGGTCAAGTAGGTGGTTTGATTTTGTTTAAAAAGTTTCATAACCGCCGTACTTTGATCACACTTATTGTTAAAGGTGGCCTTGATCTTGGCTGTCTGTTCCTTTCTTTGTGAATTTGCTATCTATGGTCATTGCTCCCGCAAATCCAACATCAAGGCCAAGTACCATTCTCCAATGATCCTTTGTCCAATTTAGTGGGTTGCCTCTCATCCATCTTGATGTCCTCTCGCTTTTCCCTCTCATCATGGATCATTTGGAAGTCTATCAATTCACAATATACTTAACTGTTATATTTGGTTCACAATAAATCTAAATTTTATCTAAATTCCAAATATATAAAGCAATAATTGAGAATTTATTCAAAAGAAACATCAAAATCCTACATGTATTAAATACATATATCAATCAAATGCATGTATTATTTCTATGTACAATGTTCAAATTGGTGATGAATGGACCAACAAGAAGTGATTCATAATCCTTTTCATAGTCATTAACAATATATTTGGTTTATGTTGCAATCTCAAAGGTTTGCTCCTTTTCCAAAATAAGACTAAAAATTCTTGATAGGATAAGATATTTTTAATGATTGATACCTTTTCAAATTGTTGTTGAACCAAATAAAATCTTACAATGAGCTAATAGTATAGTATATATATTATTCAAAGTCAAATACCTTCAAATAGTTTTTTGATAATTTTTACAAGATAAAGAGATGAATGGATTATACTTTTTCTTGTAAAAGTCATAATTTAACTTCATTTTTTAGTATTATTTATATTTAATATAATATTAATACTAATATAAGGTAATAATATAGTATAGTAATGACATAATTCTATAGTATATTTATTATTCAAAGTCAAATACGTTCAATTAGTCTTTTTATAATTTTTACAAGATTAAGAGATGAATGAACCATAATTTTTCTTGCAAAAGTCATGATTTAACTTGTTTCCAAACATGACAGATTATTTTTTGCGGTCAAGTGGTTATGAAAAAATTTAGAGGAGAGCAAGGAGCAAGTGCAAGTGAGAGGAGAGCAAGGAACCCAATAATTTCCAAAATCAAATTTCCTTTGAGTTCCTTAATTTCCCTAGAGTCTCCATGGTAGAAATTTGAGGTTACAAGAAGATTATAGACAGTGAGGACATGAGAAATACTCAAGAAGGAGATTGGCTAGTTGGATTTTACACCATTCAACACCTAGCAAACTTCATAAAATGGTGTTGGATGAATAAACATCAATTCAAACTGCTATTGCTGGAATCAAGGAGGTCAATCTCAATGTAATCAGCCTCAAAATTACCCTTGGCCCGCATTACCCACATCCAGAGGTATTCTTCATTTTATTTTCTCCAGATTTAAAAATTTCAGTCTCCATTTCAGTTTTTCTTGAATGTAATTGTGTTTCCATTATTAGCGCCTAAGAGCATCACCCAATGCCAATTGGGTCTGTTCTGCAACATCCTCTTGCATTGTCTTGCATCATCCTACATCATCCCAGGTTTTCATGTGTTGTCCCACATCATCCTGCATCTTCATGCACCATCTTGCATTGTCCCACCTCATCTTGCATCATCTCCCATTCTCGACACTTAAAACCCTAAACCTTGTTCTTGTCCCAGAGGAGCATCAAGTGTCATCTGGCACCCCTTTGTGTTTTTCTAAGTGTTCCTTGTCTAATTGTGGCATGAGCTTTGCAGCACCAACGTACATCCCTTCTCATCACCGAGCATCACCATACGTAATGACACTTTAGTTCTTTTGCAATTTTGGGATTTGCCTTGTCCTATTAATGCACAGATTCTGCAGCACTTGTTGGCATTGACCCATGGCAATCTCCCTAGGATTTTCTATCATGAAGTAGCCATGAGCTGTGGGCCGGCCTGTCTCTCACTCAGGATGAACCTCTGATGGCTATTATGGTAACGCACCATGGAATAAGAAGGCAAGGAATCGCAACTCCATCATTCTACTCCAAGTCTAACACTCCAAGACTCAAGACATTGCTCACTAGAGAACTCAATGAGAGAGAGATAGTTGCAAATGAAAGGGTGATGAGTACCTCCTCACCCCTTGTTTATATACTTGTGAAATAGTTACATACTCAAGTTACTAATTACCGTAATAACTCAAGTTACTAGACTAAAAGTCAAGTAAAGTCAAAAAGTAGAAAGGAATATCCATTCACATGGGCATATTCCCCTAAGCATGTGGTCTTATCTTGACCCAACCACTAAGTCAAGGATTCCTTCACATGGGCTATCCTTGGACTAAAGAAGAATCCAAAACAAAAAGGCTTGCGGGCCCAAGAGTTCTCAACTCTTTCCTCAAAGCCAAACACTTAGGAATAATACCAAGTCAATACACTAAAATCCAAAATAGGGGTGTTCATCCTCTAAAGTAAAGTCCACTCTATCTTAGCTATGACTAACTTTAGCTTATCATGACTAATATAGAACCATCCTTTATGTCTATATAAATAATATCTCTTAAGTACTTGTAATACCAAGCTAAATATCACAATACCACACACATGCACACATGCATGCCCGGACTAAGTTTTCACTTTGTCCTCAAAGTGAAGGTCTCTCTACCTTCTATGGTACATCTTCAACTTATCATGGTTAATCCTATCAAAGTGTCTTCCTCCCAACTCCTTGAGATCATATGTGTAATTGTCCCACACCTTCTCCACTATGAAAGGTCCAAAGTACTTAGGCAAAACCTTCTTTTGCACTCTCTTGAATCGAATGGAATCAAACAACATTACCCAATCACCTTCTTTGAAAGGCTCCACCTTCTTCTTGCCTTGCCTCTTGTCATAGCTCTCCTTTTGTTTCCTTTGGGCTTGCTCCACTCAAACCATAGCAACTGCTCTTGCCTCTTTCAACTCCATGAGTTGATCCTTCCTTGACTTCTATGCATCACCTCCTTGTGCTTTCTTCAATCTCCTATGAATGCTTTGGAAGGTAGGAAGATCAAAGTGAATAGGTAAGGTAGACTCAATACCATACACCAATTGAAATGGAGAATATCCGGTGGAAGTCTTCATGGTTGTCCTATACTCCCACAAAACTACATGAATCCTCTTGTCCCAATGATGTTTAGCCCCCTCCATTTCTGCATCTTTGGCCAACATCATGCACAAGGTCTGATTGGCTCTCTCTGCCAAGCCATTGGAATTTGGCTTATAGGATGTAGTTACCCTATGTGTGATAGAGAAATGTCATAGCATGGCTGTAGTAATGCTTCCTGTAAACTCTCCTCCTCTATCATAAACCAACTCCAAAGGGCACCCAAACTTAGTGATAATGCATTCATAAAGAAATCTACCCACTTCATCTTCATTCTTGTCCCTCAATGGTCTAGCCTCAACCCACTTGGTAAGGTATTCAGTAACTACCGCAATGTACCGATTGTTCCTTGGGGTTCTATTGAGAGGACCTACAAAATCAATTCCCCACTTCTCAAAAGGTACTAGCAATGGAATTGATCTAAGTGGTGGAGTGGATGTAGACTTTCTAGCAAAAGCTTGCCAAACATGACAAGTATTGCAATAGTCAAGACAATCCTTGAAAATCCCTCTCCAATGGTAACCTGCATCTAGAATCTTGAAAGCAGTCACCTTTCTTGCAAAGTGTCCTCCACATACTAAACCTTCATGAAACTCCTTTATGAGTAGGATAGACTTTTCCTTACCCACTGCTCTTTGAAGTAGACCATCTGCTCCTTGGTGAAAAAGAATATCCTCCACCATTGTATAAGGTCTAGATCTTGTTGCAAGGGCCTTCCTCTCCCTAGCATGCATCCCTTCTGGATAGTTACCTCTTGTCACAAAATCCACAATCTCCTTGTACTCCATTGGAACCTCTTGAGTGATTGAGATTGGCATGAGCTCCTCATCCGGGAAGGAATCATCCACTGGCTCATCTCCATCATGATCATAGGCTCTAGATAACAAATCAGCATTTGCATATTTCTTTCCTGGCCTATCTTCAATGGTGTAGTCATATTCAGACAAGAGTATCATCCACCTTGCTAGTCTCCCTTCAACATTAGGCTTGTTGAAGATGTACTTCAAAGCCTTGTGATCCGTGACAATGGTGGCTTTCCCTCCAATCAAGTAGTGTCTAAACTTCTTGAGACCAAAGATCACTGCCAACCCTTCTCTCTCCATGACAGAGTAGTTTTTCTCTACTAAAACCATCTACCTACTAGCATAAGCTATTGGATGATCATGCCCATCTTGGTCTAATTGTGTAAAAGAGTGCATCCTGTAGCTACATTAGAAGCATCAGTGTAGAGGATGAAAGGCTTACTCCAATCAGGTTTAGCAAGAATTGGAGCTACAACAAGAGATTGCTTGAGCTCTTCAAAAGCTTTGAGAGCCTCCTTGTCTTCCAAAATCACCATGTAATCTACACACTTCTTCATGTAGATGGTCAATGCATAAGCCTTGTTGGAAAATGAGAAGATGAACCTCCTATAGTACCCAACCATCCTCAACAATTGGCGTAACTTTGTCAAGCTTGAAGGGAATGGAAGGTCTGAGATTTTCCTCACCTTCTCAAGATCAACTTCTATTCCATCCTTGGAGATGATGTGCCCCAAAATTAGACCTTCTTCACATCCAAAAATGCACTTCTCTAGGTTGAGTGATGCATTTGCCTCATCCAAGCGTTGCAAGACTTTGATTAGGTGCTCAAAGTGCTCCTCCTTGCTCCCATAGACACAAAAGTCATCAATGAAGTCTCTCACAAATTTCCCAATGAAAGGTTCAAATACCTTGTTCATGAAACATTGGAATGTGGCTGGAGCATTGCAAAGCCTAAAAGGCATGACCTTGAAAGCGTAAGTTCTCCAAGGTGTGGTGAACGTGGTGAGTTGTTGATGCTCTGGTGCAATCTTGATTTGGTTGTATCCACTATAACTATCTCCAAAACTGTACCTCTCATGACCTGCAACCTCCTCCAAGATCTCATCAATGAATGGCAATGGGTAGATGTCCTTCTTGGTAACAACATTGAGCTTCTTGTAATCCACACATACCTGAAGCTTGCCATTCTTTTTCTTCACAATGACAATTGGAGACACCCATTCTAAATTCTCCACCTCAAAGATAAATCCAGCCTCCTTGAGCTTATCAATCTCCTCCTTCACAACCAAAGATATTGGTGGGCTAATGCGATGTTGCTTTTGGCGGATTGGTCTTGCATGTGACTCCACCTCTATCTTGTGCTCCTCCAAGGTGACTTCTTTCAAATCCCTGTAACTAAAAGCAAACACATGGATGAACTTGCATAAAATCTCCTCAAATCTCACCTTCTCCTCCTTGGTAACATTTGCATCATACTTGAGAGTAGATAACCTTCTCTCTACCTCCTCAAGTCTCAATGGTGATTTATCTGGGTCCTTCAAAACCTCTAGCTTAGGTGCAAAATCCATAGCACACAAAGGATACACATCTGAATCAGATTTAGATTCATCATCCTCCGTGGAAGTCTCCTCTTCCATGCTTATGTCCACACCTGAAGCTCCTTCTTCAGAATTTGATTCCCAATAATCAGAAGATGGTGTATCTGAATGTGAAGTGTTGGTGGTGTCAGTCACAGGAATTGTGACTCTATGGTTTGATGGCCCAATCCTCAAGTACCCTTTGTGCCATCGATCAGTTGTGCGTGCTGCTCTCAACCATGGCCTCCCAAGAAGTAAGTCATAGCTTGAATCCTTCAAGACTTGGAAAGTCATGAGATTTTGAACTCCCATAACTGAAACTACCACTTTATCCATCACTCCTACTGGTTGAACTTGTTGCTTGTTTGCCATGCTCACCACAAATGTTGAAGATCTTGAGGGTATCATACCCATCTTCTTCATCAACCTTTCTGACATAGCATTCACTACTGATCCTCCATCAACCAATGCATCCTTGATGTTGTGACCATTCACTCTCACATCAATCTTGGAGGCATATTCACAAGCCTCCCATGGTGCTAGCTTGGCATCCACCACCCCCATTGATACTGGAACTTTTGCCTTCTTCATCTTCTTGCTCCTTGTAGAACTCAAACCACCTCTAAGCTCATTTCTCAAGGTAGGGTTCAAAGCAATTAATTGGCCACTGTGATGTTAGCCTTGTGACTACCAACATCTTCCAACACATTGTAGTTCCATTGTTGCTTTGAGATCAAGAAGTCCTCCATCTCCAACTTCTTCCTTGGAGTCTTTGTTGTTGATGATGTTGAGATGCGAGTGCTCCTTGTAGACATAGGAGTATCCTTGCTTGAAGTAAATCCTTGAGAAGAGTGAACATCCTCTGCAAAACGAGCTCTCTTCTTCTCTTGTGCCAAAAGCTCCAAATTAAGACCCTTGGAGTTTGAGCACTCTCCCTTCTCATACTTGCTCTCAACCACATCTATGGATGCTATCCCCTTACCTTTGTTGGGATTAGGAGCCACTTGGGTTTCACTACCTCTCTCTTTCTCTCTATTGGCTCCCTCATAACCCCTTCTTCCATGGTAAGTGGAATTTGGGCAACTCCTTTGGATATGGCCTCTTCCTCCACAACCAAAACAATTTCTATCATTGAAACTGTTGGCTGGTTGGCTTCCTCTATATGGATAGTTTCCATAACTCCTAAGCCCTCTCCCTACATCCTGATCCACCTCTCTCTTCTTCCATAGTTGCACCACATTGATCTTGAGATCCGCAAGTTGTTCTGTGATGGTTTGAAGTGGATCTTTTGGTGGAGGTGCAAGAACTGGAGCAACCACTACTTGTGGTGCAACCCTTGCCACCAAATTATCATAAGTTCTACCATACTTGTAGCCTTGAGGAGGATGCACAACCTCCTTCACCACCAAACTCTCATCCCCTTCCAAACTCTCCTCCATACGAATTGCGATCTTGATAGCTTCAACCTTGGAAGAAGGTTTCTCATATCTCACCTTGCTTCTAATTGTGGTCTCAACCCTCCCACAAAATTTTTGGTGAGCATGGCCCTTATGCCAATCATTGTAGTCTCCACATCATCCCCACCCTTCCTCAACACTATGCGAAATCTGAACTCTAACTTTTCCACTCTTTCCATATAGACTCTCATTTTCTCTTCTTCTCCTTGCTTGAGAAATGTAACCTCACTCATCAATCTCTCATAACTCTCATCAAGAAGAAAGTTCTCAATGAGTGCTGAAGTCAAAGTCTCCCAAGACTCCTCTTCCCCATCTCTCCTCTCTCTCTTTTGGTATTCTGACTCATACCATGTAAGTGATGCATCCTCAAAGAAATCTGGTAATAATGAGGCCCACTCATTCTTCCTCCTCTCATTGTTTCCTATGCAAGCTCTCTTGAAGTCTCTCACAAAGGCCTCCACATCTTCTCCATCCTTGCCAAAGAAAATCAGAAGTTTCCCCATCTTAACCTCTCACTATCTTTCTCTTCTCTCAAATTTTTTTTTTTTTTCTCTCACTCTATAACTAATAAAGTATATACATGACTAACACCATTTGAGAGTAATCCACCCTAGGGAACACAAAAGGTTCAGGTTGCTCCAAGATTTCTATAGCAACATCAATCCTAGAGTGCATATTAATCGAACCCTCATGGATAGTTTATCCATAAGTTGAAAGATATCTCCATCACTAATCTTGAGAACTAGTTGATGAAGGTGGTAGTATTTCTGTAGCTATACTAAGACTCTCTCCAAGATCCTTAACCCAAGTCTCCAAAAGTGATTTTACTCCACTACACTCATGTCCTTTTGGAAGTCCTTCAACTCCACAAACCTCACACAACTCCTTGGTCTTAGATCTTCTCCCTCCCAATCTTGGTGAAGAAGGTCCAACATGCAAACCCAAGTCAAGTAAGCCTCTCCTTTCACTCAATCTCTTGCTCACAAAGGTCAATGGACATGAACTTGCCTTATGTCCCTTCTCTCCACATAGAAAGCACTTAGACTCACTCTTTCCTCCAAGTGGTGTAGGTTTGTGTATCCTCTCAATACTCTCTTCAAATTCTATTGTAAACTCTCTTTTCCTCAGATCAACCCCTACAATCACCTCAAACCCTTGGGGAACCTTGCATAATCTCAATTTTCACTCTTGATGACACTCCATGTTCCCAAGATGAATCTAGACACTCAAACATGTTTTTTGTTGATCTCAAACTTCTCATGCATGAGATCTCCACTCTGCAGAATTGACACTTCCTCACAATGTCACTCCAATCTCCCAACTCGTATGTCTCAGTCCTCTGAAATTTTGTACATTTAATTATAACTCTAGGGCCTCACTCCCTGCAAAATTTCAGATCTTTTCATTGAGCCATTTGGCCTAGACACCTTTCTATTCAGCATCCATATTTCAGATTTGGTTTGAAAACCACCACACTCACTTCAAAAACTCATAACTCCTTTCTCAAGAATGATCTCTCTCTAAAGTTCATGGCAACAGGTAGAATATAATGCATTGAATTTTCTTGGAAATTTTCAGGACAATTCACTGAAAATTGAAGAAATAGCGGACTCTGTATAATTTTCCAAGAGCATGCAATTGCGGGAGCACTTTACCCTATCAACTTTCAAAAATTCTAGCCCAGTGTGCATAGTAGCTCTCATAATAATATCAAGAGTGCTAAATGAAAGATAAACCAAGCTATCATATGTAGAAATTTCAAGTCCAGATCTAAAACTTGAGATTTTGTCCAAAATCACCTTAATCCCCAAAATCTGCAATCTACCTCACACAATCTATCCAATTCCTCTCATGTGTAGAAGATGTACTGTAACACCCATTTGTGCATGTGTGTGGTATTGTGATATTTAGCTTGGTATTACAAGTACTTAAGAGATATTATTTAGAGATAAAGGATGGTTCTATATTAGTCATGGTTAGCTAAAGTTAGTCATAGCTAAGATAGATGGGACCTTACTTTAGAGGAAGTAGGAAAGATGAGCACCACTATTTTGGATTTTAGTGTGTTGACTTGGTATTATTCCTAGGTGTTTGGCTTTGGGGAAAGAGTTGAGAACTCTTGGGCCCGCAAGCCTTTTTGTTTTGGATTCTTCTTTAGTCCAAGGATAGCCCATGTGAAGGAATCCTTGCTTTAGTGGTTGGGTCAAGATAAGGGGAATATGCCCATGTGAATGGATATTCCTTTCTACTTTTTGACTTTACTTGACTTTTAGTCTAGTAACTTGAGTTACTACGGTAATTAGTAACTTTGGTACGTAACTATTTCACAAGTATATAAACAAGGAGTGAGGAGGTACTCATCATCCTTTCATTTGCAACTATCTCTCTCTCATTGAGTTCTCTAGTGAGCAATGTCTTGAGTCTTGGAGTGTTAGCCTTGGAGGAGTATGATGGAGTTGGGGTTCCTTGCCTTCTTAGTCCATGGTGCGCTACCATAATAGCCATCAGAGGTTCATCCTAAGTGAGAGACAGGCCGGCTCACATTTTTGGTTCCGTTGCCGGGACCTCTCTAGAAGGCAAGATAATGTTCCGCGTCCAATTCTACATTAGGCAGAAGGAGGCTATGAGAGCTCACTTGGAGAGAACATTAGGAGAGGAGAGGGCTGAACTTATGTTAGAGAACCAAGATCCATTTGTATACCCTGTAGTTCATTATGATGTCTTTGAGGTGATTTTGTACATCTTGTACACATGAGAGGAATTGGAGAGATTGTGTGAGGTGGATTGCAGATTTTGGGGATTAAGGTGATTTTGGGCAAAATCTCAAGTTTGAGATCTGGACTTGAGATTTCTACACATGATAGCTTGGGTTATCTTTCAGTTAGCACACTTGAAATTATTGAGAGAGCTTCTATGCGCACTGGGCTAGAATTTTTGAAAGTTGATAGGGTAAAGTGCTCCCGCAACTGCATGCTCTCTGGAAAATTGTACAGAGTCTTCCATTTCTTCAATTTTTAGTGAATTGTCCTGAAAATTTCCAAGAAAATTCAGTGCATTGTATCCTACCTGATGCCACAAAAATTAGAGAGAGATCATTTTTGCGCAGTGCGTTATGAGATTTTGAAGTGAGGGGGGTGGTTTTCAGACCAAATCTGAAATATGGGTGCTGAATAGAAAGGTGTCTAGGCCAAATGGCTCGATGAAAAGATCTAAAATTTTGCAGGGAGGGACACCCTAGAGTTGTGATCAAGTGTGGAAAATTTCAGAGGACTGTGACATATTCGTTGGGAGATTTGAGTGACATTGTGAGGAAGGGTCAATTCTGCAGAGTGGAGATCTCATGCATGAGAAGTTTGAGATCAACAAAAAGCATGTTTGAGTGTTTAGATTCATCTTTGGGAACATGGAGGGTCATCAAGAGTGGAAATTGAGATTATGCAAGGTTCCCCAAGGGTTTGAGGTGATTGTAGTGGTGGATTTGAGGAAAAGAGAGTTTACAATAGAATTTGAAGAGAGTGTTGAGAGGATCCAAAAACCTACACCACTTGGAGGAAAGAGTGAGTCTAAGTGCTTTCTATGTGGAGAGAAGGGACATAAGGCAAGTTCATGTCCATTAACCTTTGAGAGCAAGAGATTGAGGGAAAGGAGAGGCTTACTTGACTTGGGTTTGCATGTTGGACCTTCTTCACCAAGATTGGGAGGGAGAAGATCTAAGACCAAGGAGTTGTGTGAGGTTTGTGGAGTTGAAGGACTTCCAAAAGGACATGAGTGTAGTGGAGTAAAAGCACTTTTGGAAACTTTGGTGAAGGATCTTGGAGAGAGTCTTAGTACAGCTACAGAAATACTACCACCTTCATCAGCTAGTTCTCAAGATTAGTGATGGAGATAATCTTTCAACTTATGGATAAACTATCCATGAGAGTTAGATTAATATGCACTCTAGGATTTGATGTTGCTATAGAAATCTTGGAGCAACCTGAACCTTTTGTGTTCCCTAGAGTGGATTATTCTCAGATGGTGTTAGTCATGTATATACTCTATTAGTAATAGAGTGAGAGAAAAAAAAAGAGAAAAAAAATAATTTTAAGAGAAAAGAAAGATAGTGAGGGGTTAAGATGGGGAAACTTCCGGTTTTCTTTGGCAAGGATGGAGAAGATGTGGAGGCCTTTGTGAGAGACTTCAAGAGAGCTTGCATAGGAAACAATGAGAGGAGGAAGAATGAGTGGGCCTCATTATTACCAGATTTCTTTGAGGATGCAGCACTTACATGGTATGAGTCAGAATACCAAAAGAGAGAGAGGAGAGAGGGGGAAGAGGAGTCTTGGGAGACTTTGACTTCAGCACTCATTGAGAACTTTCTTCCTGATGAGAGTTATGAGAGATTGATGAGTGAGGTTACATTTCTCAAGCAAGGAGATGGAGAGAAAGTGAGGGTCTATGTGGAAAGAGTGGAAAAGTTGGAGTCCAGATTTCGCATAGTGTTGAGGAAGGGTGGGGATGATGTGGAGACTACAATGATTGGCATAGGGGCCATGCTCACCAAGAATTTTGTGGGAGGATTGAGACCACAAATTAGAAGCAAGGTGAGATATGAGAAACCTTCTTCCAAGGTTGAAGCTATCAAGATCGCAATTCGTATGGAGGAGAGTTTGGAAGGGGATGAGAGTGATTTGGTGGTGAAGGAGGTTGTGCATCCTCCTCAAGGCTACAAGTATGGTGGAACTTCTGATACTTTGGTGACAAGGGTTGCACCACAAGTAGTAGTTGCTCCAATTCTTGCACCTCCACCAAAAGATCCACTCCAAACCATCACAGAACAACTTGCGGATCTCAAGATCAATGTGGTGCAACTATGGGAGAAGAGAGAGGTGGATCAGAATGTAGGGAGAGGACCTAGGAGTTATGGAAACTATCCATATAGAGGAGGCCAACCAGCCAACAATTTCAATGATAGAAATTGTTTTGGTTGTGGAGGAAGAGGCCATATCCAAAGGAATTGCCAAATTCCACTTACCATGGAGGAAGGGGTTATGAGGGAGCCAATAGAGGGAAAGAGGGAGGTAGTGAAACCCAAGTGGCTCCTAATCCCAACAAAGGTAAGGGGATAGCATCCATAGATGTGGTTGAGAGCAAGTATGAGAAGGGAGAGTGCTCAAACTCCAAGGGTCTTAATTTGGAGCTTTTGGCACAAGAGAAGAAGAGAGCTCGTTTTGCAGAGGATGTTCACTCTTCTCAAGGATTTACTTCAAGCAAGGATACTCCTATGTCTACTAGGAGCACTCGCACCTCAACACCATCAACAACAAAGACTCCAAGGAAGAAGTTGGGGATGGAGGACTTCTTGATCTCAAAGCAACAATGGAACTACAATGTGTTGGAGGATGTTGGTAGTCACAAGGCTAACATCACAGTGGGCCAATTAATTGCTTTGAACCCTACCTTGAGAAAGGAGCTTAGAGGTGGTTTGAGTTCTACAAGGAGCAAAAAGAAGAAGAAGGCAAAAGTTCCAGTATCAATGGGGGTGGTGGATGCCAAGCCAGCACCATGGGAGGCTTGTGAATATGCCTCCAAGATTGATGTGAGAGTGAATGGTCACAACATCAAGGATGCATTGGTTGATGGAGGATCAGCAGTGAATGCCATGTCAGAAAGGTTGATGAAGAAGTTGGGTATGATACCCTCAAGACCTTCAACATTTGTGGTGAGCATGGCAAACAAGCAACAAGTTCGACCAGTAGGGGTGATGGATAAGGTGGTAGTTTCAGTTATGGGAGTTCAAAATCTCATGACTTTCCAAGTCTTGAAGGATTCAAGCTATGACTTATTTCTTGGGAGGCCATGGTTGAGAGCAGCACGCACAACTGATCGATGGCACAAAGGGTACTTGAGGATTGGGCCATCAAACCATAGAGTCACTGTTCCTGTGACTAACACCACCAACACTTCACATTCAGATACCCCATCTTCTAATTATTGGGAATCAGATTCTGAAGAAGGAGCTTCAGGTGTGGACACAAGCATAGAAGAGGAGACTTCCACGGAGGAAGATGAATCTGAATCTGAATCTGATTCAGATGTGTATCCCTTGTGTGCTATGGATTTTGCACCTAAGCTAGAGGTTTTGAAGGACCCAGATAAATCACCATTGACACTTGAGGAGGTAGAGAGAAGGTTATCTACCCTCAAGTATGGCCCAAATGTTACCAAGGAGGAGAAGGTGAGATTTGAGGAGATTTTCCGCAAGTTCATCCATGTGTTTGCTTTTAGTTACAAGGATTTGAAGGAAGTCACCTTGGAGGAGCACAAGATAGAGGTGGAGTCACATGCAAGACCAATCCGCCAAAAGCAACGTTGCATTAGCCCACCAATATCTTTGGTTGTGAAGGAGGAGATTGATAAGCTCAAGGAGGCTGGATTTATCTTTGAGGTGGAGAATTCAGAATGGGTGTCTCCAATTGTCATTGTGAAGAAAAAGAATGGCAAGCTTCGGGTATGTGTGGATTACAAGAAGCTTAATGCTGTTACCAAGAAGGACTACTACCCATTGCCATTCATTGATGAGATCTTGGAGGAGGTTGCAGGTCATGAGAGGTACAGTTTTGGAGATGGTTATAGTGGATATAACCAAATAAAGATTGCACCAGAGCATCAACAACTCACCACATTCACCACACCTTGGGGAACTTACGCTTTCAAGGTCATGCCTTTTGGGCTTTGCAATGCTCCAGCCACATTCCAACGGTTCATGAACAAGGTATTTGAACCTTTCATTGGGAAATTTGTGAGAGATTTCATTGATGACTTTTGTGTCTATGGGAGCAAGGAGGAGCACTTTGAGCACCTAATCAAAGTCTTGCAACGCTTGGATGAGGCAAATGCATCACTCAACCCAGAGAAGTGCATTTTTGGATGTGAAGAAGGTCTACTTTTGGGGCACATCATCTCCAAGGATGGAATAGCAGTTGATCCTGAGAAGGTGAGGAAAATCTCAGACCTTCCATTCCCTTCAAGCTTGACAAAGTTACGCCAATTCTTGGGAATGGTTGGGTACTATAGGAGGTTCATCTTCTCATTTTCCAACAAGGCTTATGCATTGACCATCTACATGAAGAAGGGTGTAGATTACATGGTGATTTTGGAAGACAAGGAGGCTCTCAAAGCTTTTGAGGAGCTCAAGCAATCCCTTGTTGTAGCTCCAATTCTTGCTAAACCTGATTGGAGTAAGCCTTTCATCCTCTACACTGATGCTTCTAATGTAGCTATAGGATGCACTCTTAGTCAATTAGACCAAGATGGGCATGATCATCCAATAGCTTATGCTAGTAGGCAGATGGTTTCAGCAGAGAAGAACTACTCTGTCACAGAGAGAGAAGGGTTGGCAGTGATCTTTGGTCTCAAGAAGTTTAGACACTACTTGATTGGAGGGAAAGTCACAATTGTCACGGATCACAAGGCTTTGAAGTACATCTTCAACAAGCCTAATGTTGAAGGGAGACTAGCAAGGTGGATGATACTCTTGTCTGAGTATGACTACACAATTGAGGATAGGCCAGGAAAGAAACATGCAAATGCTGATTTGTTATCTAGAGCCTATGATCATGATGGAGATGAGCCAGTAGATGATTCCTTCCCGGATGAGGAGCTCATGACAATCTCAGTCACTCAAGAGATTCCAATGGAGTACAAGGAGATTGTGGATTTTGTGACAAGAGGTAACTATCCAGAAGGGATGCATGCTAGGGAGAGGAAGGCCCTTGCAGCAAGATCTAGACCTTACACAATGGTGGAGGATATTCTTTTTCACCAAGGAGCAGATGGTCTACTTCGAAGAGCAGTGGGTAAGGAAGAGTCTATCCTACTCATAAAGGAGTTTCATGAAGGTTTAGTATGTGGAGGACACTTTGCAGGAAAGGTGACTGCTTTCAAGATTCTAGATGCAGGTTACCATTGGAGAGGGATTTTCAAGGATTGTCTTGATTATTGCAAAACTTGTCATGTTTGTCAAGCTTTTGCTAGAAAGTCTACATCCACTCCACCACTTAGATCAATTCCATTGCTAGGACCTTTTGAGAAGTGGGGAATTGATTTTGTAGGACCTCTCAATAGAACCCCAAGGAACAATCGGTACATTGTGGTAGTTACTGATTACCTTACCAAGTGGGTTGAGGCTAGACCATTGAGGGACAAGAATGAAGATGAAGTGGGTAGATTTCTTTATGAACGCATTATCACTAGGTTTGGATGCCCTTTGGAGTTGGTTTCTGATAGAGGAGGAGAGTTTACAGGAAGCATTACTATAGCCATGCTACGACATTTCTCTATCACACATAGAGTAACTACATCCTATAAGCCAAATTCCAATGGCTTGGCAGAGAGAACCAATCAGACCTTGTGCATGATGTTGGCCAAAGATGCAGAAATGGAGGGGGCTAAACATCATTGGGACAAGAGGATTCATGCAGTTTTGTGGGAGTATAGGACAACCATGAAGACTTCCACTGGATATTCTCCATTCCAATTGGTGTATGGTATTGAGTCTACCTTACCTATTCACTTTGATCTTCCTACCTTCCAAAGCATTCATAGGAGATTGAAGAAAGCACAAGGAAGTGATGCAGGGAAGTCAAGGAAGGATCAACTCATGGAGTTGGAAGAGGCAAGAGCAGTTGCTATGGTTCGAGTGGAGCAAGCCCAAAGGAAACAAAAGGAGAGCTATGACAAGAGGCAAGGCAAGAAGAAGGTGGAGCCTTTCAAAGAAGGTGATTGGGTAATGTTGTTTGATTCCATTCGATTCAAGAGAGTGCAAAAGAAGTTTTTGCCTAAGTACTTTGGACCTTTCATAGTAGAGAAGGTGTGGGGCAATTACACCTATGATCTCAAGGAGTTGGGAGGAAGACACTTTGATAGGATTAACCATGATAAGTTGAAGATGTACCATAGAAGGTAGAGAGACCTTCACTTTGAGGACAAAGTGAAAACTTAGTCCGGGGGTAAATGTAACACCCATTTGTGCATGTGTGTGGTATTGTGATATTTAGCTTGGTATTACAAGTACTTAAGAGATATTATTTAGAGATAAAGGATGGTTCTATATTAGTCATGGTTAGCTAAAGTTAGTCATAGCTAAGATAGATGGGACCTTACTTTAGAGGAAGTAGGAAAGATGAGCACCACTATTTTGGATTTTAGTGTGTTGACTTGGTATTATTCCTAGGTGTTTGGCTTTGGGGAAAGAGTTGAGAACTCTTGGGCCCGCAAGCCTTTTTGTTTTGGATTCTTCTTTAGTCCAAGGATAGCCCATGTGAAGGAATCCTTGCTTTAGTGGTTGGGTCAAGATAAGGGGAATATGCCCATGTGAATGGATATTCCTTTCTACTTTTTGACTTTACTTGACTTTTAGTCTAGTAACTTGAGTTACTACGGTAATTAGTAACTTTGGTACGTAACTATTTCACAAGTATATAAACAAGGAGTGAGGAGGTACTCATCATCCTTTCATTTGCAACTATCTCTCTCTCATTGAGTTCTCTAGTGAGCAATGTCTTGAGTCTTGGAGTGTTAGCCTTGGAGGAGTATGATGGAGTTGGGGTTCCTTGCCTTCTTAGTCCATGGTGCGCTACCATAATAGCCATCAGAGGTTCATCCTAAGTGAGAGACAGGCCGGCTCACAGTACAAAATCACCTCAAAGACATGATAATGAACAACAGGGTATACGAATGAATCTTGGTTCTCTAACGTAAATTCAGCACTCTCCTCTCCTAATGTTCTCTCCAAGTGAGCTCTCATAGCCTCCTTTTGCCTAATGTAGAATTGAATGCGGAACATTATCTTGCCTTCTAGAGAGGTCTCGGCAACGGAACCAAAAATTTGGGCCGGCTTGTCTCTCACTCAGGATGAACCTCTAATGGCTATTATGGTAGCACACAAAATGGACTAAGAAGGCAAAGAACCCCAACTCCATCATACTCCTCCAAGGCTAACACTCCAAGACTCAAGACATTACTCACTAGAGAACTCACTAAGAGAGAAATAGTTGCAAATGAAAGGATGATGAGTAGCTACTCACTACTTGTTTATATACTTGTGAAATAATTACATAATCAAGTTACTAATTACCGTAATAAATCAAGTTACTAGACTAAAAGTCAAGTAAAGTCAAAAAGTAGAAAGGAATATCCATTCACATGGGCATATTCCCCTAAGCATGTGGTCTTATCTTGACCCAACCACTAAGTCAAGAATTCCTTCACATGGGCTATCCTTGGACTAAAGAAGAATCCAAAACAAAAAGGCTTGCGGGCCCAAGAGTTCTCAACTCTTTCCTCAAAGCCAAACACTTAGGAATAATACCAAGGCAATACACTAAAATCCAAAATAGTGGTGTTCATCCTCTAAAGTAAAGCCCCCTCTATCTTAGCTATGACTAACTTTAGCTAACCATGACTAATATAGAACCATCCTTTATGTCTATATAAATAATATCTCTTAAGTACTTCTAATACCAAGCTAAATATCACAATACCACACACATGCACAAATGGGTGTTATAGAGTGGCATCCCATGAAATCCCATAACTTTTCTGCTGTCCAGGGGTGCCTTTAGGTGGTGACTTGCGTCTTCTTGTTATGAGTAATGAGGCTTAAGGTTTTTGGTTGGTGGTTTGTGGAGGTTCTTGCATGTATTGAGTTTGGGAGTTTGCGTGACAACAAGCATAGGTTTAATTAAAGGGAGGTAGTTTCAATTGAAATTGGATATAATTAGAGATGCAGCTACAATGCCAAGAGGGAGGATATCAAGAAGGAGAATTGTTCTTTACACAACTATTTTAAATTGGTTTCCACAAAGAGACATGGTTGCAAAGAGGTATTTGGCAAGGCAATGTGTGCATCTTTCTTTTAGGGCTTTCTTCAAGTTGATGGGTGACCTTGTGGCACCAACTATTTGGCCCAAGATTGTACATGGGCATTTGGTTCTCAACACAAAGGCAGAATATAGGAGATTTGGTATGGAGTATTATTATTGGAGGGGAGTTAGCATTTTGAGCTATCACTAGAGAGGAGGGGAGTTTGCAAAGCCAATTGAGGAGACCTAAAGGGTGCAAGTTTAGAGTCACCTTCCTTATGCAGATCCTCATTCACCTCTTCATGGAGAGATGTTTCATTCCCAAGGAAGAAGTGTCCTACTTAAGTGATGGAGAGGAGGAGATTATATGCAATGAAGAGGATGATGATGATGATGATTGGAGGATGAGGCCTAGAGTGCTGATGATGACGAGGATGAGGATGGTGAGTGATTGATTGATTAGATTTGAGTTTTGGCATATTTTTATATATTTTATTGTTTGAAAACATACAAAGTTCTATTGCATATACCATTATCAAATTTAATAAATTAGTGAGTTTTACTTGATGGATGATTATATACCACTTGTGAATAGGTATTCAATAGATTTGTGTTGAGACACATGCCTTACCAATAGTGAGGTTATTGAGTGAAAGTTTTAGAGAGAGAGTTCCTTCTCCATCTTCATCCTATATGATAGCTCGTTCTCCCTCTTCTTTGCCTTCTCTATCCATGGAGAAGACACCTATAACAATATGGAGTTTAGCAACAAAGGTAGTTAGGTTTACAAAGTAGAGAATAAGACAAATAGCCTAGAATATTCTAGAAGCATCTAAGAAGCTTCTTGGGAAGCTTCACAACTAGTTAACTTGTGCCCTAAGTAGGTGGCTTCTACAAAGAAACTTCTAGAAGCTTCTAACTAGCTTAGCTTGCACGCCAAGTAGACGGCTTCTAGAAGGAAGCTTCTTGAGAAGCTATTTGGTTAACTTGGCTTGCATTCCAAGAAAATGACTCAAGGAATCCTCTTGAGAAGCTTCAAGGGTCTTGTATGCTACCTATAAATACCAAAGCCAAAGCTCATGCTAGGCATTCGGAGTTTCCCTCATTCAAGTGTCCCAATGTGAGTTTCCATTCTACTATTTCTCTCATCGGTTTTGGTCTTTTACATTGATATCAGAGTAAGAATGGGATGGATGGAATTTATGGACCACCAAATCCACTTCCGCCAAACTATTAGGACTTTCATGTTTAGATATTACCAAAGCATTGTTTCACACAATTCATCACCTTGCGCTTTGGGTAGGATTTTCTACATATGATCATTATGTCAGAGGAACCCTTGATACTTCCAATTGTAATTTATGGAGAACAGTGGGTGTATTGTATCTATGTGTTAATCAATTAGATAAATTGAGGGTAGTGGAATAAAGTAGTAGAGATGGCTACAATACCGGATGTTATCCTTGCAATACAACAAAAAATTGAGCATCTTACTCAATTGTTGGATGAACGAGACAAGCAACGACAAGAATAGATAGACAGAGCACCAATTCAAGATGGAGAAGATTGCATTCAATTTCCAAAACCCAAGGTGTTTGAAGGCAAGAATCTTCCAGATACAGTGGAGAATTTTGTGTACGACTGCAAATGTTACTTTGAAACCACCAATCTTCAAGACAAGCGGAAACAAATTCTCTTGGTTTCTAGCCAATTGGATGGTATGGCAAAACTATGGTGGCAATTCCGAGTAGAAAAAGTTGAACGACAAATTGTTACACCAATTTTGATATGGGCAAAATTCAAGGATGCAATACTTGGTTGATTTCAAACTATAAATGCCACCCGAGCCGCACAAGATAAATTGACGGAATTGAGGCAGATTGGCTAAGTGAGAAGCTACATCACACAATTTCAAAACATCATCATGCAAATTTCAGATATCCAAGAAGGTGAAGTTTTGGATCGATTTGTGCAAGGATTGAAGTCACGAACCAAATTGGAGGTGACCATGCGAGAGCCACAAGATGTAGAAGAAGCCATGCAATTGGCTGAGCATTTTGATTCCTTGGTTGCGACAACTTGGTCTTGACCTCAACCTACACAAGGCCTACCAGTACCACGAGTGGAAGAACCGGTACCAATGGAGATTGATGCTATCCAATGAAGACCACTTGGCACAATAGATAGAGGAAGATTACAACAAAATGGAGGTTGCTTTTATTGTTGCCAAGTTGGACATCGCATTGCTGAATGTCCACTAAGGAATGGGTGAGCTTGACAAGTTGCCCAGATGGAGTTTGTAGAACAGAATGATTAGGGAAATGAAGAATCCGAGTAGGAGATTTCAAGCCGCCTACTAGGAGATTGATTAGTTCCAATGGGATTGAAGGGTTGACATATGCAAGTGTGCTTCACTTGCAAGGTACGATATCTAATTGGGGTTGTAGGATTTTGGTTGATTCTGGTAGTTCAAAGAATTGCATGTCTATGCAAGTAGCAAAGGAATTGTGTATTCTTATCAAGCAAGTGTTTGGAAGTAGGTTGATGATGGTGGATGGTAGAAAGGGTTCTGCATTCTGCACCTCACATCTTGTTACCTTCAAGATTGGGAAGGAGTATTTGGAGTGTATGAGGTTTGTAGTGGCACCTCTACACTATGATATAATTCTGGGTCTACCTTGGCTTGAACGTCATAAGGTTCAATTTGATTGGACCTGATGACAAATTCAAGTACAACACCAAGGTAGAAATTTCCGATTAGGTTGTCTGGCACCTCTGAGTAAGACGTCTAAGAATAATCAATCCCAAGATGGGAATTTTGCCGAGAAGGTAGCCATAGAGCAAATTTAGAAGGGAGATGAGTCCCAAGATGGGAAGTTTGCAAAGAAGCAAACCATGGAGCAAGCTTGGAAGAGAGATGGTTCCTTGGAAGGGAAGTTTGTTAATGAAGCGGCCATAGAGCAAGCTTTGGAGGAAGATAAGTTTGTATTCGTGGTGTGGATCAAGCCGATTGCACAAGAACAATCTGAGGGGGGCCCAAGAGCCTCATCAATCAATGGTTGATCGGATAGTTCAGGAGTTTGCAGATGTGTTTCCGGATGATCTGCCAAAGGGATTACACTCCGATCAAGGTATGCCTTTCAAGTTTTGAGTTATTGCCAGGGAGTACTCTAGTGAGTAGACCAATCTATTGACTCTTACCAAAGGAGTTGGAGGAGTTGCAAACAACACTTATAGAGTTGTTGGAGAAGGATTTCAATCGATATAGTACCGCTCCTTGGGGAGCACTAGTACTATTTGTTCCAAAGAAGGATGGAGTAGTTCATTTCTATATTGATTACCATGGACTCAATAAGCAAACCGTGAAGAATGCATATCCCTTGCCTCGGATCAATGACCTACTTGACCATCTAAGTGGAGCACGCTACTTTTCCAAGCTGGATCGTTGTAGTTGCTATTGGCAAATTCCTATTGAACAAGAGGACGTGCAAAAGACTGCTTTTTGCACAAGGTATGGATATTTTGAGTGGAGAGTTCTACCTTTTGGACTCACTAATGCTCCAATAGTCTTCATGGATCAGATGCATTGAGTGTTGGAGGGACTATTGGATCGGTCCGTGGTGGTGTTCTTAGATGATATCTTAATCTATAGCAAGACAAAGGCAGAACATATAAATCATGTGCGAGAAGTCCTAAGACGACTACGACAGTGGAAATTTTACTGCAAGAAGTCAAAGTGTACTTTTTGGCAGAAGGAGGTTACTTTCTTGGGTCATAAGATCTCATCAAAGGGGATCAAGATGGAAGAAGAGAAGATCAAAGCCATTACTAATTGGCCTATCCCAAAGGATGCTACAAAAGTACGAGCATTCAATGGATTGGCCAGTTTTTACCAATGGTTCATCCACTATTATATTCAAATGGCTGCACCATTGATTGACCTCTTAGCAAAGAACTTGAGCTTCCAATGGACCACCAAGCATGAAGAAGCATTCCAAAAGTTAAATCATATGGTGTCTTCAAGACCCATTCTTCAACCAAATGGTCCTCAACTACCTTGTGTGGTTGATTTTGATGTTTCTAACTTTGCAATTGGAGCTGTGTTGCAATAAGAATTTCCAGATGGGCTACATCCTATTGGCTTTGTGTCTCACCAACTAAATACAGCAGAAAGAAATTACTCTACTTGAGATCGGGAACAACTTGCAATGGTATATGCCACCAAGGTATGGAGGCATTACCTCTTGGAGAAACAAGTGATCATGCAAACTGATTGCAAGCCATTGTTGCAAACCTACACTTGGAGCACATGAAGAATCGACATCATTGATGGGAAGAGCAATTCCAGTTTTTGACATTAAACTTGAGTACAAACCAGGTCGGTTCCATGTCATCCCTGATGCTCTATCACGATTCCATATCATCCTTGATGCTCTATCACATGACCTAATTTGAAGACTCTTCCTCTCATCATAATGACAATTACAACGGTGTCCATTGACCCTAAGGTCCATAAAGAGTTTCAATCAGCTCTACAACAAGATCCCTTCTTCCAAATGGTACACGATTGTCAGATAGCATACGACAAGGAGTACAACACCTTCTCTTTCAAGGAAGGCCTTTTATTCCATGCAAACCAGATCTATGTTCTAGCCAAAGGTGATCTTAGACTTGTGCGCCTTCAAGAAGCCTATGATTTACCAATAGCTGGTCACATGGGAGTGGACAAGACCTTGGGCACCCTCCAATGCCAATAGTGGTGGCCCAACATGACACGATATGTTTGAGACTTTGTCTGATCATGTGAGAGTTGCCAACATAACAAGGCCAGCAACCAGAAGCCAAGTAGACTCCTTCAACCACTCGCCATTCCATCCGCTCACTGGGAGCATGTGAGCTTGGATCTCATCACATCCTTGCCAAAGACAAAACAAGGACATGCCACAATCATGGTGTTTGTGGATAAGCTTAGTAAGCAAATCCACTTGGCACCAACCTGTGATACCGTGGATGCTCCAACCTTAGCACAAATCTACTTCAACAATATCTTCAAGCATCATGGGATGCCACGTGTACTCATCTCCGATCGTGATCCACAATTTACCGGGAAGTTTTGGCAAGCACGCTTCCAGATACTCGGCACCAAGCTTGCTTTGTCCATGGCCTATCATCTTCAAGCTGATGGACAAACTGAACGTGAAAATCATAAATTGGAGGATATGTTGTGGGCTTTTGTCAATGTCCACCATACCAACTGGGATGAATGTCTTGCAGCTGTAGAATTTGCCTACAACAATTCCAAACAAGCAAGCACCAAATTTTCTCCCTTCTTTCTCAATTTTGGCCAAGATCCGCTTGTTCCAGATTCTCTTCTTGCTCCCCTTCCCTCTCAAGTTCCTCATACTTCCACATTCTTGGCCACTAAATCCCAATCTCTCCAACAAGCCAAGTCTCACCTCCTTGTTGCTCAAAATCACCAAAAACAATATGCGGACCACCATCGTCGTGATCTCACCTTTGAAGTTGGTGATAAAGTCATGTTATCCTCTAGTAACTTCCCTCTCCCACTTGATACCCAAGTTTGTAAACTTGTTCCTAATTGGATAGGACCCTTTGATATCACTCACATTGTCTCTCTTGTTGCTTATTAACTTGCCTTGCCTTGTCACATGCATATCTGTCCTGTCTTTCATGTTTCCAAGTTGAAACCCTTTGTTCATAACCTCTCTTCCTTTTCCTCTCAAGTCCAATCTCTTCCTGTGCGTGTCCCTATCAATGATCATGAGGAGTACAAAATTGATTGTATCCTTGCACGTTGCCATATTCAACGAGGCCGTCGCCAACATACGGAGTACAAGGTCCTTTAGAAAGGGTATCCCCTTCATGATGCCACATGGGAACCTCTTTCCCACCTCCAAAAGGCACAAATGGCCATCAAGGAATTCAAAGCTTCACTGGCAACAAGGACATCACCAACTAGCGGCGGGGGAATATGTAACAATATGGAGTTTAGCGACGAAGTTTGTCTGGCTTATGAAGTAGATAATAAGACAAAATAGCCTAGAATATTCTATAAGCATCTAAGAAGCTTCTTGGGAAGTTTCACAACTAGTTAACTTGCGCCCTAAGTAGGTAGCTTCTAGAAGGAAGCTTCTAGAAGCTTCTAACTAGCTTAGCTTGCACGCCAAGTAGACGGCTTCTAGAAGGAAGCTTCTTGAGAAGCTTCCTGGTTAGCTTGGCTTGCACTCCAAGAAAGCGGCTCAAGGAAGCTTCTTGAGAAGCTTCAAGGGTCTTGTATGCTACCTATAAATACCAAAGCCAAAGCTCATGTTAGGCATTCGGAGTTTTCCCTCATTCAAGTGTCCCAATGTGAGTTTCCATTCTACTATTTCTCTCCTCGGTTTTGGTCTTTTACAACACCTCAACCCTTGCACGTTAGAGTACCTTCACCCTCTTGTTTGCTTGACATCATGTGTGTTTTAGATGATTGTGTTTGAATGGTTGAGGAAGGAGAGAGACTTCAGGTTGAGCGGGAGAGTAGATTGTAGAGGAGCAAGAGAGATTACTGCTTTATCATGAGGGTAGATTGGAGAGTGTGGAGGAGCAAGAGAGATTAATGCTTGAGCATGCGAGTAGATTGGAGAGCTTGGAAGAGTAGGGTAGATTGTTGATAGAGAGAGAGACTCCTTTGTGAGCGAGAGGATAGTCTTGTTGCAAATGAGTAGATGCATCTGACTTTATTACTTATGAGATGGAGCAAAAACATAGATTGGTTGACTTGGACTTGGATATCCTAGGTGTTGTTGCCATGGTTGAGGGTTATAGGATCTAGTTATAGAATCATGCATGAGAGTTAGCATTTGCTATGGAGAGGTGCGAGAGTGCACATGTTTAGGTAGAAGAGAGTGAGAGTAGTCTAGCCTAGGTGAGGGCTCTTGTGGTTTATCTTGGACCAAGACTACATATTATGGCTTGCCAGACCTAGACCATAGTGAGATGTGACAACAGACCCATGTGTTACCCCACAGTGTTATGACTTGAGAGATTTGGAATTTTGCCTCCCATTCCTTGCCTTGCAATGTGGTGAGTCAAGGGACTCAGACTGAGTTTAGAGTCATAACAAGGTCAAACTCTCTTATCCATGTGTGTTTGACAAGGAGAGAGAGAGACATGCTTTGTCTAAGAGAGTCAAAATGAGGTCAAACTCCCATATCTCTTTTCATGTGAGATGTATTGCTTGTGCCATGACACTTTGCACCATTATTGAACTTTATAATTGGGCATCACTTGGCACCTATGCACGCCACCCGCCAACAACAAGTGCCATCACACCTCACCCAAAACCCAACTGGCCATACTCAGCTTAGACTCATACTTTGGCACATGGCATATGGTGGCATTGGGCACCTGCATGCACTTTAACCTATGCTTTTCACCTAGCACCTATGCGCATTACATATAGCAACAACGAGTGCCATTGCACATTGCCCTAAACCCAACTGGCGCTACTTGCCTTTGGCATAAACTTTGTGGTTCGGCACCTAGCAGCACTAGGCAACACAAGATGAGAGTTTGTGTCAATGGGCATGACAAGTGGCAGCTAGCATCAATGAGCAGTAGTGCACTTCATAGTCATAATATAGAGTCTTAATCAAGTCAATTTGACTTATCTTTATTATAAACAAACTCGGGTAACATTATGGAGGTATATTATTTGCTATCACCAGAGTATGATGAATTTGGAGTAGGATCTTTTTGCTTTGGATTGTTACTTGTAGCAAAAAGAATGATTTCATGCTAAACTCGAGTTAGAACTTTGAAATATTGGCTTATTTCTTCAGGAGATTTCTTGCCCTGTAGGAGATGCATTTTGATTTCATGATTGGACTTTGACTCTAAACTCGTCTCCTTGATCATTTATTTTTTTGCCTAGCTTTCCTTTTATCAACACTCAATTTCTTCTCAATTTCAATGTTCATCTTCTTTGTTTCTAATCTAACAAGCATAACTTCCATTTTCATCAATGTTTTCTCTCTTTTTGTCATGATGGTTCCTTCTAGTTCAGCTAGTCATAACCTCTCCTTGGTTTCTATAGTACTGGCCTTTAACATAGTGATTTTTGCTAAATATTGAGACGTGTGACATCCGGGATACCTTGCTGATATTCCACCTTTTCTCCTCTTTGGGTCACGTTCTCCTTCTTGGTCAAGGAAAGCACACTGTGACCCATCCCTTGTAGAAGTTAGTGGAGGTGGTGTAACAAAGGGGGAGTCCTCTAATGGTGCAACAAATTGTGACTCCTTCTTGGGTGATTGAATTCCATTATCAATGTAAACGCTAGGTATAGTTTCCACCCCTTGGGTGTTTGGGACAAACCGGGGGCAAAATTTTGAGAGCACCGCCTTTGGGAGAGATGTGAATTGAGGCCTCTCCTTGGCACCTTCATGGACCTCCTCATTGCCAACCTCATCTGAGTTGGGATTTAAATCTCCTAAACTTACCATAGTAGGTGGACTAATGTTTGCTCTATTTCCAAGCATGCCTTTTATTCTAGCAGAATGGGTGCACATTCCATTCAATTTATCTTCTATAATTCTCCACCCTTTGCCATATTCCTTCTCCATAAGACCTTCTCTAGTAGACTTGTTCTAGAGCTCCCAAGTTTCTTTGTACAATTTCATGTACCTCAACCATCTCTTGTCAAGCCTATCACATGTCATAGAAGTAGTAAATCCTTGCTCCTCCTGAATAAAAAGTGTTGCCTTGAAACTAAAAACATCGGATTTTTGAATGAGCTTTTTGCAATTCTCACCATGAATCTACGCAAAATGCTTGGGGTCATCCAAATAATTTAGTATTTGGCCATAACGGTGTATTGCCATGCAGAATTGTTCATCCTCTTTTGTTTTGCCTGGCACAAAAGAAGCCATCCTCAACAATTCTCCAAATTCACTAATGATTGTTTAGGTTGCAAATCCAAATGTGAGTCTATAGGTCTTGGATTTGCATCCAAAAGTGAACCTTGTGCTCTGCAACAAGATACTTGATCTCCTATTGCTAAATTTTTATTGCCCTTGTGGAGTAAAATTCTTTGACCCCCAATCAATTTCTTGGTTGCCTCAAGGCAGCATGGATCATTTTCCATAACTTTCTCTATCCTTTGCTGCACTAATATGTGGAAATGAACCAACACATCAATGCTAAACTACAAAATCCGCCATTTGGTTTAATGAATGGTGAACTTGAGTTTGAATAGTTGAGAGTGGAATTTTGAATCCGTTAAAAAATTTCATAAATCCCATTCCAAAAACCACACACCAAACATAGTGGCAACCCTCCCAAGAAACCATGACAATCATTTATTTCAATATGAGAATTCTAAAGATCTATAATATAGTGTTTGAATTTTATAAATAAACGCAAGTTGCATGAAATGTCTTGTTTCACAATTTATGGGGCATAGATTTATTAACACCTCATATTGTTACACATTTCACTAAACATAATTACAAAGTTTGTTATTTATCCCATATACCTCCTTCCAAACTATTTCTAAAACCTTCGATTGTACGGGTTTGTTTGATAGGGATCAGCAAACCCACTTCACTTCTTCTGCTCATTCACCTCACCCCTAAGGTATTACACATGGTGCAAATAACCCATCAAACCACTCTCAATATGTTATGAGATTGGCTACAATGTAAGAACATGATGCAGAAAGAATCTATAACCATGCCCCAACCTGCTACGAGTACCAATTTCACACAATTAGCCAATCTGACGCAGAAAGAATCTATAACCATGCCCCAACCTGCTAGGAGTACCAATTTCACACAATTAGCCAATCTGATTGGCCCGGAAGTGTTAGAATAGGACGGTGAGGCTGACTTATTCAATAAAAATGAACATGAAGAGGTTGATTGCAAGAGGCAGATGTGGACCTTGTTGAATCAATGTAAATTTTTAACCGAAGGTGGAATAATGGTCTGGAACAGACTCGTGTAGTAATTGGCAAATTAGTGTTGACCGCCATCCTCACGGTTGCTGGTGACGAGGCCCCAAATAATTGGACACCGAATTCACACTGAGACTTGTATGCCTGGGGCATCTGATCCTAATTGCCAGCTTGGCGGTCATTGCTTGACGGAAATCATTCCGCTTGGCGAGGAGGATAGTCGTCAAGGTACTTGAGCCCACGGCTGTGTGTAGTATGTAAGTGCCTTCAACTCCACAATCTTTAATCTTTACAGAGCAATTCACGCGTAGAAGGAACTGGATCAGGAGAGACGTGCTGCAGTCCAGGATTTGTCCGGGATTTTCGAGGTAGCACACTGGACTGAAATGCAAGTAGCGAAACTGGAAGTCCTCGTCAACCTGTGAGCTCCAGCCGCTTCCGCGGGTAATGTATCGTAATTGCATGAGTTGATGTGCTTGCTTTTCAAATAGTAAATGTGCTTCATGATGTGCGATGGATGATTCAATAACTCCCCTTAATATGAAAAATTGCTCATGTGATGTTGACTCTATGTCCTATAACTGCTCATTTGTTCTGTTACCTTGTCTGGTGATCCTTATCAAATCGTTGTTGAGGTCCCAAGAGTACGGACTATCAACTCCAATGTGTTTATCATCCTGTGTAGACGTGGATCGCATATTTCAACAGTTCCTGTCTGTTCACCCTAGTACCACCATCGACTCGTGTTAAAACTCCACCGGCACTCCGACACGATTCAACGTGTCGGAGTTTTGATAAAAAGTTTTGAAAATAGAAAGAATGTCCTGGACGCCATGTCCAACAATGCAATCCGGAGATGTTGCACTCGTGAGCACAAATGAAACCGGAGGTCTCATTCCTGCCCCTTCTCTCTAGTCAAAATTACGGAACGAGACTTCCCAATCTCTCACTTCGTGACCGGCGTCCATCTACGTGTCAAGTGCGGAGGACGCCGGAAGGAATGGTACTCTGGAGTGTTCCCAAGCGACTGACCAGAGAAGCGTGAACTTGAATTTTCAAGAAGGCAAGATCCCTATGATGATATTGATTCGGACATTCTCTTTGAAGTGCACCCCTGCAGTCAGAAATATCTGACAAGCCCCGGCTTATCTTTAGCAGCTCTCGTGTGCTCCTACGTATTCAACTGTGTGCAATTCATACAAATTTGTCGCCATCATCCTATTGAGGCGAATAGAATGTGAGTTTTGATGGGATAAACCATATGGTGCTTTTTAGATCGCTTGAACAGATAGCTGGTTTTGGGATTCTCTGATGCCTGCTCTATTTCGGCAGGCAAGGCATACCACATTCTTCGACAGTCGATATATTGTATCACATGGTTCGCTCGCTTCGAAGGAGTTGGAGCGGCACTCTGTTGACGGAATTCCTTTCGAGTGATGAGAGAAATCCTGAAATATTGTCCTACAGGCCAAATAAATTCCTGTAAAGATGTGCCCGTGCTATCAGTTGCCCTCTACTTCTGTCAAGTACCAGATGGATATATTATCCCAGAAATATGCTAGACATTTGTGCGTGGATATTACTGATGCTGGTTGATCCTGGTCAACCTGGTTGACGTTCAAGACTAGCTGCGAAGTGGGATCTAGAAGGTCTGAAAGACGCGGCCAGCGAACATGTGGAGAAAATTCCGAGATGTGAAGACGAGGACTGTCAAGGAGATGTGGAGAGTGAGGACTGCGAGACTTATGGCGAAGAAGGAGATCAGCGGGAGAATGAGGACTGCGAGGCTTATGTTGAAGAAAGAAATCAGGAGGAGAATGATGGTTGTGGAATTTATGAGGATAAAGATGAGATCCAGGAAGGTGAGCAATCAAACGAAAGTAAATTATGTAAATCTTGAAACAGTAAGTCATGTGAAGAGAAAGATTTCTATCTCAGGTAGCGATTAGCGAATCTCAAGTTGTGCGTATACTTAACATTGAGTGTTGACTTCGTAATAGAATCGGCCCTCAGACAATTGAGGTCCTTTGGATAAAGACACAGATTTTCTGCTATTTGTCACGACGCGCAGAATGACGTTTATAGGGACGTCAAGTATGGTAGTCTAAGACCAAACAAGTTTGCTAGTTCTTAGATCGAAGAAGGGAATTTGGATTCCAATCAGAAACTGATCTACCTTTTGCCTTTACCATTCCCCAATTCTAGAGACGATACAGATCTTTATTAAAATCAGTTCTGGTTGGACCATCACACTGGAAGTCAAGAGTAGGAATACGATTGACGATGTCAAATGGGAAATCAAGAAGAAGTCCCAATACCTTATGAAAATATAAGTCTGAACTTCGCTGGAAAGCAGTGGGCTGATGGTTGTACATTGGCCTCCTACAATATGCAGAAAGAATCTAGAAATCATCTGCACCTCCGTTTACCTCCGTTTAAGCGTCGTCGAGTTTAACAACATGCCTTTTAAAGACAAGCAGGAAATGCTCCTCTCCTGCTCATGAGTTTTATCACGCTAGCTGTATCCGATCCGGCCCTATTTCTCTTTTATCTACTTTGGAATTTTCCAGGATCAGTAACTGTCTTGTATTTCTCTCCCACAGAAGATGCAGTAATTCGGTGTGTATTAATAAGTAGTAAATTTCATTCAAGCTTCCATCGAGGATCACTTCAACATTAACCATAGGACAGCATGAAGGTGACGTGCACTATTTTACACCCGAAGCTTTGATCATCGGTAACCAGCTTACTGTGGTGAATAGGATCTAGGGTTATCAAATCCACAATCGATTATCAGAGCGGTCAAACACGCGTGTGACAGTTTTCGGAACAGAGAATTGTATTGAAGGGGCTCACTCTCATGAAAAAGGAAGATTTTGTATTCAAGAGGTTCCAAGTGTTGGAATAAAAGTATGGATTTATCAGCTACTAGAGTAAGTAGAGTACTTTCTCTACTTTCGACATCGCAATTATCTTTCTAAACATCATAGGGTTGTATTGAGAATCAACTTCAATGGCATGTACGCTCGACTGGATGCTCCCTCGCAGATTTACATCCTGAATTTGTGTTGGCTCGCCGGCCATGCTTAGCGCCAAACGTGGTGGTCGCAACTTACTCATGGCAATACTCATGGCAAGTATACTAGATGACGCAGAGGCCCCGTCTTACTAGACGTCTATAGATGTATGTAGTATATGGCACAAATCAATAGGAAGTTTGATCGTTGCAGTCTGGCTGTCATAAAATATAAAAACTTGTCTTCAAGGTAGATTCCAGGATCTAACATTACGACTCGATCGTGCTGCTTAGACCTCCTGTAATCCAGTGACATGAATTCATTCAACGGTGTTGTCTCTTCATGTTAACTTCCGAGGAGGAGCCAAATGGGATCCTCTTTCCGCAGCCGCTCGGGCAATTCTAGATCTATTTTTTATTTTAGATATACTTTCATTCAAATATACTGTCTTTTGTAGCCATTGCGCTGGATCGCGATGTGAACACCGCATCAACAATTAAAGTTCCACAACCACCGCGAAGTTTAGAAACCAACTATAAAATGCGGAAGCAAATGCTACCTTCGACGTCGACGTCGATGACTGTTTTTGCTAATCAATGATCGTTTCAGGACAAGATATTCAAGTAGATGTAGTGGTGTTCAACAGACAAAAAATTAGAACTAGTAGGTAGAGGAAATAACCAGGAGAGTAGATTCGCTACGGATGTAATGAACGAGTAATGTGGCGTATATAATAGGGGACTAAATAACGAATTTAACCGTTATAGTGTCCAGGAGATGCTACCTATGATTATTAAAGATGATCTTATTACTGGTAATACCTATATTACTATCCATTACCGGTTCAACCAACATCAAGCGTTAAAAGAGATGCTGATCATAGTTTTGTTGTAATTAATCGAGGAAGGTGTCAAATTACAAAGTACCTGTGTCACAGGGAATGGTGGCGGTTAGACTAAACTTTGGGATGCCTTAATGGCATCTAGTTTGGTAGTATTATACGAGCCGCAGATAAATTGGATGGAGATTTCGGGTCGGACAGGCGATTGACATCCATATCCTGAAACCTGTGATGTCTTGTAGGTTTTGGCCTGAAAATGTGTCTTTTTCGTATACTTTTACTTGAAATATATACAGAACATATTTGTCAGTATATCTACTCATACTGACAAATACATGGCCGTAGACATGCGCTATTCAACTGCGGAGGAGCTGGGTTTGGGGGACATGCTTGCAGCCTCCTTAGTATTCACCCCTCTGGATTGCGCATTACGAAAGTGAAAGTCCTCCCTGAGCTATGGGCTTCAGCCGCTTGTCTGGTAAGTTTAGTGTTTGTCCTTGGAACTACAGATGTTAAGAAAGTCAAATTGCTTCTGGATTGTGAATGTGCCTCGTGCAAAGGCGAGGTGACTACTGCAACAAGATCCTCAAGACGGTCTTTTGTCATGTTTTCTGTGATCTTTCCTTATCAAGTGTTTCCAGGAAAGTGCGGATTATCTTGCACATCTAATGTGTCATTCTAACCGTCTAGGATACTTTATCAGCTTTCTTTGCGGTTCAAGCACCCATTCTGAGGAACCACAAGGTATATAAGCTCGGCATGAGATCGACGCTTAGTTAGTGGCTGATATGGTGCCTGCGCGTTCTTCTTCGTCACTTTTCAAGGCCCAGGGGCCACCCGTGTGTCCAAGGTCGTCCTTATTCTTGCTCTAAACTGCTAAGAGCATTTTTGCTTAGAAAATGCTGGAGGCAACTATATTTCTTACCCAGAACTTACGTTTTTTGATCTGACGACATCGGTGTTAATTAGGGATCTTGTGTAACTCCGTATGTCGGATGTTACCTTTTCAAGCTCAAGATGGGATCCCGTTCTGTGAAGGGAAGAGGGCTGCATTGTCATTCGTGAAAGTTGACTCAAAGGGTGCCTTGCAGTCCACAAATTCTGAGGGACGGTAGAACGCCCACGGTTGGTCTAATCGTCAACAAAACTCCTATTAGGAGTGTGGGATGTAGGGGGTGGAGGTCCTACATCCCAGAAACGGTGTGAGCGGTTGCAAATTTCCAGGCCCCCTTTATCTCCTCTAGTGCACACGTATGCGACGAGTGGTCAAAGCTAGGGCTTTCGCTTTCGAATTCGATTATCGTTTCCTCCTTCCTCCCTTCCATAGTCTGCAATGCCTTCTCGGCATATAAAATTTGGGAACTGATCTTGATCTCTATGTCAACATCATCTACGAGCTCTGAATCATGACAGATGCAGAAATGCCCCAGCACTAATTTAAAGATAAAGATCAAGCCGGGGCGGACTTCCAAAGCAAGTTTATATTAGTTAACAACCATCATTCATATCCAATTGTTGGACCAAGTTACACCACTACATCAGCACCATTGTGGGCATATTCATAATGTCTGCATCCTCGAGCCACCTCTTACGCACTGCAGGAAATAGAACAAACAAGAATGCATCCAATCTCCTCTTCAAAGCCTCAACCATTATCATCCGCTAAGATACAGCTCAAAATGAAATCCTCTACAGTAATTCTAGATGCATACATACAGCAATGACTAAGTTCCTAATAAAAGAATTAGTGACTGAGTAGCATAATCTGCAGCAACTAAAGTATAAACGCAGAATACATATATATACCCACCCACCTATATATAGAGAGAGGTATATGAGAATAGAAGTCGTTTTGGTGAAGGTTTAGCCCGGTGTATAGATATATGGGAATAGTTTATCTATAATTTATGAAATATAATTAATAAACAACATATGATTCACTATACTAGAACAGTGATAAATCATTATACCATAGTGATAATGCATTCTACCTTAGTGATAAATCACTAGGGTAGAATGCATTGAAATGTAATCTGCCTTCATGGTATAATTGAAACAAATTGAAAATAACATATGGTTAAAGAATTAATAAACAATGTAACATTGATAAAATCCATACAAACAACAAAAGTATAATTGAAATAAATTGAGAATAACATATGGCTAAAGGATTAATAAACCGCGCGGTGTCAAGAACATCCACGCCCACTAATGCAAGAAGTAGGAAACGATATGTAATAGCACACCAATGATAGAGTAGTAAAAAATCAAGAACATCCACGCAAACTAATGCAAGAAGTAGGAAACGATATGGAGTAGCCCACCAATGCTAGAGTAGTGAAAAATCACTAAGGTAGAATACATCTAATGTAACCTGCATCAAAGGGATAATTGAAAAAAATTGAGAATAACATATGGCTGCCGGACTAGTAAACAAAGTGACATGTAGAACATGTTAGAAAATACAGTCCCAAGAGACCTCTCGCAATAGCACATCATAAGGCCCATTAAACATAAATCAGAGGACTTATAGGAAATAACGTGGTTCAGTCCCAAGAGACCTCTCGCAATAGCACATCATAAGGCCCATTAAACATAAATCAGAGGACTTATAGGAAATAACGTGGTTCACTCCCTGTACCGGAAGCTACCTCCACGGCTGAAACAGGCTCACACTAGCCTTCAAACCTTTATTTTCATTGCACATATGTATATATATACAAACACATGGATAGTCCCTCTGTCATCTGTCTAAACTCCTGAATATAGACCTGCGTGACTTCAAGAGTATTGCACACTCAAGATATCTAGTCACTTTAATACTCAACCTTAGAAGTGACTGAATATATATCCGCATGATACAATAAGGAGTTTCCATCAGTCAAGTTTTGCTCTTGCTCTTGATCAGGCAAGTCACTTATAGCAAGCCAAACATAACAAACTCCACCTTTTGCTTGTATCCACCTTATCATCCCAAAGAGCAACATTGAACGCCAAGCAAGTTCATGCATAACTTGAACTTCTCAACAGGAACAGGTTTAGTCAGCATATCAGCTGAGTTTACCTCTGTGCCAATCTTTTGCAAATTGATTGCACCATTTGTCACAGCTTCCCTGATAAAATGATGTCCCACATCAATATGCTTTGTCCTTGAATGATATACTTGATTCTTTGCTAAGTGAATAGCGCTTTGGCTATCACAAAAGAGTGTGGACTTCATATTAGGGAGTCCTATATCCTTGGCTAATCTTTGTAGCCATATTGCCTCTTTGGCAGCCTCAGTTGTTGCCATATATTCTGCCTCTGTAGTAGAAAGAGCAACAGTAGATTGGAGAGTAGACTTCCAACTTACTGCACCACCAACAAGTGTTAAAGAAAATCCTGTTGTAGACCTTTGCTTATCCAAGTCTCCAGCAAAATCAGAATCTAAGTACCCTATAATTCCTCCTTCTTGTTCCTTCTCTATGTCAAAGGTTTGCCAATATTTATAGTCCCTTTCAAGTAACGAAGTATCCACTTCACAACTTCCCAATGTTGTTTCCCCGGATTTGCCATGTATCTACTCACCATGCTCACAGCATATGAGATGTCTGGTCTAGTGCAGACCATATCATACATTAAACTCCCAACAGCACTAGCATAAGGAATGTTGGACATTACTTTTCTCTCCTCCTCATTTGATGGACATTGCTCCAATGATATACTGAAATCACTTGCCATTGGAGTGTTTACTGGTTTTGCTTTCTCCATGCCAGACTGAGCAAGTAATTTTTCCAAATATATCCTTCGAGATATCTTTAACTTTCCCTTGCTCCTGTCCCGATGGATTTCAATCCCAAGTACCCTCTTTGAAGAACCCAAGTCCTTCATATCAAACTCCTTACCAAGTTGTGCTTTCAATTTCTCCACCTCAACCATATCCTTTGCAGAAATCAGCATATCATCCACATATAGTACCAAGATGATTAAATCAAATACTCTAGGTCCATGTAGCTTCTTGAGGTACACACAAAAATCTGATTCACTTCTGTTATATCCTTGCTTCAACATGAAAGTATCAAATTTCATGTACCAAAGTCTTGGACTTTGCTTTAGTCCATATAAATACTTTTGTAACTTGCAAACCAAGTTCTGGTTCCTTGGTACCACAAAACCTTCAGGTTGATGCATGTAAATCTCCTCCTCCGATTCTCCATGTAAAAAAGCAGTTGTAACATCTAGTTGCTCCAACTCCAAGTTATGCAATGCAACTATTGCCAATAGTGCACGAATTGAAGAGTTTTTTACCACAGGTGAAAATATCTCATTGAAGTCAAAACCTTCTTTTTGGCTATAACCCTTTGCTACCAGCCTTCCTTTGTATCTATCTCCACCTGATTTTGGAAGTCCTTCCTTCCTCCGGAATATCCATCTGCAACCAATTGCCTTCTTTCCCATAGGCAATTTTTCAAGTCTCCAAGTTTGGTTCTTGGCCAAAGACTTCATCTCCTCTTCCATTGCACAATGCCACTTTTGACATTCTTGATCTTGCATTGGCTCTTCATATGAAGAAGGCTCACCATTTTCCATAAGAAGAGCATAAGCTACAAATGAATCATCAAATCTCTTTGGAGGCCTTCTATCCCTATTTGGATACCTATGTTCATGAATCACTTGTGGGCTTTGATCTTCTAATGGTTCACTTGGTAGATCTACATGAGGTGACATGTCTTCATTTCCAAGATCAATATCTATCTTAACAAAATCTGACTGAATTTGTTTTCTCTTTTCTTTTGCTATAGTAATAGCCTTCATTGTACTAGTATCATCAAAAACTACATCCCTACTCACAACAAGACAACACCTTTCTGGATCCCATAATCTATATCCCTTTGTTTCCTTCTCATGTCCCAAGAATATACATTTTCTAGATTTGGGATCTAACTTTGTCCTTTGTTCTTTTTGAATATGAACATAAGCTATGCATCCAAATACTCTAAGTGAAGAGTAATCAACATGCCTACCTGTCCATTTTTCCATAGGTTTCTTACACTCAATAGCAGTAGAGGGAGAAATGTTTACCAAATGACAAGCCGTATTTATAGCTTCTGCCCAAAAACTCTCCTCCAATCCGGCATTCCTTAACATACTTCTTGCTTTCTCCAAGAGTGTACGATTTATCCGCTCTGCCACACTATTTTGTGGAGGAGTACCCGGTATGGTAAAGTGATGGATTATCCCTTCACTCTTACAATATCTATCAAACTCTCCAGATTTGTATTCTCCACCATTATCAGATCTCAAACACTTCACTTTCCTTCCAGTTTTTTTCTCCATCATCACCATCCATTGTTTAAAGAGAAAGAAGACCTATGATTTTTGCCTCATGGTGTAGACCCATACTCTTCTTGAGTAATCATCCACCAAAGATACAAAATATAATGCTCCAGATTTTGAAGCTATAGGTGCAAGGCCCCAAACATCAGAATGCACATAGTCTAAAATTCCCTTTGTGCAATGAACTCATGTGGAAAAGCTTACCCTCCTTTGCTTTCCTATTACACAATACTCACAGAATTTTAACTTACAACTTTTAAGGCCCTTCAGAAGTTGTTGCTTGGACAATTCACTTAGACCCCTTTCACTCATATGACCCAAACGGAGGTGCCATAACTGAGTAAGATCTTTGGGATCTTCATTTTCAGAAATAGTACTTGCCACTTCTCCAGTGATGGTCTCTCCAACAAGCTCATAAAGGTTCCTATCTTCTTGCACTTCATTACAACCAATGCTCCTTTTGATACCTTGAGTGTTCCATTTTCTGCTCCCCACCTCCAACCATTTGAGTCCAAAGTGCCTAGTGATATCAAATTCTTCCTCAACTCAGGAACATGCCTCACATCACCAAGAGTCCTCACAATATCATCAGACATCTTAATGTGTATTGTACCAATGCCAATAGCTTTACAAGCCATGTTGTTCCCCATTATTACAGATCCTCCATTGAATGATTTGTACTCATGAAACCACTCCTTATTTGGACACATATGGTAAGAGCAACCTGAGTCCAATATCCATGACTCCTCAAATTGATCTTTGTCTTGGGTAACACATAGAACATCATCCACAACTCCAGATGACTCAGCAATGGTTGCTTGATCTGAAAGTTGACCTTTATCCTTGTTGGACTCAAGCCTCTTGTTGTTACAATCCTTCTTGAAATGTCCAACCTTCCCACACATCCAGCACTTGCCTTTGAAACCTCCAGTTCTAGACTTGGATTTTGATTTGCTCCTGATCTGATCTCTCTCCCTTGTCCTTCCTCTGATAAATAGAGCTGTCTTTCTGAATTTGTCTTTCCTTGGTTGGGTCTTTTTTGCATCTCATTGGACAATAATGCTGAAATGACCTCCTCACAGTTTATATCATCCTTCCCATATAGAAGAGTTGTGACCAGATGCTCATATGATTGGAGAGATTGAAGTAAACACCTGATTCACGAATTTCTGCTCATCCTTCCCATATAGAAGAGTTGTGACCAGATGCTCATATGATTGGAGAGAGTGAAGTAAACACCTGATTCACGAATTTCTGCTCGACATCAATAAAGGCCATAACGATTGAAAAATTTGACATGGACCGCCAAGCTCTTGCTTTACTGATGTTGAACGTGATGGGAATCCCAGCTGACTGTGATGTGCCTTCCCATGCAGTACTCAACACCTGTGGAGGTATCTCAAACCTGCTCGTCCAGTTAAGCGCTAGCGTTCCATTTTTAAACTCTGTAGTGGTGACAGTCAATCTAGAAGATTCGGGACCATTAGGCGGCGCCAGACACGATCGTATCTATCCTGAGGATACCTGCACTAATCGAGACCCACTGTTGTCAACTAGCTAGCATTTGGTAACTCTATGCATAGAACACGCATGTCACGTGTTTTAGTGGTGTAAACAACAGCTACTACAATAGGGTGGAAGTTAATGTTCTATAGCATCATCCACGGCATCAACAATATATAGTTTTGGACCTAGCCCAAAAAATACTTAGTCGAATCTAGAGTTTCCAAGCACATGAACAGAGTTGATCATACCTGACAGAAGCCGAGCCCCCAAAATTAGAGCGTCCGATAAGCATGAGGTAAGAAGTTTGCATTGTGGCGATGGCCCCGCTTAAAGCACTACTAGATACATCCATTCCCCGTTCGCCGTACAAGGTCTTATTCAAGGGGCGCACTTCCAAAGATGATATAGCTGCAATTGAGGATCTATCTTCCAAAGGCACGAGGCAAATATATATCTTTTCATCTAGTGGAGTTACTATCAATTCAACAGTCCTGTCCTCCAAAGAAATCAGGTCAATCGTCGTAATGAAGGCCGAATCCACAGTGAAGTAAAGGCGAGAACTGTAACGTGGTAGAGTAAAACCGTTAGCTATAAGATTGCTGCTCCGGGAAATTGCCCGTACAAGGAAGGGGAAATTACCTAGAGGAAACTCACTGGTGTTGTATGTATAATTATAACAGAACTTGGTCCTGGTGCGTGTTGATTCCAGGGATGAAAGCCCAGTGCAGTTCTTAGCTGCTTCTCATTGTCTACTTGTGCACTGTCATTTACGTGTATTGCCAGTTGATAAGGTCGTTTGCTGAGTCTAGATACTTATCATCAGTCTCCCAATCAAGTCGAGTGGTTTCATCTTGGTAGCCTTCTCTACTGCCGCAATCTATACTAAGAAAACCTGCAATCAGATAAAACCCTCACTTGTTTAGCAGTAGATTTTGGAGTTGAGGAATTGAGCGAGTAACTTAGCAAAGTCCACGCAAAGCCATGGCATCGCATTGTTTGTAACTTATTATGTTTATTCTTGTGCTTCATCAGGAATGGCACCCATGGGCACACTATTCAGGTAGATCTGTAAACTACAAAAGAGATTGAAGTTTCAATACACGCGTGCGTGCTTACAGTTCTAGCCGACCCTTGACAGATTCGCGGAGGATCCCAACCTAATTGTAATTATATGTCCCTGGACTCACCGGCTGGTTTTTCTGATTGAACGAGGTGGAGGAGTAATAGTAGCAATGCCAGCAAAAGAAACCCCCAGCGTAAGACGGTTGAGGACTCTGTGTTCAAGTCTCGCAAATAGGTCACACGACAGGATGGATGGAGGGAACGCCGCTGTTAGGCTTGCCTATGACTTTTTGCTGTCTGCTCAATTGTGCCATCGGGCCTGCATGATTCATTCAAGCAGTCACTAATATTACCAGGGTGACGAAAAAATCAGGTGAAATTCTATCCGTCACATAAAAATGTTGATAGGAAGAAACATAACAACAGGTACCAAGACAATTCGACAAAAAGAATTGCGACTGGTTTGAATCAATTCAATTCCGACAGTGCAGACTCGTCCAGTCACTGATTTTGGTAGCGGGTTCCAGTGAAGCCATACATATCCATACACCAATCAGGATAATGTACACATTGAAACTGATTCTGGGATAAAATTCGAAATGATTGAGTGCGATGAATCGGTGATTCTGGTTCTTTCCTTCAATGATTCGATCCTCAAGATCAACATCAAGGGCATTTCAGCGTCAAACTGCCGGGCCATGAACTAGTCGAACCAGATGACTTGAGATTTTGATGAAGTTGGTAAAGGCGCACCGACCTATGTGGCAGTAGGAGAAATTGGTCCACGATTTGGTGCAGTGGCTTCCGCACGCCAGCCCACCGTCCAGTTTTACCACAAGCTATAGCAGACAGAACAAAGTTCAATAACAATCAGCCTATTTATCGCGCAAAAGTCTTAGTCAGTACGGGGTGAGAGCTGTTTCTTTGAAAATGAAACCTGCCACCTTCCTTCCCACGAATGCCACGACAAATTTTTCTCAGGTGCAATTCGAACTCTCCATTACCGTAGTCCTGCTCTAGAAACAAAGAACATCTGCTTGAAACAACACCTCGCAATTTCAGAACCACATATCGAAGATGAATCGATTATGTCCGATTCTTCATGATGTTCTATAGATTTCGATGTTCTAAATTTATAGAAGTTTTGTTCATCGTACTGCTGTCTTGTTTCACAGCACGATGGCTCTTTCTGGTGTCTGGTTGCACTGAAGACTTGATTATACTACCTCTTCTGTTCTTGAATGCCCTCGCCCCATTCAATCTGGCTAGAGAATCAGTATTGGGATCCACAGGCACTGGATTGTTGTGGTTCACACACGGTCTATTGTTTGTTACTTTGGCATCTTCGCGAGGTAGATATAAAACAATAGACCGTGTCTACGAGAACGTGCTTTGACTTTTGGACACATCAAAACGAGTTGACCAGATTCTTCTGGGACAGTGGACGAACAGACTTGAGGACTGAGTCTATGGCCTTTCGTCGCCCGAGACATGAGGGCGGTGCCTTTACACTGTTGTCGTCTGCACAGGGTTCCAGGAACTATATATTTCTTTTAACCTGATTAAATTCCGGGGAATAGTCCAGATCCCAATCCTCCCGGGATGATCGGGGATTCCGAGGAAAGTAAGCAGTCCTCCGAAGACTCGTTAATTATCGGTTTTTCATCACCATCGCTGACAAACTTCGGACCTTCGTAAGAGCATGCTCAACTTCGAGATCCGCTCACAGAAAGGTACCCAGCAACAGCAATAATGTTAATGTATGCACTTAACACTGAATTTCATATAACTCAAATTGTTGATTAAACAAATGCTCTTACCCATCAAGAAGTATGTGTGTAAGTTTTTAGTGATAACATATTGTAAGCAAATAAATAATTAAATATCAGTTAATATACACTATGTGATTATAGTTCATACACATGTAATCTGAACTAATTTGTAAATGTAACGACCCTGAACTATGATCTGGGTTACATTGACAAGCTGGTTCCTAATGGAAAGAGAATTAGAAAACCTTAAACCCTTCCGAAGAGAAGGGCGACCGTAGAGAAAACACGAAGGATGGGAAGACGCCATCAAGCCCCGTACAAGATGAGACAAAACCTAAAAAATGGATCTAAGTCCAATAGAGCAAAACTCCGTAATGCAAAATATGTTTCATTACATTTTGTCGAGAGTAACTTCCCACCGTGCAACTAACCAGGTTCGAGGGTTTATTACAGTACTATGGGTGTTTATCAATTGCTTATGGGTGATACGTGTATGACTCGTAAGATTTTATAGATGCGTGGGTCCCTATTTTCAACAAAATTAGAAATTTAGTACTTTCTTCACATTTCAATACGAATTTTATTTTTTATTCTCTAGCCATTCATTTATGTTCATAGCTATTCGAAGCTGCTTCTTCTTATAGTACATGTAAATTGAACTGAGATACACGGGGGTTTTGGCGACAGGCTCATCTTGCATGTTTACCTCCCATAAATTTATTTGACTATCTCGCATCAAGAATATATATAAATATTCTTCAAATTTTAGGATTAGATTATTTCATTTTCTAAATTTAATTTCAATCAGATTTTGTAGGTCTTATGGTTTCTAGGGTGTCTCTTAGCTTATAAAAATTTATAAGATATCTTATTAATTTTCATAAAAATAATTTTAATTATCACATCCTCTAATAAGCTAGAGAATTTCTCATAGACCTCCCGTATAAATAAAATATTTTTATTGACACCAAAATGCTTAAATGAAATACCCTCCCATCGTGTTTCTTGAGGTAATTTCGCATGTTGCACCTGAGCAGGTCCTGCATTTACGGAGGTCGTAATGTACACTCCTTGCCATCTTTCCCATTTTTCATGCCAACACCTCTCATGGTGATGCTCGTGTTCGTCACTGCAGTAGAAGAAAAAGGCGACCGCTTAGGAAAAACGAAGGATGGGAAGACCCCCATCAAGCCGTACAAGGGAGGAAAAAAAAAGAAGTAGCATGGGGCTAAGCCCCAACGTCACTGCAGTAGAAGCATGATGTCAGTTCTACAGGATACGTTCATTTCAAAAGACGACTTGGGGTATCGATCATATCTTATGAAATTATGGAATATCGATACTATTGGGGCTTAGCCCCCATTTCACCCCCTTTGTCTTTTCCATGCACGACTTGATGGGGATCTTTTCATCTTTCTTGTTTTCATGCGCAGTCTCGTTTCTCTTATTATGGCATAATCATCTTTCATGTTTGCATGCGCGGCTGCGGTTTTTTCTTATGGTATAAACATCTCAAGATTTCCAGACTGTGATAGCTTTGAACCTCGATGACATCCAGGATCTAACTCTATATATAGTGTCCCAATATACCTAATCAGCTACGTGATTTTGTTATTTGATTCTCTAACCCCCCATATTTTGCTAGCAGTGGTCCTTGGGACCGTTACGTCAAATAGCAACACTTCTTTTTGCTTTCTATTATTTTAAGTACGATACAGGCTATGTGGAGAAGATCCATTGTCTTTCTGAGATCTGACGGGAATTCAGTAGTTAGTCTGAAATTCATGGGCCGAAGACACGATCAATCACAATTTGTGAAGATGAATGAGAATATGAGAATCAGAGATTCACATGAGACTGCAGAGCAGACAATGCATTTCCACTCATATGAGGTTGAAGCACTTTGATCTAAAGATCGGGCTCACACTTCATTAGAAATATCGGGGTAGCCGGCCTCGAAATTCAATTGTCTATTGCTAAAGTATCATATAGGGTCCTCCCGTATAGTCGGAGGAAGAAAACTAGACTAATGCAGAAGGGGTTTCCAATTTGTATGCTTCTCTCAATGGATGAATGAGAGAGAGGGACCAACATTCATATTGCTTTTAAAAGTGTTTTATAAAGTATTTTTATTATCATAAAAACTTCTATTGATCTTAAAAGAACCAAAATCTTAACCGAAAGCAGAAAAATCTAATAATTACAGGATGCTTTGTACATACTTCATCCGTTTCACGGACGCATGCCAATATTTGATCCCACAATATTTTAATCAAATGATTATGAAACCCAGTACGGCAAGTAAAAAAACCCTGTTACAAGAAAACGAGGCTCTTAGGTTCTTATCAACGTAATTGGGAAGTAGAAAGCTCCGCCTTAATTGGATATTAAGAAGTTAGCGAAATTCACATCGACTTCTGGAAGTTTCTTAATAGTTGTAAATCAGGAAGTATAGCGAAATCCGATCAAAATCCATTTTGTGAATATTGTCTTGAATTTTATTTTTTGATCTTGTAAGTGTGAAGTCGTCATTTAGAAAAAAAAGATAAACTATAAAGAACATTAGTAACGAATTTTATAGCGAGGGTAATAATTCATACTCTGAAATTTATAATTTTAATTTGCCAACATAAGTAACGAGAGACAGTAATTATACATAGCCTTCCAATTTATACTTTAATCAAGGGACGACTGGACAAAAAATTTGAATATTAGGTAAAAGGCTTTAGCTTTCGTCTCACCCATCAACTGTTACATATTATCGGAAGTAAGAAGAAATATGGACGAGTTTCTCTTTTGGATCATGGAGAACTTCCTTTTAGGTAACTTACGTCACTTTGTGATGGAAATATAATTATCGTGATGCTACGTTTTCGATTCATCCAGAACGTCAGCTTCTTTTGATTAAATATTAGGAAGTTTGCGATCGAGATTCATGTTGACTTTATGGACCCCAAAGAGAGTTGGTAGAAGCTTCTAGGCTGTGAAACGATAGACGTCATCACTGCAGATGTAAGAATCAGAAATTAAGTAGGGTCCACATGTAATGAGAGATTGAAAAAGTGACTTTTATGGAGTTTATGATATTATTATAAAGCCCGAAGTAGAATCACGCGCCATTTTGAAATCCGCATGTGTTGAGAGATGTGCATTATTATATTCTACACTAAATAACTCTAACTCTGAAAGATTTAATCTGGATTAGTACGGACATATGATGTAGAGTACAGTAGGAAACTCACTGTACGTCACATAGTACTCAGACTTAAGTAGTTTGATTGAAACGTGTAAGATATCTAGAAAACAAATTTACTCTTGGGAAAAGGTATATTTCTTTTATAGCTTTCTCGCTTGGTTACATATGGCATTGGTCTTCGCAGCAAGCACCAAACTATTACTCTAAAGTCTCAACTCAAAAAGCAGTTGACATAGGACAATTCCCATTACAACTATGCCTTCGACTGTAGAGAATGCACCATGAAAGATTTTTATCTTCGCCACTTAAAATCTATCTATTAAGATCTATTAAAATATATATTAAAATCTATTATAACTAAAATATTTATGATGAAAATTATTTTACTCTCTGCATTGTGGAACAGCTTCTGTATTTGATGACTCCGGTTGATGAGTCTATAAGCTTACTACATATAAGTACGGTTGAATCTAAGGTTGGAATTATATTCAACTTTGGATCGGATTTTTTTATATTATATAGAATAAATGATTTTTGCATTTTCAACATTTTAATTATATTTATTTAGTTGAAATCACTAAAAATATCAATAAAAACTCATACATCATTATTAGTCAGTTAATTAAATTAATTTTAAAATAAAAATATATTACCTGTTTATAATAATTTTATTTTATTTATCCAAATATGCTCAAATTCTCATAAAATATCATGATCAGAAAAACATTAATTGGTATTAAGCGCTACATAGTATATAATGTTACGTACTAACTAGGCTTCACAATGTTTTTCTTGACTATCACCATCAAATACCTAAATCTTTTTAGCTAAATCGTGCTTTTCTCTTTCTTAACTTATTGGCATCTTGTTAACAAGGACTAAAAGGAACATGATTATGCTTCAAAAGGTTATGTCAAGAAGTGTGCATACAATAGGGGGTTTCAGAAATAGATTTGACAAATGTCTACGGGATAAATAACAATATTCGTAACATTGAACTCTGTAGTGAGACGTGACAGTAATAAATGAATGCTCTGTAAAATCAGTTACAGTGTATTTCATCCAAGTTGCGTTCATTTATAAGAATCAGGCACTAGGTTATGGAGATTTAGGAATGCCGTATCAAATTAAATAATTGTCAGAAGGGGAGATGTGGTTTCTTGAGAGGATGGCCACGTGGTTGGGTGTGTTGATTTTGGAGTGTGAATTTTGAAAGTTTTGGGGGATCCAAAATGCAAGCTCTCAATTATTCAAATTCTCAACTCAAATTCACCATCCCAAGTGCAAATGCTGCCTTTGTCAGTCAAGTAAACGGCAGTTTAGTAGTTTTGCATTGGTGTGGTGGTTCATTTCTATATATTAGTCCTAGATTAGTGCAGCAAAGGATAGTGAGAGTTATGGAAAATGATCCATGCCACCCTGCAGCAACCAAAAATTGATTGAGGGTCAAGGAATTTTGCTCCAAAAGTGCAACGGAAATTTAGCAATGGGAGCTGAAGTAGCTTGTTGCGGTGCAGAAAACTCACCTTTGGATGCAGATCCAAAAGCTATACACTCACCTTTGGGTTTGCAACCTAAAGAACCATTAGGGAAATTTGGAGGACTGTTGAGGATGGCTTCTACTGTGCCCAACAAAACCAAAATGTATGAATTGTTTTGCATGGCAATGCACCATTATGGCCAAATCCTATATTATTTGGAGGACCATGAGCATTTTTCCTAGATTCATGGCAGGAATTGCAATAAACCCATTCAGAAATTGATGGCTTTTAGTTTCATGGCAAAAATTTTAATCCAGGAGGGGCAAGGATTTCCTACTTCTATGACAAGTGACAGGCTTTACAAGAAATGGTTGAGGTACATGAAACAATACAAAGATACTTGGGAGCTTAAGTACAAGGCTATGGGAGAAGGTTTCACCGAGAAGGTATATGGCAAGGGGTGGAAAACTATAGAAGATAAATTGAATGGGATGTGCTTGCATTTTGCTAGAATGGAAGCCATGTTTGGGAACTGAGCAAACATTAGTCCACCTGCTATGGTAAGTTTGGGAGATTTAAATCCCAATTTGAGCGAGGTTGGCATGGAAGAGGTCATGAAGGTGCAGAGGAGGAAGGCCCTCAATCCCCATCTCCCCAGAGGTGGTGCTCTTGGGCTTGTGCCCCCAGTTTGTCCCAAACACCCAAGGGGTGGAAAGTATACCTAGTGTTTACATGGACAATGGAATCCAATCACCTGAGGATGAGTCACCATATGTTGCACTAGTAGAGGACTCAACTTTGGTTGCACAACCTCCTTTAACTTCTACAGGGGATGGGTCCAAGTGTGTTTTCCTTGACCAAGAAGGACATGACCCAAATAGGAGAAAAGGTGGAATATCTGCAAGTAAGGTATCTCGGATGTCACCTAGTATGTCATTGTCTCAAGATTTAGCAAAATTACCATGTTGAAGGTTGATACTCTAGAATCCAAGGAGAGGTTACAATAAGCTGAACTAGAAGCCACCAACATGAGAAAAAGAGAGAAAACAATGATGAAAATGGAGAGCATGTTAGATTAGAGATAGAGAAAATGAAAATGAAAATTGAGTGCTGATAAAAGGAAAGCTATGGCAGACAAGCACAGATTCAAAGAGAAGAGTTTACAGTCAAAGTGCACTCATGAAATCAAAATGAATCTTCTACAGGTAGGAAAATATCCCAAGGAAATAAGCCAATATTTCAAAGTGCTAACTCAAGTTCAACATGCGGATCCTACTCCAAACTCATCATACTCTATTGATAGCGAGTAGCATACCACCATGTAATTTGAGTATTTTTCTAATAAGGTTGAGTTTAATAAGGTTTTTTATGACTCTCTAATGTCACTCATCAATGCTCACTGACACTCATCAACTCTCACTATCGCTCATCGGTGCTAGCTAACACTCATCGGCACTCGACATTTTGCCCATTGGCACCCATGGCCACCCAGCATCACACCTTGAAGTTGTGCCAATGGGTGGGTTTTGGCTGATGCTTGATGGTGAGTTTAGGCACTGAGTGAAACGCATCATTGGCACATAGGTGCCCAATGCCGTGTGCTGATGGCGAGTGTTGAGTGTTGACACCCAATGCCGCTAGGGTTCAGGGTTGTAAAACCGGTTCTGTTTAGGGCGATGCATGATGGCGCTTGTTGTTTGTGGGTGGTATGCATAGGTGCCAGGTGATGTTTGGTTTGATGAAAATGCATATATGAGTGATAAATTTTTAGCACAAGTGATCAAAACACATGAAAAATAGATATGAGTGATGAAATTTAGTGTAAAATAGTGGTACATAAAATGTGTATAAATGTGATAAATGTACATAAGATGTATATAAATGTGGAGCAAGTAAATCATGTCACTATGCTAGAGGAGAAGGAGGTGAAGAAGATGCATGATATGCAACATGGTGTCTAAGTGCTGCTACTGCATCTTCCAGTCTATGACGATATACACGATCTTGAATCCTAAATTGACTCAATCACCACCAAAGGGGCCACTCGCTCTCATCCAAGTCTTGGTTCTTGATAACACTAGCAAGAAGAGAATGTGGGCCATTACTATAAAAACCCAATCTACAAGATGTCCACTCCTCTTCTGCCCCACTAACAACATGCCTATCATCATGGACAAATCTGACCAAAGCACTCATCAAAGGGTTGAATGACCAAGTCTATGATGCTCTCTCTACCCTATAAGGATGGAAGTGGGTAGGATGGATAGCACCATGTGGATGGTTACTATATTAAGAGAGTGCATAGCTGTCCAAGATCAAAAGATCACAAAGAGGTAAACCCAATGAAGTGAGATGCTCAGAAGATCTAACTGTAAGTCCTCTAAACTTATCATCTTGCTGGACATCTGCAAAACACAAGCATGCCATGAGGTGAGACCCGGTGTGAACTCCCTCTGGAAGTTCTGTCCACTGCCACATGCTCTATAGCAACCACTTCACTCCATTTGGAGTAAGATCCATCCACAAGATAACCTCAAAGTGTAGCAAACTGAATTGGATGAAATGGAAAACACCAGGATGTGCAACCCACCCTATAGGCCCTGATTGTGTGTGAGGGCACCAACCATGCCTAGTTATCCAACTCTTCCATGCACGAAACCGGTGCAACCACAAACCATAATGATGCCAAACAAGTAACATCCACAACAATAATCTTCTTCCTTAGGAAGCTTGGGAAAAGAATACATGGAATATATTGTCTTGATAGAAAAAGTCTCTCTTTAACCTCAATCTAAGTCCCTTGAGTCTCTACATTGTGAGGTAACACATTGGTGGCATCTATCACAAGGGTGGTATCAGTCTGGATCTCTATCTCACTACGAGTATGGATTTGGTGAGCAATACTACATAGTCTCGGTCCAAGATAAGCCACACTAGCCCTCACCTGAGCTACTACTCTCACTCTCCTCTGCCTAAACATGTGCACTCTTGTACCTCCCCATAGCAGAGGCTAACTCTCATGCCTGATTTTGTAACTAGAGTCTATACCCCTCAGCCATGGCAGCGGCCCCTACGATGTCAAAGTCCAAGTGAGCTAATCTCTACTCTCTCTCCATCTCAAAAGTAATAAAGGTCATATACTTCTCCTCCTTTGCAACAAGAGTATCCTCTCACTCATAGAGGAATCCCTTTCTCTCTCTACTAACAATCTACCATGCTCCTCTACACTCTCCAATTGCCCCTTGTACTCAAACGCTAATCTCTCTTGCTCCTCTACACTCTCTAATCACCTCTTGCGCTCAAGCACTAATCTCTCTCTATCCTCTACACTCTCCAATCACCTCTTGCGCTCAAGCACTAATCTCTCTCTCTCTCCTCTATACTCTCCAATTGCATCTTGTGCTCAAGCACTAACCTCTCTTGCTCAACTAGATATCTCTCTCCCTCCTCAGCCACTCAAACACAATCATCTAAAACACGCATGATGTCAACAAAACAAGAAGAGGGTGAAGGTACTCTGAAGTGTGTGGAAGGAAGTGCAGCCTCGACAAATAGAGAAAGGGGAGAAGGGGAAGAAGAGTGAGAAGGGTAAGAAGGAGCTATCTCAAAGGATGAAGATGGAGAAGGAACTCTCTCCCTATAACTATCATGACCTAACCTCACTATTGGTAAGGCATGTGTCTCAACATGAATCTGCTGAACACCTATTCACAAGTGGTACATTTTTTCATCCATCAAGTAAAATTCACTTATGAATCAAGTAAATACATAAGTTCATTAATTAAGCCATGTTAAATTTTAACATATTTATTAAATCCAACAATGGTATGCACAATAAAACAATGTATATTTTCAAACAATGAAAACATAAAAGTATATGTCAAAATCAAATCTAATCAATCACTCACCATCCTCATCCTCCCCATCATCAGCACTATTGTCCTCATCTGAGGTATCTGCATCCTCATGATCATCATCATCATATTCCTCTTGTATAATCTTCTCCTCTCCATCACTCAAGTACATTACTTCCTCCTCAAGAATGAAACCCCTCTCCACAAAGAGACAAGTGAATATCTGCCCAAGAAAGGTAACTCTGAACTTGCGCCCCTTAGGTGAACTCAATCGGCTTTGCAAACTTACCACCTCAGCAATGATAGCTCTAAATGCTAACTCCTCCCAATCATAATCCTCCACACCAAATCTCCTCAACCTCATTTTGGTGTTGAGAACCAAATGTCCATGTACAATCTTGGGCCTAATAGTTGGTGCCACAAGTGCCCTGATCAACTGGAAGAATGCCTTAAAAGCATGATACACACATTGCCTGGCAAGATATCTTTTTGTAATCAGGTCTCTTTGTGGAAACCAATCTGAATTGGTGGTGTAAGGAACAGTCCTCTATCTTGGTGTCCTCTCCCTTGGCATGGCCAGTGCATCTCTAACTGTATCCACACTCAATTGAAATTGTCTACCTTTCACCAACCACGTGCAAGAATTCTTGTCCCAAGTACTCACAAACTCAGTACATGGAAGAACTTGCAAAAACCACAAAGAAAAAATCTTTAACTCCCATCCTCACACTGGAAGGCCCTTGGTGACACTTGAAACTACCCCCGGACAAGACAGGTACCATTGGTTGGCACTCGTTGATGCGCATCACAGGTCACAACACGGAGCACCAACCTTGGCGCCCATGGCCACACATAGATGCTGCCATAGAGGTGCAGTTGTGTTGAGTGCCGCTGTTGGACAAGGACTTGCAAAAATAATGAGTCCGTCTGGTGCCAAGTGACGCTGGTGGGCACCAAGGGACAAGGGGTTTACGTTTTAAACTCTAGGTGGTGCCCATAGACACGGGATGCCATGAGATGGTGCTCCTGAACAAACTCAAACAGCACTTGGTGATGCCCGTGGGTGCTGAGAATTGCAGGACCACAAAGTGAAGAAATGCATAAACAGTGAAAAAAAGTACTTTGAAAATGGAGAAAAAAGAGTTAAGAAGACAAGAATAATACCTCTAGACGTGGGTAATGAAGTTCAAGTGTAATTTTGAGACTGATTACGTCTAGATCGACCTCCTTGATTCCAACTACAGCCATTCAAATTTGGTATTTATTGAGCCAACACCATTTGATGAAATTCATTGGGTGTTGGATGGTATGAAATCCAATGAGCCAATCCCCTTCTTGAGTATTTCTCATGTCTGGAGCATCAACAATCTTCTCAGAATCCCATATTTCCATATTTCTACCATGGATCTCCTCTGTCTTCTCACTGGTGTCCAGACTAAACCCTTGAATCATCTCCTCTCCTCTCCTTCTCAATTTCAAGTCCTCCTCTCCTTCCTTGTTTCTATACTCCTCCTCTTCTCTCTTGCAAAATTCAAATTTCACTTGTGTCCAGACTTAGCCCCCAAATCCTCTCCTCTCCTTCCTAATATTGGTACCTCCTCTCCTTCCTAGTATCGGTACCTCCTCTCCTCTTCTGCAAAATTCTAATATAAAACTCTCAAGTCCCCGCTCAAACTCCTTTGTTCTGCCCAAACAACACTTGAAATCAAACATGTACACACTTTGGCACTAGAAAATTAAAATAACTGCAAATTACACCCCTCCTCTATGAACACCCATCAAGCTAAAGCTCAAGTGCAAATGATTCTAGCCCCAATGACTCCCCAAAATGGCTCAATTCCAAAAATGTGAAACTTACAAGGAAGAGGAGGGTTTATATAGCCACCTCATGAAATATATATATATCCACACCCAACTAAATTTGTATTTGAGTGGAAAATACCCAAATTCATGAATGAAAAATTAGAATCATCAGTGACAACATGCGGCACGCCATGTCGCCAATGGGCTTACCCAACCATTAATTTAGGTGCCAAGTGGCTCCACTCACTAACACACAGTGCCCTTGAGCACCAACGGGTGTTGCCTAAATTTAAAAGCACTGGCAGTGCCTCCTAGCACCACTAGCATCTACATGAATGCATCAGCCAATGTCACCCAAAAATCCTATATTACTTCAATCCCATTGGAACTAATCAAGTTCCCAATAGGTGACTCATAATCTCCTATTGGGATTCCTTACTTCCTTGATCATTTTGCTCCACAAAATTCATTTGGGTGATTTTTCAAGGTCATCCATTCTTGAGTGGACATTAAGCAATGCGATGTCCAATTTGGTGACAATAAAAGCAAGCACTATTTTTTCACAATCTTTCATTATCTATAGTGCCAAATGGTCTTTGTTGGATGGGATCATTCTCCATTGGTGCCAATTCCTCCACCCTCGTGTAGTGTATTGGTAGGTTTTGTGAAGGTCAATATTATGACCAAGTTGTTGCAACCAAGCAATCAAAACGCTCAGCCAGCTACATGGCTTCTCCAAGTGTTTTGGCTCTCATGTAGTCACCCTCCAATTTGGTTTGTGGCTTCAAGCCCGTCACAAATTGATCCAAAGTTTCATCTTCTAATATATTTGTAATTTACATAATGGTGTTCTAGAATTGCATTATGTAGGTCCTTATAGAGCCAATCTACTTCAACTCTGTCAACTTATCTTGTATGGCTCATGTGGCATTTATAGTTTGGAGTTGATCAAGTATTGCACTCTTGAATTCTCCCCATGTCAAGATTAATATAATAATTTGTTGTTTAGTTCACTCCATTCAAAACTACCACCATAGCTTTGCCACTCCATACAATTGACTTAAAACCAAGAATCTATTTTTTTTCTTGAAGAATTGTAGCTTTGAAATAACATTTAAAATCAAATAAAAAAATACAAAATTCTCCACTGCACTCAAGAGATTCTTACCTTCAAATACTTTGGGCTTTGGAAATCAGATCTGCTCTTCTCCTTGAATTGAATTGAATTGAATTGAATTGAATCTCTTGCTCTCTCTCCGATGCTCTTATCATTGGTGATCTTTTTCTTCTAACAATTTAGTAAGGCGCTCGATCTGTTGTTACATAGCAATGATAACTTTAGGTACCGCCACCATGGTTGTTACTCTATCAAACTACCTACAATTATCTAAGTTAACACATAGATGCAATATGTCTACCATTCTCCATAAGTCATGATCTGAAGTACCAAGGGTTCATTGGACAAGGTGATTGTATTAAAAAAAATTTACCCAAAGCATGAGATGATGCTTAGCATGAGCTTGAGCTTTGGTATTTACAGGAAAACATAGAAGGCTCTTGAGAAGCTTCTCAAGAAGCTTCCTCAAATTGCTCTCTTAGAGTGCAAATCAAGCTAATTGGGAAGCTTCTCAAGAAACTTTCTTCTAGAAGTTATCTACTTGGCATGTAAGCTAAGCTAACTAGGAAGGTTCCCAAGACGCTTCTTTCTAGAAGCCATCTACTTGGCATACATGGTACCCAATACTTAGAAGGTACCACATAGCTTACTAGATGTTTCTAGAATATTCTAGGCTAATTTGGCCTATTTGCTACTTTGTTAGTCTTGACTAACTCATTGGTAAACTCCATATTGTTACACATCTTCTCCCTTTCATCTTAGGATTAGCTCATCTACATGCTCCATATGTTTGTCCACTCTTGGCTGACCTTGTATAGGATCCTATCAAATTTGTTATTGATGTGCTTCCATAGCTTCTTATCCAACTTGGCCAATTGCCCCAATGAATACTTCTTTGTTCCTAGGGCATGTATCTCTAGCTTCAACTCCCAAATCACATTCACCTACTCACATAGCCTCTAGTGTTACACTCACAACTCAAGACTATATCGTGAGATCACCTAATGCACCTCAGGGCATTACCTTGCAAATTCAATTGATTGAAAACTTACCTTCACAAAGTGAGATGGTTATATCCTTCAGTCAGCCCATTGCAGAATTTTTTTTTTCATGAATGGTGAAACATTGTTATTCCCATGTGTGAAGCGGCACGTTGGCTAATGGTGATTGAAACCAATTCTTTCTCAAACATGGCAACAATTTCTAGAGGAAGTCAAACCGTTAAAGAATGATAGTGAAATGCTGACATGGCATCTTGTACCCATAATTGTGATAGTGGTTTTGTTCTTGTGGTCTTGGGCACGTCATTGTTATCATGGTAGTGACTGTCAACATCATCAGGATCTTGACCGTCATCCTTTTTGTGGGGGGCTTCACTCCAATGATATCCCCTTGAGTGCATATTTTTTGAATATCTTTGGGAGAGTTGGGCTATAAATCCTGATTGCTACTGTCAATCTAACCTAGGTAGTCACCCAATTGAGCAAAAGGAAAAAGAATACAAGAATCTACATTAGGAGGCACGGAGTGTGTTACCACACTTTTCTTTACCAAATTGATGAATGAAGTTTGCTTTATAAAATAACCAGATTTGTATTCTTGTTATTATCTCAATCAAGTTTAATTTCTCCCAACATTTGGCTTGGGAACCATTTGGTGCAGTACACCATTGGCTTGAAATTTAGTCATTAAAACAAATCCCAATAACTTGAATGTGGTACAGTTATATCAAGAACTAGAATTAGAACTATTTGATTGTACTAAAATGTTAACATGTGAGAGTTGCAATTGCTCACTCAAGGCGCATGTGGTAGTCTACTTTGTGCCTCCTTCTGCAGATTTTTCAAAAATTTTCCTTTTTCTTAGTAATATATTAATTTTTCAGATTAGAATAGTATCAATGGATATAATTTATGGCTTGTGCTCAAATTGCCATGAAAAAACTACAAAAATGTATTAGAAAACAGATAGGATGACCACTGGAGTGGGACAATTCCAAGATCATCAGAGTGGGACTCTTACAACAACCCAATGTTGGCGTACTCATAGTAAAATGGTAAGAACAAGTAGATTACACAAGAATACAGGTTGGAATTGGCTAGAAGTGAGTGGAAGTGTCACAAGTTGCACTTCATTTATTTTTTACTATTTAACCTCTTAGGCAAAGAACCATTTCCTGTATGAGGGTAGAAGCATCCATTATGATTCTCTATAAAAACCTAAAATTTATCCTAAATCACTCTCAAATGTACTTGTAATTGAAGTTACCTGAAGATGATGGTGCACTTTGCCCCAAAGCCACCAACCTCACTTGCATGTTCTACTCTTCTTCCAAGGCATGCTATGGAAGGGGCTTAACTGACAAGCAATTATCCTTGAGTTTTGATTCGGGTTATTGGCCACCTAAGATTGATCACATCTATCATCGGGCCACCCTCAACATTCAAACTCCAATTGCCAACCCTTCCTCTTGGATCTGACAACTGCAATTCTTCAACAAGATCCACACCTCTACAATAGCAAGGGTATTCAAAGCAACAAACTAGGTGAATATAATTGAGCATATTGGACTTTAGTGTCATACTAACTTGTATGGAAAAGTGGACTTGTTCATTATTAGGCTGAAGCCTTATTGTACGGTTCCCTACTAATACTCTACTTTGCTCCAAGGGGTTTCAGATAGCTAAGCAAGTTCTTCACCAAACCTCACTACTCTACCACCACCAGTTATGGTCTTAATTTCTCTCTTATCTACTCTAACAACTTAATTAAGCTTTTGTGTGAGGGACTATTGTGCAAGGGAAGTGTCAATTATACCCCAATGAATGTGTTGCATACCTAAGCTACCACACCAAAGAGTTCTTTGCTTGGAAACTTGGCTGAATGACATTTGCCCCAAAAATTCTATCAGGCCAAAGCCTTTGGTCTAGTTCCTAAATTACAAATTTACAAAGAACTTCCACATCTAAGAGGATGGTTTGGGAGTTCCTACAAGTAACTAACATAGCCTATGTACAATTGATAGAAAAGATCAAAGAATGTATACTAATCTAACACTATGGTTCCTTTTGGTACTTTTTTTGTATTTGGCTCCACACTTTGTTGGGAAGAACATCCTTTTGCCTTTCAGTTCTCAAAGGACGCCTTTGGTGTGATCTTGGTAGTTAGCAAGCTTCAAAAAGCAAGAATTCATCACTTTACTAAACTTTTGATCAACATGGCCTTGAATCCAAAAGGCAAGCTGGTCCATTTGCTCTTCCTCATAGGTTCTCCCTTTTAGCTTTTGTACTGAAATTTTAGTTCATAGATCTGGCAATTCATAGCTCTCCATTTGGCTTCTTCTTGGAGCATCTCTATGAACTGAGCATGGAATTTTTCCACCTATTAGAGTTCCGCCTTCTTCTCTTCAATTTGCAGGCACTTTGCCTAAAAGTCTTCTTCAGCTAATTTGTGTCTTTGCTCAAGTTCCACTCCCTTCTCCAAGGTCAAATTCAACTCCCTCCCTTGGTCTTCAAGTTGTAGTGCTACATGTGCAGCCCAGCTTTGATGTACTTATATTATAATCAGTAATAGTAGTTTGTTCCCACAAGGATACTGGTTGGAAATGACTAAGAACCAAGCAAAACACCACATTGTCACAAACCATAGTTCATTTGTTGCTTTGTATTTAACCTCTTGGGCAGGAACCACTCTCAAAAGAGTGTAGTGTCACCCTCTATGGTACGCTATAGCAAAAAGAAAAGAAATAATCAATTTTACTCTATGAGCTAACTAGGATTGCTCTTGAAAGCAATGATTCATTCAACTCTGAGTGCCATTCCATTCCAAAGTTGCAATCCCTACAAGCACATCCTACCCTTCCTAGAAGGCACACTTGTAGGACCACAATTCATGTTGCTCGTTGTCAGCATTTTTTGATTCTGTGGTATTGCTTGAGCAGTGAGCTTCCCAATCCACTCAATGCCAAGTTTACTTCTTTGGATCCTTCCATGCACACCCTGATCAAGGCAAGTACCTACCCAATACTAAGCACTGAAGTTCCTACTATGAAATTCCTCACCCTTGCCATACATAGACATTAAACAACAAATAAAATGGAAGACACAAAACTTGCAAAGAAGTTAGAGTACTCTTTACTACTCTTTACTTGTAATCAAAGTATGAAAAAAATGTTATGACTAAACTAACATGAGTGCCATGGAAGTCAAACCTAAATACTAATCTCACTGCAATCCAAAGGGATCAAGATCCCAAGTGGATCTTTGAAAATCCTAATCTGTAATGTACATCACTCAAGTAAATTCCTAATCTTATCTTATCCTGATCACATGTAGAATGATTAGGCACCTAATGTGTGGCAAGGAAGATGTAAGAGTTCCTTGCCTAATCTAATTTTTGCATACAACTCAAAGTGCTTGTAAAATTCCAAGTGCACTTTTCCTTAAATATATAAATTTTGAGCACTCACACAGATGGCCTACTTAGAGTTCCTGACTACTATACAACTCCAAGTACCTAAGACTTGGCTAAGAGTATCTGCTTCGTCAAAGGACTTCTCGTTAGGGGAGTGAATTGGGCTTCATCCTCTGGAGGTGAAGGACTACTTTTCCCCTAAGATATCTAAATAATTGATTTGTCTGTGCTTGGTACCTTGCTTCCTCTAACAAGTATGTCTGACAAACTTCATTAAACTTCTTGCCCAAGTGCTCCTTCAAATGCAGAGACAAGATGTTCATCTTCTCTTCTTCATAGGGCTGATTCTGCAATTGCTGACTTACATCTTCAATTCATAGTGCTTTTCCATAATTCATGCACTTGTCTTCCTTCCTTTAGCATGTGATGAATAAATTCCAGGCCTCCTCTAGTTGTTGCAACACTTTGAGCTGGTCCTCCTTGATCTTCTTGGTCCAAATACTCCATATGTCCATTCTTCTAGCAATTGGAGACTTCTTGCATGCTTGGCTCTCCCTTCTTCTACTGCCTTGGGGAAATGCTCCAGTTGCAATACCACTCCCTTTTGGTACTCCTGCATTTTTGCTTCTAGGATCACACTCAATCATGTTCCTTTAGAGCAATTTGAGTGTTCTCCAACTCTTGGCACTTGCCTTGAAATAGGTCTTTTGCTTCTTTCTTGTATTGGTTGAACTCAAGTTGGATTGCCTTCCAATCCCTTCAAATCTTTGAGTCTCTATGGCCTAGTGACCTTGTTTGTTCTCTACTATGGAACTTCTCTTCTTGCTTTATGGTTGGTGATGCGCTCTTCTTCTTCTAGGCAAACTTTGGCCTCACTTGAGTTGGAGTGCCTTCCAATCCCTTCAAACCTCTGAGTCTCTATGGCATAGTGACCTTGTTTGTTCTCTACTATGGTTCTTGTCTTCTTGCCATATGGTTGGTGATGTGGTCTTCTTCTTCTAGGCAAACTTTTGCCTCTTCGTCCCCTTCAAGCTGAGTATCTTGGGCCTTTGAGCATTTTGGCTTCATCTGAGTTTCTTTTGTGGCTTCTTCTTCCACAATTGGACTTATTGGTACCTGCTCTGGCACTACCTCTTCTTCCATCACATTCTCTCCTTCATCTGCATGGCATTTGTCCATATCTTGGTCATGGAATGTTGGAGCAGATTGGACATCTTGCCAATTTTCTTCTTCATCTTCTTTATCTCTTAGAGCACAAAGGTTGATCCTTGCAGGGGGAAGGATCCTTGCTCCCCCTCTTGATTATCTCATTTGACTTTTGTATCCTCAACTTCTCCATCCAATGAGGACGTACCTACAACATGTGTGCTGGTCCTTGACCTCTTTTGAAGATGGAGGTGGCCTCTATTTGGGTGTGTTATTCTTCCTCTTTATAGGCTTTGGCAGAGCTAGTTCTTTTTCCACAAGCACAAAGAGACCTATGCAAGCAAACTCAGCAACTGCATGTTGCTGCTTGGCAATCTAAGTGGGTCCGTTGGGTTGATCATCAAATAACCTATAGGACGGAAATGGGTCGGAAACCTCTTCCTTTTCTCTCCTCTCTTGCCAGCAGGTTGGTCCCTATGTAGTAATGAATGGCAAAAGAGGCAAGGTAGGTAACACCTCCATCTTCCTCAAAATCTTGGTGCAAGAGTTTTGCTTGTCTATCAAACATCTGGGCCCAATCTATTGGCTCTCCCAAATACATGTAGTAAAAAAAAAAACCTGGCCATTGGTCAAGTAGGTGGTTTGGTTTTTTTTAATATGTTTTGTAACCACCTCTACTATAGCTCTTTTAGCTGGATCCTTGTAATTGGCCACTGTCCACCCATTGTACTTTGATCACTTATTGTTAAAGGTGGCTTTGATCTTGCTGTCAATTCCTTCTTTGTGAATTTTCTATCTATGGTAATTGCTCCCTCAACTCCAACATCAAGGCCAAGTACCATTCTCCAATGATCCTTTGTCCAATTTAGTGGTTTGCCTTTCATCGCTCTTCATATCCTCTCTCTCTTTTCCCTCTCATCAAGGATCATTTGGAAATATATCAATTCACAATATACTTACAGTAATTATTTTGGTTCACACTAAATCTAAATTTTATCTCAATTCCAAATATATAAAGCAATAATTCAGAAGTTATTTAAAAGAAACATCAAAATCTTACAGTCTTAAGATGCAATGCATTATTTCTATGTACTATGTTCAAATTGGTGATGAATGGACCTTACTAGTTCTAAGAAGAAGTGATTCATAATCTCTTTTCATAGTCATTAACAATATATTTGGTTTTTGTTGCAATCTCAAAGGTTTGCTCCTTTCCCAAATAAGAATAAAAATTCTTGATAGGATAAGATATTTTTGATGATTGATACCTTTTCACATTTTTTTTGAATCAAATAAAATCTTACAATGAGGTAATATTATAGTATATATTAGATAATTTAATACTATTCAAAGTCAAGTACCTTCAATTAGTTTCTATAATTTTGACGAGGTTAAGAGATGAATGGAGTATAAATTTTCTTACAAAAGTCACTATTTAATTCATTTTTAAAGATTATTAATATATTAAAAACTAATATAGTAATAATCTTAACAAATAAATTAATGATTCAGAATACATTTCTTTTAAATTCCAAGGATGTGAGTTAATCCCAAGAATCCGTGAAATAAGAAAATAAAAAATCTTCCAACACAAAATCAGTAGAATTCATATATAAACTCATCAAATACTAGATAGACAAGATCGTATGAAGCTTGGTTAGCATGAGCATAATTTAATCATAAATCCACTTATTTGAAAATAAGATGACAACGTATAATGAAGGCAAGAAAAGCCATGAATTTTGTAGCCAAGATTGTTACTCCTCATGGAGTAACAATCTTAGCTACAAGATTGTTACTCCATGAGGAGGAGCATCACATAGATTACATAGATGCGGATAAAATATCCTCTATTACTATAAAGACAAGGAAAGCAAATTGATAATTAAATTTAATATTAATCCTCATAGGTCTATCATAATTATATGATATAAAATATGACTAATAGTTATTTACATATGAATGGATTTTTTTTTATATCTTATTAAACAATCATCTATTGTATACATATCATATTACATCTTCTTAATGTGGTGGCTTAATAGGATAGTTAAGATACAAATTTTCTATAATTAATTTATCTAATAAAAATATCAATCTGCATTTTAGATATATATATATATATATATATATATATATATATATATATATATATATATATATATATATATATATATATATATATATAAAACCATGCACGTACGATATTGACTGTAGATATCAACGAGCACCATCGAGCCTGCTTGCCAAGACCATGCCTTATTGCCAAACGTGACCGATTACTGTTTGCTGTCAAGTGGTTACTAACGAATGTAACGGTTTGTTTAATAGGGAACAGTAAACCCACTTCACTTTTCTGCTCATTCACTTCACCCGTACGGTATTATACGGGTGCAAATAAACCCATCAAATCCCTCTCAATATGTTATGAGCTTGGCTACAATGTTAGAACATTATGCAGAAAGAATCTATAACCATGCCCCAACTTACGACGAGTACCAATTTCACACAATTAACCAATCAAATTGGCCTGGAAGTGTTAGGATAGGACGGTGACTTATCCAATAAAAATAAACATGAAGAGGTTGATTGCAAGAGGCAGATGTGGACCTTGGTGGACCAATGTAAAATTTTAAGCGAAAACGGAATAATGATCTGGAACAAACTCGTGTAGTAATTGGCAGATTAGTGTTGACCGGCCGTTCCCACGGTTGATGGTGACGGGGATCCAAAGAATCGGACACCGACTTCACAGTGTGACTTGTATGACTGGGCATCTGACCCTAATTGCCAGCTTGGCGGTCATTGCCTGACGGAAATCATTCTGCCTGGCGAGGAGGATATTCCTCAAGGTACTGGAGCCTTGGCTGTGTCTAGTATATAAGTGTCTTCAACTCCACAGTCTTTAATCTTTACTGAGCAATTCACGTGTAGAAGGAATTGGATCGGGAGAGACGTGCTGCAGTCCTGGATTTTCGAGGTAGCACACTGAACTGAAATGCATAGCGAAACTGAAAGTCCTCGTCAAGCTGTGAGCTCCAGCCGCTTCTGCGTGTAATATATCGTAAGTGCATGAGTTGATGTGCTTGCTTTTCAAATAGTAAATGTTCTTCATGATGTGCAATGGCTGATTCAATAACTCCCCTTATATGAAATAATTGCTCATGTGATGTTGTCTCTATGTCCTATAACTGCTCATTTGTCCTGTTACTTTGTCTGGTGATCATTATCAAATCGTTGTCGAGATCACAAGAGTACGGACTATCAAGTCCAATTGTGTTTATCATCCTGTGTAGACTTGAGTCCCATATTTCAACAGTTGCTGTCTGTTCACCCTAGTACCATCATCGACACGTGTTGAAACTGCACCGGCACTCCGACAAGATTCAACGTGTCGGAGTTTTAATGCAAATGTTCTGAAAGTAGAAAGAATGTCCCTGGCGCCGTGTCCAACAATGCGATCAGGAGATGTTGCACTCGTGAGCACGAATGAAACCGGAGGTCTCATTCCTGCCCTTCTCTCTAACACGCAAGTCAAAATTAGGCAACGAGATTTCTCAATCTCTTACTTCGAGACGGGCGTCCATCTACGTGTCAAGTGCGAAGGACGAGGCAAGGAATGTGATACTGTGGAGTGTTTCCAAGCGACTGAGCAGAGAAGCGTGAACTTGATTTTTCAAGAAGTCAAGATCCCTATGACGATATTGATTCGGACATTGTCTTTGAAGTGCAGCCCCCGAAGTCAGAAATATGTGACAAGCCCCGGCTTATCTTTAGTAGCTCTCGTGTGCTAGTACATATTCAACTGTGTGCAATTCGTACAAATTTGTCGCCATCATCCTATTGAGGGAAATAGAATGTGATGGGATAAACCATATGGTGCTTTTCAGATCGCTTGAACAGATAGCTGGTTTTGAGATTCTCTGACCCCTGCTCTATTTTGGCAGGCAAGGCAGACCACATTCTTCGACATTGCATCACATGAGTCGCTCACATCGATGAGCGAACCTTTATGAGCTTCTAGGAGAGACAATTAATGGAGGAGTGGCAATTACTATTTCTGAATTGGAAAATCCCAAAGATCTTACTCATCTACTTATACGGCATTTATGTATTACTCATCTATGTATGGGTAATACTGTGAAAGGGGTCTAAGTGAATTGTCCAAGTAACAATTTCTGAAGGACTTAAAAGTAGTAAGGTAAAATTTTATGAACATTGTGTAATAGGAAAGTCACAAAAGGTAAGCTTTTCCACAAGAGTTCATTTCACAAAGGGAATTTTAGACTTTGTGCATTATGATGTTTCGTGCCCTGCACCTATAGTTTCAAAATCTGGAGCATTATATTTTGTATCTTTGGTTGATGATTACTCTAGGAGAGTATGGGTCTACGTCATGAAGCAAAAATCAGAGGTCTTCTCTATCTTTAAACAATGGAAGGTGATGATGAGAAAGAAACTAGAAGGAAAGTGAAGTGTTTGAGATTTGATAATGATGGAGAATAAAAATCTGGAGAGTTTGATAGATATTGTAAGAGTGAAGGGACGATTCATCACTTTACCACGATTCATCACTTTACCACGATTCATCACTTTATTATATCAGGTACCCCTCCACAAAATGGTGTGGTAGAGCGGATAAATTGTACACTCTTGGAGAAGCAAGAAGTATGTTAAGCAATGCCATGCAATGATTGGAGAAAAGTATTTGGGTAGAAGTTATAAATACGGCTTATCATTTGGTAAACATTTATCCCTCTACTGCTATTGAGTGTAAGGCACCTATGGGAAAATGGACCGGTAGGCATGTTGATTACTCTTCACTTAGAGTGTTTGGATGCATAGCTTATGTTCATATTCAAAAAGAACAAAGGACAAAGTTAGATCCTAAATCTAGAAATGTATTCTTGGGATATGAGAAGGATATAAAGGGATATAGATTATGGGATCCAAAAGGTTTTGTCTTGTTGTGAGTAGGGATGCATTTTTTTTATGAGTCTAGTATGATGAAGACTATTACTATAGTAGAAGAGAAGAGAAAAAAAACTTAGTCAAATTTTTTTAAGATAGATATTGATCTTGGAAATGAAGACATCTCACCTCTTGTAGATCTACCAAGTGAACCATTAGAAGAGCAAAGTCAAGTTGTGATTCATGAACGTAGGTATCCAGATAGGGATAGAAGGCCTCCAAAAAGATTTGATAATTCATTTGTAGCTTATGCTCTTCTTACAAAGAATGGTGAGCCTTCTTCATACGAAGAGGCAATGCAAGATAAAGAGTGTCAAAAGTGGCATTGTGCAATGGAAGAGGAGATGAATTCTTTGGCCAAAAACCAAACATGGAGACTTGAAAAATTGCCTATGGGAAAGAAGGTAATTGGTTGCAGATGGATATTCTAGAGGAAGGAAGGACTTCCAAAATCTAGTGGAGATTTCTACAAAGCAAAGCTTGTAGCAAAGGGTTATAGCCAAAAAGAAGGAATTGACTTCAAAGAGATTTTTTCACTAGTGGTAAAAATCTCTTCAATTTGTGCACTATTTGCAGTAGTTGCATTGCATAACTTGGAGTTGGAGCAACTAGATAGTACAACTACTTTTTTACATGGAGAATTGGAGAAGGAGATTACATGCATCAACATGACGGTTTGGTGATACCAAGGAACTAGAACCTAGTTTGTAGGTTATAAAAGTCTATATATGAACTAAAGCAAAGTCCAAGACTTTGGTACATGAAATTTGATGCTTTAATGTTGAAGCATGGATATAACAAAAGTGAATCAAATTGTTGTGTGTACCTCAAGAAGCTACATGGACCTAAAGTATTTGATTTAATCATCTCAGTACTATATGTGGATGATATGCTGATTGATGCAAAAGGATATGGTTGAGGTGGACAAAATTGAAAGCACAACTTGGTAAGGAGATTGATATGAAGGACTTGGGTTCTTAAAAGATAGTGCTTGGGATTGAAATCCACAAGGACAAGAGCACTGTCCATCAAATGAGGAGGAGAGAAAAGTAATGTCAAATATTCCTTACGCTAGTGATGTTGGGAGTTTTATGTATGCTATGGTCTACACTAGACCAGACATCTCATATGTTGTGAGTATAGTGAGTAGATACATGGGAAATCCAGGGAAACCACATTGGGAAGTTGTGAAGTGGATACTTCATTACTTGAAAGGGACTATGAATATTGGCATTACCTTTGATGTGGAGAAGAACCGAGAAGGAGGAATTACAGGGTATGTAGATTCTGATTTTGCTGAAAACTTGGATAAAATAAGGTCAACAACAGGATTTGTTTTTACACTTGTTGGTGGTGCAGTAAGTTGGAAGTCTACTCTCCAATCTACTATAGCTCTTTCTACTACAGGGGTGGAATATATGGTAATAACTGAGGTTGCCAAAGAGGCAATATTGCTACAAAGATTAGCCAAGGATGTAGAACTCCCTAACATGAACTCCACACTTTTTTGTGATAGCCAAAGCGCTATTCACTTGGCCAAGAATCAAGTATATCATTCAAGGACAAAGCATATTGATGTGAGACATAGTTTTATCAAAGAAAGGAAGTTGTGACAAATGGGGAGATCAATTTGCAAAAGATTGGCATAGAGGTAAACACAGCTGATATGTTGACTAAACCTGTTCATGTCGAGAAGTTCAAGTTATGCATGAACTTGCTCAACTTTCAATGTTGCTCTTTGGGATGATATGGTAGACACAAGCAAAAGGTGGAAATTGTTATGTTTGGCTTGTTATCATTGACTTGACTGATCAAGAGCAAGAGCAAATAGGATTGCAAATAGAAACATGTGGTGAGGACAGGGATGATCAGTCGTTACTGAGGTTGAGTATTAAAATGACTAGATATCTTGAGTGGTCAATACTCATGACGTCACACAAGTCAATATTCAAGAGTTCAGTCGGATGAATGATAGTGCTGAGGGAATTATCGCTGTGTTTTCATATATATATATATATATATATATATATATATATATATATATATATATATATATATATATATATATATATATATATATATATATATATATAAAAAGGTTGGAAGGCTAGTATGAGCCTGTTTCAGCCGTCGTGGAGGTAGCTTTAGGGACAGGGAGTGAATCACGTTTTTCCCTGATGTCCTCTAATTTATGTTTAATGGGTTTTATGGTGTGCTATTGCAAGAGGTTTATGGGCTTTATGATGCGCTATTACAAGAGATCATGGGGGATGTGTTTTCTAACAAATATGCAGGAAGAATCTACAATTCATCTGCACCTCCCTGTACCTCCGTTTAAGCGTCGTCGAGTTTAACAACATGCCTTTTAACGACAAGCATTAAATGCTCCTCGCCTGCTCATGAGTTTTATCACGCTAGCTGTATCCGATCCGGCCCTAGTTCTCTTTTATCTACTTTGGAATTTGCCAGGATCAGGAACTGTCTTGTATTTCTCTCCAACGGAAGATGCAGCAATTCGGTGTGTACTGATAAGTATTAAATTTCATTCAAGTTTCCATCCAGGATCATTTCAACGTTAATCATAGGACAGCATGAAGGTGATGTGCACTATTTTACACCCGAAGCTTTGATCATCGGTAACCAGCTTACTGTGGTGAATAGCATCTAGGGGTTATCAAATCCACAATCTATTATCAGAGGGTCCAAACACGCGTATGACAGTTTTTTGGAACAGAGAATTGTTTAAGGGACTCACTCTCATGACAAAGAAATATTTTGTATTCAAGACGTTCCAAGTGTTAGAATAAAAGTACGGATTTATCAGCTACTAGAGTAAGTAGAGTACTTTCTCTACTATTGCAAGTGGAGAAACGTTACAGATGGTCTTACTTTGTCACTCTCTCCTTGACAGGATAAATACCGGTCAACAGTAACTTACAATTCTAAGCTGCTGTCAAATCATAATGGACAGAGATCCAGAGAGAAAAGGGTCTCATGATCGTGATTCGACATCGCAATTATCTTTCTAAACATCTTTGGGTTGTCTTGAGAATCAACTTCAATGGCATGTGTGCTCGACTCGATGCTCCCTCGCAGATTTACATCCTGAATTTGTGTTGGCCCGCCGGCCATGCTTGAGCGCCAGACGTGGTGGTCATAACGTGCTATTGATACTCATGGCAAGTAAACTAGATGACGCAGAGACCCCGTCTTACTAGACCCTCTAGACATGCATGTAGTATATGGTACAAATCTATAGGAAGTTGCAGTCTGGCTGTCATAAAACTTAAAAACTTGTCTTCATGTAGATTCCATGATCTAAAATTACGACTCGATCGTGCTGCTTAGACCTCCTGCAATCTAGTGACATGAATTCATTCAATGGTGTTGTCTCCTCATGTTAACTTCCGAGGAGGAGCCAATGCTCTTTCTGCAGCTACTCGGGCAATTCTAGACCCATTTTCCACTCAAATATACTGTCTTTTGTAGCCATTGCGCTGGATCGCGATGCGAACACCGCATCAACAATCAACGTTCCACAACCACCGTGATGTTTAGAAACCAACTATAAAATGCGAAAGAAAATGCTACCTTCGACGTCGACGTCGATGACTATTTTTGCTAATCAATGATCGTTTCAGGACAAGACATTTTCAAGTAGAGGTAGTGGTGTTCAACAGACAACAAACTATAACTAGTTGGTAGAGGAAATAACCAGGAGAGTAGATTTGCTAGGGATGTAGTGAATGAGAAATGTGGCGTATACAATAGACGACAAAATAACGAATTTAACCGTTATAGTTTACAGGAGATGCTACGTATGTTTATTAAAGTTGATCTTATTACTAGTAATACCTATATAACCATATAGGTATTACTAGTAATAAGATCAACTTTCCATTACTATAACTATCCATTACCGGTTCAACAAACGTCAAGCGTTAAAAGAGATGCTGAGCATCGTTCTGTTGTAATTACTCGAGGAAGATGTCAAATTACAAAGTACATGTGTCACGGGGAATGGTGGCGGTTAGACTAAACTTTGGGATGTCTTAATGGCATCTCGTTTGGTAGTATTATACGAGCCGCAGATAAATTGGATGGAGATTTCGGGTCGGACAGGCGATTGACATCCATATCCTGAAACCTGTGATGTCTTGTAGGTTTTGATCTGAAAATGTGTCTTCTTGATATACTTGAAAATATTTACAGAACATGTTAGTCAGTATATCTACTCATACTGACAAATAAATGGCCGGAGACATGCGCTATTCAAGTGTGAGACGAGCTGGGTTTGGGGAGACGCGCTTGCAGCCCAGGACCTCCTAAGTATTCACCCCTCTGAATTGCGCATTACGAAAGTTAAAGTCCTCCCTGAGCTATGGGCTTCAGCCGCTTGTCTGGTAAGTTTATTGTTTGTCCTTGGAACTACAGATGTTGAGAAAGTCAAGATGTTGAGACAGTCAAATTGCTTCTGGGTTGTGAATGTGCCTCGTGCAAAGGCGAGATGCCTAATGCAACAACATCCTCAAGACGGTCTTTTGTCATGTTTTCTGTGATCTTGTCTCGTTTCCTTATCAAGTGTTTTCAGAAAAGTGCGGATTATCTTGCACATCTAATGTGTCAATCTTAATCCTCTAGGATACCTTATCAGCTTTATTTGCGCTTCAAGCACCCATTCTGAGGAACCACAAGGTATATAAGGTCGGCATGAGATCGACGCTTAGGTAGTGGCTGATATGGTGCCTGCGCGTTCTTCTTCTTCAGCTTTTCAAGGCCCAGGGGCCACCCTGTTCCCAGGGTCGTCCTTATTCTTGCTCTAAACTGCTGAGAGAATTTTTGCTTAGGAAATGCTGGAGGTAATCATATTTCTTACCAGGAACTTACGTTCTCTGATCTGACGACATCGGCGTTAATTAGTGATCTTGCGTAGCTCCGTATGTCGGATGTTACCTTCTCAAGCTCAAGACGGGATTCCCTTCTGTGAAGGAGAGAGGGCTGCATTATCATTCGTGAAATTTGACTCAATGGTTGCCTTGCAGTTCACAAATTCTAAGGGGCGGTAGAACGTCCAGGGTTGGTCTAATCGTCAACAAAACTCCTAATAGGAGTTTTGTTAGGATGTAGGAGGTGGAGGGCCTACATCTCAGAAACAGTGTGAACGGTTGTAAATTTACAGGCTTCCTTTATCTCCTCTAGTGCACACGTATGTGACGAATGGTCAAAGCTAGGAGTATCGCTTTCGAATACGATTATCTTTCCTCCTTCCTCCCTTCCATAGTCTGCAATGCCTTCTCGGCATATAAAAATTGGGAACTGATCTCTATGTCAACATCATTTACGAGCTCTGAATCATGACAGATTCAGAAATGCCCCAGCACTAATTAAATAGAGATCAAGCCGGGGCGGACTTCCAAACCAAGCTTACATTAGTTAACAACCATCAGTCATATCCAATTAGTGGACCAAATTACACCCTACATCAGCGCCTTTGTGGAGATATTCATAATTTCTGCATCCTCGAACCACCTCTTACGCACTGCAGGAAATAGCACAAACAAGAATGCATCCAGTTTCTTCTTCAAAGCCTCAAACATTATCATCCGCTAAGAAACGGCTCAAAATGAAATCCTCTACACCTCTTCAAAGCCTCAAACATTATCATCCGCTAAGATACAGCTCAAAATAAAATCCTCTACAGTAATTCTAGATGCATACATACAGCAATGACTAAGTTCATAATAAAAGACTTGGTGACTGAGTAGCATAATCTAGAGCAACTAAAGTATGTACACAGAACATGAATATATATAGAACCTCAATGGTAGCACTAATGGTTCTAAACCCATTTTATCTAGGCCGCACGGCACTAAGGTGAACAAGCTGTATTGCGGAGCTGTTCGTTGACCCCGACGGAATCAAGGCACGCTCTTCATTCTCATCGCCACAAGCAGTGGTTCGGTCTCCTATGGTGTCTTCAAATAATGTCTTGTACATTTCCATTCGGTCTATCAGTGGACTCCTGGTAGCCTTCTGTAACTGACAAAGTATCTCGCTGGCAACTTCTGTACCACCCATAAGCATGCTTACCACTTGAGACATGCTTGGGCGGCTCTTGGGATCCGGCTGAAGACACTGGAGGGCCGTCTCGAGCACAAGCAGAACTTGCCTTGAAGGACATGTACCTTGCAAATCTTCCTGTAAGAGGTTTAATAGCTTGTCCTCCTCTTGTAAATATTTAGCCTGCACATAGAATGTGCAGTACAGAGTAGCCAGTTGTCAAATGCATATCTGACCCCATTTAGATCCGTTCGCTTTTTAATCCCTGTTTACGCAGTCAGAAATTTTGCATAAAATTAAAAGTTTTCAACGTACAATGTTGGTCAGGTACACCTACCCAGATTCGAAGGTACTGCTGATCCGGTGGCTTATTCAAGTCAATGCACTGCCTCCCAGAGACTATTTCTAGGACAAGAATACCATAACTATATACATCGAGCTTCTCCGTTAGAATACCGTCAGTCGCATACTCTGGCGATAGGTAACCCCTGTATCATGAAGAAGTAGTAATGTTAGTAATAGTTCCAAAGTTAATGATGTGGGACAATGTTCAGCAAATATGCACGAAGAGAACTCACTTTGTTCCTCCGATATTCAAGGTCAACTGAGTGACATCTGTTTCAGCCGCCGGTCGCGCTAGTCCAAAATCCGCAATCTTGGCATTATAGTCCTTGTCGAGGAGAATGTTTTGAGATTTGATATCTCTGATCATGAGGAACAGATCGAGAATTCAAGAACATAGGAATAGTAACACGAGAGATTAAGAACACTTGCAAAGTCTCTTGATCATGACCGTTAAAGGAGAACTGTTTGGACGATTTCCTTCCTGTAGAAAGGAAACACTAGGACTCAATGTCCAGAGCCACAAAATTACAATTCCCTTTGTTGAGAGCCGAATAAAGGAATAATTGTTGTTATCTTATCTTAGTACCTTTTTAGCTTAATAGTAGACAGTTGGTCAAGATTCTGACCTGTGTATAATCTTGGGCTGCAACTCTTCATGTAAATAACTAAGACCACGAGCAACGGCCAAGCATATGTTGAACCGTTTCGACCAATCCAACACAGAGGATCTCTGCTCACCTGCAGATATTACTCGGTTATTAGTCAACTTTTTAAGCTTGCGTGTCCAGATTATCCTCTTTGAAGACAGCAGACAGTGTATGCGAGACCTTAGGGCTATCCGTTGGCCTTTCTTCGCATAGGACGATAGAAACTTCGAACTTCGGAAATTCAAGCTTCCAGCCAAGGCAAAGGAAAGAGACGTACCCCACAAGGCCTCTGCGAGGTCTTTGTTTTCAGCGAATTCGTAAACCAACATTCGCTCCTCCTTCTCTCCTACAGAACATCCTTTGAGCTGAATCAGATGTCTATGTTTGATGCCGGATATAAGGACCATCTCCTTCAAGAAGTCCGTTACATTTTGCTCTGTCGGGAACAGTCGCTTAACAGCAAAAATGGATCCGTCCGATTGCACAGCCTGCTCAAAATTGACCAATTCGAAATGTCATAAGCGCACATGTTTATTGCTTGGAGATAATGTTTAAGTCTATAATGACTATGTTTCTCAATACGCAGATCAGATTCTTGGATGTCTGCGACACTCTACGTTCAAGCTCACTATTCGCGCAAAGGTCGTTGGTGCGTGCTCTCGTTCACCTAACAAGGACCCTTCTTCGTTTAATTTATGCCATTTGGGATATCCATTGTAAGAGCTGTCGAGAGCTCTGTCGTGGGAGTACCCACTGTGACAACAGCTGGAGACTTACTCTGTAAACAGAACCAAAACCACCTCTGCCCAACTCGTTTTCAGTTGAGAAGTCCCCTGTTGCCGCTTTGAGGTCCTTGTAATCAAACCATGGTGGTCTCACATCTTGTTTAGCTAGAGCTGTCAGAAAAAAGAATCCGAGTCAATCGGAAAACTGGTAAGAACTCGTAACCCTGTTTACATCATCTATCTACTATGATCAGTGAAGAGCTTGTGGTCATATCACTGTGAGAAACCTTTAGTTCTTGAGAAGTAACGAACCTTCTTGAATTTCATGAAGCTTACGTGCCCGTATTCGCACTTTTCGAACAAAATGACCAACGATGGTAGCCATCACAAGGAGAGAAATTGCCGAGACAACACTGATGATAATTATCATCTTCTTATTTACGCCTTTGTTGTCTGCACCAGTACGTCCAAAACGAGTATCAGGGCAATGTAATTCGCCAGATACTTCACTCCTTGTGTATTCAGCCTGCAATGGCCAAGTACTTGATAGAAAGGTTTCAAATCCCTTCATTTGCTAGCGTGAATCAATTTGAAGTCAAGGATCTGAAGCTTACTGTCGGTTTGAGGCCAATAGCTGTATTCATTGGATCGGCAGAGATACCTTGTGACTGTAGTTTGATTTACATTCTTGCACCAAGGATTTCCTCGAAGCCTGCAGCGCATTCATAATGAGCAATGTTTTTGCAATTGATTCTGAAGAAACTCTGCTTGCCAACGGGACGATTCATAGTAACCCAAGACATTTTTGATCCCGGTTGTAATAGTTTTATAACTTTGTATATAGATATGTCGGGATCACTGATCAGATTATATGCTTAAAATCAGCAATATGAGGCTGGCTGATCGTATCACATCCTTTTGAAAGCTGTAGACTTTCATATAAGTTCACAATGTATTGCTTGACGGAACTCACAGTATAAATGAGGTTGGTTCGGTTCCGTTGTCCAGTTCCTGGGAGCGCTGTTCAAGGAACTCCCCTCCATCTGCATAATCTGCATATTGTGGTAAAATGACTTCGGAAATATAATTGTTCACTAGTCTCACTTTTTGTTGAATGTTATACTCCCTATTGTCAAGCTCCTGTGTGGCGGTGAACCAAGTGGTCAAGTTCAGCACCTCGAAACGATTGTCGGATAAATCCCTGCTTGCAGAAAGTTAAGCAAGAGCTATTTTAGTTGAATTTAGATAGCGAATAGCGGTACCGGTGCATGTTATTAAAACTGGATAACGGTGGAAGTCAACTTAATCTGGTATACACCTCAATTTAGTTGCACATCACGTTCTAGTTATCTACATATTCACTCGATTTACTTGTTCGACCATTATACCAAAGCTCCTGATGGCTATGTGTATAATAATTTTGAAGTAATCAGTTTTTACTATATTATAATGTATAAAAAAAATTCCACAAGACAATCTCAGAACATTGATATTCTATTATATTTAAGAATAATATTTGAAACTAAAATATAACGCTAATATAGTTGCACTTAATTAAAATTAGATAAAATCATCCACATTTCGTAGACCGCAAGACGAAGGCCCAACTTGAATCTATGATCTATGTGGAGATAGATAATTTCTTGTCGTGCTTTTGACCTATGACTTTTGGGCGTAATGCTGATCACAATCGAAGTTATGTAAAGGCCTACTCATATAAGAATAGTAAGGTAATATATATAAAATACCCCGAAAGAAATGCAATGAAAGCGAGTATAAGGCACAAACAACTGACGACAACTACATCTGAATTTGTTTGTCCTCAATTTCATTAAATCATCCAAATGAAGTAATCCATTCATATAGCAACAACTCTCCTTCAAGTTGGATGGAGAGAAAAGAGTATCATAATTGACATATTCATGGATGAAAGACACTAGAAGGACTCCAGTATATTTATCAAATTACATTCTTTACCAATATACTACAAATATCAAAGTGATATGATCTTTTCTTAATCTTACAAGATTCTCTTGCAAATGAGTTATATAAACCTAGTTTTTAGTGAAATATGTGATAAGAATTGTAAGGAAATCATGATCACAATAAGTGATCATGATTCTCAGACTATGCAATCTCTAGAAGTGCTACAATAAACAAAATGGGACTTCTGATAAGAAAAATAGTAGAGGAGATGTAATATTGCTATACATAACTGATTTTATCTGCAATGTTTGTAGATAATTCCGCTATGAGCTAATTGAGTAAAAATGAGTAAAAATGTGCATTCCTTATGAGTAACTTATTTAAATGAGTAATTTTAATTGAAAATTATTCCTAAGAAATATGATTAGCTCCGTAGAAAATATTCAGAAAAACGAAAGCAGAAATATTATAACACATTGACTTTCACATCTGCGGAATAGAAACCATTTGTAAGAGACGACATTCTTGGGGATATATAAACAACCCGCTTAAGCATTTGAATTCCATGGTTCATGCAATATGTGCGGATGACTTACACTTCTAGGTCTGGGGAAGTCGAATTCCGGTCAAAAATGCCCCCAGGAACCGTGCCGTTGAGGTTATTATGATTCAATTTCCTGAAAAGAAGAAAATATTAAATTTCCGATATACCATGCGCTACAAAGATAGGAAAAATGAGAAAAGTAGTCTATGAAAGTTAAACAACAAAGGAAATTTAGTACTAATCACATTGCGGGTGTTGTATTATTTTAACCATGAAGTTGTTGAACTTAAAATCTCTCATATTATTAGATGTTCTGTAATTACACATCGTCTTCGAATGCCCTTCCCCTAATAACATGAAATGAAATTGAAATAGGTGAACATCTGCAAGAGTTAATTAGCCTTGACCGAACTTTACTCACAAGCTTTTGAGGGCTTTAAGCTTGCTGATACTGAATTTCAATTCACCACTAAATAAATTATGGGATAGGTCCAATATTTGCAAATTTCGGAACTTTCCTATCTCTTCAGGTAAATCGCCACTGAACTGATTGTAGCTGAGGTCTCTGCAAACAATACAAGACATTATATGACAGACAAAAGACGAGTCAATTTTGAACAACAAATAAAATGTTATAGAACTTAGTGACCATAAGCGAGTCATTTTTGTTATTAAGATAATTTATCATCAAGAAAATTAATGTATTATGCGTTGAAAATAACCATAAAATAGGAAATTTCTATCCACATTTTGCTCAAGAAGACGTGCTTACTGATTTATATATACCATAAAAAACCCATTTGATACACACGTATTAGCTATCCACGACAGCTGTTGCTATTCTGAGTATGCACTAACAATACACATATTACACAAATATATTGACACTCTAATTTAATCTCTAATCTAACATTTAGAGTTTAAGATTCATTTCACCATCATCGAGATAATTACTAAGTATATTTGGTATTAGAATGTTCGAGCAAAATAGCAACGGTAATATCTGATTGATGTGAAGAATATATAAAGAGTGGTACGTTTATGTACGCATCGATCAAGAAAGAATTTCTCCAACTTTGAAGTTTCAGAAACTTACAGGCTCAACATCTGATCATCTAAAGCTCCGATGAGAGACGTTAAAGTTCCATTGAAATTGTTTGTAGAGAGTGATCTGCAATCCAAGGTGAAGTTAGGTCTGATGAGTTGAGAAGAACCAGCTGGGGGTTCCGATATACACCAGATTATTAGTTTATTAGCTATTACTACAAATATTAAAAACGCCAATAAAAAAACAGAAATTAGTAGACTGGAGACACAGTGCAATATCTGAGCAAAACGTGAAACTATTTAATGTGAATACGTGTAGAAACCATCCACATGAACAACACTATCACTGTGAAAATTCGACATCTACGGATGGTGGAGTGACTTCGATTTAAATTAGTTCTGGAACAGCTTTTCGGTGGAGATCAAGCTGATATAAAAAACTTCATTTTCGAACCGCAGAAGTTCACGATATAATAACTTTATGATCATGAACTTTCATAACGATACTAATGCTCGCAATTATCATATGTCAGAGTATACTTACAATGACTCCAGATTCTTCAGCGATCCCTCAGGAAATCTACCAGAAATATGGTTGTCATTCAAGTTCCTAGCAGCACAAATTCCACAAAAGGAGACAAGTAGTGAATGAATACGCATGTCCAAATTCTGAGCTTAATCGCGCAGAAGTATGTATTCCAAGGTTCCAACCCCATTACGACTTTATAATCATGGGAATACTCTAGCTTATGATCCTTTGGTAGACCTAAATCGTTAAAGAACCCACCCAAAGTCTATACATCATTCCGTCGACTATCGTTGCCTCCACTATATCTAATTCAACTCCTGAGGGTAAAAAGCTCCAATCTGAAAGCAAACTATTATGTATATCGGACAACATGTGTAAAACAATTCAAATTGTAAGAATCCGAAAGAGCTATTTAAAAAATGTCATTGAGTTCCATTGAATCTAAACATTATGGGAGAACCAAATTTCAACCAAAAGCTCACAATATTAAATAAATAGCTCAAAATTTAAAATAAATAAATCACATGAGAGGGAGAGTCGGTGGAGTTCTTACAGTAGTCTGAGAGCGGTAAGATCCATAATCGATTCCGGCAAGGTCCCAGTGAAACGATTGTACGAGAGATCCAAAATCGTTAGAGAGTTCAATAAACCGAGGTCTTCCTGAAGCTCCGTTTCCAGTCCTTTACTGGTGACATTTCTGTTCATGTGCAATGCCCAAGGTGAGGAAAAAACAAAGATAAAGAGTTCTCTTTGTCAACTACCTCTAGCTTATTGACGATAAATTTCTTTGAACTTCCTCCTTAAGATCTCTTATAATGCATCACTATTACACCATTCAGAAGGAAATTTAAAACTAACTAGATTTTGAATCTGACGAGGAGATCCCATCAAATTGGCGTTAACGTACAATGTCAAATCAGTGGTAACTGAATTAAATCAGCTTGCCATCATTGCAACAAGTATGAGAATAACATCCAAACTCAGCGTCTCAATGAATAAAGAGTATAGCATATGTAAAGAGTATACACTCCAGAAAATTGGAAAATGACACTAGAAAGTTACATATATTACTAGAAATCTAAAATCTGTATATACTGAATACAATGTAATTAAAAACTGGAATGTGTTCAATTTAAAGTTCTACATTCAAAAGGGGTTCTTGCAAATACATAGAGATTCTTTACCTGATATATTCATGTAATCTATGACCCTCCCATAAATTGATAATCCATAACATTGAGTTCCATATTCTTTACTATGCATATTGGGTTTCGGTTAGGGAAATAGGTCCCCTTGGTAGCTAAATTACCCCGGAGTGTATATATATATTCCTCCATTCTAGAGGTCTATTGTGAACGTATGGCTAGATTGATAGCATTGAAATACTATTTAGAATATTGATGTCTTTTCATGCAGAATACTGAGAACACAGCTAATGATGTGAGAGAATGACGCACCATGTACTTTATAGATAAATGAAAGGTGACTGATTGAAAACATTGCTGTCACAGGAACAACTTCTTCTTCGGTATCCGTTACCATGTTTCAGCGTTTGCACTCGGAAATTTTCTATAGATTTTGTATCTCTTGCACATTATTCTGATAGAAAGCTTTTCTTTAAGTTCATGCTACTAAAGAAAATCTTAGCAATACTCTGTTTATACTATAATGATTGCCGATATGTACTGTTTGTGCATGACAATGCTTGTAGACGCGTAAGTCAGAAGACGTTTTAAAGGTTAAAAACTAAAATCACCAGATGTCCTACTAAACTTCAAAGTGGAACCCACCTAAGAACTAAAACGTCAAGGTCACATTCAAGTTGAGTTTCCATCTATAAACATTTACCTTAAAAAGAAATGTTGATATAATCTTTTAACATATAAACTATGATTCTTCTTTTATTTATTTAGTGGTTTAGGGCATATTATGAAATAAATTAAGTAAAGAAAATTTAAACCTCAAGCTTGAAGTTACTTACATCTGTGTTATTCGTGGTGGAACTTCGATGCTACAAACCAACCATTCCCATGGAACCGGCAGACAAGGATCTCCTGCTGTATCTAGAGACGATTTATTGATTCCACTTGTGGAGTACTTTTCAATTGCATCCACTGAAAGTTATACCGACAAGCGTGGAAATTAGAAGCAGTACAAGCTTTGTTAGAATTGTTGTAACAGCTCTCAGATTTGGAGACCAAACACTGACTCTCAGAATTAAAATGTTTTATTGTACCGAAAATAGCTCTAGTGTAGATCTATAGCTACATTTGCGTAGAAGAGACAACTTATCAAGCTCTACGCAGAAAAATGGTAATCTGCACATGCCTTCCGTTGATTATCTAATAGAACAAAGGATCGCCTAGTAAATTAAAACTATTTAATCCTTGTGCAACTAAGAAATTTTCACATTCAGCAGAACAGAGTTGTGCAATTCCAATTGAGGATTGAGGAGAATGAAGGCAGTGACTTCAAATTTAATACCATCGCTCTTAGAGGTTCTTGCCGAGATGACCTCGAACTCGCTATATAACTCAACCGCATTGACCATGGCCGGAAGCGTACTACTGTCACCGGGCAAAATCCTGAACTCTGCCAAACCAGCACCAGGAAACGTTTGCTGGTAGTTATACCAAACGTTGGGAAATTCTGAGCTACTAACCCAACTATATGTTGTTGAGGTGAAATGGAGCTCCTCCGTGATAATAAGCTCTACGCCCACGGTCCGGTTAAGACCTGATTCGCGAACTTCTTGCTCGACATCAAGAAAGCACATATTGATTAAAAAACTTGACATGGACCGCGCAGCTCTTGCTTTACTGATGTTGAACTTGAGGGGAATCTCAGCTGACTGTGATGTGCCTGTCCATGCAGTATTCAGCACCGGTAAAGGTACCTCAAAGGAGTTTATATTCTCCTCGAGCTTGATCGTTCCACTTTTACTCTTTGTAGGGATGACATCCGATCTAGACGTTTCAGGAACATCAGGCGAGCGCCAAATGCGATCGTATATATCGTTCGGATACCTGTACTAATCGAGGATACCCACGGTTGTCAACTAGCTAGCGTTTGGTAACCTTGTGCATAGAACATGCATCCTATGTGTTTTAGTGGTGTAAACAACAGCTACTACTATAGGGTGGAAGTTAATGTTCTGTAGCATCATCGACGGCATCAATAATATATAGTTTTGGACATAGCCCAAAAAATCTAGTCTAATCTAGTGTTTCCAAACACATGAACAGAGTTGATCATACCTGACAGATGCTGAGCCCCCAAAATTAGAGCGCTCGATAAGCATGAGGTAAGAAGTTTGCTTTGTGGCGATGGCCCCGCTTGAAGCATTAGTAGGTACATCCTTTGCCCGTTTGTACAAGGTGCTCCTCAAGGGGCGCACTTCCAAAGATGATATAGCTGCAATTGAGGATCTATCTTCCAAAGGCACGAGGCAAATATATATCTTCTCATCCAGTGGAGTCACTATCAATTCAACAGTCGTGGCCTCTGAAGAATTCAGGGCAATCGTCGTAATGAAGGCCGAATCCACTGTGAAGTAAAAGCGAGTACTGTAATGTGCTTGACCAGAAACGTCAGCTATAAGTTTGCTGCACGGGAAAACTGCCCGTATAAGAAAAGAGAAACTATCTACATGAGACTTTCTGATGTTGTATGTATAACAGAACTTGGTCCTGGTGTGTGTGCTTCCAGGGATGAAAACCATTGCAGTTCTTAGCTGCTTCGCATTGTCCCCCAGACTTACTTTTGTACTGTTATTTACGCGCATTGCCCCTTTGTCGATAAGGTCTTTTGCTAGATAGTTATCATCAGTCTCCCACTCAAGTCCAGTGGTTTCATCTTGGTAGCGTTCTCTACTGCCGCAATCTATACTAAGAAAACCTGCAATCAGATAAAACCCTCACTTGTTTAGTACTAGATTCCGGAGTTGAGGAATTGAGCGAGTAACTTAGCAAAGTCCACGCAAAGCCATGGCATCGCATTGTTTGTAACTTATTATGTTTATTCTTGTACTTCATCAGGAATGGCACCCATTGGCACATTACCCAAGTAGATCTGTAAACTACAGAAGAAATTGAAGTTTCAATACACGCTTGCGAGATTACAGTTCTAGCCGACCCTCGACAGATTCGCGGCAGGATCCCAACCTAGTTGTAATTATATGTCCCTGGACTCACCGTCTGGTTCTTTTGATTGAACGAGGTCGAGGGGTAACAGTAGCAATGCCAGCAAAAGAAACCCCCAGCGTAAGACGGTTGAGGACTCCGTGTTCACGTCTCGCGAATAGGTCACACGAACAGGATGGATGGAGGGAACGCCGCCGTTATGATTGCCTATGAATTTTTGCTGTCTGCTCAATTGTGCCATCGGGCCTGCATGATTCATTCAAGCAGTCACTAATATTACCAGGCTGACGACAAAATCAGGTGAAATTCTATCCGTCACATAAAAATGTTGAAAGGAAGAAACATAACAACAGACACCAACAGAAGTTCGACAAAAGAATTGCGATTGGTTTGAATCAATTCAATTCCGACAGTGCAGACTCGTCCAGTCACTACATTTTGGTAGCGGGTTCCAGTGAAGTCAAACATATCCATACACCAATCAGGATAATCTACACATTGAAACTCATTCTGAGATAAAATTCGAAATGATTGAGTGCGAATCGGTGATTCTGGTTCTTTCCCTCAATGGTTCGATCCTCAAGGTCAACATCAAGGGTATTTCAGCGTCAAACTGCCGGGCAATAAACTAGTCGAACCAGATGAGTTGAGATATTGATGAAGTTGTAAAGGCGCACTGACCTATGAGGCAGTAGAAATTGGTTACCAAGAATACGTGGCACGATTTGGTGCAGTGACTTCCGCACGCCAGCCCACCGTCCAGTGTTACCACAAGCTATAGCAGACAGCCCACCGTTCAGTGTTACTACAAGCTATAGCAGACAGATCGAAGTTCAATAACAATCTGCCTATTTATCACGCAAAAATCTTAGTGAGTACAGGGTGAGGGCTGTTTCTTTGAAAATGAAACCTGTCACCTTCCTTCCCACGAACAATGCCACGACAATTTTTTTTCAGCATCCTATTTCTAGGCGTTCAGCTGCAATTCGAACTCTCCCCTACCGTAGTCCTGCTCTAAAAACAAAGAACATCTGGTTGAAACAACACCTCGCGGTCTCTGAACCACATACCGAAGATGAATCGATTATGTCCGATTATTCATGATGTTTTATAGATTTAGAGATTTAGATGTTTTAAATTTATAGAAGTTTTGTTCATCGTACTGCTATCTTGTTTCACAGCACGATGGCTCTTTCTGGTGTCTGGTTGCACTGAAGACTTGGTTACACTATCTGTTCTGTTCTTGAATGCCCTCGCCCCATTCAATCTGGCAAGAGCATCAGTATTGGCATCCACAGGCACTGGATTGTTGTGGTTCACACACGGTCTATTGTTTGTTACTTGGCATCTCCGCGAGGTAGTTATAAAACAATAGACAGTGTCTACTAGAACGTGCTTTGACTTTTGGACACACGAAAACGAGTTGACCAGAATTCTTCTGGAACAGTGGACGAACAGACTTGAGGACTGAGTCTGTGGCCTTTCGGGCCTGAGCTTGAGGGCGGTGCCTTTACACTGTAGTCGTCTGCACAGGGTTCCAGTAACCATAGATTTCTTTTAGCCTGATTAAATTCTGGGGAATAGTCCAGATCCCAACCCTCTCGGGATGATCGGGGATCACGAGGAAAGTAAGCAGTTCTCCGAAGACTCGTTAATTATCGGTTTTTCGTCACCATCGCTGACAAAGTTCGGACCTCCGTAAGAGCATGGCTCAACTTCGAGATCCGCTCACAGAGAAGTACCCAGCAACAGCAATAATCTGAATGTATGCACTTAACACTGAATTTCATATAAATGAAATTGTTGATTAAACAAATGCTCTTACCCATCAAGAAGTATGTGTGTAAGTTTTTAATGATAACATATTGTAAACAAATAAATAATAAAACATCAGTTAATATACACTATGTGATTATAGTTCAGATTATATACACATGTAATCTGAACTAATTTGTAAGTGTAACCCTGAACTATGATCAGGGTTACACTGACAAGCTGGTTTCTAATGAAAAAGAGAGTTGAAAAACCTTACATCCCTCCGTAATGCAGAAATATATTTCATTACATTTTGTCGAGAGTAACTTACCACCACGCGGGATTTATTACAGTCTTATGGATATTTATCAATTTCTTATGGTGATACGTGTATGGCTTGTAAGATTTTATAGATGTGTGGGTCCCTATTGTCAACAAAATTATAAAATTTAACTCTTTATTCATATTTAGATAAACTATTTTATTTTTTATTCTCTAGCCATTCATATATGTTCATAGAATCTATTCGAAGATGCTTCCTCTTATAGTAGATATACATTGAAGTAAGATACAAGGGGGGGTTTTGGCGACAGACTCATCTTATATATTTACCTCCCATAAAACGTTTTGACTATCTCGCATCAAGAATATCTATGAATATGCATTTCATATTTAGGATTAGATTATTTCATTAGTTAAATTTGATTGCAATCATATTTTGTAGGTCGTTATGGTTTATAGGGTGTCTCTTAGCTTATAAAAATTTATGATATATCTTGTTAATTTTTTTAAATACTTCTATTTATCACATCCTATATTTCTCATAGACTTCCCATATAAATAAAATATTTTGATTGACTCCAAAATGCTTAAATGAAACCCCTTACTATTGTATTGGTTCTTTTCGCCCACCCAAATATATATTTTATTGACACCAAAATAGCTTAAATGAAATCCCCTACTATTGTATTTCTTGACGAAATTTCGCAGGTTGCACCTGACCAGGTCCTGCATTTACGGAGGTTGTATTATACACTCCTTGCCATTTTCCAATTTTTCATGCCAACACCTGTCATGGTGATGCCCGTACGTCACTGCAGTAGAAGCATGATGTCAGTTCTCCAGGATACGTTATTTCAAAGACTGACTGGGTATCGATCAGTAAACATGTCTCATGAAATTATGGTATATCGATACTTGGAGCTTAGTCCCCATTTGCCGCTTTTTGTCTTTTCATTGCACGCTTGATGGGTCTTCTGATCTTTCTTATTTTCATGCGCGGTCTCGATTTTCTTCTTATGGTATAAACATCTCAAGATTTCCAAACTGTGATAGTTTTGAAACTCAGATGACATCCAGGATCTCACTTTATATATAGTGTCCCAATATAGCTAATCAGCTACGTGCTTTTGTTATTTGATTCTTTAATCACCACATCTTGCTAGCGGTGATCCTTGGAACCGTTATGTCAAATAGCAACACTTCTTTTTGCTTTCTATTATTTTAAGTACGATACAAGGTACGTGGAGAAGATCCGTTGTCTGTGTGAGATGTGACGGGAAGTTAGTAGTCAGTCTGAAATTCATGGGCCGAACACACGATCAATCACAATTTGTGAAGATGAATGAGAACATGAGAATCAGAGATTCACATAAGATTTCAGAGAAGGCAATGCATTTCCACTCATATGAGGTTGAAGCAATTTGGTATAAAGATCGGACTCACACTTCATTAGAAATATCGGGGTGGCCTCGAAATTCAATTATCTATTTCTAAAGTCTCATATAGGGTGTTCCCGTGTAGTCGGAGGAAGACAACTAGAATAAAGCAGAAGGGGTTTTCAATTTGTATGTTTCTCTCAATGGATGAATGAGAGAGAGGCAGCAACATTCATATTGCTTTTAAAAGTATATTATAAAGTATTTTTATGATCATAAAAACTTCTATTTGATCTTAAAAGAACCAAAATCTTAACCGAAAGCAAAAAAACCAAATTATTAAAATATTAATAAAAATAATTACATGATGCTTTGTAACATACTTCATCCATTTCACGGACGGTGCCAATAATTGATCCCACAATATTTCAATCAAATGATTATGAAACCCAGTACGGCCAGTATAGAAACCCTGTTACAAGGGAATGAGGCTCTTAGGTTCTTATCAACGTAATTGGGAAGTAGAAAGCTCCTCGTTAATTGGAGATTAAGAAGTTTAGCAAAGCTCACATCTACTTCTGGAAGTTTTTTAATAATTATAAATCAGGAAGTGTAGCGAGATTCGATCTAAATCCATTTTATAATTATTGTCTTGAATTTGAGTATTCAATCTTGCAAGTGATGTCGTCATTCAGAAAAAAGAGTAACTATAAAGAACTATTATAACGAAGGTTATAAATCATACTCTGAAATTTATAATTTAAATCTGGAAACATAAGTAACGAGAGAGAGTAATTATACATAGCCTCCAATTTATAATTTAATCAAGGAGGGACGATTGGACAAAGAATTTTGAACATAAGGTAAAAGGCTTTAGCTTTCGGTCTTACAGGTCAACTGTTACATATTATTGGAAGTAACCACAAATATGGACGAGTTTCTCTGTTGGATCATTTAAGAACTTCTTTTGGTTAACTTGACATCACTTTGTGAGGGAAATATAATTCTCGTGGTGTTACGTTTTGGATTCATCCAAAACGTCAGCTTCTTTTGATTAAATATTAGGAAGTTTGCGATCGAGATTCGTGTTGACTTTCTTGGCCCCAAAGAGAGTTGGTAGAAGATTCTAGGCTATGAAACGGTAGACCACATCACTGCAGATGTAAGGATCAGATATAAGGTAGGGTCCTTATCTAACGGGGATTGAAAAAGTGACTTTCATGGAGTTTATGAGTTATTATAAATCCCGAAGTAGAATCACGCGCCATTTTGAAATGCGCATGTGTTGAGAGATGTGCAATATTATATTCTACAGTAAATAACTCAAACTCTGAAAGATCTTAATCTGGATTAGTACGCACATATGATGTAAGAGTACAGTAGGAAAATCACTTTAGGTCACATAGTACTCAGACCTAAATAGTTTAATCGAAACGTATAAAAAGTTCTAGAAAAGAAAATTACTCTTGGGTATATTTATGTTGTACGTTTTCTCGCTTGGTTATATATGGCATTGGCCTTCGCAGCAAGCACCAAAGTATTACTCTAAAGTTTCAATTCAAAAAGAAGTTGATATAGGACAAATCCCATTACAACTATGTCTTCGACTCAAGAAAATGCACCATGAAAGCTTTTGATCTTCGCCACTTAAAATCTCTTATAACTAAAATATTTAGAGACAAATTACTCTCTGCATTGTGGAACAGCTTCTGTATTTGATGACTCCGGTTGATGAATCTATAAGCTTACTATATTTCTAAGTAAGGTTGAACCAAAGGTTGGAATTATATTTAACTTTTGATGGGATTTTCGTATATGATCATAGAATCAATGTTTTGCATTCTCAAAATTTTAAATAAATTTATTAATAGTTGAAATCACTGAACATATCAATAAAAAACCTGATACATCATTATTAAGTAATTATATTAGGTTATTTTAAAACAGAATATATTACATTATTATGTACATCCAATTATGCTTAAATTCGCATGAATATCATGATCAGAAAAATATTAGTTGATATTATGCGATATATAGTATGTTGTGTTACGTACTAACTGGGCTTCACAATGTTCTTCTTGACTATCACCATCAAATGAAATCTTTTTTGCTGAATCGTGCTTTTGTCTTTCTTAACTTATTAGCATCTTGTTAACACGGACTAGCAGGATGATGATTATGCTTCAAAAGGTTATGTCAAGAAGTGTGCATACAATTGACTAATTCGAGGGTTGTAAGATCAGCCTTTCTTCCGTACGGCCTTTCATGGTCATCCACATCTTCCCCGTTTTGTAGACAAGAGAGAATATAGGCGAACTTATTCAACTCCATTCCTTCGCCCGAGAGTCTCAAATATTTCAACCACAACTGTACCTTGTATAGCCTCGTCACTCTTCTCCTCAGTCGGTTGAGAGTCCGCCTGTGATTTTGGTTATAATCTTTATCTTTGTCCTATTTCATATTCCAGACTCACCATGAGTAAGAATAATAGAATATTTTTTCAGCAGAATTTAGAGTCCGCGTATGACTTTTGGTTATGGTGTGCATCTGACTTTGTCCTGCTGCAAATCTACGCATTGAATCCATTGATGTTTCTTCGTTGACGTATCCTCGTGGACTTCTGTTCATTGTTTGGTGTCGACATATAAAATAATATTGATTTTATGTTAGAAAATAAATTATCTACTTGATTATATTCAAGTATCATCTGAACGAGAAATTATTTGAATATAGAATATACTATCATAATTCAAAATCTTATTTCGCAAAGTTTTCATGATGATATTGGGATAGTTTTATATTATGGAAATGATATTGGGAACATGGGGTTTTCATTTATCATAGCGAATGTGCCAGTAGAAGACCAATTTATTTTCAGATAAAATTTCATTGAACGAGGAACTAGAACTTATATGTCCTATATTCACTTTAAATTTTACTCACCTAAGTTTAGAGAGTTTCTTTTACATATCATCTTAAAATATTCATTTATATTAAGACCATATAGTATATGTCATCGCATAGTTATATTTTCTTTTATTCAACTACTAGGGATACCCGTGGGCCAAAATTATTATAACAGAAAAGGATGAAAGTAATCACCAACGGGAGGAAGAAGAGAACAATCAATTCCTAATACTATCATGTATTGATCTTAAGTACAAATTGGGGCAATTGAATCTGCTATTGATTGTACTATTTCTTGGGAGTGTGAAAGCATACATAGACCTGGTCACATTCAAAGACAAACGATACGCCTTATTTGATGTGGTAGTTGTGAAGTTGACAGGAACAAAGTTATTAGCATGAGCTAGCATTCAAGCAGGAATAGTTATTTTCACCACTAGGAAAAGAAAAACCATCATATTTTGTTCCTTTTACTCTAGAAATTTTGGATATCTTCACTCACTCGTTCGAGGGTCTGTTTCCAAAAGCATCTCAAAGAATGGGTTATCTCTCCAACCATATTTTTGGGAAAAAATTCTTCATCATTGGGCCTATATAGATGAACAACGGGCAATAAGAAATTTTTTCCACGTAGATGAACAATGGCAGTAATAATTCCCTTCACATTTAGGGACCCCCACTCCACACTTATTCAATATAATTATCGGAGGACCTATATCTAGCAGTTTTGCTTTTGGTAGTAGATAATTAATTTCCGTCTCCTTTAAGTTACTTGTCTATCTATCTATGGGATGTAGGACCTATATTTAGTTCGATAGTAAATCATTTTTTTTATTTCCTCTTGTTTAAATTATTTTGTCTCCTTGGCATCTGTGACCTATATGAAACAGTTTGAAAAGTAAATTCTTTTGTTTGTTTTCCTCTGTTTCCTATATTTATCTATCTATTGGATGTAATTTTGCCCTGGAATTTTGCCCTCCACATTCGTGTAGATCGTGCTTGTTTTCCCCCTTTGCTTGTTGTTTCTTTATTTCCTTGGGGGTATACTAATTGGTATTTTGGTCCTTCTTTTCCCTTATAGCGACATCCGTTGGAAGAATTTATCCAGCGCGCTAAGCGTGTGCCGACCAAGTCTTTGCCCTATGATTTGCATCACCACGATTGTACGTATGATCTGGCCTTGATATCTTTACCACAAACCTGCCTCGTAATCTGAACCACGAACGTGCTTGAACTTAAAGGCAACGGGTGTTGAACTGGCAATCTGATATTTTCACTATTCAATTTGATACTATACTCAAAAACTAGCTACACCTATTGACCTGTCATCTGTCCGAACCATTGTCCGCGTAGCATTCACTGCTGTAGTAGATGATGCATGCAAAATTTAGCCCACTTCACTTCCAAGGTGCTTCTTAAACAACAATCCCACATGTTTGTATATTCTAAAAGTTATATGAAGGCAATATTGTCAATTTTATCTTGGAAGAGGTCAATTGCATAGCCTTCTTTGATATCATCATGATCCAGGCAGTGATATAACTGAGCCAAGGTCTTGCATTATAGCTGCTCAGAAAACTATAGGGTCTTCAGTTGCATGCCACAGCAGGTTTAGCATATTCACCATTTCCCATACTCTGATGGGACGGGCTCAGACCTCTGGCCAACCATTTGGCTTCTTCCCACAAGAGGAGTGTAGTATTCTATAAGCACTTGGCACATCAAAGTTCAGTCTTTCCTTCAATTGCTCCTTTAGAACTCTAGAAGAAAGAGTATCCAATGGTGCAAGAAGTCCAATGGATTCCATGTCTCCGGTGTTAATCACAAGAGGCATGGGTCCTTGGGTACTAATGGACAGCCAACATAGCAAGCTGTCAATAGGCACCATTAGTCCTACATGGTTTTTGAAGCGGATGACTATGTGAGGAATTGTATTTGGTCTGAGAACATAACAAAAATCCTCATGGACAAGTGTAGGAATAATTGGACTTCTTACCCGGATCTCCCAATCCTAGCAATAGGGTACGGGAAATCCTTTAACTCATGACTTCTTGGACTCTAGTATATATGCAATAGCTCTAGGACCGTCGGGATCACTAAAGTCTTCTTCCTCATCACTAAGATCTACATCCCACTTCTTGTAAAACACTTTGATTATACAACTTCTCAGAGCATATAGGATAGTGAATATTTGAAGGGCTGCATTCTAGAGTGTCTTACTCACTTCTCCAAAACCGTTAAGGGAACTTCTAAGGTGGGAACAAAGTTGGTATTGATTCATTGCATTGTGGACAGCCATCAACCTGACATTTTGGTGGATCTTGGTAATTTTGGCATCAGTTACTTGGGTTGTTGTGACAACGCAATATCAAAGTACTTGTAGAATAATTGGTAAGAACAGGTTGTTCCCATGAGGATACGGTTTGGAGGTGGCTAGGAGTGAAGGGAAAGTGTCACTTTGTCACAAGTCTGCTATTTTACATATTTAACCTCTTGGGCAAGACAATTCCTAGAAGAGGGTAGAGTATCCTTGTGCTGCACACTATAGCAGAGCAAACCACTAAATCACATTCATAAATAATATCTCACTGCAAGAGCTCTTAAAGGTGATGAATCATTTTTCATGTTGGTCACCGACCCTCAAGGTCTTGCCCTTGTCGTTACTTATACAATGCATACCCCATAGCCAATAAGAGCATTCTACCCTTCCCAAAAGGCACTCCTTGCCATTATACTGTAGGTTCACAATACCCTAAGTTTTTCATTATGCATGATACTTTACGACACTCATAACCATCATTGTTCTGAACACGTCCCCCCAACTCTTCAAAACTCTCAAGCCTGACTGCCCTCCAGCACCTCAGCACTTGCATTCCTACTTGAGTTTCTCACCACTACTCTACTCAACAATCACAAAACATAGACCATTTTGACATTGATACACTCAGGATCTAAGAGGTCCTTAGGCATCATCCCCACAACAGAGTCAACTTTGCAAATATACAAGCAAAGTGATTGCACATTCACGAGTTTGAATAGATAGGTATGAGATGGAATTCCAATCTGTGCTGAATGAACCTATATTAAGGCAGGTGATTTCCCTTATACTCTCTGTTACAACAAGATGGAGCACATCCACGGCTATGTGATGCCACAGTCACATAACTATGAATTAAGTATACCCTATTCTACCTAATTGTGTGTTATAGATTGAATTCTACAGCAATACTAACTGCAAATAGGCACTTATTTTACACTCTACCAATACAATGACCCTAGCTACACATCAAGAGACTGGTCATGACAATCATATATTTACAAAAGAATCAATTTAATGTATAGAGCCTTAATTGATGAAAGAATTCCTACACATGTCATCACATGGAGACATCCCATCATGATGAAATCCTCAACCAGATGATGTACCCATCATGATGAAGTTCCCACCACAATAAACTTGCAATCCAATGGTTGTGTTGTGACAATCACAACTCGTGATTGTCCAAAACTACCATTATACAAGTATTGTATACCACGATCTACTTTCTTGACACTCCTTCTCCTTTACACATCTAAATCATCTCCTTGATGTGTTTTGGTGTACTCTTCCAATTCAAGTTGGATGTTGCTTAAGACACTCTCAAACTTGGCATCACCAAGCTTGTGCAACTTCTCTACAAGCTTTGTTAATTGTTGAATGGAGTAGGTCTTGGCTTCTAAGGCTTGTTTTTTTGACTTCAGCTCTCACAGCTTAGCCCAATGAGCTTGAATTGTAACAGCCAATTCCACTTGGGTCTTCAGCCTATTAATAGTGTCTTCCATGATTGTAAGAACTCATGTTTGTTTCTTGTCTAGAGAATCACAAATAGGTTGTGACTCCATCTCCACCTCTTGCCTGACTTGTACTCGGAGGATGTGGGCTCTATCTTCATGGTCAACCAAAATTCTTGATGTGCATCTTGGCTACTTCCAAGGCAACATCACAAGATTGTTCTATGGACTTCTCCTTCTATAGACTGTTCAGCTCCTTCTTCATGGACATCACCTCCTTGTTCCTAGCATCCAACTCCTTGGCATGCTTCTTCTTCCTCTCCTCCACTTACCGCTCAGATCTACCCATGATAGTTGTCAAGTTGGAGTCCAATTGGGTAATCCATTGCCTCAAGCAAACAAAACCAACTAGACCAACCTTACTAAATCAAGGTAGGAATCAAAGAACAAAGATTCTTGAAAATAAAAATTTGAAGTTATAGGTACGGCTTCGGCAAACAAAAAACATATGTGTATTTAAGCCTACTATCTCCTCCTTCATCTAGGAGATCTCTTGATCCTTCTTCTTCATAGTCTCCTCTTGTATGGTCTTGTAATCCACAAAGGCCCATCACTGCAAGGTCTGCCTTGATGCTCTATAATTCCTCCTTGTGCTTCATTAGCATGGTGTCACTATCACGCTTCCAAGCCTTGTAATTTTTAGAAAGCATTGTGAATTCACCTTGCTTCATCTTAAAGAAGGCTTCTTGATTCTAGAGCAACTTCAGGGTGACAAATTGAATTCCACAATAATTTGGTCCAGGTCCAAGGACACCTGTCTCCCTGGTCTTTCCCCTTCTCCTCAATTAAAATTCTCCTCCCATTGACCCATGATAGTGAGGGTAGAATAGTCTTGAGCATCAGTTCCTAAGGTGGAGTTACCACCTGATGGGTGTCTCCTTGAGGGACAATTGGAACCTGAACTGCCACCTCTTCTCTATGTATAGATGTTGGGGAGGAGTCCTCTTCTACAATTGGGATATTGGGACCTCCTCCATGTCATCCACCTTGACATCTCCTTGGTCCAAGATGGCTTGGTCTAGCACATCTGACTCCAATGCTATCACAAGAGCACATTGAACCTCCACTCCCGCATCCTCTCATGCTTTTGCCTTGTTGAAAGACACCTCAATCTTGGAGGAGTTCTCTTGCTTTTGGGTAGCTACTCCTACAATTGGCAAAGGTTTGCTCTCTTGTGCTACAAGCACAAGCACAATGCCTTCACTAGGACCACCTTGTGAGTCATGATTACCTCATTTGTCACTTCCCAATCAGGATTTGTCATGGGCCTAGGAAGTCTCATCTTCCAAAGAGTCCACTACTAGAGGGTTTGGCTATTGTCTCTTCCCAATCCTTGGCAAAGTCACAACCACCTCTTTTTTTGCTTTTTCCCTCTCTAACAGCCTTGTCAATAGGCATCCACTTGCACATCTTTTGGTATTTCATGAAGGTGTCCTTATACTTCTTGATCTCACCTTGATATCCTAGTTGGCGTTGGCAATACCCCAAGGGATAGTAATGCACCAAAAAGAGCTTCCCCTCCTCCTTCTGCAATAGTTTCATGCCGATATAGAAATGCAACACAAACAATATGAGAGAAGTTGGTCCTCCAATTTTTTGTAACTGCTCTATAAGCTCTTGGGTGCAATTATAAAACATCTTTGCCCAATTTGCGGGTTTGCCTTCATGTTGTAGTTGGAAGAAGGTTATCAGCCCATTATTCACATAATTTGTCCATGAAAATCTGAATAACTTCATCACCAAGGAGAAAATGGTGTGCTAAGTAAGGTCATGATATCATTGCACCTTCCAACCATTCCTTGCCTTCTTGCATTTGAACAAGGATTAAAACTTGCCTTGTCATTTCTTTTGATAGTCAGGGCAGGTCTTGATCAAGATGCTTTGCCCCCAATGTTGAACCAAACTTGAGCATGTTTTGCCAATGCTTTTATTTCCATGCAAACATGTTTACTTGCAAGTTAGAGAAGTTTGAATTCTTCTTCATTCTTGATTTCCACTGCCATTGGGAGGTATGCAAAATCCCAATCCACAATAGAAAGCACAAATGTGTCAAATTCAAGTACCTGGCATAGCTATAGTGCTCACTTCTCTACTCTAGGGGACCTCATTATGACACTTGTGAGTCAGCCTATCTTTCACTCAAGATGATCCTCTGATTGCTATTAAGGTAATGCACCATGGACTAAGAAGACAAGGAACCCCAACTTGATCATACTCCTCTGAGGCTAACACTCCAAGACTCAAACTATTGCTCACAAGAGAACTCAATGAGAGAAAGATAGTTGCAAATGAAAGGATGATGAGTACCTCTTCACCCCTAGTTTATATACTTGTAAAATAGTTACATAACAAAGTTACTAATTATCAAAGTAACTCAAGTTACTATACTAAAATTCAAATAAAGTCAAAAGATTAAAGAAATATCCATACTCATGGGAATATTTTCCTAAGCAAATGGTCTTATCTTGACCTAAACACTAAATCAAGGATTTATTCACATGGGCTATTCTTGGACTATAGAAGAATCCTAAGCAAAAAGGCTCATGGGTCAAAGCCAAACACCAAGGTATAATACCAAGTCAATACACTAGAATCTAAAATAGTGATGCTCACCTTTTCCACTTTTTCTAAAGTAAGGTCCCTCTATCTTAACAATGACTACCTACAGCTAATCATGCCTAATGTAGAACCAACCTTTATCTTATAGAAATATTATCTCTCAAGTACTATGATATAAAATTGAATATCACAATAGCACATACATGAAAAAATGGGTGTTACATTTACTCTTGGACTAAGATTTCACTTTTTCCTTGGATGAAAGTCTCTTTACCTTCTATGATACATCTTCATACATACATCATGTTTAATCCTATCAAAGTGTCTTTCTCCCAACTCCTTGAGATCATAGGTGTAATTTTCCCACACTTTCTCCATTATGACAAGTCCAAAGTACTAAGGCAAAAACTTCTTTTACACTTGCTTGAATCAAAGAGAATCAAATAACATTACCTAATCACCTTCTTTGAAGGGCTCCACCTTCTTCTTTCCTTGCCTCTTGTCATAGCTCCCCTTTTGTTTCTTTTGGGCTTGCTCTACTTAAACCATAGCAACTGCTCTTGCCTCCTCCAATTCCATGAGTTGATCCTTCCTTGACTTCTCTACATCCCCTTCTTGTGCTATCTTCAATCTCTTATGAATGCTTTGGAATATAGGAAGATCAAAGTGAATAGGTAAGGTAGAATAAATACCATATACCAAATGAAATGTAGAATGTAAATTGGAAGTCTTCATAGTAATCCTATACTCCCACAAAACTGCATAAATCCTCTTGTCTCAATGATGTTTAGCCCTCTCCATTTCTACATCTTTGGCCAATATCATGCACAAGTTCTGATTGGTTCTCTCTTCCAGCCATTGAAATTTGGCTTGTAGGATCTAGTTACTCTATGTGTGATAGAGAAATGTCATAACATGGCTAGAGTAATGCTTCATATAAACTCTCATCCTCTATTAGAAACACTCCAAAGAACACCCAAACCTAGTGGTACCCAAACTTAGTGGTAATGCATTCATAAAGAAATCTATAAACTTCTTCATCTTCATTCTTGTCCCTCATTGCTCTAGCCTCACTCCACTTAGTAAGGTAATCAACAGCTACCACAATGTACCAATTGTTTCTTGGGGTTATATTGAAAGGACCTACAAAGACAATTCTCCACTTCTCAAAAGGTCCTAGCCATAGAATTGATCTAAGAGGGGAGTGGAAATAGACTTTCTAGCAAAATCTTGAAAAATATTACAAGTTTTGCAATAATCAAGACGATCCTTGAAAATCCTCTTCCAATGGCAACTCACATCTAAAATCTTGAAAGTAGTCACCTTTCATGAAAATTTCCCCCACACAATAAAACTTCATGAAACTCCTTTATGGGTAGGATAGACTCCTCCTTACCCACTATTCCCCAAAGTAGACCATTTTCTCCTTGGTGGAAAATAATATCCTCCACCTTTGTGGAAGGTCTAGATCTTGCTACAAGGGCTTTCCTTTCCTTAGCATGCATCTCTTTTGGATAGTTACCTCTTGTAAAAAATTCCACAATCTCCTTGTATTCCATTGGACCTCTTGAGTTAATGAGATTGTCATGAGCTCCTCATCATGGAAGGAATCATCCACTGGTTCAACTCCATAATGATCATAGACCATAGATAACAAATCAATATTTGCATGTTTCCTCCCTAGCCTATCCTCAATTGTATAGTTATACTCATACAAGAGTATCATCCACCTTGCTAGCCTCCACATTAGGCTTATTGAAGATGTACTTCAAAGCCTTGTGACCCATGACAATGGTAGCTTTCCCTCCAATCAAGTAGTTTATAAACTTCTTGAGACCAAAGATTACTACCACTCTTCTCTCTTTATGCTAAGTAGTTCTTTTCTACTAAAATTATCTACCTACTAGCATAAGCTATTGGATGATCATACCCATCTTGGTCTAATTGACTAAGAGTACATCCTATAGCTACATTGGAAGCATCAATGTAGAGGATGAAAGGCTTAATCCAATCAAGTTTAGCAAGAATTGGAGCCACAAAAAGGGATTGCTTGAGCTCCTCAAAAGCTTTGATAGCCTCCTTGTCCTCCAAAATCACCATGTATTCTACACCCTTCTTCATGTAGATAGTCAATGCATAAGCTTTATTGTAAAATGAGAAGATAAACCTCCTATAATACCCAACTATCCCCAAGAATTGGCATAACTTTGTCAAGCTCGAAAGGAATGGAAGGTCTGAGATTTTCCTCACCTTCTAAAGATCAATTGCTATTCCATCCTTGGAAGTGATGTGCCCCAAAAGTAGACCTTCTTCACAACCAAAAATGCACTTCTCTTGATTGAGTGATGCATTTCCTTCATCCAAGCATTGCAAAACCTTAATCAAGTGCTCAAAGTGCTCCTCCTTGCTCCCATAGACACAAAAGTCATCAATGAAGTCTCTCATAAATTTCCCAATGAAAGATTTAAACACCTTGTCCATGAACCATTGGAATGTGGTTGGAGCATTGAAAAGCACAAAAGGCATGGCCTTGAAAGCATAAGTCTTCCAAGATGTGGCAAATATGGTGAGTTGTTGATGCTCTAGTGCAATCTTGATTTGGTTATACCCACTATAACCATATCCAAAATTGTACCTCTCATGACTTTCAACCTCCTTCAAATCTCATCAATGAATAGCACAAGTTAATAGTCCTGCTTAGTAATAGCATTGAGCTTCTTGTAATCCACACATACCCCAAGCTTGCCATTATTTTTTTCATAATCACAATTAGAGACACCCATTATGAATTATCTATCTCAAAGATAAATCTGGCTTCCTTGAGCTTATCAATCTCCTCCTTCGCAAGCAAAGCTATTGCTGGGCTGATGCAATGTTGCTTTTAACGGATTGGACTTGATGTGATGCCACCTCTATCTTATGACTTCCTTTAGATCCTTGTAAGTAAAAGAAAACACATGGATGAACCTTTGGAATATCTCCTCAAATCTCATCTTTTCCTCCTTGGTAATGTTTGGACCATACTTGAGGGTAGACAACCTCCTCTCTATCTCCTCAAGTGTTAATGGTGATTTATTTGTGTCCTTCAAAATTTTTGGCTTAGGTGCAAAATCCCTAGCACATAAGGGATATACATCTAAATTAGATTCAAATTCATCCTCCTTCATGGAAGTCTCTTCTTCCATGCTTGTGTCCACTCCCAAAGCCTTTTTCTGAATATGTTTCCAATAATAAGAAGATGGTGTATCTAAATATGAAGTGTTGGTGTTGTTAGTCATAGGAACTGTAACTTGATGCTTTTGGTGATCAAATCCTCAAGTACCCTTTGTGTCATCAATCACTTGTACGTGCTGCTCTCAACCATGGCCTCCCAAGAAGCAACTCATAGCTTGAATTCTTCAAGACTTGAAAATTCATGAGATTTTGAACTCCCATAATTGAAACTATCACCTTATCCATCACCCCTACTAGTCAAACTCATTGCTTGTTTTCCAAAATCACCACACATGTAGAAGGTCTTAAGGGTATCATACCCAACTTCTTCTTTAATCTCCTTGACATGGCATTCACTATAGATCCTCCATCAACAAGTGCATCCTTGATATTGTGACCATTCACTCTCACATCAATCTTGGAGGCATATTCACAAGCCTCTCATGTTGTTGGTTTGGCATTCACCACCCCCATTGATATTGTAGCTTTTGATTTCTTCTTCCTCTTGCTCCATGTAGAACTCAAACTACCTCTAAGATCCTTTCTCACGGTAGGATTCAAAGTAATCAGTTGGCCTACTGTGATGCTAGCCTTGTAACTACTAACACATTATAGTTCCATTGTTGCTTTGAGATCAAGAAGTCTTCTATTCCCAACTTCTTCCTTGGAGTCTTTGTTGATGATGGTGTTGAGGTGCTAGTACAAGTACTTCTAGTAGACATATGAGTATCCTTGCTAGGAGTAAATTCTTGAGAAGAGTGTACATCCTCTACAAAATGAACTCTCTTCTTTTCTTATGCCAAAAGATCTAAATTAAGACCTTTGGAGTTTGAGTACTCCCTCTTCTCATACTTTATTTCAACCACATCTATGGATAATAACCCCTTACCTTTGTTTGGATTAGGAGCCACTTGGGTCTCACTACCTCGCTCTCTCCCTCTATTGGCTCTCTCATAACCTCTTCCTCCATGGTAAGTGGAATTTGGGCAATTTCTTTGGATGTGACCTCTTCCTTCACAAGCAAAAAAACTTCTATCATTGAAATTTTTGGTTGGTTGGGCCTCTCTATATGGATAACTTTTAATAACTCTTAGACCCTCTTTCCATGTATTATCCACTTCTCTCTTCTCCCATAGTTGCACTACATTGATCTTGAGATTTGCAAGTTGTGATTGTTTGAAGTGGATCTTTTTGTAGAGGTCCAAGCACTAGAGCAACTACCACTTGTGGTGGAACCCTTATCACCAAAGTATCAGAAGTTCCACAATACTAGTAGCCTTGAGGAGGATGCACAACTTCCTTCATCACCAAATCACTCTCATCTCCTTCCAAACTCTCCTCCATATGTATTGCAATCTTGATAGCTTCAACCTTAGAAGAAGATTTCTCATATCTCACCTTGCTTCTTATGTATGGTCTCAACCTTCCTATGCAATTCTTGGTGAGCATAGCTCCTATACAAATCATAATTGTCTCTAGATCATCCACACTCTTCCTCAAAACTATGCAAAACTTGGACTCTAACTTCTCCACTCTTTATGTAAACTCTCATTTTCTCTCCAACTCCTTGCTTAAAGAAGGTAACTTTGCTCATCAATCTCTCATAACTTTCATTTGGAAGAAAATTTTCAGTGAACATTACATTCAAACTTTTCCAAGACTCTTCTTGCCTATCTCCCTTTTTTTTTGGTATTTGGACTTATACCATGTAAGGGCCGCAATCCGATAATAATCCTCATTCTACCTTCTCTCATTGTTACCTATGGAAGCTCTCTTGAATTCTCTCACAAAGGCCTCCACATATTCTCCATCCTTGCCAAAAGAGATCATAATTTTCCCCATCTTAGCCCCTCACTATCTTTCTCTTATCTTTCACTTTATAACTAATAGAATATATACACAACTAATAGAATATATACATCATAATATAACTAATAGAATATATACATCATTTGAGAGTAATCCACCCTAGGGAACACAAAACGTTCAAGTTACTCCAAGATTTATATAGCAAGATCAAATCCTAAAGTGCATCCAGGATCAAATCCTAAAGCATATTAATCAAATCCTCATGGAAAGTTTATCTCTAAGTTGAAAGATTATCTCCATTACTAATCTTGAGAACTAATTGATGAAGGTAGGAATTTTTGTAGCTATATTAGAACTCTTTCCAAGATCTTTCACTAAAGTCTCCAAAAGTGTTGTTACTCCACTACACTCATTTCCTTTTTGGAAGTTCTTCCACTCCACAAACCTCACACAACTCCTTGGTCTTAGAACTCCTCCCTCCCAATCTTGGTGAAAAAGGGTCCAACATGCAAACCCAAGTCAAGTAAGCCTCTCTTTTCCCTCAATTTCTTACTCTTAAATGCTCTCAATGGACATGGACTTCCCTTATGTCCCTCTTCTCCACATAAAAGGCACTTAGACTCACTCTCTCCTCCAAGTAGTGTCTATGTTTGGATTCTCTCGACACTTTCTTCAAATTCTATTCAAACCCCTTTTTCTTAAATCAACTTCTACAATCACCTCAAACCCTTGGAGAACCTTGCATAGCCCCATCTTCCACTCTTGGTGACCCTCCATGCTCCCAACATGAGTCTCAACACTCAAACATGTTTTTGGTTGTTCACACACTCCTCATGCATGAGATCTCAAACTCCCCAAAATTGACCCCTCCTCACAATGTCACTAAATTATATCACTTGGTCAATCACAATCCTTTGAAATTCTTCACACTTGATTAAAACCTCAAGGCATTCCTCTTTGCAAAATTTCAGATCTTTTCATTGAGCTATTTGGCCTTGACACCTTTTTATTCAACATAGATATTTCAGATTAGTCTAAACCACCCCCTCACTTTAAAAACTCATAACTTTCTACACAAGAAAAAACTCTCCTTGATTGGGCCAAAAGGTAGGATACTATGCACTAAATTTTCTTGAAAAGTTTTAAAAAATCCAATGAAAAATTAAGAAATTACAAAATCTGTACAAAATTCTAAAGAGTGTGCAGTTTGCAGGAGTAGTTTAGCTTACCACCTTCTAAAACTTTCTAGCTCAATGCATGTAGTAGTCCTTACAATAATTTCAAGTATCCCACTTGGAAAATAACTCAAGTTATTTACTATGCAAATTCAAATCCAGATCTTAAACATGAGGTTTTGCCCAAAATTACCCTAATCCCCAAAATCTACAATCCACCTCACACAATCTTTTCAAATCCTCTCATGTGTATTTATATATATAATATCACCTCAAAACATCATAATAAACTATAAAGTATATAAATGGGTTCAAGACATCTAACATAAGTTTAGCCCTCCTCCCCTTATGTTCTCTCCAATTGAGTTCTCATAGCCTCCTTTTGTGTAATATAAAATTATATGTGGAACATTATCTTACTTTCTAGAGAGGTCCCAACAATAGAACTCTAGTACACACATTTCTTTTGACAAGTTTTAAAGAAAAACTGTATTGTTAAATCAAATTGAAGCCTAATGTAGAAGAAAAGGGAAGAATCATGTGATTAGTTTAGACCCAAAAAAGTTGACTTTGTGTTAGAGGAAGAAGGACTCGGATCGAACTTAAATGATGGTAGACCCAAAGTAAAATTACTTTGCATTGGGTTGATTAACCCAATCCAAAGAAATTGTAATAACTTTTCTTCAGGTCAAGCAAATCAAGAAGGCATTTGAAAAGAAAATGGCTACTTTGGGAGTAGGATAAACTTGAGATTGACAAGAATAAGTCATACAAAAACAGTGAGTTGCATTTGTACATTGATTGAAGAATGATTGGGGATCATAGAAGAATAAAATCACAACTTCATCAAGCCAATTGTGCAATGCTAAATTGATATCCTATTCCTCTTAGAAGTTATCTTGAAAGAATCATACCTACAAGTCGAGTAGCAAGAGTGATTTGTGAGAAATTGAGAGTTAGGAAAGCATATGATGCTAATGAAGAGAAGTAGGTACCTTCCTACATTGGTGGTGAGGAATCTAGCAATTTGAAGACTAGATATAGTGGCTAGGATAGAAGTCTTACGTACACTTTGGATCACATTTCTAGCTTGGAACTAGAATATAAAATTTCCAAGTTTCATGGCAAAAATTACTACTAGTAATTGTGAGGATGTGCACAAAGCAAAAAGGAAGAGAGTAAATCTGGCTCACTAGACTGAGCCGGATTGGAGACTGGTTTTGGGGAAAGAATTTGGGGATTCATTTGGGATCACCTTCTATTGGAAGTCTGATTTGGTAGAAGAAATTGCAAAGGTGAGAGATTCTTTGGTGCTATTTGCACGAAGAATGGATATAAGGTGGAGAGTTACATAAACCTAATAAGGCAAAGGATCATTGGAGCTCTCGTGGCAATTTTTAAACTATGACAACTTGGCAAATATCACTTTTGTGGTAATCAAGTAAGTAAAGTTTGTTCTCACAAAGATACGATTTAAAAATATCCAAATGCAAAGTAAATCGATCACAATATAGTTTTTCTTGATTGCATCTTTAATCTCTAATGTAAAAACTACACCTAGAAGAGAGTAACAAGCATTGACCCATAGTCTGGTCACAACAATTTGTCACCCATAATTGCAAATCATTAAAATCTTTCCAAACAAACTTGATTGTGATGATTCAGTCCCTCCCACAAATGACTACTTCACTATTATAGAACAAGTTTGCCTCAGAATCGTGTTCCGCCCCTCCATTAAAGGCACAACTTCCTCAATCTAAATTGCTTCACATCAATTGAATGTTGCACTCACAAATGCCCAATACTACCAGCACTACAATTCCTCTCAGATCTGTCAAGGCATTGCTTCATTGCTATCCATTCAAGATCAAACACATAGAATGATGATCAAGGCTGTGGAATCCAACATCCAACAAGCACATTGACTTGCACTTTGAATTTCTCCCAACACTCCCAACAAAATACAAAGTCGAGACTCGGAATTAAGCTCAAACAATGAGTACTACTTCACAACACTTTGCTTTATCTATTCTTATGAATAATGAACATTGAACAACATTACACTACAAATGCTACCTTTATATAAGAAAAGCCCTTAAGCAGTTATCTAACTTCCTAAACCAATTCCTAACAACTCTACCAACCCGTAGATCCAAAATGACAATGCACCTCTTTATATCTACCTCCTCCTATCTCAAAATTTTTTCTACTCCGATCTGATGTCAACCTCAACTTTGGCTTCAAAACCCAATGATTTTCCTATTACTTCTTCTTCTTTGGGTCTATCTATTATCACTAAATTTTATGCCAATTCTCATACCTCTCCACGTTGAAGTGCAAGTAGGACATGGGTAATCTATTTATATCTTTATCCTGCAACCCACTCTCTCTTAATGTCTCCAATAATTGACATGAAGACACTCATTTTTTGATCCTCCACTTTGGGTTCATTCATTATTGCCACTTCTCCTTCAATTTCTATCATATCTTCAATCTAAACTAAAATTAAAGTCATGGGTATCTTAACTAACTCTTCTTTCACTGCTCTAAGTTCCTTAGATGACTCTGGCAAGACTCTCAAAATCACCTACACTATATTCCGGGTTCTGACTACCTCGCATATGGTCACCTTTGTCTTGAGGCAAAGAAACTTCTAATCCAAAGTCATATAAGTCCAAAGTTGTATAGACCCAAAGAATATAAACCCAAAGAACCTCAACCCAAAGTCACTCAACTACTCTATACATCTACATAAACTTCAAATGCTTATAACTTTTGCTACAAACCTCTAGACTCAATGATTTTTGTGGCAACAAAAAGCCCTAAACAAGATGCTTCAAACAAAATATAGCACGCATGATTTAGATATGTGGTCACTAAGATATGGCACTTGCAGTAATCTTGACCTACAACCTTGATTCCAATGCAAAGTACCCTCTTTTGGCGTTTGATCTCCTTCTTCCTCTTCCTTTGACATGAAGTAAGCTTCTTTGGGTTTGATCCAATCCAAGTCCTTCTTCTTCTTACATGAAGTCCACTTCCTCAAGTTTGACCCGAAGACTCAATTCTTCTTTTTTTGTCTCCATTTGGGTTCAATTCCGCCTTGACTTTACATTTCTTCTTCAAAACACATCAAAACCAAAAAATGTGGGTACCACATACCCCCCCCCCCCCTCAAATGCAAGTGTTCCCGCAAAAATTGACTTTGGATTGAACTAGATGAAGAAAATGACAAAGGCAAAGTTTCTCTACTTGATTTTGAATAGCGTCTTGCACAAAATTAATAATTGAAGTGGTCTCTATCAATTCTCTAGTAATTTCCTTCTTTTCACTTTGTATTGAGTCTTCAAAATAGATCACTTCAGCCCAATAGAGATTTTTGTTGTCTTTAGATGCAGCTTTTGCTTTTTGCTTGTCTTTAGATGCAGCTTTTGCTTTTGTCTTTAGATGCAGCTTTTGCTTTTGTCTTTAGATGCAGCTTTTGCTTCTCTCTATTGTAAACTAAAATCTTTTTTGTTTTCTTTTTTTTTTCCTAATGGGGAGAATTGTAAACCAAACAAGCCGATGGCCATTCCAAATCACTCCAACATTTAAACTCATCATCGGTGGCCAAGAATCTAAAGGTACAATTAGAACTCAAGGAAATATGTCTTAGGATTCACTTTCTCAAGAGATGGGGGTTCGGAAATGCTAAGTGCTGGTGATCCACAAAGAGTCATGGCCACTATATGATCAAACTCACTCCAAAAACAAAATTCCTTGTCTGACTCTTTAGAGAAAGTAGACTCTTTTGGGTCTTGATTTAAATCTTGGATAGTCTCTTCTTGGCTACATTTGAAACCTTCTGAATTGGATTTGGTGTCACCAACCTTGGTTAGTCCAAAAACCTAATCTCCAACATCTTTCCATGTTATGATTCTTCAACCGTTGGATTGGAGGACTGTTGGGAATTTTCAACTATTTTTCTCTCAAGGGCTTTGGAGTCTTCTTTCTCTTGGTGTTCTTGAAGTTCTTGAGCTTTTCTTCCCAACCTCCTTACATATCAATTGCTTTTTGGCACTTTTGTTCTTGAAGGTATTGAAATTGGTGAAACAAAACTTTGTATCCATCTTCTCCTGACAATTATATCCGGATAGCGGTGCCAAAAATCATGTGACAACCCAAAAAATATCACTTTTGTGGTAATCACATAAGTAAAGTTTGTTCCCGTAGAGATATAATTTAGAAATATCCAAATACAAAGTAAATCAATCACAATGTAGTTCTTCTTGATTGCATCTTTAATCTCTCAATTAGAAACCACACCCAAAAGAGAGTAACAAGCACTGATCCACAATCTCATCATAACAATTTGTCACCCATAATCACAAATCATTCAAATCTTTCCAAACAAACTTGATTGTGATAATTCAGTCCCTCCCAAAAATGGCTACTTCATTGTAGAACAATTTCACCTCAAAATTGTGTTCCACCTTTCCACTAAACACACAACTTCCTTGATCAAAATTGCTTCACATCAACTTAACATTGTCATGTTGTGGTTTGCATAGCTATAAAACACTGACTTATCATAGTTTATCTCCACATTAGTGGGTTAGATTGTATGCTAGATCTGACAGATGAGATGTTGCCATGTGAGCAATCTATGTACATGTATGTGATTGGTCACGTGAGTTAAAATTTTATCATTTTGAGGGCTTTAATGTACATAGGTGAGGGAGAGTGGAGAAACGGGTGTGTGGAGCCAAGGAGTCTTGAGGGGGAGGAGGACATTGGGAATGAGAGTTGTAGTAGAGAGCAAGTGTTAGAGCATCGAAGGAGGCAATTTATGAGATGTCCCATGCTCCCGATCTGCCACTCCCAAATCCTTTTCTCATCAAGCTTCAGATCTACACTAAGATGGCTTAAAAGACTAGATGGTGGCACATTTTGGAGTGGTGTTCATGGAGTTGGTGATGGGAAACCCAAAGCCTATCATCCTTCCGGTGCTTACTTATGAACATGTCTAAGACTTGAAAATCTATGTGCTTCTATAGTTAGGGAATGCCTGAATTTTTGCTCATAAGCTTCAAGGTGGAGTTGTGGGGTCCATTTGTTAAAAAGTGAAGATACTACAAGACAAATTTCCAAGAGATTGGGTCCCAAGAGGAAGAGTCTGGATATTTTGATGATAAGGGGAGTTTGGGGAGGCAATTCAAGGAGTGGAGACCATGGTTGAAGAGAGGAGCTGACAGGCTACAATTAGAGGACATAAATCATAGAAGTTGAGCTAATTCTAGAAGGGATATTATCGATTGAATCAAGAGAGGTAGAATTTATAACCTAGAGCACAAAGTAGGCAATTGAGAAAGACTCTTGAGAGATTTTTACTATCTATTAGTGGGAATGGGAAGGACACAAAAGTGTTTACAGTATTGAGTGCAAGAAAGTTTTGTTTTGGTTCAGTCTCAAATGAGATCCTATTGATTGAAGTTGAAGCTTTTGGGATGTAAGGTGTTGGAGACAAGCTAATTGACCAAGTTTGGGGTTTTGGTCACTCCCCAAGTTTTGGTTTGAATTTCTTTATGAAAATTTCTAGGGTTATTGGTGGATAAGGCTTTGCCTTTGTGCAAAATTTTCATGTGAATTCTTCAAATAGAGAAATCAGGATCTTGGATCAAGTATACTTGGGTTTGTAAAGCTCACAAGTTAGCCCAGCTCAAGAATTGATCCACATCTAGGGATTGGGGTTGGATTAGGTTACCAAAATTTGCAAAATTTTAATCAAAGACACAACCAGCTATTGTGGAACATTTGGTTGGTTCTATATTTGTGAGATCTGATGAAAAACATTCTGCTAACAATACTATCATAAGCTTAATAGAGCAATTTTATCTTTCATCTTGATTGGATATTAATTCTCCTATATTGTAACTATGATTGAGAGTTTCAGGTTCCAGAGTGTTTGTGAGGATCAAGTGTATTTCTGAATCAAAAATCTAGAGAAAACTTACCAAGAACCAAGAGCAAACCTTAAAGAGGGATTTTGAAATTAGGGTGAAAGTTGCAAAAACCTGGCCAATTCTGAGAGCTTGTCAAGGGAGTTGTAGTAATCTAAGTGGTTACTATTTCATATCATTGGAAAGCTTATCTCACAGGCTTTTGATTGAATTCTAGAACACTTGAATCCAAGCTATAGCAAAAGAGTTATATTCACATGAGCTCCCGTCAAGAAGACATATAGAATCCCTACATGGAGTAGGAATTTTTTGAGATCTGAAGTATAAATTGAAGGAGGCTTGGAGTACAGGTTGAAATCATCATGATGGTAGAGCAAAAAAGCTCTAAAGCTTTTTACCAACAAAAAGCATAGAGAGTTGTTGCCGTATTTGTGTGATTGGATCTTCTCTGTGCTTGTATGCTTGTTTGTACGCCCAATTGGCTTGGATTTGTATGCGAGCATTGCGCTTAGTTTATTTCCTTCTAGGAGTGTTACATTTTTCTCCTTGGTAATGCTAGAAGTGATCACCAAGAGACCAGAAATGCGTGTTGTGATGATAGGTTAGGTAGCTCGTCACTACCCTTCCCGATAGCAAGAATATTAGTTACAAAAAAAGGGGTTTGGGTGGTTGGGACATACCCGCATTCAGTCAAGTAGTTACAAGGCATTGCTTTGATTGCTATCCACTTAGGATCAAACACAAAGAATGAAGATCAACACTATGGAATCCAACATCCAACAAGCACATTGACTTGCAATTCAAATTTCTCCCAACACTCACAAACACACACATAAAGTTGATACTTGGAAATAAGCTCAAGTGACAAGCACTACTTCACAACACGTTGCTTGATCTATTCTCAAGAATAATGAACATTGAATAACATTACACTGCAAATGCCACCTTTAAATAAGAAAAGCCCTTAAGTAGTTAGCTAACTTCCTAAACCAATTCCTAACAACTCTACCAACCTGTAGATCCAAAATGACAATGCATCTTGTGAGAACCCCGCAAATATCACTTTTGCGATAATCAGGTAAGTAAGTTGTTCTTGTAGAGATACTAGTCAGAATTAGTCAAATACAAAGTCAAACAGTAACAATCTTAGTTCTTCTTGGTTGTGTCTTTAATCTCTCAGGAAGAAACCACACCCAGAAGAGAGTAACAAACATTGTCTTGCACTCTTGTCACAAATTAACACTCTTTAATCACAATTCATTCAAATCTTTCCAAACAATCTTGATTGTGATGATTTAGTCTCTCTTAAAAATGACAATTCATTGCAAAACAACTTTGCCTTAGAATTGTGTTTGAACCCTCCACTGAAGGCACAACTTCCTTGATCAAAAGTGCTTCATATCAACTTAACGCTGCACTCACTAATGCAAAATACTACCAACACTACAATTCCTCTCAAATCTATCAAGCCATTGCTTTGATTGCTCTTCACTCAGGATCAAACGCATAGAATGAAGATCAAGGCTGTGGAATCCAACATCCAACAAGCACACTGACTTGCACTTCAAAATTCTCCATACACTCACAAACACAGATACAGAATTGGTACTCAAAAATAAGCTCAAACAATGAGTATTGCTTCAAAGCACTTTGCTTTATCTATCTTTTGAATTATGAGCACTGAACAACATTTTAGTGTGATTCTTCCTTTAAATAGGCAAAGCTCTTCAACAATTATCTAAAAACTATATCGTTCTACAACAACTATACCTTCCTACAACAATTGTACAAACCTACAAATCTAAAATGATAATGCACCTCTTCATATCTGCCCTTCCAAATCTCAAATCTATTACTACTCCAATTTGATGTCTAGTTCTTCCTCGACTTCCAATCCTGAAGTAACCTCACACACTACTCTCTCCTTGGGTTTCACAACTACTAATTCCTCTACCAATTCTAACACTTCTTCTTCTTGATCTACAATTCCCATCATATGTACCCCTTCTACTTCCTTATCTCTTGACCCACTCTTCTCTAATATCTCCAATGGTAACTCCGAAGATATTTGTACTCCTATCTCATCAACTTCAGGCTTTGCTCTTACATCCTGCCAAAGTTTATCTATCTCTAATTTAACTAAATCTAATCTGATCGTGATATTGTCTCCACTTCCAATATCTTCCTATTTACACAAGTTCCGAGACTAATCAGCAAAGCATTCAAATTTTTATCCTTTGCATTTCTCCTCCTTGTCTCCTACACCAGCAACTTCAACTTGTGCAACCTCATTTCTTCAATCCTCACACTGGCTTTTGTACTCAGCATTGCATTCATCTTTGTTATGATCTCCTTGAATGGCTCGAGTCTCATCCTTCTCTCATGTTCACGATCTGCCAGCCAATCTTCCCTATATATTGCCAGTTCTACCTTGAATTTGGCTTTCTCCTTCTCCTTCTCCTTTTGAACAATCTTCTCTTCCAGACTATGAAGTATCTCCAGTAATCTTTCTTCTTCTCTATATTTCACTATCAATTCTCTTTGCCAAAGCTGCTTCTTCTCTTCTACATTCTCCATCACTCTATCAAGCTCTTGCTCCTTCTTTACTACTCTCGCCATAGCATGGATAATTTCTAATTGTGAATCAGCAAATTGGTATTTCAAGATCTCATACTCCGCTATTTGTCTTTCCCCCACTATGACATTGTGCTCTATTACTCACTCTTTACTTCCCACTTCCTTCTTTAAATTTTCAATTACTTGGTTTTGTACTATTGCATCTACTTGTAGTACTTCCTTCTGCTCCTCACCTCAGATTATGCTCTCCTTCAACTCCAAGTTCTCTTCTTCTAATCTTGCTAACACTTGCAACACAATCTTCACCTTTGGACATTGCAACTGCATCTCTTTCTTCTTTTGTTCCAACTTTGTTAACAACATGCATACAATCTCCCACAGATACTCCACTCCTTCAATCTGATTTAACTTGACTTGCAGGCTCTTCACCTTCTTTGCTTCTTCTTCACTTGACACTCTCCTTCTCAGTTGTAGTTGCCTTATCGGGATGGATTCTTCACTCCCCAAACTTCCACTCTCCACTTCTCTTCTTTTACTCGGCCCACCTCATACATCACCTTCCTTTTGGAATGGACACCTCTCTAAATGGTCACCCTCTTCTCCTCCTTCTCTGGAACGTTGTCTTCTTGTCTCAGTTTACCTTCTTCTACCATCTCTGCCTTTCCTTCTTCCTCCTCTGGTACTGACTGCATCTCCACTCTATCTTCACTCTCACTGCTTGCTTCACCACTCTGCAACATGAGTTTAGGTTCTTCCTCCTTCTCCAAGTCTTCTGACTTGTACCCGACTTCTCCCTCTGAGTCTTTGCCAGACGATGTGATTACCACCCAGTCTTTCCTCAGGTTTACCTTTTTGGTCTTTTGAGGTCTTGTTGCTACTACTTCTTCTTCTTCTTCTTCTTGTCAACTCCTCTTCTTTGACTTGGAGTATTCACCTTTTATAGCACGCTTTGCCCCGTCTGCGCATACTACTTATCACTACTTATAATTTGTAGAATGTATTGCTGCTCCTCCACATTAGCATCTCTTCTCAAGTCGGGATAGAAGTGCAACACCATCTTGTGTCTATCGGTTGGATTCAACAAATTCAAGCCCAAATAGAAGTGGGATGCAAACAACACAATGTAGTGTGGAGGCAACTTGTCCCGCAAGTTCCACACCATTTTCTCGTATGCTGATAGAAGCACTTTGACCAATTGATCAGCTCCCTTGCAAACATCTCATGGAAGAACACCGCTTGATGTTTCATCACATAAGTAGTTCACTCTGGCTTGAAGATAGCCATCATTGCTCCTATAATGCCTCTCCTCACCAGGTCCTTATCACTCTCAACTTTGTAGCCATTGTTTGTGCATTTTGAAGAAAAGGAATCTGTCACTTCTTGGGATTCTTCAGCCAGTTCTCCTTTTCCCAAGAAGGTGGCTCCCTACTCCTTACCCGCCTCTCTTTTGAGTACAAACCTCCAATCCGACTCTATCCATCGAGCCGTATTTTCTCTCTTACCCTTTGCCTTGGGTCCATCGAGACATTTACTCTTGATGATCTCGATCATGAAACCTAGAAAGCTAAGGTTCCAATTCCATGTTAGGAATGTGATCCAAAGTTTGCTCAAGCCTTTGATTCTTGCGATCACATCTAATTCCCAAATTGCATGATTTCTCACTATGAATTTTGAGTTCTTCTTCCCACCTCTCATCTTACTCTCCTCCACTCTGGGTTGGTGATTACTCTTTTGACTGTCTCCTAGACTAACTCTCTTGACTTCCTCTTGACACACCAACACGTCTCTTACTACACTCCTTTTTCCCTGATCTCTCTCAAGACAACTCCTTAATAGCAACAAAAAATTACTTGTCATCTTTTCATCTCTATCCCGAATCTTATAGTGGCGAGCCTCCTCCGTCTTTCTTCACTTTGAGTTTCTACTAAGAAATCACACCTCCTACATGCTCCTATCATTATCAATTCCCCCCCTCATAGGCTAGCCATTTTTGTGTGTAGTACCTTCTTGAACGTCCAACCCCAAAGGAGAGTTGTTACACTATCCTCACATCGGGTTGAGCACCCCCAAGCCAAAGTCTCCTTACTTTGGGTTGAATGCTTATAGGGACAATATGAGTACTTTGTCTTTTGATACAAAGTCACTTTACCTTGGGTTACAACCAAAGGGCACCATTCTTTACCTTTTGATGTCATATAGGCGCAATACAACTTCATATGTACACTTCTTCTTCAAAAATAAGAAAAAAAATAAAAATGTGGGTACCACACATCTCTTTATATCTGCTTTCTCCTATCTCAAAATTATTTCTACTCCAATTTGATGTCAACCTTGAATTTGGCTTCCAAACCCAATGATCCTCCTATTACTTCTTCTTCTTTGGGTCTATCTATTATCACTTTTGCAAATTCTTGTACTTCTCCATGTTGAAGAGCAATTAAAGACATTGGTAATCTATCTTCATCTTTATCTTGCAACCCACTCTCTTCTAATGTGCCCAATAATTGACTCAAAGATGCTCACAATCTGATCATGCACTTTGGGTTCATTCATTACTGCTACTTCTCCTTCAATCTCTATCAATTCCTATCATATTTCTATCTGAATTAAAATTAAAGTCATGGTTATTCTAACTAACTCTTATTTCCATACTCTAAGTTCCTTAAATGACTCTGGCAAGACTCATGAAGTCATCTACACTGCATTCTAAGGTCCAACTAACTTGGATATGGTCACCTTTGTCTTGAGACAAAGAAGCTTCTAACCCGAAGTTGTATAAATCCAAAGTTATATAGACCCAAAGTACAATGGACCGGAAGAACCTCAACCCAAAGTCACTCAACTTTACTCTATACATCTACTATAGAAACTTCAAATGCTTGTAACTTTTACTACAACAAGCAATTTTTGTGGCAACAGAAAGCCTGAACAAGACGCTTCTAATGAGATATAGCACACATGATTTAGATATGTGGTCATTGAGATATGGCCCCCATAGTAATCCTGACCTGCAACCTTGATTTTGATGTGAAGTACCCTCTTTCAACGTCTGACCTCCTTCTTCCTCTTCCTTTGACACAAAGTAAGCTTCTTCAGGTCTGATCCAATTCGAGTCCTTCTTCCTCTAACACAAAGTCAAAATCCTCAAGTTCGACCCGAAGACTCAATTCTTCTTCTTTTGTCTCCATTCGGGTTCAATTCTACCTTGACTGTACATTTCTTCTTCAAAACACATCAAAACCAAAAAATGTGAGTATCACATAAACCAAAGTGTACCACCTATATAAAAAAGTAGCATGCGGTCTTCTTCCATTAGATGTTAGCAAGAGAGAAGGTGAACTGGGCAAGGTGCTTCACTTGCAAACTAGACAAATGATTGTGAATTGGAAGATGGAGATGCCTCCACACTATTTCATACCATTTGCAACAAATATGTACCTTGGGTTGAATCTTCTCAGCTTGGAGGAAAAGAAAATGATGGTGTCGCATTTCCATCTAGACCTATGTCAAGAGGCAAATATCAACAAACAATATAACATAAGGCAAATTCATGGAAGCAATGAACATTTTGCCAAAATGAGGCAAAAGAAGGAAGTGGTAGTGAGTGTTTCAAGGCCAAGGAAGCAGGGTAGACCCAAACAAGTGGTATCACCAGTTTAGTGTGTAACACCTATTTGTGCATGTGTGTGATATTGTGATATTTAGTTTGGTAAAATTAGTACTTGAGAGATATTATTTATATAGAGATAAAGAATGGTTCTACATCAATCATGATTAGCTAAAGTTAATCATAGCTAAGATAGAGGGGACCTTACTCTAGAGGAAGTGGAAAAGATGAGCACTACCATTTTGGATTCTAGTGCATTGACTTGGTATTATTCTTAGGTGTTTGGCTTTTAGGAAAGAGTTGTGAACTCTTGGGCCCGTAAGTCTTTTTGTTTTGGATTCTTCTATAATCCAAGATAGCCCATGTGAAGGAATCCTTGACTTAGTAGTTGAGTCAAGATAAGATTACATGCTTAGTGGAATATGCCCATGTGAATGGATATTCTTTTCTACTTTTTGATTTTATTTGACTTTTAGCCTAGTAACTTGAGTTACTCTAGAAATTTATAACTTTGGTACATAACTATTTCACAAGTATATAAAGAAGGGGTGAGGAGTTACTCATCATCCTTTCATTTTGCAACTATTTTTATCTCATTGAGTTCTCTAGTGAGCAATAACTTGAGGCTTGGAGTGTTAGCCTTGGAGGAGTATGATGGAGTTGGAGTTCCTTGCCTTCTTAGTCCATTGTGTGCTACCATAATAGCCATCAGAGATTCATCCTGAGTGAGAGATAGGCTAGCTCACATTTTTGGTTCCGTTGTCAGGACCTCTCTAGAAGGTAAGATAATGTTCAGCATACAAATCTATATTAGATAGAAGGAGGCTATGAGAGCTCACTTGGAGAGAACTTTAGGGGAGGAGAGAGCTGAACCTATGTTAGAGAACTTGGATCTATTTGTATACCATGTAGTTCATTATGATGTCTTTGAGTTGATTTTATAAATCTTGTACACTTGAGAGGATTTGGAGAGATTGTGTGAGGTGGATTGTAGATTTTGGGGATTAAAGTGATTTTGGGCAAAATCTCAAGTTTGAGATCTAGACTTGAAATTTCTACACATGATAGCTTGGGTTATTTTTCAATTATCACACTTCAAATTATTGTGAGAGCTACTATGCACACTAGGTTAGAATTTTTAAAAGTTGATAGGGTAAATTCCTCTTGTAATTGCATGTTCTCTGGAAATTGTACAAAGTCTGTCATTTATTCAATTTTTAGTGAATTTTCTTGAAAGTTTCCAAGAAAATTAAGTGCATTGTATCCTACCTATTGATACACAAATTTAGAGAGAGATCATTCTTGTGCAAAGAGTTACGAGTTTTTAAAATGAGGGGGGGGTGGTTTTTAGACCATATCTGTAATATGTTTGATGAATAGAAAGGTGCTTAGGCCAAATGGCTTGATGAAAAGGTTTGAAAGTTTGCAGGGAGGGATGACCTAGAGTTGTGATCAAGTATAAGAAATTTCAAAGGATTGTAATATACTAGTTGAGAGATTTGAATGACATTGTGAGAAAGAGTCAATTTTGTAAAGTTGAGATCTCATGCATGAGGAGTTTGAGAGCAACAAAAAGCATATTTGAGTGTTTAGATTCATCTTGGGAACATGGAGTGTCATCAAAAGTGGAAATTGAGACTATGCAAGGCTCCCCAAGGGTTTGAGGTGATTTTAGGGGTAGATTTTAAGGAAAAGAGAGTTTAGAATAGAATTTGAAGAGAGTGTTGAGAGGATCCAAACATCTACACCACTTGGAGGAAAGAGTGAGTCTAAGTGTTTTCTATGTGGAGGGAAGGGACATAAGGCAAGTTCATGTCCATTGACCTTTGAGAGAAAGGAGAGGCTTAGTTGATTTGAGTTTGCACATTGGACCTTCTTCACCAAGATTGGGAGGGAGAAGATCTAAGACCAAGGAGGTGTGTGAGGTTTATGGAGTGGAAAGACTTCCAAAAGGACATGAGTGTAGTGGAATAAAAGCACTTTTGGAGACTTTGGTGAAGGATTGCTTGTTAAATGGGGATTTGAGTAAGTTGTACCGGATCTTGGAGAGAGTCTTAGTACAACTATAGAAATACTACCACCTTCATCAACTATTTCTCAAGATTATTGATGGAGATAATCTTTCAACTTATGGATAAACTATCCATGAGAGTTTGATTAATATGCACTCTATGAATTGATATTACTATAGAAATCTTGGAGCAATCCAAAACTTTTGTGTTCCCTAGGGTGGATTATTCTCAAATGGTGTTAGGCATGTACATACTCTATTAGTTATAGAGTGAGAGAAAAGAAAAGAAAAAAGAAAAAAATTGAGAGAAAAGAAAGATAGTGAGGGGTTAAGATGGGGAAACTTCTAGTTTTCTTTTGGCAAGGATGGAGAGGATGTGGATGCCTTTGTGAGAGATTTCAAGAGAGCTTGCATAGGAAACAATGAAAGGAGGAAGAATGATTGGGTCTTATTATTACCAGATTTCTTTGAATATGCAACACTTACATGGTATGAGTCAGAATACCAAAAGAGAGAGAGGATGGGCAAGAAGGAGAGATGGGCAAGAAGAGTCTTGGAAGAGTTTGACTCCGCACTCATTGAGAACTTTCTTCTAGATGAGATTTATGAGAAATTGATGAGTAAGGTTACCTTTCTCAAGCAAGGAGATGGAGAGAAAATGAGAGTCTATGTAGAAAGAGTGGAAAAGTTGGAGTCCAGATTTCACATAGTGTTGAGGAAGTGTGAAGATGATGTGGAGACTACTATGATTGGCATATGGGCCATGCTCACCAAGAATTTTGTGGGAAGGTTGAGACCACAAATTAGAAGTAAGGTGAGATATGAGAAACCTTCTTCCAAGGTTGAAGCTATCAAGATCGCAATTCATATGGAAGAGAGTTTGGAAGAGGATGAGAGTGATTTGGTGGTGAAGGAGGTTGTGCATCCTCCTCAAGGTTACAAGTATGGTGGAACTTTTAATACTTTGGTGGCAAGCGTTTCACCACAAGTAGAAGTTACTCCAGTTCTTGCACCTCCACCAAAGGATCCACTTCAAACCATCACAGAACAACTTGCAGATCTCAAGATCAACATGGTGCAACTTGGAAGAAGAGAGAGGTGGATCACAATGTGGGGAGAGGGCCTAGGAGTTATGGAAGCTATCCATATAGAGGAGGACAACCAACCAATCAACAATTTCAATGAGAGAAATTGTTTTGGTTATGGAGGAAGAAGTCACATCCAAAGGAATTGCCCAAATTCCACTTACCATTGAGGAAGGACTATAGGTTATGAAAAAGCCAATAGAGAGAAAAAGGGAAGTAATGAAACCCAAGTGGCTCCTAATCCAAACAAAGGTAAGAGGATAGCATCTATAGATGTGGTTGAGAGCAAGTATGACAAGGGAGAGTGCTCAAAGTCCAAGGGTCTTAATTTGGATCTTTTGGCACAAGAGAAGAAGAGAGCTCATTTTGTAGAGAATGTGCACTCTTCTCAAGGATTTACTCCTATGCCTACTAGGAGCACTCACACAAGCACTTCAACACCATCAACAACAAAGACTCCAAGGAAGAAGTTGGGGATGGAGGACTTCTTGATCTCAAAGCAACAATGGAACTACAATGTCTTGGAGGATGTTGGTAGTCACAAGGCTAACATCGTAGTGATCCAATTGATTGCTTTGAATCCTAATTTGAGAAAGGAGCTTAGAGGTGGTTTGAGTTCTACAAGGAGCAAGAGAAAGAAGAAGGCAAAAGCTCCAATATCAACAGGGGTGGTGGATGCCAATAGAGGCTTGTGAATATGCCTCCAAGATTCATGTGAGAGTGAATGGTCATAACATCAAGGATTCATTGGTTGATAGAGGATCAGTAGTGAATGCCATGTTAGAAAGGTTGATGAAGAAGTTGGGTATGATACCCTTAAGACCTTCAAAATTTGTGGTAAGTATTGCAAACAAGCAACAAGTTTGACCAGTAGGGGTGATGGATAAGGTGGTAGTTTCAATCATAGGAGTTCAAAATCTCATGACTTTCCAAGTCTTGAAGGATTCAAGCTATGATTTGCTTCTTAGGTGGCCATGGTTGAGAGCAGCCCGCACAATTGATCAATGGAAAAAAGGCTACTTGAGGATTGGGCCATCAAACCATAGAGTCACAGTTCCTTTGACTAACACCACCAACACTTCACATTCAAAAACACCATCTTCTGATTATTGGGAATCAAATTTTGAAGATGGAGCTTCAGGTGTGGACACAAGCATGGAAGAGGAGACTTCCATGGAGGAGGATGAATTTGAATCTGATTTAGATACGTATCCCTTGTGTGCTATGGATTTTGCACCTAAGCCAAAGGTTTTGAAGGACCCAGATAAATGACCATTGACACTTGAGGAGGTAGAGAGAAGTCTGACTACCCTCAAGTATGGCCCAAATGTTACCAAGGAGGAGAAGGTAAGGTTTGAGGAGATTTTTTGTAAGTTCATCCATATGTTTGCTTTTAGTTACAAGGATTTGAAGGAAGTCAACTTGGAGAAACACAAGAGAGAGGTGGAGTCACATGCAAGACCAATCTGCTAAAAGCAATGTTGCATTAGCCCAGCAATATCTTTGGTTGTGAAGGAGGAGATTGATAAGCTCAAGGAGGCCAAATTTAACTTTGAGGTGGAGAATTCAGAGTGGGTGTCTCCAATTGTCATTGTGAAGAAAAAAAATGGCAAGATTTGAGTATATGTAGATTACAAGAAGCTCAATGTTGTTACCAAGAAGGACTACTATCCATTGCCATTCACTAATGAGATCTTGGAGGAGGTTGCATGTCATGAAAGGTTTAGTTTTGGAGATGGTTATAGTGGATATAACCAAATCAAGATTTCACCAAAGCAACAACAACTCACCACATTCACCACACCTTGGGGAACTTATGCTTTCAAGGTCATGCCTTTTGGGCTTTGCAATGCTCCAGCCACATTCCAACAGTTCATGAACAAGGTATTTGAATCTTTCATTGGGAAATTTGTGAGAGACTTCATTGATGACTTTTGTGTCTATGGGAGCAAGGAGGAGCACTTTGAGCACCTCATCAAGGTCTTGCAATGCTTGGATGAGGCAAATGCATCATTCAACCCAGAAAAGTGCATTTTGGATGTGAATAAGGTCTACTTTTGGGGCACATCATCTCCAAGTATGGAATAGCACTTGACCTGGAGAAGGTAAAGAAAATCTCAGACCTTCTATTCCCTTCAAGCTTGACAAAGTTATGCCAATTCTTGGGGATGGTTGGGTACTATAGGAAGTTCATCTTCTGATTTTCCAACAAGGCTTATGCATTGACCATCTACATAAAGAAGGGTGTAGATTACATGGTGATGTTGGAAGACAAGGAGACTCAAAGCTTTTGAGGAGCTCAAGCAATCCTTGTTGTAGCTCCAATACTTGCTAAACCTGATTGGAGGCCTTTCATCCTCTACATTGATGCTTCTAATGTAGCTATAGGATGCACTCTTAGTCAATCAAACCAAGATGGGCATAATCATCCAATAGCTTATGCTAGTACGGTTTTAGTGAGAAGAATTACTCTGTCATAGAGAGAGAAGGGTTGGCATCGATCTTTGGTCTCAAGAAGTTTAGACACTACTTGATTGGAGGGAAAGCTACCATGGTCACAAATCACAAGGCTTTGAATTACATCTTCAACAAGCCTAATGTGGAAGGGAGACTAGCAAGGTGGATGATACTCTTGTTTGAGTATAACTACACCATTGAGGATAAGCCAAGGAAGAAACATGCACATGCGGATTTGTTATCTAGGGCCTATGATCATGATGGAGATGAGCCAATGGACGGCTCCTTCCCGGATGAGGAGCTCGTGATAATATCAGTTACTCAAGAGGTTCCAATAGAGTATAAGGAGATTATGGATTTTGTGACAAGAGGTAACTATCAAGAAGGGATGTATGCTAGGGAGAGGAAGGCCCTTGCAGTAAGATCTAGACCTTACACAATGGTGGAGGATATTCTTTTTCACCAAGGAGTAGATGGTCTATTTCAAAGAGCAGTGGATAAGGAAGAGTCTACCCTACTTATAAAGGAATTTCACGAAGGTTTATTATGTGGAGTACACTTTGCAAGAAAGATGACTGCTTTCAAGATTCTAGATGCAGGTTACCATTGGAGAGGGATTTTCAAGGATTGTCTTGATTATTGCAAAACTTGTCATGTTTGTCAAGCTTTTACTAGAAAGTCTACTTCCACTCTACCGCTTAGATCAATTCCATTGCTAGGACCTTTCGAGAAGTGGAGAATTGATTTTGCCGGTCCTCTCAAGAGAACCTCAAGGAACAATTGGTACATTGTGGTAGTTATTGATTACCTTACCAAGTGGGTTGAGTCTAGATACATTGAGGGACAAGAATGAAGATGAAGTTCGTAGACTTCTTTATGAATGCATTATCACTAGGTTTGGATGCCCTTTGGAGTTGGTCTTTGATAGAGGATGAGAGTATATAGGAAGCATCACTACAGCCATGCTATGACATTTCTCTATCACACAAGAGTAACCACATCCTATAATCCAAATTCTAATGGATTGGCAAAGAGACCCAATCAGACTTTGTGCATGATGTTGGCTAAAGATGCAAAAATGGAGGGGGCTAAACATCATTTGGACAAGAGGATTCATGCAGTTTTGTAGGAGTATAGGACAACCATGAAGACTTCTACCAGATATTCTCTATTTCAATTGGTATACGGTATCGAGTCTACCTTACCTATTCACTTTGATCTTCCTACCTTCCAAAGCATTCATAGGAGATTGAAGAAAGCACAAGGAGTTGATGTGTAGAAGTCAAGGAAGGATCAACTCGTGGAGTTGGAAGAGGCAAGAGCAATTGCTATGGTTCAAGTGGAGCAAACCCAAAGGAAACCAAAGGAGAGCTATGACAAGAGGCAAGGCAAGAAGAAGGTGGAGCCTTTCAAAGAAGGTGATTGGGTAATGTTGTTTGATTCCATTTGATTTAAGAAAGTAAAAAATAATTTTTTGCCTAAGTACTTTGGACCTTTCATAGTGGAAAAGGTGTGGGGCAATTACACCTATGATCTCAAGGATTTGGGAGGAAGACACTTTGATAGGATTAACCATGATAAGTTGAAGATGTATCATAGAAGGTAGAGAGACCTTCACTTTGAGGACAAAGTGAAAACTTAGTCTGAGGGTAAATGTAACACCTATTTGTGCATGTGTGTGGTATTGTGATATTAAGTTTGGTAATACAAGTACTTAAGAGATATTATTTATATAGAGATAAAGAATAATTCTACATTAGACATGATTAGCTAAAGTTAGTCATAGCTAAGATAAAGAGAACCTTACTTTAGAGGAAGTAGAAAAGATGAGCACCACTATTTTGGATTCAAGTGTATTGACTTGGTATTATTCCTAGGTGTTTGGGTTTGAGGAAAGAGTTGAGAACTCTTGGGCCGACAAGCCTTTTTGTTTTGGATTCTTCTATAGTCCAAGGATAGCCCATGTGAAGGAATCCTTGACTTAATGGTTGGGTCAAGATAAGATCACATGCTTAGTAGAATATGCCCATGTGAATGGATATTCCTTTCTACTTTTTGACTTTACTTCACTTTTAGCCTAGTAACTTGAGTTACTCCAGTAATTAGTAACTTTGGTGCATAACTATTTCACAAATATATAGAGAAGTGGTGAAGAGGTATTCATCATCCTTTCATTTTGCAACTATCTCTTTCTCATTGAGTTCTCTAGTGAGCAATGTTTTGAGTCTTGGAGTGTTAGCCTTGGAGGAGTATGATGGAGTTGGGGTTCCTTTGTCTTGTTGTCCATGGTACGCTACCATAATAGCCATCAGAGGTTCATCTTGAGTGACAGACAGGCTGGCTCACAAGCCACGGTGTTGTGGAGAAAATAGCCCACGTGTACCATTGATGCCATTTGGTGTGAGAGTTTTGATTTCTTGTGTTACAATGACTTTGGGTTTTTGTTAGTTATTGTGTCTATGGAATAACTTTCATGCCATTATGAAGTCTGAAGTTCTTTTATATTTCATAAGCTTGAAGGTTCAGAAATGATGCATAAACTCAGGAGTATCTATTAGTTGCATGAAAATGGGAGTTCTTTTGAGTTACACAAACTCGGGGCTTAAATTTATGTTACACAAGCTCAGGACTTTTGTTTTATGTTATTGGGGTCTTAAGAGTATCTTCCATTTTCTAGTGGACAAAGGAGATCTTTGGCAAATTGACAGGTCATAATGGTTTAGTGAGAATGCTTCAAGTGGATAGAGGAGATCTTTGGTTAAGGACAGGACAGTGATGGGTTTTGGAGAAAGCTTTAAGTGATCAAGAGGGTTTAAGGAATGTTTTAGGAGGCCTTTGGAAATTGTTAGGCCATAAGAGTTTAAGTGATCAAGTGATTAGGAGGGTTTAAGTAATGTTATGTGGAGCCTTTTGGCTAATGATAGGCCAGTAAGGGTTTGAGAGAATGCTTCAAAGGAGCCTTTGGCTAATAACACACTAGTAAGGGTTTGGAGAATGCTTTGAGTGACCAAGAGTGTGGAGAGAAAGCTTCGAAGGAGTCTTTGGCTGATGATAGGACAGTGAAGGGTTTGGAGAAAGCTTTGAGTGATCGAGAGGGTTTAAGGAATGTTTTGGGAGGTCTTTGTCAATTTACAAGCCATAAGGGTTTAGTGAGAATGCTTCAAGTGGAAAGAGGAGATCTTTGGCTGGTGACAAGATAGTGAAGGGTTTGGAGAAAGCTTTGAGTGATCAGGAGGGTTTAAGGAATGTTTTGTGGAGCCTTTGGCTAATGACAGGCCAGTAGGGGTTTGAGAGAATGCTTCAAAGGAGCCTTTGGCTAATAACAGGCCAGTAAGGGTTTGGAGAATGCTTTGAGTGACCAGGAGTGTAGAGAGAAAGCTTCAAAGGAGTCTTTGGCTGATGACAGGATAGTGAAGAATCTTGGAGAAAGCTTTGAGTGATCAAGAGGGTTTAAGGAATGTTTCGTGGAGCCTTTGGCTAATGACAGGCCAATAAGGGTTTGAGAGAATGCTTCAAAGGAGCCTTTGGCTAATAACAGGCCAGTAAGGGTTTGGAGAATGCTTCGAGTGACCAAGAGTGTGGAGAGAAAGCTTCAAAGGAGTCTTTGGCTGATGACAGGACAGTGAAGGGTTTGGAGAAAGCTTTGAGTGATCAAGAGGCTTTAATGAATGTTTTGGGAGGACTCTTTGCCAATTGACAGGGCAGAAGGGCTTTGGATAATGCTTTGAGAGATCAAAGAGGAGTGTTTGGCAGAGAATGGATACATAATGGTTTAGGGAGAGGTTTTGAGTGAACAGGAAGGACTCATTGCCAATTGATAGGAGGAAGGGCTTTGGATAATGCTTTGAGAGATCAGAGAGGAGCCTTTGGCAGTGAGTGGACACTTACGGGCTTGAAGAATGCTTTGAGAGATCAAAGAGGAGCCTTTGGCAGTGAATGGACACTTAAGGGCTTGGATAATGCTTTGAGAGATCAGAGAGGAGTCTTTGGGAGTAAATGGACACTTAAGGGCATGAAGAATGCTTTGAGAGATCAGAGGGGGGTCTTTGCCAGAGAATGGACATTTAAGCTTTGAGTGGTAAGGAAGGAGGTCTTTGGCTATAACAAAGCCATAGAGGATTCAAGGTATGTCTCGAGAGGCTGTTTGCTGAGGACTGAACAGTAGTGGTTGAAGGAATGCATTGGAGAGGGTTTGCTAGTGGCAGGACCAAGAGTAAGGGTTCAGGAGGATGCTTCAAAGGATGCCTTTGGTTTTGAGAGGCCAATGAAAGGGTTGAAAAATGCTGCAGAGAAGACCCTTGGCTGATGACAAGAGAGAAGGAGTTGAGTGAGGATACTTTGAGTGGACAGAGGAGATCACCAGCTGATGACAGAAAAGTAAAGGTTTGGGAAGAGTTTTGAGTGACCAGGAGGGCTTAAGGGATGCTCAAAGGAGGTCCTTGGCTGTAACAAGGCCAAAGAAGATTTGGAAAGAAGGTGAAGGTTTTGACGGAGGCTGCAGAGGAGAGAAATTCCAGAAGGTAATTGGCTACACAAAAGCAGAGGGAGAGAAGAATTTCTTGTTTTTCTAAGACAAGCTGAAGGGTTATGGCGGAGAACTTTGAAGGTGTGAGATATTGCTTGTATGAGTAGAGATAAGGAAAAGAGATGATGCATCAAATGGGAAAGTGAGATCTAGACAGGGGAACCCTCAAGGGAAAAGTTTGGGTAGAAGAAAGAGAGAAATGCTTGGTTGTACCAGGGCAGAGAAGACATGATTACTGCATAGGAAAGAGCTATTTGGCTTTGTCCAACTTATAATTGCATGACTGGTTGAAATGATGATTTGCAAACAAATGTGCGCACTCTAAACTATGAATATTGTCAAGGGAAGGACTCCATTTTAGGAGATCTTGGTCCAGTCTATGTGATTGACACAGTTATGTGATTTGAGAGCTCGGGTGTGAGCACAGTTAATTTGCTTGTGGCTATTCTATAAGCCTCACCAGAACCAGTTCTAGGAAACCCTATGACAACAAAAAACTAAGAGGTTGAACCCAAAGTGAGAAATGGCAATGGTAGACTTGTAGTTTGGTGCAAAATCTAAAGGAAGGCCAAGAGTGAGGGCAAAGACTCAAAAGAAGAAGATGAACTCACACTGCAAAGCCAAGAGTTGAGCGGGAGCGATGGTGAGCCCAAGGTCAAGCAATTGGTGGATGAAGGGATTGAAGAAGAGAAGAAGGAGTTCCATGCACAAATTGAATGCATGGAAGGAAGAGATGATCAATATCTGGATTTACTTGAGGAAGACATTCCAAGGGCGCAAGATGAAGAGCCAAGACTAGTGTTATCAAGGGATACAAGAATAAAGAGAGGTCTACAGTCTGCAACTATAGAACCAAGCCAAGTAAATGAAGACAAATATAACTTGGAGCAAATTAGTTTGAAGGAAAGACTATCAAGACCTTGGGGCAAGACACCAAGGGAAGGCAATGTCAAAGCTGAGTACAAGGAAGACAAAGGTGAAGTTGAAGAGTATTGAGGGGTGGAGTTTTGTCTAAGGTTGTTTATCTATTGTTGTTGGAATTGCAGAATGAGAAGAAGGAGATGTAGCGGGATCATTTGGAGGTGAGAGATGAAGTGCAGGTGGTAAGGCATTTGAAAGAGGAAATCTTGGACTTGAAGGAGAGATTAAGCAGGGGAGAAGAGGAAGCCAAAGTACTTTGGGTTGATGTAATACTTCAAAACAAGACCTTCAAAAGTTTGCAAGAGACCTATGTTAGGCGTGGCAGTGATCTTGAATGGCAGGTTGGTGAATTGAAGGATTTAATGGCAGCAATGGAGAAGTTGAAGGTCAAATTTCATAAAGCGTAGTGCAACACCATGTATTCAAGGGCACTTGCAATGATGAGGGAGCAGGAGTTGGAGAACCTAAAGTCAGTTGCAGTAGGGAAGGATCAGGCCTAGCAACATGAGATGACAAGCGGAAGTGGAGAAGAAGAAAGGTTGCAAGCATTGATCAAGAGTGTGGAGGAGAAGGAAGCACTAAATTTTTTATTTGCTTAAGAGTGAGGGTAGATAGAAAGATGATAGAGGTAAAAGACAATGTGAGTTTCAAATTTGTTCTAGTTAGGTCAAGATTAGATGAAGTTTGCAATAATTTGAAGGTAGAAACCAGATGTGAAGTAGTTGAAGTAGGAGTACAAGTGTCCTTTGGGGAGTTACTTGAGTCCATTGAAGTATTAAAAGTAGAGAAGGAGAATGTAATTAGTCGGTTGATGAATCACAATCCAGATTGAAGATGTGACAATAGCAAAAGATAATGCAGAAGTAGTAGAGGAACTTGAAGTGCAAGAAAAAATTGTAGTTACATCAAGTATGGAAGCCAAAGTAGAAGTGGACATTAGATTAGTAACAGGTTTTGAGATTGAAGCAAGGTAATGTAAATAAAAGAATTCAAATCTATAGATTTGTAAAGTAGCAAGTTTAAGCGGTTTAGACAGTTAAATAACTATTGAGTGCTCTACCTTTTTAAAACAAGCATTTGCAATGAGGATGTTTATTCAATACTATAATTTGAAGTTGTGTAAAGAAAAGTGCTATGAGTTAACTGTTGTCATTTTAGCTTAATTTTGAGTGTCAAACCTACATGTATGTTTGTGAGAGTTTGAAGAAGTTTGAATTGCAATTGGAGTGTGCTAGATATTAGATTATGTAGCTTTGATTCCATTTTGTATGTTTGATCCAAAGTGGATAGCAATCAAGGCAATGCCTTGACAAATTTATGAAGAAGTGCAGTGTTGGTAGTATTTTGCATTTGTGAGTGCAATATTGGATTAATGTAAGGCAATTTTGACTGAGGAAGTTGTGCCTTTAGTGGAAGAGTGGAACACAATTTGAAGGTGAAGTTGTTTTGTGGTGAAGTAAACTTCTTAGGGAGAACTAAATCATCACAATCGGGATTGATTTGGAAAAGATTTGAAGAATTGTGATTATGGGTGTTAATAATTTGTGACAAGACTATGATTTAGTGTTTGTTACTCTCTTCTGGGTGTGATTTCTACCCAAGAGGCTAAAGATACAATCTAAGAACTGCTTGTGATTATTTACTTTGTATTTGATCATTCTTGACTTGTATCTCTATGGGATCAAAGGATTACTTATTGATTATTGCAAAAGTGATACTTGCTTGGTTTCCATATGATTTTTGGCACTATTGTTGGGGATACAAATCTTAAGAATAGAAGAATACAAGGCCAAATTGAACATTTTCCGTTCATCAAATATGAATGTCTGCATTGAGAGAACAATGAGAAGAGAGGGTTCATCAAAAAACTTTACAACATGAAGAAGAAAAATGCTAGAAGAGCCAACTTAATACTAAAAAACTGAGAAGGAGGGATTGGATTTACAACTTCTTCATGAAGTTCAAGAAGCTTTACAAGCACTCAAAAAGAAGAAACAAGAATCTTGGTGGCAAGACTATTTTACACCTCCTCATCCCAAAAGAAAGAAAGAAAGATGCAAGTAGGTTGACATATTCACTATGACACAACACATTGACTTCCCCCAAAACTGAAAAGGGAGTCGGTCTTGGGAAAATAATCTACGGGTTGCATTAGTCCTATTTGGTGTAATAGACAAACCGGGAGAATAGTATGCAGATGTATTCAAAAGTGCTAGTTGCAAGTAGTATAAACTTCCCATATAGAAATTGGATATTACCAAAATAGTAGGGCCGCTTCTATTGGGATGTAGTAGGAATTTTGAGAGTTGACAAAAGATTAGTGGATTTGGGTTTGAAGCTTAGAGAGAATCCGAGGCAAGAGCTGCAATGTTTCTTCAAACTTGGGAGTTTGTTATGTTATTGTAAGGAAGGAGAAAGAAAAAGAACTCAAAAGCAAGGAAACAAGGGACCAGAATTTTAGCAAGTAGGTTGATGGGAGGTTGATGTGAGCATATGGCACAGGCCAATATAGATCAGCTGACATCGAGAAAATAGGATGAGTTGGCATAATATTGGGGGGTTCAATATTTTGGACAGGGAAGGAGAGATTTCTCAAGAAGAGAAATGTTCTGGGCAAGAGGAAGCTATAGGGCAGGACAGAGGGAATATCAAAGGACTTTGCAAGAGAGAAGTCTCAAAGGGATGTTGGCAGGGAAGAGAAAAAATTGAAGGTTTTTAGGATAGAGGAAATATTGAAGGGCTTCGCAAGAGAGAAGTCTCAAAGGGATTTTGATAGGGAAGAGAGAAAATCAAAGGTTTGCAAGACAAAGGGAACATCAAAGGGCTTTGCAAGAGAGAAGTCTCAAAGGGATTTTGGTAGGGAAGAAAGAAAAATCAAAGGTTTGCAAGACGAGGAATATCAAAGGGCTTTGTAAGAGAGAATCTCAAAGGGATTTTGGTTGGGGAGAGGGAAAAAAAAGGAGATATCAAAGAGCTTTTGGTAAAAGAAGGACATAGTATCAAGGAAAAGAGTTTTTTGGGGGTTGGATAGTGATCTCACGAAGAGGCTTTTGACTGATCAGGAAAGGAATTTCTCGAGAGCTTGGCAAAGCAAGAAAACTTGTGAAGAGAAGTCTTGGAGTGCTTTGACCAGACAGAAAAATAGAGAGATCTTGAAAGTTTTGTGGGATAGAGGGCTTTTGGAGAGTTTGGCTGGATAGTGAACTCTTGAAGGAGAGTTTTGGAAGGATAGAACATTATGGACAGGAAGAGAACATGCAGGATCGAAGGACAGAAGAGAGGTTTTTAGACAGGAAAGAGAGGTTAGAGAATATTGAAGGAAAGGGTTTTTGGGACAAGAAGAGAAAGTGTTGGATCAAAGGATAGAAGAGAGGTTTTTGGTCAGGAAGGGGATTTGGAGGGACAGAGAATGATCGAAGGAGAGTGAGGAGAGAACTGAGAATTCTCGGAAGGTTTTGTGACATGAATTGTGACAATGACATATTGAGGGTTTTTTTTACAGGAAGACATCGAAGGGTTTTGGACAGGAAGAGAGTGATGGATCGAAGGGTCGTTTTTATAGGAAGACAGCAAAGGGTTTTTGGACAGGGAGAGTGAAGGATCAAAGGGTTTTTAACAGGAAGACAGCAAAGGGTTTTTGGACAGGACGAGCAAAGGATCAAGGCGTTTTGGACAAGAAGAGAGTGAAGCTATCAAAGGGTTCTAGACAAGAAGATAGTGAAGGAGCACTAAGAGAAGAGAAACAAGAAAATATCAATCAAAGGGATTTTTTCAGAGTGACAGGAAAATCTTGAAAGAAGTGAATTTTCTTGAATGACAAGAAAGTATCAAAGGAGGGTTTTTGAGTGACAAGGAATTATCAAAGGGGGTTTTTGAGTGACAAGGAATTATCAAAGGGGGGTTTTGGGTTTTGAAGGACAAAGAAGCATCAGATGAGAGTTTTGAGTAACAAAAAAGTATCAAGTGGAATTTGAGTGAGAGAGGTGTATCGACATGAATTGGAGTGACCATGATGGAGTAGTCAAGAAGGCCCTTTCGGAATGGAGTGAAGGAATTGACAGGGAAGGAAAGGATCACGAGAGTGGAGATAGGAAAAAGAGAGGTCAAAGGGAGTTGGTGATAGGAAAGGAACATAGGACAACAGAGGTTTGGAAGAGAAAATATAGTATGGTTAAGAGTTTCTTGTCTTGTCACGTCTCTACAGCTGAATCAGGGCAACAGAGCATTTGATTCTATGTTTGTTACTTTTTCTTTCCCTCATCGAGTTGAAACACTAGCAGGTCCATCAAGTTATAAGGCATTTATCTTTGGTTATAGAGATTCTAGTAGCTTGAGCAGAAGTGGGAAAGATTATAGAGTCAATGAAGGAGTTGAAGGTGAGAAATCTGAAAGTAATAACAAATCATAATGCTGCTACAACTAGGACCTGGCGGTGCTGTTTGGACTGCTGAATCATCATAGAGTGTGAAGCAAGAAGTGAGACACAACAATATGGTGAATTTCCAACAAGGAGTGGATCAATGACGATCTATACTAAGCGCTATGCTTAGTAGCAATATCAAGAAAATAGGAAAAACCATTGAAGGCAGAGTTTGGCAAATGGGGAGAAAGGCAGGTGGAAGTAACAAAGAAAGCAAGAAGTTGAGGTTTCAAAAGGAAAATTTTCAAATGGAGGATCAAAGGAAGAAGCAAGAAGAGCATAGAAGATCAAAGATAGAGGGATTTAAGCAAGATCAATGGTAGAAACCGGTTGAATTACATATATGGAGAGAAAGACTAAGAGGTTGATATGAGTACAAGCAGATTTGGATGATGCTTAAAACTAAGGAATTGAGAAGTGAAGAGATGGCATGAGTGAATCTTGATCCATTAGAACCAATATTTAAGAAAAATTGAGTGATAGGCCCTGATTGATAATCAAATTCTTCTTTTGTTTCATTCTTGGCAATTCAATATTGCTCTTCTCCTTTGTGTTGCAATGAAGTGTACACAAGCCTTACTCAAGAAAACTAAAGGGTAATCCAAATGGATTGCATGTGCATATATTTCATTGGGATGAAGTGTTGAATGGTAGATCACAACCTGAATTAAGGATCTCATAGAACACAACCTCTGTAAGTCTGGTATATCTATAGTATAGAACGTTGTGTCTTGTGAAAAAAAGTATTGTTAAAAGAGAGACATAATTGTAAGAAGGAAGAATAGGAAGCCTTCAACAAGCAGATTTAATTATGACTGATAGCTTTGATAATGAAGCTGGAGCACATTGCATTAGTTGCCACAACCAAGAAGACAGAAAGAAAACTCAAGAATAAATCCTTTGTACAAGTTTGATAGTCGTTGACAGTTCACATTCCCATCCAGTAGAGTCAATGCAGACACTTGTACCATCTCAAATTGTGAGGTCTAGGTGCAAGCAGCTAGGTGCTTGGCACATTCTGAGATCATACAATCCCCATGACACCGGTTATTTGAAGGAGTTGATTTGTGAGAAGACAACACAAATCTTGACTAAAGAAGATTGTCAATATATCCTACACATGATTCCCCAAATAGTTTGTTCGGATCTTGAAGAGAAATTTGATGATATTGATGCTTTTTCTCAAACTCGTGTTGAAGTCAACTTAGCTCTAGTTGAAGAACCTCTCAATGAAGACCCTATTTTGAATTTGGTACCTTAGGACTCCTGGCCTGAATCCTAAGCACAATCACCGGCTAATACCTTGAGTCAGCCAAGTTTGGCACCACTGTAGCCTTCTCATCAGACTTGCAACATGACTTCTTTCCCTATTACCAGACAGGCCTATCAGAAGTATAAGGGGACAAAATGTGATGAAAATCCTGAGGAATTTATCAAGGAGTTTGAAGTAATTTCCTTTGCCAACAAGGAACATGACTTCACAGATCCGTTGCAAATTTTTCCAAATCTGCTCTAATGGTATACCCATGTAACTCAAAAGGGATCCAAGCTAGCTAATTGGACAGAACTTTGGGATAACTTACTTGAACCATTATGGGTAGTTGAATACAATATGAGTGTTTTTGCTACACTCATATTGTAATGATTAGAACTGAGGCAAAAACCAGAAGCTGAGAGACTACTCTAAATGATTCAAAGCCTTGTTAACTACATGCCAAAGCAATTTTAGTGTGGTGGGTTATTCCAATGCCCAAGCCATTACATGGTTACTTTGGGGTTTCTGATTAGAGATTTGTATCTTTGCAAGGGAAAGGAAGGTAACTTCCCTTGACGAAGTACTCAAAATGTCACCAAGTACAAGGCAGCCCACTCTCATTCATCCGATAATAGAAGAAATTGGGAGAAGAAAGGCAAGAAGCCAAGACAAAGAGCTTCTCACAGTACCTCCCCTTCTTTGGGGGAATCCTCCATGCTGTCAAGTTTGTCGTTGGAACCAAAAGATGATGTAAAGCCAAAGAAAACTAGAAGGTGAGGAGGAAAGAAAGAATTGCTTCCCCCAATTAGAGGCATCAACAAAACAAATGCTAAGCTAGAGACTCTAATTAAAGAGCTTTTTGACTTCAAGATCCAAATGATTGGAGCAAAAGGATCAAAGAAAACCCCCTTCATTTCAAGGACCAAACATATGGTGCATTATGTGTGGCAAGTTGGGTCATGCTAACATGGAGTGTTTGACTAGAATTGCATTTCTTGTGCAACAAATTGATTGGGTTCCCAATTGGGACCATAACAAGGAGGAAGGAGTAGTGCACCAAACTCAAGAGGTACAACCCCAAGCAAGCACCTCTTATCAAGGTCCATGGTATGGACCAAGGGGTATGACAACAATACTCACCAACAAAGAATGCCAATGGGGAACCAAAATAGACCTCAAAATGTTGCACTAGGTGCATGTTACAACTATGGTCCTATAGGCTATTGGTCACCAAATTGTCTTGAGCCAAAGTGTCTTGGGTTGTTTCCACTTTGTGGAAATTGCAAAGGGTCTGGCCATGTGAGCAACAAATGTCCTTGATCATCCAATTCAAAGCCTACGATTAAGTATGTACAGACTTTGGCTGAGCAAGCTGCAATATAGCCAAAAGGTGATGCTATGGTGAATTATATTACCCTTGAAGAGGAACGTCTTCAAGAAGGAAGTCCAGCCCCATAATGGAAATGGCCAGACCTGGAACATCCATTTGTGCATGTGTGTAGTATTGTGATCTTTACTTTAGTATTACAAGTACTTGAGAAATATTATTTATATAGAGATAAAGGATGGTTTTACCTTAGTCATGATTAGCTAAAGTTAGTCATAGCTAAGGTAGAGGGGATCTTATTTTACAAGAATTAGAAAAGATGAGCACCACTATTTTGATTCTAGTGTATTGACTTGGTATATTCTAGGTGTTTGGCTTTGAGAAAAGAGTTAAGAACTCTTGGATCCACAAGCTTTTTTGTTTTGGATTCTTCTATAGTCCAAGGATAGCCCATGTGAAGGAATCCTTGACTTACTGCTTGGGTCAAGATAAGATCACATGCTTAAGAGAATATTCCCATGAGTATAGATATTCCTTTAGCTTTTTGACTTTATTTGACTTTTAGCCTAATAACTTAAGTTACTCTAGTAATTATGCTTTGGTGCATAACTATTTCAGAAGTATATAAACTAGGGTGAGGAAGTACTCATCACACTTTCATTTGCAACTATCTCTCTCTCATTGAGTTCTCTAGTGAGCAATGTCTTGAGTCTAAGAGTGTTAGCCTTGGAGGATGATGATGGAGTTGGGGTTTTGTGCCCTCTTAGTCCATGGTGTGCTACCATAATAGTCATCATAGTGAGAGATAGGCTGGCTCATAGTGCAAGAAATGATTATCAAAGTAAGGATCTTTGGATCCATCAACCAATGTGGTTAGGGATGATGCAATGCAAACCACAAAGGAGATACAAGCTTAGCGGAAAGCCAAGCATGACAAGCAATTAAAGCTTGTTACTATTTGGATAGGAGACTCAACATTATAATATGAAAACCGCCAAATATTTTTTACAATCAAGCTGCACCTAAGGTGGATGGAGCCATACCATTTGATGCACCTTTATGGAAATAGCTCTATTTAACTTGGAGATGAGGACAAAAATCCTTTTGCCACTTGATTAAATTGGTAGAGAGTCAGAAAATATTAGACTATAGACACAAAAGTTTACAAAGAAGCCAAAGCTGATGTTTATGGGGATGCTCACATTTGTGGGAAGGGGTATGTGGTACCCACATTTTTTTGATAACTTTTAAAGAATAATTGTATTGTTAAAACCGGATTGGAGCCTAGTGTAAAAGAAATGGGAAGAATTGCGTGATCAGTTTTGACTCAAAGAAGTTGACTTGTGTTAGAGGAAGAAGGACTCACATTGGACTTAAAGGATGGTAGACCCCAAGTAAAATTACTTCACATTGTGTTGATTAACCCTATCCAAAGACACTATAACAACTTTTCTTCAAGTCTGGCAAATCAAGAAGGTACATGTAAAAAAAACTACTTCAAGAGTAGGATAAATTTGAGAGTGACAAGAACAAAACACGCAAAAAGGGTGAGTTGTATTTGAAGATCAATTGAAGAATGATCAAGAATCATCAAAATATAAAATTGCAACTTGATTGAGCCAATTCTCCGATGCTAAGTCAATATCCTATTCCTCTTAGGAGTTATCCCAAAGGATTCATACCTACTCAAGTAGCAAGAGTTATTTGTGAGAAACTAAGAGTTAGGAAGCACACAATATCAATAAAAAGTAGTAGGCTGATTCCTTCATTGGTGGTGAGGAATTTAGTGATTCAAAGATTAGATTTAGTGGTAAGGATCAAAGTCTTAAGTAGACTTTGGATCACATTTTTGGCTTGGAATTGGAATGTAAGATTTCCAGGTTTCATGGCAAAAATCACTACTAGTAGTTGTGAGGATGGGCCCAAAGCAAAAGGGAAGAGAGGAAATCCAGCTCATTGGACCAAGTTGGATTGGAGATTGGTTTTGGGGAAAGAATTTGAGGATTCATCTGGGGTCACTTTCTATTGGAAGTGTGATTTGTTGGAAGAAACTACATAGGTAAGAGATTCTTTTAGTGCTGCTCACACAAAAAGTGGATATAAGGTAGAGAGTTATAAGACTTGATAAGGCAAAGGGTCATGGGGGATCTCATGGTGATGTTGAAACTAGAGTGCACCACCTATATAAAAAAGTAGTATGTGGTCTTCTTCCATCAAATGTTTGTAGGGGAGAAGGTGAACTAAGCAAGGTGCTTCCACGTGTGAACTAGACAAATGATCATGAACAGGAAGATGAACATGCTTCCACACTATTTTTTACCATTCACAACACATCTGTACCTCAAGTTAAATCTTCTCAATTTGGAGGAAAAGAAGGTGATGGTATCATATATCCATCCAAATCTATGTCAAGAGGCAGATGTCAATGAACAATATTACATAATGCAAATCTATGGAAGTGATGAACATTTTGCCAAAACAAGGCAAGAAAACGTAGTGGTGGTGAGTGTTCAAGGCCAAGGAAGTGGGGTAGACCTAATGAAGTGGTATCACCAATTCAGCCACGGAAAACTAGGAACTAAACCCAAAGTGAGAAATGGCGGTGGTAGACTTGTCGTCGGGTATAGAATCTAAAGGAGAGGCTGAGAGTGAGAGCAAAGACTCAAAAGAAGAACTCACATGGTAAATTCAGGAGTTGAGCAAGAGTGATGGTAAGCTTGAGGTCCAATAGTCAATGGCTGAAGGGGTTGAAGAAGAGGAGAAGGAGTTCCATGCACAAATTGAATGCATGGAAGGAGGAGATGGTCAATATCTAGAGTTGCAAGAGGAGAACATTTTAAAGGAGCAAGATGAAGAGCCAAGACTGGTGTTTCTGAGTGGAACAACAACAAAGAGATGTTTGTAGTCTGGAATTGCAAAACCAAGCCGAGTAAATGAAGATGAAGATAGCTCAAAGCAAATTAGTTTGAAGGAAAGAGAATCAAGACTTTGGAGCAAGACACCAAGGGAACGCAATGTTGGAGCCAAGGACAAGGAAGACAAAGGTTAAGTGGAAGAGAAGAGAAGGGTGGAGTATTTGTCTAAGGTTGTATGTCATAATGCTAATAAGAAGAAGGAGATGCAACATGATCATCTAGAGGTGAGAGATGAATTGCAAGTGGTAAGGCATTTGGATGAGGAATTTTTGGAATTAAAGGAGAGATTAAGTAGAGGAGAGAAGGAAGCCAAAGTACTTCAGGTACTTTGAAAATTTGCAAGAGAGCTATGTTAGGCACGGCGGTGATCTTGAGTGACAAGCTGGTGAATTGAAGGAAAAAATGGCAGCGTTGGAGAAGTTGAAGGTAGAGTTCTATGAAGCACAATGTAATGCCATGTACTCAAAGGCAATTGGAATGATGAGGAAGCAAGAGTTGGAGAACCTAAGGTTGGTTGTAGTAGAGAAGGATCAGGCTTGGCAACACAAGATGGCAAGTAGAATTTGAGAAAAAGAAAGGTTGCAAGGATTCATCAAGAGTGTAGAGGCTCAACTTGTCTAATATGTGGGAGAGAAGAAAGCATTGAAAGCAAAATTTGAGGAAGAATTGAAGATGTATCGGAACAAATTGGAAGCAGAGAGGAATCAAGAGTAGATAGTTTTGGATGAGAGATTAGAGTCAATAGGAGAAATTTCAGGGTGAGTAAAGGCAATGTTGAGTATTGAGTCAAAAGGGAAATTGGAGGAAGCCAAGTTGCATGAGTTGAAATTGTTGGTGCAAGAGATACAAGAGATGAGGAAAAGGAAAGAAAAGGACACTAACATGAACAAATTTGCTTAAGAGAGAAGTAGGTGACAAAGGTAGAAGACAATTTGAGTCTCATATTGGATCTATAGATAATGATTAGATGAAATTCACATAGGGTCCTGAAGGTAGGAACTAGATGCAAAGTAGGAGTACAAGTGTCTTCAAGTATGTTACTTGAGTCCATTGAAGTTGTAAGAGTAGAGAAGGAGAATATAATTAGTAGGTTGATGAATTTAGTTGTAGTCTAGATTGAAGATGTGAGAGTAGCAAAAGAAAATGTAGAAGTAGTAGAGAAATCCAAAGTGCAAGAGATAATTGTAGTTACATCAAGTGTAGAAGCTAAAGTTGAAGTAGACATTGGTTTGAATTAGTAATAGTTTTGAGATTTGAAGCAGTGTAATGTAAAGTAGTTTAGGTAGCTAGATAACTATTGAGTGCTCTACCTATTTAAAGGAATCATTTGTAGTGTGGATTTTATTCAATATTATAATTTGAAGTTGAGTAAAGCAAAGTGCTATAACTTAGTGCTCATCATTTCAGCTTATTTTTTAGTATCAATCTTGTGTGTGTGAGAGTGTTTGGAAAATTTTGAATTGCAATTGGAGTGTGTTAGATATTGGATTCTGTAGCTCTGATTCCATTTTGTGCGTTAGATATTGGATTCTCTAGCATTGATTCCATTTTGTGCATTTGATCTTGAGTGGTAGTAATTGATGTTATGCCTTGACAAATCTATGAAGAATTGTACCATTGGTAGTATTTTGCATTTGTGAATGCAACGCTGGATTAATATGAAGCAATTTTGACTGAGGAAGTTGTGTGTTCAGTGGAGAGGTAGAACATAATTCTAAAGCAAAGTAGTTTGATGGTGAAGTAGCCTTCTTCAAGAGAATTGAATCATCACAATCAAGATTGATTTGGTAAGGATTTGAAGAATTGTGATTATGGGTATTATTAATTTGTGACAAGATTGTGATTCAATATTGTCACTCTCTTCTAGGTGTGTTTTCAACTAAAGAGGCTAAAAATGCAATCAAGAAGAACTACTTGTGATTTTTTACTTTGTATTTGACAACTATTGACCTATATGACCTATAGGAATGAACAATTACTTATTGACAATTGCAAAGTGATACTTGTTGGGTTCTCACAAGAACCAAAAATGTGAACTGGCCTATCTCTCACTCAAGATGAACCTCTAATGGCCATTAAGGTATCATACCATGGACTAAGAAGGCAGGGAAACCTAATTCCAAAATCATCCAAGGCTAACACTCCAAGACTCAAAATTTACTCACTAAAGAACTCAATGAGAGAGAGATAGTTGCAAATTGAAAGGATGATGAGTACCTCCTCACCCCTAGTTTATATACTAGTGAAATAGTTACATAACACAGTTACTAATCACTAGAGTAACTCAAAGTGGTACCCATATTTTTTTGGTTGTTTTACAAGAAGAAGTGTACAGTGGAAGATGAATTGAAACCGAATGGTGAAGAAAGAAGAAGAATTGTGTCTTTGAGCCAAACTCAAAGAAGCTTACCTCATGTCAAGAAAAGAGAACTCAAATTGGACTTGTCAGGTATTAAACTCAAAGTAAGGAAACTTTGCCTTGGGGTGATCAATTCTATGCAAAGACATTGTAACAACTTTCCTTTTGGGTGTGCCAATCAAGAACATACAATCAAGAAAAATGGTGTCAATGGGAAAATGATCTATATATTACAGTAGTGCTATTTAGTGTGATAGGTCAACCAAGAGAAAATTATGTAGAATTAGTAAAAGTGCTAGTAGCATGCAATACAACAACAATTTTTAGTATTTGTGTGAACTTTCTAAGTAGTAACTTTGAGAGTTGTCAAAATAGTGGGTTGCTATATTTGTCACAAGTAGAGAGAGAGGCATCAAAAGGCAGAGAGTTATGATAGAAAATGAAGACAAGGAATTTGGAGGGGGAGAAACAAGCTGCTGAAGTAGCATTGAGGAAATGAAGTCAAATGTTGTGGAAGGCCTTGGGGCAAGAAAAGAGACTAAAGTTAAATCTTCTCTTGAAGAGTAAGAAGTTGAGGACTTGGTTGAAAGCAAGCCAATATCCAAAGTTCAAAGTGATAGGGCAAAAGTTAAGTCAGAAGGTTACAATGGAGAACCCAAGAAGTTGCTTTGACTACTCTTGAAGAGGAAAAGACAAAAGAGGAGAAGCACTCAATAGGGAAAAGTCTTATGGGGGAAGGACATGAGCCCAGGCTGTTTACTAGAAGGGGAGTCAGATGAAGACAAAGCAGTTTTTTTTTGAGAAATAGGACAAGAGAGTACAGGAAAGTATAGAAGGAAGGGAACTTTTGGGAGAAACAAGACAATAGAGTATATAAAAGTATGGAAGGAAGGGAATTTTTGGGAGTAAAAAGAAAGTATCAAAGGGTTTTGGGGGAGAAAAATCAGCAGAGAAGGAGTTTGTTGGGAGGAGTGGCAAAGGAAGAGACAATTAAAGAAGAAGTTATGAGTTCAGGGAAGATCAAAAGGGTTTTTGGTTTTTGGAAGGACAGCGAAGTATTGGGGGATTTTTGAGTGATATGGAATGATCAAAGAGTGAGAAGGACAAAGTATTATCAAGGGAATTTTGAGTGATAGGGAATGATTGAAGAGTGTGAAGATAGAGAAGTATAGATAAGGGTTTTAAGTTTGGAAGGACAAAATTATCAAGGGAATTAAAGTGATAAGAGAAATCAAAGTGAGTGAAGAATTGTAGTGATAAGAAAGTGATCAAGGGAAATCAAAGGACAAGAAAATCAAGGAGATAGGAGAAGAGTTTTCAAGAGGAAAGGGAACCAGGAAAGGAACAGAGGACAAAGAAGTTTGGAAGGGAAGAAACATCAAACATAGGGTTTTGAGGAATAGAGAGAAGATAGGGGTTTTTGAGGAATCACTGGAGTAGGGAGGAGATAGTTTTTGAGAAATCAAAGGAGGGCTGGACAAGAAGGAAGGAACAGAGGAGAGAAAAACTGAAGAAAGGAAGATAGAGAGACTAGAACAGGAATCAAAGGACAAGCGGAAATCAAAAGAAAAGACAAGAATTCAAGAAATGAGAGGATTTTGGTGAATCAAAAGGAAAGAGAAAGATCAAAACCAAGGCAAGAGTGAGGCATCAAAAAGAAAGACAGAGTGGAGGGTTTTGGGAAATCAGAAGGATAGAAAGCAAGGCAAGTGTGAAGATTGAAAGGAAAGACAAGATAGGTCTTTGAGAGAATAAAGGACAAGAAGACTTGGAAACCAGGAGAAGGATTGTCTGAGAGGGAACAAGGGTTAGGAAAATTTAAAGACAAAGAGGGTTTTTGAAAGGAGAGAAGAGGAAAGAGAACACGAAAGGAAGTAGGAAGGGGTTTCAAGAGGATAGGAGGCAGGAAGCATCGGAAATCAGTACAAAGGGTATTGAGAAGACAAGAGAAAGGAATTTCAAGAGGAAGGAGATTTTCTAAGAGGAGTATCAAAAAGAAGGTGAAGGGGTTTTCTAACAGTGAGGAGTAGAATTTAGCTATATCTAGTTCTTTTTCTTATTTGAACATTTATCATGGTCTGAAGCTACTTGAATTTCTCAATTGGTGTTGTCATTTGTGATGTTTGACCTTTTGTGAGCATTACAAGATTCATGGTATTGTTGAATTTGTTCAACTTTTTGGTAAGAGTGACAAATGAAAGGAAACTTTGTTCTTGGTGTTTTCAGGTCCAGTTTCTATAAACAAAACAGATCACCAATCTGGTTGCACCAAGTTCTATCTGACTTTTAAAACTTATGGTCTGCTAGTTAGTTACACAAGACCCAAAAATACAAAGACAAAGCTTTAAAGGTCGTGAGTGGTAGCAAGTGAGACATGAAAGTCAAGATTATCATAGGAAATCTTAACTCAAAGGACCTTTAGGAGGAGCTTATAGTAAGGTTCATCCGCATACAAGTTACTCCAATGAAAAGAGGCAGTCACCATAGAAGATAGAGAGAAGAAACCACTTTCAGACTTTATGCATGCTACTTGTGTCATTGAAAAATTGTGAAGTCTAAGCACGAGAAGCTAGGTGCTTGATGCATTCTTGAGACCATACAATCCCTGTGACAACTACTGAGTCTTGAGTGGGAGAAAGGCTAAGAGTGACAAGAGTAATCCGTTTGACAACATGATTTGTAAGAAAAGAGTGACTAAGGAATGACCACACCTTGGAACACTATAAGGTGAAGACTCTATCAAGGAATGTTCAAGATGTCATGAAAGTACCATGTGACTTTTAGTATTCATCTTGAAGGAATGTGGGTTATGAAGCCAATTGAGAGTTTAGCTTTCAAGGATCTTGAGGGAGTGAGGATTCCACGTCCAAGAGATAGAAGAATTATCTTCGAAAGACCAAGAGTGAGAGATCACACAATGCCAATGAGGGGTGGGAAGAATAATTCCTCACTCATAATGAGGAATCCTAGGGTTTGGAGGTTGGATTTTATTGAAGGATCAAAGCCTTGACCAGTCTTTGGATCACATTTATGGTATGGAAATGGAACTTAAGCCTTCTAGGGTTCATGGCATAAATTGCTTTGAGTGATTATGGTACACACATTTTTTGTTTTCAGTTGGTTTAAAGGTACTCCTTAAACCAACTTCTGGTTTAAGGGGTACATGGGTCTAAGGGGTACTTAACTCAAAATGACGTGATGTGTAAAATATGGCACCTAGTTGCACAAACAACTAGACAATGCTCTTGTAATGCCCTACTGTACTTGCACGATCTAATTTCATATAGAACATGGCCAGTCCTCTTTTGTTTATCATGGCAACTCCAAAACGGACTGGCTCGTTTGTGATTGAGGATATTTGGATATTTGGATATTTGTCACTTAAATGTTTTAGGGAACAATACTTGATCTGTAATTCACACATAGGGCAAATGGTTTCCTTTGAAAGTAGAAGTGTACAAGTGAAGTGGAATTGAGCGTGAAGGATGGAAGAAAGAAGAAGATTCGCATTTTTGTATCAACCCAAAGAAAGTTACCTTGGGTCAGTAATTATTAGAATTTGCACTGGATCTGTCAGGTTTCAACCCAAAGTAAGGATACTTTTGCCTCAAGATGATCAACCCAATGTGAAGACAACATAACAACTTTTGTTTGGGATTGGAAATTCAGGATTGTACCATGCACAAAAAGGCTTAGGCACAAGTGCAAGAAATCAATAATGACAGTAGAAGTGCATGTAGGAGGTGTGATTTCTTGGTAGACAAGCATTTGAAGAATGACTAAGAAACATTGGACTATAAAGTCAAGATTCAAATCAAGAAGGAGATGAATGACAAGTGAATTTCCTTTGCTATCGCAAAGACATCCTGAGGGTGACCAAGGGAGAGGAATGGTAGTGAGTAGTGAGTGAAGTTTCCATGAATCCATAGGGAGTTAGAATAGCATGCCTAGGGGGTGGGAGAATTATCTTTCAAAAGTGTAGTACAAAAGAGAGTAGATTGAAAGGAATCTAGAAATGCACTACACCGGCGGTGAGGAACCCAATGATTAGGAGGCTAGACATTATGGCCCACATCAAAGTTCTAAGTAACCTTTGCATTACTTTCCTTGCATGGAATTAGAACTTGAGCTTTCCTAATTTCATTGTAGAGATAATGGCCAGTAAGTGTGTAGACAGGCCGGCAATGGTAGAGAAAAAAAGGCAATCTGGCTTGATGGACAGAGTCGGATTGGAGATTGGTGTTAGGAAAAGAGAGAGTGGGGAGCTTGGAGCGACTTGCTTGACGAAAGGAGAAGTTGCAAAAGAAACCCAAGAAGTTAGAAATTTGTTCACCTCAAAACATATGAAGAATGGATACAAGGTGGAAACCTATTGGGACCCAGCGAGGAGAAGTATCATAAGCACAATGATGGCATTGGTTAAATCTGAGCACACCACCTATGTTACAAAGTAATAGGAGGTGTTATTCCATAGAATGTTTTGAGCCAATTAATTGGGCAAAGTGTTTTTGTTAGAGGATGCGGCAGATGGTGCTGAATTAGAGGAGTTTGACACCACCATATTACTTTGTTCCTTTTCTAGTGAACTTTTACCTTGGTTTGAACTTGCTGAGTAGCAATGAGAAGAAGAAGATTGTGTCTCACTTTCATCCCAATCTGCATCAGGAAGCCGATGATGAGAAGCAATGACAACCACTATGCAAGAACGGGATAGAATAGGGAGATCTTTGTACCCATGCAAAGAAAGAAGAAAAGGAGTTGACTTGAGGTGGAGAGCTCTGTAGAATAGCCTCGTAAGTTAAGGAGGATTGGGCAGAGGGAAGGAAATCAAATCCAAAATATTGCATTGAAAGAGGAGGTCAAATTGGAAGGAGAAGCAGAGTCTATGTCAAAGGGTAGGAGGAAGGAGAAGTGGAGTTAACCTTACAAAGTGAAGGATTCAATGAGGATAGTGAGGCAAAAGCCAAGGTGCAAAAAAATCAAGAGAAGGTGATTCCCTACAAAAAGAAATTGAGCAACATGAGGACCGAGAGAGGACTGTGACCGAGATGGTAATAGAAGGAGAGAAGGATTGGTGGCCAAGCCAAGGCAAGTCATGCAAGAAGGAGAAAGTTCAAAGGCAATAGATCACATCATCAATTTGGAAAATGAGGAAAGTTTGGAGGATGATGTGTTGTTGAAAGTACAAAGATCTTGACTTTGTAGTAAAGCATTGGATTTAGAAGGGAAGAGCAAGATTGACAAAATCCATGAAAAAAGGTAGACAAGAAAGAAGGGTGTGAAGGAGTAGAGTACTTTGAGATTTTGTATGTCTATTGTTGCTGCAAATGGAGAAGAAGAAGGAGATGCAGAGTAAGCATTCTGAGGTAACAAATGTATTGTAGGTGTTGGAGAGATTAGAATCTGAAAATCTGGAAATCTGAAGTTGAGAGAAAGTATGACCAGAGGAGAGGAAGAAAGAGAAGTGTTGCGGGTAGATGCAACATTGCAAAAGAGGATAAATCAAAATCTGCAAGAGAAGTTTGAAAAGCAAGGAAGAGAGTTAGCAATGAAAGTGAAGGAAGTCACACATGAGAGACTTTGGGTAGAAAAGTTACAAGCTGAAGTAAAGTTAGAGCAAAACAATAGAAGAGAATTGGTTGAAGCTAAGGAGGAGGAGCTCAATGCATTTTGACAGAAAGTAGAAGAGAAGAGAGCAGCTTGGCAACATAAATTAACCAAGTGCCATCAAGAAGAAGGGAGGTTGAGAGATCTGTGAAGATATTAGAGGTGAAGATTGACCAGTGGTTGAAGGAGTTCAAGGATTGCACAACAGAGTATGAAGATGAATTGAAAGTGAGTAGAGTTGTGATAGAAGAGGAAAGACAGAAGAAGTAGTCAACAAAATTTGTCAAAGAAGATTGTAGAGATGAAGGCAACATTAACCATTGAAGCCAAAGTAAGAATGGAGGAATCAAGGCTACATGAATTAAGATTGCTTGTGCAGGAGACAAGGCATAAGAATGCAAAGGATAAAGACTTGAACGATTGTTAATCAGTCTCAAAACTTGGATGGATAGAAAGATATTAGATGTAGAGAATAATATTTCCATTAGGTATGTTTTGGTTAAATTGGAATTAGATAATCTTTGGAGTACTATATATGTCAAACCCAAAGTAAGAGAGGTAGAAGGTCAAGTGACATTGGATTTGTCATTTGAGACTTTAGAAAAGAGTGGGTTGCAAGATAAGGATATAGATAGGTTATTCATACCTTTGATTGCAGGTCAAAGTGAAGACATGTTAGAGAATTGGTAGAAGAATTAGTAGGTGTAGAACACAAACTACATGAGGTGAAGTGCCTTTCCATGGGTTTGGAAGCTGAAGTAGAAGTAGATATCGGATCGGAGTAGAAACAATTTTGAGGTTTAAGGGGTTAGATATGAAGAGGTACATTGTCATTTTGGATCTACAAGTTGGTAAACTTGTTAGGAAATAGTTTAGGGAGTTAGATAACTGTTGAAGGATTTTCCTATTTAAAGGGAGCGTTCACAATGGGTTGTTCTTTAGTATTCATATTCTTGAGAATAGATAAAGCAAAGTGTTGATCTCAATGCCTATTGCTTGAGCTTAATTTTGAGCATCAACTCTCTGTGTATGTTTGTGAGTATTGGGAGAAATTCTAAGTGCAATTCTAAGTGTTAGATGTTGGATTCTACATCCCTAATTCCATTATGTATGTTTGATCTTGAGTGGATAGCAATCAAAGCAATGCCTTGACAGATCTGAGAAGAATTGTAGTGTGGGTAGTAGTGTGCAATTGTGAGTGCAATGTTGAGTTGATGTGAAGCAATTTGGATTGAGGAAGTTGTGCTTTTAGTAGAGGGAAGCATAATTTTGAAGCAAAGTTGTTTTGTAGTGAAGTAGCCATTTTCAAGAGAAACTAAATCATCACAATCAAGATTGTTTGGAAAGATTTTGAATGATTCATGAGTATGGGTGGCAAATTGTTGTGACAAGACTGGGATCTATTGCTTGTTACTCTCTATTAGGTGTGGTTCCTACCTGAGAGATAAAAGAAGAACTCAAGAAGAATTGATTTGTTTACTTTGCTTTTTATTTGGATATTTCTGACTTGTATCTTTGTGGGAACAAACTTTGCTTACCTAATTACCGCAAAAGTGATATTTTCCGAGTTGTCACGTGATTTTTGGCGCCATTGCTGAGGATCCAAATCTTGGAAGTGGAAGAATACAAAGCCAAACTTTAAATTGGGTTTTGAACTATATGAATGTCCACACTAAGAGAACAATGGGAAGAGAGAGTTCAAAGACAAACCTTGCACCGTGAAGAAGAAGAATGCCAAAAGGTCCAAATTACTTTCCACAAAACCAAATGGGAGGTGTTGGATTTGGTACTTCTTCACAAAGCTCAAGAAGCCTTGCAAGAACTCAAACAAAAGAAATGCAAAGTTGGGTGCCAAGATACTTTATGTCTCCAACTTCCAAGAAGAAGAAAGATGCCAGTGTGCAAACATACCCATTACAACCTAGTACACCAACTTCCCCTAAAGCTGTCAAGGAATTTGAGTTTATAAAAGGATTTATTTGTGAAAAGATAACACAAATTTTAACAAAAGAAGAGTGCAAACATCTATTATGAATAATTCCTTGGTTGGCTCAAAGGAATTTTCAAGAGCACTCTAAAAATGTTGAGCCTCTTCCTCCATTTCTAGTCAAAGTTGATACTATTAGGGAAGAAGAATCTGTCGACAAAGACCCCACTTTAAACTTGACCAATTGGAACCCTTGGGCTATCAACACGGTGTCAATACTAGCCAAGTTATGAAGTTCCCAAAGTCATTCTTTGGCTCTGTGGAGTCGGCTGTGGTAATGTTGAACTTGATGGACCAAAGGAATTGGCTAGTATTGACAGCATGTTGATAGCCCAAGGGTTCCAATTGGTCAAGTTCAAAGTGGGGTCTTTGTCGACAGATTCTTCTTCCCTAATAGTATCAATTTTGACTAGATGCTTTCCCTAAAAGTGCTTCTGTTAGTTGTTATGACTGAGGGAAAAGAACAAGACAAAGACCTTGATAAATTCATCAAAGACATTGAAGTCATTTCCTTTGCCAACAAGGAACATGACACTGTGGATTGCCCATGAATTTTTCCAGGTCTGCTTTGAAAGAAAGCTCAGAGTTAGTATACTCATACCCGCGGATTGGGCGGACTTGAGAAATAGTTTCTTGGAATGATTTTGGGAAGTTGATTATGATACGAGTGTCTGTGCGGCTCTCAATGATTTTGTAGTGCTCACATTCTTTGTTTTTTTTTTCAAAATAGAGAAGAAGAAGTGTATAGAGAAGTCAGATTGCACCTGTATGGCCAAAGAAGGTGAAGAAAGGAGTCTTTTGGGATGAAACCCAAAGTAAAGTGACTTCGGGTCATAAGGCAAAGTACTCAGAAATGCCTTGTTAGCATACAATCCAAAGTAAGGAATCTTCATATCGGGGGAGTGCTCAACCCGAGGCAAAGACAGTCTAACAACCTTTTGTCGGGGTGAGAAATTCAAGAAGGGACTGTTCAAAACCGACGGCCCATATGCGTGAAGTACGATTGACAGTGACAGGCGCATGCAAGAGGTGTGATTTCTCAGTAGAAACTTGAATTGAAGAGAGACTAAGAAAGCACGACTTTATAAAAATTGGGCTAACAACAAAGGAATGTCGAGCAATTTTCCTTCATTGTTGAGAAGTCGTCCTGTAGGTGATCAGGGGAAGGGAAATAGAGTTGATGACGCGCAAGTGTGTAGAGGAGAAGTTGAGAGAGTGAACCGAGAGACATTGAGAAAGCAAGAGAGATGGGAGTAGGAAAGAAGAACTCTGAATTCGCAGTGAGGAATCATGCAATTCGGAGGCTAGACATGACTGCAAGAATCAAAGTCTTGAGCCAACTTTGGATTATGTTCTTGGCATGGAATTGGAATGTCAGTTTTCCAAGTTTCATGACTGAGATTATCAAGAGTAAGTGTCTTGATGGCCCCAAGGAAGAGGGGAAGAGAGGAAATCTGGCTTGCTGGATAGAGTCGGATTGGAGATTAGTGCTCGGGAGAGAAGTAGGCACTGAGCAAGGTGCCACATTCTTGGGTAAGGGAGAAATAGCAGAAGAGACTCAAGAAGTGAGAGATGCTTTCTCTTCAAAGAGAACAAAGAATGGGTATAAAGTTGAGAGTTACAAGGATCTAGTGAAGAGAGGGATCGTGAGTGCTCTCATGGCGATCCTGAAGCCGGAGAGAACAACTTATGTGATGAAACACCAAGCGGTGTTCTTCCATAAGCTGTTTGCAAGAGAACCTATCAATTGGGCGAGGTGCTTCCATGGAAGGACGAGACAGATGGTGTGGAATTTGCGGGATAAGTCACCTCTACACTACTTCGTGCCGTTTGTAGCACACTTCTACCTTGAGTTGAATTTGCTCAACTCGGCAGAGCAAAATTGAATGGTGTCTCACTTCCATCCCCACTTGAGAAGAGAAGTTGATGTGGAGCAGTAGTACATTCTTCAAATCCGGAGCACGGATGAGTACTACGCAAAGCCGGGTAAGAGCGTAGAGATAGAAGCAAGAACTCCAAAGTTGAAGAAGTGGAGTTGGCAAGGAGAAGCCAAGGACAAGACAAGACCTCGGAAGACCAAGAGAGGAAACCTGAGGAGAGGCATGGTGGTGATTGCGTCAGAAGACAAAGACTTGGAAGGCGAAGCCGAGTGCAAGTCCAAAGACTCGGAACACGAGGAAGAACCGGAGCTAATGCTGCAAAGTGGAGATACGAGTAGTGATAGTGATGAAGGTGGAGAGATGACGTCGGTACCAGCTGCTGCAAAAGAAGAAGTAGAAGTTCAGGTAGAGCTCGAAGAAGAAGATAATACGAAGTTGGAGGATGAGATACTTGAGCCCGAGGTGAAGAAGTTTGCAATTCAAAGGGGAGTTTGCTCAAGATGCAAGGCGAAGTGTGAAGCAGGTCCAAGTAAGGCAAAGGAAGAAGCAAACGCTAGCTCGGGAAGTGAGGCATCGATTCCGATATGAAGACTACAGAGGAGGAGGTGAGTATCGGGTGAACAAGAAGTAAGGAAGGAGATTGCTATGCATGAGGAAGTAGTTGCAAGCAATGGAGTGGAGTACTTGCGGAAGATAGTGTGTTGTTGTTGGTGAAGTTGGAGCACAAGAAGAAGGAGATGCAATCGACATGTCCGGAGGTGAAGACTGTCTTGCAGGTATTATCAAGATTAGAAGAAGAGAACTCGGAGTTGAAGAAGAGTACAACCCAAGGTGAGGAGGAAAAGGAAGTACTGCGAGGGGAGGCAGTAGTGTAGAGTCAAGTGATTGAAGACTTGAAAGGAGAAGTGATGTATCAAGAGGAACTTGTGAAGAAGAGTGACATAGCGAGGGAAAGACAAGTAGTAGAGTATGAAATCTTGAAGCAGCATTTTGCTTATTCTAGATTAGAAATTATCCATGCTATGGCAAGGGTAGCAGCGAAGGAACAAGAACTCAATAGAGTGATGGAGAGTGTAGAAGAGAAGAAGCAAATCTGGCAAAGGGAGTTGGCAATAAGATATAGAGAAGAGGAAAGGTTACGAGAGTTACTTCGTAATCAAGAGGAGAAGATTGAGCAAAAGGAGAAGGAGAAAGAAATGGTGAAAGCCAAGTTCGAGGCGGAATTGGCGATGTACAGAGAGGATTGGCTTGCAGATCGGGAATGTGAAAGGAAGATGAGATTGGAGCCATTGAAGGAGATTGTCCTTAGAATGAACACAATGCTAAGTACAAAGGCCAGCATTCGGATTGAAGAGGCAAGGCTGCACGAGTTGAAGTTGTTGGTGCAGGAGATGAGGAGGAGACAGGCAAAAGACACAGATTTGAACGCGTTGTTGATGAGTCTTAGGACTCATGTAGATAGGAAGATATTAGAAGTAGAAGATAATATTGCGATTAGACTAGACTTAGTGAAATTGGAAATAGATAAACTTCGGAAAGACGTTAGAGCCAAACCCGAAGTAGATGAAGTAGGAGTGCAGATGTCTTCAGAGTTACCAATGGAGACAATAGAGAAGAGTGGGTCGAGAGATAAAGAGTTAGATAGATTACCCACTAGTGATATTTCGTATCAAGAAAGAGAATTGTTGGATCTGGTAGAAGATGTAGGAGATGTGAAACCCAAGGACAGAGTAGTAGGAAGTAAAGTTACTTCGGGTTCGGGTTTGAAAGCCAAGGAAGAAGTAGACATCGGATCAGAGTAGTAACCGATTTGAGATTTGAATAGTCAGATATGAAGAGGTGCATTATCATTTCGGATCTGCAAGTTTGTAGAGTCATTAGGAAGAGGTCCATTAGGAAAATAACTGTCAATTGTTTCACTATTTAAGAGTGGCATTCGTAGTCTTATGTTGTTTAGTGCTCATATTTCTAAGAATAGATAAAGCAAAGTGCTGTGAAATAGTGCTCATCGCTTGAGCTTGATTCCGAGTATCAACGTTGTAATTGTGTTTGTGAGTGTTTGGAGAAATTCAAACTGCAAGTTAGTGTGCTTGTTGGATGTTGGATTCCGCAGCCTTGATCTTCATTCTGTGTGTTTGATCCTGAGTGAAGTGCAATCAAAGTAATGCTTGACAAATCTGAGGGGAATTGTAGTGTTGGTAGTATTCTGCATTTGTGAGTGCAGTGCAAGGTTGATGTGAAGCAATTTTGATTGAGGAAGTTGTGCCTTCAGTAGAGGGGTGGAACACAATTCTGAGGTGAAGTTGTTTTGTAGTGAAGTGCCGTTTTTGGGAGAGCCTGAATTATCACAATCAAGATTGTTTGGAAAGATTTGATAGAGTTAAGATTATGGAGTGTTAATTTGTGACAAGACTGTGAGTCAGTGCTTGTTACTCTCTTTTGGGTGTAGTTTCTACCTGAGAGATTAAAGACGCAACCAAGAAGAACTGAAATTGTTACTTTGCTTTGTATTTGACCAATTTTGACTCGTATCTCTGCCGGAACAAACTTTACTTACCCGATTACCGCAAATGTGATATTTGTCGGGTTGTCACAAATTTGGACAAAGGGAAGAAGGAGAAGTTGACAGATTACTCTAATTGGTTCATGGCCCTTTTGAACTGTTGTTGTCGGGAAAATAATCTACACATAGTATTGGTGCCATTTGGTGTGGTTTTCATGTTAGTGAACTCAAGGGTTTATGTTATGGTGAAACCGGTAGTTGTTTTGTGTTCTTGTAAGCTCAAGGATTTTCTCTTGTGTTAAGGGAGGGAGGAAATTGAGTGGTGGATTTTCTTTAATGTTACATAAGCTCGGGGTATTTTGCTTATCACTTAACCGTTGGAGTATTATTAGTTATTGGGGTCTAAGGGGTTTTTGGAAAGCTGCAGTGGGGGTTTTTGGGAAGTGACAAAGGGGTTTTTGAAGGAGCAATGCTTGCCAGGAGGAGATTTTCTTACAGTGAGAAGTTTTAGGTAAAACAAGGCTGACAGTGGGGGTTTTGGGAAGTGACAAAGAGGGTTTTAGAAGGAGCAATGCTGGCCAGGAGTGGAGTTTCTTACAGTGAGAATTTTTGGGAAAAACAAGATAGACAGTGGGGGTTTTTGGGAAGTGACAAAGGGATTTCCGAAGGAGCAATGCTTGCCAAGAGTGGAGTTTCTTATGGTGAGAAGTTTTGGGAAAAACAGGGCTAATAGTGGGGGTTTTTGGGAAGTGACAAAGAAGGCTTTAGAAGGAGCAATGCTGGCCAGGAGTGGAGTTTCTTACAGTGAGAAGTTTTGGGAAAAACAAGATAGAAAGTGGGGGTTTTTGGGAAGTGACAAAGGGGTTTCCAAAGGAGCAATGCTTTCCATGAGTGGAGTTTCTTATGGTGAGAAGTTTTGGGAAAAACAGGGCTAATAGTGGGGGTTTTTGGGAAGTGACAAAGAGGGTTTTTGAAGGAGCAATGCTGGCTAGGAGTGGAGTTTCTTACAGTGAGAAGTTTTGGGAAAAATAGGGCAGACAGTGGGGGTTTTTGGGAACTAACAAAGTGGTTTTCGAAGGAGCAATGCTTGCCAAGAGTGGAGTTTCTTATGGTGAGAAGTTTCGGGAAAAACAGGGCTGACAGTGGGGGTTTTTGGGAAGTGACAAAGAGGGTTTTTGAAGGAGCAATGTTGGCCAGGAGTGGAGTTTCTTACAATGAGAAGTTTCGGGAAAAACAGGGCTGACAATGGGGGTTTTTGGGAAGTGACAAAGGGTTTTTGAAGGAGCAATGCTTGCCAAGAGGGGAGTTTCTTACAGAGAGGAAGTTTCGGGAAAAATTGAGGCTGAGTGTGGATTTTTGGGAATTGGCAGGGGAACGTTGGAGGAAAAATGCTTCTCAGGACATGGGGTTTGACAGTGAGGAAGTTTTGGGAAAATAGAGGCTGAGTGTGGATTTTTGGGAATTGGCAGGGGAACTTTGGAGGAAAAATGCTTCTCATGACATGGAGTTTGACAGTGAGGAGTTTTGAAAGGACCAATAGGGCTGAGAGATAAGTTTTGAGAAGTGGCAAAGGACCTAAAGGAGTGAGTTTTGGTCAGCTGAAGTTTCGGAAAAAATAAAGGATGAGTGTGGATTTTTGGGAACTGGCAGGGGAACTTTGGGGAAAAAAATGCTTCTCAGGATATGGTGTTTGACAATGAGGAGTTTCGGAAGATCAGTGGGCTGACATGAAGCTTCGTGAATTGACAAGGGTTTGAGGAGAAGTAATTATAGGACAGTGAGAACAGTGAGAGTTTTTGGGGAGAAACATAGGAGGGAGAACTTTTGAGGGAAAAGCTGACATGTGACATGAATGACTAAGCAAATGCTAGCACAGGACTTTGAAAACAGAGAGTCAAGATAGTTGTGCATTGAACTGCTGATAGACGTTTTCTAAAAAGTGAGGTGCTTTGCAACAGCGGGAAGAAAGCAAAGAGGGGAAGTACTTTGTGAGTGGAGTCTGAAGGAAGAAGAGGACTGGTTTGAAGGAACAAAAGACTGGGAAATGTATCGACAGTTTTTTGAGAAGTGAAACATTGAGGAGCTAAGTGTGTGGAGATAGGGGTTTTTTTCCATGAAAATGTGGCTGAAGTTTTGACAATGACTAGAACAGTTAAGAGGTCAAGAATTGATTCATGTGAATAGGAGAGCTGAGGAAATTTCATGAAAGGATCTTTGGCTGGGAACAGAAACCTTTGCAAGGAAGCATTGATGGAAGTGCTACTGGGAGGTGAAGGAAGAAGTCCAGAGGGTGAGTTGTCTTTACTGTTATCAGACAGAGTGTGTGTGAGAGTGCCAGCTGAAATGATTTTTTGTCATAATTTAGTGTAAACATTGTATGAACTGGAGTGGGTTGGTTTGTCCAAACTTGTGAACCCCGCAGCTGAAATCTTATGAATGACAAATCTTGAGACGATGGTGTGTTCGATCTGTGACTAGCATTGAGGAAGCTCCATTTTAGGAGCTCTCAGTCCATCTATATGAATGGTTTGATTCAGTAGTCAGGGTGTCGGGTTGAGCCTGTATGGAATACCATTTGTTGTTTGTAAAATTCCCAGCCATTTCTAAGAACCGTCGGGTCCAAAACCATAGCTGAACCCACATGAACTAGTGAGTTCTGTGAAGGCCGAGGACAAACACAAACCCTCAAGAAACCCAACATCAGGAAACAAAAAAACCCCAAAATTTTACAGAGCTGAGATTTCCAACACACCAAGAATAGGAAGAGAATGTTAGTCTACAAGAAACTCTAAATCAATTGCAATAAAGACAAACTAAGCACAAGCAGCCAGGTGCTCGGTGCACTCTCGAGGCCAACCAATTCCCTGACACCATATCCTAAAGCAATCTGGTGTGGTAGGTTACTCCAATGTCCAAGCCATTACCTAGTTCCTTGGAGGACTGTCACCAGAAATTTGTATCTTTGCCAAGGAGAGGGATGTAACTTCTATGGACAAAGTCCTCAAACATGCCACCTGATATGAGGCAGCTCACTCTCATTCTTCCTGTAACCAAAGAAATCAGGAGAAGAAAGGCAAGAAGCCTAGAAGAAGAGTTTCTTGTAGAACATCCCCTTCTTCAAAGGAATCCTCCACATCTTCAAGTTCTTCTTTGGAATCCGAGGATAATTCAAAGCCAAGAAGAATACAAAGACATAGAGAAAAGAAAACATTTACACCTCCAGCAAAGAGTGTAAATGGCTGATAATAAGCTCGACACTCTTATAAAAGAATTTAAAGAATTTTTGGATTTTAAGATCCAAATGATTGGGTTGAAGGACCAAAAGAAAGCCTCCTTTATTTGGCAGATCCAATGTATGGTGCACCATGTGTGGCAAGTCAGGCCATGCCAATATTGAATGTAATACACATAATGCATTCCCAATGCAACAGATTGATCGGGTTCTAGGATGGAACCACGAGGAGGAAGAAGAGGCGGTGTACCAAACTCAAGAGGTACAGCCTCAAGCAAGCACATTGTACCAAGGTCCGAGGTATGGACCAAGGGAGTATAACTCAATGCTCCTCCATGAAGACCACAAATGGGCAGCCAAAATTGGCCCCAAAATGGTACACCAAGGGCATGTTACAATTGTGGGTTGATGGAACATTGGTCTCCAAACTGTCTGGAGCTAAGATGGCAATTGGGTATGTCCTCCTATGTGGGAATTGTAAAGGATTGAGTCATACAAGCAACCAATGTCCTCATCCACACAACCCAAAGCCGCCTGTAAAATATGTATAGACTCCAACTAAGTGTGCAATGCTTCAGGCAAAAGGAGATACTAATGTAAATAGTATAACACTTGAGGAAGAGAGACCTCAAAAATGGAGCCCAGCTCTAGAAGGAGAATGGCCAGACCTTGCAGGTTTGAAAGTTGAGACATGCACTGGTAAGAAGAAGCGTGACCCCATAGAAATGAGTACTACTTCCTTGTCTTTATGAAAGCCAAAGAGCTTGTGACCAACAACAATTCTTTTTGCAAAGAAGGAGAAAATTCTTGCGAAAGCCAAAGCTAAAGCTTTGCAAAAACAAATCCAAGAAGCAGTACAAAGGACTTGGGAGATGAGTTTGGAGAGGATACAAAGATGAAGCCTCCAATTTTTTTGGCAAACATCAGATCCAAAGTAAAGGACCTAATACAAGCTGAGGTGTGCAAACCCAAAGAACCTTGGGTCAAGACCACTAGTACTCCGGTCACAATCTTGAGGCAACCCAAAGTCCAACTCAAACAAGGTGAGTCTTTGAATACAAAGACAAAGGGGAAGAAAGTAAAGTTGGGTGGAATACTGCAATATGATATTGTGGCAGATTTGGCATCCACAAGTGCAAATGTCACATTCAAGCAACTATGGAAAGACAATAAGTTGTACAAGAAATAGTTAAGTTCGGCTCTCAAGAAAGTAAGAGTAATGTCCAAAAAGGACCTGCCAGCCATTTATTGTATTGAGCAAGAGGATATAGGATCTCCTAAAGTTGATGTGAAGATTGTAAGGTGCATGATAACATTGATACCCATTGATTCTGGTGTTAATATCATGATCAAAGATATTGCAAATCAGTTGGGGTATCATACATTTGAGCCAACATCCCAAATTTTGAAGTTTGCAGATCAAACCATGAAATGGCCTTTGGGCATGCTATCAAATATAACTATGATCATTGGAGGGGTGCACTTCAAATTGAACTACATTGTGTTAAGTCCAATGATCAAAACTAGCTACCCACTATCGATCGAAAGACCCTAGTTGTACAATACTCAAGTTGTTGTGGATTGGCACTAGCTAAAGTTGCAATTTAAGGACATCTCGTCCAAAGATCAGAAGTTGGTGATGGTGAGCGGGACAAAGATTCCCCACTTTGGGGAGACAATGTCATCAGAAGATAAAGATGAATCTAAACATTCATCATCTTCAACTTCATGCAACTCCAAAGACAAAGTCCAAGTCAATTACTTGGAGTGCTACAAGGTGGATGTAGAAGATAAAGATCCATACAACATTGCCTCAGGTGAAAATGACTTGGAGGAAGGAGGTTTGACTGCATTTTGACTCAGGTTAAGCCTAGTAAGTCACATTGAAGGAGTCATTAACCTTGATGACTGTCAAGATGTTGTCTTGGCCAAAGGAAAAATCTTGAAGATTTCAAAGACAAACACTTAGAAGGAGTTGGTAGGATATACTACCTTGTTCATAGAGTACCAAGATGTATTTTCTTGGTCTTTTGCTCAAATTTCGGGTATTCCATGCCAATTTGGAGAACATTGGATTGATCTTGTTGAAGGTGCAATTCCCGTTCAGCAAAGATAGTACCACTTGAACCCAAAGTATTCACTTTTAATGAAAGATGAATTTGAAAAATACTTAGCGGGCATATTAATCTTCCTTGTCTTGAGCAATGAGTAGGTTTCTCCTATTGTCATTGTTCCAAAGAAGAGACCAGGAAAATTTGAATGTGCCAAGAACGTTGCAAATTGAACGCAGTCACAAGGAAGGATTATCATCCCTTGACTTTTACCAATACGATTTTGGACCAAGTAGTTGGTCATCTATGCTATAGTTTTCTCAATGGATTTTCAGGTTACAATCAAGTATCCATTAGAGAAGAAGACAAGGATAACACCACATTCACCATTGATTGGGGCACTTATGCTTACAATCAAATGCACTTTGGATTGTGTAATGCTCCCGCTGCTTTCTAGAGGATGATGAATGCAATATTCAAAGATTTTTTGCACAAATTTGTGGAGGTTTTCATTGATGATTTTTGCATGTTTGGCTGAAGAGAAGTACATTTGAATTATTTGTGCCAAACTTTTGAAAGGTGTCGTTTTTCCGGCTTGTCATTACACCTAGAGAAATGGTTTTTTGCAATGACAGAAGGAATTCTTTTGGGGCATCTGGTTTCAAGCCAAGGTATTGTAGTGGATGTCAAGAAGGTGAAGGTCATCTCAACCTTGGAATCTCCTAAAAACATTTGGGAACTTAGAGCCTTCTTGGGACATGTTGGATATTATAGGTGCTTTGTGTCAAATTATGCGGTGCTTGCTGCACCCTTTACAAAGTTGTTGAAGAAGTCCAAAGATTACTTGTGGGAAGCAAGATAAGAAGAAGCTTTCCAAGTATTGAAGAAGAAATTGGTTGAAGCCCCAATTATGAGGGACCCAAATTGGGATGTCCCTTTTCATGTGTATGTAGATACTTTGTCCATGGCCATTGGATTAGTCTTAATTCAAGAGGACAAAAAGAAGAAAGATTACTCAATATACTACGCCAACTAAAAACTTCCAATTTCAAAGAGAAATTAATCTATGATAGATAGAGAAGCACTCAGAATGGTGTATGCCTACAAAAAATTTCACCACTAACTGTTGGGCTATGAGTTTGTTTTCTACGTGGACCATTATGCTTTACAACATCTGGTCAAGAAGGCAGATTTGTTGGGACAAATTGCAAATGGATCTTGTTGTTACAAGAGTTCACATACACAATACAAGTAAGGAAGTGAGTTTTGCATTCAAATGTGGACTTCCTATCCATGTTAGAAACTCAAGACCAAGAATGGGAGGTTAATGACCAATTCCCTAACAAGGAATTGTATCATTTGCCAACAATGCAAAGTACAAGGTACGCAACAATATATCATTATCTGCATACTCTTTAGTGTCCGAGGGATTGGACTCAGAGCAAAGGGCAGTTTTTCTCAAGAAGATTGGACCGTACCAATTGAAACACAACATATTTTTCTAAAATGGGTGAAGATGAAGAACTTTGGCAATGCTTTGAGGCATCAGGAGGATACTATGCCTTGAAGAATACAACTAAGAAAATTCTTTCAGCAAGGTATTGGTGGCCTACAATGCATAAGGATACCCATGTTTATATTCAAAGTTGTGATGCCTATCAAAGAATAGAGAAATTGATGGCTACTTCCCAATGGCCTTTGCGACCAATTTTTCCATGGGCCCCATTCAAGAAATGGGGAATTGATTTTGTGGGACCAATACAACTGTAACCCAAGTCACAAGGAAAAGATATATTTTGGTTTGCACTAACTATGCCACCAATGGTCAAAGCCAAGGGTAATTTGAGAGATGATGCAAAAATAGTTGCAAAATTTTCTTTTGGAATATCATCTCCTAATATAGATTGCCTCTGGATTTAGTTAGTGATTGGGGAACTCACTTCTTTAACTCCATGATGGAGGTGTTAACCAAGTACTTCCAAATTAAACATTGGAAGACAACTCCATATAACCCAAAAGCCAATGGACTAACAGAGAAGGCAAACAAATTGCTCAGTAAAATTCTTAATAAGGTGACTGTCAATTATGCCTATGATTGGGATACAATGGTACCTACCATGTTATGGGCATACCGCATGATAGAAAAGATTACAACCAAGCAAACTCCATAATTTTTAACATATGGATTGCATCCTATATTGCCAATTGAATTTGAAGTACCAACTTATTGGATTTTGTGTGAAAAACATTTGACGGATGAAGAAAGTCAAGCACTTTGAATTCACTTACTTATAGGGTTGGAAGAGAAAAGAGATGATGCAATGCAAACCATGAAGGAAGTACAAGGGTAGCAAAAAGTCAAGCATGATAAGCGCATTAAGCATGTGGCTGTTTGAGAGGGAGATTTGGTATTGTTGTACAACAATCATTGAATATTTTTCCAGGCAAGTTGCACCTACAATGGATGGGGTCATATTGTGTGACCCACATTTATGATAATGGATCTATTCAACTTGCTTATTTGGAAGGTCAACCATTTGCCACTTGGGTGAACGGGTGAAGAGTTCAAAAATATTGGACCATGTACCCGGATTTGTGTAAAGCACTTGAGGTTTGTGTTCATGAGGATGCTCACATTTGAGGGAGGAGGTATGTGGTACCCACATTTTTTGTTTTGAGTTGGTTTGAGGAGTTTTTGAGAGAAGAAATATACAATTGAAGTGGAACTGAGCGTGAAGGATGGAAGAAAGAAGAAGATTCACAGTTTTGTATCAACCTGAAGAAAGTTACTTACTTCCGGTCAGTAATTGTCAAGACTTGGATTGGACTTGTCAGGTTTCAACCCAAAGTAAGGATACTTCACCCCGGGATGATCAACCCAATGTGAAGATAGTGTAACAACTTTCCTTTGGGATTGGAAATTTAAGATCAATCCGCACACAAGATGGCTAAGGCACAAGCAAGAGAAATCAACAGTCACAAGAGAAGTGCATGCAAAAGGTGTGATTTCTTGGTAGACAAGCATTTGAAGAATGATTGAGAAACATTGGACTATAAAGTAAGGATTCAAATGAAGAATGAGATGAATGATAAGTGAATTTTCTTTGTCAGTGCAAAGTCATCCTAAGGGAGACTAGGAGAGAAGAATGGTAGTGAGTGATGATTTTGTGAATCCAAAGGGAGTTGGAATTGCATGCCTAGGGGACAGGAGAATTATCTTTCAGAAGTGTAGCACAAAGGAGAGTAGAATGAAAAAAATCAAGAAGTGCTCTACACTGGCAGTGAGGAACCCATAGATGTTAGGGCTCGCATCAAAGTTCTCAGTAAACTTAGAGAGTTAGATAAATGCTGAAGGGCTTTTCCTATTTAAAGGGAGCATTTGCAATGTGCTCTTTTTAGTATTCATATTCCTAGGAAAAGATAAAGCAAAGTGTTGATCTCAATGCTAGTTGCTTGAGTTTAATTCCAAGTATCGACTTTGTGTGTGTTTAAAAGTGTTGGAAGAAATTTGAAGTGCAATTCTGAGTGTTAGATGTTAGATTCTACATCTTTGATTCCATTTTGTGTGTTTGATCCTAAGTGGATAGCAATCAAAGCAATGCCTTGATAGATCTGAGAGGAATTGTAGTGTTGTTAGTATTCTACAATTGTGAGTGTAACGCTGAGTTGATGTGAGGAAATTTTGATCAAGGAAGTTGTGCCTTCAATGGAGGGGTGGAACAAAATTCTGAAGTGAAGTCACTGATCAGCAAAATAGCCATTTTTTTGGAGATATTGAATCATCACAATCAAGATTGTTTGAAAAGATTTGAATGATTTGTGATTATGGATGACAAATTGTTGTGACAAGATTGGGATCTAGTGCTTGTTACTCGCTTTTGGGTGTGGTTTCTACTTGAGAGATTAAAGAAGAACTCAAGAAGAACTGATTTGGTTACTTTGCTTTGTATTTGGATATTTCTGACTTGTATCTTTGTGAGAACAAACTTTTACTTACCTGATTACCGCAAAAGTGATATTTGCTGAGTTGTCAAAGTGATTGTAAAGATGGTCCGGAGGAAGTAGGGAAGAGAGGAAATCCGGCTTGATGGACAAAGTTGGATTGGAGATTAGTTTTGGGTAGAGAAGTGGGTGAGGAGTCCAGACTGAGTTGCCATGAGAAAGGAGAAACTACAAAAGAGATTGTAGAGGTGCAAAATTTGTTTAGTGTTATGCAGACAAAGAATGGTTGCAAGGTGGATACTTATTGGGACCCAATAAGGTGGAGCATTGTTGCGGCAATGATAGCAACTTTTAAGCCCAAAAGAAACACCTATGTTATGTTCTTCCACTAGATGTTTGCAAGAGAACTAGTGAATTGGGCAAAGTGTTTTTACTAGAGGGTGAGACAAATGGTGTGGAATTGGAGAGATAGAATAGTTCCACACTATTTGGTGCTATTTGTAGCACATTTCTACTTTGGGTTAAATTTAATGAAGGAGGTAGAGAGAGCAAAGATAGTGTCTTACTTTCATTTGAATTTACAAAAAGAAGCAGATGAGGAGGAGCAACAATACATCCGACAACTCCAAAGTAGCAATGAGCACTATGCCAAGACAGGACAACACACAAAGATGGTGTGACTACTCTGAAGATGAAGAAGAGTAGTCAACCCAAAGAGATGGTGTCATCAGTCCAACCAAGAAAGATGAGGAAGGTGAAACCAAGGCACAATATTGTGGTATAGATGAGTCATCAGGAGCAAAATCAGAAGGAGAAGTCAAGTATAAGTCAAAAGACTTGGAAGGTGAAGAAGAACTAGATCTCATGTTGTAGAGTCAAGCAATGGGAGTGAGGCCAAACCCGGAGTTCAGCAGCCAATGGAGAAAGAGTCTAAAGAAGAAGATTGTTGGGAATTTAATGTGGTGATTGACCATATGGGAGCAAGATCAAAGAAAAGTGTGCAGACTAAAGTTGCAGGTCCAAGCAAAGCACATAAAGTAGGTGAAGAGGGAGAGAGCTTGAAGAATATGCCTCTAAAGGTAAGATGATCAAGACTTTGGAGTAAAGCTCTTGTTGAAAATGTGATGTCAGAAGCAAACAAGAAGATGCAAGAGATTGTGATGAGGTGGAGTACTTGTCAAAGATTGTCTGTCCATTATTATTATAGTTGAAGAGAAGAAGGAAGAATTGAAGAAAAGTCATCTGAAGTTGAAGGATGAACTGAGGGTAGTAATCTACATGAGTGAAGAAATCTTGAAGTTGAAGAGGAAGTTAACCCAAGGAGAAGAGGAAGCTGAAGGACTTCGGGTTGATGCATTACTTTGGAGAAAGAATTTTGAGAACTTGCAAGAAGAGTTTGTGAAGCAAGGAGAGAAGATGGAAAAACAAGCCAAAGATGGAAGGGAGCAAAAGGCAATGATTGAGAAGTTGAAGGTGGAATTCCATGACGCTCAAGTGGAAGTCAAACATTTGAAGGCTATTAGAGCAGTAATGGAGCAAGAGTTGGAGAGCCTGAGGACAAGTGCGATAGAGAAAAATTGAGCCTAGTAGTGAGAATTGACTATACAAAGTCAAAAGGAAGATACATTACGGGGTTTGATCAAAGGAATAGAATTGCAACTTAGTCAAAAGGTGAAAGAGAAAGAAGCGTTGATGATGAGTTGAAGATGTATTGAGAGGAGGTACATATGGATCAAGAAAGGATGAAAAAACATAAATTGGAGATAGTAGAGGAAGTAGTCATGAGGGTGAAAGTGATGCTTAGTACTATGGACAAGGTTTAGTTGGATGAAGCCAGACTGCACAAGTTGAAGTTGTTAGTGTAGGAGACAAGGAAGAAGAAAGCAAAGGATGTTAATTTAAATAAGTTGTTGATTAGTTTAAGAGATAGAGAGAGAGTAGATAGAAAGATGTTAGAGGTACAAGATAATGTATGTCTCAAATTGGATTTGGTTAAATCCGAGTTAGAGCAAATTTGGAGTACAAGAATGAAGAGTACTTGATGTAGAGTAATAGAGGTAAGAGTGCAAGTGTCTTTGGGTGAGTTACCTGAGATAGTGGAAGAAGTTAGATAGTGTAGTACAACATTCAATTGCTGTTCAAACAAAAGATGTGATCAAAGTAGAAATAGTTGAAGTAGAATCTGAAATGGTGGAGGAAGCAATTAAAGGAACATTGAGTTTAGAAGCCAAAGTAGTGATAGACATTGGATTGGATTCATAACCATTTGAGAGTTGAATCGATAGATATGAAGAGTGGGTTGTCATTTCACATCTAGATATCTTAGTTAGTAATTGACAATCCTCTTGTTATTTAAAGGAAGCATTCACAACATAGTGTTATTTAGTATTCATATTTTCAAAGTTGAGTAAAGTGAAGTGTTGTAACTCAATGCTTATTGTTTCAACTTAACTTTGAGTATCAATCCTATGTGTGTGTTTGTAAGTGTCTGGAGAAATTCAAAGTGCGATTCAATGAGCTTGTTGGATGTTGGATTCTGCAACTCTAATTTCATTGTGTGTTTGATCTTGAGTGGACAGTAATCAAAGCAATGCCTTGACAGATCTGGGAGGAATTGTAGTGTTGGTAGTACTTTGCATTGGTGAGCATAGCATGGGGTTGATGCATAGCAATTTTGATCAAGGAAGTTGTGCCTTCAGTGGAAGGATGGAACACAATTCTGAGGCAAAATTGTTTCATAGTGAAGTAGCCTTCTTCAAGAAGAATTGAATTATCACAAACAAGATTGTTTGGAAAGATTTGATGAGTTGTGATTATGGGAGTTGTTAGTATGTGATGAGACTATGATTCAGTGCTTGTTACTCTCTTTTGGATGTGGTCTACCTGAGAGATTAAAGAAGAACTCAAGAAGAAATAATTGTTAATGTTTTACTTCATATTTGACCCATTTTGACTCATATCTCTATGGGAACAAACTTTACTTATTGATTACCACAAAAGTGATACTTGTTGGGTTGTCACACTCAAATTACTAGACTAAAAGTTAAATAAAGTCTAAATTCTAAAGGAATATCCATACTCATGGGAATATTCTCCTAAGCATGTGGACTTATCTTGACCTAACCACAAGTCAAGTATTCCTTCATATGGGCTATCTTTGGACTATAGAAGAATCAAAAGAAAAAAACTTGTGGGTCCAAGAGTTCTCAAATCTTTTCTCAAAGCCAAACACCAAGGAATAATACCAAGTCAATACATTAGAATCCAAAATAGTGATGCTCATCTTTTCCACTTCCTCTAAATTAAGGTCTCTTTTATCTTAGCTATGACTAACTTTAGCTAATCATGACTAATTTTGAACCAAAATTTATCTCTATATAAATAATATCTCTCAAGTACTTATAATAAAACTAAATATTACAATAGCACATACATACATTTCCCCACACTAAGATTTCACTTTGTCCTTGGAGTGAAAGTCTCTCTACCTTCTATGATACATCTTCAACTTATCATTTGTAATCCTATCAAAATTCTTTCCTTCCAACTCCTTGAGATCATATGTGTGATTGCCCCACACCTTCTCCACTATGAAAGGTCCAAAGCACTTAGGCAAAAACTTCCTTTGTACACTCTTATATCAAATGGAATCAAACAACATTAACCAATCACCTTCTCTGAAGTGCTCCACCTTCTTCTTGCCTTGCCCCTTGTCATAGCTCTCCTTTTTTCTTTTGGACTTGCTCTACTTGAACCATAGCAATTGCTCTTGCTTCCTCCAATTCCATGAGTTGATCATTGCTTGAGTTCTATGCATCACCTCCTTGTGCTTTCTTCAATCTCTTAGCATGCTTTGGAGGGTAGGAAGATCAAAGCAAACAGGTAAGGTAGACTCAATACCATATGCCATACATACATGCACAAATGCGTATTACATACCAAATTTGTTCTTCAAGGGAGACATCATGACAAAAAAAAAACAAATCCAATCCTCACTTCATGCTCTCAATCCAAGTTACCCACTCTTGCAATCTCTCAAATTGGTTAAAGGTTCTAAGCTCTTCTTGCTTCTAAAAAGTTCCTACCTACACAACTTCAAATGCTCCAAAAATGGTTAGAGTATCAAGACAATTTAATCAAACTTTACCTCCTTGCAAAGTGCTGCCTTTATACATTTCAATCAATCTGTTTGAGATTTTGGCAAGCATTTCTAGTAAAGTATCATGGTCCATAGGAAGAGGATTGATGGAGACTAAAACTGGTTCTTCATCCTATGTCAGTTCCTTGTTAAATAGGAAGTTGAAGTGCTACTTATTGATGGTGGCTCCCAATATGTCATCCCACACTCATGTTCATGGCACCTTTGTTTGAACATCCTCTCCCCTCTCCTTCATGACTTGCTAGGAACTTCATGGCAACTAAGGTATAAGGCATACTTTATACCTTCAAGCATCATCTTATACTCAACATGATGTGCTTATTTGGGAAAAAAACCAAAAAAATCCATTGAAGGGAACATCAGGTGGGCTATGATACTTGTCTTGACATATTCCAATCCAAGACATAAGTGCGGCTTCAACACCAGGCCTTAATTTACAAGCTTCAAACAATCCACTAAATACCTCAGAGTAAAATATGAGAGGTTGATTGCTACATATGTTAACTCATGGAGATACTCTAATCAGAGTTCCACTCTTAATAATCCTTCTACTAATACATAATGGGTTTTGAAGAGATCCCAAAACTCAATTCTCTAAACACATAGCATGGAAAACTATTCCATACCAACTTTTGCTCATCACAATATATGACAATTTATCATTGCTCCCATAATGAAAAGGCCAACTCAAATTGGTAGACTTGTTCCACCAAGGTAAAAAGATTGTTTCTAGTTGTAGCCTATTGAAGGCATCAAGAACATCCACCTGCATATCCTACATCAAATTTGGCCTTGGTAGGAAGGGATACCATGTAGATTGCTCCTTATCTTCTCAATAAAAGGCTTGGGCGGCTCCTTCTACTTGGTGGACATGGATGATCCCAATGGCTCAAACATTACAAATAATGGATGGGTCGTGATAGCAATGAGGTTGTAACATGATTTGTGATGTTGAGGGCTGTCCAACTTGAGCTAGTTTTTGGAGTTCCCTTAGCTCTTGAAGAATTCTTTTTATGACCTTTGGGTGGTATAGAGTCATCCCGTCCAATTGCGCATATCATTGACACATCCCACACATAGCGTTTGATGCCTAGGATCTCTTGCATCCTTGTGCCACCTTGACTGGCCTTATAGGCCCTAAGAACTCCAATGCCTGGGAAATACTCATGAAGGAGGGGAACTTGTCCATAATTCACAGCCATACTCTCTGCTAACTAGCATACAATTCCATTATGTCCAATGCCAATTGGTCTTGCCCAATATATGCTAATATGTCCATCCCATGAGGCTCCCCATAGATGATCCTATGAGGCTCTCCATAGATGATCCTATAACCACTATTCTCCTTGTAGTATCTTCCCATCAACGAATGGGCTAAGTTGGTTCATCTCTTCTTCTATATAATGGCTAGCATGGTGTCTTCTCTACTCAATCCTAGAGGTCCTTCCTTTGTTATTGACTTTAAGAGGTCCATTGTGTGGGTTGCTTCCACCAAACTCCCTATATTTTGATATTTGTCAATCACCGACCCTCCTTGAGTTGGTGTGTCAACTTCCATGATGCTATGGGACCTAGGGAGATAATGCCCATAATTGATTGTCTCTTCTATCATAGACTTCCCTCCTTAAATTCCTCTATTTATGGGACTTCTCTTTGTCTACTTTGTCTCTTCTCTAGGTGACTTTGCACTATAACACCTATTTGTGCATGTATGTGTTATTGTGATATGTAGTTTTCTATTACAAGTACTTGTGAGATATTATTTTTTATTTATATAGAGATAAAGATAGTTCTACATTAGTCATGATTAGTTGAAGTTAGTCATAGTTAAGTAGAAGAGACCTTACTTTAGAGAAAGTGGAAAAGATGAGCACTATTATTTTTGATTCTAATCTATTGACTTGATATTATTCCTAGGTGCTTGTCTTTGAGGAAAGAGTTGAGAATTCTTGGACCCACAAACTCTTTTTCATTTTAGATTCTTCTATAGTCCAAGAATAGCACATGTGAAGGAATCCTTGACTTAGTGGTTGGGTCAAGATAAGACCACATGCTTAGGAAAATATTCCCATGGGTATGGATACTCCTTTAGAATTTATTTAACTTTTAGCCTAGTAACTTGAGTTACTCCGGTAATTAGTAACTTTGGTCCTAGTATTTCACAAGTATATAAACTAGAAGCAAGGAGGTACTCATCATCCTTTCATTTGCAACTATCTCTCTCTCATTGAGTTCTCTAGTGAGTAGTGGCTTGATTCTTGTAGTGTTAACCTTGGAGGAGTGTGATGGAGTTGGGTTCCTTGCCTTCTTAGTCCATGGTGCATTACCATAATAACCACTGGAGGTTCATCTTGAGTGGGAGATAGGCCGGCTCACAAGACCAAATTCCACTAGGAGGGCTATGATCAAACTTATTTTTACCTCCCATATTATCTTGGGGAGTATTAGGCCTTGAAGAAATTGATGCAAGAGAGAAAATTTCTAACAAAAGAGCCCGTAGGTATCCTACTTGATGGACCCGCTTGTCATCTCCAGGTTTTTCCTTCTTGGGTCTTCCTCTTGTTGATCCATTCAAGCTGTCTTCCTCTAGATTCTCCTTGTTATCCTTTGCTTCAAAGTCCTTAGCATTGGTTGCACCTTCCTATTTGTTTTGAGTAATAATTTGTACTTGGTTAACTCTTTGCTCCAACTTCTGATTTTGTATAGTGAGGTTGCTTTGAGATTTCTGTTGTGCTTTGACCTCAACTTGCTCCTCTTTCCTCTTCTCCTTGTATTACGGAAGGTCCTTCTAATACTGGGCATTCTTTGTGATCAGCTTCATTACTGTTGAACAAAGAGAAGCTAGTTCCATTTGGAGTAGTTTGAACTCCTCTCTAATGCTCTTTTCCATCTTCAAAGTTGAAATTTTTGCTTCCAATGCAAAGTGAAAACCTTCAACTCTTTCATCTCCTTGTGAGAAGCATCACCTACCACACCTAGCTTTAGTTCCCATATCTTTTTTTTGGAGTTCTCTTCATCATAGGATGCTTGATCTTGGAGTTCATGGAGTTCTCCTTCTAGTTCCTATCCTTTCTTTTGGCTATCCGCTAACTTTTGGTTTTTGGTAGTCTTATCCATCTAGGCAGATTGGAGTTGGTGGTAAGCCTCTATAAATTGTGCTCAAGGAGGCCAAATTGAGACTATAGAGATATTGCCTTCTCATTCTAGGTGGTCTCTACTTCTTGTATCTTATGGTCAATCTCTTGGGTGAGCTCTTTGAGCTCTTTCCTCAACTTAATGATTTGGACCAATGTCTCACATCTAATCTCTATCAATATAGAGGTTGGGCCTTGCTTCCATTCCTCATTTGAGTTGTCTACCCATTGCAGGAATTTGTCATGCCATTTCTAGCATCGCACCTAGATTGCTCAAACATCGGAGTAGTAGTGTTGGTAGTCACAAGTATTTGGTAGTTACTCATAGACTATTTGTTGATGGTCAGATTTTGTATTCGGGGCACTGACTATATGGTGGGGCCCAACATCATTTGCACCATCGGGTGTGCAATTAGTGGGACCATTAGGGTTGGAGACCAAGGGGTATACTTTCAAAGTGAAGCTCAAGAGAGCTCACTTTTTTGATGTTGAGCCTTTGAGTTCCTATCTATGGTGGACAGAGGCCAGCAAGCATCACTAGATTCTCTTAGCTAGAGTGGGTGTGGCTTGACTATAATCAATACTCAGTTGTTGATAGATTATTGAGTGATAGATCAAGTACTAATCTGATTGAGTGTGATTCAAGTTGTGTAAAAATTTTATTACATCAAAGAAGTGAGATCAAGGGGAAATCAGGTATAGGAATTGAGTGTTGGTGGTATCTCCAAGACTTGCTGATCATTGGTAGCTCAATCAGAGTTTAGATTTTCCCTAGTGTGTAGAAGCTCATTTAATTGATGCAGATTTAGTAGTGGGGCACACAGTGTGCAGAAGTGCTTGCCAAATTTTGAGCAAAGAGAAGCAAGTTTAAAGTGGTAGTTGTCATTTTGAGCTCATGAGGTGAAAGTAGGACCAATTTGGCACAAGTTGAGCTCAGAAAGTGAAATTGAAGATGGAGTTGGGAACCCATCCTTATGGATTTGTGATTTGGAGAACCATATATTTTCAATATGGCTTGAGTGGAGAGTTAGTGGAGGATTTGGCAGTCAGCCAAATTTAGGGAATTATGTTAGATTTTGCTTGAAATTTACGTCAAATTTTTTGCTCAAGTTGAAAGAGTTTGACCAGATTTGGAGAGGGTTTGAAGTGGCAAGAAGAAAGGTATCATTTGGAGTTTAGAGACTTCAAGGCATAGGGCTGTGGGCTATGAAAAGGTACAAAGGCCAAGAAGGGCAAGCAAGCCAGCTTGCTAGTATGAAGCTAGCTAGTTTAGAGTATATTTTGGTCATTGTTTGGCTAAATCTGCCCACCTTGCTAGATTGTGCGCACTAGGGTTTGACCTCTAGATCTTTGGTTTCTACATTGGTGCCTTAGCCAACTGGTCCATGCTCACTATTTGTCCTAGCCAACTGGTCCATGCTCACTAGACTGTTCCACTGTTATCTATACACCTATAGCTTTGGCTAGGATAGATAGTTTGACTTATTCTTGGTGATCTTGATAGCTTAGGAAGTAGATAACTCCTATTATGTCAAATGCCAAATGGTAGCAGAGTCATTCCAATGTGGATTTATGAGTTGAAGAGTTTTCATGTAGATTTCTTGTGATTGGATCCCTTCCATTCTTTGCTTCCTATTTGTGCACCATGTTTGTGTGAGGTGCCTTGACTTTAGAGCATTGGGGCTCTAGTGTGCTCTTGATAGTGACGCTAGAGTGATAACTTATAGACTATGGGAGTGCATGTTGTGACGGCAGGTTATAGGTTGCCCTTTCTCCTAGTGTAGTTATTGTAGTTAGAGCTATATTAGCCAATAACATTTAGTTGGTGGTGTTGGCACTTGGTGGTGATTTTTGGTGAGGTATTTTTGGTGGTTTTGGTTATGGGTTACAATTTTTGGTTACTTTGTCATGACAAAGTTCTTTGAGGATTCTAAATGAGATATATTTGTAGTACATAGTGAGTTTACTCAAAGTGGCACTCAATATCAACCTATATCCTAGGTCCTAGTGAGGGAGGAGATTGACTCTAAGTTGGAATTTGACACAAGAGCTGATCCACTTGAGAATGCACTTGGTGTATCCGCACCATTGGTGTGAGACATGGACAAGATTTGTGGGGCCTCCAAAGGCCCCAAGTGCTACACTAGTACAATGAGTACCATTGAGTTGGATGACTTTATCCAAGAGTTTGATAGTTGGTGTGTCTATAGCAGATGCAAAATATGACTTTATTCACGCCCTTTGTGGCATGGAAGGGGTCATTTCAGCACTAAGAGGGCCGCTAATGGACAAATCCCATGAGTTTGGGAGAGCTTGCTTGGAAGAGATTGAGCTATGGAGATAGTATTGGTCTCTGAACTATATCTCCATCCCTTCAAGTTCAATTTCTTGGGGTAGATCGGTATTACCCACGAGTTCTAGCTCTAGTAGCATTAATGGATCTCTTGGAGATGGTGTTACTACAAGTTGGAGGTACTACTACAAGAGGTGGTGTAGTACCAGGGTTCAACCCCATGGTGGAGTTCTTCTACTGTTTGAGGCAAAACAACCAAGGAGTGCAAGTTGACAACCTGAAGAGCTTGCAAGAGTTCCAATGGAAGACTTGAGAGAGCCTACAAGAAGCATATACTCGTATGAGATGGTGATCAGTTTTACTCTAGGAGTTATTGAGGTCCATGCAGTCCTATCTTGGTATGGGATACTAGAAAAGGAGTTGCAACGTAGAGTATGTGATACTACATTGTTATAGGCTACTTCACCTACTTTGGCAGTAGTCATTAGTTTGGTAAAGCATATTGGATTTTTGCCAAAGTCAGGCACCTTACATACTCTTATGTTTGCCTATGGGCTTGGAGGAGTGGGTATGAATGTGACTATGGGATTGAAGGGTGTGTCGTGTTGGCCCTAGGATCTAAGTATCCAAGGATAATAATAAAAAGCCATGACTTTATTCTGATTTTCTATATATGATGAGGTGGAAGTGTGAACCATATTTAGTTATATCTGCTATGTTAGAGAGGGATGTCACTCATGTAGTTGTCGCCAGAGCTGATTAAGAAGAAGGGTGCATGAGAGACTTGCTCAATAGGACTCTACATGGGAGCACATCAAGGACCATACCAAGGTGACCAAAGAGCTTGCAAGGGTGATAGACTTGTGGGCTAACTCCAAGGGTAAGTCTCTCGAGGAGATTCCCATAACTAAGTGGAGTTACAAATCATTACAAGAATCTTGTCTACACTTCCTCCCCAAGCCAAGTAAATAGCTAGCTTTGCAAAAACTGTATTGACTTCCACCTTTCCCATAACATCTTGTATTCTCCAACCAAGATGAGATAATCCCACAGCTATGAAACAAGTTGATGAGCACTTGAAATTATTGTCAATTTTCTTGGTCACTCTTTAGTCCTTTAGTGGTTGAGGGGCAGTTGAGTATTCATCCTCCTCACATGCAAAGCCCTTGATGGACAATGAGTCATCCTTTCTTGCACTTGCTCCATCCTTGGTTAGATATCACCCTCCCATATGCAAAAGAATCCTCACAAGTCCCTCTCCCACACGCAAAGTTGTCCTCCAAGTGTTAACGGTTTGATTGGGCATAATGGCACTTAGTGCCATTCCCCACTTGCTGTTATATTCAAATCTTATTATGGCTGTCAATTACACAAGCCTTTGGGAGCAGAGGCACTTGGGCTTGCATGCACTTTGGCATGTATGCACTCAGTCTTGTTTTACTCCATTTTGAATATGGTACACTTTGTACCCTTGCCTAGGCACTCTAACCTTTTGTGCACAACTAAGAGTGACACTCTTAGTAAGGAAGTTTTCCATGTAAAGAATGACTACTTTGCCTCATCTTTGCAAATAAGCCTGATTTGATCAAAAAGAATGAATTTTGCAAAATTGTGTGCACCATAGAGACTGCAACCCCACAATCCACTAGGGCAGTTTCACATCCAATCACCAATTTGAATCATTAATTAATGTGGATATGTATCTCAATTAAGATTTATGGAAATACTCGTAACCATAGAAAAGTCACAATCTTGATTACACTTAAATATTTTAAGACTATGGGCAGAGCATTTGTGATTTTATTTGTACCCTGACTTCCTTGCCCATTAAAATTTATGGGTTACTCATAATATGTTCTATGGATTTCTCCAGCACTCATGAAACAGAAATCTGAAACCCTTGTTGCGTGCAAGGACATCCAAATATTCTATTGAATATTTTTATCTTTATCTTTAACATCATATTAAGCCAAGAGATTTAATTTGAAGTAACATCATATGTTTACAATAAATGATGGTTTAAAAAAAAGACCATATTTCAGAAGATTTGTAAGATTTTTTATTAGTAATTTTTGTAATTTTTGTCTGCCCTAAAATTTTTCCATGATATCATTGGCATCCAAGATTGTCATTTTGTCAACCAAAGTGGAAAATTTATTTCAAACCAAATTTGCACATACAACCCTTCATCTGAATCTTGGATTTGTATCTTAGTAAGGCTTGTAACTCAATTTATCATTCATTTAAGATGAACCACTGATGATGATGAGGTGTTAAAGCAATGCATCATGGATTAAGAAAATAATGAACAAAATTTAATGATTTTTTTACTGTATCCAAATTGTCTTCTTTTCTGGAAGAGTTCTTCCATCTAATTATCCTTGCCTTCTTTCAAGCTTAAGCATTGTCATTCTATTTTGAAATAAAAAATAATCTTTATTGGATTATGTTCATGCTAAACAAGTTTCATAGATTTGTATCTAGTTTTTTTATGATTTCTAATGTTATTTGTTAAATTGTTTTTATCTCCCTATTTAATTGATGCATAGAGAATATTTTATTTGCTTGAAACTTAGATAATTTTATTCTAAAAATTAACTATATTAAAAATTTATAAATGAAGATAAAGCATACTTCCTACAAGGAAATGTTTGGTTTATTTATCTCTTAGTGTTGCAAAATTATGAATAAAACTCAATGAAATCATTTGACTTTGTAAAGTTATCAATAGTATAATTATACTGTAAAATTATATGATTGTAAGATTTTAATTTAATTAAAATAAATTTGAAATAAAAAATATAAATTGCTTTATTCTATCTAGAAACACTTGATCTTATCATGAAAGGGAGCAAATTATGAATCACTCTGCTAGAAAATATTGTTGTACATTCGTCACAACATTGTATATTATACATAACAATTATGAGTTTACTCTATTGTCTTTGTAGTTTACTCCACTAAGAGTGAAAGTCTTTGATTTTTCTTTAAGTAACTCTCAATTATTAATTTTTATTTTTGAAATCTGGCACAGAGATAAGAAAATTTAGCAAATTTCTTTATTAGTTAACTATGAATCACTGTAGATGAAACTTATGTAACATTTCTAAAATTCTTATGAAGAGTGTAAGTCTTACAGAGATCACCTGTTTTTAGATACTCCAAGATTAATCTTTATTGCCCTTATCATGCAGTCAATATGAGAACCCCAAGAATCTTATCATGAAAATAATAATTGGACTTTGAAAAGCGAAACAATAAGCCTTAAAAGAAAGTTGCTAATAAAGTATTAATGAGTTTTGTTTTGGTTGTTAGAAGGTTAATGTAACGTATCTCTTCATGTCAAATTAGAGTTCTAAAATATTTAGCACTTCACGAGCTTCTGGGTGGATAGTGGAAGTGATGATCCTTATCTTTAATAAAGAGTATACTAGTATAAATATTTTAGCTATAAACTCACCATGTATATTTTAAACGAAATATCCTCTCCAATGTCCTATGAAACTTGCAGTTCCACTATCCTTACAGAGTTGAAATACATAAAACAATTTCTTCGTTGAGTGCCAGAATATGTAGAGCACTGATCGATAGCCTTGGCTTTACATGGTTCAAAAGAAGTGAACTGTTTCTATAGATAAGATTAGATACTTATATATGAGATCGCACTTCGCAACTAGTCTTAGAACGTCAACCGTATTAGCATCAGCAATATCCATGCAAAATTGTCTAGCACATTTCTGTAATAATTTATCCATCTGGTACTTGGCAGAAGTAAAGGCAACAGCAGAGAGGACGGGCACATCCTTAGAGAATGTTATTTGGCCTGTTTCACAATATTTCACTATTTTTCTCATTACTTCGAAAGGGACTTTATTAACAGAGTGCCGCACTTTCAAAGGAACGAGCCAAGTGATTTAATACATGATTGATAGGAGAATATGGTCTACATATATAGAAGTAGAGAATTTATTATGATATGAGTGAGATTTAAAATAAGTTTTAGAGATAGGTTCTAATTGCTTGTTCTGAATTTATTAACTCCATCTCTATCCCTCCTATTATTTTGGGTAGATATCTGAGATAAATGAAAACCCAATGTTCTCGTTCTATTTCAATACGAAAATTTGAAATTAGAACAATTTCTTCAAATTCATAACAAATTTGCCAAAAAAAATTTAAATATGATAACATGTATGCTATATTTTTAGTAATTTCTCATATGAAACTTGAATTCGATGAATTATGTTATTTATTTTCCAAGATAAATTATTCTTATTTATATAATGCTGATGAGAATAAGAGTATTTGTTTGAGATGAAATTTATTTGAAATATTTTAGAGTATATTATATATGTTTGATTGATGAAATATTAATTTATTGTTTATATAAATTTTGATAGAGTGGTTTGTGTTCTACAAATATTAGAAAAGGATAAATTAAACAGATCGATATACCACCTGTAATTTGGATGTCGTGTATAATATCCTTACCACTGTTGTTCCAAATATTAGAAAATTTTATTCTTTATAAGAGATAGTATTTTGGACTTTTAGCTAACGTATTACTTGTTGAAAAATAGTATTGTACATTTTACTATTTCATTATAAGGCATATTGAAATGAACATTGTTCTTAAAGTCAAACTACATATCTGTAAATCATGTCATAGTTTTTTACAATTATGATATGATTCACAAAATGTATGATCTAATATATTTTGAAGCTATGCTCCTTAGATCCCGTAAACAGATTCTGTAATTAATAGATACAAATATTGACTATATCAACGGAAATAAAAATGTACGTGTTATATGGATGTTATTATCCACGGTTAATCCTGTCTTCATTAGTTTGTCCAGAATTATATCTAAAATCAGTAGTTATATTTGCAATATCAGAGAAAAAGGACCCACATAGGTTAATCTACGATATTTGCATGTCATTGGTATAATGTGTTCGGTGATAATTTGATAATGTAGGCTTCTTAAGGATAAAGTCTACATTCTCTTTCAACTTTTAGTTCTTCCAGCTAGCAAATTATAATTCATTTAGTGGCGACTTCTATTTAGCGACGGCGTCTGTCTTATCATAATCTAGTATTTCCAATCGAGTCAACAGATAGTAAATTGTTACACTCATTGGTCCAATTCATCTAGACCGAGACATCATCATGGTTAAATGGGTAAATTGCATTATATCAATTTGGAGTAGCGTGAAGAAATGTCATTTCGATCCTTTAATGGCTTGGTTAATTATTAATCATTATTTTAAATTAAATATGTTTTAAATATAAATGATTAGACTATAGAATGACTATTGAAGAATTACGGATGATTAAGTGACGGGAATAAAATACTAACAAATGGATAGAGTACACTACATAAAAGTGGGGAGAACAGTTCTCACAATTTACAGTTTATCTTATTCCAGATACCAAAAAAAAAATCAGAACTAGATCCTATAAAACAAAAATGCTTCAAAATTCATATTTTATTCAATTTATTTTTGAATTTATTTTTATTTAATTAAATTCTAAATTTTATTCTCAATATATATATGAAATAACTATTCATAACTAAAATTTAGGTAATACTCAACTGATTGAATCTATGACAATATCGAAAAATCCAATTCAAAGTTCAGATGTAAGTCCAACTGTAAACTCATTTTAACTCATGCGATGACCAGAAATATTGCATGCTTAGAAACTTATCAACTTGAGCCATAAAAACCTAAATGCCTTTCCACTCAAGTAAAGGTTTTAAATATGTTTTATCCTAATATTCTACAGAAATTAGATTTTAAGTGTAAAGAAAATTTTCTATGATATGTTCTTTATAATTAAAAGCATATATGTAACGGGATTTTCTCTTATAATAACTGCTTTGAGTTGAGACTTTTGGAGTATGACTATAGTACTTGACGTGAAGGCCGAAACCGCACAGAATACTAAGCTTTCGAACAATTTTTACAGTTACAATTACAACTTTTCTACTCTACTGTTACACTAGGTGTCCATAGTAATCTGGATAAAGATATTTTAGTTATTGTAAGATTTAACAAAGCGCATTCTAGAAACACTATATTTGAAAAGGACCGATGGTCTATTCTGGCCTTTACAATAATATCATAGACTTCAAAAAGTCAACTTTTCAATCCCTGCTTACATGTAGACTCTATTGGGGTTCTATTGGGGCTTAGCCCCATTTTACCCTTTTCATCCCTCCGTTGTACGGCTTCATGGGGTCTGCCATTCTTCATTTTTTCTCCGATCGTCCTTTATTATTTCTTACATGTAGACCCTACCTTATACTTATCTGATTCCTTATATCTGAAATGATACGGTCTATCATTTTATAGCATAGAAGCTTCTAACAACTCTCTTGGAGTTCAGAAAGTGAAGATAAATTTTGACCTCTAACTTTCTTAATATCCCATCAAATGAAGCTTTTGAATGGAAGATAAAACGTTACACCATAGAAATTTTATCTCCCTTCATCAGGCAGTGATATCAAGTTGGAGAAAAGAAGTTCTCCATGACCCAACAAGAAACTCATCTATGTGTGTCGTTATTCCCAATATATGAAAAGTTGATATTGGAAGGGAATTTCAAAGGTTTAAAGATCGAAACTTATCTCCAAAATTCGTTGTCCAATCCTCCTTGTCACGTGCAAACTAAAGGAATAATTTCTGACTATAAAAATAGCTACTTTTCTGAGTGATGACAAGTCGGGACAGTGGTTATAAATTCGATTCCGTTGAATCTCAGTATACTTTCTAAATTTTGAATAATACAAAGTTCTTGAATTTCTTCTCAATCTCCAATCTACGAGGAGCTTCTTAATCCCCATTTGCGATTATATTATTGCAATTATATGAATACCCAATTGCGATTAGATATGGTGTAATCTATAGGGAAACAATCACATTTCGGATGCTCCAGTTGTATATAGATTGTACGATTTGCATAGCTCGGATATATCAGGTGCGGTAGTGTAGATTTCTCATATAAACTCTATTGCCCAAGTTACCTTTTTTATCTCTCCCTTGTATGGCTTGATGGGGTCTTCCCATCCTTCGGTTTTCCTACGTGGTCGTCTACTTTCATTGCGATTATATTTAGCTGGTAAGAATGTAAGTCAATCAAGGGCGACCGCGTAGAAAAGCGAAGGACGGGAAGACCCCTTCAAGCCAAACAAGGGAGAGACTGAAAAGGTAAAACGAGGCTAAACCGCAATAAGAGATAATGTAAGAGGTTCTCTTGGCCTTTTAAAGCCAAGGGAATTCTTTCCTACACTACCGGGTTTCACAATCATTTGATAGGATTATTGTTAGCCCCATTATTTGCGTAGGTAAACGTATGAAGCGGATGAAGTATGCCAAAAGTATATCTATAAACGTTTTATAAAGGTTGTAGTAATTTTAGACGATTACTTTTAACTAAGATTTTGAAAGTTTCATAAGATATAAATATCTATTTTGGTTATAAAAATATGCTCTATATAATACCTAATATAAACTTGATCTCTCTCCCCTCCATTATGAGAAGCATATAAATTTCTCGTTCTTACATGATACGAGAGGACGCTGTATCTAAATGAGAATTAAAAACTCTTTCGTGTCAATTGCTTAAATTGAATACTATGAAGTAGAGAGTTCAATTTGGAGGTTGGCTACTCGATATTTCTAATAAAGTGTGATCCCTCATTTGAATTGCTTCATGCTGATATGAGCGGACATGGATTAGGGCATTTTAAATAGATATATACGCGTACCATAAGTTTCCAGTATACCATAAATATTTTTATAAACTCTGTGGAGATGGGAGGTGGATGTGACAGGAGTTTATGGGCAATATCCGTAGGACCATAAAATTTAAGGGCAATTTATGGGTAGCCCGTAAAATTTTATGGGCCACCCATAACATAGGCAAAAACCAGACTAAACAATTTGTATTACATTAAATGATAGGACCCGTCTAAGTTTTACGTGTAGAGTATTTGAATATCCCCATCTCTTTTACAGGTATATGTAAAGATATATCTGTAAATTCCATAAAGATATTTACAGATGTACGTAAAGAAAAACACATAATTTCTTCATCTGAAATACCTTGTTGCCTTCTTGCAATCTTTGAACAACTAGTACCACCATATAGGATTCTCATGTTGTCATTTATCTCTTCATGTCTCCATGCAAATTGCTCATGGATGAATTCAAGGGTTTTTGTTCTCTAAAGCAAATTGCTCATGCATGAATTCAAAGGTTAGAGAATTACTCTCAAATTGGATGGAATTTTCACATTAAACACATTTTCCAATATAATGGTTTCTACCATTTCACTCAAAGCAGCGGGGTGTCAAGAATTTTTATAATGTGCAAAGGTGTTATGACATTCTTCCATGTTGCAAGCTATCCAAGTAAATTTGTAAAGATAAATGCACACAAGGAAAGGTGGAGAACTAGGATAGCTTTCCACGTGGAAGAATGTCATAACACCTTTGCACATTAAAAACATTCTTGACATTCTGCTACTCTGAGTGAGAGGGTAGAAACCATATACTCACATATGTGTTTAATGTGGAGAATTCCCTCTAATTTGAGAGTAATTCTCTAATCTTTGAATTCAAGCATGAGTAAATTGACCTGAATAGAGTAGTTGTGAAATGTTGTTACAATAGACAAAGGAGTATATAATAGAGTTAAGGTGCATTTAAACTTAGTGCCACCAACTTGCAAGAAAATGGAGAATTTGGTGAAACATGATGAACTTCATGATGTTGAAAACATGGAATACTCTCCACTCTCAAATCACATTCCGATCTCCAATCCCATTTCCAAGTCAAAAGAATCTCTTGGTAGTATATACTGGAGGATGTTGAAAATGGTCTCATTGATCCCTTCCCCATCATCTTTGTCTACAATTGAAAAAGGTAAAGTAGATGAAGACCAATTTAGAATGATTGCACATCATCATTCTTACATTTTAGATTATCTCAATGACACAAAGCATTTTGCACAAATTCATGGTGGGAATTGCAAGAAACCAGTCCAAAAAAGCATTACCTTTAGTTACATGGGTACATATTTGGTTTTGCATGGTAGAGGTTTTCCCCAACCTATGATAAGAGGAGACTATAAAAGAAATGAGGACACTATATGAAATTGTACAAGGAGGCACAAAATTGGAAAGACAAAAGCATTGGAGAAGGTCTCAACAAAAAAAAATATTGCAATGGATGTAGAACAATCAATATTAAACTAAATCATCTCTACCCCCATTTTTACAAGATGGACAATAAATTTGGAGGTCAACCAAACATCTCTCTACCTGCTCTAGTAAGCATGGAGTTGGGGAAAAACATAAATATAAGCAAAGGTGTGGGTGTGTAGAAGATGAATATATGATGCCCAAAGATACCCTATGTCTAAAGCTACACAATTTCCATCTCCCAAGGTAGTGCACAACTCAACTCCTTCTTTTATCTTGAGCAAAAGGAGGCAATCAAGGTGGAAAAGAGGAATGCAGGGTGGAGGAAGAAATGAAAAATGACAACATGATCAATGATATGAATGCAACCCCTTGCCAGTAGGTGAGATTCCACAAGGGGAGAAAGACATGAATGGAACAACTTTAGCCATAAAGGTGGACAAGATCCAATGAGGAGAGAAAAATTCAGCAATGGATGGGGTTCAATGAGAAGAGAGAGAGAGAGAGAGAGAGAGAGAGAGAGAGAGAGAGAGAGAGAGAGAGAGAGAGAGAGAGAGAGAGAGAGATGGAAACCAAAAGAGTAGGTGTAGAAGAGTTTCAAAAGAGACTTCAAAGATATCACCCCTAGTGGCTTTTTCATTGGATTAGCAATAATCAACACAATGAAATCAAAAGAGTGTTGAATTCAAAGACATGTGAAAATTAGCTGAAATTAAAGCTTTGAATATGAAAAAGCTTGAGAATATGAAAAAGCTTGAGAATATGCATGTGAAAGGGGATGTAGAAAAGAGAGCTAGAATTGAAATTGAGAAACTGAAAGTGGAAGCCCATAGGAGATTGAGTGAAGAGAAAAGGAGATCTAAAGCTAAGAAACAAAGATTCAAGGAAAGGAAACATTTTCACAATATAAGATTGGAGTTGGCAAGTGCAAGAAAAACTCCCAAGGAGATATGACATTACTTCTTAGCACTCTCAACTCTTGAGTCTTACCCTCTTTACAATACTTATTTATATCAATGACCCAAAATTTATAGTATTAGAGTAAACACATTGTTGAAGTGCAATTGCAAGTGCAAATGACAGTGATAGTGATAGTACTTCATACAAGTAAAATTTTTCTTGTAACTTTTCATGTTCAATAAAATATGAATTTCCAAAACAAAATATTATACTTAATTGTGGATGCACAAACTATCATTTTTTTGTCACAAATTTTATTGATTCATATCAAAAGACAAGTAGGGAAGAAAACTCACAAATTAATCAAGGAAACTCACAAAGTTTCTCAATTTTTGTATGTGTTGGAATACATGGGTAATTGCTTGATAGCACCAAACACTGTTGGGACACATTGGATGTGGGAGCAGGTGCTCATGTAATGTAATTATTGTTTTTATGTGTTGTTCAATGCTTGCTTGTATTGGGGAATGCTTGTATATGCTTCTTAGATAATGGTGCTGGTGTGCACATTGAAAATAAAGTATGTGCAAGTGGGTGCTGGTAGGCACTTGTATTTCAATTAATATTCAAATGTATTTTTTTATGCACCAATATAAATAAGCTGATCTCTTTATGTTGTGATTAAAACTTATGAATGTATCTTTTATGCACCAATATAAAAAAATTTACTTCTATAACAAACTTGAACTTGAGTGACAATAAACATAAGTGAAAACAAACTTGAGCATTGCTAAGAGTATGCAAGCTAGGGGTGTGAAACAAAAAAACTTTAAAGTTGCATAAATAATACATACATAAATCACCATGCTTGCACAAGATGACAAATTTGAAGAATGCAAAAGGTATATATATATATGTAAAGAGTGATTTTACTCCACTCTAATTTGTGCTAGCACATCCTCTAACCTGCCCTTATAATCATAGTGAGGTATTAAAAAGGGGATATATGCCCACATGTGTGAAAACTCCTCTTGCTACAAGGTGGGATTCCAAAGAGACTCTGCTAATATCTTGTATGGATTTGAATTATAAGCTCAAAGACCTCCAAAATTCCACTCCTCCTCCAAGAATGTAATAGCAGGGCATGCATCAGCTCTAAAATTATCTAAGAGAGCTCTCAAGGACTCCAATGATGAGGTGTGTGATGTCCTAGTAGTGTGCCAAAGAGTAAATGAACGGGGATGGATGGCACCTTGGGGATGGTTGCTACAATATGGAAGTGTAGCACTTTCAACTATCAATATATCTTGAATCAATAGCCCTAATGAAGTGAACGTGGCATATGAAAAACTCTAATATCTCTAAACTCATCAGAGTAAGTGTCCATGTCACATAAGTTACCCATGAGCCACTCTCTTATATGTACTCTCTCTCAGGTAAGAAAGTCCATCACCACATGGACTAGAGTAGCTACTCTAAATATCCTCTTGTCCTATTTCACCATATGATAACCACAAAGTGGGACATACAATACTGCACAAAATGTCTAACCCCGGGATGTGGAAGATATTGAAAAGTACCCTCCATAATGAATCCATCCATGGTTTTTAGTCAAACTATGTCACTAGGGGCAAGGCTGTTGGTTGGCAACATAATATCCATCAGACATCCAAGTTCCAATACTAGAATCTTCCTCCACAATCCCCTATAGTAAAGGATACACGGAATGAACTCTATAGAAAGACTCATTGTGTCTATAGTCTGCACCGTCTTCTCCTAATCTATCCAAGACTTTGAAGTGATCCTATCCAAATCATCTGTTTGAGACCCCTGAGTGAACCTCTCCAAATGATATGTCTAAGTCTCTTGAGCCTGAGTCCCATGAGTGACTATGTCTACACTATGGGACTAAGTCACTATATGCACAACAAGAAGGGAAGGTGATCTCATCGCCTCATGTAGCTCATCACGTGCCTGATCTAACAAAGTCCTTGTCTTCTCTAGGGTAATTTGAGTCTCTCTCAACTCAAATTGCATCCCCTTGAACCTCTTATCACAATAGTAAACTCTCACAGGTAATACTCCTCCTGATCCACATACTCCGTAACCATCAAATCATGGTGGGCTACATCTATGCCTAATTGAGCCAATCTCTCCACTTGCACTCTCATCTCTCATGAATATCATACATAAGTTGCCCTCTCTCCGTAAGACAATGCTCTCTATTACAAATAACTCACTCTCTCTCCTCAAAACAATGCTCTCTATCAAAAATAAGTTGCTCTTTCTCTTCTAGGCTATGCTCTCCCTCAAGAAGTCACCTTTGTGACACTCTTAAGTTTGCCACTCGTGCCATGTCCTCTAGGATACTATCTAAGGTATTGAACATGGGTAAAATCTGATCTCCAAGGAATTGGGTGGATCACTTGCAATACCCTGGGGTGTCTTGGTGTCTCTCTCTATGCTCATTGCAGGTAGTGCATGTGCCCAAAAATGAATGGAATCCACATGCACATAGTCAACTCCCACTCCATCAAATGCATAACAACCTGTGCACAATGGATAATCAATAATACACCATCAACATCATCTCATAACACCCAAGAAAGAAAATTTAGGAGATAATTATGACAACACAAACTGATAACACCCAAGTTCTTGGGAAAGCTAATTTATTAAGTAACCATGAGTGTACATAGAGTAGTACAAGAACATAAGAGTATTTAGAGAAAAAATAAAGTTTTCAAGAGGCATACTAAAACTAAGCTATCACTCACCCTCCTCTCCCTCATCTCCTACCTTGGATTCTTCCACTCCACCCTCCAACTTCTGCTCTCTTATGCTCTCACATGAAACCTTATCCTCAAAGATATACCCTCTATCTACAAAGAGATGGGTGAGGGTCTGCCCTACAAAGGTGACCTTGAACCTACATCCATTTGGATGCTCAAGTTGCCTCTCCAACACTACCATCTTGGCCTCAATGGCAGCCATCACAAACTCTCTCCAATCTTAATCCTCAACAATTTCTCTCCTCAACTTTGTCTTTGTGTTCAAGATCATATGTCCATGTACAACGTTGGGCAAAGTGCACCCAATATTTGGAAGAAATAAAAAAATGTAGGATATATACATTGGCAAGCTAGATATCTCCTATCAGTGTAATCACTCATAAGGAACCAATCACTAACTACTAGGTATGGGATAGACCTCCTCTTTTCCATCCTTGCATTGGCTGATGCAAGAGCTTCCCCAAGCAACTCAATTGCAACTACCTCCCACAATTTATCAGTGTCCTTGTCCTTCTATCCCAAGATCTCATGAACTATGTGCATGTAGCAACTTGGAAAACACATAACACATCAGAACACATGTGTCAAAATCACACTCTTGAAATCAAGGTATTCACTAGATTGCATTAGCATGTATTGGAGGATATTGGACTGCACTAGACCATGCCGGAAAGCATTGGGATGGCGCTGGGCTGCTGTCAACAGCACTGGTGTGTGCTGGGATGTGTAGGGGTTGTGAGATTTTGGGCAAGTATGAGCTGGAAGGTGCTGGCTGGCATGGGTAAATTGGGTTTAACAAAAGAGGAGCTAAATGAGCCTAAAAATCAACAAAATTGAAAGAAATGATCATACATTTCAAAATTGCAGGAGAGAAAATGAAATAATCACATCTGGTCTAGGATTTTCCATCTTGATCACAATCTTGAGACCTATTTCATATGAAATTGTTCCTAGGATACCCAAATATATGACATTCATAAGAAATTGTTATATTGCCAGAATCTTCACATATTTTTGGTTTGAGTGCTACATCTCACATGACACCCAATGGACACCACACTACAAACACTATACAATTAACCGGCTTCATATGAGTGCCAATGACCTTACACAAGTGCCAAAATCCCTACACAAGCACCTTCCAGTGCAAATAACCAGCCCAACCTTACATGAGCACCTTTTGGCACAAGCAAGCACAGTCCAATGCAAATGATGAACATATGCCTTATTAAACACTTGGAAAGAGTATAAATCAACACACTTTAGACCACTTCAAAATATTAGGAATCAAAACCCTTAATAAACTGAGTAATTTCCCCAAAGTTCACAATGTTTTATTCTCATTTCACATCTTGTATGTTGAGATTGAGACAATGTAGCACAACTCTATTTTTTCTTTCCTCTCTACCTTACTCATTAGTGAATGGCTCTTCCCTTCCCATTTCCCAATGAAGTCTCCATCCTCAATTGATTAGAAAAACTATGAAGTATAGATATGGTAATCCACCTCAACAAGTATGTATTTCTGCTAGGGTTTCGTAAGTTGGACTCTTAATTCTCTAAGTGAATGTTATCAAAATTTTAGCACTCCTATACAATGCTTGTTAACTATTTGAGTCTTTGCCACAAATTTGTTGAAAAGTTGCTTGTCCTTTGTTCATGCTTGCTTGAAAGATGACAATAATGATCCATTGGAACATAGCCAGAATCTCCATGGAAATATTCATTATTTTCAAAACTATTAGGGTTTATTCTTTGATGCAATTCACTCCATTTTTTAAGAAGTCATGACATGATCCTAGCATTCCTGCAAATACAATAAGCATTTAAAACCGTAAACATATCATCACCGACACATTTATTATTATTATAACACTACACTTTAATATCAATGATGATAGTCTTCTCATTATCAGAAATTCCCTTATCGGCAACACATTGAACACTAGCTTGAGGTCAAATGTAGAAGGCAAAACCCTGTCACCACCGACACATTTATTATTATTATAACACTACACTTTAATATCAATGGTGATAGTCTTCTCATTATCAGAAATTCCCTTATCGGCAACACATTGAACACTAGCTTGAGGTCAAATGTAGAAGGCAAAACCCTGAAATGTGAGGTCAAAGATGAAGTTGAATGTCAAGAAGGAAACCACCGTGGTAGAATGTCAAAGATGGAAGCCAAAGGTCAAATGTGGAATTCTGATTTGATCCGATGCAAATGAGGATGTGTGAATTTGGGAGCCATGGTTCCCTCGATGGCCTGGTTGTTTCCTTCTTTCCTCTCTGGTTTTGGAATATTAGGGCAAATTGAAAATTTAAAATCAAGCTAAATTAATGTTTACATAGTTTACTTTATAGTAATGAATTCCATAACCATAAATTACTACGAGTCACCTTTTACAAAATTTGCAGTTTTTTTATGAAATTCTGTCAAGTACAAGTAAATCTTCGGAAAGTTCCCTTTCTGAGCACCGTAAATTTTTTATGAAACTTTGCGGGTACCCAGAAAATTATTGTTACAACCCCCCTCATATATGGAGATCCCATAAATTTGGTTGGGGTGCGAAAGGTGAATACTTGGATTTTACAATAATATCTCCCTAGCTATAGAAATAAACTTATGGGTGTTGAAAAACATGACTCGTAAAATTTAACGAGTTACGGGAGTCCTGAGTGAACAAAAATTAAACCCAAAATTGTTTCCTCTAAACTTTTTATTAGAAACTCTAAAACTTTACATGAATGTTAAAAAATGAATAGATTTGAATTACGGGCCCATAGTATCATTTACTGAAACTCTGCAGTGACAGCTGATTTCAGTAAAGTTCCCATAAAATTCATTTTTTTAAACCACTATTAGGAGGTTTCACTTTAAGGGTTTTCGGTGTCCGTAAAATAAATGTATGGGAGATCTGCGGTCCATCCCATAGAATTATTATTGGATGTGGCAGAGGTACCTGAATTTTATGGCAGATATTCCCTTAGCTCTAAAAGAATTAACGGGTCGTGGTTTTTATTTTCTTTAAATTTGGTCTATAAATTTACAGGGGTTAAAATTTTCAGGTCAAAATTTATACCAAAATAAAAAATCCAAACGCTAAAATTATGCGGGTCCATTTCTAAATAATATTGATTTTGTTTATATACCCATCCAAGAATTAACGGGAGGCTTACGGGATATGTCTAACTTCCAGAAATAAAACCTCTATTGGCCGGTTCCAATTCAAGAAGTTATGGAAGATAGATTCGTCCGTAAAACGAATTAAACTTATTCATGAACAGATTAACATTTAGGGTTTGGATGAATTTGAATTTTTTTCCAGATCTCTATCCGAGTTATCCAACCTTACGGTCTTGAGTGCATCCGGATAAATTTACGGGTAATGAAAATTCGTTAACCTTTATAGGGTTATGGAATCACCTCCCAGCCAAAACAAAGTACCCTCTCTCACACCCAGTAATAATGTAGGGGACATTCGAAATCGCCAAAGTGAAACCCTTATTGTGTCTTCTGCCCGCAGATTCCAGATTCACAAGTAAATACCTGTCACACCTCAAACTTTCAGATTTTCTACATGTCGCTTGCATCGTACATACAAATGATTGGACTTAGCGTGGCCATTGGACTTAACGATGCCAAGGATCACCGCTAGCAAAATATGGTGAAAAATCAAACAAAGTACATAACCAATCAACTATTATAGACACTGTTATGAAATCAGATTCTGGATGTCATCTGAGTTTCAAAGTCGTTACAGTTTGGAAATTTTGGATGTTGATCCTACGAAACATGTTCACTGATTGATAGCCTCAAGTCGTTTCCCAAATCAACGAATTTGTTGTATCCTTGTACGGCTTGACGGGGTCTTCCGGTCTCTCTTGTTATCGTACGCGGTCGGCTATTTAGTTCGAGGTCATCTTTCGAATCAACGTATTCTCGAGAACTGACATCATGCTTCCACGGTAGCGACAAATATGGTCATCACCGTGACACACCAGGACAGGGTTGGCATGAAGGAGGACCCTCAACGAGATAGAATACTGTGTCTTAGTTACTTTATGAATGCGAGAAAAGGAATCAACTTCGAAACAGATCCATGGATAATGGTGCATGGATAGAGAATAAGTTTATTAAAATATGAATAAACATTTCTCATTTTGTTGACTGCGGGGACCCATGCATCTATACGAGTCACATTATATAGATACCCATTATACTGTAGTTAGAGCACCGTACTTGGTTAGTTGTATGGTACTCTTAACAAGATATAAAGAATTACGGAGGAGAGTAAGATTTATCAATGCTCTTTCCATTAGAAACAACTTATGTGTCAGATCATATTCACTGTAATCAAAGATTATATATTAATTGATATTGTATTACTTATCTTGTTTACAATTTGTGTCGTTGATAAATACTTACAATCTTGCTTCTTGATGAATAAGAGCATTTGTCAAATCAACAATTATATTTCTATAAAATTCAATGCTAAGTGCATACATTGAGATTATTGCGTACTTTCTGTGAGCGTCATTCGCTTCAAGTTTTGCCACGCACTTACGGAGGTCCGACTGTATTTTATCAGCGATAATGAAGAAAAACCGATAATTAACGAGATCTTTGGAGAACTGCTTGCTTTTCTCATGAGTCTGAAAACGTTGGGATCTGAACTATTTCCCGGAATTTAATCAAGTTTAAATACAGGGAGTAGCTATTTCCACCGCACTTTTAACTATTTTCCCCACATTTAGCCCCACACCCTAGCGCTGAGATCAGTTTAGAGTCGATTAATTTACAATGTTGTGGTGGAAATAGCAAAAAAGTGGTGGAAATAATAAGTCCCTAAATATATCCATTGACAGGAACTGTGTATAGAAGTAGAGTGTACAGACACCGTCCTCAGTCTCTGGCCAGGAAAAGACCTTCGTCCACTGAATCAGCGGTTGGTTTTTAGAGCAGGACTACGGTAGGGGAGAGTTCGAATTGCAGCTGAACGCCTAGAAATAGGACGCGCAGAAAACTTTGTCGGGGCATTCGTGCGGAGGAAGGTGAAAGGTTTCATTTTCAAAGAGACAGGTCCCAGCCGTACCCACAAAGATTTTCGAGGGATAAAATCAGCTGATTGTTATTGACTTTGTTCTCTCTGCTGTAACTTGTAGCAGTTGTCACTGGACTGTAGTTTGGCGTGCGGGAGCCACAGCACCAAATCGCGGTACTCTTGGTAACCAATTTCTCCTACAGCGTCATTGGTCAGTGCTCCTCTACTAACTTCATCAATATCTTAACTCATCGGGGTTCGACCAGTTCATGGCCAGCAGTTTGACGCTGAAATATTCTTGTGTGGTCTTGAGGATCGATGCTTTGAGGGAAAGCACCCAAGTCGAGAATCACCGATTCATCGCATCCAATCATTTTGAATTGTAACTCAGAATCAGTTTTCGATGTGTAGATTCTCCATGATTGGTATATGGATGTGTATGACTTCACTGGAACACGCTACCAAAATTAGTGACCGGAAGAGTCTGCACTGTGGGAATTGCAATAGATTGAAACAAGTCGCAATTCCTTTAGTCGAACTTCTGTCGGTACATGTTATGTTTCTTCCTTTTGACATTTTTATGGGACGGAAACAATATCGCCTGATTTTGTTGTTAGCCTGGTAAGATTACTGACTGCTTGGGTGAATCATGCAGGCCCGATGGCACAATTGAGCAGACAGCAACAATTCGTTGGCAATCAAAATGACGGCGTCCCCTTCATCTATATTGCTCGTGTGACCGATTTGCGAGGCTTGAACTCAAAGTCCTCAACCGTCTTACGCTGGGGGTTTCTTTTCCTGGCATTGCTACTGTTTCCCCTCGACCTCGTTCAATCAGTAAATCCACCCGGTGAGTCCAGGGACATATAATTACAATTAGGTTCGCGTCCTACGCGAATCTGTCAAGAGTCAGCCAGAATTCCAGGAGCTGTAAGCACGCACGCATTTACTGGAACTTCAGTCCCTTCTGTATTCAATCTCAACAGATCTACCTGATTAGTCTGACATCGGTGCCATTCTTGATGAAGTACAAGAATCAACATGATAAGTTACAAGCAATGCGACGCCATGGCTTTGCGTTGACTCTGCGAAGTTACTCCCGCCCATTCCTCAACTACGGAATCTGGTGCTAAACAAGTTTTATCTGATTGCAGGTTATCTTAGTATACATTGCGGCAGTAGAGAAGGCTACCAAGATGAAACAACTGGACTTGAGTGGAAAAAGGATGATCCGTGTCTAGACGCAGCAAAAGACCTTATCAGAGAACATCTCACAACTCCCGTAAATGACAGTGCAAAAGTAAGTATGAGGGATAATGCGAAGCAGCTGAGAACTGCAATGGCTTTCATCCCTGGGATCACACGAACGAGGACCAAGTTCTGTTATAGTTATGCATGCAACACCCGTACGTTTCCTGTAGGTAGTTTCTCTTTCCTTATACAGGCAATTCTCCCGAGCAGTAATCTTACAGCTGAGAATGGTGATCGTCTAGAACATTACACTACTCGCTTTTACTTCACTGTGGATTCGTCCTTCATTACGACAATTGACCTGAAGTCCCCCGAGACCAAGACTGTTGAATTGATAGTGAATGCAGCAGATGAGAAGATATATATTTGCCTCGTGCCTTTGGAAGATAGATCGTCAACACCTACTAGATACGGGGAACGGGTGTATCTAGAAGCCCTTTCCGCGGGAGCATCTCCACCAAGCTCTTGCTTATCGACCGCTCTAATTTTGGAGGTAACCCAGGCTCGGCATCTGTCAGGTATGATCAACTCTGTTCCTGTGCTTGGAAACTCTAGCTGAGACTAAGTATGCTTTGGGCTAGGTCCAAAACTATATCTTGTTGATTGCGTCGATGATGCTATAGAACATTAACCACCACCCTATTGTAGTGGCTGTTGTTTACAACACTAAAACACATAAAAGGCATGTTCTATGCATAAGGTTACTAAACGCTAGCAGTGGGTATCCTCGATTAGTGCAGGTATCCTGACGATAGATACAATCGCATTTGGTGCTCGCCTGATGTTCCTGAATCGTCTAGATCGGATGTCACCTCTACAAAGAGTAAAAGTGGAACGATAGCGCTCGACAGGTTGATGAACACCTTTGAGGTACCTTTACCGGTGCTGAATACATGGACAGGCACATCACAGTCAGCTGAGATTCCCCTCAAGTTCAACATCAGTAAAGCAAGAGCTGCGCGGTCCATGTCAAGTTTTTTAATCAATATGTGCTTTCTTGATGTCGAGCAAGAAGTTCGCGAATCGGGTCTTAACCGGATCGTGGACGTGGAGCTTGTTATCACGGATGAGCTCGAATTCACCTCAAAAAGATATAGTTGGGCTAAAAACTCAGAATTTCCCCAAGTTTGGTATAACTACGAGCAAACGTTTTCTTGTGCTGGTTTGGCAGCGTTCAGGATTCTGCCCAGTGACAATAGTACGCTTCCGGCCGTGGTCAATGCGGTTGACTTACATAGCGAGTTCCAGGTCATCATGGGAAGAACTTCTATGTTGGATGGTATTAAATTTGAAGCCACTAGCTTCATTCTCCTTATTCCGGAAGCAAAATTGCACAGCTTTGTTCTGTTGTGCAAATTTCTTCGTTACACAAGGAAATTAGAACTGTTGTGAACACTTCTAATTTACTTGGCGATCCTTGGTTCTACTAGATAATCAATGGGAGGCATGTGCAAATTACCATTTCTCTGCGTAGAGCATGATAAGTCGTCTCTTCTTTGCAGATGTAGCTATGGATCTACGCTCTATTTTCGGTACTCAGAATATTATTTCAATTGTGAGAGTCAGTGCTTGTTCTCCAAATCTGAAAGCTGTTACAACAATTCTAACAATGCTTGTAACTGCTTCTAATTTCCACGCTTGTTGGTATAACTTTCAGTGAGGGCATTGGAAACGTACCTTTATGATGCAGTCGACATATCGGCTCTAGATATATCAGGAGATCCTTGTCTGCCGGTGCCATGGAATTGGTTGGTTTGAAGCATCGAAATTCCACCAAGAATCACACAGATGTAAGTTACTTCAACCTTAAAGTTATAATTTTCTTTCCTGAATTTATTGCATAATATGCACAACCACTAAATCAATAAAAGAAGAATCATAGTTCATATGTTAAATATTATGTCAACGTTTATTTTTGAGGTAGCAGTTTCGAGATAGATATTCAACTTGGAAGGTAATGTTCAAGTTTCTGTCTATAGCTGCCAGTGGGCTCCACTTTGAAGTTTAGGACGTCTGGTGATTAAAATTTTTTTTTTATTAAAAAAGGTCTTCATGCTTATACATCTACATGTAAGCCATGCATAAACAGTAACTATATTGAATACCTTTTATATAAGATTTTGAAAGTCTTTGTTCCCATATTGTTGCAATATTTAAGTTTCTTCAAAGAACAACACATGATTTGTGCAATCATCATAATAGTAATGGAGCATTGCTAAGATCTTTGATAGCATGTAATCTTACAAAAAAAAAAAAAAAAGATCAAACAAACGCAAGATATTCAAACCTCTAATTTTATTTTTTTAAAGCAAACATTGAGACTATAGAATGCAAAACATTACCGAGTAAATTATTTCCAGTTAGAGAATGATATCGTCACGGAGAAAATGCAATCAATGATGATCATGTAAAGAGAAGGTTCGTCGGTTTTAATTTGACTCTTCGATAACTTATAAAAGATTACTACAATATTAAATATCTTTTATATCACGTTTATTTATTTTATCCTCTTCTCGAAGCGAAGATAATTTAAATCAATAATTCAGTTTAGAAAGTGAAATCAAAATATTTGATTGATTTTTATCGTTACTCTCCATTTATTTTTATAGATGATGCTGGCATTCGCAGAGTACTTAAACAAATTCAAGATGGTATTACAGAGTGGATGCTGCATGAAACATGGTAACGGACACCGAAGTATTAGAATTTAATGTCACAGTAATATTTCAATCACAACTTTGGATTGCCTACAAAGGACATGGTGCATCATTCTCTCAAATAATCAGTGGTGTTATCACTGGTCTTCTGCATGAACAAGCATTAGAATTCCAATTAGTCATTTCCATGCCATTGATCTAATCATGCGTTTACTAATATCTCTAATATATAGTAAACGCAGAGTTGGTCACTTATGTTTTTTCTTTAAATTTATATTTCATGATGCTCGATAGCTATAGGGCTCTTGAAACCACGGGAAAAATCTACTTTTTAGAATCGTCGAGTTAATCTAGCTACAAAGGCGACCTATTTTCATAACCCAATGTGGCCTAGCAGAGTATTGGTACTTGATGTCATGGATTGCCAATTATGGGAGCTCATGATTACCTGAATATATCAGGTAAAAAGTCTCAATATCTTCTTCAAGAACCTCTTTTGAGGAAGGGGTTATATCGCACTGAAATTCAATACAAGCTTCTCCTGTTTTTGCTAACATAACATTTACTTGTTATACAGATTTCAGATTTTCATTGTAATATATTTAAATTTCTAATTTCATATTCCATAATTTTTTTACTGTAAAAATGTATATTCTTTATTCCTTGAGACATTGAGTTTGAATATTATTCTCATACTTCTGTGAAGATGACAAGCTGATTTAATTTAGCTACCACTTACTTGTCGTTGTATTGTCTGATGGGAGTCGCCTATCCCTATCATATTCACAATCCCTTAGTTAGAAAGTTCTTATGATGCTGCATAGTTAACAATTAAGGATCATAGAAAAATAAGTTGAGAATAACAAAAGCGACGACAAAGATCAACCAAATATCTTGAGTTCACCTTTCGAAAATCGGTAAGGAGTTCACACGTGTCGTCGGCTTCGGGGATGGGATAATAAGTTTGGAGGTGAGATCAAAAGTATTCGATATTGCATGAAATGTCATACAAGTTCGCGAAAAGTCACATTAGCATTTAACGAACTTTTGCTTTGCATCATCCTCGATTCTTTTTTCTACATGGTGACGTCACTCTTTAACTGGAAAGTGAAAATTACGTGCTGTTACTTTTTGGATTCCGCAGAGAATTTGGCATAATAGTGATGTATTATAAGGAGGAACTTCAATAAATTTTTCATCAATAAGCTTGAGGAAGTTGACGAAGAGAAATTCTTAATCTTTGCTTTTCCCTCATCTTGGGCGTCGTGCATGAACAGAAATGTCACCAAGAAAGGACTGCAAATGACACTTAATGCAGGCCTTGGCAAAATGAACCATCTAACCATTGAGGCTCTATCGGAAAATCAATTCAAGGGGAACGTGCCCAAACGATTGTGGAACTTACTGCTCTCAGAATATTGTAAGAACTCTATTGACTCTCGCTCTTATATGATGTATATTTGGTGAGCATTTGGTTGAAAGTTGGTTCTCCCATAATCCTTAGATTCATTACAATTCAATGGCTAAGCAGCTCTTTTAACTTCTTACACGTACTCATAGGCTGAGCTCTTTTACACATGTTATCTTCTATTTATAATAGTTTGCTTTCAAATTGAATGTTTTTTATTCAGAACTTAGACTTGCTGTAGTAGAGGCAATGATTAAACTTTAAGGAGTAATATATACACTCCGGTCTTAAAATGATTTAGGTTTATCAAAGGGTCCTATGCTAGCTATATTTAATGATACACATATCATTAAATCGTAATGGGATTGAAACCTTAGCATACATGGTGTTCAGTGCGACTAAACTTAGAATTCGAACCAAGATTCACCCACACCTCAGAATTTGGATTAATATTTATTTACTTATTCAGTCACTAACTAACTGGTTGTCTCCTTTTGTGGAATTTGTGCTGATAGGAACTTGAAGGGAAACAATCTCTCTGGTGAACTTCCAGCCATTCCAGAGGGATTGCTGAAAATATCGAGTCATTGTAAGTATATCATGACAAGTAATGACTGCGATCATTAGCATCATTATGATCATAGTATCATGATCAGGTGACAATTACAACAACAAAACGTTATTTTATCGTGAACTGATCTTCTGCGGTTCGACAATTAAGTATTTCATATCAGCTTGATCTCCACCAGGAACAAACTTAAATTAAAGACGCTCCACATTGCCATCCAGTTTTAGGTATCGAATTTCGTGGTATTAATGTTGTTCATCTGAAATGCATTTTATACTGTTATTCACATTAAATTGTTTCACGGTTTGCTCAGATATTGCACACTCTCAAGTCTACTAGGAACTGTTGACATTTTGTAGCCATAGCTAGTAAACTTATTAACTGGTGTACATCTGAGCCACCAGGTAGTTCTTCGTGTCAACTCATCAGCCCTAACTTCACTATCAATTGCAGATCACTCTCTGAAAACAGATTTAGCGGGAATGTAACATATCTCATCAAAGCTTTAGATGATCCAACTTCCAACCTGTAAGTTTCCTGAAACTTCAAAGTTCGAATAATTCTTTCTTGACCTGTGTCGACATGAACTTAACACTCTTTCCATCTTCTGAACATTAATAAAATATGCCCATTGTGATTTTGGTCGATCATTCTAATACGTACAATACTTTGGATTATCTTGATAATGGTTGAAATCACTCTTTAACTCTATGTCAAAATTATACTGTCACATTTTGTGTAAATCTATAGTACTATTCCATCCTCGGAGTATCAGCAGCTGTCATCGGTAGCTAATATGTGTGTGTGTGTCGAATGCATTTTTTATGGTATACAGAATGTAATAAGCAAGTCGTTTTGAGCTATTTTTTACGGGTAGTGTTTCCCTATGTTATGGTTGTTTTCAGTGCATAGTATTTTGAATTCCATATATCGTAATCTTATTTTCATAAGAAAGATGACCCGCTTTTGGTCACTGAGGATGTATAGCATGTTGTATGTTGTTCAACATCAATTGGTCCCTTCATGACCTTATCATATTATTTCTTGTGTTGTTTGGAGAGAGACCTCCGCGCCAATCAGTTCTGTGGCGATTTACCCAAAGAATTAGGAAACCTTCAAAACTTGCAGATGATGGACCTATCCAATAATTCATTCAATGGCGAATTAGAATTGAAATTCAATATCAGCAACCTTAAAGCCGTTAAAAGCTTGTGAGTAAATTTTGATCAAGGCTAATGAGCGCTTGCAGACATTCATCTATTTCGACTTCATTTCGTATTCATAGAAGAGAGCGTTCGGAGACTACGTGCAATTATAAAACGTTTAATAATATGAGAATATATTAGTTTTAACAACGTCGTGCTTAATTATTATAACACCGATAACATAACTAGTAGTAAATTGTCTTTGCTGTTTAACTTTTCTTGGACTACTGTTATTGCGCTTTCTTTTTATTAGAAATTTACTATTTTCTTTGTTTCAGGAAATTGAGTAATAACAACCTAAGTGGCATTGTTCCTGGGAGCATTTTCGACCCGGTTTCGAATCTCTCAAACCTAGAAGTGTAAGTCATCGGCACACATTGCTTGAATCATGGATCAAAATGTTTTTGCAGGTTGCTTATATTTTTACCAATGATGTCTTCTTTTACAAATGGTTTCTGCTATAAAAATTTTAAAGTAAATATAACTTAATGTGTAAGACTTTGAGTTTCTAAATATTTTCTAATTTTTTAATCCTTTTAAGTAACTAATCATAATTTTTAGGAATTATGATTAACTCCTAAAAATTATGAAAAAAATTATTATGCAAAAAATGACTATTCTGCGAAAGCAAAGTCTACTGAAATACTTCATATCATGAGTGCGGTTTTTTACACACTTTTATTATAAATCAATCATCATGGAAGAGAGGCATACCAGATTTTCTTTAATAAACTCGGAGTCATATATATACACACATTTTTTAACCGTATTTATTATAAATAAATTCCATTCACTGATAATTTAACATTTTAGAGAACGTTGAACATCTGAAAATACGTTTATTTACTTCTTGTGATGACGATCTCCTCTCGCTATTGATTTCAAATATTTCACGGAAACTAGTCTTGTATGGAATTCGTTTGCAAATAATGTTATATTAAGAAAAGGCGATATCATTTCTGATACACATATTCTATAAGTAAGGTTCGAGTAATACTGGAAATCTGGTGTCTTCATCCACAGATGAGTTGACTATAAAACAACATTCTCCTAGTTCATCTTCAAGAAATTTGCTACAAGTCTATGGTTATCGGATGAATTAACTTGTTTTTGGCTGACATGATATATTTTTAATCTTCAATTTTTCAATTGGAGGAAGAATCATTGGGATCTTACTTTTGATTTCAAACTATTACTAATAAATAAATATAGTATGATTTAATTTTCTGAATGTGTTTTTTTTGGAAATATTATATAAATTATAGTTTAGTGAAAAATAATCATCTTTACTTGAGATGATAATATTTTATATTTTCAATATAAGTGAGTTTTGAAAGTATAGCTACATCAAGATCTTATTGATGTGATTCAATTCACTTTCGTATATCTTGTATAAAGATCAGAGAATATTTTAAATCCACGAATATTCATGGATAAATTTATTTTTAGTCTTTAAATATTAATGCATAAATATTTTTGATTTTAATCTAAATAGCTCTCACGAGCTCTGATAAAAAGATTTGATAAACAATTCGAGTGAATATGTACATGACTAGAATGTGACGTGCAACTGAAATTGAGCTGTAAACCAGATTAAATACGTTTCAATTTATCCTTTTTATATAACATGCACCAGTATCCTATTCGCGATTTAATCCGAACTAAATTAATTTTTGACAAACGTCTTGCCAGCAGGGATTTATCTGGCAATCATTTTGATGTGCTGAACTTGACGACTTGGTTCACCTCTACGCAGAAGCAGCTTGACAAAGGGAAGAATAACGTTCACCAGAAAGTGAGATTGAACAATAACATTCACGTAGTCATTTTACCACAATATGCAGATGGAGTGGGGTTCCTTGAACAGAGCTTGAAGGAACTGTACGACGGAAACAAACCGACCTCATATATACTGTGAGTACCGTCTAGCAGTATATTGTGAACTTACATGAAATCTGCAGCTTTGAGAAGGGTTTGATAAGATCAGCCAGCCTCACATGGCTGATTCTAAGTATATGATCTGATTAGTGATCACGACATATCGATATACATTATTATGAAACTTTTACAACCGGAATCAAAAGTGTCTTGGGTTACTATGAATCGTTCCATTGGCATGTGAGTTTCTTAAAATTGAACTGCGAAACCATTGCTGATCCTGAATGCGCTGCAGGCTTGGAGGAAATCCTTGGTGCGAGATTATAAATCAAACTAAGATCACAAGATATCTTTGCCGATCCAATGAATACAAATATTGGTCTCAAACCGACAGTAACCTTCCAGATCCTTGACCTTCAAGTTTATCCACGCTAGCAAATGGAGGCATTTGAAACCTTTTTATCAAGTACTTGGCCATGGCAGGCTGAATAATCGAGTGAAATTTCTGGCAAATTACATTGCCCTTGTACATGTTGGACGTACTGGTGCAGCTGGCAACAGGGGCGCGAATAAGAGGATGATACTTTTCATCATTGTCGTGACGGCAGTTTCTCTCCTTGTGGTGGCTACCATAGTTGGCCATTTTATTCGGAAAGTGCGAAGACGCGTGAACTTCATGAAATTCAAGAAGGTCCGTCTACTTATCAAGCACTAAAGGTTTCCCACAGTGATATGACCTCAAGCTCTTCACTGATCATAGTAGATAAATGTAAACAGGACCACGAGCTCTTACCGGTTTCCCAAATGACGTGGATTGTGACAGCCCTGGCTAAAGAAGATGTGAGATCACCATGGTTCAATTACGAGGAGCTCAAAGTGGCAACAGGGGACTCCTCAACTGAACACGCGTTGGGCAGAGGTAGTTTTGGTTCTGGTTACAAGGTAAGTCCCGAACTGCTGTCAAAGTGGGTACCCCCACGAGAGAGCTCTCGACAGCTCTCAATGGGTATTGCCGAAGGGCATAAATTAAACATAGAAGGTTTCCATGTTAGGTGCACGTGAGCAGGCACCAACGACCTTTGCGCGATTAGTGAGTTCGAACATAGAATGTCGCCGACATCCGAGAATGTGATCTGCATATCCAGAAACATAGTCATTATATACGTGACCCTTATCTCCAAGCAATCAACATGTGCGCTTATGACGTTTCGGATTCGTGAACTTTGAGCAGGTTGTGCAAACCGACGGGACCATTCTTGCTGTTAAGCGACTGTTTCCAACAGAGCAAAATGTACTGGACTTCTTGAAGGAGATGGTCCTTATATCCGGCATCAAACATAGACATCTGATTCAGCTCAAAGGATGTTGTGTCCGGATGAAGGAGCGGATGTTGGTTTACGAGTTTGCTGAAAACAAAGACCTCGCAGCGGCCTTGTGGGGTACGTCTCTTGGCCGGAAGCCGGAATTTCCCCAAGTTAAGCAGGCCATAGGCCTTCTGCTTAAAAATATCGATTATTTGAATATCCTCAAGCTCTGTGATCTGGGGCAGGGATTTAGGGAATACGCCCTGTTCGTCCCGAATGAATCCAACCGATCGCAGCTTATCTCTAATTTTTGGATAAGGCATCTCCAGATAAACCGTACTGCGATATCTATTGTTAGTGAGCTGTGAAGCCAAAATAGCGTTGGCGTTTCCTCCTCCTCTGCCTGCAGCCGCGAACTTACCCTGAACGTATTTTACCATCTTGCCCGAGGTCTCTCTGCTCAGGAATTGCTCGAGCGCGCTATGGTATTGCTCCCTCAGACCAATCAGTTTGCTAAGGTCTTCCCTCCCCATGATGTTGAACAGGGCGCCCCCGGGCTCAATCTTGGCTGTTCAAATTTTCTATCGACCTATACGGAGGAGGAAGGCCAGGGGATAGCCCTATTATCACAAAATGAGAGTGGAGAAACCAAAGTTCACCAAAGAATGGTCTGCGGGGAACAAGTCCTGCTCGGATATATATAGGTAGTGAAGAAGATACACAAGTAGGTCGAGTCACTCTTTCACCATAACATAACTCTAAAGTGGTGACTAAATAGAACTAGTGAGTAAAGAATAAAGTGTGACTAAGGATTAACTCTCTTGCGTTCACTAGGCGCCAGGAGTATTAGCTTGTGATACTTCATCAACACCTAGAAAGTCCCGCCACACACTGTCTTCTGTCGTCAAAGTAAGAAGGATCATCTGAACGCACAAGCTTAGAACGTCGATTGATACCCGAGTAATATCTGCAGGTGAGCAGAGATCCTCTCTGTTGGATTGGTCGAAACGGTTCAAAATATGCTTGGGCGTGGTCTTAGTTATCAACATGAAGAGTTGCAGCCCAAGATCATACACAGGTTAGAATCTTGAAGAATTAACTAGTCTTAAGCTAAAGAGCTACTGAAGTAAGAAAACACCAATGATTCCTTTATTCAGCTCTCAAGAATGGGAAATGGTTATTGTAGTTTTGGACATTCAGTCCTAGTGTATCTTATCCCAGGAAGGAAATTGTTCAACCTTTCCTTTAACGGTCGTGATCAAGAGACTTTGCAAGTGTCCTTAATCTCTCATGTTAATATTTCTGTGGTCTTGAATTCTCGTTTGCTCCCCATGATCAGAGATATCAAATGTCAAAAACATTCTCTTCGACAAGGACTATAATACTAAGATTGCGGATTCTGGACTGGCGCGACCGGCGGCTGAAACAGATGCCACTCCGTTGACCTTAAATATCGGAGGAACAAAGTGAGTTTTTTCTTCGTGCATATTTGCTGAACATTGTCCCCTATCATTAACTGTGGAACTATTCCTAACTTTACTACTTCGCCATGATACAGGGCTTACCTATCGCCAGAGTATGCAACTGACGGTATATTATCCGAGAAGCTCGATGTCTACAGTTATGGTATTCTTGTCCTAGAAATTGCTTCAGGGAGGCAGTGCATTGACTTGAATAAGCCACCGAATCAGCAGTACCTTCGAATCTGGGTAGGTGCACCTGACCAACATTGTAAATTCATCATTTCTCATATTTTGCAAAATTTCTGAATGCGGAAACGGGGAATAAAAAGCGAACGGTTGTAAATGGAGTCAGGCACGCATTTGACAACCGGGGTACTATGTGTTGGGTAGCTAACATTGAGGTTCTGTATATAAAGCTTTAGTGGATGTAGATTATGCGACACTGTCACCAATTCTTTGATCACGAACTAGGTCATTGCTGTATGTATACATCTAGAATTTAATTTAGAGGATGTCATTTGAGCGCTGTATCTCAAATAATTATAATGTTCGAAGCTTTGAAGAGTAAATTCAATGCCTTCTATTCCGGCTCTTTCCTACCTTGTTCGAGGATTCAAAATTCCAGATACGATCGGTTGATCGTACAATGCATTCTGTTTACGATAATTTTATTTTTAATATATAGATATAAATTCTATATTTATAATAAATATTAATTATGTTATCATAATCTAACATTCATAACAAATACAATATCTCTTTTATGTTTGTTGTCTCTTCTTGTTATTTGAAACCTCACTAAATTATTTTACTTCTTAAATAGGCAAGAGTGCAACTCTGCGGGTCTCCGCAACACCAATCTAGGATTTTCTGCTATCTCCCCCATGGTATTTCAACAAGGGGGTTAAAGATGATTGTTATATGAAAACGATGGCCAATGTATCAGATTTATTTAGTAAATTAATTAAAATAAAAATGTTTATTAATTTATTATATTATATGTTTATAAATTTTTTAATTTTTTTAAAAATTTATGTATATTAAAATAATTTTAATTTTAATTTTTTCAATATATTATAATTTTTAATTTTCATGACTCTACTTTTAATATATCAATATATTAACTTCTCTTAAAACTTGACCCTGTTAATATTTATCCATATGATTCTGACCTTTTAATTTTGGCTCGATGCTCTTCACTCTTCTTGTACGTGTGATGGGTCTCCGTACCCGATGTGTATCGCTTTCTCCGATATTTCATAAATTCACATGCTCTCAACGTCAGTGATCTATTTGCCGTCGGCCCTTCTGATGCCGCGGTCATACCACTTGGATCTAATCTATCGTTCCAAAGAACTTTCTGTCGAAAGGTGAATATAGTACACCCAGCAAGATCGAATTCTCACTCTTTTAGCAGCAAAAGTAGTGATCCGCTATCATCTCCACCTCATGCGTCGGTACTCATTTATGTACATACTTGCTCTAGACACGGACGAGGCTAAAGGGTTGTGTATATTGTTGTTCGTCGATTGATGAACAATTTTGCCATTTGGTGGTGTCAGAAGCGGAAGGTAGTGAACAGCAGTGCATCACATTTCGGTGTTTGGGGACCTCTTCTGTCTATGGGAGAGTCGCTGAGGTTGCCCGGTAGAATTGTTTTGAGTGCATTTAATGTCATCTAGATCTTTTGCTTGCAACTGAAGTTTCTGTATGCACTTCTGTCGGTGATCTCCTATGCGAACCTGGAATGAATCGGAAAAGCGCGTAGGAGCTAGTATGAGCTACAGCACAGGTGACAGGATCCACAGAGGCTCTGCACATGCTCGAGCAGAGACAATTACTCACTCTTACACCCGATGTCTCCCTTTCTAACTTCCTACACCCGATGTCTTTCTTTCTAACTTCCTAGTTGGAGGTCTAAGGCCTGAGGTTCAATAATGCAAAAGTGACAGGTGTTGTACAAATGTCCGGTTTCGTTCATTAAATGTGTATCAGAAACCTCAACCAACCAAACGCCGATGAAAGTTTACTGGTGGCCGTTATTGCAATTGAAGATAGATGACCGCGAGCCGTACCTGCAAATCTCGTAGCTCCCCGCGACGGTAAGCTCTGGAGGGGGATTTGTCAATCAAGGAAAACTATTGAGTACCGGGTGCTGCCGTCAGTCACTGGAAAAGGATAGATAATCTGACAGTTTTAATTGCCAAGAATTTCAATCAGTTTTTCATGATTACCAGATAAATCATCATTCGCTCATGATGATTTTGGATCAGAGGAGGGTTTACAACTCTTCTGAACAATAGATTTAGAGTCGAACGTGAAACAAAATTTTGAAACCGAGAATTTGACTTGATTCCGTCGAAATTCGCTTCAAAATTACCTGTGGAGATACAACGAACAAATTATGTGTCTCGCCACAAGAGTATCTTCCTTGGATAAGTATCTCTTCAAGCTATTAAGCACGTTTCTGGTTTTTACAGGGAACTGCTCGCAGATAAATTCGTGATATATAATTCGAACCACATAGTACTTGAAGATCATCTAGGTACTCAGTTCCAATCGTGGCAAATATAGTCTCATACAAATTTGAGGATGACTCCGGGTGCTCCATGTCAAGCCGCACATCCAAATAGTTACCAGTTGCCGAATTTCATGAGTAATCGTTAACGCACTCTCCTTCATCACTGTAAGTTTGTTCTGTGCGGAAACATTAACAGTAGAGCTCTCGTGGCACAACGACGACATGCTCTATCACAGGAAGAGAAGATACTGTTACAAAGTGAATTGTTCAATCTGGGGGCAAATATGTACAATGCTGGCCACATTGCTGTTGGTCCAGCGCATAAACCTCTGGCGGATCAATATTTCAGAAAAATTAAAGTAAGAGGATTATCTGTCATGGACAGAAGAAATTGTCACGAACTTTGCTATTACGCCTTCAGGCATAGTTGTTCATAGCGCTGAACTACACTGACCTTGCTCGGTCCAGAGATTAAAGTACTTGAAAGGAGTCTCCGGGGGGAAACTCCGGTGCGTGCAACGAGTATCAGTCCACAATAGAAAGCAAGTCTTGCCACAAAGTGACATGCTCTACCTTCCAGTTGTAATGCCGAAGCTCAAGACTCATGTGATGGTGCCACTCAACTGAATCCTTGATGAACAGAACCTCGTAGCCTACTTTAGACGAAACACCGTTCAGCGCATACGGGTGCTGAATCACCGACCAGGCGAAGCTTCCATCTGGATAGTACAAATTGAAATCACCATCATCTGCAATCTTAGCAAAGCAGTCTTCAGCCGACGAATTATTTATCCCTGGGCCGTGAGTCCACACTGGTGCTTTAAACCCCTCTTCCTTCATCTGCGCTAGTTTTATTCTGCAATACTTGTCAAGGTACACTCCCCACCCATCCCAACCCCGTATGTAGTGCCCGGGCATCAGCACATTGTTGGTCGCAAACGACCCATTCAAACCGGGGTTGTACCCATACGCCAGCCCGTAAACTTTCGACTTCTTTATAAATGCCGTGGACTCCACATTATCCACCTGCAGAATGAAACATAAAATCATAAGCACGAACTCTGGGAACCACCTGTGCAAACAATATCGTGGTTGCAAACCCATTTCTTAGCACACTCCCTCAGGGTGTATGCTCCCCCACAGCAAACACTTTTCCCTCCTCCTCCTCCCTCTGTCGATTACGCATTCACTTCACTGCAAACTCGTCGTTCCACAGCTCCCTATTAACACCACGAATGCTCCCGAAGTTTCGAACTCTCTCCTCCTCACTCTGCCAATTGCGCTTTCAAACTCCAAAACTCCAAAATCCTGTATCTAGAGCTCCATACAACTCCAGCATAATTACTGCCTGTTCTCAAACCTCCGGTTCACCCCTCTCTGCCCGTGACCAATACACTCTCATTGTAACAGCAATCATCTTCGTCAGTCAGCCCCCATCAACCACAATTCAACATCCACCACGACAATGTGCGAGTCTATCGACAGATTTGATATTGCACTCAGTACACTCAACTCAAACAACAGCGAACACCTGTGCCCCTCCTGACACATGAAATGAATCACAGATCTAGAGTACGATATGTGTACTTCACACAAAGCTAGAATGTTGTGAAAGGTGGACCAGTCGGCGTGCACTTTGATGATAATAGTGGCCAAAATGAAAGAACATGACACCAATACCGCAGCGAAAGGCGACCAATACTACACTTCCTCGTCGTCGTTCAGATGAGACCTCCCCGACAACAAACAGGATTTGAACTTCTCCATACCTTCTCCACTTCTCCAGTAAAGCCGGTAAAAATAGCCAGCCATCTAATGATTTTACCTCTCGGATTTGGCACTTCCTACCTTTTCGCTCTAGCAAGTGTCTATCATTTCCGGGCAATGATGTGATTTCGCCTTTGTTTCCTAGACCGCTACCCTGTTTCATAAATTCCTTTCACGCGTCGTACTATTCTAAATCCATGTCACTATCAACTTGATTTCCTTAGTTTTCTTAGCCGCCCTTCTCTGCGGCTTCGGTTTAAATGTGAAACGTCTTACTTTGTGCTTCGTACGCTTTGAGTTTCAAGTTGTCACGTGTCCTTTCTTTCTCTCTCTTCTTCTGGTCTCTTGTTCTTGAATCTATTTTCACAGAGAACTCAAACTCGGCTCGCTTTACTCTTAGATTGGTAGACAAATGATTTTTAGATCAAACTGTTTTACTGGCGAATTTGAATATATGAAAAACACAAGAGAACATAATAATGGAAATCCAATGTGATCTGTTCTCTTGTTCCAGACTACGTTTGGACTCAATTAGTTTGAAGCATTTTGGATCTTCTTACGTTGATTTTTTGCGCTGAGTGTATCTTGGACCGTGGAATTAACTTATCTCACCAAGGAAGAATGGGATTGTTTAACTCTTGTTTTTTTTATTCTAACATCAATCTACCCAAGGAACGCGAACGAAAGAAACGGACTCTAAGGAATTAGCTTTCACTTCTATGTTTGTCTAAGGTTTCATTCATAATCATGCCAGCGTCTTGGGTAGTAGTACCAGTAGTAGTAGGCAACTCATATCAATAGAAGAGTGATACAGGCTGAAAGAAAAAGGAAAAAGGAAAAAGTAAAGGTAATGTGAAACTTTAGAATTAGTAACTGATTGTTTGGTAATCATGACAAGTAAATTCGAAATGAATGTAAACATTTAATGTCAGAAAGTCATTTTTACCGAAGGAACCCCATCGTAGTAACATGTCTTGTCACATATCTATTACAAAATTGCATAATAATATCCGGCATGTATTCAAAGCCTGAGGTAATTCAGATGTCTACAACCTCATGGTAGAACTTCCCTGTCATGCGCAAAGATTTTAGGATGTAACTCATTGTCCTCTGATCACCTTACTACTCCAACTTCAACTAATTTTAGGTGGTAACAGTAGAAACTCAGCTGTTCTTAATTGTCTCTTGCCCAAGATGGAAACGATAATCGGGTTGCTCTCAACTGAACCTCACTAAACGCGCTCCTATTTCCTCAACTTTCGATGCCTCTCTGCTGGGTTATATGACATAAGATCATACTTGACATAAGATCGCCGCTCAATTTCCAAATTTACACAAGTGAATGGATTTGCTGCCAAGTCGATTGTGTCAAGTCTGGTCTGAGAGCTGCCTGTCCCTACTCTATTTGTTGGATAGAGTGGGATGCGGAGGAGACTTAGGTTGAGTTGAGAAGTACCTGTCGATCTTTGTGTCTGCAATCAGATTCACCATCGATATTTTCTCGTGGTACTCTCTGCTCCAACCATTGCAGTGGCATTCATCTTCCGTAACTTTTTGAATGGCGTTTGTGGACGGCGTGGCTAAGTTCATCATCCCAATGGACCAGTACTCTTGTGCTTTTACAAATCAGTTTTCTCATTTGCTTTTTATATCTTTGGCCTGCACCTTCATTCATACCACTTTAGTTCGAGTCGGTAAAGAGATCATCTTTCTAATTATGTATATTGCCCTTCAAGAGAAAGGCAACGGGTGAGACAAGAGAAATGAGATTCCAGATTTTTGGAGAGCTCACACACATATAACACACATATGAGTGAATATTAGATTTTGTTCGTTTTTCAATTCCATTCTGTTAGTATCTAGATTGAAGGTTACGGAGAATTGAATAGAAAGCTTTGAATACTTTTAGAAAGCTTTGAATACTTTTAGAGTGATTATTTCACATTGAGAGTGAGATGTTGTGCATTTCCAATTCTAAACACTTGGTAGTCATGTATTAGTTCTAGGGGAATCTAGTTTAAAAAAAATAAAAATTATTTGAATTTATAATTTAAGTTTTGGAGATATAGCATTTATTCATATGAATTGGGATGTGAGGGGATGTGATTTTTGCAGGTATGGTGTAATACAGAGATGAGCATGATGTGTTACTATTATTATTCTTGTGCTAGCCATGGCTACATTTTTCCATGTGGGGTTGCCCAAATCGGTTCAGGATATACCATGTCCAATATGTCACCTATGCTTTCCCTTGCAAAAGGTAAAGACCCATGTGGGAAGGATGCACACAGACTATAATCAGACCACTTGGGATGCTCACTTGAGGCAAGCAATCACATCTACAGCGGTGATACTCAGGATTACGCATACTTCTTCCATCCCTTCATTGACCATTCTAAGGATCCAGATTGAGTTGTGTGAGTGGTTAGCATCTCAAGCAGGTTGTATTTTGAGACTGGTTTTCCATGTCCATGTTTGTTTCATAGGCTAGACAGACTTTTTGCCTACCACTTGAGTTTTTGGCATGTGATCCCTTGGACCAAGTGAGGGATTGGGTTGCCCAGAGGAGTCTACAAGGGCTACTCATTTTAGGAGACAGATTTTTCCACAAGATACCGCAAAGTACATTTGATTACAATGATGTAGGATACTGGGTCAAGCGGGAGAGTTTAGTAGAGCAGCATGAACACTACTACCCTTTGTTTATGGTTAGTCCCACTGATGAGACTATCTTTTCCCTACACTCATTACATCTTATGGCAGGAGAGAGATTACCATTAAAGGTCTTAGAATTATCAACTTGAGCAACTTTTATATCTTGATAGGTCGCTTTTTGCATAGGCATTCCGCACTACCTCTGCCTCTCCTCGAGAGGCTTGTCAAAGATAGTATATGAGTATCTTACAGATTTTTTTCAGCATATGATCTCCTAGTGGATTTACCAAGCTATTTCAAGTGGCTACAACAATAGCAAGGAGAGATATTACTCTATTAGTTAATTGGGTGTTAGGTGCTAGTTGACTTCTTGTGATGGAGAAGGATACATGGGGCATTAGACCAATTTCTATTGGAGAGATCTTTCTATGCTTGGTTAGCCACACCATTGTCCTTCAGTATCATTCTCACTTTTGATAGCAACTCAATCCACATTAGTTTAAGGTAGCTACACGTAGAGTATCTAGGCATTAGGACACTTAGATATCCATCCAAAGTGGGGCATCGTATTGGTGCATGTTGAGAATGCATCTCTTGGGCACCCATCTTTAGAGAGTTTAAGGAGTCTAATGGATCCTTGATGAGTCTTATTCTTTTTGTGTGATCACTCTATTGCTTGCTTGCTTTCCTTTACTACCGGCATGGTTGGTCATAGGATGGAGTCACCATCTTGGAGTTGGTTATCGATACACAATAGGGAGATCCTTTAGGGGGCCTTTTATTCCATGGCTCACTTCAACCTTTGATCACTGACTACCAACCTACATCTTGTAGGCTTGAGAGTCAAGGTGTCAAAAGTGCAAAGCATGGTCATCTTCAAGCATCCCTCTCCACCTTGAGCTTCTAGAAGGGTGTATCACATCTATAGATGGACTATGTATTCTTGTAGTGCCAATAGGATCCAAGGATTTTGTCACATGCTTCTAATTTTTTGCCCTTGTAGGGGATATCCTCCATGTGGATGACCTTCCTCTACTAGGAGATCCATAGATGGCATTTGGTATACTCTCCTCTAGCATTGCTTGTCACCAACTTACCTTTTTTGCACAATTCCTCCTTCCTTGATCTCTTGTCACATCTTAGAGCTTTTGATAGGAGGATTTTGGGAGTCTCTGGTGATATCATTGGACAAGAGACATTTGAGTGTGTGATAGGGGACTTGGCACATAGATAAACATCTCTACCAATCTAGTGTTGAGCGGTAAGCCTCTTGTCTATGGAGGAGATGATACCTATAGCATTTTGGGTACTTGGGCTCTCTTGGCACCCCTACTTTCCTCTTGTTTTGTGGTTGCTAATAGGCCAATTTTGGAGACATATGTGACTAAGGTGAAAGAGAGATCCTTTTCTCTCCGGATGCTATTGTGGAAAATGAGAGATGGTCTATCCCTAAGCATGGGAGGACCTTCCATCCTTTGCTTCACTGCAGTCAGATTGGACCATAGGTTTGCAATCTTCCTTGATATAACAATAGTGTCAACCTTACCTACATTCTCTCTTAGTTGATCCATCCATTCTTCATGCCACTAGAGCACATCTTTGCTCTTTCTCTAGCAAGGGTGTAGGCTGTTGGATCCTAGCTCAATCTTGCATTAGGGATTCCAACTCACACCAACTACTTTCTCTATAGCAATGAGATTCTTTCTAGGTTTGATCCACCCATTTGCATCTTCATTACTCACTTGTGAGTGAGTTTGATTTTACACTAGATGCAACAACAATACATATGACATGACATCCTTTTGGAAGACAGATTATAGCTACCCATGATGCCATAAGGGATATTGTAACAATATAAAGTTTAGTGATGAATTTAGTCAAGGTTAATGAAATAGCAAATAAGCTAAATTAGCCTAGAATATTCTAGAAATATCTAAGATACTACTTAGTACCTTACAAGTACTGAGTAACATGCATGCCAAGTGGTGAAGCTGGTAGTTTAGCTTGCATCCCAAGTAGGTAGCTTCTAGAAGCTTCCAACTAGCTTAGCTTGTATGCCAAATAGACAACTTCTAGAAAAAAAGCTTCTTGAGAAACTTCACGGTTAACTTGGCTTGCATTCCAAGAAAGCGGCGTAAAGAAACTTCTCAAGAGCCTTGTATGCTCCTTATAAATACCAAAGCCAAAACTCATACTAGGCATTCGGAGTTTCCCACACATTCAAGTGTCCCAATGTGATCTTCCATTCTCTTATTTCTCTCCTTGGTCTCGGTCGTTTTACAGATATAGTGTTTTTTGTGGCACAAGATAGTGGATACCTTGCTTGGAGGGAGCATTTGTATGCTTTGCAGACAACACATGTCAAAGTAGACTTATACTCAATTTGAAGTGATCAGGTGATATTGGCAGATGTTGTGGTTCTAAACCTCCACATGATGCAGTTTTGGAGGGAGTGATTACTCATCTCCTTGGATGGGTGGCAACCAGAGCAACAACATGCCACGGTCTCCAAGTATAGGGGTATGCAGCAAGTCACCTCTTTGTAACTCTAGCCTTAGAGTTATATGGAGCAATGAACATGGCATTTGACACATTTGTCATGGAGTGCACAAGAGCTTATAATATTAGAAATCAAGGGATATCACTCGCACTCTCATTCTCACTCTCACTTTGATACTTTGTAACATACTTTAGATAGCATGTGTCAATTGCTCTGCAAAAAGCATTGGTTAGTGCAATCCATAGGGGAACATTCCCACTAGGTTATGCTCTTCAGATGCTTTAGTAGTTTGTAGTTTGTAAATCTTACGATTTGCATAGCTCTGATATCTTAGGTGTAGTAAGGTTTTCTCTTCCTTGTATAGCTTGATCTGGTCTTCTCATCCTTTGTGTTTGCAACAAGGTCAATTATACTTATTCATAGTGAATTGTTAATATCTTTCCATTTAGGATAAAGCATCAAATTCCATTTTTGAGAGTGTATTTTTCCTCTTTATAAATTTATTATCCTTTTTAATAGTTTAGCAAGTTTATGTAAATCCATTCATGATGAAGGTACAATCATCAGTTTGGATCATTTGATAATGTAGATTAGCATGCACTATAATAATAAATACTAAAGTAAACCCCTTGCATCATGTATGGAATGAAAAATGCCATGAAGACATGTGTCATCCCATCCTATCCTTCTGCATGTCCATCATCCCCTTTACATGCATTGTCCTGTTCGTCGCCTCATGGGCAGTTCGGGGATGAGAACTACTCTATCACTATAAATATTGATTTTCTTATAATAATAGAAGTTTTTCTTGTAGAAATAAAGAGATTTTTCGGTTAAAATTTTAATGATTCAATTATATACATGATATCACATGAACTTGCAGATGATAAATGCATTAAAAATAACCATAATCTTAGTTAAAATAAGTGTTAGACTGAAAATTTTAATTGATAAAAAGAAGCAACCTTATTTTAAACGTCTATTCAATGATTTGCCGTAAATAGATTTCATTACTAACACATTCAATTTCAGCCACATAAATTATGGAATTTTACTCATAATACACTCAAACCACTCATTATTTTATGATCAGCGAGAAATAGGTCTTCCATCTCACCGTTGTGTTCAAGTTATGAAATCTTTGGGTATTGAGAGAGATATGCTTGAGAGCATATATTTATAAAGCAAATCTGAGAACAACAAGCTGTATCCAAATTCTTGGTATTTTTTTACCAGCAGACGTAAAACAGACTTTAACTTCATGTCCCGCCTTAATTGAAGCATTGAATTACTAGAATAGAATAGGTTACGTCTATACTTGTTGTAAGAAGAAAATTATTAGTATTATCATTTTGTAACTAAGAGTCTACGTGATCTGTTTAATAACGTAAACGAGAAAGTAGAATGAAGGCTGAAAACAGGTAAAATTTTGAAAGAGCTTAATTATAAAAAGGCTTATAATATAAATTCGTCAACAAATCATTGGTGACAATATAAGTACAGAACCATATCCAATCTTTTAGCAAATTAGCTGATTAATCAAGAGATACCTTATCAATACAACGATAAAAAAATTTTTCTTTCTGCTATTCTTAGATTCTTTGATGGGTTTAAATTTTCTATCTTAAATGTCCATGTAATATTAATACTAGGTAAAATTTACATACGTAATTTTCAAAATATGAGTGGAACACAATAGTCCTGGCTCTCTAGATTATTCTGCAAAGCAATAAAACAAATTACTTCGTAAAATCTACACCGAGATCGAGATACTTACCGGAAAATAAGGAAAAAACATAATGTAAAAGATGAGGAACACATTATATGGCGAGGTTAAAAGTGCAGGCGCATATTGTGCTTGATCAGATTTTCCGATGATACATGTAAATGTTAGCTCGATGATCTCATGAATGCATGATAATTTTCTACAATGTAAGTAAGCTCAGATCTGATATGTGAAATTGAATCTTTTATTCAGCAAATACATTAGCTTATGGACAGAACTTCTATAAGGATCGGATCTTATCATTAGAACACTATAATTTACACATAATTCTACTCAAGAAAATAATCAAATTTAAGTAGGCAATGCTTTTCATTATACCTTCTAGATTTTACGTAGGATTTATATAGAATCAATATGACAATGACAAGCAGTAATAGCTTTACTGACATTAATAAGTATCAGTTAATTAGCTGACAAATTTTGACAAAATTGAACGTTAAAGCACTTAGCATGATAGTTAGCAAAGTCTTTAATTTGCTCCATAATTTAGTCGATATGCTCATCGCATCAGTTAGCTACTGTTCTAGTGATGTCAATAATATTTTTCTATTTTACTGTTATATTAATCGCCCCTTCCTTTACATTTGGGATGTAGTAACAGCATGCGAAATCGTTTGGATGGACTTGATAAAAGACGTTTACAAAAACATGTTACAAGGAAAGTCCTAAGGAAGCGCGTAATTTTAGCATTATGTGAACATGGTTCCGTGATGACACCAGGAACCATGGTGTCATCCTCAGAACACCACCTGCTCACTTCCCGTCAGAGCTCTTCTCGTTGCCGGGATCCAGTTCCGGTGGATCCGAGAATCTAACGGAACAAAGTTCTACAAACTGTTTTGACGTTTCCAACGGTGGACTGTCCAGGAATTCAAGTCAGCCCTCAAGAATAAACTTTAGCTCTACACGTAAGCTACCGGTGCCTAAAGTACACCGACTTCGAGTACTTTTTTACACTACGGTACAGGTCTAGAGTGGCGCACTCAGTCTTATCCAGAGTTTATCTTCTCTCCCGGTTATTTCTCTCCACCGGCAGAAGTTCTCTTGTTTGTTCCAGAGGCTCCAGTCCCGCCTCAGGAAAATGGTTTGACTTAGCGGTACCGGTCTCTCTAACATTCTCCCTGTTCTATCAAGAGAGATACGAGGGATGGTCGACTTTCATCACTTTTCGTTCGGGCTACAAGTATTTACCTTTTATTTATAAGGTTGTCAAAAAAAATATTTTATTTGCATACTGTTATAGATAATTTGGAGTACAAATTTTTTACTTAATGTAAAGAAAATTTTATACTCGAATTGAAATTCCTATAAGTTACATCAGCAGAGAAAGAGAAGGATAGGTATTCACATCAAATCTTTTGATACGCGGGACGCTAAACGGGACAAGAGGCATAGTTGCTTAGTTTCTAAACAAGAGATAGATTTAAAAGTAACCCACTTTTTCGCATTTGGATTTAACCAAACCCAAAGTTTGCCAAATTCAAAAGCACCTTTCTTTGCCTTGACTCATCGCATTTATCCTGTATAACTGTAAGTAAGAATACCTAAATTGTTCTTACTAAACTTTCACGTATTTATCTAGTCTAGTAGATGAAATATGACAAAGGCGTGCGACGTGCTATTAAGGGTAAGATTAAGTCTTTTTCGCTCAACTACGATTGAGATTACTCTATTTGCTCCTGCAGTTGGCTCCAGGCGCGCAACATGAGGTAAAGTCCCTGATCTACTTTCTAACTTTGTCGTGTAGCTTAGGGTTTTTCGGTCCCTGAGTTCAGAGGACGAGAAGCAGGAGAAACAGTCGATTCATGGCTTATTGTTTCTCTTCTTCAAGGAACGGGGAAGTGAGGAGTCGAGAGAGAGCTATGGCTTCTACCTGTCTGGAGCAGAGGCTGGGGGTCAGCGTACCGTTACGGAGAGCAGCATTGACTCCTCGTGTCACTGCGCAGAGAGTGCGTGTATATCCTGGAAATCGTGCTTCTATGGTGGTATTCTTCTCTCTTCACTTCGGTTACCTCTTTCGGTTGAATTGGTAACTTGTTTGTTTTTGGTTTGGGGAATTGGGGCGAAGAATTGAGGGAATTTCGTGTCTGAGCAATTAGTGATAGCGCACTGCTCTCAATCTTCATGAAAGCACTCTAATGCTGCAGCTACCTCACTCTCAATCTTTAGCACCGGAGCTTCTGGTGCAGTACTGGAGGTGCGGCCTACGAACTGCAGTTCCTGATTAATTTCAGGTTTCAATTGGAAGATACCTATTCACGTTTTTTTTCAAGTTTTGGAGTGCGGTAGTGGCAGCATTGGCCTCTTTTTGTGATGACGGGGAGCACTGAGCGGCCATTTAGAAGTTTACTGGCCAAATGTCTGGTAGTATCAAGAGCTCCAGCCCGGTTACCTCGACGGTCGCCTTCGTTTACATCTCTGAGAAAATTAAGTCCGTGTATGGGGACTGCTTGGAAACGTTTACTTTGTGAACACTGAAAACTGGCCACATCTTTTGAACTCCGTACTGATAATAAAAAACAGCACTTCGTAACTTTGACTTGACTCATTTGCGGGTAACATGTCTTGATTCGAGTTTAGTAAGGATTAGTTGATTTGCATTACTCATTCAGTTCGGTGTCATAGCCTATCCCGCTTTTTGGCAATAGAAGGATGATCATTTTAAGTTCGTCAACACAAGTCATGGTTTTCTGAGTCAGGAATTATCATGGTCAAAAACTATTTGCGAGAGGTAAATTCGCTCAAGCTACGAAGCGTGCAGAGTATTTCTTGCCAATGGTGAAGAAATAATCTGCAGTAGCTAGGTCTAAATATAATTGCTTTGGATTCAGGGTCCAGGTCAGGGGATTTACATTCATTCACGGAGCCGTAAGCAAGTCGTTTCTGCGTCAAAGCACAAGCGAAGTTCAATCCTGGATCTCGACGACGATGACGACGATGATGATGATGACTTTGATGGGGAGGGCATTGGGATCTTGGATATGGAAGAATGGGCTAAAAACAAGCCTTCTGGTTTTGGAGGGAAAGTGTACGACACTTCGTTAGAAGAGCGTCTTTTAGAAGAAATAGAGCGTGATAAGATAGCTCAAGCAGCAGCCAAAGCTGCAGCTAAGAACAAAAAGCCGCCAGTGAAACCAGCCAAGAAAGCAGGTTTGTGTCCAGCATTTCTGCAGACGTTCGTAATTAGTTTCATGATACAAATGATTTTCTTGCGCATCTCATTTGAAACCCTTCGGTTCTTGTGACTATCTTTGTTTCCAGAACGTCACATTGATGTAAAAGGTTCTATGTGCACAGATTCTGCTCCACCTGCTGGTGTGGAGGTTTTTGTCGGGAATTTACCGAAGAAAAGAAATGTGGATAGAGACTTGCGGGCAGCGGTGAGGTCAGCCTCAGGTTTGTTACATATCCGGCCTCTCGTCCTCGGAAACGATAAGACAAGGGAACCTGTCTGCAAGGGACTGGCGTTCCTGACCTTTGCCACATTAGAAGATGCAGAACAGTAAGTGCTAATGAAAATTTACATGCATTGCCTTGTTTTATTCCATTTGCGTGGATACGTGGGTATCATTTTGACGGTTCTCTAAGAATGTTGCTTTTTCTGTTCAGTTTCGTCTACCGCTATAATGGCGAGTCACTCCCGTTCGGGAAGGTGCAAAAGAAGATATCGTGCGAGCTTGCGAAGTCAAGCAGTCCCTACAAAGGAACCTCCCATCCGCAATCTTCAAATGGTCCTCGACTTGGTGTTAGAGATCCACTCTCAGGAGACCTATCCAGTGGAGTTCCGGCACCAAATCCATCGTCAGGTGGACTAATGGTTGGCACTGAAGAAGCCTCTGATTTGAACTGCAGTGTGGAAATCTCTTCTGAGTTAGACCTGGAGTTGACAGTGGATCAGGCTGAGGAGGAGCTTGAGCTTGAGGAAGATGACCTTTCCGCTCTTGAGCAGCAAATTTGGGATGAACTTGAGAATGACGAAGATTTCGAGATAGACATGGAACTTGAGGTAGATGAAAGCAGTGATACCTTAGCCGAATCAACTGAAGAAGAAAGTGTTCTCTCCCAAGTTTCTGACCGAAGGATGCAAGGTTCCCAGAGGGTTGTAGAAAATCTTGCATCTGCGCCAACAACTTTACCTATAAGACAGAACAAAGCAGAGAGTGGGACTCGTGGGGACGTTAGACAAGAGTCAGATGGAGGACAATCCGAACCTCAAAGTAGCGGGCAAGGGTTTGGACGGATCGAACGTGCCGGAGAGAGGTTTGAAGGCAGTGTTCTACCCCCGAAGAAGTCGGTGGGTGGTGTAGATGATAAAGAAAAAAGAATCAAGGAACTCGAGGCGAAGTTAGAAGAGTTACAATCCCAGTTGAGCAAGAGAAATTCTATGGAGTTTTCAAAGCCGAAGGAATCAAAAGTTAGTGTACGAGATCAAGAACTGAAAATTGAAGCACTGGAGAAACGACTGCTTGCTAGGGCTAAGGCTGGTCAGCGGGACAGTAATGTATCAAATGGCAAGCCAGCGCCTGCAAATAGCAAACCTTTAGTCTCGAAAAGTCCTGCACCTGAAAGGGAAACGAAATCAAAGGACAAACAAGCCAGACCTCAACAACGTCTCAAATTGGGAGCTGCAAGCAGGTAAGACTAGGTTTTCAAATATCGCAAGTTTTATTTGTGCAGGTATTGGAACAGCTGGCATCTCGAGTCATTTGTATGAAGGTTTTTCCACGTGCACATATGTTTTACATTACTCTTGACGATTTTACTAGGTCTACCGCACTGTGTCAGAGTCAGAGTCGGTCCCGTCAGGCTGGAACTGGTATGAAACTGAGTTGGGGCTGTATTTCATCATACAAATATGCTTTGCGTTATCATCCTTTATCTTGATAAGGCTCTTAAATGGATGACTGGCAGAACGGTATCAGTGCTGGTTTTGTGTTCGGGTTTTTCGCCCAAACAGGCCTTTTTCCTCTCGTCTTGTGCTGTTTCGATCTTTACGTGTGCGTGTTTGTCCAAATTTGTTTGCACTGAACTGAAGTTACCACTCTGGGAGATCCTATTACCAGCGGAATTGAGGTACTGCGACTTGTCATTGCTCTGCGAGGTGCATAGGTTTACGGAGCATTTTCCGTGTGTGTTTTGCAGGTTAAGGAAAAGAGAAAGAGAAATATTTTCAGAAGCTTTATCGAAGTATTCTGCTCCATCGAGGGATTGAATGCCTCCATTCCTTTATTTAGGGTAGATACTGCATTTAGAAGATTGAGATGGCCATGCAGCTTGCAAGGTTGGCTTCGTCGAATTTGGCATCCACTCATCTGTACTGGATAAGAGCAAATCCCTCTCGTGTTCCTGGTGTGCAGTTCGACAGCAAAGGGATCCTGGAGTTTTTTAGTTAGGAAGCCGATTTTTAGTTAGAATTAGGAAGCCGATTCGTCTATTGCACAAGGACAATATTGAGTAGAAAATATGAGAGGCAGCCGACTCGTCCCATGTCTCGAGTATCCACACTTGGGAAACACCCCGGCTATTCGACTATGGACAAAACCGTGATCTGGACTTCTCAGTAGTAGTGTATGGGTATACTTGTGACAAGCATCCACGAGTAACTGAAGCTCACGGGATTCAAGTCTGGGAGAATGACTTTGGCTGTTGAAACGCAAAAGTTCAGTTTCGGTTTTACGGAAGAAGTATCCGAGGTGGGAGGAAATTCTCTCACCTAGTTTCACCTGTCAACCTCTCACTAAAACCTTTTACGAGTATAGGGCAGAAATCAGAAGTGCGTTTCGTATGTGCTCACTAATATTCCTCCACCACTGAAGCGTTCAGATCTGCTGTAATCATTCAAGATAAAGAGGGTGTAGCAGATAATTTCAGATGCTGTCAGTACAGGCGGTGCCATCTCAGGGCTGGAACAGATGCATTGCACTTTATCGAGAGTGGACCTATCATATTGTACATACATTTTCCACTAACTTGGTCTAATATAGGCAGATATGGTAGAACTATGCAGTTGTCAGGTAGAGAACTTTAGTGTGATATGCTGCAGTTGTTGAGTTGGTAATTCAGTTCTCTATTTGGCAACTTCTATCTTGTTATGAATATGCTATACTTGTTGACAATAGCCTGTGGAACCTGGTAAGACGGAATCCTGGAGATGGATCCTGACAGCATCTGAAAGAGCGAGGCAGAAGTACAAGTCCAAACATATTCTCAAATGGGACAACCAACATCGATACTTCATGTGCTTCATTGATGCAGGTGACCATAATCACACGAAGCTTGCAGCAACCACCGATATACTTCACACAGTGAATTACTGAGACTACTCACTCAGATTTACTTTATACCTACTGGATGAGCCATGGGGACACTACAAACCATCACAGGGCACGGATTCTGTAGAACGAGTTGACAAAGCTCTTTACACACGGTAGAAGATGTGTCGAGTCTCATCTGTTCCACGTTAGCAACGACCACATACAGCGAAGGCGATCAATGTATGTAAGAAACAAGTAATTTGTGATCCGATCCCATGTGTTGTAAATATTTCCTGAAAATATTCTAATAAAAGCAAAAGAAAACATTTGAACTAATTTACCTGATGGTCACACTCTGCTCTGATCTCCGACACATAATTTAAGATATATATGTATTGACACTGTAGGCTTGTTTACCATAGCGGTGATCAGGACTTATTCCTGACTGTTTCTTTAGGCACTAGGCAGAACAGTTTCCGTTCTCATATACATATATACATGTCTCATGTTTGATGAATCGCCCATTCTCAGCTATGTGACTATCCACTTTCTTCCCTTTTGCCCCAATTCACATCTGTTGTTTTACTTCACGGTTCCCTTGTATGTGTTCTCAACAGTATGTTATTTTAAGTTTCCCTCGGAATGGTGTATTTTTGAGTTCTATGTCTTCCATTACAGCTTGTTACTCACACTCCTTCCATGACTGCGCGTTTCAGGATATTTGTTCTCTCCTGTTGATAAGGATACACCAGGATACATCGATATTATAAGTAGAGTTATAAGCAGAGTCATACGTGGCATCGTCTCACACGTGTGACAATCTCACCTGGTTCCTTTACAATTCCCGAGGCTCTCCCAATACCCGAGGCCATCCTTTCGGAAACCCTCTCTTCTCCTTTGCTTTCTGCTCATTTGAGTTCTAGGTCTTGCTTAGCTTCTAGTGCATTCCTTTGTTAGTCCACATTTTCATGCCTGTCCGTTCTGCCTTGTTCTCTGCTCTTTGCTTTACTTTCTGCTCTTTGCTTCACACTCTTCTAATTGGCTCATTCCTTTGTTTTCTTACTACCTCCTCCTGGTTTCTTTGTGCGTCACTCTCTTTCACTGCTCACCTTGATAGACTTTGTCCTTGCAGGTGTTTTTCGAAGGATGTCTCGCATCACTCACATTCTCCTACGTTTTGATCTTTTTCTTCTTTCCCTTCTTCACAATTTCGTTCATGCATACATTATGCATTTGTCCGATTTCTGCTCTTTTAAGACTTTAAGCTCCAGTTGCTCATTTCGGTAGCCTCCCATTTCCGTGACTTTCCCTTGGCGTTTCATTGTTTCATTTAGTACTGCTGATAGCTAGCTGTTTTACTACTGATAGTGGCGCTGTTGGAAGCAACCGAGTTTGCCTTGGCACTCATGAGTTTTTGAGCAGAAACTCGGGACGAGGAGTACTGACAATTGTTCAGCTACTTCGGCACTGTGTGAGGCACTGATGAAGTCATTGGTGTTATTGTGGAGGTTTACTATGGCCGCCTTTTGCTTCCTTCAGTTGTTTACCGTATCCGGACTCCAGTGTCCATGGCACTGGGAGTGATATACTTTATCATGTCCTCTTACGCTTCGCTATGTTACACTCTTACATTTCTACCCGTTTTTGCTGCCATAATCGCAAAATGCTTGCTACATCCACACATTCCTGTACTATTTCACTCCCTAGTCTTTTCCATTCGCTCTCTGATTGCTTCTTGCCTCGCTCTCTACTGTTTCTTGTGTTCCTCCCCACTCCATCCCATGTTCTTCATCTTCATCTGCGCACTGTATCCTGGTGGGCTCTTATGGCAAGTTTTCTATTCCTCTCGCTTCATCCACGCACTGCATCCTGGCGGGCTCTTATAGCACATAGCACCTTTCCTATGCCTCTCACTTTTGGTTGCATTGCTGCTCTCTGACTTCATTATTTTTTATTGGTGAACTCTTACATCAAGCTCTCTAACCCACGCTCGCGTTGGCCTTGCTGCTCTCGATTTCAACGTTGGCGTAGCTGCTCTCGATTTCAAGTTTGTTATTGTCCCATTAGCAGTTCTGTGTTCTCAATTTCTTGCACTTATGCCTTTGCTACAGGTTACTTTTTTGCACCTATACTTTTGCTGCAGGTTATTTTTGATGCATTTTGCATTCAAGCTTTCATACTACACTAGCACTGTAATTCATGTAAATGTTGTTTATCGAATATATGCACTTGTGCACTTCATGAGTTCTGGATAACCTGTTTCCCGAACGGCTTCTGCTCTCATTTACCAATATGTATGTATCGATAATGCATATTTATATCAAAATGTAATAAGATAAGTAAAGATGTTGCTCTCGATTTCAAGTTCGTTATTGTCCATTAGCAGTTCTGTGTTCTCAATTTCTTGCACTTATGCCTTTGCTACAAGTTACTTTTTTGCACCTATACTTTTGCTGCAGGTTATTTTTGATGCATTTTGCATTCAAGCTTTCATACTACACTAGCACTGTAATTCATGTAAATGTTGTTTATCGAATATATGCACTTGTGCACTTCATGAGTTCTGGATAACCCGTTTCTCGAATGACTTCTGCTCTCATTTACCAATATATATGTATCGATAATGCATATTTATATCAAAATGTAATAAGATAAGTAAAGATGTGTAAATACACCGTCGTTTACAGTCATTGTTTTGACAATTTGGAAAAGAATTCTGTGTTCACTACATAAGAATCCACGTGAGACCCCATTGCTTGCCTAATCCACGTGCAAAGGGTTTGGGAACCACTGCATGCTCTACAAGCGTTCTTGGGGTGGAAAGAAAAGAAGGCTGAACCCTTTTTCACTTGTTAGAACATGTTTCCATTCTTTAGAAGGTGGAGCACGAGAGAAAAGAATTCAAATTTTTTTTATTTTTTTTTTCTTCTAAACATGTTTTAATCAAATAGAAGGACGAACCTTAGGACTATCTTGACATTCTACACTCAATTCCGTGACCCTTGTCAATAAGATAATTCTATGAAATACTTTGGAGGTTGATGTAATAATTAAGAGAGTTTCAAGGATATGTCAAATTGTCATCACGGTAATTTATCAAATGGTCACAAAATTTATACTAGGTTTGAGTTAGTAAATATATATAAAAAGGTACCTTGAAAGAAAGGATAAAGGAGTACAAGGCACAAACAAGTGCAAAAGGAAAGAAGAGGGCAAGTCCAAAGGTAGACAAAAAAGAAAGACAAACACTAGTAGTGCATGCATGAACTACGGGGAAAAAGTGCACCAGTATCAAGCATCAAAGAAACAAAGGTGGGTAGTCTACTCTTGAACTGTGTGGTAGATGTCCTCCAATTGTATGTCTAGTAAGTGAGGAGGGAGGATCCTAGCCGTGCTCGATGTACCTACTAAGGCCACTCATTGATGAAGACCCAATGCCTCAATGCACAACAAAGTGATTGATGCGGTCGGTAATAGGATGTGAGCATGGCTAGAGAGACAACCTATACCCTTCTCCTTTACAAAGAACTGTGTGTTGCATCCTTGAGTAGACCATCAAAATGGTGACATAGGTGCACAAAAATCTCAATCACTAGAGGAACAAAGGTATTTGAGGATTGCTTGGGTGCATAGTGGTACTCCTTGCCCCTAGAGACAATGGTCGTTGCTGCTCCCGTCTGTATGTCTGCTTGTGTCAGAAACTCCACCCTTAGAAGGTTTGCCACCACCATATCACATAAGGTGCAACAACCATCCATGAAAGTAACTATCTGCTTGCACCCGATGGAAGGTGATCTTGGTAGATCCAACCATCACTCAATCTGAACTCTAAACTGGGTTGTGTAGCTTGTAAGATCAAAGTGACTATATCACAAAATGCATCATGGGGTCTTGTTGGCTCCTCACTTGGTACACATTGTAAAAAGTATATCCCTTGCATGTCATAAGGAGAACCACATGCACATTGGTCCAACAACGTTATGAAAATTGGATATAGGAGACCCAATCTCAATCAAAGTGATGTGTAAAACTTGTCAAAATTGAACCAAAAGTTGTCAATCAAGGGTGAAGCCTAGAGCCAAGTTCTAGCGCCTTTCTTCCTACAAGAGAGGATCCTAGCTCTATCAAGTAGAGGCACATTAGTGAAGATGCTAGTAAGTGTGTGAGTGTGCATATGCTCACTAAGATCCACCTAGAGCTTCCTAGAGTCTAAGGAGGCAAAGTCAATAAACTCAAGGAGTGATGTGCATACAAGGCTTGGCAATAAGTCACAAGCAAATCAAAGATGTGCTTGGAAGGCATAAGTGCCTACTATTGTGATAGGTCTCATAGAAAAGGATGATCCTCATGTAAGAACAAGTTTGTTAAACAAAGGACCACTAGAGCCCATGCTCCAATATATGTTGGTGGTGCAATGGTCTCCTTTTGAAACTGCATCCACCCAAGACTATGAGGAGAGCTATTTGCTACCTACACCACTCACATGCTAGTTGTGGGAGCATGCATAGCACTAACAAAGTGGACAAAGTATGGTAGATAGGACTATTAAACATCTGCAAATGTGGCAACATTGCTTCCATGGGTAGGAATGACCATGCCAAATTAAGGTCCTAGGGAGATAACACCGACAAAGAATGAGAGAGGCTAATTGGATATCTCCAATTGAAAGCAAAGGTGAATATGGGTTGTGGCCTGTACTAAGATGTTTGATATGAATGAATGAAAAAAAATCCTCTTATCTCACATGAGAGCACAAAACTCTCAAAACCCTTACAACGAATTTGAAACCTGATGGAAAGTCAAAGAGAATGAGGACCATACATGGGCTCTTGACCTCGCACTTTCAAGTCTGGACTCATAAACTTAAGGCCTCTAGGTTAAGTGTGAAAGCAGACACCATGCTAATTGCATCCTCTAAAGGGCACACAATATGAGTGTTGTTTGAGGTGAATGTGAAAACATAGGACATGAAAATTGCTACCACCTGTCATATGATCATATAAAGCATTATGGCAAATAGAGGCACTCCTGATAGATCCCCTATCATGTGCACTTGGCTATATCAATTGTGAGAGTTCTCCTATAATGGTATGATGGCTATACAATAGATTTGTCTCAATATCCTAGCAAGTAAGGACAAAGGAGATCAAGGAGTGGATCTGATTTGTAGTTGAGCAAAGAGCCCAAAATAATGTTGGATAAGAAATGGTATTAAAGCATTGGAGACATCAACTTGGACCACCACCCAATATGGATGAATGTGCAAGGATGCTCTAATGCCTACAATAATTGTCTTGCAGCTCCCTGAAATAGCCACAACAAATTGATGGGGAGATAAGAAGGAAGAAAAGACTGTCACAATTGTAAGCAAATAGTGCAAGATACTAAATGCAAAAAAACATCCCCAATGGCAATGAGGCACACACTTGAGGTCTCCTTTGCAAGAGCAAGGAGACAAAAGGCTCTAAATAGACAAGCTGCTCTAAGAGGTACTTGATTGGAGACAATGTGTTGAAAGAATGCAGAGAGAATAGGAAAACCTAAATTTGGAAAATTTGGTTAGAGGCAATCTAGTAGGTGCTCAAAAACTAGCCCAAATGGCCCACCCATTGAGAAACATGGAGAGTGGAGTAAGGCATGGGCAAAGCAAGACTTTGTCAATTGTAACTCCTCATTTGGTTGATACTCATAAAGGGGCAAAGGAAGGTCTTCAAAGGAGGGTGGATGTATGGTTTGTAGGGTTGATAAAGTCTTAGAGGAGAAGAATGTTGGTCGAGAGGGTGAGAGCACTTGGCTTGCTTGTTCTCTCCTACCTAACTTAACATCAAGGATTGATTGAAGTGATGATGGTCTGGATGTAGGACGTGGAGTTGTGGAGACTCTACAATCCACCTAGCTACAGCATGTACCCTAATGATGTACCCCTCTTTGAGTGCTATCCAATTTCCTCTCAAGAACCTATAATCCTAAAGGTAGTCTCTCAATGGCCTAAAGTGCTTCCATGGGTGATGGAAGAGTAATGTCCACTAGAGAACAAAGGCCCATAACATCTAGATGGAAACATCTTTCCTATGGTCATCAGCCAAAATAGCACATAGTGGGATGGAGAGTGTGGATCGTACAAGAAGACATAAAGGCATAGGAATCCTAGTATATATCTATGGTTGCGCAAACCTAGATAGGATCCAAAGAGTGTAACTAAATATATGAGTCTGGAGGAGCTTGTAGAGATACTACCAGAGTGTGGAGGGAGTCTTGGGGGTGGGAATAGATGTCACGCCATTTGTAGTTCCGCATCTAGCTGCTCGGACACTGGAGTTCCAGTGATAGTAGTTAGAGTTATTCTAGTAGTTTCTCAAGGACTACTTTCCGACAGTCTGATTTGGTGTTTGGGGTACTGACTTCACGGTGGGGCCCACCGTCACTTTGCACCATTCGCACCGTCGAGTGTGCCGTCAGCGGGACCGTTAGGGTTCCAGTGCTAGCTCGAGTCCAAGGGGTATAGTTTTGAAGTGAGCTCCAAAGAGCTCACTTCTCTGATGTTGAGCCTTCGAGTTCCTGGTTATGGTGAACAGAGGCCGGCGAGCGTCACCTGGATTCTCTATGCTTGAGTGGGTGTGGCTTGACTGTAATCAGTGCCCAGTTGTTGGCAGTTCATAGAGTGATAGATCAAGTATTGATCTGAGTTGAGTTGAGTTGAAAGTGTTAAGCAATCTGATTACATCAGAGAAGTGAAGTCAGGGGGAAATCGGGTGCAGGAACGTTGAGTGTTGGTGGTATGTCCAAGCTCGGTGGATCGTGGTAGCTTGATTCAAGTTCTGTGTTTCCCTAGTGTGCAAAAGCTCATTCAAGTGATTCAAATTTGGCAGTTAGGCAGACGGTGTGTGGAAGCGCTGGCCAAATTTTGAGCAAAGAAGGAGCAAATTTTGAGCAGTGTTGTGATTTTGAGCTCAAGAGGTGAAGGCAGGACCAATTTGCTGCGAGTTGGGCTCAAAAAGTGAAATTGAAGGTGGAGTTGGGAAGCTCTTCTCATGAAATGGTGATTTGGAAAAACCCGTTTTGTCAATTTGGCTCGAGTGGAAAGTTAGCGGGGGATTTGGCGGATAGCCATCTTTAGGGTTTACATCAGATTTTACATCAGATTTGGAGGAGTTTTCGCTGTTTGGCCAGATTTGGAGGACTTTTGCTAGTTTGGAGGACTTTTGCAGATTTGGAGAAGTTTCACAATTTTTGGAAGAGGTTTCAAAGTGGCAACAAGAAAGGCCTCATTTGGGCGTTTAGAGGCTTCGAGGCATAGGGCTATGGGCTATGAGAGGCTACGAAGGCCTAGAAGGGCTAGAAGGGCCAGCAAGCCAGCTTGTTGGCGTGAGGCTAGCTAGTTTAGAGTAGATCTTGGTCATTGGTTGGCAAAATCTGCCTTTCTTGCTAGATTGTGCGCAATAGGGTTTGACCCCTAGATCTCTTGTTCCCAGACTAGTGCCCTAGCCAACTGGTCCACCCTCACTTGTTGTCCTAGTGACTGCGCCATTGTTATCTATACACATGTAGCTTTGGCTAGGAGAGGCAGTTTGATCCCATTCTTGGTGATCCTGGTAGCTTAGGACTTACATACAAACTGCTCTTGTGTCAAATGCCAAATGGTGGCAGAGTCAGTCCCGTGTTGTGTTATGAGATGGAGGGTTTTTGTTTAGATTTCTTGTGATTGGATCCCCTCCATTCTCTGCTTCCTGTTTGTGCACCACGTTTGTGTGAGGTGCCCTGACTTTTGAGCGTTGGTGCTCTGGTGTGCTCTTGGTGGTGAGGCTGGAGTGATGACCAGTCAGACTACCTTTGTTTCTCTCCGGTGAGGCAAGAAGTGATGACCTGTAGACCGTGAGAGTGCGTGTTATGATGGCAGGTTACAGGTTGCCTTTCCCCTAGTGTAGTTATCTCGGTTAGAATTACATTAGTGGGTGGTGTCTAGTTGGTGTTGGCACGTGGTGGTGTTGGCACGTGGTGGGGCACTTGCGGTTGCGACTTGCGGTTGCAGTTGGTGGTTTGGGTTTGCTATTGCAGTTATGTGGTCACGACGGAGTTCTTTGGAGATTCCAAAGAAGTTAGCCCTGCAGTACGCAATGGGTTTACTCGGAGTGGTGCTTGGTATCAGCCTGTATCTCAGGTCCCATCTGAAGGAGGAGATTGACTCTGAGTTGGAGTTTGACACAAGAGCTGATTCAGTTGAGAGTGCACTTGGTGTGTCCACACCGTTGTTGTGGGACATGGACAAGATTTATAGGGCCTCCAAAGGCCTTAGGCATTACTTTGGTATAGTGGGTACCATTGAGTTGGATGACTTCATCCAGGAGTTTGATAGTTGGTGTGATCTGCAGCAGATGCGGAACCCGACTTTGTTCACACCCTTCATGGCATGGAAGGGGTTGTTCTAGCATCTGGAGGGTCCGCCGATGGATGACTACCATGAGTTCAGGAGAGCTCATTTGGAGGAGATTGAGTTATGGAGACAGTATTGGTCTCCACACTACGTCTCCATTACTTCAGGCTTGGTGGCCAGGAGTAGATCGGCTGTACCCACGAGTTCTAGCTCGAGTAGTGTTGGTGGAGCTAGTGGAGGTGCACTAGCTGGAGATAGTGCTACTACGAGTGGAGGTACCGCTATAGGAGGTGGTGTGGTACCAGGGTTTAACCCCATGGTTGAGTTCTTCCTATGTTTGAGGCAAAACTACCAGGGAGTGCGGACTGACAAGCTGAGGAGCTTGCAGGAGTTCCAGTAGAAGGCTGGAGAGAGCCTACGCGAGGCATATACTTGCATGAAGCGGCTGATCAGTTTCACTCAGGGAGTTACTGAGGCCCAGGCAGTCCAATTTTGGTATGGGATACTGGACAGGGAGTTGCAACGTAGAGTTCGTGATGCTATGTTGTTGCAGGCTACTTTGCCCACTTTGGCAGTAGTCTTTGGTTTGGCTGAGCGTATTGAGCTCAACATGGTAGAGGAGAGAGTGGTGACAGCTCGATTTGGTAGAGAGACCTCATCCACGGTTGTGACTTCTTCTAGAGTGCAGCAGAGTGCACCACGCCCAGTTGGTTTTTGAGGACATGGTGGACAGCCCAGATCCTATGGAGCGAGTGGAGGGCCTAGTGGAGTTAGACCCTTACCCTCATTTTTGGGTCAGCAGCAGCTAGTGAGTGGTGGTGTTGCTTGTTGGACTTGTGGTGGACCTCACCATAGGAGAGAGTGTACTCAGGGCAGCGGACCTGATACCTCTGGTGCATCACATCCAGCATAGAGGCAGTGTGAGCACTGCCACAGATTTGGTAACACTAGTGACCGGTGTTTTGACCTACACCCGGAGTTACGGAGTGGTAGGGCTGTTATGGCAGGTAGTAGAGGAGCTCCATTTCATGGAGGACAAGGTGGTAGAGGTGGTGGTAGAGGATCTACACCTAGTAGGGGTGCAGTACCTGCCCTTACTTCTGACACAGCTATGGCTACTCGGATTGAGCAGTTGGAGCAGAGATTAGCTAGTATGGCTATTGCTCAGAGGAGATCAGATTCGGGTGCTGAGGCTTCCACCTCATATGCTGGTGATAGAGATGCTTTGGACTTCATGTGCGGAGCAGCACAGGTGGATGCATCTGCAGCAGTGATTAGGAGTGCAGTACATGCTCTAGAGCCTAGAGGAGCATCAGTGGAGTTGGACCCACAGAGAGGAGAGGTTGGGAGACAAGTCAGACTTCCCCAGTCTTTCACGCTATCTGAGGCATTGCAGACGACATCCATGGTTCCTAGACGTCCCAGTGCAGGTGTGGTAGGTGGTGATGGAGTACATGATGGACTACTTGCTAGTCAGCCACTTGCTACTACACAGACTGAGTCTAGCATGATGTTGGGGGCGGCTCAGCTGATTATGCGGCATCCTTTATTTTCAGCCAGTGACATGTTTACATTGGGGGTTGACCCAGCCCCAGTGTTCCGGTTGGCTGCCACGTTGTGTGAGAGTAGGGATGGTGCAGTTCCTACTACTAGAGCAGAGGTGGTTGGTAGTGGAGCTGACTTGGTTGAGGAGCATGGGATCCGTTCAACGACCAGTGGTTTATGGCAGGCAGTAGCAGCTAGACTGGAGGAGTTGCCAGCTAGACCGGCCTTTGAGAGAGCGTGGGTTACACCTGGTGTTGTCCTATTGGATAACCAAAGGGGGATCTTTTGTTTGGTGGGACCTTCAGGGAAGGTCTATACACCACAGAGAGTCTTGTTAGACTCTGGTGCGCAGCCCCTTATGTTGGGGAAGGCTACAGTTGTCGGTTTGGAGTTACGGAAGATCGATGTGGAGAGGTGTCCATTTCACATCCAGACATCTCTTGGTGGTGGTTCGACATAGTACATCACACGTAGAGAGCTTGTTGTTTAGGTTCAGCCTGGTCATCCGACTGATAGCTCGGTGGTGAGAGCTCAAGCTATTGCGACGATAGCTGAGTCATATGATGTGCTAGTTGGGGGAGCAGTGTTATACCCTATGGGTTTCAGCATTGACTATTGGGAGGAGACAGCCTCTTATAGACCTGGTTGGCAGTCTGGTGAGGGACGGGTATGTCGCCTACCAGTACGCTTCAGTAGTGGCAGTCTTGGCTCACTACAATCCAAGACCATGGCAGCATCAGTTTTGGCTTTCAGCGGTGCAGTTACTTGGCCTGGTGACTTGTTGGAAGGGAACGCCCATGCAGAGGATACTCTAGTACTAGAGGAGATCACTCGGCTTTGGAGTGTATACAAGTGGGATTGTTCCATCCACCTTGAATGTTCCATTGTGGAGTTCAGAGGAGGCATTGCAGCAGCATGCAGATCAGTTGGTGCAGTAGGCTTGGAGTGGAGCCTTCAAACCATCAGGGGATGAGTGTGAAAATGAGCCTCCAGAGGCGATTGCTTTGACACCTCTAGATACCACACTCATTGCTTGGCAGTATCTAGTAGAGGGGATATGTCTATTGGAGTTGTTTGGTGGGATCAGCACCGAACTAGCTGCGGTGTTACAAGCGGGTATACGAGTACAGAGGTACTTGTATGTAGAGAGAGATGAGACTGCTAGGCGAGTCTCTCTACATCATGTGGCACACTTGGCTTATCGGTATCCGGAGTTATTACCGATGTCAGCAGTCAGAGGTTACCATAAGGCCTTACCAGGAGACATTTTCTTACTAGGGGCGCATGACCTAAAGAGACATGGGCCTATTCACTTGGTGATTTCTGGATGGCCATGTCAGGGACATACACGTGCGGGCCGCGGTTTGGGTCTTCAGGATCCTCGTTCTGGTGTGTTTTGGGAGATGTTATGGATACTACGACATCTATAGGTTCATCAGTCTGTTTCTCCAGCTTACTTTTTGGAGAACGTTCCATTGATGGGTGATTCTTGCACTAGAGTGGTGGCGAGTACACATCAGGTCCATTCATGGATAGGACCTGCTGTATTGTTAGATGCAGCCAGAGTGGGATCACGGGCTCATCGTCTTTGTCTTTGGTGGACGAACCTCTTACCCAAAGAGGTTCTAAAGTGTAGTTATGATGGGATTCAGCGACTAGACCACATTCTTGTTGATGATATCTTGGATGCTAGACGTCAGTCTTAGAGAGTGGTAGTGGCTGATAGGTCACCTATGGCAGTGGTGAACCTAGTTGGACAGCCTAGAGCTACATTTCCCACACTCATGAGTTTCCCAAGCTCTCATGCTTTTCGAGAGGGAGGACCTGGACTTGTTTGGGACTCACAGTTACAGCAATTGGTGGAGCCCAATGCTGATGAGAGAGAGCGGGCGATGGGTTATTGCATCGGTACTACCGCTGTTCCAGTAGTGTCAGAGGCATCTAGGCATCAGGTGTTAGGTTAGGCTATGGACCTGAACTGTTTGACCTGGATTGTGAGCCTTGGCTTGGCAGAGCAGCGTAGGATGCGCTTGATAGGCATCACCACTCGGACACTTGTGAGCCCTGTGCCTATCGAGACGATTCATGCACATGCTGGGGGTGATGGACCGAGTGGACATGGTATTCTTGGGACACATCTAGTAGCTACTAGGGAGAGTGGTCTACTTGGAGTCCATCCAGGTGAGCGTGGGCTACTTGGATTACACCCTTGGTCCACATGGGATGCAGCCAGAGGACGTGTGGAGCTTGCAGCCAGAGTGGAGGGAGTTTTTCACACAGAGGTTGGGACCTCTAGTGGTCGGGAGCATGACACTATTGCTCCCAAGGGCCCAGTGTAACAGCCAGTCAGTACGTCTTCCACTCCTATGATAGTTATAGAGGATACTTGGGAGCCAGATCTTGGACCCAAGCTTACTAGAGAGGAAAGACGGAGGGTTTGGAGGTTCTTGAGGAGTCACACGAGTTGTTTTGCCTTCAGTATGAAGGATTTGGGTGCTCTAAAGGGACCGGGTATACGGATTGAGCTGACTAGCTACACACCAGTTTTCCGACGTCCTTATTGATATAGTGAGATGGAGAGGACATTGATTCAGAGCCGGAGTAGTGACCTTTTTGAGGCTGGTTTGGTGGAGATTTCACATGGAGAGTATGCATCAACAACAGTGATGCCAGCCAAGAAGGATATGCATGGCAATTATACAGATAGGCGGATGTGTGGAGATTACCGTCCTATCAACCGATAGACCATGGCTGATTGGTATGCTATGCCTACACCGGAGGAGATTTTTGATGCAATTGGGCATGCAAAGGTCTTCAGTACTTTGGATCTTCGAGCGGGATATCATCAGTTGCCGATCAAGGAGGAGGATAAGTCCAAGACATCATTTTGGGCTATTGATCCTCATGGCAAGGATGTGTTATATTAGTGGAGGTTCTTACCATTTGGGTTGAAGAACGCTCCTGCTGAGTTCCAGAGGGTCATGGATAGGATCCTAGCTGGATTGGATTTTGCTCGGTGCTATATTGATGACATTTTGGTTTATAGCACTACTATGGAGGAGCATGAGAGACAATTGTTGGAGGTGTTTGAGAGGTTGAGATCTCATGGACTCAAATTACATCCTGGGAAGTGTAGGTTCTTCCACGAGTAGGTTGAGTATTTGGGTCACACTATCTATCCCGGAGGACTTGGTGTCCAGCAGACCAAGGTGGAGGCTATTGCACGTATTCCTTGGCCTACGGATGTGAGCAGAGTGCAAGCATTCCTTGGGTTGGCAAACTTCTATCGCCGCTATGTTAGAGGATTTAGTGCCATTGCCAAGGCCTTGACGAAGCTGACCAAGCTTACATAGGAGTGGTGTTGGGGAGATGAGCAGGAGAGAGCTTTTGTACAGCTCAAGGAGAGGTTGACATCTGCTCCTATTTTGAGGAGACCGATCAGGGGACGACCATTTCAGGTTCACACTGATTGGAGTATGTTGGGGCTTGGAGCGGTGCTCACCCAGCATGATGATGAGGAGAAGGAGTTTGTGGTGGCCTATGCTAGTCGCTCCAACAATTCAGCGGAGGCAAAGTATAGTTCATATGAGGGAAAGTGCTTGGCAGCAGTTTGGGCAGTAGCACATTTCTGATGTTACCTATTTGGTAACCCCTTCACTCTCATCACTGATCATCAACTGCTGAAGTGGTTGATGGAGTCCAACAAGCTTTCAGGGAAGCTTGCACGATGGGCTCTGATTTTACAGGAGTATGATTTCACGGTTGTTCACAGACCTGGAGTGGTGAACCGTGATGCAGATGGGTTGAGTAGAAACCCATGTCCCAACCAGCAGGATCAGACCGGAGCACGTTGGCATGGTGAGATAGATGAGGAGATGGTGCCAGGTTGGCATGCATCGGCCTTTCTGTGTATATTTGCATAGACTTTGGTGGTATCTCTCTCAGCGCATACAGGAGGAGTTATTGAGGTCACAGATCCAAAGAGTGAAGATATTGGTACAGTTCAGCAAGACATTCATGATGATAACTTAGTGATGGACTATCTTCGCACTGGTGTTGTGGGTGGCACAGTTGGAGCCAAGGAGAGAGACCGTGTTCTTCAGCGAGCCAGACGGTTCAGATTGGAGGGTAGACACCTTTTGCATGTATGGGAGGATGGTAGAGTGCGAGTAGTACCACTTCCATCACAGAGACCACAGTTGGTCCGTCATGCTCATGAGGAGCTAGGACATTTGGAGTAAAGCATACATATAGCTTACTTCAGAGTCATTATTGGTGGCGCGGTATGTAAACCGAGGTGCAACAGTTTGTTGCCAGATGTGTGGTTTGTGACCGAGTTAGAGCATCATTCAATGCTCCTACGCCACAGTTACACACATTACCTATCATGGGATTGGGTTACCGTTGGAGTTTGGACTTCGCCGGACGTTTACCGTTGACTGTAAGACATCATCGGTATGTTTTGGTGATGGTGGAGCACTTCTCCAAGTGGATTGAGTTGGTGGCACTTCCTGACAAGTCTAGTGAAGGGACAGCTTACTCGTTCTTGGATCGAGTTCTTAGTCATTTTGGTACACCAGCTGAGGTTTTGACTGATCAGGGTACAAAGTTCTTGGGAGAGTTTCAGGTCTTGTGTGACAGGGCTTTGATTGATCATCGTGCTACATCCCGAGATCACCCTGAGGCAGATGGCTTAGCAGAGAGAGTGGTTCAGACGGTGAAGAGAGGATTGCGAAAGTATGGTTTGCAGAGAGGCCACTTGGGAGATTGGGATCTCCAGTTACCTTGGTTGGCCATGGGCTATCGGTTCAGCCGGCAAGCCTCCTTAGCATCCTTCTCTCTATACTTTCTACTCTATGGTCAAGATCCAAATTTACCTGCAGCCATTCGTTGAGATGCTACTGTAGTTTTGGACTTGGATGACCCCGATGTATGGATGAGCGCATGTTCTCAGTTGGCAGAGATCTTTCGGAGAGTGATGCCGATGGCCTTTGAGAACTTGGCGATTGCTCAGCATAGAGATACTTTACGCTATGCTACCATTCGAGGAGGAGGTTATAGACCCTCAATCCGTTGATTTCATCCAGGCGACTATGTATATCTACAGCAGACAGCACCGACGACACTTGATGTTTCTACAAGCCGCACTATCTTGAGAGTGCGCGAGGTTTTGCCATCTGGAGTCCTTGTGTTAGAAGGACGTGATGGTGTTGTTTGGAAGGATCATGTGCGCAATTGTGCGCCATGCCACCTTCCAAACATTGATGGTACTATGGACCCAAGCTTGGCACTTGTATGTGCAGGCTTGAGGTGTATGTTATGTGGCTCTTCTGGTGGAGCTGCTACTATGTTAATGTGTGATAGCTGTTTGAGAGGATGGCATATGGCATGTATGACTCCTCCCCTCACGGTGGTTCCTCAAGGACAATGGTTATGTCCTAGATGTACTTGACCTGTAGCTAGTTCATTCTTTATATCGTATAGATTGCAGACAGGCGACTAATGATGGGGCTCCATAGCACCCGGCCTCCTGATCTTTGCCCATTAGAGGGTATACCATATACTTAGAGTAGATGGTTATCTGGAGTTAGAGGGACCTAACTGCCAGCTAGGGGGGCGATTGTGGCACTTTAGAGTCTATGTATGACTTATGTGTGAGTTGTGTTTCTATAGTGTATGATGTTGGCAGCAATGTATGTTGTGTAGCGATGTATATACGCATGACAACTGTCACGCCATTTGTAGTTCCGCATCTAGCTGCTCGGACACTGGAGTTCCAGTGATAGTAGTTAGAGTTATTCTAGCAGTTTCTCAGGGACTACTTTCCAACAGTCTGATTTGGTGTTTGGGGTACTGACTTCATGGTGGGGCCCACCGTCACTTTGCACCATTCGCACCGTCGCGTGTGCCTTCAGCGGGACCATTAGGGTTCCAGTGCTAGCTCGAGTCTAGGGGGTATAGTTTCAAAGTGAGCTCCAGAGAGCTCACTTCTCTGATGTTGAGCCTTCGAGTTCCTGGTTATGGTGGACAGAGGCCGGCGAGCGTCACCTGGATTCTCTATGCTTGAGTGGGTGTGACTTGACTGTAATCAATGCCCAGTTGTTAGCAGTTTATAGAGTGACAGATCAAGTACTGATCTGAGTTGAGTTGAGTTGAAAGTGTTAAGCAATCTGATTATTAAGGCACTTTAGAGTCTATGTATGACTTATGTGTGAGTTGTGTTTCTATAGTGTATGATGTTGACAGCGATGTATGTTGTGTAGCGATGTATATACGCACGACATAGAGGTGGCTCTATTTTGCATACAAAAATAACAGATCTCTCTCTATGTTGGACAAGGCAATCCATACGACATGGATAATCTAGAGAAGATTTTGTATGATGTTGATGGGGTGAGATATAAGGATGTGCCAAGGGCCCAAGTGGAGGAGACTTATCTTGTGAGGGTAGTAGGGTGGTAGGAGTAGAAGGAAGCTCCAAACGGTCATATGGAGGTGGCAAGGGGTAGGGGTGAGAGGAGAGTCCAGGGTTGAGGGAGCTTGTGGAACAGTCATGACATGAGGATGAGAGGTAGAGAAGACAACTAGTGGGGCATCTCCAATAGGGAAGCTATTCCCAAGGTCACCCCATTAGTATAGGAGGAATATATGTCCTAGGAACCAAGGGGATCCATCTAGATAAAACCTCAACAACTATAGATTTATGTTGAGAAAGGAAATGTAAGGGTTGACCCTTTGCTTGCACATATAGGATATGGAGTTCCATATAAAGAGTGACATTAGAGAGAGTCCCTCTATGGCCATGTGCAACAAAAAAAATTAGAGGCATATGGAAAGAATGTATTGAAGGTGTACACCTCCCAATGAGTAACAGTGGGAAACAGTTCTCTCATTTGGCTGACCTGGTTTCATTCAAGTAAATGCCACGTGATCAAATTTCCAAAGAATGTCTATATCCTCTTCTGAAGGTATCTTTTGAAATTTAAAGAATACTTTTTATTTAAGAATCTATATTAAAGCATTACTCAATCTAAACAAGGAGCTAGAGTCTTCTTGTTACCAGCCTCTAGTTCTCGAGCTTTACACTATACTGTAAGCTAATAAAACACACTAGTGGGCAGAGGCCCTCATTGCTTTTGATATTGTGTAATTAAACCCCTATAAAATGTGCACACACATCCCACTTTTCCCTTTTGCTTAATTTTTAATCCATGGGAGGTTTCAACGTAAGAAATCGGCATGTAACATCATCCTGTTTTAAAGAAATTTATAAAATCATTGGAGTGCCTCACCCAGCTCATGCACAAGTGAGAACATAAGTAACCTTTAGTGTGGATTTAAGGAAAGGTCACTGGGATTTACAAGGAACACACCACGAAGGAAAACAGGAACACATCCGACTAAGAAAATGAAGGAACAGTCGGATACTAAAAATCATATATAGAGGTCACTCGAAAGTCCAGTGAGCTTAACTTTATTTCACAAACCTGCTTCTAAAAGGCTCTAATGAAGCAGCTTTTATAAGGGCGACCGCGTAAAAAACGCGAATGATAGGAGACCCATCAAGCCGTACAAGGTGAGACAAAAGTATGGGTACGAGAAATCTACCTTACTGCAAATCTGCCCTGTCACTACGAGAAATCTGCCCTACTGCTATTCTTCAAAAGCAGTAGGGCAGCATTCTTCTAAGGTGAAGCAGCATTCTTCAAAAGGTTGAGGTTTCCAGGTTTTCATGAAGCTGCTTCGCTTCTTAGTTGGCGTTCTAGTAAACATGCTCCTCCAAGTCACTAGATTTGATTTGCGTTCACGTTTCCTATGGTATTCTCGGCATTGGAACAGAGAGGTGGATTCAAAACATTACCTCGGCAGAACCCGAATGCGAATGAATACATTTGCCGTTTTCCAGATTGAATCCCCTGCTTGCAGAGTTCTCAGCGCCAATTATAGGGTCCGTTGACCAGTTTTGGAGGAATGTGGGGTCTTGTCGAACTGGTTCTTGATGGAGCTGAAGGAAGTTGATAATATAGCTGTGAAAAGATGGTCACCTTTTGGTGATTGCATCCTGTCGTACACTGACCAGTTATTTCAACACCTCTTGCACAAGATCACCAGTGCGTGATGATAAAAAGCAGGTGAGGAACTTAACTAACTGACAGCTGACCTGGGCTTCATCTAAACCTTCTGAAAAAAATGATGTTCATGATGAGATTGAGTTGGACAGGAGCACCCGGGAACAATTTGAAAGTTGGGATGTGGAGACGGATCACTCAAGAAGCCCATATCCTGACTCTTGAGTCCTGACTCAGTTGGCTACCTACCTATATTTCAGACGACGAGAATTGATTGCTTCTATCTTCGCCCACCAAGGAACGATGGCGATCAAGCGGACAATGCCCTTACGGGTTGTCGTTTGGGAGCCTTGAAAGCAAAGTGAGGACAATAAGATCTCCTGCACGTGACGAAGATAAGATTATAACTTGTAGTTTTTAAGATGAACATGTCGCTCAAGACACTGAATGCATCACACAATGTCCAATTTTTGTACGGCAAATATCACAGACATTTTTATTTGTTGTGAGCTAAGTCAGCAATAAAGGACAACAACGGACAACAACGGACAACAATGGACGGAAAATGGACTTGGATGGGACAACAACGGCGAGCCAAACTTGATTGAACTTCTGCATTACCTCTGACTTTGCTCGGTGAACGAAATTAAATAGAGTTGAATGTGTTGATGCACACTTTGAAGCGTGGAGGACACGGCGCATTTGATGACCGGACTTGTTGCTAATGCCCGAGTACCCAATACTAGAACCTAGCAAGTGATCTTGATTGGGCGGATACCCACTTCACCATGCTTGTCCTAACAATGAAAGCAGAAAACCTCCATGACGCTTACGGTAAGCTGCAGTGCTGTACATGTGAAGGTGTGAACTTTTTCGGGAAGTATTAATATACTCCTCTAATGCAAAAAAGATCTCGAAAAGTAACTAACCTTGGTTTCCTTGTCCATCTCTCTGTCTGGAGCTGCCGCTAACTGTGCAGGGCTGCAGGGCTGCAGGGCATAACTGCCTTGGCATGGTAGGTGGTACTGCAGCCGAGCAACTAGGCTTGAATTCAAACGACTTTGGTAGTAAATGCCCTCCAGAAGAGGTTGAAAATCATCTGTCAATTAAAACCTATCTGTCGGCACATTTCATGACGATAGATAGCCGGTTTCGATGGTTCCAGTTGTCGAGCTCAGTATATATATGTCGGTTCACAACAAGTGCCCGTGTGTATGTACATGCATGCGATGCGGAAGGTCATCGTCATGTGACAGGAGAAGCAGATGATGAAATCGCAAGTCTCCAATAATTCTAGAAACGGACAAGAACACACAGAGGAGCGTTCCACAACGCTTGGGACTTTATCAGAATATGCTGTCTGCTGAATCAAAGTGGTATGATTATTCAACCGGAAGCTCCCGCGATCCTTGGGTTAGCTACAGGAGGTTACGAAGACGTCCAATTAAACTATTGACAATACAGTTGTCCCTTCTGAGGCGGAACCATTGGTTTCGACGTTCCCCAACAAATTGATGATTGGGCCTCGTTTATCACGACATTACAGGCATGGGTTGCCATGACTGTCCTGTCGTGGACGATTACCGCGGTGCTTTCCATCTGCCTGGTCGTATCCACATTCGAGTCCTTCCATTGCAGCATAGAACAAAGAACATCACATGCCCTGAAATTCATGATACTGGTGCTATATCACTTCTTAAATTGTGCATATTTCAGTTCACGTAATATCATCCGCCTCCGCCTTGAATAGACAGCCTCCGCCCTGAATGCTGAGGCATCAACGTTTTGACAGTTGAGGCTGTCACAAGTGTTGCAGAGTACTACAAATTATTCATGAAGCCCAGAAAAATGCCTTTGGTCGCTAGGACATGGCCGAGGAAAATGTTCAGCTGGTGAGAGAATTTAAGACTATGTATGTGGATGAAAGGTCCTGTTTCTCGATTGATCTGGCGATTCCGGAAATTGAAGAGCAGTAGACAGAAAGCTTAGGCAAACTCACGAACCAAGAAGACCATCACTGTGATAAATTTGTTGTGAAATAATACACTTTACTTGGCTAATGTGGCAAAGGATCAAACATCTAGGAAGTGTTTTCACTTTGATGACATTGCTAAAAGAATTAAATACAATATTTTTCGTTCACTCCTCCTCGGCGTGCAGGTTTGGAGTCCCGTCTATGCACATGAACTAGACCGCTGTGCCTCCATTTTTCCTCCTGTTGCAGAGACCCCACTTCGTACAGCAGCAGCAAAGCACCAGGAACACCAAGAGCAGAATTCCAGCAGCAACACAACCGATAATGAGCAGAATCTTCCTCCATCTACAGTCAAGACCTTTGCACTTCTCGTTACATTCTCTCCTCACGATGGGGCCGCATAGCCTGGAGTTATCAAGAAAAGATGATTCTGTGAGGTTGGCAAATGAGCCAGTGGTCGGAACGGGGCCAGATAAGTTGTTGGATGATACGTTTAGGTTCTGGAGAGTGGAGATACCCGCCAACGATTGAGGGATGTTGCCATCGAGATCATTCGACGACAAGTCCAGGGTTTCCAGCGCTGTGGCGTTTCCTAGTGACTCCGGAATTCTCCCTGATAGCTTGTTGCTGGAGAGGTCGAGTTCTTGAAGATTCTTCAAATTTCCGAGGTCGTTGGGAATTGATCCTTCGAGGGCATTTCCGGATAGATCAACGACTTGAACAGCTGCCAAATTTCCGAGTGACGCTGGAATCTCCCCGTTGAGATTGTTGTCGTTCAAACGCAGCTCAGTGAGAGCGGTAAGGTTGCCCAAGGATTCAGGAATTTTCCCGTCCATGTTATTTCCACTCAGGTCCAGCGAGGTAAGATTTGTAAGGTTGCCGAGGTCGGCAGGAATAGGTCCGGAGTAGTTGTTGCCCCCAAGGTCCAACGCAGTAAGACCTGTCATGGTAGTCAAAAATGCAGGGAAGGATCCGGAGAAAGAATTACCCTCGAGAGAAATTTCCTTCAAGTTAGCAAGAGCTGCAAGCTCGACAGGAAGCTCCCCAGAAAGATTGTTGTTGCCCAAGGCGAGGACTTCTAGATTTGTACACTTCGCCAAGGAAGCTGGGACAGTGCCGGTAAGCTGATTTCCATTAAGGCGCAATTGCTTCAGATTAGTCAAGTTGCCAAGCTCGGTGGGGATGGCTCCACTCAGCTGATTCTTCTCAAGGTTCAAAACCTCCAAGGCACTGAGTTGGCCCAGTGAAGCCGGAATTTCACCGGTAAGGTTGTTGGTACCCAAATTTAAGATCTTCAGTGCAGCAAGGTTGCCAAGCTCAGTGGGGATTGGTCCTCCGAGCTGGTTGTTCTCCAGGTTCAAGGTTTCCAGAGCACCGAGTTGGCCCAATGAAGGAGGAATTTCTCCCGTAAGAAGGTTGTTGCTGAGGTTCAACGTTGTCAGTGATGCAAGGTTGCCAAGCTCGGTGGGGATAGCTCCTGAAAGAGAGTTGTTGTGCACGTCCAGCACTTGTAGGTTGCTTAGTTGTCCGAGAGAGGCAGGAATCTCCGCAGTAAGAAGGTTGAAAGAGATGTTTAGTGATCGGAGTTGTGCTAAGCTGCCCAGCTCGGCAGGAATACCTCCTTCCAATTGGTTCTCAGCAAGATTCAGGTCCGCCAAGTTGGATAAGTTACCTAGGGAAGTGGGAATAGTACTACTGAGGTTGTTCTGGGCCAAATCCAACAAAGTAAGCTGACTCAAACCTCCGAACTCTGCTGGGATACCTCCAGAAAGCTTATTCCTGCATAGAAGAAGCCTGGTGAGTGAGGAACAGTTCCCCAACTCGGGAGGAATAGAACCGGTGAGATTGTTTCCGCACAACGACAGGAGTCTCATGTTCTGAAGACGCCCAAGCTCAGCTGGAATAGGTCCGGTAAGTTGATTGTTGGCGTAGTCCACACGGGACACTTGGGTGCAGCTTGCTAACGATGCTTGAACATTACCCGTGAGACGGTTTCCTGAGAATGACAAAATTTTCAACTTAGTGAAAAGTCCTATCTCGAAGGGCAACTCTCCTTCCAGCTGATTGTCGGCAAGATCAAAACGCTCCAGTTGCACGCAATTAGCCAAAGAAGAAGGAATGCCGCCTGAAAGCTGATTGGTGAACAAGTGTAAAACCCTCAATCTCGTCAAGCTTCCCAGCTCGGCGGGTATCTCGTCGTTGAAGGCATTGTTGGAGAGGTCTAGCACCCTCAAGTTCACCAAAAGCCCAAGCTGTGGGGGAATAGGACCATTGAAATCATTCTTGTATAATTCAAGGGCGGTCAGATTTGGCAACGCAGCTCCGAGTTCAGCAGGGATAGCACCTGCAAAAAAGTTAGTAGCTAAAGTAATATTCCTGAGATTTGTACAGTTCAACAAGGAGCTCGGAAATCCGCCGGTGAAGTTGTTTTTAGCGAGATCCACCTTCTCAAGAAACTGCAAGCCGCCCAGCTGCGAAGAAACTGTTCCCACCAGTTGCTGTTCCGGCAGAGCGATGGCGGTGACCCGAGCAGCTGGATCGCATGTGATTCCATTCCAACCGCAAGGACTGGTACTAGTAGAATCCCAATTGGACAATGCTCCGTTCGGGTCTTGGGTCACCCCGGCCTTGAAATCATTTAAAATCTGAACCTCCGCCTGTAAACACCGAACACTAAAATGAGCTTCGAACCATGCACGAAACTCAACATTCGCCCGAAACAAAGGGTGCAAATAATTCTGCTAAAGTTCGCTTACTGGCAATGTCATGCACTGAGACTCGATGATCAAATTTCTGCCTACACAATGCTGGCACGATGGACAATTGTTATCTGCAATATCTCTATCCATACACGAAGTGGCCCTCAGCGTAACTCTCATCAACGCTACACTTCAATCCCACGAGACAAGAATTGGTGACTCTTCGTGTAACTCTATGGCAGTTCGAAGACTAGCATCGCACACTGCTGCGAATTTGAATCATACCTCATCTGAGAATACAAGTGTGGAACAGAGGGCCAGTATACAGAGCTTCAGTAGCAGTATCCTAGTCATGAACTTCATACCCGTCTCCATTGATAACAATGTTCTGTTTGTCAAAACTTTGAGATGAAGTATTACACAACAAGATATAAGACGTAAGATGATGGACTATCAGACGCGGACGATTTCTCCAACTACTCGTACTACCACTACGTTCATAGACTCTATCGTCGTCCCTGGCCTCTTCTGCTCAGCCAATCAATAGGTTGACCACCACTTAGCCTCGGGAATGGAAGTAGAGCAAGATAGGAAAATTGGAGACCGACAAGGACCCCGAGCTCTTACCCAGAAAGACTGAATTCCCCTCAATATGTCGACTAATAAGTACTCTACCGGACACGGAGAGGTTCTATGCAGACTCCAGAGAGAGAGGGAACTCAATCTTCCTGACGATAATGGCCTGGGAGCAACGGCTATAAACTAAGTCCAGTTCTTGTTGTCAACCATAAGGACAATTCATGCCTTTAAGAAGCACAGTATGACGTTGAGAAGATTCATGACGAGCAACCGGAGGGACCAGACGTGATCAAATTTGGTCACGCGCTAGCTGGAATTATTCGGATCGCCCCATGAACTGAGTTCGAGCTCCTTGGCGCCGCTGGACGTTGCTGGCTGCCTGCGCCTCGTGGTGGACCACCCGCACGTACGTACGCGGAATGGATTAGCGGCTTCCTCCCCTCTCATTCCGTCACCTTCCACTTGCGGTTCGTTCATAAATGGACGCCGCACTGCTCACCTGCTGTCTTTCCTCACTCCGGAAAGTTTGACGTGTCTTATCTCCTCACTGTAGCCCGGTAACAGAATATTCTAATGTTCCTTCGCCTAAGCCAACTACACTTTTTTATATCCTATTTTGATTTCTCTAAACTTTTGGACACTGTCCAAACGTGAGAAAAAGGCGACCGCGTAGGAAAAACTAAGGATGGGAAGACCCCATCAAGCTCAACAGCTGTCCAAACTCAACAGCAGTAACTAGAGGTGCTGGTTACTTTCTAACCTGCGGTTCAAGGTGAGTCCCTCGTTCTTCACCTCACTTCAAGGACTCGTTAGGTAACGAAAATGAAATTAGACAACGAAATAAGGTGTTCCAAACGGAGTAGCAAGTGTTACTACATGCCATCTCATTTTATGAATCACCTATTTCAGGTTCATATATTATATTATTATAAAATGCATCTTATATAAATTAGTTATTTCATAGTGATTGTTCTTTTTGACAAGAATAATTGACAACAGTTACCTTTATGTTGACTTTAGGTAGTAATTTACTAGATGAGAAACCGTGGTAATTATTTAGATATAATCATCTCTAAAGTTGGAACTCCAATACCGTAAGTGCTTTAATTTCCTCGGAGCATCTCAATGTTTAGTGGGTGGGTTTAAGCTGGAACGGTAATCACTGACAAGGCTTTCACGTCACCGCCTTTGTACGTTGCGGCACTCTAAAACGTTTTGACTTGCGCTGGTGGAACATGCGGCGGGATATATCCGGTGATTCGCTGCCAATGGTACAGCCTAGCGGGACGGATAAGGGGAAGGAACTGACGATCTTATCCCCACCCAAAGTACGGCAGAGTCGCTTGTAAAGCTCAAGGACTGCGCAGGTGAGTTACGGCCTCCATGTTCCCTATCCTGAGAGTTTGGCCCAATTCAACAAGTGGCAGATGAACGGATTTCTGGCAACTACACCACTAGTTCCCACCGGTGTCCGGGGGATCTGTTCATCCGGTTAACCTGGTTAACTACGCTTTCTACGCAGTTTGTCTTGTTCCATGTTCTAGAAGCCATTACGTATTTACGACGTTTTGAAGTTAAAGGTCTTATCCCGATTTCCATGTGTCTATAGTTTTCAGGACACCGGATTCGTTGATCTACTGTAGGCAAGATGCAAATAACAGAATTGTGTAGAACTGACAGCAAGCAAGGGATTTCTTCTTTGAAATAAAATTGCAAGAGACATGCAGGATTCAAAGAGAGACCAGGTACTAAACTATGGTGACAAGAATAAACAAAATTTACGGTTCTATATAATTAACTACTAACTGCTTTGAGAAACCAATTTGTTTTAGGGGAGGGAGAGCATAGGGTCGTATAGTTCACTCCTCTTTGCTATCTAGGTAGACGATGACAAAGAAAACGAATATAAAGATATGGCATAACTTGCCCTGAACTTGAAGCAATAATCTGATGGATGGTGTCTCACTCCTTACCCATTTTTCCCCCGAATTAAAGGGATGCGCTACAAATTGTGTGTGCCGGAGGGTACGCTCTAATTCTAACTTAGATGTAATACTTCTATTTGAAATAGTTTAGTGTGATGAGTAGCTAGATAACTATGTTGGAGAAATAGTTGGACAAAGGGTCTAAATCATCTTCTCCGTGTTATCTAAAATACTTGGGAATTAGCGTAAATTGTTACGTCTGGAGACCATATTCTCCAACACGGTAAGATTGTTGAACCGCGATTCCCAATTCGGACCAAGTACAGTTCCCCACTACAGCACATCGTTCAACCACAGTATGGCCTGTTAGAAACGACAAATGAATCATGTCCATGTGACTGTATCTACAGTATATTACTGCTTTGAGATGATAGGCAATCTGACACAATCATTTGTCCAGAATATCTTAAGGCCGACTTGTCAACAGGTTATACACGAGCGAGATGATTACAGTAGTGCACAGATCTTGGTCCAGAGACTGACACTTTATATAATACTATTTTGGACTCGATCAAATAGTTTCATATCGATACTATTGGTGCTTAGCCCTATTTAACCTCTTTTGTCTCTCCCTTTTACGGCTTGATGGGTCTTCTTCCTTTCATTTAATGATAACCTATGCTATAGTCCCTTCTGCAATAACCACCTTTCTTCCTATCCTTCCTTTTTTCTACGCGGTCGCCGTCTTCTCTTTCTGCAATAACCTATGCCCATGGTCATTAGGTACACTGATTTTCCAAGGTTTTGCAGATTCACCTTTTAGACACCCACGTTTACATCTTAAAGGGAAAGAAGGTGAATAATGGTCATTTGACCGAGAAGAAATTAAACACTCACATATGGAAGGATGGAAGACCTCACTACGCTAAACGAGGATACAACCTAAGTGGGATTAAGCACAATAGCATTGAAAACATTTGTCTTGTACCTAGAATGTCAAATCTATGTAAATGAAACAACCTCCACATAACTAAAACATCCAAATGGATTTCACCTGCAAGTGCTCTTTATAAAGTAATGGTATTCATTTTGTAAAGTAAGCTACAAACTGGCAAAAGTGGAAATGATACCTTTATCATATTGTATGCTAAGCTTCATTCAATCGTCATTCAAATGACAAACATGTAGAATATTGTATCTATAGTTTGATGTAACTTCAAGATCTTGGAGCTATGGATATGGTATTTGATAAAAATAAAAATAAAAAGATAACTTTGTTGCATACTCCTATAATGGGAGACTTTGGCTACTGCCATTTACTTACCCCACATTCAAAGGCTGAATAATCATCTCCTCCAAACTTACATTTCACCGTGAGATTTGTAACAAAAATAACCACTACTACTCCTTGATTAGCTCAAACAATATACAAATCTACCTTAATTCATATCTTTTGCAATGTATACCAATGTAGCTCAGTCTACCAAGGAAGGAAAGACAAAATTTGGCAAAACCAAAGTAGTAGGCAAATGAGCTAAAAAGATAAATGAAAGGCGACAGTGTAGGAAAAACGAAGGATGGGAAGACCCCATCAAGCCGTACAAGGGAGAGACAAAAAAGGTAACATGGGGCTAAGCCCCAAAAAGCAACCATGGCAAAAAGAGTTCTCCTTAAGTATCTCCTTGTTGTGTTCAATGGTTAACTAAAGAACATTAACTCTCTCTTATAAGAAGCCATGCTTGTACGATAGAGAAGAAAGAGAAGCATACAAACACTAAGACTTGCAAAGAATCCACTAGCCTTACTAAGCTTTTGTAAAGGTGGATGCAAGTAAGACATCAATAGAGTTTTTGACATCAATGTGCAACTCAATACAGGTGTATATCTAAGAATACTCTAATACCAAGAGATAGTCTTATAACCTCTTAATATAGCAACTCAAATGGATGTGGATTAAGATACTATTGTAATTGAGAATAATATTGAAGAACAATGGTATGGCTAACAAGGTGCATAAGCCCTCCTTAATATCAACTCCTTAATATCAACCGGTCTAATTTCTCTTGTGTGCTTCATTTCAAAAAGTCAACTAGCATCATCACTTGACTAATCAAAGGAGAAATCTCCCTCTCCAACTACTATTGTAACCATATGGAACAAATATATTAAACTATTAGAAGGATATCTTCTTTGAAGCAATCTCTAAGGTGTTAATTATGCATTGTACATGAGCTCTTGGTATACTCTTTGAGATGAAGTATAGGACTATACCTAATGTATGGGCAATTAGCAAACTATGAAGACTAAATACTTGCTGCTAGGATACTCAATGACTTCTAATGGTACCCCTTCTCTTTGTAGAGGATGCAGTTTGTAGATGTTTCACGATAACGGCATCGTGAAACATCTACAGTAAAACCGGCTATAGTGGAGAGATCATGAAACAAGGGACCGATTTGGTTTCTTTCTGCCCGGTCATGGCTGTAACAGCGAGTTTCCCCACGACTGAGGAGTACGTGGACGAATTCCGTTAGCAAGCCTCACACCATGACTCCGCGACGCCGACAGTCTGCTCCCAGTGCACGCTTGTTTGTGATGCTGGAAGGCGCGAAACCGGGTATAGCGGATTTTACTACAGTTGCTCGACACTTCAGAAGGAGAGACTTTGTGTACAGCTGGTGAAAGGCGGTACTCTGAGACTTAACCTGCGACTGTCACGAAGAGTTGGCCAACTGGCACAGCCGCAATGTGGACGTCGTGGGACCGAATCGTGATACGACTCCCACCGCGATTGTAGGTTAATCATCCTCCACCAATCCTTTTCTGGATATGCTGCTGCGTCCCGTATTAGTGAAATCACATTCTCGTTATGATGACATTTCTGTCAGCAACACGCCGGCAGCAGATTTTCCATACTTGGGTACAGTTTCATAAAAGGGAGAAATTCCTGTGCAATGTATGAACAGGATACCTTTCTTTTCTCGACCTTCTCTGACATGATCGGATATTTGAGGGGTTCGAATCCTCAACAGCGTATATCCAATCCGATAGGAATCTTCGCGCAAGTAAAGAAGAGTACTGATTGTGACTTCCGAAGTCTCGTTCACGCGGTGAAATTAACAGGAGCTAAAGTAGTGAGCGAGAAATATATACCAAGTGAAGCCGCTCTAGATCGTATGCAATCTTCTTATTGAATGGGGAAGTGTGCAGCAGTAGCGACTCCCGCAAGGCGTATTTTCAACAGTCTTTGGATTCAACGCGGTTGTAATGGATATGTCGGTGATATTCTGGGCTTCAGGTGGATGGAGGAGTAAGGAATTCACCAAGGAAGTGAGATCGATTTCTCACGAATTCTGTCGTTTCAGGAGACTGAATGAGATCACATGCAGTACCGTACTCTTCCGATCTTTTTGTTGGCGGCTATAGCTTCTCGTTCACGATGTTATAGTTTTTCTGCTGCATAGATATTCGGAACACCCATATCGAAATTTGGAGTGTAAATGCAAGTTCTGAAGGGCAGACTTAAGATTCGCAGCATTTTTAACTCGTTGCAAACGTTTCGTTGAGGGATATCACACCTTCTAAACTTTAGTCACCATTACATCGCCATTACCATATCTCGTAATGGTGGCGAAGCGGATCCAAGGATTTAGTGTAAATTAGGAAGCCGAATCTATAACGAACACATTTCTGGACCGACGTCATATCAGAACAACACCAAGCACATCCCAATCAATTTGGTGTGCTTGAGAATCCATACGCAAAGTTTGGAGAGCAGATCTCATCTCTAGCTCGTTGAGGCATACGAAAGCTTTCTTAACTTTACTCACAGTTCTAGTGCATCACTGCAAAGTACTCTGACGAAGTGGATCCAAGAAACGATTAGGTGTAAATTTGGAGTAACTGGAAATTTATAAAGCTGGAATAACTCCTACAACGAACACATTGACGGTTACTAGTTGGTTTATGACTGTTGGAGAATGTTGCGTGTTCTCCTCATATCGGCTGCAATTTGAGTACTCATATTAGCAAAACACGAACGATGCTCGTAAGGCGTTGAGTTGTCATCGGCATCATATTTCCGAAATCATAACGTTGGCTGTGATACCCGTTGTTCATGTTTGAGAACCGGTCGGCGTTAATTGCAATAGCCTACATTGCCAACTTGTTTACCAACAAACTTAACCTGCTTTAATTGCTTCTTTGTAATCTTCGACAGAATAGATTCAGCCGTTTCAGCAGCTTGCAGAATAGAAAAAGTAAGTCGAAGACAATGATCTGATGTGGCATTTTAGGCTGAATAGCGTATCTGTCCATGAGCCTTTGATTGCGAAGCAGACTTTCATAGAGAGTTTTCAGCCGCATTTGACTCTAACACAATATCCTGTAGCTGCTTCTGTTCGTCACTGCAACACGACACTGATTCTGAATATAGGAACTCGATATTATGGCGTAAAGGCCATTCCATTATATACAGGAAAGCAAATTGGTATTCATGGTCGGTGACTTCTACCATTCTGTACGGCTCAGAAGTGCCTAGGTAGCATTTAAGTACGGGTCAGGCCACTCACATCGTCGATAAACCGTGTGCGACGTTGATCTCCGAATCCGACTAGTTATAACTGATATTGGGGTGGCAGATATTTGTGCATGACCACAAATAGGAGGAATTAACTGTTGCAGCTGCGTATTAGACCGAGTTATCTTTCTTCCAAGGAAGCCCGATTGATGTACCTCAGGTGTCAAAAACTCCATTCTGTACTAAGAATTATGCCTGGTACGGTAGTAAACGTTCATCTAAATTGAGGGCTTTCTTATGGTTTAAATGTTCCTTCTTTGTCTGAATTGCGCGTTTTCTTCTATTTAAGTATTCCTTATGCATCATTGTAAGGTGTTTAGAAGTCACGCTCAATCATATTTTTATGTTTCTCAATAGAGATATATAAAATGGTACTTAGTGCCATTACATACATGTAAATGGCTCTGGTTTTACTACTACAATTTTTCGTTAATTTACTACTGAAAAGACTATTATTTAACGTACATTAGATTATTGCATTTAAACCCAACCACATTTAACATTTAAACCCAATTAGTTTCATCGAAGCTAAAAAAATTAAAACACAACCATATATGGATTGTAAGATTCTATATAGCAAACTACTAATAGCTTCATGAATCAAATCGAAAGGCGACCGCGTAGGATAACAAGAAGGAAGGATGGGAAGACCCCATCAAGCTCTTGATGTACAAGGATAAAACATAAGAGGTTATTCCTAATATCCCTTATTTTCATGATTTAAATAGCTTTATCAAATATTCATTTTTAAATTTGTGGAAAGTAGAACCAGGCTCAAAAGTGAAAACCAATGAATATGTTATATTTATTTTTTATAAATATAAAAATAATAGAATATTTTTTTGAAGGATTTTGAATCTACGTATCCTCAACTTGCTCGGAGGTGTATGATCATGAGAGGTAGCACTTGCATTTTCTAGATTTTAACTTTAGATAAAAACTATGCTTAAATGTAATTTGAAGGGTAAATGCTTATCATTCTACTCCTTGTCCTAATCTAATCTACCCGACTATAATCACCATTTGGCCAATTCCTAAATTATCTTCTTTGTTTTCTTCCTTCTAATTGCTCTAATGTTCACCTGCCTTGCAAGTCTTTTTGAGTAATAAAGCTCTAGTACAAATTTAACGCATTTCAGCTAACCCTTCAAATTGACACTTAATTTCATAATTTCAATGATATTGCAAGGAACAGGAACTAGTGCGTAGATCAATTTGGCTGAAAATTGCATACAATTGCATGAGAAATAGAGGGTCTATCAAGAAGGTAGTGAAAGGTATTGTACTTTCAAATTTAAATTATCATCAATACCTCAAGTAATAATTATGGAATAACCTCTTACTATAAAATTTAATGGATCAAGTTAAGAGGTGAACTATAACTTTTTAGATCTTGAGATCATAGATCTTCAACCATAAAACTATTTTTATGGTCAATGCACATTACTCATTAAAATTTTATGCTTTACCTTATCCTTTTCATGGATTCACCATGAGTATCATATAGACTTTTTCTATAGACTTCTCATATCGATTTCTCATATAGACTCTATTTTTTTTTCTCTCCCTTGTACGGCTTGATGGGGTCTTCCCATCCTTCGTTTTTTCTACGCGGTCGCCTTCTTCTCTCGAGTATCCATGAAAAGCCTACTTAAACCTCATCTTCTAAAGAAAGCTCTAGAGAATAAGTTCTTACTACAGAAAAGGGATGCAAGACAACACAATTCTTCCCACAATGGTGACATCCAACATTAGTTTGCGGTAGCTTTGCACATGGAGATTTGGAATATGCAAGAGAGAATCTTTCATATATAGGAGAACAATCTCTACAAACAGTAGATGCATTTTTCATAGTAGAAGGACGAGGATACCCCATGTATCCATAATAGAAACGAATATGTAGTTTACTAGAAAACGGCGACAGTGTAGGATAACAAGGAGGATGGGAAGACCCTATCAATCAAGCCGAACAAGGAAAAGACCTAGGGGGTAAAATGGGGTGACCTTTCCAAGGTGGCGATGATGACTCTAGGAAGTTAGCATCTCGTAGCTAGATGAAGTTTGCAAGTTGATTCTTAATAACTTGATGTACGAAAATTGAATAGATAGAATAGTGCTTGTGTATAAGACTCTCAGATATTTCGTAGTAAAGTAACTAAACAAAAGACTTGAGAGCAACTATAACTTGGATTATATATGTCTTTGATCAAAAGCTTATGGAGTTTTGTCCGTTATTTGATAAACTCTTCATAAGTTTTAGTTGTTTTTAAGCATGTGCAACTTTCTAAATCAAGTTCTTTATCAACTTGATTTATGAAGTAGATTTCTTCCTACTTTATCTTTTTTATATTTTTTTATATTTCTTTGTGTTTGGTTACTAGAAATAAAAAGCTCTTCTACTAGGATGAAGTCAGTTAAGAAAGATATTATTGCAAGCATGCAGATTTAAGTCCAAAATCTCAAGGAAAAACATGCTTAAATATTGCCTACCAAGTTCTTACATTACGTTGAGATAAAAAGAAAATTGGAAGTAAAGAAGAACGAGCGAGATGAAAGCTTAAATCGCAAAGCCAATCGCAAAGCCAATCCCAATGCCAAGTAGAGGCAATCTTACTAACCTTTAGAACAAGATTGTTGCCTATGATGGTAGGGTGACAATCATGGAGGTACCTAGGGACAGAGACAACAAGAAAGAACATGGATGTACGACGGATGGAGATGGATATAAAAATATTATTTTGGAAGTAAAGAAGAATGAGATAGATGGAGGTTTGAATCCCAATGCCAAGTAGAGAGTCCCAGATGATCAGGTGAAAGTGGCAGAATTTTTGGTTACAAAGCCTACACATAATGCAGTTTTAGAGGGAATGACTACTCATCCTCTTGGATGGGCGGCGAGCGGAGCAGCAGCACGCAAGGTCTCCAAGTATAGGGGTATGCAGTGAGATCACCTCTTTGTTCTTCTAGCCTTGGAGTTATATAGAGCGATGTGCACAACATTCAAGACATTTGTCAAGGAGTTTGTGAAAGCATATCACATTAGATGTTAAAGGGTTCCACTCTCACTTTCATACTTTGTTGCATACTTTAGACAATGTTTGTCCATTGTGCTACAAAGAGCATTTGTTGGTGCAATCCACAAGAAAGCAAGAACACTAGGTGATACTTCTTAGGATGCTCCATGGTTTTAGACCTTACAACTTGCATAGCTCAGATATCTTACGTGCGGTAGGGCAGATTTCTGAAAATACTATTGGAGCCTAGCCCCATTTAACTCTTTTGTCTCTCCCTTGTATGGCTTGATGGGGTCTTCCCATCCTTCATGTGTTCTACGTGGTCACTTTTTTCTCTAGTAGAGACAATCTTCCTAACCTTTTTAAAAGTTGATTTTCACCTCTGTGATGGTAGGAATTGTCGCATATGATGCTAGGGTGACAGTTGTGTAGATACCTAGGGACGTGGATAAAAAGAAAGAACAGGGATGCCCGACAGATGGGAACATACAAATAGGGATAGATGGGAAGTGAAAGAATGGTGATGCTTGATAGATGGAGACAAGAATGAAGGGGGATGGACAGATGGACAAAAAGTACAAAGATGCACAAGGATGGGGAAAGTGATGGGTATAACTATTTTTGGGGATGGGACTAAAGACAAATTGCCTTTGGGGATGGAGATTGATGGGTGGGGAGGGGTCATTTTGCCATGTGCATCATGTGTGTGGCTTAAACTAGAGAGATATAAACAATTTTTGTGTCCAAAAGATGATATTTTAAACCTCAAAGATATGGTCCTTTGGAGGTTCATATGGGATATGATTGATCATCTTTATTGCTATATACTAAAGAACCACATGCATGATGAATATTGTGATGCATTTATAAGAGATAACATCTAAAAGATGATTGCAATTCTTGTATTAATGGCCTCCTTTATTTACTAGGCCTTTGTAGCCTTTTTTTAGCTCACAATAGTGGTGTGGATGGAAGTATGGTATTTAGAGATTTTAATATGAGTAATGTCATTTTTTATAATACAAAGTTCAAGAATGTGAGCAATAAATCTGAATAGTGGGTTTCCAAAATTGCAAAGTGAGATAATGATCTATGGTCTTACTTGGCTCCTATAGCTTTGTAGAGAAGAGATCTGTAGTCCTAATATGCATCTATTAGAAGCCACAATCACAATTGATAAATGATTGTCAACTTCTCTAAGTCAAATAATTGATGGGAAATATTTGCTTTTATGGATTACATTGATTAGTGTAATACCAAGAGCTAGCCATATGATCTAGATGTGAAATTTGGTTTGGTAACATCTAGAATGATGTTATACATGATGGTAAAAATAGATAAGATAGAAATATCACCAAAAGAGTACTTCTACTAATAGGGCAGAAACTGAAATAGACTTGAGAACCTTAGAACCAATAGCTAGACATATGATTTAAAGGTGAGAATTGGTTTGGTAACATCTATAAGGACATTACACATGATGGACTAAACAGATCAGAAAGAGGTATCACCAAAAGGGGACTTCTACTAATAGAGTAGGAACCGAAATATGCCTGAAATCTTTGAAGGCAATTTCGGAGGCCTAAACGGATGAATTAGGCCTCAAAAATGTGCTCTATCTCCTATACAGGAAAGTTTGGCCTTCCCTCCCCCCAGCTTTGTCTCATCGAGAGCTTTCCAATAGTACCTTCTGTGATTCTGAGATTCCTATAGGAAGATTCCCTAAAAGATTCCCTCTGGTCAAAGCTTGTTTGACCAACCAGATAGGACCTAGACCAGACATGTCACCCATCCAAGTAAGTAATCCAAGGGTGGAGCTTGCTGACATGTCACCTATCTGTGTCCCTAATCCTATGGTGGAGCTTCCTTGGAGGAGATCCTCTTTGTCTATATATATAAAGAGAAGGTGCTCCTTTGGGGCATCGATTGTTTGAGTGTGCAATCTGTGTTTTCTCTCTTCTCTTGTCCTTGGAGTCCTTAATGTGTTGTAAATGGGAGATGATTATACATGTGTAGTGATAATGACATTTGGTTATATATATGCTTTGTGAACCTTTGTAAAACCCTTGAAGACACAACAAAGGGTGATTTGTATAGCAAAAGATATGAGTACTCAAGTGATTGGGATGGAGAGCAAAAGCCATGGAACATTTATATTATTGGGGTATGGATGCTCTTAAGATGGACATGACACATTTGATAGAGGTATTGAGATATTAAATCTACCTCTCCAACTTCAAATGTGGATCCTCTTTGATAGTCTCCTAAGGAAGAAGAACCTACACAAGGAGAATAGGGGGTATGTAGGAGTTATACAATCTAAGTGCTTATTTTATGTTAACTTTTATATATAATTTTCATTCATATTATCGCCAACCTTGCTTGATGTCTCTCTAAAACTTGTTGAATAAAATCATTCTAATAATAATATTTTTCAAAAATTATATATCTGCATTGCAGGAAATATAAATACTCTTACTATAGAAGTGATGAATTTAGAATATTTTCTCATGTAATCTTTATGTAAAAAAATATCTTGCTGGTTTGCAACCAAGTCATGTTAATGGTTCATCTTTGTGCGGAGAAAATGGTTAGTACAATTGCACCTTCTTTACAAGAATGAACTCTCTCAAGAATCAATACTTTACTCAAATCAAAATAAGGTTTAGAGAAGAGTCACATAATAATTACAACATGCATGGCATTTAAACCTTTCCAATCCACATCTATTGATCTAGGAGGATGAAGTCCAAAACAAGCAAAGCTCAAATCCAAGACTTTTTATTACTAGCTATGATTAAATGAAACTATTCTCATAAAACACTCAATATAAGTTAAAATTAAAATTCAAGGAAAAATATTCTCAACAACAGATTAAATCAAGTGTAGAGTAGCTAGTCAAATCAGTAAAAAGACCATTAAATTAAACACACATTTAAAATATCTCACTTGTCAATCCTCCACTCATGAAATACAATATAATAAAGAAATTGAGATAGTTAATAAAACTTGTAGCAATATGAGATTTTTCAAAATATTTACCGACTACAATGTACTAAGCTAGATGACCAAATTTCAATAAAAATACATAAATTGTGAAAAGAATCATTTAACACTAAAATTATCTATTTGTTCTACAATCTACATTTATATATTAAATTATAAATTATAGAAAAAATCATTTAGTAAGAGGAGTAGTGAAAATATTCTGAAATAAATCAGATAATTTTTTACAAAACTCTCAATTCTAGCCAATAATATTAGCTTCATCTAATTTGTTTCATAAAGATCTTAAATTTCTCTATCTTTAAAAAAAAATTCTCTTGTTTGACAATAGATAAACTCAAAATTATGAGATATAAATAATATTTAAACCATATATTTTATTTTATTTTATTAAATTATTTTCTAGCTTATTTGTGATAGAGTAAATAAATAGAATGATAGATACAACTCTCTTTTTTCTAGACAATGAATATTCTAAAACTCAAGATAAATGATATTAATCTCATATATACTCTAAAAATCAGGCTTTGATTATAAATGAGATATAATAATGATTTATTCTTATTGCTCTATCAATCAAGACTATCAAAATTAAACAACAGAACATTAAAAGCTATTTGCTAATTCATATTTGTCTAAATAATTAATGTTAATATGTATAAAATTTAATAATTAATTATAATTAAAATAGTTGTAATTTCTTGATTCTATTAGGTGTCATCATTAAATATTTCATAAATTAGATATCTGAGTGAACTCTGAAGGTAAGATTAAAACAAAGACCACTTTCATTGTGGATATTAACTGTGAATATGATGGCCAATAATAAATTTTCAGAAAAATTATTCATATGATATTAGGTATAAAGATAATTAACTTATTAATACAAAATCTAGCAATAAGTACTTTGCTTATAAGTCAAGCTCCTCATTGACCAAGTCTTTGAATAACTAACTCATCACTTAGAAAAAATCTTTACCAATAAATTTTTCCTTCTAGGGATAGGATTTAAACATATGAGAACTCAAACTCTTATCTATATAGACATAAATATGTCTATATTCTCTTCAATTTTAATAAAAATACACTCAAAAGTAGCTTCTAAAACACCAAATATTTATAATCAAATTTTCTTTACCTCCTCTAAAAAAGGAGAAGAAATACCCATATACTCTTAAACAGAAATTATAAGATTTATAACCACTTAATGGAAGTTAAGTGATTCTCTTCAATTTTAATAAAAATACACTCAAAAGTAGCTTCTAAAACACCAAATATTTATAATCAAATTTTCTTTACCTCCTCTAAAAATGGAGAAGAAATACCCATATACTCTTAAACAGAAATTATAAGATTTATAACCACTTAATGGAAGTTAAGTGATGTTTCTCCTATTAAAGTCATATGATGGTTTCCTTTTATTCATATATCTTGGTAGAAAGTTTTACATACAATTTTGCATCTCAAGGAGGTACTTTTGAAAGAAAAATATATACTAAAATACATGTGGCTTGATAAAAAATTATAGATAACTTAGTGAAAGTCGTAATGATATTTCAAGTTCAATTCAACACTTCAGGTTTAACAAAAATGACAATGTCTGAATAATAGCTTATGGAGTACATGAGATGGGGAAGAAATTCAACTCAATGCTATATAGTAGAGTGATTACCTAAAAGCAAAGGGATTAAAATTATTTATCAGAACCATGTAATCATAATTATTGTTTCCAATATACGTCGGTTGCTTTTCTTCAAGTGCTTATACCAAAAACTATATTCACTATAACTATTTACTCAACATTGCAAAATATTCAAAACGTACCATTGATCTTTAGAAATAAATCATACAAGAAAGGCCTCCAAGAATGATTACCAATCACAATAGTCCTCAATCAGTCTTGAATTATCACCTCCATTTGCAAGCTCATCTAGTGTGTATTAGTGTATTCTGACTTGCATTAGCTACGATCTCTATGGTGATGAGATTCCAACTAGGTTTGGTCCACCCATATATATCATCATTGTTTGCTTGTGAGTGTGGTTCTACACTAGATGTAGTCCCAGTCCACAATGTCCTTTTGGAGGATAGAAGATAGCTACTCATGATGCTATAAAGAATATAGTGTTTACCATGACATGAGAGATAAGATATCTTGTTTAGAGGGAGTGTTGACATGTTTTGCAAACAATATTAGTCAAGGTAGACTTGTATTTGCTTGAGATAATCAAATGAAAGTAGCGGATATTGTGGTCACAAACCCTACATGCGATGCATTGTGGGAGGAAGTGATCCATCCTCTTAGATGCAGAGGTCTCCAAGTATAAGGGTATATTGCGAGGTCACCTCTTTGATCCTCTAGTTTTGGAAGAGTTATATGTAATGATGGATATGGTGTTTGAAACTTTTGTTAGGAATGTGGAGGATATATTATTCTAGATGTCAATGGTGTTCTTCTCGTATTATATAGTATTTTTTTAGACAAATCGTGTACATTATTTTGAGGAGAGCATTGGTTAGTTCATTCCGTAAGAAAGCAATCACACTAAGCGATGCTTCTTCGGATTATTCGGTTGTCTTTATTAGATATCTTCGGAACAATAGTGAAGATTCCTCATCCCAATACTATCGGCACTTAATTCCCCCCTACGTCTTTTCCTTGTCCCGCGTGATAGTGTCTTCCCATCCTTCTTGTTGTCACATTCGGTCGCTTTCTTCTCTTTGCAAGCTCATCCCTCCTTGTGAGAGGTCAGGGCAACTAAGATCTCCTTCCGGCAAATTCTGTGTATTGCTGGTATTTGCCAGAACTTGTGAAAGTTAAACAGGTATATTCTCCAGAAACGTGGAAGATTCCCCGTCAACAGCCTTTGGAGTATAGTTAGTCCGTGCAGGCAACGGGGGGCTTCCAGGTAAAATTCTGAGCTGCCCATGACGGATCAAGCGAAGGAGGACAAGAGGCGGAGGAAACCACGAACCTTCCACCGGTGTGGAAGTGCTTCTCAATCCCGTCTATTGCTATCATCCTTGAGCAACGGTGGGAACGGTGAAATTGACAAGATGGGAATTGAATTGGCGGGATTTTGACCGTAACGATGGCTACGGAAGCGAATTTGACCGATGTGAATGTTAGCAGGCAAAGGGAGGGCGATGGGGTTAGGCAGTATTACGTTGCAGTGGACCGAGTGCAATTTAAGATGGGAACGTTGGTGGATTTGCTCAAGGTTTTAGGGCGGAGGGCCGGACTTCCAGTGGCGATCTGTGTTGGCGCTCGAGATAGTTTGGATGCTGTGGTTGCCACTGTGGCGGGCTCCGATCAGTTTTCTGTAAGCTTTCTCCACAGCGACCTAGGGGAGAGTGAACGAGCGGGAGCTCTGGAGAATTTTCAAATGGTGATGTCGCAGTGGAATTATGACAATATTGTACAAACTGAGGAAGAGAAACTCCTAGAAGCCGAGGCGAGGACATTCAGGTCTGAGGTTTTGGTTATGACGGATGCATGTTTGCCGTCGCATACTTTAGGGGAGTCTCCACTTCTTGCTCGGGTGATGATTAATTATGACCTTCCTGTTAAGAAAGAGGCTTATTCTAGGCGGATGGCTGCGTGCTTTGGCTCTCCTGCTTTCAGTTCCAGCAATATCAGTTTCAGTAGTGGCTTATTTGCAGGTGGACTTGTCATCAACGTGATGATTGGAGGTGAGGTAAGTGTGCTTCGGAATATTGAAGAGAGCTGTGGAATTGTGATCGATGAAATGCCTATCAATATATTTGAGCTTGTGTGATGGAGAGTACTTTGTCTCGTTTCTATACAGAAGGGCTTCATTTTTTTTTAGATATGGAGAAAGATAGGATTGAATTTTTCTGATGTTCCGTAATCTCTTGAGCTGGGTCATAAAAGGAAATTCTCACATTTTGAACGGAAAGCAGGACACACTACATAGTTAAGAGAAGAGTGGATTGTTTCCTTAGGTGTTTGAGAATGATTTCTATTTGAAAACATTGGAAACATTTCGAGTATACAGAGCTCCTAGACCGTGTACTTGAGACAACGTTCTTTGCTTTCCGCTTCTCTTCGCTTCCAGATGTTTGTGTATGCTGGAAGCCACAGGCAGCCCTTGTCTAAGTCGTTTTGACAAGGACCGAAAGAGCACAATGAATCATTTTATCGTGTTCAACTAGTACCCTGCACGGCGTTAACCTTCGCTTGGATGCTAGTTTCTGCGCGTGGCTTGGTACAACACGGTTGTAGACGTGATTGACCCTCATTCTTTTCCGATGCAATCACCTCTAAAACATCTCTTCCTGGCCCCAATTTGTCAGCACTTCCTGTAAGTGGTGACAGCCCTAGCACGTCCGTGCATATGAAGCACTAAAGGTGATCTCATTTTGTAGCTAATTTTTTCTTTTTGTTTCTTGTAACTTCAGCTTTCAGTTTAGATGCGTCGCAGTCACTCGATCTTTCAAGGATGATCCACATGTTAGCACTACATCTGAGGCCCCTTGCATTGCCACGACATGAATTTTTAGTGAATTAGGAACAAGCACCGCATAGTTTCACGTCTGTTATGAAACGCTACAGAAACACAAGTGAAGCAGCCCTTGAAAATTTGAGCGGAGTTTCGGTTTTGAAACGAGCTTGACGAGTTTAGGAAAATAAAAGTGCACGATCCTCTGTTTCGGAGCCTACAGCAGGTGCTTGGACAACAAATGAAAGCTTGCTTTCCCCTTACTTGTGTCTATTCACTCAAATAGAGTTCCAACTCGTGCTTGCGACACACTGACTCATGTTGCTCAGATTCTTATTGTTCAGTGAACAAGTCCATAAATCTTACTTGCCAGAAGATCGAATGTAGGAGAAATGAACCGAACATATATTCACAAGTCGTTTCTAACGTGACCTTATTGCAAAGAAGCAGGGAATGGTAAATGATCTATTTCCTTTGTGTCGAAAAGATCGAGCTCGTATCGTGGCCCTTCTCTATCAGGGCAAGAGAGACTTCATTCGGTTACTCAATTGAAGTTTCACATTTGTATATTAATTTCCATTCTACATCAGGTTCTTCTCTTCTTGGAAAATACCAATCCCAGGAAAGAGACGTTATAGCTACAACGCTAGCTCCCGTCACTCTCCTCGTTTTGGTATCGTCTTGCATCGCGGAGACAAATTAGTCAAAGAAGGACAAGAAACTGCGCTCCTCCCTGCGAAGCCGGGCCCATCGCTCGATGTCTGTGTCGAGATGCCGTATAAAGCCTCGAGCAACGCTAACGCAGAGCGCCACGCAGACTTATCTACTACAACATCTATAAGACGAAGCCCACTGCACTTCATATGTAAAACGGTCCCCGCTATCTATCACAATATTAGATATGGTAACAACCGAGTCTAAGTCTGTCTCGTTCATCTCAATTAAGCTCTAGTCACCAGTAGATATGGTAACAACCGAGTCTAAGTCTGTCTCGTTCATCTCAATTAAGCTCTAGTCACCAGTAGATATGGTAACAACCGAGTCTAAGTCTGTCTCGTTCATCTCAATTAAGCTCTAGTCACCAGTAGATATGGTAACAACCGAGTCTAAGTCGCCTCGTTCATCTCAATTAAGCTCGCGTCACCAGTAGGAGCCCAGAGCGTTAGATTGGTCATCTGCTTCTAGCAAGCAGTGGAAGCTTTAAGTCATTGGTCAAGGCGCCAATATGTAGCTGCTTGTGGAATGGGTGCCTGGCCTTTCTACCACTGGACTCGTTCTTGGCCCTCGTCCACTCAAAATTCTGCACCATGCGTGCAGTGATCATGGTAAGTTCTATCATCGCCAGTGCCGATGCGGGACAGATTCTCCTCCCCGCTCCAAAAGGGATGAGACCCACATCTCGTGTTCCCAGGACGTCCACTTCCTTCTCTAGAAAGCGTTCCGGCTTAAACTCCCAAGGATTTCCCCACATATTTGGATCATGATGGAATGCATTTATGTGGAAGTAAATCACTGCGTTGGTGGGAATGTCATACCCACCAAGTTTACAGTGCTCAACCGCAGCATGAGATATTGTTGAAGGACCCGGAGGTTTCAGCCGGAGCATTTCCTTCACAACAGCTTCTAGATACGGGAGATTCTTGAGGTCGGCTTCGTCCACGGTCCTTTTTCCTACAGTTGTTTCGATCTCATTGAAGATCTTTCTCTGCACCTCGGGATTATCGGCTAATATATTCAGCGCAGAGTCAACAGCTGCAGAGATAGTGTGAACGGAGGCGTTGATGAATTCAAAAATGAGTGAAGCAATGATGTGATCATCCAAGTAGACGTCGTCACTCTTTTTCTCCTGCAAATCGAAGAGTGCCCTCAAGTAATTGCCAGCAATGGCGGACTGGCTGCTGCCTTCACGATCGCGAAACTCCCGGAAGATAGGCAGCAGCAGTGCTTCTAGATCCCTCGTGTTTCTGTTGCAAACCTCGCGTTTACTTGTCTCGAATATTTTCCAGAGAGGAATATAATCACCAAGGTAGAAACGGAATGCGGCTAGAATTCTTTCCTGCATGAGATCATCAATTCTCTGTATCAACTTACTGTCCAGCTCTACCCCAAAAATCATAAACAAGTTGTACCTGAAGAAAGTAGACCGGACTATGGGAAGGATTTTCAGTTCCCTCGGAGCTTCATTTCGGGGTATGGCTGATCCCACTTGGCGAACCATCTCGTCAATCGTGGCGTCTCGCTTATCCTTGAACGCTTTCAGGCTCGTTGAATTCAGCACATTGGTGACAAGGTTTCTTTTGGTGATGGTCATGTAAGTCCCATCGGAACTACTGATTGTACGAAAGCCTTTTGTCATTGTCTCAATTGATGATAGCTTTGCTCTGTCGGCAAACAACGATCCTCGTTTCACAAGTGCCTCGTGAGCTAGTTCTGGATCATTCACGATAATGAGCGGTCTCTTCCCTAGCCAGTACGTGATGATTTTCCCGTATTTTGGTGCAAGCTCCACTGACCCAGCGAGTACATCATACCCGTAGCGCCTCAGTTGAGGAAGGCTCCCAACAAACGGCCAAGGTGTGGGTCCAGGAGGGAGTCTTTTGCTCGGCAAATAAGAATAATACCACCAGTCGAATAGAACTGAACCAGCCACCACCAAGAGCGTCACGAGGGCTACCACCTGGTCCATGTTTTGAAGGTGCAGTGACAACGCCGTCGACCTAAACTGCAATTCCAGTATCTAAACTTTAAGTTCAATTTCTTCCAGCCGGCAATGCATCATAACATATACACCTCTCTCAATCAAACTGTCAGCTGTCACATCTGCAGTCCCACTCCTAGTCTATACTGTCCAATCCTGAACAGAGTAGCTTCTTCCTCCTGCAACGAACACAAGCACTGTCAAGATTTCCCCGACTCACATTAAGCGTCACTGTCCTTGTGAACCGTGCAAATACGTCTTATACTTTCTGATTCTCTGATCAAGAGTCTTCCAATTACCCAAACACGGATCATTGAACTGTCGTCTTGAGTTAGATTTTAGGATCAGATTGAAGAGAGCAGTCGACAGCTACCACCTGTTCTCTGGCTGTTAGATACCGTGACATGTGTAGCTAAGATCGTAGCCGTGAGAGGATTCCATATAGAACAGAAAGGAGCTTCATTACTATATTCACGGCGGTCAGTGGTGAGCTTGAGAGTAACGTAGACCGGACTCCATTGGGGCCCGTCGTATGGACCGAAACAGGACATAAATGGTGCAGATTCCCGAAGAGTGATTGTGTAACAACTCTGCTTTACACGTTCCGACTCATCCGATACCTTTTCTGTAAAGCTAGACTTACGTTCTCGATGCGTCAGAAACAGAAAATTGCGACCGCGTAGAGAACATGAAGGAGGGGAAGACCCACCCCATCAAGCCTCACAAGGGAGAGATAAAGAAGGTAAAATGGGGCTAGGCCCCAATAGAGTCTAGAGGAGAAATCTGCACTACTGCACCTAAAATTACAGAGCTCTGCAAGTCATATGGTCTACAAATAACTAGAACATATGAAGAAACATCACCTAGTGTGATTGCTCTACTCTGGATTGCACCCGCCATTGTATTCTCTAGAGCAATGGACACACACTGTCTAAAATATGTTACAAAGTATGAGAATGGGAGTGATACCCCGTGTGCCTAACATGATAAGCTCTTGTGCACTCCTTGACAAAAGTGTCAAACGCCGCATCCATTGCTCCATATAACTCCAAGGCTAGAAGAACAAAGAGGTGACCTCGATGCATGCCCCGATACTTGGAGACCTTGGAATCTTTGCTGCACTCACTGCCCATCTAGGGGGATGGGTAATCACTCCCTCCAAAACTGTATCCCGTGTAGGATTTGTAACCATGACATCGGCTACTATCACTTGTTCATCTCGGACCAAGTATAAATCTGCCTTGACACATGTCATCTGCAAAGCATATGAATGGTCCCTCTAAGCCAAATATCCACTATCTCATGCCATAGCAAACACTATGTCCCTAATAGCATCATGGGTAGTTATTTTCTGTCCTGCAAAAAGACACCATGTCATATGGACCACTGTTGCATCTAGTGTAGAACCACACTCACAAGTGAGTAATGAAGATGCAAAAGGGTGGACCAAACCTAGGCAAAACCTCTTCGCTGTAGAGAAAATAGTTGGTGCAAGTTGGACTGCCCTAATGCACGATTGAACTAGGATCCAAGAGCATGCACCCTTGCTGGGGCAAGAGCGAAGGCGTGCTCTAGTACCTTGAGGAATGGACAAGTCAACTAAGAGAGAATGTAGCCTATGCTCACACTATCTCCCCATCAAGGAAGATTGTAAACCTCCAATCCAATCTGACAATAGTGAAGCAAAAGATAGAAACTTCTCTCGTGCTTATGGGGAAAGACTATCTCTCATCTACCGCAATAACATCTGGAGAGAATAGGATCCCTCCTCCACCTCTGCCACATAAGTCTCCAAAATCGGCCTATCAACAACCACAAAACAAGAGGAAAGTAGGGGTGCCGAGAGAGCTCAACTACTAAAAACACTATAGGTGCCATCTCCTCCATATATAGCAAGCCAACCCCTCCACACGAGATCAAAAAAGTAGTCTGTCTATGTGCCAAATTCCCTATCACACACTCACAAGTTCTTGGTCCAATAATATCACCAAAGACTCCCATAATCCTCCTATCAAAGGCTCTTAGACGTGATAGGAAGGACGAGGAAAGGGGAACTATGCATATGAGATACGTTGGTAGACAAGCGATACTAGAGGAATGTATACCAAATGCCACCTACGGATCTCCTAGTAACAAAAGGTCATCCATATGGAGAACATCCTCTGCAAGGGCAATGTCTAAGAAGTTGGTGACAAAATCCTTAGATCCTATTGACACTCCAAGAACACAAAGTCCATCTATAGATGTGATGCACTCCTTTGGAAGCTCAAGGTGGGGATGGATACCTAAAGGAGACCATGCCCTATACTTTGATACCTTGACTTGCAAGCCTATTAGATGTAGCTTTGTAGTCAAGTGATCAAAAGTCTGCTTAATCTGATCTATAGGGCACACGATGTGTATATCATCTACCAAGGAGGGAAAAACACAACTTGGCATGGCCAAAGTAGTAGACAAGAGAGCTCTAAAGTGAGCCATGGCAAATAAGGGTCCCCCTAAAGGATCTCCTTGACGTGTACCAACAATTTACTCCAAGACGGTGACTCTCTCTTGTGAAAAACCGTGTTGGTAGTAAAGGGAAGTTGGAGAACCATAAAAAGACCGCACAAAAGGAATAAGACTTGCCAAGGATTCACTAGCCTCCCTAAGCTCTCTAAAGATGGATGCATGTGAGATGCTATTAAAAGTATTCTCAACATCCACCTGTAGGATGGCCCACTCCACATGGATATCTAGGAGTGCTTTAATGCTTAGAGATATAGCCTCACATCCTCTAGGTGTAGCTACTCCAAACTGATGTGGACTAAGGTGTTGTCCAAAGTGAGAATGGTGCTGAAGGACAATGGTATGACTGACCAAATGCAAAAAGATCTCTCCAATAGGTATCGGTCTAATGCCCTTCGTGTCTTTCTTCATCGTGAATAGTCATTAGCACCTAACACCCAATTAACAAACATAGGAATGTCTCCTCTTGCTATTGTTATAGTCACGTGAAACAACTTGATAAACCACTAGAAGGATCATCTGCCTAAAAGCAATCTCTAAGGTGCTCATAGACCATCCCTAACAAGCCTCTTGAGGAAAGGCAAGGAGTAGTGCATAGTGCTTGTGCAAAAAGTGACCTATCATGTCGTGCGTATATACATCGCTACACAACAAACATCATTGTCAACATCATACACTATAGAAGCACAACTCACACATAAGTCATACATAGACTCTAAAGTGCCACAATAATCAGATTGCTTACCACTCTCAACTCAACTCAACTCAGATCAGTACTTGATCTGTCACTCTATAAATTGCCAACAATTGGCACTGATTACAGTCAAGCCACACCCACTCAAGCATAGAATCCAGGTGACGCTCGCCGGCCTTTGTCCACCATAGCCAAGAACTCAAAGGCTCAACATCAGAGAAGTGAGCTCTTTGGAGCTCACTTCTAAACTATACCCCTTGGACTCAAGCTAGCATTGAAACCCTAACTGTCCTGCTGATGGCACACTCGACGGTGCGAATGGTACAAAGTGATGGTGGGCTCCACCGTGAAGTCAGTACCCCGAACACAAAATCTAACTGTCGGAAAGTAGTCTCTGAGAAACTGCTAGAATAACTCTAACTACTATCATTGGAACTCCAGTGTCCAAGCATCTAGATGCGGAACTAAAAATGGCGTGACAGCTGTCGTGCGTATATACACCGCTACACAACATACATCGTTGTCAACATCATACACTATAGAAGCACAACTCACACATAAGTCATACATAGACTCTAAAGTGCCACAATAGCCTCTCTAGCTAGCGGTTAGGTCTCTCTAACTCCATATAGCCATCTACTCTAAGTATATGGTATACCCTCTAATGGGCAAAGATCAGGAGGCCGGGTGCTATGGAGCCCCATCGTTAGTTGCCTGTCTGCAATCTATACCATATAAAGAATGAACTAGCTATAGGTCAAGTACATCTAGGACATAACCATTGTCCCTGAGGAACCACCGTGAGGGGAGGAGTCATACATGCTATATGCCATCCTCTCAAACAGCTATCACACACTAACATAGTAGCAGCTCCACTAGAAGAGCCACATAACATACACCTCAAGCCTGCACGTACAAGTGCCAAGCTTGGGTCCATAGTACCATCAATGTTTGGGAGGTGACATGGCGCACAATTGTGCACATGATCCTTCCAAACAACACCATCACGTCCTTCTAACACAAGGACTCCAGATGGCAAAACCTCGCGCACTCTCAAGATAGTGCGGCCTGTAGAAACATCAAGTGTCGTCGGTGCTGTCTGCTGTAGATATACATAGTTGCCTAGATGAAATTGACAGATCAAGGGTCTATAACCTCCTCCTTGAATGGTAGCATAGCGTAAAGTATCTCTATGCTGAGCAATCGCCAAGTTCTCAAAGGCCATCGGCATCACTCTCTGAAAGATCTCTGCCCGCTGAGAACATGCGCTCATCCATACATCGGGGTCATCCAAGTCCAAAACTACAGTAGCATCTCGATGAATGGCTACAGGTATATCTGGATCTCATCCATAGAGTAGGAAGTATGGAGAGAAGGATGCTAAAGAGGCTTGCCGGTTGAACCAATAGCCCATGGCCAACCAAGGTAACTGGAGATCCCAATCTCCCAAGTGGCCTCTCTACAAACCATACTTTTGCAATCCTCTCTTCACCGTCTGAACCACTCTCTTTGCTAAGCCATCTGCCTCAGGGTGATCTCGGGATGTAGTACGATGATCAATCAAAGCCTTGTTACACAAGACCTGAAACTCCCCCAAGAACTCTGTACCCTGATCAGTCAAAACCTCACCTGGTGCACCAAAATGACTAAGAACTCGATCCAGGAACGAGTAAGCTGTCCCATCACTAGACTTGTCAAGAAGTTCCACCAACTCAATCCACTTGAAAAAGTGCTCCACCATCACCAAAACATACCGATGATGTCTCACAGTCAGCGGTAAAGGTCTGGCAAAGTCCAAACTCCAACGGTAACCCAATCCCATGATAGGTAATGGGTGTAACTGTGGCATAGGAGCATTGAATGATGCTCTAACTCGGTCACAAACCACACATCTGGCAACAAACTACTGTACCTTGGTCTGCATACCGCGCCACCAATAATGACTCTAGAGTAAGCTATATGTACGCTTTACTCCAAAATGTCCTAGCTCCTCATGAGCATGACGGACCACCTGTGGTCTCTATGATGGAAGTGGTACTACTCGCACTCTACCATCCTCCCAAACACGCAAAAGGTGTCTACCCTCCAATCTGAACCGTCTGGCTTGTTGAAGAACACGGTCTCTCTCCTTGGCCCCATTTGTGCCACCCACAACACCAGTGCAAAGATAGTCCATCACTAAGACATATCATGAATGTCTCGCTGAACTATACCAATATCTTCACTCTTTGGATCTGTGACCTCAATAACTACTCCTGTATGCGCTGAGAGAGATACCACCAAAGCCTCTGAAAATATACACAAAAAGGCCGATGCATGCCAACTTGGCACCATCTCCTCATCTGTCTCACCATGCCAACGTGCTCTGGTCTGATCCTGCTGGCTGGGACATGGGTTTCTACTCAACCCATCTGCATCATGGTTCACCACTCCAGGTCTGTGAACAACTGTGAAATCATACTCTTGTAAAATCAGAGCCCATCGTGCAAGCTTCCCTGAAAGCTTGTCGGACTCCATCAACCACTTCAGCGGTTGATGATCAGTGATGAGAGTGAAGGGGTTACCAAATAGGTAACATCAGAAATGTGCTATTGCCCAAACTGCTGCCAAGCACTCTCCCTCATATGAACTAAACTTTGCCTCCGCTGAATTGTTGGAGCGACTAGCATAGGCCACCACAAACTCCTTCTCCTCATCATCATGCTGGGTGAGCACCGCTCCAAGCCCCAACATACTCCAATCAATGTGAACTTGAAATGGTCGTCCTCTGATCGGTCTCCTCAAAATAGGAGAAGATGTCAACCTCTCCTTGAGCTCTACAAAAGCTCTCTCTTGCTCATCTCCCCAACACCACTCCTGTGACAGCTTAGTCAGCTTCATCAAGGCCTTGGCAATGACACTAAATCCTCTAACATAGCGGCGATAGAAGTTTGCCAACCCAAGGAATGCTCGCACTCTACTCACATCCATAGGCCGAGGAATACATGCAATAGCCTCTACCTTGGTCTGCTGAACACCAAGTCTTCCGGGGTAGATAGTGTGACCCAAATACTCAACATGCTCGTGGAAGAACCTACACTTCCCAGGATGTAATTTGAGTCCATGAGATCTCAACCTCTCAAACACCTCCAACAACTGTCTCTCATGCTCCTCCACAATAGTGCTATAAACCAAAATGTCATCAATATAGCACCGAGCAAAATCCAATCCAACTAGGATCCTATCCATGACCCTCTGGAACTCAGTAGGAGCGTTCTTTTACCCAAATGGTAAGAACCTCCACTGATATAACACATCCTTGCAGTGAGGATTGATAGCCTAAAATGCTGTCTTGGACTTATCCTCCTCTCTTATCGGCAATTGATGATATCCTGCTCAAAGATCCAAAATATTGAAGACCTTTGCATGCCCAATTGCATCAAAAATCTCCTCCGGTGTAGGCATGGCATACCGATCAGCCTTGGTCTGTCGGTTGATAGGACGGTAATCTCCACACATCCACCTATCTATATAGTTTCCATGCATATCCTTCTTGGCTGGCATCACTGTCGTTGATGCATACTCTCCATGTGAAATCTCCACCAAACCAGCCTCAAAAAGGTCACTACTCCGGCTTTGAATCAATGTCCTCTCCATCTCACTATATCAATAAGGACGTTGGAAACTAGTGTGTCACTAGTTAGTTCAATCCGTATACCTGGTCCCTTCAGAGCACCCAAATCCTTCATACTGAAGGCTAAACAACTCGTGTGACTCCTCAAGAACCTCCAAACCCTCCGTCTTTCCTCTCTAGTAAGCTTGGGTCCAAGATCTGGCTCCCAAGTATCCTCTGTAACTGTAGTAGGAGTGGAAGACGTACTGACTGACTGCTACACTTGGCCCTTGGGAGCAATAGTGTCATGCTCCCGACCACTAGAGGTCCTAACCTCTGTGCAAAAAACTCCCTCCACTCTAGCTGCAAGCTCCACACGTCCTCTGGCTGCATCCCATGTGGACCAAGGGTGTAATCCAAGTAGCCCACGCTCACCTAGATGGACTCCAAGTAGACCACTCTCCCTAGTAGCTACTGGATGTGTCCCAAGAATACCATGTCCACTCGGTCCATCACCCCCAACATGTGCCTAAATCGTCTCGATAGGCATAGGGCTTAGATAGGCATAGGGCTTACAAGTGTCCGAGTGGTGATGCCTATCAAGCGCATCCTACGCTGCTCTGCTAAGCCAAGGCTCACAATCCAGGTCAAACAGTTCAAGTCCATAGCCTGACCTAACACCTTACGCCTAGATGCCTCTGACACTGCTGGAACAACGGTAATACTGGTGCAAAAACCCATCGCCCGCTCTCTCTCATCAGCCTTGGGCTCCAACTGCTATAATTGTGAGTCCCAAACAAGTCCAGGTCCTCCCTCTCAAAAAGCATGAGAGCCTGGGAAACTCATGATTGTGGGAAATGCAGCTCTAGGCTGTCCAACTAGGTTCACCACTGCCATAGGTGACCTATCAGCCACTACCACTGTCTGAGACTGACGCCCAACATCCAAGATATCATCAACAAGGATGTGGTCAAGTCGCTGAATCCCATCATAAGCACGCTGTAGAACCTCTCTGGGTACGAGGTTCATCCACCAAAGACGAAGACAATGAGCCTGTGATCTCACTCTGGCTGCATCTAACAATACAACAGGTCCCATCCAAGAATGGACCTGATGTGTACTCGCCACCACTCTGGTGCAAGAATCACCCATCAAAGGAACGTTCTCCAAAAGGTAAGCTGGAGAAACGGACTGATGAACTTGGAGATGTCATAATATCCGTAACATCTCCCAAAACACACCAGAACAAGGATCCTGAAGACCCAATCCTCTACCAGTATGTGTATGTCCCTGACATGGCCATCCAGAAATCACCAAGTGAATAGGCCCATGTCTCTCTAGGTCATGCGCTCCCAATAAGGAAATGTCTCTTGGTAGGGCCTTTTGGTAACCTTTGACCGCTGACATCGGTAATAACTCTAGATACCGATAGGCCAAGTGTGCCACATGATGTAGAGAGACTCGCCTAACAGTCTCATCTCTCTCTACATACAAGTACCTCTGTACTCGGATACTTGCCTGTAACACTACAGCTAGTCCGGTGCTGATCCCACCAAACAACTCCAATAGGCATATCCCCTCTACTGGATACTGCCAAGCAATGAGTGTGGTATCCAGAGGTGTCAAAGCAATTGCTTCTGGAGGCTCATCCTCACACACATCTCCTGATGGTACGAAGGCTCCACTCCAAGCCTATTGCACCAACTGATCTGCATGCTGCTGCAATGCCTCCTCTAAACTCCACAATGGAACATCCAAGGTGGATGGAACAATCCCACTTGTACTCCAAAGCCGAGTGATCTCCTCTGGTATTGGAGTATCCTCTGCATGGGCGTTCCCCTCCAACAAGTCACCATGCCAAGTAACTGCACCGCTGAAAGCTAAAACTGATGCTGCCATGGTCCCAGACTGTAGTGAGCCAAGACTGCCACTAATGAAGGGTATTGGTAGGCGACATACTCGTCCCTCACCAGACTGCCAACCAGGTCTATAAGAGGCTGTCTCCTCCCAATAGTCAATGCTGAAACCCATGGGGTATAACACTGCTCCCCCAACTAGCACATCATATGACTCAGCTATCGTCGCAATAGCCTGAGCTCTCACCACCGAGCTATCAGTCGGATGACCAAGCTGAACCTAGACAACAAGCTCCCCACGTGTGATGTACTATGTCAAACCACCACCTAGAGATGTCTGGATCTGAAATGGACACCTCTCCACATCGGTCTTCTGTAACTCCAAATCGACAACTACAGCCTTCCCCAACATAAGGGGCTGCGCACCAGAGTCTAACAAGACTCTCTGTGGTGTATAGACCTTCCCTGAAGGTCCCACCAAACAAAAATCCCCCTCTTATTATCCAATAGGACAACACCAGGTGTCAACCGCGCTCTCTCAAAGGCCGGTCTAGTTGGCAACTCCTCAAGTCTAGCCATTGTTGCCTGCCATAAACCATTGGTTGCTGAACGGATCCCATGCTCCTCAACCAAGTCAGCTCCACTACCAACCACCTCTGCTCTAGTAGTAGGAACTGCACCATCCCTACTCTCACACAACGTGGTAGCCAACCGGAACACTAGGGCTGGGTCAACTCCCATTGTGAACATGTCACTGGCCGAAAACAAAGGACGCCGCATAATCAGCTGAGCCCTCCCCAACATCATGCTAGACTCAGTCTCTGTAGTAGTAGGTGGTTGACTAGCAGGTAGTCCATCATGTACTCCATCACCACCTACCACACCTACACTAGGACGTCTAGGAACCATGGATGTCGTCTGCAATGCCTCAGATAGCGTGAAAGACTATGGAAGTCTGACCTGTCTCCCAACCTCTCCTCTCTATGGGTCCAACTCCATTGATGCTCCTCTAGGCTCTGGAGCACTTACTGCACTCCTAGTCACTACTACAAATGCATCCACTTATGCTGCTCCGCACATGAAGTCCAAAGCATCTCTATCACCAGCATATGAGGTGGAAGCCTCAGCACCCGAATCTGATCTCCTCTAAGCAATAGCCATACTGGCCAATCTTTGCTCCAACTGCTCAATCCAAGTAGCCATAGTTGTGTCAGAAGTAAGGGCAGGTACTGCACTCCTACTAGGTGTAGATCCTCTACCACCACCTCTACCACCTTGTCCTCCATGAACTGGAGCTCCTCTACTGCTTGCCATAGCAGCCCTACCACTCCGTAACTCCGGGTGTAGGTCAAAACACCGGTCACTAGTGTGACCAAATCTGTGGCAATGCTCACACTGCCTCTGTGTTGGCTGTGATGCACCAGAGGTATCAGGTCCGCTGCCCTGAGTACACTCTCTCCTATGGTGAGGTCCACCACAAGTCCAGCAAGCAACACCACCACTCATTGGCTGTTGCTGACCCGAAAATGAGGGTAAGGGTCTAACTCCACTAGGCCCTCCACTCGCTCCATAGGATCTGGGCTGTCCACCCTGTCCTCAAAACCAACTGGGCGTGGTGCACTCTGCTGCACTCTAGAAGAAGTCACAGCCGTGGATGAGGTCTCCCTACCAAATCAAGATGTCACCACTCTCTCCTCCACCATATTGAGCTCAATACGCTCAGCCAAACCAAAGACTACTGCCAAAGTGGGCAAAGTAGCCTGTAACAACATAGCATCATGAACTCTACGTCGCAACTCCCTATCCAATATCCCACACCAAAACTGGACCGCCTGGGCCTCAGTAACTCCCTGAGTGAAACTGATCAGCCGCCTCATGCGAGTGTATGCCTCACGTAGGCTCTCTCCAGCCTTCCGCTGGAACTCCTGCAAGCTCCTTAGCTTGTCAGTTCGCACTCCTTGGTAGTTCTGCCTCAAACATAGGAAGAACTCCACCATGGGGTTAAACCCCGGTACCACACCACCTCCTGCAGCGGTACCTCCACTCATAGTAGCACTATCTCTAGCTAGTGCACCTCCATTAGCTCCACCAACACTACTCGAGCCAGAACTCGTGGGTACAACCGATCTACTCCTGGCCGCTGAGCCTGAAGTGATGGAGACATAGTGTGAAGACCAATACTGTCTCCATAACTCAATCTCCTCCAAATGAGCTCTCCTGAACTCATGGTAGTCATCCATTGGTGGACCCTCCAAGTGCTGAAACAACCCCTTCCATGCCATGAAGGGTGTGAACAAAGTTGGGTTCCGCATCTGCTGTAGATCACACCAACTGTCGATCTCCTGGATGAAGTCATCAAACTCAATGGTACCCACTATACCAGAGTAATGCCTAGGGCCTTTGGAGGCCCCATAAATCTTGTCCATGTCCCACAACAATGGTGCGGGCACACCAAGTGCACTCTCAACTGAATCAGCTCCTGTGTCGAACTCCAACTCAAAGTCAATCTCCTCCCTCACTGAGACCTTAGATACAGGCTGATATTGAGCACCACTCCGAGTAAACCCACTGCGTACTGTAGGGCTTACTCCTCTGGAATCTCCAAAGAACTTTGTCGTGACAAAGTAACCACAACAGCAAACCCAAACCACCAACTGCAACCGCAAGTCGCAACCGCCAATACCACACCAAGTGCCAACACCATCACGTGCTAACACCACCAAGTGCCAATACCAACTAAGCACCACCTACTAATGTAACTCTAACTGAGATAACTACACTAGGGGAAAGGGCAACCTGTAACTTGCCATCATAACACGCACTCTCACGGTCTGCAGGTCATCACTTCCTGCCTCACCGGAGAGAAACAAAGGTAGTCTGACTGGTCATCACTCCAGCCTCACCACCGAGAGCACACCCGAGCACCAACGCTCAAAAGTTAGGGCACCTCACACAAACGTGGTGCACAAACAGGAAGCATAGAATGGAGGAGGTCCAATCACAAGAAATCTAAACAAAAACCCTCCATCTCATAACACAACACGGGACTGACTCTGCCACCATTTGGCATTTGACATAAGAGGAGTTCGTATCTAAGTCCTAAGCTACCAAGATAATCAAGAATGGGATCAAACTGCCTCTCCTAGCCAAAGCTACATGTGTATAGATAATAGTGGCACAATCACTATGACAACAAGTGAGGGTGGACCAGTTGGCTAGGGCACCAGTCTAGGAACAAGAGATCTAGGAGTCAAACCCTGTTGTGCACAATCTAGCAGGAAAGGCAAATTTGCCAACCAATGACCAAGATCTACTCTAAACTAGCTAGCTTCACGCCAGCAAGCTGGCTTGCTGGCCCTTCTAGGCCTTCGTAGCCTCTCATAGCCCACAGCCCTATGCCTCGAAACCTCCAAATCTGGCCAAACAGCAAAAAATCCTCCAAATCTAGCCAAAATCTGACGTAAATCCCAACCAAAATCTGACCCTAAAGATGGCTGTCTGCCAAATCCACCAAACCTCCTCCAAAATTGGCGAAACTTCTCTAAATCTACAAAAGTCCTCCAAACTAGCGAAACTCCTCCAAATCTGGCCAAACAGCAAAAACTCCTCCAAATCTGGCCAAAATCTTACGTAAATCCCAACCAAAATCTGACATAAACCCTAAAGATGGCTGCCGCCAAATCCTCCGCTAACTTTCCACTCGAGCCAAATTGACAAAACGGGTTTTTCCTAATCACAATTTCATGAGAAGAGCTTCCCAACTCCACCTTCAATTTGACTTTCTGAGCCCAACTCGCAGCAAATTGGTCCTGCCTTCACCTCTTGAGCTCAAAATCACAACATTGCTCAAAAATTGCTCCTTCTTTGTTCAAAATTTGGCCAGCGCTTCCCCACATCGTCTGCCTAACTGCCAAATTTGCATCAATCGATTGAGCTTCTACACACTAGGGAAACACAGAACTTGAATCGAGCTACCAACGATCCACCGAGCTTGGAGATACCACCAACACTCACAGTTCATGCACCCGATTTCCCCCTGACTTCACTTCTCTGATGTAATCAGATTGCTTACCACTCTCAACTCAACTCAACTCATATCAGTACTTGATTTGTCACTCTATAAACTGCCAACAACTGGGCACTGATTACAGTCAAGCCACACCCACTCAAGCATAAAGAATCCAAGTGACGCTCGTCGGCCTTTGTCCACCATAGCCAGGAACTCGAAGGCTCAACATTAGAGAAGTGAGATCTCTGGAGCTCACTTTGAAACTATACCCCTTGGACTTGAGCTAGCACTGAAACCCTAACGGTCCCATTGACGGCACACTCGACGGTGCGAACGGTGCAAAGTGACGGTGGGCCCCACCGTGAAGTCAGTACCCTGAACACAAAATCTAACCGTCAGAAAGTAGTCTCTGAGAAACTGCTAGAATAACTCTAACTACTATCACTGGAACTCCAATGTTCGAGCATCTAGATGCAGAACTACAAATGGCGTGACAATCAAGACATAAAGGCTACTCAAGCTGATAATCTAAGACCTCTATTGGTAGTCCTTCTAATGCCATAGGATGTAGTGAGCATAGAGAAGAGATAGTCTCATTAGTAGGACTAGCTATAGACAAAGAGTGTTGCACTTGTGCTGCTCTACTAAACTATCCTTCCTGACCCTATGTCATACACCGTCGTAATCGAGTGGACTCCGTGGTTTCATGTGACAAAACCTATCTCCTAAAGCGTGTAGTCCTAATAGAGTCTTCCTGAAAGGCAACCCAATCCCCCGCTCAGAATCAATGAAATCTAACAACCACCTCTCTATGCCTTGCACATCCTCCTCTAGCATAACAAAGACACTAGCGAGGGAGTAAGAGGAATAAGAACCATGCTAGCTCATCCAAAGAATCACGCACTAAATGATCAAGTGGTAGGCAGAAAGCCTGGCTAACCTTATCATGGAGTGTGCAGGGTAGCCTATGGAATAGATGTGGACATGGAAAACTAGTCTCAAATAACCCTAAAATGCAACCCGCTTGAGAAGCTAACCACTCCCACAACTCGATCAATATCCATGGAACAATCAACAAAGGGATAAAAGAAGTGTGCGTAATCCCGAGTGTCATTGTTGTTGATGTGGTCACTTGCCTCACGTAGGTATCCCAAGTGGTCCAATCATAGTCCTTGTGCATCCTTCTCACATGGGTCTTTACCCCTTGCAAGGTAAAGTGGCGGTGACACATCAAGCATGGTGTATCCCAAAATGCTCTAAATAGCCACACATGGAGAGGTGTAGCCATGGCTAGCACAAGAATAATGATAGTAACACATGATGCGCCTCTCCATATCTTCCCATACCTGCAAAACCACAATCCCTCACATCCTCACTCATGTAAGAAAATACAACCTCTCCAAACCCTAAAATCTACAAAATCTCGTAACTTTCAAATTCTATCTCCAAAATTTTCAAACTAAATTCCCATGGAATTTAATCATTAAAACCAAGAGATTAGAAATTAAAATTCCTGACCCATCACTCTCAATGTATACTGATCACTCTAAAAAACCTAAAAATCCTCATAACTTTCTGCTCAATTTTCCATAGTCTTCAATCTAGGTACCAATGGAACCACAATTGAAAAAGAAATAGAACTACTATTCAATCTAGGTACCAATGGAACCACAATTGAAAAAGAAATAGAACTACTATTCACTCGAGTGCTATATGCTAAAGAGCCCCCAGAAAATATTGATATTTCCTCTCAAATCTCTCCCTCTCCTCTACCGAAGTCCCGATCTCTCCAAACAATGCGTCAAAAACATTGACTTATACAACGTAGTGAGAATTGCATAAATATACAATCAAAAGTTTAATAATTTCCTCAAAATTGTCATGAGTACAATCTCATACTCAATGCAGTTTTGGAATGGAATAATTCTCCTCTTGGCTGAATGGGGGAATGGCAATAACCAAAATCTCCAAATATAGATATAGGGTATGTAGTAAGATACTTTTTTGATGATCCATTTTGGAATTATATTAGATTAAAAATATGGTATTAAATATAGATGTATTATTTAGCATATATATTAAATTATAGAAAAGTGCACCATCAACAAAAGTATTAATTTCATTCTCTTATTTTATAATGCATTTTAGATAACATATATTCATTTATTTGCAAACAGCAAATATAAAATACAAGTATACGGTGTATGAGAACAATAACACAATATATTACTCATCCAAATATTCTAATGGTGTTAGAATATCGAACATTTTAACACCATTAAGTGCAGTAAAACAAATTATTTTAATTTTTATATTACTAGTACTTAGCACCATTTATCTCTTACGTTACGTTGTATCCTTGTAGGGTTTGATAGGTATCCTATGTTCCACTTTTCTGGTAACTTATATTAAGATATAACTCACTCTTCAATGTGGTTTGCTACAACGGCCCTAGAGGAAACCACAAACTCACTATCTTTCGACTTTATCTTAAACTCACTCTTCAAGGTGGTTTTCCTACGACTAGCCCTTGAAGAACCCACAAACTCATTATCTTTCGATTTTATGTTTAGTTGGCTGCAATGGCATGACATACATGACATACATTACATTACATTACCTGCTCTTGAATGCAACAATTGTGTGCTTGCTATGTTCCCGTGTTGTCACATCAATTGAGTACTTTGGGCACAACATGAATAATAACGAGGCAACAATCACGGGGTCAAAAATTTGTTATCATGATTTCCGATGGTTGTATGTCTTCGAGTTTTAGGGAAGACTTCGAATTCGTCAAGAAAGACTTTGACTTCGTTCATAGTATCCGTCTTCGTCAAACTGATTTGTCAATCTCTGGGTCTCACCTGAAACAGCAGTAAACCGGATCAAATCGTGCTTTTAGTCACCATGCTCATCGATCTCTCTTTTTAAAACGGATGAAGGGGAAGTAACTAGTCCAACTAACGATTTCTTTCACATCCCCCTTAGGTAAGGGCGAGAAATAACTCAATCGGATGACTGATGTGCAGCAGCACAGATGCTTACTGTATTCGAAATTTCCTGCTGTATGGCGTATCAAATGTATATGCGTCAAAAATAGACTATCATTTTGGCTTGATGGGCGCCTTCCCACGCTTCTTGTTATCCTACGCGGTCGCCTTTTACAGATTTTGACACAATACCAAATGGTGCCATTTTGAACACGTCATAGAACCAACGATCGTTATTATGATGTGTTTAACAAGGATGGGGAGATTAGACCCATATTATTTTATAAAGTAGGTGGAACCAAGGGGACTTGCATAGGATTAACAAGAACAAGAAGAAAGAGGACACCACGTAGAACACATGAAGGATAGGAAGAACCCATCAAATTTTACAAGGGAGAGACAAAAGAGGTAAAATGGGCTAGGTCCACACAGTATCGATATGAGAAATCTGCCCTACCGCACCTAAGATATCCGAGCTATGCAAGTCTACAAACTATTGGGCATCCAAAGAAGCTTCACCTAGTGTGATTGCTCTCCATTGGATTGCACCGGCCAATGCTCTCTATAGAGCATTGGACACACACTATCTAATGTATACTACAAAGTATGAGAGTGAGAGTGATACTCTTAGCATCTAATATGATAAGCTCTCGTGTACTCTAGGAACAAAGAGATGACCTTGCTGCATATCCCTTTACTTGGAGACCCTGCATGTTGCTGCTCTGCTTGCTGCCAATCCAGGAGGATGAGTAATCACTCCCTCCAAAACTACATCACGCATAGGGTTTGTAACCACAACATCTACCATTATCACTTGATCATCTTGGACCAAGTATAAGTCTGCTCTAACGCGTGAAGTCTGCTCTAACGCGTGTCATCTGCAAAGAATACGAAGGCTCCCTCCAAGTAAGGTATCCACTCTCTTGTGCCATAGCAAACTCTATATCCTTGATGACATATTGGGTAGCTATCCTCTGTCCTCCAGACGGACACAGTATCATATGTACCATTGCTACATCAAGTCCTAAACAACACTCACAAGTGAGTAACAAAGATGCAGACGGGTGGACCAAACCTAAGCAGAACCTCATCGCTACGGAGAAGGTGGTTGGTGCAAGTCACAATGTCTTAATGCTTGCTTGAGCTAGGATCCAAGAGCGTATACCTTGTTGGAGCAAGAGCAAAGACATGCTCTAGTGGCCCAAGGAATGGACGAGTCAACTAAGAGAGAATGTAGCATATATTGACACTATTGCTCCATCAAAGAAGAGTGCAAACCTCTGGTTCAATTTGATGATAGTGAAGCAAAGGATAGAAGGTCCTTTTGTGCCAATGGAGATAGACCATCTCTCATCTGCTGCAATAACACCTGAAGAGAAAAGTATCCCTCCTCCACCTCAGTCACATGTCTCAAAATTGGCCTATCAGAACCACAAACAATCAGCAAGGGGAGGAAAGTTGGGATGCCAAGAGAGCCCAACTACCCAAAATTGCTATAGGGGCAATATCCTCCATAGATAATAGTCCTACCCCTCCACATGAGATTGGTAGAGATGTCTATCTATGTGTCAAATTCCCCATCACACACTCATATGTCTTTGGTCCCATGGTATTACCAAAGACTCCCACATTTGTCCTAACAAAAGTTCTCAAATGTGATAGGAAAGTCAAGGAAGGGGTAACAATGGGGAGAAAGTAAGTTGGTCAATAGGCAATACTAGAGGAGAGTATACCAAATGCCGCTTGTGGGTCTCCTAATAGAGAAAGATCATCCACATGGAGAATATTATCTACAAGGGCAACATCTAAGAAGGATGTGACAAAATCCTTGGATCCTATTGGCACTGCAAGAATATGTAGTTCATATGTATATGTGACACATCCCTAGAAGCTCCAGGTGGAGAGGGATACTTGAAGGTGACCATGCTCTGCACTTTGACTCCTTGATTCTCAAACCTACAATATGTAGCTTGGTAGTCAAAGATCAAAGGCCACCTAATTTTATCTACAAGACCCACAATGTGTGTATTGTCTGCCAAGGAGAGAAATACATAACTTTGCATGGCCAAGTAGTAGATAAGAGAACTCTAAAGTGAAACATGGCAAACAAAGGTCTCCCTAAAGGATCTCCTTATCATGTACCAACAATTGACTCCAAGATGGTGACTCCCTCTTGTGACTACCCATGATGGTAGTATAGAGAAGCAAAAGAGGCATAGATGCAGAAAAAGAATGAGACTTGCCAAGGATCCACTAGCGTCCCTAAACTCTCTAAAGATGGAATCTTGAGAGATACTACTAAAATTGTTCTCAACATCCACTTGTAGAACAACCTGCTTTGGATGGATATCTAGGAGTGCCCTGATGCATAGAGAGATAGCCTCACAACCTCCAAGTGTAGCTACTCCAAATGCAAAAAGATAAGGGATTGATTGTTATAATTAGATGTTTATTATGTAGGAAATTAAAAGACATATATAACCCTAGAGGAATAAAGTGCAATTTGCATAAGATAGGGAAGAGTGGAACATTCCATCAAACCATACAAAAATTAAAGTGAAGAAGTAAAATGTGACTAAACCATATAAACATGAACTAGATTGAATACATTATTTAAGTTCAAAGCTATACACAAGTGCTTTGAAGTTAATATGGCAATGGAAATTTGCTGTAGTTGCATGTCTTCAAAGGAGTTATCAATCAACTTTTGAAGGAGGTGATATCTGTAATACCAAGAGCTAGCCATATGATCTAGATGTGAAATTTGGTTTGGGAACATCTAGAATGATTTATACATCATGGTCAAAATAGATAAGATAGAAGTATCATCAAAAGAGTACTTCTACTAATAGGGCAAAAACCAAAATAGACTTGAGAACCTTAGAACCAATAGCTAGACATATGATTTAAAGGTGAGAATTGGTTTGGTAACATTTGGAAGGATGTTACACATGATGGACTAAACAGATCAGAAAGAGGTATCACCAAAAGGGGACTTTTACTAATAGAGTATGAACCAAAATATGCTTGAAATCTTTGAAGGCAATTTTGAAGGCCTAAACGGATGAATTAGGCATTAAAAATGTGCTTATTCCCCCCCCTCAACAGAAGAAAGGCTGGCCTTCCCTCCCTCTGCTTTTTCTCATTGAGAGCTTTCCAATGGTACCTTACTCACATGATTTTGAGATTCCTACAAGAAGATTCCCTAAAAGATTCCCTCCAATCAAAGCTTGTTTGACCAACCAGATAATACCTAGACTAGACATGTCACCCATCCAAGTAAGTAATCCAAGGGTAGAGCTTGCTGACATGTCACCTATCTATGTCCCTAATCCTATGGTGGAGCTTCCTTGGAGGAGATCATCTTTGTCTATGTAATAAAGAGAAGGTGCTCCTTTGGGGCATCAAATGTTTGAGTGTGCAATTTGTGTTTTTCTCTCTTCTCTTGTCCTCGTAGTATTACAATGGTATCAGAGCAAGTTTTTTAGTCCAAGAGAGTGGATCACCCCTCTTGGAATAGCACGAACTACTGAAATTGAGTAATTTGAGGTGGAGAACATAGAGTAATTGCTAGACTTAGGAAGGACTTTAGAGAGCGGATGGGATGGATGCGCCGGGAGGACAATTTCCCACACCTAGCTTTCCATTCTCAAACCCATTCAACATCAAAGTTATGTACATCCAACGTGAGCAGATGAGAGTATCGCTAGTTTATCACTTTGGTGCAGAATTCATGGACAGAGTGATGAACTCACCAAACCGGTTGATTCTACTTGTGGTGATATATGACAGAAGTGGGATTTGACAATCTACATTCTATTATGATAATATGGATATGAATGTCCCAAATCCTCTCCCTTTCAACACTCAAGTAGAAATCCGTTATGTAGTGAGACCAAAAGTGATGTTTAGAGATTTTGTAAAAGGAATTTTGGTGAGGAGTATTATCAACGAGTGATAGCTTCTGAGGTCCCAATGGTAGTTCCGATAGTTTGTGCGCCTTTCAAAGTGATTATATTGACTCTGTATTGAAGTAGACATTAGCAATTGAGTGTTGCAGGAACCATGGATCTGCAATTGCAAGAGCTGGTGCAAGGAATGCAAGGGATATTGAATGAATTTCAAGAGATTAAGATGACCATGGAGACATTACAAAGTCAAGTGCAGATCCTCAGGAACGATCAAGCCATGCAAGAAGAAGAGTCGTCTCAAAACCCAGTACCTGCAACTGAAGTACTTGGAGAGGCACCCGTGCCTACAAACCCTATCAACGATGAAGCCACATTGCTACTCCGGATGAAGAAGACCTGCAACATCGAGCCTTACAAGGAGCAGCGTACAATGGGAGTAGTGGAAAATTGGATCTCGAGAATGAATTGATATTTCCGATTGTTCTCAATAAAGATCACAGAGCATGCTGCAGGCGTGTTTGCATGTGGGTACTTGACCAATAAAGCCCTCACATGGTATGATGCTCGGGAATGATCCATGTTGGTAGAGAGAAGGGAGGTCACATGGACAGCAATGCAAGAAGGACTGCTGAAGAATTTCCAATTGGTGGATTATATGCAGATGGCTCAAACCCGACTATGAGGATTGAGATAGAAGAATAGCATACAAGAGTATGTGGAGGCATTTCTGGATCTACAGGTTGCAATTACCGACATGAGTCCAGTAGAGGCCCTCAACAATTTCAAACGAGGGTTGAAAGAGCGGATTCACCAAGAAGTCATGATGCAAAATCCTCGCACGATATTTAAAGCAATTGCTTGTGCACAGAGAATAACATAAGCAGTAGGTGGAAGTGAAGGAGTAGTTCCACCTCAACATTATTGGGCAGAAATGCCACACATGGGTGGACCAGTACTGATGGAATTGGGCAACCTTTGATTCTGGGATCAAGGAGCACGACCGCTTCAAAGAGAGCGGGGACGTGTAGAAGAATGAAGAGATGGAGTCCCACAAGGAGAAGAGACTCAAAGAGAACAATGCTGTTGTTACAATTGTGGCCGTATTGGGCACATATCTACCAACTATCGCACTTGTTTCCCTAGAGGCCCTCGTACCGGCGATCTTTGAACAACATGGAGAAGCACATTGAAGAGGAGGAGGTGGAAATCATTTTGGAAAATGAAGATCGCCAATAAATGTACCATGTGGCCTTACTGGCTCAAAAAGGAAGCAAAGAAGCGAGGGAAGGAAGAAGAATAATGCACAAAGATCTCGAAAGGCAACCTCACAATTGATTGTCGTGAATGGAATCCTAGAAGGTAATCAGGTGAGAGTATTAATAGATTTGGGAGCAACAGAGAATTTCTTGTCTTGCTCTGTTGCAATAAGATTGGGAATGGATCTAGAGAGAGATGGGTGTGAAGAAGTAGAGTTACCTAATGGGCAAACAAAGGGATTCAATCATTACCTAGATGGGTAACCCTCTTTGTAGGAGAATATCAGGAAGCAATTGAGTGGCGAGTGATACAGTTAGCTTGTTATGATGCAATTTTAGACATGCCATGGATGGAGCAGTACAACCCTATGGTGGATTGGAGGAGGAAATTAGTGAGAACCCACCAATGGTCAATCATTGGGGTTAAAGAAAAATCACACAGGCAGAAACTGCCTCTATATGTCATAGGGACGGCAACGGTTTGTAAGACCGATAGATGTTTTATGGGTCTAATAAGAGAAGTCCAGAGTGCACAACTTGATGAAAAAATTCCTGAGAATTGAAGGATGTGGTGGATGAGTTTCAAGATGTCTTTCCCAATGATCTACCCTTAGGATTACCACCAAAAAGGCAAGTAGATCACAAAATTGAGACACTCCTGGGGAAGACACCTCCTTGTAAGGCCTCATATCGCCTACCACCCCATGAGTTGGAGGAGTGTAAGACTCAAATTGAGGAGATGCTGCAGAAAGGGTTTATCCAATCTAACATATCACTATATGGGGCCCCTGTCTTGTTTGTGAAGAAGAAGGATGGTACAATGCGCATGTGCATTGACTATTGGGGTCTCAATCAACAAACAGTGAAGAAAAAATACCCCTTACCTTGCATGGATGACTTGTTTGATCAACTCCATGGAGCAAGATACTTCACCAAACTAGACTTGCGGAGTGGTTACAATCAAATCCAAATTGCAGAGGAGGATGTGTACAAAACTGCCTTTCAAACCAAGTATGGCCACTTTGAGTATCTTGTGATGCCTTTTGGCCTCACCAATACACCTGCCACTTTCATGAGTCTAATGAATGACATATTTTGTTATACTTGGATAAGTCTATTATCGTCGTCTTGGATGATATCTTAGTATATAGTAGCATGATGATAGAACACAAACAACATCTACGAGAGGTCCTCCAGATTCCAAGACAGAATCAATTGTACGCCAAAATCTCAAAGTGTAAGTTTGGCAAGTCTGAAGTAGACTACTTGGGGCATAGAGTAAGTGAAGAGGGCATTCAAGTATTGACAGATAAAATAGAGGTCATTCAAAAATGGAGTGCCCCAGAAGATCAGACTCAACTTAAGAGCTTCTTGGGGTTGATGGGATTCTATCATAGATTTGTCAAGGACTTCTCCAAGGTTGCATAGCCTTTAACAACACTACTTGGCAAGGGGAAGAAGTGGACATGGGGAACTGCACAAGAGTTGGCCTTTCAAGAATTGAAGGCCACCTTGCTACATGCACCAATCTTGAAGTGGTATGACCCAAAACATCCAATCAAGTTGGCTACAGATGCATCAGGCGTAGCAATAGGAGCAGTCTTACAACAAGAGTGGCATGACGGATGGCATCCAATTGCATATTTCTCTCAAAAGTTGTTACTGGCAGAGCGCAACTACTTCACCACAGAACAAGAAGAGTTGGCCATCGTTCTAGCAACCAAGCATTGGAAGCACTATCTGGGTGAGAAGGCATTTGTAGTAGAGATAGACCACAAACCTCTGGTCTACCTCAAGACGCAGAAGGATTTATCTCATTACCAAATTTGGTGGGTAGAGTGACAACAATGCTTCAACATGACAATCACCTACGTGGAAGGTAAGAAGCAACTTGCAAATGCATTCACCTGCATGCCAATGGCAAACAACTTGGTGGTAGAGGTTAAGATTAATCCTAAATTCTAGCTGGAGATTCTGGCTGCTACAAAAACTGATCCATAGATTGTAGAAGCGCAATCATCCAAAGGTGTCACAAGCACCCAAGGACTCACCTTTTGTGATGGCAAATTATGGATCCCAAATGTCCCAAAATTACGCACCACCATTCTAGCGGAATGTCATGATTCAGCCATTGCAGCTCATGTCGGAGTGGACAAGACCTTGGATGCAGCCAAGCGCCATTACTATTGGCCCAAGATGAGCAACAATGTGATAGACTACGTGCGTATCTGCCTACTTTGTCAACAGAACAAAGCTTCTAATCAAGCTCCTACAAGGCTCCTTCAACCTCTTCCCACTCCTACCCAATGTTGGGAACAAGTGAGTATGGATCTCGTCTGTGAATTACCCAAGATCACCTTAGGGTTTGACTCCATCGTGATCTTTGTGGACCAGCTCAACAAAATGATTCATGTACGCCCTACCACCAAGGAGGTGACCGCTCCACAACTAGCTCAATTATACTTAGATGCAGTCTTTGCTCACCATGGCTTGTCTAGAGTACTCATCATTGATAGAGGCACCCAATTCACCAATTTGTTTTGGCAAACACTTTTTGGTTTCTTCAAAACCAAGTTGGCCATGTCCACAGCTTACCACCCACAAATAGATGGCCAAACAGAGCGGGCTAATCATACGATTGAAGACATGTTATGCGGCTTCACCTTAGAAGAGCAAGAGAGGTGAGACACACTACTCCCGTTGGTGGAATTTGCTTACAACAATTCAGTGAATGCATCCATCCAGGTCACTCCGTTCTTCCTCATGTATGGTGAGCATTCTTTCACATCTTCTAGCTTGATGAAGATCTGTCTAGTGGCTACCAAGGTCGATGCAATCAACACATTTGTTTCTAGAATCCAACAAGGTGTGGAGAGCGCCAAACACAGATTACAGATTGCACAAAATCAACAGAAGCAGTATGTTGATGCACACCATAGGCACATGGAGTTCAATGTTGGGGATCAAGTGTGGCTATCGACAACCAACCTCACATTAGTTAGACCTTGTAAGCTCCAACCTTGTTTTATTGAGCCTTTCTCGATTCTTCGTTGCATCGGTGCTGTGGCCTATCACCTTGAGCTACCACCACACATGAAGATCCATCTAGTGTTCCATGTCTCCCTACTACGCAGATATGCTCCCCGATCAGGCCAGGATCATTCCACACAAGACATTTGACCTTGTTCGACACTCATTGATGGCATAGAGGAATATGAAGTGGAGCGGATTCTCCAAAAACACATGCGTGGTACTCGCCATCCACGGGTGGACTATCTAGTACAATGGAAAGGTTACCCTCTCTATGAAGCAACCTGGGAGCCCGCTGCTTATTTGGCACATGCACCGGTGTTGATGCAAGCATTTGAGCAACAATTGCACAACGAGTACATTGCGTCTTAAAAGGAGAGAGGTCTGTAATACCAAGAGCTAGCCATATGATCTAGATGTGAAATTTGGTTTGGGAACATCTAGAATGATTTTATACATGATGGTCAAAATAGATAAGATAGTATCACCAAAAGTATCACCAAAAGAGTACTTCTACTAATAGGGTAGAAACTGAAATAGACTTGAGAACCTTAGAACCAATAGCTAGACATATGATTTAAAGGTGAGAATTGGTTTGGTAACATCTGGAAGGATGTTACACATGATGGACTAAATAGATCAGAAAGAGGTATCACCAAAAGGGGACTTCTACTAATAGAGTAGGAACCAAAATATGCCTGAAATTTTTGAAGGCAATTTTGGAGGCCTAAACGGATGAATTAGGCATTAAAAATGTGCAGATTCCTCCCCCTCAATAAGGGAAAGGCTGGCCTTCCCTCCCCTTGCTTTTTCTTGTTGAGAGCTTTCCAATGGTACCTTACGTGATTTTGAGATTCCTACAGGAAGATTCCCTAAAAGATTCCCTCCGGTCAAAGCTTGTTTGACCAACCAAATAGTACCTAGACCAGACATGTCACCCATCCAAGTAAGTAATCCAAGGGTGGAGCTTGCTGACATGTCACCTATTTGTGTCCCTAATCCTATGGTGGAGCTTCCTTGGAGGAGATCATCTTTGTCTATATAATAAAGAGAAGGTGCTCCTTTGGGGCATCGAATGTTTGAGTGCACAAGATGTGTTTTCTCTCTTCTCTTGTCCTTGAAGTATTACAATATCAATACAATCATTGCTGATTTCCATGACTTTGAATTTGCCAAGGAGGAATTATCAGTTTGATCATTGTTGATTTCCATGACTTTGAAATTTGCCACTTTGTCCTCTCACTCTGAGTTGGGAATATAGAAGAAATCAATACGTACTAGTGTGGGAGTATGCCTTTGTTCTCTTTTTTAAAGTTGAGAATATAGAAAATCAATGTGTAGCAACAGGGTATGTCCATTGCTTGAGATTGAGATGCTTGGCCAGTAATTGACCACAATACAATACCACCTTAGCAATTACCTCTAATTATTCAAGGCATTTCAGGATGACTTGGATCTACATGTGGAATAAAAAGTACAAGGAAGAAGGGGAGAAATTGGGAAAAATGTAGATGGTGTGTTGGAAATTTCTAGATTAGGCCTTGCAAAATTATTTCCTCTATCTTCAATGGTTGGAGAGTAAAAAATTATTACTTATTGCCTCACGGCTCAAGCATGCATATGTATTATTTTAGCCTTGTACCATTAGCCATTGATTGTGCATCTCATTGGGTTGGGAGCCTCTATGGGTATTAAGATTCTTTCTTCACCAAACAGTCCTTTTGGATTTGGAGTGTGGGATGCTTGTAGAGAACACTTGGACCTATGTGATTGCCAACCATCTACTTCTTGATTGCAATGAAAGACAATAGATAAATAAGATCAATCATAGTGATTTCTATGATTGAGAGAAAAGAAAGGAAAAAAGGTGTTCAATGTGGGGTGGGACTCTTGGAGAAATTTGACTTGAATTCAAGTGATTTAGAAAGCAATCCGTGGCAAGGGTTTGCCACAGATAGGAATTTCAACACATATTCCTTCCAATTTACATGCATGTCAAAAGTGCTAGAAGGAACATGGGGTTCAAATTTGGCACTCGGTCCATAGTTCTTGTAAACAACATTCTTGTGCCAAATATTCATGTACTAAATGTTCTTCTACCGGCAATTCTTCTATCAACAGATTTTGTACTAGGGATGCCTATATTAGACAGTTCATGCACTAGAGGGCTTGTGTATCACATGTGATAGAGTATATAGAATGGCTGTTCTCCTTTGGTAGCAAATAGGCACCTATCACATCCATACTTTGTCTTTGTACTTTTTATTTTTGGTTGGGTTCCTCATTTGCCATCAGATTGTTAGTCTTTGTTCTAGGTGTATACTCTATTAGTTATGTTTTGTGTTGTATCTCTTGGGAGTTGGGAGCTACTTCAATAGACTCTCTTAGGATGTCCTTGCTTTAATCTTTAGCACGTGTCATTAGAGGGACTACCATAGGTGAGGCTCCTCATCTTCCACCCCTACACCTTATGCACATCCAAGCTGTCGTTCTAGGTGTTATTATTTCCAATTGTTCCTCTAGGGGCTCAAGTTCTCCCTCATGGTGCCACCTCTATTCCTTTGCCACATTCTCCACCATCCTTGGGTGAGAACCTATAGTGGATGAATTTCCTTTGGAGGATCCTCCACGTACCATCTCCTCAATTCCTCCTTTGCCTCCCATGATCTTTCCTCCTAATGACCCAACCCCACCACCACTACCACCACCACATGCTCCAACCTCCCTAGAATTCATACCACAACCATCCAACATCTCCCTTTTTGTACCCTTAACATCCCTTTACATATTGCCTCACCAACATCCTATGCAATCATGCCTTGATTGCACATGAGTCAAGGTCAATTTGGCATAGGATTGAGGGGAAACTAGATGAGAACATAAGCCACCTCTCTACCTATCCTCTTAGACCCACTCCATACTCTAGCCCTCTCTCTTCAAGCACCACTTGACTCTTACTCTTAGCTCTAGTCTTTGGATCTCCTTCAAGATTACCTTGTCCATGCATGCATACTAAGATCCTTCTGCCTCTCCACCATCTAGTTGGTTTTGTAACACCCATTTGTGCATGTGTGTAGTATTGTGATATTTAGCTTGGTATAACAAGTACTTAAGAGATATTATTTATATAGAGATAAAGGATGGTTCTATACTAGTCATGGTTAGCTAAAGTTAGTCATAGCTAAGATAGACGGGACCTTACTTTAGAGGAAGTAGAAAAGATGAGCACCACTATTTTGGATTTTAGTGTGTTGACTTGGTATTATTCCTAGGTATTTGGCTTTGAAGAAAGAGTTGAGAACTCTTGGGCCCGCAAGCCTTTTTGTTTTGGATTCTTCTTTAGTCCAAGGATAGCCCATGTGAAGGAACCCTTGACTTAGTGGTTGGGTCAAGATAAGACCACATGCTTAGGGGAATATGCCCATGTGAATGGATATTCCTTTCTACTTTTTGACTTTACTTGACTTTTATTCTAGTAACTTGAGTTACTATGGTAATTAGTAACTTTGGTACGTAACTATTTCACAAGTATATAAACAAGGGGTGAGGAGGTACTCATCATCCTTTCATTTGCAACTATCTCTCTCATTGAGTTCTCTAGTGAGCAATGTCTTGAGTCTTGGAGTGTTAGCCTTGGAGGAGTATGATGGAGTTGGGGTTCCTTGCCTTCTTAGTCCATGATGCGCTACCATAATAGCCATCAGAGGTTCATCCTCAGTGAGAGACAAGCCGGCTCACATTTTTGGTTCCATTGCCGGGACCTCTCTAGAAGGCAAGATAATGTTCCACGTTCAATTTTACGTTAGGCAGAAGGAGGCTATGAGAGCTCACTTGGAGAGAACTTTAGGAGAGAAGAGTGCTGAACTTATGTTAAAGAACAAAGATCCATTTGTATACCCTATAGTTCATTATGATGTCTTTGAGGTGATTTTGTACATCTTGTACACATGAGAGGAATTGGAGAGATTGTGTGAGGTGGATTGCAAATTTTGGGGATTAAGGTGATTTTGGGCAAAATCTCAAGTTTGAGATCTGGACTTGAAATTTCTACACATGATATCTTGGGTTATCTTTCAGTTAGCAAACTTGAAATTATTGTGAGAGCTACTATGCACACTGGGCAAGAGTTTTTGAAAGTTGATAGGGTAAAGTGCTCCTGCAATTGCATGCTCTCTGGAAAATTGTACAGAGTTTGCCATTTCTTCAATTTTTAGTGAATTGTCCTGAAAATTTCCAAGACAATTTAATGCATTTTATCCTACCTGCTGCCACAAAAAATAAGAGAAAGATCGTTCTTGCGCAAGGAGTAATGAGTTTTTGAAGTGAGGGGGGTGGTTTTGAGACCAAATCTGAAATATGGGTGCTGAATAGAAAGGTGTCTAGGCCAAATAGCTTGATGAAAAGATCTGAAATTTTGCAGGGAGGGATGCTCTAGAGTGGTGATCAAGTGTGCAAAATTTCAGAGGACTATGTCATACTAGTTGGGAGATTTAAGTGACATTGTGAGGAAGGGTCAATTCTGCAGAGTGGAGATCTCATGAATGAGGAGTTTGAGATCAACAAAAAGCATGTTTGAGTGTTTAGATTCATCTTGGGAACATGGAAGGTCATCAAGAGTGGAAATTGAGATTATGCAAGGTTCCCCAAGGGTTTGAGGTGATTGTAGGGGTTGATTTGAGGAAAAGAGAGTTTACAATAGAATTTGAAGAGAGTATTGAGAGGATCCAAAAACCTACACTACTTGGAGGAAAGAGTGAGTCTAAGTGCTTTCTATGTGGAGAGAAGGGCCATAAGGCAAGTTCATGTCCATTGACCTTTGAGAGAAAGAGATTGAGGGAAAGGAGAGGCTTACTTGACTTGGGTTTGCATGTTGGACCTTCTTCACCAAGATTGGGAGGGAGAAGATCTAAGACCAAGGAGTTGTGTGAGGTTTGTGGAGTTGAAGGACTTCCAAAAGGATATGAGTGTAGTGGAGTAAAAGCACTTTTGGAAACTTTGGTGAAGGATCTTGGAGAGAGTCTTAGTACAGCCACAAAGATACTACCACCTTCATCAGCTAGTTCTCAAGATTAGTGATGGAGATAATCTTTCAACTTATGGATAAATTATCCATGAGAGTTAGATTAATATGCACTCTAGGATTTGATGTTGCTATAGAAATCTTGGAGAAACATGAACCTTTTGTGCTCCCTAGAGTGGATTATTCTCAGATGGTGTTAGTCATGTATATACTCTATTAGTAATAGAGTGAGAGAAAAGAAAAGAGAAAAAAATTGAGAGAAAGAAAGATAGTGAGAGGTTAAGATGGGGAAACTTCCGGTTTTCTTTGGCAAGGATAGAGAAGATGTGGAGGCCTTTGTGAGAGACTTCAAGAGAGCTTGCATAGGAAACAATGAGAGGAGGAAGAATGAGTGGGCCTCATTATTACCAGATTTCTTTGAGGATGCAGCACTTACATGGTATGAGTCAGAATACCAAAAGAGAGAGAGGAGAGATGGGGAAGAGGAGTCTTGGGAGACTTTGACTTCAGCACTCATTGAGAACTTTCTTCCTGATGAGAGTTATGAGAGATTGATGAGTGAGCTTACATTTCTAAAGCAAGGAGAAGGAGAGAAAGTGAGAGTCTATGTGGAAAGAGTGGAAAAGTTAGAGTCCAGATTTCGTATAGTGTTGAGGAAGGGTGGGGATGATGTGGAGACTACAATGATTGGCATAGGGGCCATGCTCACCAAGAATTTTGTGGGAGGGTTGAGACCACAAATTAGAAGCAAGGTGAGATATGAGAAACCTTCTTCCAAGGTTGAAGCTATCAAGGTTGCAATTTGTATGGAGGAGGTTTGGAAGGGGATGAGAGTGATTTGGTGGTGAAGGAGGTTGTGCATCTTCCTCAAGGCTACAAGTATGGTGAAACTTCTGATAATTTGGTGGCAAGGGTTGCACCACAAGTAGTGGTTACTCCAGTTCTTGCACCTCCTCCAAAAGATCCACTTCAAACCATCACAGAACAACTTGCGGATCTCAAGATCAATGTGGTGCAACTATGGGAGAAGAGAGAGGTGGATCAGAATGTAGGGAGAGGGCCTAGGAGTTATGGAAACTATCCATATAGAGGAGGCCAACCAGCCAACAATTTCAATGATAGAAATTGTTTTGGTTGTGGAGGACGAGGCCATATCCAAAGGAATTGCCCAAATTCCACTTACCATAGAGGAAGGGGTTATGAGGGAGCCAATAGAGGGAAAGAGGGAAGTAGTGAAACCCAAGTGGCTCCTAATCCCAACAAAGGTAAGGAGATAGCATCCATAGATGTGTTTGAGAGCAAGTATGAGAAGGGAGAGTGCTCAAACTCCAAGGGTCTTAATTTGGAGCTTTTGGCACAAGAGAAGAAGAGAGCTTGTTTTGCAGAGGATGTTCACTCTTCTCAAGGATTCACTCCAAGCAAAGATAATCCTATGTCTACTAGGAGCACTTGCACCTCAACACTATCAACAACAAAGACTCCAAGGAAGAAGTTGGGGATGGAGTACTTCTTGATCTCAAAGCAACAATGGAACTACAATGTGTTGGAGGATGTTGGTAGTCACAAGGCTAACATCACAGTGGGCCAATTAATTGCTTTGAACCCTACCTTGAGAAAGGAGCTTAGAGGTGGTTTGAGTTCTACAAGGAGCAAGAGGAAGAAGAAGGCAAAAGTTCCTGTATCAATGGGGGTGGTGGATGCCAAGCCAGCACCATGGGAGGCTTGTGAATATGCCTCCAAGATTGATGTGAGAGTGAATGGTCACAACATCAAGGATGCATTGGTTGATGAAGGATCATCAGTAAATGCCATGTCAGAAAGGTTGATGAAGAAGTTGGGTATGATACCCTCAAGACCTTCAACATTTGTGGTGAGCATGGCAAACAAGCAACAAGTTCGACTAGTAGGAGTGATGGATAAAGTGGTAGTTTCAGTTATGGGAGTTCAAAATCTCATGACTTTCCAAGTCTTGAAGGATTCAAGCTATGACTTACTTCTTGGGAGGCCATGGTTGAGAGCAACACACACAACTGATCAATGGCACAAAGGGTACTTGAGGATTGGGCCATCAAACCATAGAGTCACAGTTCCTATGACTAACACCACCAACACTTCACATTCAGATACACCATCTTCTGATTATTGGGAATCAGATTCTGAAGAAGGAGCTTCAAGTGTGGACACAAGCATGAAAGAGGAGACTTCCACGGAGGAGGATGAATCTGAATCTGATTCAGATGTGTATCCCTTGTGTGCTATGAATTTTGCACCTAAGCCAGGGGTTTTGAAGGACCCAGACAAATCACTATTGACACTTGAGGAGGTAGAGAGAAGGTTAGCTACCCTCAAGTATGGCCCAAATGTTACCAAGGAGGAGAAGGTGAGATTTGAGGAGATTTTTTGCAAGTTCAACCATGTGTTTGCTTTTAGTTACAAGGATTTGAAGGAAGTCACCTTGGAGGAGCACAAGATAGAGGTGGAGTCACATGCAAGACCTATCCGCCAAAAGCAACGTCGCATTAGCCCACCAATATCTTTGGTTGTGAAGGAGGACATTGATAAGCTCAAGGAGGTTGGATTTATCTTTGAGGTAGAGAATTCAGAATGGGTATCTCCAATTGTCATTGTGAAGAAAAAGAATGGCAAGCTTTGGGTATGTGTGGATTACAAGAAGCTCAATGCTGTTACCAAGAAGGATTACTATCCATTGCCATTCATTGATGAGATCTTGGAGGAGGTTGCAAGTCATGAGAGGTACAGTTTTGGAGATGGTTATAGTGGATATAACCAAATCAAGATTGCACCAAAGCATCAACAACTCACCACATTCAACACACCTTGGGGAACTTACGCTTTCAAGGTCATGCCTTTTGGGCTTTGCAATGCTCCAGCCACATTCCAACGGTTCATGAACAAGGTATTTAAACCTTTCATTGGGAAATTTGTGAGAGACTTCATTGATGACTTTTGTGTCTATGGGAGCAAGGAGGAGCACTTTGAGCACCTAATCAAAGTCTTGCAACGCTTGGATGAGGCAAATGCATCACTCAACCTAGAGAAGTGCATTTTTGGATGTGAAGAAGGTCTACTTTTAGGGCACATCATCTCCAAGGATGGAATAGCAGTTGATCCTAAGAAGGTGAGGAAAATCTCAGACCTTCCATTCCCTTCAAGCTTGACAAAGTTATGCCAATTTTTGGGGATGGTTGGATACTATAGGAGGTTCATCTTCTTATTTTCCAACAAGGCTTATGAATTGACCATCTACATGAAGAAGGGTGTACATTACATGGTGATTTTGGAGGACAAGGAGGCTCTCAAAGCTTTTGAGGAGCTCAAGCAATCCTTTGTTGTAGCTCCAATTCTTGCTAAATCTGATTGGAGTAAGCCTTTCATCCTCTACACTGATGCTTCTTATGTAGCTATAGGATGCACTCTTAGACAATTAGACCAAGATGGGCATGATCATCCAGTAGCTTATGCTAGTAGGTAGATGGTTTCAACAGAGAAGAACTACTCTGTCACGGAGAGAGAAGGGTTGGCAATGATCTTTGGTCTCAAGAAGTTTAGACACTACTTGATTGGAGGGAAAGCCACCATTGTCAAGGATCACAAGGCTTTGAAGTACATCTTCAACAAGCCTAATGTTGAAGGGAGACTAGCAAGGTGGATTATATTCTTGTCTGAGTATGACTACACCATTGAGGATAGGCCAGGAAAGAAACATGCAAATGCTGATTTGTTATCTAGAGCCTATGATCATGATGGAGATGAGCCAGTAGATGATTCCTTCCCAGATGAGGAGCTCATGACAATCTCAATCACTCAAGAGGTTCCAATGGAGTACAAGGAGATTGTGGATTTTGTGACAAGAGGTAACTATCCAGAAGGGATGCATGCTAGGGAGAGGAAGGCCCTTGCAGCAAGATGTAGACCTTACACAATAGTGGATGATATTCTTTTTCACCAAGGAGCAGATGGTCTACTTCAAAGAGAAGTGGGTAAGGAAGAGTCTATCCTACTCATAAAGGAGTTTCATGAAGGTTTAGTATGTGGAGGACACATTGCAAGAAAGGTGACTGCTTTCAAGATTCTAGATGCAGGTTACCATTGGAGAGGGATTTTCAAGGATTGTCTTGATTATTGCAAAACTTGTCATGTTTGTCAAGCTTTTGCTAGAAAGTCTACATCCACTCCACCACTTAGATCAATTCCATTGCTAGGACCTTTTGAGAAGTGGGGAATTGATTTTGTAGGTCCTCTCAATAGAACCCCAAGGAATAGTCGGTACATTGTGGTAGTTACTGATTACCTTACCAAGTGGGTTGAGGCTAGACCATTGAGGGACAAGAATGAAGATGAAGTGGGTAGATTTCTTTATGAACGCATTATCACTAGGTTTGGATGCCCTTTGGAGTTGGTTTCTGATAGAGGAGGAGAGTTTATAGGAAGCATTACTACAGCCATGCTACGACATTTCTCTATCACACATAGAGTAACTACATCCTATAAGCCAAATTCCAATGGCTTGGCAGAGAGAACCAATCAAACCTTGTGCATGATGTTGGCCAAAGATGCAGAAATGGAGGGGGCTAAACATCATTGGGACAAGAGGATTCATGCAATTTAGTGGGAGTATAGGACAACCATGAAGACTTCCACCGGATATTCTCCATTTCAATTGGTGTATGGTATTGAGTCTACCTTACCTATTCACTTTGATCTTCCTACCTTCCAAAGCATTCATAGGAGATTGAAGAAAGCACAAGGAGGTGATGCACAGAAGTCAAGGAAGGATCAACTCATGGAGTTGGAAGAGGCAAGAGCAGTTGCTATGGTTCAAGTAGAGCAAGCCCAAAGGAAACAAAAGGAGAGCTATGACAAGAGGCAAGGCAAGAAGAAGGTGGAGACTTTCAAAGAAGGTGATTGGGTAATGTTGTTTGATTCTATTTGATTCAAGAGAGTGCAAAAGAAGTTTTTGCCTAAGTACTTTGGACCTTTCATAGTGGAGAAGGTGCGGGGCAATTACACCTATGATCTCAAGGATTTGGGAGGAAGACACTTTGATAGGATTAACCATGATAAGTTGAAGATGTACCATAGAAGGTAGAGAGACCTTCACTTTGAGGACAAAGTGAAAACTTAGTCCGGGGGTAAATGTAACACCCATTTGTGGATGTGTGTGGTATTGTGATATTTAGCTTGGTATTACAAGTACTTAAGAGATATTATTTATATAGAGATAAAGGATGGTTCTATATTAGTCATGGTTAGCTAAAGTTAGTCATAGCTAAGATAGACGGGACCTTACTTTAGAGGAAGTAGAAAAGATGAACACCACTATTTTGGATTTTAGCGTGTTGACTTGGTATTATTCCTAGGTGTTTGGCTTTGAGGAAAGAGTTGAGAACTCTTGGGCCCGCCAGCCTTTTTGTTTTGGATTCTTCTTTAGTCCAAGGATAGCCCATGTGAAGGAATCCTTGACTTAGTGGTTGGGTCAAGATAAGACCACATGCTTAGGGGAATATGCCCATGTGAATGGATATTCCTTTCTAATTTTTGACTTTACTTGACTTTTAGTCTAGTAACTTGAGTTACTACGGTAATTAGTAACTAATTAGTAACTTTGGTACGTAACTATTTCACAAGTATATAAACAAGGGGTGAGGAGGTACTCATCATCCTTTCATTTGCAACTATCTCTCTCATTGAGTTCTCTAGTGAGCAATGTCTTGAGTCTTGGAGTGTTAGCCTTGGAAGAGTATGATGGAGTTGGGGTTCCTTGCCTTCTTAGTCCATGATGCGCTACCATAATAGCCATCAGAGGTTCATCTTGAGTGAGAGACAGGCCGGCTCACAGTTCCACACTTTCTATACTTCTACGTGCTATCTTGGGAGATGACCACGAGAGAGATATCTCTTTTGGACCTTGCTAGCTATCTTCTTATAGTGGACTTTGCTTCTTCTTGCTCTTAGAGACACATCTTAAGACCAAGAGACTTCCTCTCAAATGCATTGATTTCTCCATGGAGATTGCTAGCTTCATAGGAAGAGTACACTATCCGGGCCCAAGTGGCTGCTCAATGGCTCATAGAGTCTCCACAAGCTCATGTTACACTTTTAAAGCATTGTCAATTACCTCATTCCTTGATACAAGTAGGGGAGTACTGGCGGGCCATTCAATCACTATCACCTCTAGACTAGCACCCTTCTATGTAGATACATTATCAACCCTCCAAGATCTTCATCCATCAGCCATATATGACCTTCCTTCCTTTGTCTATGATTACCACCTAGATGAAGATCTATCGCTTATAGAGTCCTTCTTCACCCATGCTTTACTCCACTCTTTATGTTTCTTAGTAGGTGGTCCCTCAAGATTTGTTTCTGAGCGCTTCAAGATTATCTTTCCTTGGATGTGCCAAACTCAAGCTTCACTCTTTTCTTTTCTTTTTGCTAGCATATTGCCTTTGGTTCTGTGCCTTTAAGTACTGCTCATTTCTTTGATGCATCTTGTCTCCTTACTCTATCAAAGGAGACTTCCAGTGTTTGCTCCCTTGCCATAGGGGATTTTTTCCTAGAATTGGTTACATGCATAATATGTTCACAATTCTACCATTCCTTTTCTCTGCTCTATCTCATGATCAGTATAGTATAGCATACTAGGTGATTGTGAGATAGTTATTATGGGAATTAGAGGTTCCTTGGACCTCTATCCTGATTGGATGGTTGTCCAAGTGGATGTCTCAAATGCCTTCAATACCACTTCTTGACCAGTCTTGTTTTGGGCTCTTTGTTCAATGAGGGACTAGATCTCCTCCCTTATTCATTTTGCGCATACTTTCTATGGTATAGAGACACCATTGTTATATAATCCTTGTGCTACCTAGGAGAGTTCACTCAATTGGCATTGGTAGAAGGTACATGAGAGGTAAATCCTTTGGGATGGGGGCCATTATTTGCCATAGTTCATTACATAGCTTGGCATGAGGTTGCAATTTCCCTTCCTACATATCTTTTTCCATCCCTATCAAATGATACTCATATCTTGGGTCCCATGAAGGATAGAGTTTGTGAACTTTAAGCTTTCACACCTAGTTTAGAGTCCTTGAGGTTTATGAGTTTCGACTCATAAATGCAAGGTCTGGAGCCTACACATATTCCTCTCCTCCTCTAACTTCCCATCTAGATTCTAGTTCCTAGTAGGAAGGTTGAGAGTATTGGGCTTCCCTCTTAGAGAAGATGTTTTCTGTAGCTCCTATATATCAAACACTTTGATTCAAGTTATCATCCTTGTGCACTTCCTCCTCTGATTGGGGAACAAATAGGTGGCCTACTCCGTCCTTGTGAGATATTATGTCCCAAGAGCATCTTATTTGGTATGTATATATCCTCCCATAGAGGCTCTCCTACCACATCTATAGTCCTTTGATAGAACCTTATGGCATACCTTCTCCACACCCTTAGGACCTTGTATGCTCTCATAGTTATCAAATGACTACCGGCAATTCCAGATTGCTCTTCTTGTAGTCATGTGTAAAAGACCAAGGAGAAATAGAATAATGGAAGATAAGAATGACATTGGGACTCCGAATCACATTGGGACTCTTGAATGAGTGAAAATCCAAATGCCTAGCATGAGCTTGGGCTTTGGTATTTATAGGGAATATACAAGGCTCTTGAGAAACTTCCTAAAGCCTCCTTCTTAGAGTGCAAGCTAAGTTAATTGGTGCATTTCTTGAGAAGATTCCTTTTAGAAGCCGCCTACTTGGCGCGCAAGCTAAGCTTTCCAAGAAGCTTCCTCCTAGAAGTTACCACGTAACATACACATTATTTAATACTTGGAGAGTAAAAAGAAACTTTCTTGATGCTTCTAGAATATTCTTATAATTCTTGGCTAAATTGGCCTATTTGCTACTTTTTTAGTCTCAACTAACTCATCTATAAACTCCATATTGTTATATTCCTCCATTGCCAATTGATGATCTCCTCATTGCCATGGAAGCTTCAAACTCTTAGATGGCCATTTGGGCATTGTGGAGATGAGAAAGAAGCTCCCAAGTGGCATCATGAATGGGATATCCTTTCTAAAGGATTTTGTACTGAGTATATTGTGGGCAGCCAATTGAAATGTGACAACTTGTAAACATACAATCAAATTTATACTCCTCATGATTGTTGATAGAGATGGGAGGAAGAGGGGCTTGGACACAAGTGGAAAAAAAGATGGTGATTATAAACAAGGGTTTTGACTTATAAATAAGAAAGACAAGGTGGATTTGCATATGACAAGGCACAACAAGTCAATAAGTAACAAGAGAAATGATTTGTGTGACATCAAATGGACCTATCAACTTAGGAGCAAGTTTATAAACTTGGATACTAGGTCAAATGGGTATGTTACTAAAAGAAGCATGACCTTATTATCATGTTGAAAGGTGAGATCACGACAATGTTTATCCATGTATTACTTTTGATGCATTTGAGTAACAAAGAGATGAGATTTGGCTTGTTGTAAGGAGTGGGATATTGTGGTCAAGAAGATAGAAGTATAAGGAATGTGAGATGGAAGAGGAGTAAAAAGAATCTGGAACAAGTGAGTCTTGACCAAAATTAAGGAAGAAGGAAGAGAATCCAATGCTTACATACTTGGAGTTATTGTAGGACAACAACTGCAATGCATTCATCCCAATTGGTATGGTGAACGTTGGCAAAGGCACAAAGCATATCCTTCAAGGTCCAATGTGCATGCTTGGTTTGCCTATTAGTTTGAGGATAGTAGGCCATGGATAAAGCAAGCTTGGTGTTGAGTAGCATTGTAAAAGACCAAGGAGAGAAATAGGAGAATGGAATATCGGAGTGGAAGATCATATTGGGACACTTGAATGAAGGAAATTCCAAATGCGTAGCATGAGCTTGAGCTTTGGTATTTATAGATAACATACAAGGCTCTTGAGAAGCTTCCTAAAAATTGTCTTCTTTGAGTGCAAGCCAAGTTAATCAAACAGTTTTTCAAAACATTTCCTTCTAGAGGCCACCTACTTGGCATGCAAGCTAAGCTAGTTAGAAGCTTCCCAATAAGATACCTACTTGGTGTGCAAGCTAAGCTAGCCGGAAAGCTTCCCAAGAAGTTTCCTCTTAGAAGTCACTGCTTGGCATGCACATTATCCAATACTCATACCAAGTAGCTTCTAAAATATATTTATAACTCTTGGCTAATTTGGCATATTTGTTATTTCCTTAGTCTTGACTAACTTATATGTAAACTCTATATTGTAACATATTCCCCCACCGCTAGTTGATGATATCCTCATCACCATGGGAGCTTCAAACTCTTAGATAACCATTTGTGCACTCTATAGATGAGAAAGAGACTTTCAAGTGACATCATGAAGGAGATACTATAATACTCCAAGGATAGGAGACCTAAAGAGAAACACACCATGAGAAACACACACTTTCACACTCAAACTCTGATGCCCCAAAGGAACACCTCTTTATTATATAGGTAAAGCGTATCTCTTCCAATGAAGCTCCACCATAGGATTAGGCACATAGATAGGTGACATGTCAGCAAGCTCCACCCTTGGATTACTTACTTGGATGGGTGACATGTTGGTCCTGGTCCTATCTGATTTGTCAAACAAGCTTTGACCAGAGGGAATCTTTTAGAGAATCTTCTTGTAGGAATCTCAGAATCACTTGGGTGAGGTACCGTTGGAAAGCTCTCGACAAGACAAAGCAGGGGGAGGGAAGGACAGCCTTTCTTTCATTGGGGTGGAGGGCATAGACAAATTTTCAAGGCCTAATTCATCCGTTTAGGCCTCCAAAATTGCCTTCAAAGATTTCAGGCATATTTTGGTTCCAACTCTATTAGTAGAAGTCCCCTTTTGGTGATACCTTGTTCTGATCTATTCAGTCCATCCTGTGTAACATCCTTCCAAATGTTACCAACCCAATTCTCACCTTCCAATCATATGTCTAGCTATTGGTCCTAAGGTTTTCAAATCTATTTTGGTTTTCTGCTCTATTTGTAGAAGTACCTTTTGGTGATACTTCTATCTGATCTATTTTGACCATCATGTATAACATCATTCCAGATGTTACCAAACCAAATTTCACATCTAGATCATATGGCTAGCTCTTAGTATTACAAACCTCCCTCCTTTTATGACGCAACGTCCTCATTGTGCAACTGTTGCTCAAATGCTTGCACCAACACCGGTGCATGTGTCAAATTGGTAGTGGGTTCCCATGTTGCTTCATAAAGGGGGTAACCTTTCCGCTAGACAAGATAATCCACCCGTGGATGACAAGTACCACGCATGCATTTTTGGAGAATACGCTCCACCTCATATTCCTCATTGCCATCAACGAGTGTCGGACAAGGTCAAATGTCTTGTGTGGAATGACCCAAGCCTGATCGGGGAGCATATTTGCATAGTAGAGAAACATGGAATACTGGATGGATCTTCATGTGTGGTGGTAGCTCAAGGTGATAGGCCACAGCGCCGACTCGACGGAGAATTAAGAAAGGCCCAATAAAACAAGGTCTCAACTTATGAGGTCCCATTAATGTGAGGTTGGTTGTTGATAGCCACACCTGATCCCCAACATTGAACTCCATGTGCCTACGGTGGGCATCAATATACTGCTTCTGGCAATTTTGGGCAATCTATAATTTGTGCTTAGCGCTCTCTACCCTTTGTTGGATTCTAGAAACAAATGTGTTGACTACATCGACCTTGGTAGCCACTGGACGGATCTTTATCAAGTTGGAAGGTGTGAAGGGATGCTCACCATACATGATGAAGAACGGAGTGACCTGGGTGGATGCATTCACTGAATTGTTGTAAGCAAATTCCACCAACGGGAGTAGGGTGTCCCACCTCTCTTGCTCTTCTAAGGTGAAGCCGCGTAACATGTCTTCAATAGTGCGACTAGCCCACTCGGTTTGTCCATCTGTTTGTGGGTGGTAAGCTGTGGACATGGCCAACTTGGTTTTGAAGAAACCAAAGAAGGTGTGCCAAAACAAAATGGTGAATTGAGTACCCCTATCGGTGATGAGTACTCGAGACAAGCCATGGTGAGAGAAGACTGCATCTAAGTATAACTGAGCAAGTTGTAGAGCGGTCACCTCCTTGGTGGTAGGGTGCACATGAATCATTTTGCTAAGCTGGTCCACAAAGACCACAATGGAGTTGAATCCTGATGTGGTCTTGGGTAATTCACAAACAAGATCCATACACACCTGTTCCCAACGTTGTGTAGGAATAGGGAGAGGTTACAGGAGCCCTACAGGAGCTTGATTAGAAGCTTTGTTCTGTTGACAAAGTAAGCAACTGCGATGTAGTCCATCACATTGTTGCACATCTTGGGCTAATAGTAATGGCATTGGATTGCATCCAAGGTCTTGTCCACTCCAACATGACCTGCAATGGCCAAATCATGACATTCCGCTAGAATGGTGGTGCGCAATTTTGAGACATTTGGAATCCATAATCTGCCATCACGAAAGGTGAGTCCTTGGGTGCTCGTGACGCCTTTGGATGATTGATGGATCAATGGATCCGTGGATCAGTTTTTGTAGCCGCTAGAATTTAGGGTTAATCTGAACCTCTGTCACCATGTTGTTTGCCATTGGTATGCGGGTGAATGCATCTACAAGTTGCTTTTTACCTTCAACATAGGTGATTTTCATGTTGAAGCATTGTCGCCACTCTACCCATCAAGTCTGGTGACAAGATAGATCCTTCTGCGTCTTGAGGTAGACTAGAGGTTTGTGGTCTGTCTCTACCACAAATGCACTCTCACCCAGATAGTGCTTCCAATGCTTGGTTGCCAAGACGATGACCAACTCTTCTCGTTTTGTGGTGTGGTAGTTGTGCTCTGCCAGTAACAACTTTCAAGAGAAATATGTAATGGGATGCCATCCGTCATGCCACTCCTGTTGTAGGACTGCTTTGATTGCTACGCCTGATGCGTTTGTAGCCAACTTGATTGGACGTTTTGGGTCATACAACTTCAAGATTGGTGCATGTAGCAAGTTGGCTTTCAATTCTTGAAAGGCCAACTCTTGTGCGGTTCCCCATGTCCACTTCTTCCCCTTGCCAAGCAGTGCTGTTAAAGGTTGTGCGACCTTGGAGAAGTCCTTGACAAATCGATGATAGTATCCTATCAAACCCAAGAAGCTCTTGAGTTGAGTCTGATCTCTTGGGGCACTCCATTTTTGAATGACCTCTATTTTACCTATCAATACTTGAATATCCTCTGCACTTACTCTATGCCCCAAGTAGTCTACTTCAGACTTGCCAAACTCACGCTTTGAGATTTTGGCATACAATCAATTCTATCTTAAAATCTGGAGGACTTCTCGTAGATGTTGTTTGTGTTCCATCATCATGCTACTATATACTAAGATGTCATCCAAGAAGATGATGACAGATTTATCCAAATATGGACAAAATATGTCATTCATTAGACTCATGAAAGTGGCAAGTGCGTTGGTGAGACCAAAAGGCATCACGAGATACTCGAAGTGGCCATACCTGGTTCAAAAGGCAATCTTGTACACATCCTCCTCTACAATTCGGATTTGATTGTAACCGCTCCGCAAATCTAGTTTGATGAAGTGTCTTGCTCCATTGAGTTGATTGAATAGATCATCCATGCAAGGTAAGGGGTATTTGTTCTTCATTGTTTGGTGATTGAGACCCCAATAGTCAATGCACATGCACATTGTACCGTCTTTCTTCTTCACAAATAAGATCGGAGCCCCATATGGTGATACGCTCGGTTTGATGAACCCTTTCTGCAACATCTCCTCAATTTGATTCTTGCACTCCTCCAACTCATGAGGTGATAAGCAAATATGGGGCCTTATAGGGAGGTGTGTTTCCTGGGAGTGTCTCAATTTTATGATCTACTCTCCTTTTTCATGGTAATCTTGAGGATAGATCATCAGGAAAGACATTTTGAAACTCATTTATGACATCTTTCAATTTCTCAAGAATTTGTCCTTTGAGTTGTGCACTCTGGACTTCTCTTATTAGACCCATGAAACACCTATCAGTCTTACAGATAGCTATTGTCCCTATGACATACAGAGGTAATTCTTGCCTATGTGGTTTTTCTTTAACCCCAATGATCGACCATTGGTGGGTTCTCACTACTTTCTTCCTCCAATCTACCATAGGGTTGTAATGCTCCATCCATGGCATACCTAAGATTGCATCATAACAAGCTAATTGTATCACTCGCCACTCAATTGCTTCTTGATATTTTCCTACAGAGAGTGTTACCCGCCTGGGTAATAATTCAATCCTCTCTATTTGTCCGTTAGGTAACTCTACTTCTTCACTCTCATCTCTCTCTAGATCCATTCTCAATCTTATTGCAACAAAGCAAGACAGGAAACTCTCTATGGCTCCCAGATCTATTAACACTCTCACTTGATTGCCTTCTAGGACCCCATTCACTACAATCAATTGTGAGGTTGCCTTTTGGTACCTTTGTGCACTCATCTTCTTCCTTCCCTCACTTTTCTGCTTCCTTATTGAGCCAGTAAGGCCGCGAGGTACATTTACTAGCAATCTTCATTTTCCAAAGTGATTTCCACCTCCTCCTCTTCAATGCATCTCTCCATGTTGTTCAAAGATTGCCTGTATGAAGGTCGAGGGCCTATGGGAAGCTGAGCACAACAATTGGTAGATATATGCCCAATACAACCACAATTGTAACAACGGCGTTGTTCTCCTCGAGTTCCTTCTCCTCGTGAGACTCCATCTCTCCGTTCTTCTACCCGTCCCCGTTCTCCTTGAAGTGGTCGTGCTCCTCGGTCTCGAAACCGAAGGTTGCCCAGTTCCATTGGTACTGGTCCACCCATGGATGGCATTTCTGCCCAATAATGTTGAGGTGGAACTACTCCTTCACCTCCACCTAATGCTCTTGCTATTCTTTGTGCACAAGCAATGGCTTCAAATATCATGCGAGGATTTTGTACCATGACTTCTTGGCGAATCCGCTCCTTCAACCCTTGTTTGAAATTATTGAGAGCCTCTGCTAGACTCATGTCGGTTATTGCAACTTGTAGATCCAGAAAAGCCTCCACATACTCTTGTTTGTTGTTCTTCTATTTCAATCCCCATAGTCGGATCCGGGCCATCTGCACAGAATCCACAGATTGGAAATTCTTCAGTAATCATTCTTGCATTACTGTCCATGTGACCTCTCTTCTCTCGGCCAACATGGATCGTTCCCAAGCGTCGTACCATGTGAGGGCTTTATCAATCAAGTACCCACATGCAAATACGCATGCAACATGCTTTGTGATCTCTGTTGAGAACAACCAAAAATATCAATTCATTCTCGAGATCCAGTTCTCCACTACTCCCATCATATGCTGCACCTTGTAAGGCTTGATGTTGCAGGTCTTCTTCATCCGGAGTAGTAATGTGGCTTCATCATTGACAGGGTTTGTAGGCACGGGTACCTCTCCAAGTACTTCAATTGTAGGTATTGGATTTTGAGATGGCTCTTCTTTTGCATTGCTTGATCATTCTTGAGGGTCTACACTTGACTTTGTAATGCCTCCATGGTCATCTTAATCTCTCGAAATTCGTTCAACATCCCATGCATTCCTTGCACCAACTCTTGCAATTGCGGATCCATGGTTCCTATAACACTCAATTGTTATACCCTTAACTTCAATAGAGAGTTAATATGATCATTCTAGAGGGCGCACAAACTATTGGAACTACCATTGGGACCTCAGAAGCTACCACTCATTGGTAATATTCCTCACCAAAATTCCTGACCATGAAATCCCTAAACATCACTTTCGATCTCACAACATAACAAATTTCTACTTGAGTGTTAAAAGGGAAAGGATTTGGGACATTCAAATCTATCACAACAAAATATAAATTGTCAAATCCTACTCTCTATCGTAAATCATTACAGGCAAAATCACTAGGTTTGGCAAATTCATTGCTGTATCCATGAACTCTGCTCCGAAGTGAAAAACCAAATACTTTCTCACTTGCTCGAGCTAAATGTACATAATCTTGATATTGAATGGATTCAAGAATGGAAAGCGAGGCACTGGATCCTCCCGGAGCATCCATTCTATCCTCCTAATCTACCAATTACACCAGAATGTCTCTCCTCAAAATTACTCAATCTTAGTAGCCCATGTTCTTCCAAGAGGGGTGATCTGCTCTCTTGGACAACACCTGCTCTGATACCATTGTAATACTTCGAGGATAGGAGACCCCATGAGAAACACACACTTTCACACTCAAACTCCGATGCACCAAAGGAACACCTTCTCTTTATTATATAGGTAAAGCAAATCTCTTCCAATGAAGCTCCACCATAGGATTAGGTAAAACCCAACCTTTCCTCTTTTGGGGGGGGGGTGTCTACACATTTTTTAGGCCTAATTCATCCGTTTAGGCCTCCAAAATTGCTTTCAAAGATTTCAGGCATATTTTGGTTCCAACTCTATTAGTAGAAGTCCCCTTTTGGTGATACCTCATTCTGATCTATTCAGTCCATCTTGTGTAACATCCTTCTAGATGTTACCAACCCAATTCTCACCTTCAAATCATATGTCTAGCTATTGGTTCTAAGGTTTTCAAATCTATTTCAGTTTTCTGCCCTATTAGTAGAAGTACCATTTTGGTGATACTTCTATCTGATCTATTTTGACCATCATGTATAACATCATTCAAGATGTTACCAAACCAAATTTCACATCTAGATCATATGGTAGCTCTTGGTATTACAGATATCCTTTCCAAAGGACCTTGTAGTTAGTATGTTGTTAGTAGCCATGTTGAATATGACAACGTGTAAAGATACAATCAACTTCATACTCCTAATGATTTTTGACAGGCACAGGAGGAGTAAGGTATTGGATACTAGAAGAAAATGAAGATGGATTAGAAACAAAGGGTTTCAACTTGGAAATGTGAAAGACAAGTTGAATTTGTATATGAGAAGGCAATGCAAGTCAATAAACAATAAGAGAAATGATTTGGATTACATCAAATGGACCTATCTAATTAGGAGTAAATTAAAAAACTCGGGTATCAAGTGGGAGGGGTAGGTTATTAGAAGAAAGAATGACCTTATCACCAAGTTGAAAAGTGAGATTACGACAATGTTGGTCTACATATTGTTTTTAATGATTTTGAGCAACAAGGAGATGAGATTTGGCTTCTTGTAGGGATTGAGATAGTGTGGTCAAGAAGGTGGAAGTATGAGGGGCATAAGATGGAGGAAGAGCAAGAAAGGAATATGGAACAAGTGGGTCTTGGTTAAAATTAAGGAAGAAGAGAGAATTTGGTGCTTGCCTATTTGGAGTTAATGTAGGTAAACTTAGTAGCTGCAAGACACTCATCCTAATTGGTATGGTGAACATTGAACATTAAAGTATGAAATGAGGATCAAAGTCAAAGAGATGAATACATGAGGCATCTCATGATGCTTGAAGACATTGTCAAAGTAGATTTGTGCCAATGTTGGAACATCCACTGGATCAAAGGTTGGTGCCAAAAGGATTTGCTAACTAAGCTTATCTAACAAACACCATGATTTTTGTGTGACCTTACTTTGTCTTGGGCAAGGATGTGATGAGATCAAAGCTTCCGTGTTCCACTCAAGTAGATCAGATGGGAAGTGGTTGAAGGAGTCCACTTGGTTTTTGGTTGTTGGCCTAATTGTGTTGGCAACTCTCACAAGATTGGATAAACTCTTGAACATCTTGTGCCATGTTGGGCCACCACCATTGGCATTGTAGGGTACCCAAGGTCTTGTCCACACCCATGTGACCAACAACTTGTAAGTCATGGACTTCTTGAAGATGCACAAGTCTTAGATCACCTTTGGCTTGAACATATATTTGATTCTCCCAAAATAGAAGGCCTTTCTTGAAGGAAAAGGTGTTGTATTCCTTGTCTTGTGTGTCAAGATGACCTTGTACTATCTGAAAGAAGGGGTCTTGTGGTAAAAGGGTCCTTAACTTGAGTTGGACCTTAGAGTCAATTGACATTATTGTAATTGCTATCGTGACAACAAGAAGAGACTTCAAATCAGGTCATCATGATAGTGTTTCAAGGATAACATGGAACCTACCAGGTTTGTACTCAAGTTTGAGGTTAAGTAATTCTATTTATTCCTCTCATCTATGATGTCGGCTCTTCATGTGTTCCAAATTAATGTTAGGAACAAGAGTTTGTAATTGGTCTACATGATCATTTGTTTCTTTAGGAGATAATACCTCCATACCTCAGTGGCATATACCAATTACTAGTTGTTCTTGCTCTAGGAGCAAAGTAAATCCTTTTTGGAATGTTTAGTTGGTGAGACACAAAGGCAATGGGATGTAACTCATCTACAAATTCCTACTACAACAAAGCTCCAATGGCAAAGTTAAAAGCATCAAAACCAACCACACAAGGTAATTGAGAGTCAATTGGTTGAATAATAGATCTTGAAGACACCATATGTTTTAGCTTATGGAATGCTTCTTTGTGCTTGGTGGTCCATTGAAAGCTTGAGTTCTTCTCCAAGAGGTTGGTCAATGGTGTGGTTGCATGAGCATAATAGTGGATGAACCATCGATAGAAACTTGCCAATCCATTAAATGTCTGCATTTCTATGGCATCCTTTGGAGTAGGCCAATCAATAATGGCTTTGATTTTCTCCTCTTCCATCTTGATCCACTTTGATGAAATCTTGTTACCCAAAAAGGTAACTTCCTTCTACCAAAAGGCCCACTTTGACTTCTTGCAATAAAACTTCCATTGACGTAGTTGTCTTAAGACTTCTTGTACATGATTTGCATGTCCTACCTTTGTCTTACTATAGATAAAAATATCATCCAAGAATATCACTATGTATCGATCCAATAGTCCATCCAATAGTCTATGCATATGATCCATGATCATTGCTGGAGCATTAGTTAGCCCAAAAGGCAAAACTCTCCATTCAAAATGCCCATACTTTGTGCAAAAAGTAGTCTTTTGCACATCCTCTCTATCAATGGAAATCTGCCAATAACCATTTTGAATATTCAACATCAAGAAGTATCTTGCTCCACCCAATTGATCAAGCAAGTCATCCATTTGAGGCAAGGGATATACATTCTTCATTGTTTGTCTATTGAGGACATAATAATCAATACAAAAATGAAGTTCTCCATCTTTCTTTGGAACAAGTAGTACCGGTGCTCCCCAAGGAGATGTACTATGTTGTATGAAATCCTTCTCCAATAACTCCGTCAATGTTATTTGAAGCTTGTCCAACTCCTATGATTAAAACCAATAGATTAGTCTACTCATTGGATTACTTATTGGTAATAACTCAATCTTGAAGGGCATACCGTGATTGGAGTAATCCTTCAATAGATCATCCAGAAACAAATCTATAAAATTTTGAATTATTTGATCAACCATTGCTTGATGAGGCTTCTAACACTCATCAAATTTTCCATGCATAATCAACTTGAATCAAACCACAAAAATAGACTTCTTTTTCTCCAAAGCTTGCTTTATGGTTACTTTACTTATAAACTTCCCATCTTAGGACTCACTATTTTTAGATGTCATACTCAAAGGTGCCAAATAGTCTAATCAATATTTGTTACCTTGGTGTTGTTCTTGAACATCAATATCAATCCAAATTAAACCTTATGACATTCAAGCCAAGGCAAACCTAGAATGCTATCATAGTGTAGAGGTGCCACTACATACCTTATACATTCCAAATACTATTTCCCAATCTTGAATGTAATAAGATGTGAGGTACAAAATACCAATTTTTTTCTCCCATCTGCCATCATCAATCTATTTCTAATTACTAGCTTGATAAGAATACTTAATTCCTTTGCTAATTGCATGGACATGTAATTCTTTGAATTTCTAGAACTTACCAAAATTATACAATCACAATCAAATATCATACCTTACAAGTGAAGTAAATTTGTGTAGGTTGAGCCTTAAATCCCATTGGAACTAATCAAGTCCCCAATATATGGCTCAAAATCTCCTATTGCGATTCCTCATTTCCTTTATCAGTCTGCTCTACAAACTCCATCTAGGAAATTTATCAAGGTCATCCATTCTTGAATGGAAATTCCACAATGCAATGTCCAATTTGACAACAATAAAAGCAACCACAATTTTGTTGCAATCTTTCTCTATCCATAGTGCCAAGTGGTCTCTATTGGACGGCATCAATCTCTATTGGTCCCGACTCCTCCATCCATGTGTAGTGTATTGGCAGGTTTTGTGAAGATCAAGGTATAGACCAAGTTCTTGCAACTAAGGAATCAAAGCACTTGGTCAAGTGCATGGCTTCCTCCAAGTGTTTTAGCTCTTGCATAATCATCTCCAATTTGTTTTGTGACTTCAAGCCCCTCACAAATTGATCAAGAACTTCACCTTCTAGTATATCTTGAATCTACATAAAGGTGCTTTGAAATTGTGTGATGTAGCTCCTTATAGAGCCAATTTGCTTCAACTCTACCAACCTATCTTATGTGGCTCTTGTGAAATTTATAGCTTAGAATAGACCAAGTATTGCACTCTTGAATACTCCTCATTTCAAGCTTGGTGCAACAATTTTCAGTTCAGCTTGCTACACTTGGAATTGCAACCATAACTCTACCACTCTATCCAATTGGCTTGAAGCCAAGAGAATTTTTTTCTGTTCATCTTGAAGATTTGTAGCTTTGAAATAACATTCACAATCAAACACAAAATTCTTTGGTGCGCTCGAGAGATTCTTACCTTCAAATACCTTGGGCTTCAAAAATTGGATTTTCTCTTCTCTTTCTCAGAATGGTGCTCTCTCTACATGCTCTTATCGTTGATGATCTTGTCCTTCCAACAATCAAGTAAGGTACTTGATTTGTTACTGCACGTCAATGATAACCTCGGGTATTGATACCATGACTTCAACTACATTAAATTATCTATAGTTCATCTAAGTTAACACGTAGATGCAACATATTCATTGTTCTCTACAAGTTACAATCGGAAGTATCAAGGGTTCATTCTACAAGGTGATAGCATTCAAGAAAATTTGCCCAAAGTGTAAGATGATGAATTTTGTGAAATGATGCTTGGGTAGTACATGGATACAAAGATCTCAATGGTTTGGTGGAAATGGATTTGGTGGTCCATAAATTTCATCAATTCCATTCTTGCTCTGATACCAATGTAAAAGACCAAGGAAAGAAAGAGTAGAATAAAATATTGGAATGGAAGATCACATTGGGACACTTGAATGAGTGAAACTATGAATGCCTAGTATGAGCTTGGGCTTTGGTATTTATAGGGAGCATACAAGGCTCTTGATAAATTTCTCAAGAAAATGTCTAAAAGCAGTCTTCTTGGAGTGCAAGCCAAGTTAACTGGAAAGCTTCTCTAGAAGCTTCCTGGTTAACTTGGCTTGCACTCCAAAAAGCTTCCTTCTAGAAGCCATCTACTTGGCGCACAAGCTAAACTAGTTGGAAATTTCACAAAAAACTTTTTTTCAAGAAGTTACCTACTTGGTGTGCAAGCTAAGCTAGCCTAGAAACTTCCCAAGAAATTTCCTCCTAGAAATCAGTACTTGGTATACACAATATCCAATACTTGGAAGGTACCAAAGAGTTTCTAGATACTTTTAGAATATTCTTATAACTCTTGGCTAATTTGGCCTATTTGTTATTTCCTTAATCTCAACTAACTTATATATGAACTCCATATTATTACAAGCTTGAAGAGTGCTTGCCAAAATTTACCAATGAATCAAATATCATGGTAATAGATTAATACACAATAAACCCTATGATGCTTGAAGAAATTGTTGAAGTAAATCTAGATCAATGTTCGAGCATCCACTATATCAAAGGTTGGTGCCAAATGGATGTGTTTACTAAGTTTATTAACAAACATCACCATTTTTGTATGATCTTGCTTTATCTTTTGCAAGGATATGATCAGATCATCATACATGTGTTCCCAAAAAGCAGATGGGATGGGAAGTGGTGGAAGGAATCCACTCTACTTCTAATCACTGACCTTCTTGCATTAGCAACTCTCACAAGATTGGACAAACTCTTAAATTTTTTGTGCCATGTTGAGCCACCACCATTGGTATTATAGGGTATCCAAGGTCTTATCTACATCCATATGGCAAGTACTTTATAAGTCATGGACTTCTTGAAGGCACACAAGTTATAGATCACCCTTGGTTGAAACATAGATCATATTCTCACAAAATAAAATACTTTCCTTCAAAGAGAAGGTGTTATTTTTCTGGTTGTGCAATGCGAACCGACTTTGTACCATCTAAAAAAATAAAAATCTTGTTATAAAATGATCATAAACTTGATTTGGACTTTTGTATCAATTTCATTATCATATTTACTGCCCGTGGTGAGAGGTCTATGGAGAATACTCAAATTAGATTATTGTGATAGGGCATAAAAAATGCATAGAACTTATCGAGCTTATACTAGAGTTTAATAATTTAATGTCACACAATTATAATTCTTATTTCGATTGACTCTCTTTGTTCTTCAAATATAATGTAAATAGAGATTTGTGATCAATTTCCATTGTTATTTGTTTCCTTAGGAAATAATATCTCCATGCCTTGGTGACATATACCACCATTCAATTCCATGTGTCCATCCATTCAAAGAGAGTTCCAACTCGAGCTTGCAACAGAATTACTCATGTTGCTCACATTCCTATTGTTCAATGAACAAGCCCATAACTCCTACATGCCACACGATCGAATGTAGTCCATAAATCTTACTTGCCAAACGATCGAATGTAGGAGAACTCAATCGAACATATATTCACAAGTCGTTTCTAACGTGACCTTATTGCAAAGAAGCAGGGAATGGTGAATGATCTATTTCCTTTGCCTCAAGAAGATCGAGCCCGTAATGTGGCCCTTTTCTATCTGGGTAAGAAAGACTTCATTCGGTTGCTCAATTGAAGTTTCACATTTGTATATATTATTTCCATTCTAAATCAAGTTCTTCTCTTCTTGGAAAATACCAATCCCAGGAAAGAGACGTTATAGCTACAACGCTAGCTGCCGTCACTCTCCTCGTTTTGGTATCGTCTTGGATCGTGGAGACAAATTAGGCAAAGAAGGACAAGAGACTTCGCTCCTCCCTGTCAAGCCGGGCCCATCGCTCGATGTCTGTGTCGAGATGCCGTATAAAGCCTCGAGCAAGGCTAATGCAGAGCGCCATGCAGACTTATCTACTTCAACATCTATAAGAGAAGCCCACTGCACTTCACATGTATAACGGTTCCCGCTATCTACCACAATACTAGATATGGTAATAACCGAGGTTAAGTCGTCTTGTTCATCTCAATTAAGCTCGAGTCACCAGTAGATATGGAGCAACCGAGTCTAAGTCGCCTCGTTCATCTCAATTAAGCTCGAGTTACAAGTAGGAACCCAGAGGCGATAGATTGGTCATCTCCTTCGAGCAAACAGTGGAAGCTTCAAGTCATTGACCAAGGCGCCAATATTTATCTGCTTGTTGAATGGGTGCCTGGACTTCCTACCACTGGACTCGTTCTTGGCCCTCGTCCACTCAAAATTCTGCACCATGCGTGCAGTGATCGTGGTAAGTTCTATCATCGCCAGGGCAGATGCGGGACAGATTCTCCTCCCCGCTCCAAAAGGGATGAGCCCCACATCTCGTGTTCCCAGGACGTCCACTTCCTTCTCCAGGAAGCGTTCCGGCTTAAATTCCCAAGGATTTCCCCACATATTTGGATCATGATGGAATGCATTTATGTGGAAGTAAATCACTGCGTTGGTGGGAATGTCATACCCACCAAGTTTACAGGGTTCAACTGCAGCATGAGATAGTGTTGACGCACCCGGAGGTTTCAGCCGGAGCGTTTCCTTCACAACAGCTTCTAGGTACGGGAGATTCTTGAGGTCGTCCTCATCCACAGTCCTTTTTCCTACAGTTGTTTCGATCTCATTGAAGATCTTTCTCTGCACCTCGGGATTATCGGCTAATATATTCAGCGCAGAGTCAACAGCTGTAGCGATAGTGTGAACGGAGGCGTTGATGAATTCAAAAATGAGTAAAGCAATGATGTGATCATCCAGGTAAACGTCGTCACTCTTTTTCTCCTGCAAGTCGAGGAGTGCCCTCAAGTAATTGCCAGCAATGGCGGACTGGCTGCTGCCTTCACGATCGCGAAACTCCCGGAAGATAGGCAACAGCAGTGCTTGTAGATCCCTCGTGTTTCTGTCGACAACCTCGCGTTCACTTGTCTCGAATAGTTTCCAGAGAGGAATGTAATCACCAAGGTAGAAACGCAATATGGCTAGAATTCTTTCCTGCATGAGATCATCAATTCTCTGTATAAACTTACTGTCCAGCTCTACCCCAAAAATCATAAACAAGTTGTACCTGAAGAAAGTAGACCGGACTATGGGAAGGATTTTCAGTTCCCTCGGAGCTTCATTTCGAGGTATGGCTGATCCCACTTGGCGAACCATCTCGTTAATCGTAGCGTCTCGCTTATCCTTGAACGCTTTCAGGCTCGTTGAATTCAGCACATTGGTAACAAGGGTCCTTTTGATGATGGTCATGTAAGTCCCATCGGAACCATTGATTGTACGAAAGCTTTTTGATGATAGCTTTGGTCTGTCGGCAAACAACGATCCTCGTTTCACAAGGGCCTCGTGAGCTAGTTCTGGATCATTCACGACAATGAGCGGTGTCTTCCCTAGCCAGTACGTGATGATTTTCCCGTATTTTGGTGCAAGTTCCAGTGACCCAGCGAGTACGTCATACCCGTGGCGCCTCAGTTGAGGAAGGCTCCCAACAAACGGCCAAGGTACGGGTCCAGGAGGAAGTCTTTTGCTCGGTAAATAAGAATAATACCACCAGTCGAATAGAACTGAACCAGCCACCACCAAGAGCGTGACGAGGGCTACCACCTGGTCCATGTTTTGAAGATGCGGTGACAACGCCGTCGACCTAAACTGCAATTAGAGTATCGAAACTTTAAGTTCAATTTCTTCCAGCCGGACGATGCATCATAACATATACACCTCTCTCAATCAAACTGTCAGCTGTCACATCTGCAGTCCCACGCCTAGTGTATACTGTCCAGTCTTGAACAGAGTAGCTTCTTTCTCCTGTAACGAACACAAGCAGTGTCAAGATTTCCCCGACTCGATTAAGCGTCACTATCCTTGTGCCTCGTGCAACACATCTTCTACCTTCTGATTCTCTGTTCAAGAGTCTTCCAATGCCCGCATCATTTAACTGTCGTCATTGTGTTGGATTTTAGGATCAGATTGAAGAGAGTAGTGGACAGCTAGCACCTGTTCTCTGATACCGTGACATATATAGCCAAGACCGTAGCCCATGAGAGGATTCCACATAGAACACAAAGGAGCTTCATTACTATATTCACGGCGGTCAGTGGTGAGCTTGAGAGTGACGTAGACAGGACTCCATTAGGATCCGTCGTATGGACCGAAACAGGACATAAATGGTCCAGTTTCCCGAAGAGTGATCGCGTAAGAACTCTGCTTTACACGTTCCGACTCATCCGATTCCATTCCTGTAAAGCTAGACTTACTTTCTCAATACGTCACAAACATCGGCTTGTACACCGTAGTGAGAATTGCGTAAATATGCAATCAAAAGTTTAATAATTTCCTCAAAATTGTCATGAGTAAGGATCCAAACTCAGTGCAGTTTTGGAACGGATTAATTCTCTCTTGGGGTGGATGGGGGGTGGCAATAACCGAAGTCTCTAAATATAGATGTACGGTGTATAATAAGATATTTTTTGGTTATTTATTTTAGAATTATATTAAATTGAAAATTTAGTATTAAATATATATTTATTATCTAACATATATATATAGTTATAGAATAATTCACCGTCAAAGAAAGTATTAATTTCATTCTCTTATTTTAGATTGTATTTTAAATAACATATATTCATTTATTTGTAAATAGTAAAATATAAAATATAAAAACACTCTGTAAGAGAAAAATTATACGAGACATTACTTATTCAAATATGCTAATGGTGTTCAGAATGTCTGAACATTTTAACACCATTTAAGTGCAGTAAGAAATTTTATTTTATATTTTATATTATTAATACTTAGCACCATTTTATCTCTTACGTTGTATCCTTGTAGGGTTGATAGGTATCCTATGTTGCAGTTTTCTGGTAACTTACATTTAAGATATAACTCACTCTTCACTGTGGTTTTACTACAACGGGCCCTAGAGGAAACCACAAACTCACTATCTTTCGACTTTATCTTAAGCTTACTCTTCAATGTGGTTTTACTACAACGGGCCCTAGAGGAAACCACAAACTCATTACATTTCGATTTTATGTTTAGTTGGCTGCAATGGCATGACATACATTACATTACATTACCTGCTCTTGAATGCAACAACATATGTGTGCTTGCTATGTTCCCGTGTTGTCACATCAATTGCGGAACGGTTTGCTCTCACTGTTGGCCGAGTTGGGATTGAGTACTTTGGCCACAACATGAATAATAATGAGGCAACAATCACGGGGCCAAAAATTTGTAGCTTGAGTTCCGATGGTTGTGTGTCCTTCGAGTTTTAGGGAAGACTTCGAATTCGTCAAGAAAGACTTTAACTTCGTTAATAGTATCAGTCTTTGTCAAACTGATTTGTCAATCTGTGGGTCACACCTGAATCAGCAGTAAACCGGATCAAGATCGTGCTTTTAGTCACCATTCTCATCGATCTCTCTTTTTTAAAACGGATTAAGGGGAAGTCAAGGCTAACGAGTCCAAGCGACGACTTCTTTCACATCCCGCTTACTTAAGCGCGAAAAATAACTCAATCGGATTACTTAAGTGCAGCTACACAGATGATTACGGTATTCGAAGTCTCCTGCTGTACGGCGTATCAATGTATATGCGTCAAAAATAGACTATCATTTTTGCTTGCTGGGGTCTTCCCACGCTTCCCACGTTATCCTACGCGGTCGCCTTTCGCAGATTTTGACACGTTGCCAAATGATGTCATTTTGAACACAACAAATGACGCCATGTTTAACAAGGACAGGGAGATTAGAAACATATTACTTATAACATAGGTGGAACAAAGCAAATGATGCCATTTTGAACACGACTTAGAACCAATGATCGTGTTATGTGGTGGAACTAAACTAGTGGAACAAAGGGGACTTGCATAGGATTAACAAGAACAAGAAGAAAGAGGCCACCACGGAGAACATATGAAGGACGGGAAGACTCATCAAACCTTGCAAGGGAGAGACAAAAGAGGTAAAATGGGCTAGGTCCTAGTAGTATGGATATGAGAAATCTGCCCTGCCGCACCTAAGATATCCAAGCTATGCAAGTCTACAAACTATTGGGCATCTGAAGAAACTTCACCTAGTGTTATTGCTCTCCTATAGATTGCACCAGCAAATGCTCTACGTGGAACAATGCACACATGCTGTCTAAAGTATAGTACAAAGTATGAGAGTGAGAGTGGTACCCCTAGCGTCTAATATGATAAGCTCTTGTGCACTCCTTGACAAACATGTCAAACGTCATGTCCATAGCCGCAAGAACTCCAAGGCTAGAGAAACAAAGAGGTGACCTTGCTGCATACTCCTATACTTGGAGACCTTGCATGCTAATGCTCCGCTTGCTGCCCATCCATTAGGATTAGTACTCACTCCCTCCCAAATTGCATCATGCTTAGGGTTTGTAACCACAACATCTGCCACTATCACCTAATCATCTCGGACCAAGTATAAGTCTGCTTTAACACATGTCATCTGCAAAGAATACGAGCGCTCCCTCCAAGCAAGGTACCCACTCTCTTGTGCCATAGTAAACCATAGTATATCCTTGATGGCATCTTGGGTAGCTATCCTCTGTTCTTCAAAAGGACACCATGTCATATCGATCATTGCTGCATCAAGTGTAGAACCACACTCACAAGTGAGTAACAAGGTCGCCTTTTGCAGTTGTTTTGATACAATGCCAAATGGTGCCATTGAACACGTCATAGAACCAATGATCATTATTATTATGTGTTTAATAAGGATAGGGAGAGTAGACCCATATTACTTAAAAAACTAGGTGGAACCAAAGGGACTTTCATAAGATTAACAAGAACAAGAAGAAAGAGACCACCAAGTAGAACACATGAAGGATGGGAAGACACCATCAAACCTTACAAGGGAGAGACAAAAGAGGTAAAATGGGCTAGGTCCCCGTAGTATCAATATGAGAAATCTGCCCCACCGCACCTAAGATATCCAAGCTATGCAAGTCTACAAACTATTGGGCATCCAAAGAGGCTTCACCTAGAGTGATTGCTCTCCTATGGATTGCACCAGCCAATACTCCGTGTAGAGCAATGGACACATTCTTTCTAAAGTATACTACAAAGTATGAGAGTGAGAGTGGTACCCTTAGCATCTAATATGATAAGCTCTCCTGCACTCTAGGAACAAAGAGGTGACCTTGCTGCATACCCCTTTACTTGGAGACCTTGCATGTTGCTGATCCGCTTGCCACCAATCCAAGAAGATAAGTAATCACTCCTTCCAAAACTACATCACACGTAGGGTTTATAACTAAACCATCTGCCACTATCACTTGATCTTGAACCAAGTATAAGTCTGCTCTAACACATGTCATCTGCAAAGAATACGAATGCTCCCTCCAAGCAAGGTATCCACTCTCTTGTGCCTTAGCAAACCCTATACCCCTGATGGCATCCTAGGTAGCTATCCTTCAAAGTGACACTATGTCATATGGACCATTGCTACATCAAGTCTAGAACAACACTTACAAGCAAATGTGTGAGTGAGTCTAGAACAATACTTACAAAGATGCAGATGGGTGGACCAAACCTAAGCAAAACCTCAATGTTGTAGAGAAGGTGGCTGGTGCAAGTCAGCATGCCCTAATGTTTGCTTGACTAGGATCCAAGAGCCTGCATCCTTGTTGGAGCAAGAGCAAAGATGTGCTCTAGTGGCCCAAGGAATGGACAAGTCAACTAAGAGAGAATGTAGCATATACTGTCACTCTTGCTCCATCAAGGAAGAGTGCAAACCTTTAGTTCAATTTGACAATAATGAAGCAAAGGATAGAAGGTCCTCCTATGCCCGTGGGGATAGACCATCTTTCATCTACCGCATGGAGAGAAAAGGATCCCTCTTCCACCTCAGTCACATGTGTCTCAAAACTGGCCTATCACAAACCACAAACTATCAGCAATGGGAAGAAAGTAGGGATGCCAAGAGAGCCCAATTTTCATAACATGCTATAAGTGCTATCTTTTCCATAGAAAATAGACCTATCCCTCCACATGAGATTGGTAGAGATATCTTTCTATGTGCCAAATCCCCAATCTCCCACTTAGATATCCTTGGTCTGATGGTCTCACCAAAGACTCTCATAATTTTCCTATCAAGAGTTCTCATATGTGATAGGAAGTCAAGGAAGGGAGAACCGTGTGGAGAAGGTAAGTTGGTTGACGAGAAATACTAGAGGAGAGTATATCAAATATCACTTGTAGATCTCCTAATAGAGAAATGTCATCTAAGTGGAGAATATTCTCTATAAGGGCAACATCTAAGAAGCACGTGATAAAATCCTCGGATCTTATTGGCACTCCAAGAACATGTTATCCATATGTATATGTGACACAAACCTCTAGAAGCTCCAGGTGGAGAGAGATACCTACAGGGGACCATGCTATGCACTTTGACACCTTGACTCTCAAGCCTACAAGATGTAGCTTGGTGGTCAAGTGATCAAAGGCCCGCCTATTTGATCTATAAGACCCACAATGTCTACTAAGGAGTGAAATACACAACTTTGCATGGCCAAGTAGTAGATAAAAGAGCTCTGAAGTGAAATATGGCAAGCAAAGATCTCCCTAAAGGATCTCCCTATCATGTACTAACAATTGACTCCAAGATGGTGACTCCCTCTTGTGACTACCCATGATGGTAGTATTAGGAAGCAAAAGAGCCATAGAATGACAACACAAAAGGAATGAGACTCGCCAAGCATCCACTAGCTTCCCTTAGCTCTCTAAAGATGGAATCTCAAGAGATGCTATTAAAAATATTCTCAACATCCACTTGTAGGACAACCTACTTTGGATGGATATCTAGGAGTGCCTTGATACCTAGAAATATAGCCTTGCAACCTCCAAGTGTAGCTACTCCAAATTGATGTGGACTAAGGTGCTCTCAAAAGTGTGATCTATATTGAAGAACACTAATGTGGTTCCCCAAATGCAAAAATATCTCTCCAATAGCAATCAATCTCTAATCTGATCAACAAGAATGAAGAAGAATTATTGAGCCATACGAGGCAATAAGGTATTGATTTTTATAATTAGATGTTTATTATGTAGGAAATTAAAAGACATATACAAACCTAGAGGAATAAAGTGCAATGGGCATAAGATAAGCAAGATGGGAACATTCCATCAAACAGTACAACAATTAGAATGAAGAAGTAAAACGTGACTAAACCATATAAATGTGAACTAAATTGAACACAATATTGAAATTCAAAGCTATACACAAGTACTTTGAAGTTGATGTGACAATGGAGATCTTCTATAGTTGCACGTCTTCAAAGGAATTATCAATCAAATTTGAAATGAGGTATTATCAATACAATCATTGCTGATTTCCATGAGGTTGAAATTTTCCAAGGACGTATCATCAATTGTTGCTATTTTCCATGACTTTGAAATTTTCCACTTTTTCCTCTCACTCTGAGTATATAATATAGAAGAAACCAATATGTACAAGTGGGGGAGTATACCTTTGTCCTCTTGTTCAAAGTTGAGAATATAGAAAATCAATGTGTAGCACTAGTGTATGTCCATGGCTCAGGATTGAGATGCTTGGCCAGTAATTGACCGTCGTATAGTACCACCTGAGCAATTAACTTCAATTCTTCAGGGCATTTTGGGATGACTTGGATCTACATGTGGATGAAAAGTACAAGGGAGATGGAGAGAAATGAAGAAAGCTATAGATGGTGTGTTGGAAATTTCTAGATTAGGCCTTGCAAAATTATATCCTCTATCTTCAACAGTTGGAGAGTCAATAATTATTACTTATTGCCTCACCGCTTGAGCATGCCTATGTATTATTTTAGTCTTGTACCAAATAGCCATTGATTTTGTATCTCACCGAGTTGGGAGCCTTTATGGGCATTAAGAAGATTCTTTCTTCACCAAATAGTCCCTTTGGATTTAAGTGTGTAATGCTTGTAGAGAATGCTTGGACATGTGTGATTGCCAACCTTCTCTTTCTTGATTGTAATGAAAGACAGTACATAATAAGACCAATCTTGGTGATTTCTAGGATTGAGGGAAAAGAAAAGGGAAGAAAGGTGTTCACTATGGTGGGGTAGGACTCTAGGAGAAATTTGACTTGAACTCAAGTGCCGTAAAAAACAATATGTGACAAGCCTTTCCACAGATAGGAATTTCAATCATATTCCTTCTAGTTTACATCTAGGTCAATAGTGCTAGAAGGTACCTAGGGCTCAATTTTGGCACACAATCCATAGTTCTTGTAAATAAAATTCTTGTGCCAAATGTTCACGTACTAAATGTTTGTCTACCAAGTACTCTTCTATCAATGGTTTTGTACTAGAGGTGCTTATACTAGAGAGTTCATGCAGTAGAGGGCTTGTATATCAAGTGTGATGAAGCATATGGAATGACCGTGCTCCTTTGATAGTAGATAGGCACCTATCACATTCATACTTTGTCCTTGTACCTTTTTTTTTTGGTTGGGTTCCTCATTTGCCTTCAGATTGTTATTCTATGTTCTAGGTGTATACTCTCCTAGTTATGTTTTGTGTCATATCTCTTTGGTGTTGAGAGCTACTTCAATAGACTCTCTTAGGATACCCCCACTTTTTTCTTTAGCACATATCGCTAGAAGGACTACCTAGGTGAGGCTCCTCATCTACCACCCCCTACACCTTATGCGCGTCCAAGTTGTAATTTTAGGTGCCATTGTATCCAATTGCTCCTCTAGGCTTTCAAATTCTCCCTCATGGCGCCACGTCTATACCTTTGCCACGTCCTCCACCATCCTCAGGCAAGGAACCTACATTGGAAGACTTTCCTATGGAGGATCCTCCACACACCATCCCCTAAGTTCCTCCTCTGCCTCCCATGATCTTTCTTCCTAGTGACCTAGCCCCAGTACCAACACCACATGCTCCAACCTCCCTAGGCTTCCCTCGATGACTATCCGACATCTCCTCTTTTGTACCCTTAGCATCTCCACACATCCTACCTCAACAACATCCTATGCAGTCATGCCATGATTGCGCATGACTCATGGTCGGTTTGGCATAAGGTTGAACAGAAAATAGATGAGAACAAAAGCCTCTTCTCTACCTGTCCTCCTTGATCCACTCTATACTCCAGCCCTCATTCTACAAGCATCACTTGACTCTTACTCTAGCTCCACTCTTTGGATCCCCTTCAGTCTTACCTTGTCCATGCATGTATATTAAGATCCCTCTACCTCTCCACCATCTAGTTGGTTCCACACTTTTTATACTCCTACATGCCATCTTGGTAGATGACCATGAGAGAGATATCTCTTTTGGATTTGTAACACCCATTTGTGCATGTGTGTGATATTGTGATATTTAGCTTGGTATTACAAGTACTTGAGAGATATTATTTATATAGAGATAAAGGATGGTTCTATAATCATGATTAGCTAAAGTTAGTCATAGCTAAGATAGAAGGGACCTTAATTTAGAGGAAATGGAAAAGATGAGCACCACTATTTTGGATTCTAGTGTATTGACTTGGTATTATTCCTAGGTGTTTGGCTTTGAGGAAAGAGTTGAGAACTCTTGGGCCCGCAAGCCTTTTTGTTTTGGATTCTTCTATAGTCCAAGGATAGCCCATGTGAAGGAATCCTTGACTTAGTGGTTGGGTAAGATAAGACCACATGCTAGTGGAATATGCCCATGTGAATGGATATTCCTTTCTAGTTTTTGACTTTACTTGACTTTTAGTCTTGTAACTTAGAGTTACTACCATAATTAGTAACTTTTGTGCATAACTATTTCACAAGTATATAAACAAGGGTGAGGAGGTACTCATCATCCTTTCATTTGCAACTATCTCTCTCATTTGAATTCTCTAGTGAGAAATGTCTTGAGTCTTGGAGTGTTAGCCTTGGAGGAGTATGAAGGAGTTGGGGTTCCTTGCCTTCTTAGTCCATGGTGCGCTACCATAATAGCCATCAGAGGTTCATCTTGAGTGAGAGACAAGCCGGCTCACATACCTTGCTAGCTCTCTTCATGTAATTGACTTTGCTTCTTCTTGCTCATGGAGACACATCTTAACACCAAGAGACTTCCTCTCAAATTCATTGATTTGTTAGTGGAGATTTGCTAGCTTTATAGGAGTATATTATCCGGGCCCAAGCTGCTGCCCAATAGCTCATAGAGTCCCCACAAGCTCATGTTCCACCTCTAGAGCATTGTCAATTACCTTGTTCCTTGATGCTTGGCCAAGTAGGCGAGTACTGGCAGGCTGTTCAATAACTATCACATCTAGACTAGCACCCTTTTATGTAGATACATTATCAACCCTCCAAGATCTTCATCCATCAGCTATATATGACATTACTTCCTTTGTCTATGATTACCAACTGGATGAAGAGATATGGCTTATAGAGTCCTTCTTTGCCCATGCTTTACTCTACTCTCTATGTTTCTTAGTAGGTGGTCCCTCAAGAATAGTTTTTGAGCATTTCAAGATTATCTCTCCTTGGATGTACCAAACTCAAGCTTCTCTCTTCTTCTTCTTTGCCAACATATTGCTTTGGGTTTTGTGCCTCCAAGTACAGCTCATTTTTTTGATGCATTTTGTCTCCTTGCTTTATCCAAGGAGACTTTTGGTGTTTGGCCCATTGCCATAGGAGATGTTTTCTTATGTTGGTCACATGCATCATATGTTTACAATTCTACCATTCCTTTTCTCTGTCTTATCTCTTGATCAATATACTATAGCCATATCGGGTGGTTGTGAGATAGTTATTATGGATATTAGAGTTTCCTTGGACCTGCATCCTGATTGGATGGTTGTCCAAGTGGATGTCTCAAATGCCTTCAATACCACTTTTTGACTAGTTTTTTTTTTAGCTCTTTGTTCAATGAGGGACTAGATCTCCTCCCTTATTTGTTTTGTGTATACTTTCTATGGTATAGAGACACCATTGTTGTATAATCCCCATGCTACCATTGGAGATTTCACTCAATTGGCATCAATAGAGGGTACATGATAGGTAGATCCTTTGGGTGGGCCATTATTTGCCATAGCTCACTACATAGCTTGGCATCAGGTTGCAATTGCCCTCCCTAAATGTCCTTTCCCATCCCTATCAAATGATATTCACATCTTGGGTCCCATGGAAGACTTAGTTTGTGCATTATAAGCTTTCACACTTAGTTTAGAGTCCTTGAGGAGTTCAGACTCATAAATGCAAGGTCTAGAGCCCACACATATTCCTCTCCACCTCTAACTTCCCATTAGGATTCTTGTTCCTAGTAGGAAGGGTGAGAGGATTGGGCTCCCCTCTTGGAGAGATGCTTTTTGTAGCTCCTATATTTGGAATAATTTGATTCATGCCACCACCCTCATGCACTTCCTCTCCTGATTGGAGAACACACATGTGGCCTACTCCTTCCTTTTGAGATATTAAGTCCAAAGAGCATCCTATTTGTCATGTATATATACTCACACAGATGTGGTAAGAGGCTTGCTTACTCCATCTATGGTCCTTTGATAGTACCTTATGGAATAGCTTCTACAAACCTTAGGACCTTGTATGCTCTCATAGTTTTCATATGACTAGCAACTATTTGGGCAGCAATTCCAAATAGCTCTTCTTGTAGTCATGTGTAAAAGACCGAGGAGAGAAATAGAAGAATAGAAGACAAGAATAACATTGGGACTCTTGAATGAGTGAAACTCCAAATGCCTAGTATAAACTTGGGTTTTGGTATTTATAGAAATATACAAGGCTCTTTAGAAATTTACTCAAGTTGTCTTTTTAGAGTGCATGCTAAGTTAATTGGTGTATTTCTTGAGAAGCTTCCTTTTAGAAGCCATCTACTTGGTGTGCAAGCTAAGCTTCTTGAAACCTTAGCTTACACATCTAGTAGGTGGCTTCTTAAGAAGTTTCCTTCTAGAAGCCATCTACTTGGTATGCAAGCTAAGCTTCCCTAGAAGCTTTCTCTTAGTTACAACTTGGCATACACATTATCTGATACTTGGAGAGTACAAAGAAGCTTCTTAGATGGTTTTAGTATATTATTATAATTGTTGGCTAATTTGGCCAATTTGCTACTATTTTTGTCTCAACTAACTCATCTATAAACTCCATATGTTGCATATTCATCCACTGCTAGTTGATGATCTCCTCATTACCATGGAAGCTTCAAACTCTTTGATGGCAATTTGGGCATTGTGGAGATGAAAAAGAAGCTCCAATATGGCATCATGAAGGGGATACCTTTTCCAAAGGATTTTGTACTTAGTATGTTGTTGGTGGCCACATTGAATGTGAGAATGTGTAAGGATACAATCAACTTCATACTCCCCATGATTGTTGATAAGGATGGGAGAGGAGGGGCTTGGAAACAACTAGAAAAAGGAAATAGTGATTAGAAACAAAGGGTTTCAACTTGGAAATATGAAAGACAAAGTGGATTTGCATATGAAAGGCAACAACAAGTCAAATAAACAACAAGAGAAATGATTTAGGGTGACATCAAATAGACCTATCCAATTAGGAGCAAGTTACAAACTTGGTGCCAATTAGGAGTAGTATAATACTAGAAGAACCATGATCTTATCATCAAGTTGAAAGGTGAGATCATGATGTTTATCCATGTATTGCTTTTGATGCTTATGAGAAACAAAGAGATGAGATTTGGCTTGTTGTAGAGGATATTATGGTCAAGAAGATGGAAGTATGAGAAATGTAAGATGGAGGAGGAGTAAGAAGACAATCTAGAACAAGTGGGTCTTGGTCAAAATTAAAGAAGAAAGAATAGAATCAAGTGCTTACCTACTTGGAATTATTGTAGGTCAACAACCGTAGTGCATTCATCCCAATTGGTATGGTGAATGTTGACAAAGGCATGAAGTTCATCCTACAAGGTGAAATTTGTATGTTGGGTTTGCCTATTAGTTTGAGGATGATAGGCCGTGGACAAAGCAAGTTTGGTGTCGAGTAGCTTTGTAAAGACACAGGAAAGAAATAGGAGAATGAAATACTGGAGTGGAAGATCATATTTGGACACTTGAATGAGGGAAACTTTGAATGCTTAGCATGAGCTTGGGCTTTCGTATTTATAAAAAGCATACATGGCTCTTGAGAAGTTTCTCATGAAGTTTCCTAAAAGCAATCTTCTTGGAGTGCAAACCAAGTTAATTAGGAAGTTTCTTAAGAAGCTTCCTTTAGAAGCCACCTACTTGGCATGCAAGCTAAGCTAGTTGGAAGCTTCTCAAGAAGCTACCTACTTGGTGTTCAAGCTAAGCTAACTATGAAGCTTCCAAGAAGCTTCATCCTAAAAGTCACCACTCTGCATGCGCATTAACTAAGTAGCTTCTAGATGCTTCTAGAATATTTTATAACCCTTGGCTTCTTTGGCATATTTGCTATTTCCTTTGTCTTGACTAACTTATATATAAATTTCATATTATTACATATTCCCTCACTGCTAGTTGATGATGTCCTCATCACGATAGAAGCTTTAAACTCCTGGATAACCATTTGTGAATTTTGTAGATGAGAAAGAGGCTCCTAAGTGGCATCATGAAGAGGATACCCTCTCCAAAGGACCTTGTACTCAATATGTTGTTGGTGACCATGTTGAATGTGACAACATGCAAGGATATGATCAAATTCCTACTCTTCATGATCATTGATAGGCATGGGAGGAGGAGGGGATTGGACAAGAAGAAAAGGAAGATGGACTAGAAACAAAAGGTTTCACTTGGAAATATGAAAGCACAGTGAATTTGCATATGAGGAGGCAAGGCAAGTTGATAAGGAACAAGAGAAAATATTTGGGTGATATCAAATGGACCTATCTAATTAGGAGTAAGTTTAAGGACTTGGGTATCAAGTGAGAGGGGTAGGTTACTAGAAGAAAACATGACCTTATCACCAAGTTGAAAAGTGAGATTATGATGATGTTGGTTTGCATATTTTTTTGATGATTTTGTGCAACAAGGAGATGAGATTTGGCTTGTTGTAGGGATTAGGATAGTGTGATCAAGAAGGTGGAAGTATGAGGGATATAAGATGGAGGAAGAGCAAGAAGGAAATTTGGAACAATTGGGTCTTGGCTAAAATCAAGGAAGAAAAGAGAGGATCTGGTGCTTGCTTGTTTGGAGTTATTGTAGGTAAACTCAGTAGCTGCAAGACATTCATCCCAATTAGTATGGTGAACATTGACAAAAGCATAAAGAATATCATCCAAGGGGCAATTTTCACATTTGATTTGTCCATCAGTTTGAAGATGATGGACCATGGACAAAGTAAGCTTGGTGTTGAGTATCTTGAAGAGTACTTGCCAAACTTTTCCAATGAAACAAGGATCACAATCTAAGATGAATACATCATCCATGAAGGTATCCCATGATGCTTGAAGACATTGTTGAAGTAGATTTGGGACAATGTTGGAACATTCATTATATTAAAGGTTGGTGCCAAATGAATTTGCTTACTTAGCTTATTCACAAACACCATGATTGTTGTGTGATCTTACTTTCTCTTGGGTAGGGATGTGATGAGATCTAAGCTCATGTGTTCCCATGGCGCATATGGGATAGAAAGTGGTTGAAGGAGTCCACTTGGTTTTTGGTTGTTGGCCATGTTGCGTTTGCAAGTATCACAAGATTGGATAAACTCTTTAACATCTTGTGCCATGTTGGGTCACTACCATTAGTGTTGTAGGGTACCCAAGGTCTTGTCCACACCCATGTCACCAATGATAGGTAAGTCACCGGCTTCTTGAAGGTGCACAACTTGTAGACCACCCTTGGTTGGAACATAGATCTGGTTATCCCAAAATAGAAGGCCTTCCTTGAAGGAAAAGGTATTGTATTCCTTGTCTTGTGCGGCAAGATGACATTGTACCATATGAAAGAAGAGATCTTGTGATAAGATGATTATAAACTTGATTTGGACCTTGGAATTGATTGACATTATTTTAGTTGCTACCGTGATGAGAGGAAGAGACTTCAAATCAGGTGATCATGATACTACATCAAGGGTGACATGGAACCTACCAAGTTGTACTCAAATTTGAGGTCAAACGATTGTAGTTGTTCCTCCCATCCATGATGTCCACTCTTCATGTGTTCTAAATGTAATGTTTGCAACAAGGGTTTTTGATTGGTTTGCATGATCATTTGTTTCCCCATGAGATAATGCCTCCATACCTCGGTGGTATATACCATTACTAGTTGTTTTTGATCTCAAGCAAAGTAATTCCTTTCTACAATGTTTAGTTGATGAGACACAAAGGCAATGAGATGTAACCCATCTGCAAATTCCTACTATAACATAACTTCAATGGCAAAGCAAATCATCAAAATCAAGCACACAAGGTAGTTGAAAGTCATATGGTTGAAGAATGGTTCTTGAAGACACCATATGTTTTATCTTCTAAAATACTTCTTCATGCTTGGTGGTTCACTAAAAGATTGAGTTTTTCCTCAAGAGGTCAGTCAATGGTATGGCCACATGAGCATTATGGTGGATGAACCGTTGGTAAAAACTTTGTCAATCCACTAAATTCTGCACTTCTATGGCATCCTTTGGAGGAGGCCAATCAATAATGACCTTCATTTTCTCCTTTTTCATCTTGATCCCCTTTGATGAAATCTTGTGATCCAAGAAGGTTACTTCCTTCTACCAAAAGGTACACTTTGACTTCTTCTAGTAAAACTTCCATTGACATAGTCATCTTAAGACTTCTTGTAGGTGATTTGCATGTTTTGTCTCTATCTTACTATAGATTAATATCATCCAAGAATACCACCATTCATATGATTCATATGATCCATGAAGATTGCTGGAACATTAGTGAGCCCAAAGATAGAAATCTCCATTCAAAATGCCATACCTTGTGCAAAAGGTAGTCTTTTGCACATCCTTCTTATCAATGAGAATCTACCAATAGCAATTTTGAAGATCCAACTTGGAGAAGTATTGTGTTCCACTCAATTGATCAAGCAAGTCATCAATTTGAGGTAATATATATACATTCTTCACTTTTTGTTTACTGAAGACACAATAATCAATACAAAAATGAAGTACTTCATCCTTCTTTGGAACAAATAATACTGGTGCTCCCCAAGGAGATATACTATGTTGTATGAAATCCTTCTCTAATAACTCCATCAATGTTATTTGGATCTTGTCCAACTCCTTTGATGAGAGTCAATAGATTGGTCTACTCACTAGAGTACGTCTTGGTAATAACTCAATCTTGAAGCATGTACCATGATTGGAATGTAATCCCTTTGATAGATCATCCGGAAATAAAATTATAAATTCTTGAACTATCTGATCAACCACTGCTTGATGCAACTTCTAGCCCTCATCAGATTCTCCATGTGCAATTACATGATCCATACCACAAAAATAGTCTTATTGTCTTCCAAAGCTTGTCTAAGGCTGCTTAACTGATAAACTTCTCATTTTGGGACTCACTATCCTTAGGTGTCTTACTCAAAGGTGCTAGACAACCTACTTGGTAATTCTTATCTTGGTGTTGTACTTGAATTTATTGTCAATTCCAATCCAAATTGAACTTATGACGTTCAAGCCAAAGGAAACCTAGAATGACATCATAATCTAGAGGTGGTACTACATACTTCATAAATTCCAAATACTCCTTCCCAATCTTGAATGTAATAGGATGTGAGGTACACAATGCATAACACTTTCTACCATCCACTGTCATTAATCTATTTTTAATTAGTGGCTTGATAAGGATACTTAATTCCTTTGCTACTTGCATGGATATGCAATTCCTTGAATTTTGTCAATATTTTATAGTCATGATCAAATATCATACCTTGCAAGTGAAGTAAACTTGCAAAGGTTGACCATTCAATCCCATTGGAACTAATCAAATTCTCAATAGGCAACTCAAAATCTCATAATGGGATTCCTTGTTTTCTTGATCAATCTGCTCTACAAACTTCATCTAGGCAATTTATCAAGGTTGTCCATTCTTGAGTGGACATTCAACAATGCAATGTCCAATTTGATAACAATTAAGACAACGACCATTTTGTTATAATCTATCTCTATCCAATAGAGATTGATGCCATCTAGAATGGCATCAATCTCCATTGATGCTGCCTCCTCCACCCGTGTGTAGTGTATTGGTATGTATTGTGAAGGTCAAGGTCAAGACCAAGTTGATGCAACCAAGGAATCAAAACGCTCAACCAACTGTATGGCTTCCTCCAAGTGACCAAGTGACTATGCAAGAGCCAAAAGGCTCTTGCATAGTCACCTCTAATTTAGTTTGTGACTTCAAGCCCCTCACAAATTGATCCTGAGTTTCACCTTCTAGTATGTCTAGAATCTACATAATGGTGTTTTGAAATTGTGTGATATAGTTCCTTATAGAGCAAATTTGCTTCAACTTTGCCAACCTATCTCATGCAGCTTGTGTGACATTTATAGCTTGGAATTGACCAAGTATTGCACTCTTGAATTCTCACTATGTCAAGATTGGTATAAAAATTTTCTATTCAACTTGCTCCACTCAGAATTACCTCCATATCTCTGCCACTCTATCCAATTAGCTTGAAGCCAAGAGAATTTTTTTCTATTCATCTTGAAAATTTATAGCTTTGAAATAACATTCACAGTCAAACCCAAAATTCTCCACTAAGCCTAGGAGATTCTTGCCTTAAAATACCTTGGGCTTTAGAAATCTGATTTTCTCTTCTCCTTCTTGAATTGGTGCTCTCTTTACATACTCTTGTCATTGATGATCTTGCTTTTGCAACAATCAAGTAAGGTACTCAATTTGCTATTGATGCAACGACTAAACTCTATCAAACCACCTATAGATTACCTAAGTTAAGACATAGAAGCAACATGTCCACCGTTCTACACAAGTTACAAGGATTCATCAAACAAGGTGATCTCATTGAAAAAAAATTACCCAAAGTGTGAAATGGTGAATTGTGTGAAATGATGCTTGGGTACTACATCGACATGAAAATCTCAATAGTTTGGTGAAAATGGATTTGGTGGTCTATAAATTCCATCAATCCCATTCCTACTCTAATACCAATGTAAAAAGACCAAGGAAAGAAATAAGAGAATAGAATACTAGAGAGGAAGATCACATTGGAACACTTGAATGAGGTAAACTCCAAATGCCTAGCATGAGCTTTGACTTTGGTATTTATAAGGAGCATACAAGGCTCTTGAGAATCTTTTCAAGAAACTTCCTAAAGTTGCCTTCTTGGGGTGCGAGCTAAGTTAACCAAGAAGTTTCTCAAGAAATTTTCTTCTAGAAGTAATCTACTTGACGTGCAAGCTAAGCTAGTTGGAAGTTTCCCATATGAATTTTCTCATATGAATTTTCTCAAAAAAATACCTTTGGTGTACAAGCTAAACGATCCATGAAGCTTCCCATGAAATTCCTTTTAAAAGTCACCTCTTGGCAAGCAAATTATCCAATACTTGGAAGGTACAAAATAGCTTCTAGAGTATTCTTATAACTCTTGGTTAACTTGGCCTATTTGCTATTTCCTTAATCTTGACTTACATATCTATAAACTCCATATTGTTACAAGCTTGAAGAATGCTTGCCAAAATTTTTTGGTGAATCAAGGATCACTATAGGAGATGAATACCAAAGGTATCCCATGATGCTTGAAGACATTGGCAAAGTAAATCTAAACCAATGTTGGAACATCCACTATATCAAAGGTTGGTGCCAAATGGATTTTCTTACTAAGTTTATCAATAAATATCTCAATTGTTGCATGACCTTACTTTATCTTTGGCAAGGATGTGATGAGATCTAAAATCATATGTTCCCATAGAGCAGATGAGATGGGATCGAAAGTGGTTGAAGGAGTCCACTTGACTACTAGTCATTGATCTTGTTTCATTAGCACCTCTCACAAGATTGGAGAAACTTTTAAATCTCTTGTGTTATGTTGGGCCACCACCATTGGTGTTGTAAGGTACCCAAGTTCTTGTCCACACCTATGTGACCAACAATTGATAAGTCATGGACTTCATGAAGGCATATGAGTTATAGGTCACCCTTGGTTGAAACATGGATCTTATTCTCACAAAATAAAAGGCTTTCCTTGAAGGAGAAGGTGTTATATTCCTTGTCATGTATTGCAAGACGACCTTGTATCATATGGAAAAAAGAGGTCTTGTTATGAAGCAGTCCTAAACTAGATTTGGAATTTTGCATCGATTACACTATTATAATTATCACTGAGATGAGAGGTACACGAAGAGTCCCCGAGTTAGGTCATTGTGGCATTGCATTGAAGATAACATAGAACCTATCAAATTTATATTTGGATTTGATGTCAAAAAATTATTATTATTATTCCCATAGAGTCTATTTCTATTCCAAATACAATATTTACAATATAAGATTTGTGATCAATTTACATTATCATTTATTTATGCATGAGATAATATTCCCATACCTTGGTGGTTGCATATATCACTATTCCATGTGTGAAACTCGTGCTTGCAACATACGGACTCATGTTACTCACATTCTTATTGGTCAATGAAGAAGTCCACAAATCTTACTTGCCAAACGATCGAATGTAGGAAAACCGAACCGAACATATATTCACAAGTCGTTTCTAACGTGACCTTATTGCAATGCTCTATTTTCTTTGTCTCAAAAAGATCGAGCCAGTAATGTGGCCCTTTTCGATCAGGGTAAGAGAGACTTCATTCGGTTGCTCAATTGAAGTTTCAGATTTGTATATTAATTTCCATTCTACATCAGGTTCTTCTCTTCTTGGAAAATACCAATTCCAGGAAAGAGACGGTATAGCTACAACGCTAGCTGCCGTCACTCTCCTCGTTTTGGTATCGTCTTGCATCGCGGAGACAAATTAGTCAAAGAAGGACAAGAAACTTCGCTCCTCCCTGCCAAGCCGGGCCGATCGTTCGATGTCTGTTTCGAGATGAGGTATAAAGCCTCGAGCAAGGCTAATGCAGAGCGCCATGCAGACTTATATACTTCAACATCTATAAGACGCAGCCCACTGCACTTCATATGTAAAATGGTCCCCGCTATCTACCACAATACTAGATATGGTAACAACGGAGTTTAAGTTGTCTCGTTCATCTCAATTAAGCCCGATCACCAGTAGATTTGGTAACAACCGAGTCTAAGTCGCCTGGTTCATCTCAATTAAGCTCGAGTTATCAGTAGGAACCCAGAGGCGATAGATTGGTCATCTACTTCGAGCAAACAGCGGAAGCTTTAAGTCATTGACCAAGGTGCCAATATTTATCTGCTTGTTGAATGGGTGCCTGGACTTTCTACCACTGGACTCGTTCTTGGCCCCCGTCCACTCAAAATTCTGCACCTTGCGTGCAGTGATCGTGGTAAGTTCTATCATCGCTAGGGCCGATGCGGGACAGATTCTCCTCCCCGCTCCAAAAGGGATGAGCCCCACATCTCGTGTTCCCAGGACGTCCACCTCCTTCTCTAGAAAGCGATCCGGCTTAAACTCCCAAGGATTTCCCCACATATTCGGATCATGATGGAATGCATTTATGTGGAAGTAAATCACTGCGTTGGTGGGAATGTCATACCCACCAAGTTTACAGGGTTCAACTGCAGCATGAGATAGTGTTGACGCACCCGGAGGTTTCAGCCGGAGCGTTTCCTTCACAACAGCTTCTAGGTACGGGAGATTCTTGAGGTCGGCTTCATCCACAGTCCTTTGTCCTACAGTTGTTTTGATCTCATTGAAGATCTTTCTCTGCACCTCGGGGTTATCGGCTAATATATTCAGCGCAGAGTCAACAGCTGCAAGATAGTGTGAACGGAGGCGTTGATGAATTCAAAAATGAGTAAAGCAATGATTTGATCATCCAAGTAGACGTCGTCACTCTTTTCCTCCTGCAAGTCGAGGAGTGCCCTCAAGTAATTGCCAGCAATGGCGGACTGGCTGCTGCCTTCACGAACGCGAAACCCCCCGAAGATAGGCAATAGCAGTGCTTCTAGATCCCTCGTGTTTCTGTCGCCAACCTCGCGTTTACTTGTCTCGAATAGTTTCCAGAGAGGAATGTAATCACCAAGGTAGAAACGGATTGCGGCTAGAATTCTTTCCTGTATGAGACCATCAATTCTCTGTATCAACTTACTGTCCAGCTCTACCCCAAAAATCATAAACAAGTTGTACCTGAAGCAAGTAGACCGGACTATGAGAAGGATTTTCAGTTCCCTCGGAGCTTCATTTCGGGGTATGGCTGATCCCACTTGGCGAACCATCTCGTCAATCGTGGCGTCTCGCTTATCCTTGAACGCTTTCAGGCTCGTTGAATTCAGCACATTGGTGACAAGGTTCCTTTTGGTGATGGTCATGTAAGTCCCATAGGAACCACTGATTGTTCGAAAGCCTTTTGTGATTGTCTCAGTTGATGATAGCTTTGGTCTGTCGGCAAACAACGATCCTCGTTTCACAAGGGCCTCGTGAGCTAGTTCTGGATCATTCGCGATAATGAGCGGTCTCTTCCCTATCCAGTACGTGATGATTTTCCCGTATTTTAGTGCAAGTTCCAGTGACCCAGCGAGTATATCATACCCGTGGCGTCTCAGTTGAGGAAGGCTCCCAACAAACGGCCAAGGTGTGGGTCCAGGAGGGAGTCTTTTGCTCGGCAAATAAGAATAATACCACCAGTCGAATAGAACTGAAACAGCCACCACCAAGAGCGTGACGAGGGTTACCACCTGGTCCATGTTTTAAAATGCAGTGACAACGCCGTCGACCTAAACTGCAATTCTAGAATCGAAACTTTAAGTTTAATTTCTTCTAGCCGGACAATGCATCATAACATATACACCTCTCTCAATCAAACTGTCAGCTGTCGCATCTGCAGTCCCACTTCTAGTGTATATTGTTCAGTCTTGAACAGAGTAGCTTCTTTCTCCTGTAATGAACACAAGCACTGTCAAGATTTCCCCACTCGCATTAAGCGTCACTGTCCTAGTGCACGTGCACACATTCTTATACTTTCTGATTCTCTGATCAAGAGTCTTCCAATTACCCAAACACGGATCATTGAACTGTCGTCTTGATTCGGATTTTAGGATCAGATTTGATAGAGCAGTGGACAGCTAGCACCTGTTCTCTGATACCATGGCATGTGTAGCTAAGACCGTAGCCCGTGAGAGGATTCCACGTAGAAAACAAAGGAGTTTCATTACTATATTCACGGCGGTCAGTGGTGAGCTTGAGAGTGACGTAGACTGGACTCCATTAGGATCCGTCGTATGGACCGAAACAGGACATAAATGGTCCAGATTACCGAAGAGTGATTGCGTAACAACTCTGTTTTACACTTTCCGACTCATTAAGAGAAAAGGGCGACCGCGAAGAAAACACGAAGTATGGGAAGACCCCCATCAAGCCGTACAAGGGTGACACAAAATACGTAAAATGTGGTAAACTGGACTACTTTCTCGATGCGTCACAAACATCGACTTGTACATCGTAGTGAGAATTGAATGAATATACAATCAAAAGTTTAATAATTTCTCAAAATGGTCTTGAGTACGGATCCCATACTCATGCAGTTTTGGAAAAGATTAATTCTCTTCCCGGCTGAATGGAGTGGCAAATACCAAAATTTCCCAACATAAATATAGGGAATTAAGATACTTTTTGGTTATTCATTTTGGAATTATATTAGAAGAAAAATATGGGATTAAACATATTTATTCTTTAACATATAGGTTCGATAATTATAGAAAAGTTCAAGGTCAACGAAACCATTAATTTCATTCTCTTATTTTATATTGTATTATAAATAAAATATTCTCATCTATTTACAAACAATAAATTGTAAATATAATTATACTCTGTATGACAACAACTACACAAGATATTACTCATCCAAATATTCTAATGGTGTTAGAATTCCGAACATTTTAACACCTTTTAAGTCCAGTAAGACCAAGAAAAAACAAAAATTTATATCATTAGTACTTAGTACCATTTTATCTCTTGCGTTGTTTCCTTGTAAGGTTTGATAGGTATCCTATGTTTCACTTTTCTGGTAACTTATATTTAAGATAGAACTCACACTATAATGTGGTATTGCTACAACGGGCCCTAGAGGAAACCACAAACTCGCTATCTTTCGACTTTATCTTTAGCTCACTCTTTAATGTGGTTTTCCTACGACTAGCCCTTGAAGAACCCACGAACTCATCATCTTTCGATTACGTGTTTAGTTGGCTGCAATGGCATGACATACGGTACATTACCTGCTCTTGAATGCAACAATTGTGCGCTTGCTATGTTCCCGTCTTGTCACATCAATTGACGGAAAGGTTTGCTCTCATTGTTGGCTGGATTGGGATTGAGTACTTTGGCCACAACATGAATAATAACGACGCAACAATCACGGGGTCAAAAATTTGTTAGCATGATTTCCGATGGTTGTGTGTCCTTCGAGTTTTAGGAAGACTTCGAATTCGTCAAGAAAATCTTTGGCGTCGTTAATAGTATCCGCCTTCGTCAAACTGATTTGTCAATCTTTGAGTCTCACCTGAATCAGCAACCGGATCAAGATCGTGCTTCTAGTAAGGGAATAAGGGGAAGTGGTAAGAAGGCAACCGCTCATGAAAATGAAGAATGGGAAGACCCCATCAAGCTGTAGAAGGGAGAGGCAAAAAGGTAACATGGGCCTAAGCCCCAATAGAGTCTATATGAGAAATCTGCACTACCGCACCTAAGATATCAGAGCTATGCAAGTTGTACGGTCTACACAAAACTGGATCATTCAAAGAAACATCACCTAATGTGATTGCTCTCCTATGGATTGCACCAGCCACTGCACTCTGTAGAACAATGGACACACGCTGTCTAAAATATGCTACAAAGTATGAGAGTGAGAATGGTACCCTTGACACCTAACATGATAAGCTCTCATGCACTCCTTGACAAATGTGTCAAATGCCGTGTCCATCGCTCCATATAATTCCAAGGCTAGAGGAACAAAGAGGTGACCTCGCTGCATGCCCCTATACTTGGGGACCTTGCGACCCGCTGCTGCACTCGCCGCCCATTCAGGGAGATAAGTAATCACTCCCTCCAGAACTGTATCCTATGTAGGGTCCGTAACCACGACATCCGCTATTGTCACCTGATCATCTCAGACCAAGTATAAGTCTGCCTTGACACGTGTTGTCTGCAAAGCATATGAACGCTCCCTCCAAGCCAAGTATCCACTCTCTTGTGTTATAGCAAACACTATGTCCCTAATGGCATCATGGGTACCTATCCTCTATCCTCCAAAAGTACATCGTGTCATGTGGACCGTTGCTCCATCTAGTGTAGAACCACACGCACAAGTGAGTAATGAAGATGCAGATGGGTGGACCAAACCTAAGCAAAACCTCATCACTGTAGAGAAAGTAGCTGGTGCGAGTCGGAATGCCCTAATGCACGGTTGAGCTAGGATCCAAGAGCATGCACCCTTGCCAGAGCAAGAGTAAAGACATGCTCTAGTAGCCTAAGGAATGGATGAGTCGACTAAGAGAGAATGTAGCGTATGCTCACATTGTCACTCCATCAAGGAAGAATGTAAACCTCTAGTCCAATCTGACGATAGTGAAGCATAAGGTGGAAAATCCTCTTGTGCTCGTGAGGATAGACTATCTCTTGTCGACCACAATAACACCTAGAGAGAAAAGGATCCTCCTTCCACCTCTATCACATAAGTCTCCAAAACCGGCCTATCAACAACCACAAAACGAGAAGAAAGTAGGGGTGCCGATAGAGCCCAACTTCACAAAAATGTTATAGGTGTAATCTCCTCCATAGATAGAAAGCCAACCCCACCACATGAGATCGGCAGAGCTGTCTATCTAAGGGCCAAATCTCTTGTCACACACTCAAAAGTCCTTGGTCCAATTATATCACCAAAGACTTCCATAGACTCCCAGGAGGATTATGGAAGTCAAATGCTCTCAAATGTGATAGGAAGGACGGTGAGGGGGGAACTATACGGATGAGGTAGGATGGTCGACGAGCAATACTAGAGGAGAGTATACCAAATGGCACCTACAAATCTCCTAGTAATTGAAGGTCATCCACATGGAGAACATACTCTGCAAGTGCATCATCTAAGAAGCGTGTGACAAAATCCTCTGATCCTATTGGCACTCCAAGAACACAAAGTCCATCTGTGGATGTGATACACCCCTCTAGAAGCTCAAGGTGGGGAGGGATACCTAAAGAGGACCCTATGCTTTGACACCTTGACTTTCAAGCCTACTAGATGTAGCTCAATAGTCAAGTAGTCAAAGGCTTGCCTAATCTGATCTACAAGGCCTACAATGTGTGTATCATTTGCCAAGGAGAGAAATACACAACCTGGCATGGCCAAAGTAGTAGATAAGAGAGCTCTAAAGTAAGCCATTGCAAATAAGGGCCTCCCGAAAGGATGTCCCTGACATGTACCACCAGTTGACTCCAAGACGGTGACTCCTTCTTGTGAACCACCATGCTGGTAGGAAAGGGAAGAAGGAGAGCCATAAAAAGACCGCACAAAAGGAATGAGACTCGGCAAGGATACACCAGCCTTCCTAAGCTCTCTAAAGATGGACGCCCTTGAGATGCTATTAAAAGTGTTCTCAACATCTATAGAACTACCCACTCCGGATGGATATCTAGGAGTGCTCTAATGCCTAGAGATATAGCTTCACATCCTCCAAGTGTAGCTACTCCAAACTAATGTAGAATAAGGTGTTGTCAAAAGTGAGAATGATGTTGAAGGACAATGGTATGACTGACCAAATGCAAGAAGATCTCTCCAATAACAATTGGTCTAATGCACTCCTGTCCTTCTCCATTGTGAGAAGTCGACTAGCATCTGGCACCCAACTAATAGACATAAGAATATCTCCTCTTATCATTGCTATAGCCACCTGAAATAACTTGGTAAAACCACTAGAAGGATCATCTACTTGGAAGCAATCTCTAAGGTGCTCATAAACCATCCTTGACAAGCCTCTTGAAGAAAGGCAAGGGGCAATGCACAATGCTTGTGCAAATAGCGACCTATCAAGACATAAAGGCTACTCAAGCTGATAATCTAAGATGTCTAGTGGTAATCCCTCTATTTCTATTGGATGTAGAGAGCGTAAGGAAGAGATAATCTCATCAGTAGGACTTCCCATAGACAAAGGGTGTAGCGTTCTTGCTGCTCTACTAAACTCTCCCGCCTAACCCAATGTCCTACACCGTTGTGATTGAGTGGACTCTCTCATATCATGTAATGATGTTTGTCTCCTAGATTGTGTAGCCCTAATACCCCAATAGACTCCTTCTAAAGGGCCACCCAATACCTTGCTCGGAATTGACAAAATCTAGCAGCCACCTCTCTATGCCCCACACGTCATCCTCTAGCATAAAGAAGACACCATCGAGGGAGTATGAGGAATAGGAACCAAGCTAACTCATCCAAGGGATCATGTGCCAAACGAGCAAGTGGTAGGCAAAAAGCTTGTCTAGCCTTAGCATGGAGTGTGCAAAGTAGTCTATGGAATAGTTGTGCACATGGAAAACTAGTCTAAAATAACCCCAAAATGCAACCTACCTAAGAAGCTAACCACTCCTATGACTTGATCGATATCCGTGGAACAATCAACAAACGGATAGAAGAAGCGTGTGTAATCTCAAGTGTCATACCTATTGATGTGGTTGCTTGTCTGACATGGGCATCCCAAGTGGTCCAATCATAGTCCTCGTGCATCCTTCCCACATGGGTCTTTACCCCTTGCAAGGTAAAGCGTCGATGAAACACCGGGCATGGTGAATCCCGAGCCGCTCTAGGAAACCTCACATGGGAAGGTGTAACCATGGCTAGCACAAGAATAATGATAGTAGCACATGCTGCTCCTCTCCATATCTCCCCATATCTGCAAAACCACAAAGCCTCACATCCCAACTCACATAAGAAAACAATCTCTCCAAACCCTAAAATCTATAAACCCTAAAATCTCATAATTTTCAATTTCCATCTCCAAAATTTTCAAACTAAATTCTCATGGAACTTAATCATGAAAACCAAGAAATTGGAAATGAAAATTCTGGACCCATCACTCTCAATGTGTAATGATCACTCTAAACCCTAGAAAAACTAAAAACCTCATAACTTTCTACTCCATTCTCCATAGTCTTCAATCTAGGTACCAAAGGAACCAAAATTGAAAACTGAAGAGAATGGACTATTCACTTGAGTGCTATATGCTAGAGAGCACTTGTGAATTATATAGTTCTTCTCACATCTCTCCCTCTCCTCTCCCGTCTCCACACTCTCTTGTAGCTCCCGCCAAGAGGAAAAATGAGTCAAAGCAATGACTTCTTTCACATCCCTCTTACGTAAGGGCAAAAATAACTCAATTGGATGAGTGAAATACACATGTGCTTACATGTGTATTTCACATGTGTGTATCAAATGTATATGCATCAAAAATAGACTATCATTTTGGCTTGATGGGATCTTCCCATGCTTCTTGTTATCCTACGGGGTTGTCTTTTGCACATATTTTTGAGACAATGCCAAATGATATCATTTTGAACATAGCAAATGTTGCCATTTTGAACATGTCATAGAACCAACGATTGTGTTCTATGTTTAGCAAGGACAGGGAGATTAGACACATATTACTTATAAACTAGGTGGAACCAAGGAGACTTGCATAGGATTAACAAGAACAAGAAGAAAGAGGAGATCACGTAAACATATGAAGGATGGAAAGACCTCACAAGCCTTACAATAGAGAGACAAAGAGGTAAACTGGGGCTTGGCCCCAATAGTGGGGATATGAGAAATCTGCCCTACCATGTCTAAGATATCTAAGCTATGCAAGTTGTAAGGCTCTCTACAGAGCAATGGACACATGTTATCTACAATATGCTACAAAGTATGAGAGTGAGAGTGGTATCCCTAATGTCCAATATGATAATCTCTCATACACTTGTTGACAAATATGTCAAACGTCATGTCCATTGCTCCATATAACTCCAATTGGGAAAAAAGAGGTGACCTCGCTGCATACCCTATACTTGAGACCTTACGTGTTGTTGCTCTACTTGCCACCCATCCAAAGGATGAGTAATCACTCCCTCCAAAACTGCATCACATAGGGTCTATAACCACAACATTTGCCACTATCACCTGATCATCTCGGACCAAGTATAAGTCTACTCTAAGACGTGTCGTTTGCAAAGAATATGGACACTCCTTCCAAGCAAGGTATCCACTCTCAAGTGCCCTGGCAAACATTGTATCCCTGATGGCATCTTTGGTAGTTATCCTCTATCCTCTAAAATGATACCATGTCATATGGACCGTTGTTGAATCAAGTGTAGAACCACACTCACAAGTAAGTAACAAAGATGCATATGCATGGACCAAACCTAAGCAGAACCTCATTGCTGTAGAGAAGGTAGCTTGTGTGAGTTGAAATGCCTTAATGCACACTTGAGCTAGGATCCAAGAGCATGCACCCTTGCCAGAGCAAGAGTTAAGATGTGCTCTAGTGGTTTGAAGAATGAACAAGTCAACTTAGAGAGAATGTAGCATAATTGTTACTTTGCCCAATCAAGGAAGACTACAAACCTTTGTTCCAATTTGATAATAGTGAAGCAAAGGATAAAATGTCCTCCTATGCTTGTGCGGATAGACCATCTCTAGTTTGTTGCAATAACACCTAGAGAGAAAAGGATCTCTCCTTTACTTCAATCATATATGTCTCCAAAATTGGCCTATCAGCAACCAAAAACACTCAACAATGGGAGGAAAGTAGGGATGTTGTGAGAGCCCAAGTACGCAAAAATGCTATAGTTGCCATCTCTTCCATTGATAATAGACCTACCTCCACACAAGATCAATAAAGACGCTTGTCTATGTGCCAAATCACCCATCACACACTCAAATATCCTTGGTCCAATGATATCACCAAAGATTCCCATGATTGTACTATCAAAAGTTCTTAGACATGATTGGAAAGTCAAGGAAGGGAGAACCATGTGGTTAAACTAAGTTGGTTGAATGACAATACTAGAGGACAATACACTAAATACCACTTGCATATCTCCTAGTAGAGGACGGTCATCCACACGGAGAATACCTCTGCAAGTGCAACATCTAAGAAGCATGTGACAAAATCCTTAAATTCTCTTGACACCAACAATACATAGTCAATATGTATATGAAACACACCCCTCTAGAAGCTCAAGGTAAGGAGGGATACCTAAACAGACCACTCTACACTTTGACGCCTTGACTCTCAAGCCTACAAGATACAGCTCTTGAATATGTTATTGAACTTCAAAGCTATACACAAGTGCTTTCCAGTTGATCTCATAATGGAAATTTGCTATGGTTGCATGTCTTGCAAGGGGTTATCAATCAAGTTTTGGAGTAATTATCAATATGATTGTTGTTGATTTCCATGACTCTGAAATTTACCGCTTTATCCTCTTCCTCAAAGTTGAGAATATAGAAGGAATCAATATAAGTGGGGGAGTACGCTTTTGTCCTCTTGTTCAAAGTTGAGAATATAGAAAAGTCAACATGTAGCAATAAGCAATGTCCATGGCTCAAGATTGAGATGCTTGGCCAATAATTTACCATAGTACAATACCACCTCAGCAATTAAGTCCAATTCTTTAGGGTGTTTTGGGGTGACTTAGATTTACTTGTAGAAAAAAAAGTACAAGGGAGCAGGGAGAAATTGGGAAAGTAGTAGATGGTGTGTCAAAATTTTCTAAATTGGGCCTTGCAAAATTGTTTCCTCTACCTTCAATAGTTGGAGAGTCTATGTGTAAAAGACTAAAACCAAGAAGAGAAATAGGAGAATGGAAACTCACACTGGGACACTTGAATGAGAAAAAACTCCGAATACCTAGCATGAGCTTTGGCTTTGGTATTTATAGGTAGCATACAAGGCCCTTGAGAAGCTTCTCAAGAAGCTTCCTCAAGCCGCTTTCTTAGAGTGCAAGCCAAGTTAACTAGGAAGCTTCTCAAGAAGCTTCCTTCTAGAAGCCGCCTACTTGGCGTGCAAGCTAAGCTAGTTGGAAGCTTCTAGAAGCTACTTACTTAAGGTGCAAGCTAAGCTAACCAGGAAGCTTCCCAAGAAGCTTCCTAGATATTTCCGGAATATTATAGGCTAATTTGTCTCATGTGCTACTTTGTGAGCCTGACTGACTTCGTCGCTAAACTCCATATTGTTACATATTCCCCCGCTGCTAGTTGGTGACGTCCTTGTCGCCAGTGAAGCTTTGAATTCTTGGATGGCCATCTGTGCATTGTGGAGGTGAGAAAGAGGTTCCCAGGTGGCATCATGAAGGGGATACCCTTTCCAAAGGACCTTGTACTCCGTATGTTGGCGACGGCGTTGTTGAATGTGGCGACGTGCAAGGATACAATCAACTTCGTACTCCTCATGATCACTGATAGGGATAGGAAGAGGGGGAGGTTGGACTCAAGAGGAAAAGGAAGAGGGGTTAGGAACAAAGGGTTTCAACTTGGAAACATGAAAGACAGGATGGATACGCATGTGATAAGGCAAAGCAAGACGATAAGCAACACGAGAGACAATTTGGGTGATATCAAAGGGTCCTATCCAATTAGGGGCAAATTGACAAACTTGGGTATCAAGTGGGAGAGGGAGGTTACTAAAGGATAGCATGACTTTATCAACGACTTCAAAGGTGAGATCTCGACGATGGTGGTCCGCATATTGTTTTTGGCAATTCTGAGCAACAAGGATGTGAGACTTGGCTTGTTGGAGAGATTGGGATATAATGGTCAAGAATGTGGAAGTATGAGGAACCTGAGATGGAGGAGGAGCAAGAAGAGAATCTAGAACAAGTGGATCTTGGCCAAAATTGAGAAAGAAAGGAGAGAATCCGATGCTTGCCTGTTTGGAATTGTTGTAAGCAAATTTGGCAGCGGCAAGACATTCATCCCAATTGGTATGGTGGACATTGACAAAGGCACGCAGCATATCCTCCAATGTCCGATTTGCACGTTCGGTTTGTCCATCAGTTTGAGGATGATAGGCCATGGACAAAGCAAGCTTGGTGCCGAGTATCTAAAAGAGTGCTTGCCAAAACTTCCCAATAAAGCGAGGATCACGGTCAGAGATGAGTACACGTGGCATTCCATGATGCTTGAAGACATTGTTGAAGTAGATTTGCGCTAAGGTTGGAGCATCCACGGTATCACAGGTTGGTGCCAAGTGGATTTGCTTACTAAGCTTATCCACAAACACCACGATGGTAGTGTGTCCTTGTTTTGTCTTTGGCAAGGATGTGATGAGATCCAAGCTCCCAACGAGCTGATGGAATGGCAAGCGGTTGAAGGAGTCTACCCGGCTTTTGGTTGCTGGCTCATGTGACAACCCGGCAAATATCACTTTTGCGGTAATCGGGTAAGTAAAGTTTGTTCCCGCAGAGATACGAGTCAGAATTGGTCAAATACAAAGCAAAGTAACAATTTCAGTTCTTCTTGAGTTCTTCTTTAGTCTCTCAGGTAGAAACCACACCCAGAAGAGTGTAACAAGCACTGACTCGCAGTCTTGTCACAAATTCACACTCCTTAATCACAACTCCATCAAATCTTTCTAAACAATCTTGATTGTGATGATTCAGGCTCTCCCGAAAACGGCACTTCACTGCAAAACGACTTCGCCTCATAATTGTGTTCCACCCTTCCACTGAAGGCACAACTTCCTCGATCGAAATTGTTTCACATCAACTTCGCACTGCACTCACAAATGCAGAATACTACCAACACTACAATTCCTCTCAGATCTGTCAAGGCATTGCTTCGATTGCACTCCACTCAGGATCAAACACACAGAATGAAGATCAAGGCTGTGGAATCCAACATCCAACAAGCACTCTGACTTGCACTTTGAATTTCTCCAAACATTCACAAACACACTTGCAAAGTTGATACTCGGAATCAAGCTCAAGTGATGAGCACTGCTTTACAGCACTTCGCTTTATCTATTCTCAGAAATAATGAGCACTGAACAACAATTTCATGCGAATGCCACTCTTAAATAGTGAAGCAATCGACAGTTCTAACAACTATACCGTTTCTACATCAATTGTTCTAACCTGCAGATCCGAAATGACAATGCACCTCTTCATATCTGCCCCTTCAAATCTCAAATCGGTTACTAATCCGATCCGATGTCTACTTCTTCCTCGGCTTTCAAACCCGAACCCAAAGTAACTTTACTTCCTAATATTCTATCCTCGGGTTTCACAACTCCCAATTCCTCCACTAATTCTAACACTTCTCCTTCCTGATCTGAAATTCCTATCATAGTTAAGCCTTCTAAATCTCTATCTCCCGACCCACTCTTCTCTAAAGTGTCAAATGTCAAATCCGAAGACACCTGCACTCCGATCTCTCTTATCTCGGGTCTAACTACTATCAATTCCTTTACTAATTTTATTATGTCATCATCAAGAATTGTAATTGAAAGCATGGATACACTATCTACACCTTCAATTTGTAACCCACTTTCCCCTAATCACTCATGTTACTAACCCGAAGACACTTACAGTCTGATCCTGCACTTCGGGTTTATTCACTACTACTACTTCTCCTTCAATTCAGGTTCCATCTTCAATTAGAACTGAAATTGAAGTCATGTGTATCCTAACTATCTTCTTTCTCTACTCTAACTTCCTCTGATCCCTCTGGCAAAACTCCCAAAAACATCTTCATTGCACTCCGAGGTCCGGCTACCTCTGATTTAGTCATTTTCATCTTGAGGCGAAGTCTTATGACCCGAAGTCATGTAAACCCGAAGTACGAAGAACGAAATCCGAAGTCACATTGACCCGAAGACACTTTGACCCGAAGTACACTTACTCCAGAAACTTCAAATGCTTGTAACTTCTTCTACAGACCTCCAAACTTTGCGATTTTGGTGGCAATGGAAAGCCCTGGACGAGACGCTTCCAACGAGATATAACACGCTTGATTTAGACTTGTTATCACTCAGATATGGCCCCCGCAAGAATCCTAACCTGCAACTTCTATTTCTCCTTCGGCGTTTGCTCTCCTTAACGTCTGCTCCGAGTTTTTTCCCTCCTCTGACACGAAGTAAGCTTCTTTGGTCTGATCCAAACCGAGTCTTTCTTCCTCTTACATGAAATTGACTTCCTCGGGTTTGATCAAAACACAAGTTTGCACTCACTTCTTCTCCATTTGGTTTCAATTTGGTTTCAGCAAGCCATTTCTTCTTCAAAACTCGTCCAAAATGAAAAATGTGGGTACCACATTGGCCTTGTTACGTTGGTAGCTCTCACACGATTGGACAAATTCTTGAACATCTTGTGTCATGTTGGGCCACCACCATTGATGTTGAAAGGTACCCAAGGTCTTGTCCACACCCATGTGACCAGCGATGGGTAAATCATGGGCTTCTTGAAGGCGCACAAGTCGAAGACCACCTTTGGCTGGAACATAGATCCGGTCCGCATGGAATAGAAGGCCTTCATTGAAGGAGAAGGTGTTGTACTCCTTGTCACCTATTGTTAGCCAACCATGTACCCTTTGGAAGAAGGGATCTTGTTGTAGAGCTAACCAAAACTTGTTATGAATCTTAGGATCAATTGACATCGTCGTAATTGCTGCCGTGATGAGAGGAAGAGACTTCAAATCAGGTCATCGTGATAGAGCATCAAGGATGACATGGAACCGACCTGGTTTGTACTCAAGTTTGATGTCGAACAATTGGAGTTGCTCTTCCCATCGATGATGTCAACTCTTCATGTGCTCTAGGTGTAAGGTCTGCAACAATGGCTTGTGATCAATTTGCATGATCACTTGTTTCTCCAAGAGATAATGCCTCCATACCTTGGTGGCATATGCCATTGCAAGTTGTTCCCAATCTCGAGCAGAGTAATTTCTTTTAGCTGTATTTAGTCGGCGAGACACAAAGGCAATAGGATGTAGTCCATCTGGAAATTCTTGTTGCAACACAACTCCAATTGCAAAGTTAGAAGCAACCACACAAGGTAGTTGAGGATCATATGGTTGAAGAATGGGTCTTGAAGACACCATATGCTTTAACTTCTGGAATGCTTCTTCATGCTTGGCGGTCCATTGGAAGCTCGAGTTCTTTCCCAAGAGGTCAATCAATGGTGCAACCACGTGAGCATAATAGTGGATGAACCGTCGGTAAAAACGGCCAATCCATTGAATGCTTGTACTTTGGTAGCATCCTTTGGGGTAGGCCAATCAGTAATTGCCTTGATCTTCTCTTCTTCCATCTTGATCTTCTCTTCTTCCATCTTGATCCTCTCTCGTGAGATCTTATGACCCAAGAAGGTAACCTTCTTCTGCCAAAAAGCACACTTTGACTTCTTGCAGTAAAATTTCCACTGTCGTAGTCGTCTTAGGACTTCTCATACATGATTCCTATATTCTGCCTTTGTCCTACTATAGATTAAGATATCATCTAAGAACACTACCACGGACTGATCCAATAGTCCCTCCAACACCCGATGCATCTGATCCATGAAGACTATTGGAGCATTAGTGAGTCCGAAAGGTAGAACTCTCCACTCAAAATGTCCATACCATGTGTGAAAGGCAGTCTTTTGCACATCCTCTCCTTCAATAGGAATTTGCTAATAGCCGCTATGAAGATCTAGCTTGGGAAAGTAGCGTGCTCTACTTAATTGATCAAGCAGGTCATCGATCCGAGGCAAGGGATATGCATTCTTCACGGTTTGCTTATTGAGCCCACGATAATAAATACAAAAACGAAGTCCTCCATCCTTCTTTGGAACAAATAGTACCGGTGCTCCCCACGAAAAGGTACTATGTCGTATGAAATCCTTCTCCTACAACTCTGTAAGTGTTGTTTGCAACTCCTCCAACTCCTTTGGTGAGAGCCGATAGATTGGTCTACTCACTGGAGTACTCCCTGGCAATAACTTGATCTTGAAGGGCATACCTTGATCAGAGGGTAATCCCTTTGGCAGATTATCCAGAAACACACCTGCAAACTCTTAAACTATCTGATCAACCGTTGCTTGATGTGGCACCTAGCCCTCCTCAGATTGTTCTTGTGCAATCGGCTTGATCCACACCGCAAATACAGACTTATCTTCCTCCAAAGCTTGCTCTATGGTTGCTTCATTAACAAACTTCCCTTTTAGGGATTGACTATTCTTAGGTGTCTTACTCAGAGGTGCCAGACAACCTAATTGGAAATTCCTACCTTGGTGTTGTACTTGAATTTGATATCGGGTCCAATCGAATTGATCCTTATGACGTTCAAGCCAAGGTAGATCCAAAATGATATCATAGTGTAGAGGTGCCACTACAAACCTCATACACTCCAAATATCCTTCCCAATCTTGAAGGTAATAGGATGCAAGGTGCGGAATGCAGAACCTTTTCTACCATCCGCCATCATCAAACTACTTCCAATCACTGGCTTGATAGGAATACCCAATTCCTTTGCTACTTGCATAGATATGCAATTCTCTGAACTTCCGGAATCAACCAAAATCCTACAACCCCAATTAGATATCGTACCTTGCAAGTGAATCAAACTTGCATATGTCAAGCCTTCAATCCCATTGGAACTAATCAAGCTCCCAATAGGCGTCTCAAAATCTCCTATTGGGATTCTTTTTTTCCCTTATCATTCTGTTCCATAAACTCCATTTGGGCAACTTGTCGAGGTCGCCCATTCCTAAGTGGACATCCAGCAATGCAATGTCCAACTTGGTGACAATAAAAGCAACCTCCATTTTGTTGTAATCTTTCTTTATCTACTGTGCCAAGTGGTCTTCATTGGATAGCATCAATCTCCATTGGTACCAGTTCTTCCACTCGTGGTACTGGTAGGTTTTGTGTAGGTCGAAGTCGAGACCAAGTTGTCGCAACTAAGGAATCAAAACGATCAGCCAATTGCATGGCTTCTTCTACATTTTGTGGCTCTTGCATGGTCACCTCCAATCTGGTTCGTGACTTCAATCCTCGCACAAATTGATCTAGAACTTCACCTTCTTGGATATATGGAATTTGCATGATGATATTCTGAAATTGTGTGATGTAGCTTCTCACTGAGCCAATCTACCTCAACTCCGCCAATTTATCTCGTGCAGCTTGGGTGGCATTTATAGTCTAAAATTGACCAATATTGCATCTTTGAATTCTGCCCATGTCAAAATCGGTGTAACAATTTGTCATTCAGCTCTTTCTACTCGGAATCGCCACCAAAGTTTTTCCACACCATCCAACTGGCTAGAAGCCAAGAGAATTTGTTTCCGCTCATCTTGAAGATTGGTGGCTTCAAAGTAACGTTCACAGTCAAACACAAAATTCTCCACTATGCCTAGAAGATTCTTGCCTTCAAACACCTTGGGTTTCGGAAATTGAATGCGATCTTCTCTATCTTGAATTGGCGCTCTGTCTATCTGTTCTCGTCGTTGCTGGTCTCGTTCATCCAACAATTGAGTAAAATGCTCAATTTGTTGTTGCATTGCAAGGATAACATCCGGTATTGCCGCCATTGCTACTACTCTATTCCAGAACCCTCAATTTATCTAGTTGATTAACACATAGATACAACACGTCCACCGTTCTCCATAAGTTACAACTTGAAGTATCAAGGGTTCCTCTGACACGGTGATCATATGTAGAAAATCCTACCCAAAGCGTGAGATGATGAATTGTGTGAAACAATGCTTTGGTATATCTGGACATGAAAGTCCTAATGGTTTGGCAGAAGTGGATTTGGTGGTCCATAAATTCCATCCATCCCATTCCTGCTCTGATACCAATGTAAAAGACCGAAACCGAGGAGAGAAATAGGAGAATGGAAACTCACATTGGGACACTTGAATGAGGGAAAACTCTGAATGCATGAGCTTTGGCTTTGGTATTTATAAGTAGCATACAAGGCCCTTAAGAAGCTTCTCAAGAAGCTTCCTCAAGCCGCTTTCTTAGAGTGCAAGCCAAGTTAACTAGGAAGCTTCTCAAGAAGCTTCCTTCTAGAAGCTGCCTACTTGGCGTGCAAGCTAAGCTAGTTGGAAGCTTCTAGAAGCTTCCTTCTAGAAGCTACTTACTTAAGGTGCAAGCTAAGCTAACCAGGAAACTTCCCAAGAAGCTTCCTAGATACTTCTGGAATATTCTAGGCTAATTTGTCTCATGTGCTACTTCGTGAGACTGACTAACTTCGTCGCTAAACTCCATATTGTTACACTATGATTATTACTTATTGCCTCACGGCTTGAGCATGCCTATGTACTATTTTAGCCTTGTAACAATTAGCCATTGATCATGAGTCTCCCTAGGTTGGGAGCCTTTAGGGGTATTCAAAAGATTCTTTCTTCACCAAACAGTCCTTTTTGATTTGAAGTGTGGGATGCTTGTAGAGAACACTTGGACTTGTCTGATTGCCAACCTTCCACTTCTTGATTGCAATGAAACATAATAGATAAATAAAATCAATCAGGGTTATTTCCATGAATGAGGGAGAAGAAAAGGAAAAAAAAGTTGTTGTGGTACCCAGATTTTTCATTTTTGATGAGTTTTAAAGAAGAAGTGTATTGTTAAAGTTGAACTGAAACCAAATGGAAGAAAAGAGAAGAATAGTGTGTGTGGATCTTAGGAAGTTGACTCTGTGTTAGAGTAATGAGGACTCAAATCGAACTTAAAGGGTTGTAGACCAAAGTAAGGATATTTTGCATTGGAATGATCAACCTAAATGAAGAAATTGTAACAAATCCTTGGGCCAAACAAATCACAAAGGTATGTTCAAAAACAATGGCTACTTTGGGAGTGGGATAAAATTGAGAGTGAAAAAAGTAAGACACATAGAATGTCTAAGTTGAAATTGAAGTTTGACTAAAGAATGACCAAAAATCATAGATGTATAAAATCATGACTTTGTCAAGCAAATTCTGCAATGTTGAATCTTAATTCTATCTCTCTTAAAAATGATCCTAAAGGAGTTAGAATCATGGGCTAAGGCGAGGGTTTTGATTTTTCAAACACCAAGGGTTAGGGAATGCATGATGCCAATAGAGGATAAAGGACAGATTCCTTCACTTGTGATGAGGAATCCTAAAATTTAGTGGTTAGATGAAGTGGCAAGGATCGAAGTCTTGAGTAGACTTTGGATCACTTTTTTGGCCTAGAAGTGGAACTTAAGTTTTCCAAGTCTTATGGCAGAAATAGCTATCAATAAATGTGAAGATGGTCCCAAGGTGGAGGGGAAGAGAGGAAATCTAGCTCATTGGACCAAGTTGGATTGGAGATTAGTCATGGGGAGAGAAGTTGGGGATGTAGCCGGGGTCACCTTCTATTGAATTCTTTGGAGGAGACTGTAGAGGTTATAAATTCCTTTAGTGTTCCTTGCACCAAGGATGGCTACAAGGTGGACACATATATAGATCCAATGAGGCAAAGGATTATTGGAGCTTTGATGGTGATGTTTAAAAACAAGTGCACCACCTACGTGATGAAGCAGCAAGTGGTCTTCTTTTGACAAATATTTGAAGGAGAGAAGGTGAAGTGAGCAAAGTGCTTTCACCAGCAAATGAAGTGGATGATTCTGAATTGGAAGATAAATGCATTGCCACATTACTTTGCATTGTTTATATTACATCTCTATCTAAGTTTGAACCTGCTCAAGTTAGAGGAAAATAGAAGATGGTGTTGCACTTTCACCCAGATCTTTCATAGGATGCCAGTGCCGATGCCGATGCCGATGCCGATGCCGATGATGATGCCAATGCTAATGAGAGATATTACATATTGATGATTCAAGAAAGAGATGATCACTTCACCAAGACAAGGTGTAAGAACATGGTGCCGTTTACCATTCCAAAGCCAAAGAAGAGGAATCAACAGATGGAAATGGCATCATTAGTTCAGCCAAGGAAGACTCAAAGACTAAATCCAAGGTGCAAGACGGAAGTGGTGGACCTATCATTGGGTGTAGAGTCAGATTGAGAAGCAAAATACAAGTGTGAGGACTCAAGAAGAAGAAGAATAGCTTGCTTTGCAGAGCACATAGTTGAGCAGTGAAAGTAATGGAGAACCTGAAGTTTAGTAGTTGGGAGAAGAAGTGGCTAAGGAGGATGATTGGGAGTTCCGTGCAGAAATTGGACGCATGGAAGGAGGAGATGCTCAATATTTAGAGTTACCTAAGGTGGATATGGCCAAGGAGTAGGATGAAGAGTCGAGCCTTGTGTTCTAGAGGGGAGCAAGATTGAAGAGAAGTTGCAATCTGCAACTATAAGGACAAGCCGAGCGGAAGAGGAGGAAGAAAGCTCATTAGAGATCAACTTGAAGGTGAGAAGATCATGAATTTGGGGTAAGGCAGCAATGGAGGAATTTCCTATCAAAGTCAAGGACAAAGATGAAGAAGGCAAGGTGGAAGAGTTCATTGAAGTAGCATATCTATCAAAGGTCGTTTGTCCTTTGTTATTGCAGTCAAAGAAGAAGAAGGAAGAAATGAAGGAAGAGCATCCGACGGTAAAAGACGAGTTGCAATTGATGAAGTATCTGAGCAATGAAGTCCTAAAGTTGAAGGAGAAGTTAACCCAAGGAGAGGAAGAAGCCAAAGAACTTTGGGTTGATGTTGTACTTTAGAAGAAGAGCTTTGATAACTTGTAGGAGAGTTTTGCAAAGTACGGTAGTGATCTTCAAGAACCAGCCAAAGAAATGAAGGATCAAAAGGAAACATTTGAGAGGGTGAAGGTCCACCTTCAATGAAGTGCAACTTAATGAAGTTAATGAAGTTCAATGAAGTGCAACTTAATGTGATGCACAAAAAGGCCATTGCAGTGGCAAGGGAGAAAGAACTAGAGAAATTAAGGTTAATTGTAGCAAAGAAGGATCAGCTTGGCTACACAAATTAACAAGCAAAGATCAAGATGAAGAGAGGTTGCAGGACCTGACCAAGAACATGGAAGCTCAATTCATTCACCATGTGGAAGAAAAGGAAGTGTTGTAGGCAGAGCATGAGGAGGAATGGAAGAGGTATCAAGAGGCAAAAAGCACTTGAGAGGAGTTAAGTTCTAGAGAAGACATCGGGGTCAATGAGAGAGATAGTTGGGAGGATGAAGGTGATGTTAAGTACTTAATTTGAGGTGAAGTTGGAGGAATCAAGACTACATGAGTTGAAGTTGCTTGTGCAAGAGACCAAAAAGAGTAAGGGGAAGGACGTAAACATGAACAACTCATTAATTTGCCTAAGAGATAGAGTAGATAAGAAGATGGTTGAAGTAGGAGACAATGTTTGACTCAAACTATATTTAGTTAGATCAGAATAAGATAAAATTCACAGTAGTGTGAAGATAAGAACCCAATGTGAAGTGGTGGAAGTAGGAATGCAGGTGACTTTGGGTGAATTACTTGAGTCAATAGAAGAAGTTAGGATATAAAAAGGAGTAGTTAAGCAAATTATGACTTCAATTCAATTTAGATTGAAGATAAGACAAGTGTAGAAGGAGAAGTTGATAGTGTGAAGGAAATTGATGTGCAAGAGGCAATTGTAGTTGATTAAGGTGTGGAAGCCAAAGTAGAAGTAGACTACAATTTGGATTATAAGTAATTATTTTGAGATCTAAAGAGGTACATATGAAGAAGTAGAGTGACACTTTGGCTCTACAGATGTGTAAAGTAACAATTGAAATGGATTACATACTTTTCTAACTATTGAGTGTGCTATCTATTTAAAGAAGGCATTTTTTTTGTTATGTTGTTTAGGCATTTTTTGTGTTATGTTATTTTTGAAGTTGAGTAAAAGCAAAGTGCTATAAATCAATGCTTGTTGTTTTAGCTTAATTCCAAGTATTAATCCTATATGTCTATTTGTGAGTGTTTGGAGAAGTTGTATTGCAATTTGAGTGTGTTAGATGTTAGATTCTACAACTCTGATTCCATTGCCTTGACAAATCTATGAATCATAGTGTTGATAGTATTTTGAATTTGTGATCATAGTGTTAGATTGATATAGAGAAACTTTGACTAAGAATTTGTGTCTTCAATGGAAGGGTGGAACACAATTCCAAGGTGAAGTCACTTAATGGTGAAATAGCCTTCTTCAAGAGAAGTAAATCATCATAATCAATATCAATTTGGAAAGAGTCTAAAGAATTGTAATTGCAGGTGTTATTAATTTATCACAAGACTGTGAATTGAACGCTTGTTACTCTCATTTGGCTGTGGTTTGTACCCAAGAGGCTAAAGATGCAATCAAGAAGAATTGTTAGTTATTTTTTACTTTGTATTTGACCATTTCTGACTAGTATCTTTATGGGAACAAAAAATTACCTATCAATTACTCCAAACGTGATACTTGTTGGGTTTTCACAAGAGTGTTTACTATGGTGGGGTAGGACTCTAGGAGAAATTTGACTTGAAATCCAGTGTTGTAGAAAGCAATCCGTCGCAAGGGTTTGCCACAATAGGAATTTCAATACATATTCCTTCTAGTTTACATGCAAGGTGAACAATGCTTGAAGGTAGCTAGGGTTCAATTTTGGCATGCGGTCTATAGTTCTTGTATACAATATTCTTGTGCCAAACATTTATGTACCAAATGTTCTTGTATTGGCAATTCTTCCATTAGTGGGTTCTTGAAGTAGAGGTGCTTATATCACTAGAGAACTTGTATACTATATGTGATGGAGCATACAAAATGGCCATTCTCCTTTGGTAGTAGATAGGCACCTATCACATTGATACTTTGTCTTTGTACTTTATGTTTTTGGTTGGGTTCCTCATTTGCCATTAGATTGTTAGTTTATGTTCTGGGTGTATACTCTCCTAGTTATATTTTTTGTTTTATCTCTTGGGTGTTGGGAGCTACTTTAATAGACTCTCTTATGATGCGCTTGGTTTGTTCTTAAGTATGTGTTGCTAGAGGGACTACCATAAGTGAGGCTCCTCATCCACCACTCCCTACACACATCCACCACCCCCAACCCTTATGCACATCCAATCTGTAGTTGTGGTCATAATTTTTTCCTACTACTCCTCTAGGAGCTCAAGTTCTCCTTCATGGCACCACCTCTTTTCCTTTGCCATATCCTCCACCATCCTTAGCCAAGGGACCTACATTGGAGGACTTCTCTTATGGAGGATCCTCCATCCACCATCCCCTCAATTCCTCCTCCACCTCCCATGATCTTTCCTCCTAGCCCCGCCACTTGCTCCAATCTCCCTAGACTTCTCACCACACTACCAAACATATCCCCTCTCTACCATTAGCATCCCCTTACATCTTGCCTCACCAAAGCCATATGCAATCATGTGCTAATTGCCCATGAGTAGGGGTTGGTTTTAGCATAGCATTGAGGATGAACTAGATGAGAGCAAAAGCCACCTCTTGGCCTACCCTCTTGCACCCACTCCATACAATAGCCCTCTCTCCATATACACCACTTGACTCTTACTCTTAGCTCCACTCTTTGGATCTCCTTCAGGCTTTCCTATGAAGCTTACCTTGTCCATGCATGTATACCAAGAGCCCTCTACCTCTCCACTATCTAGTTGGCTCCACACTTTCTATACTCCTACATGTCATATTAGCAGATGACCATGAGAGAGATGTCTCTACTTGCTAGCTTTCTTCCCTTAATAGACTTTGCATCTTCTTGCTCATGAGGGCACATCTGGATACCAAGAGACTGGCTCTCATATTCATTGGTTTCTCCATTAACATTGGCTAGCTATATAGGAGGAGTACATTATTTGGGCCCAAGTGGCTGCTTGAAAGCTCATAAAGTCCCCACATGCTCATGCTCTACCTTTAGAGCATTATCAACTATGTTGTTCCTTGGTGCTTGGCCAAGTAGGGGAGTACCAATGAGCCTTTCAATCACTTTCACCTCTAGACTTACCCCCTTCTATGTAGATACATTATCAGCCCTACAATATCTTCATCCATTAGCCATATATGACCTTCCTTGCTTCCTTCGTCCATGATTACCACCTAGATAAAGAGCTTTAGCTTATAGAATCCTTCTTCACTCATGCTTTACTCCACTCTCTATGTTTCTTAGTAGGTGGTTCCTTAATATTAGTTTTTGAGCATTTACAAGATTATCTCTCCTTGGATGTACCACACTCAGGCTTCCTCCTTCTCTTTACTTTTGCAAGCATATTGCCATGGGTTTTGTGCCTCCAAGTGCTACTCATTTGCTTGATTTATCTTGTCTCCTTTCTCTATCCAAGGGAACTTGGGTGTTTTCTCCATTGCCATAGGGGATGTTTTCCTACAATTGGTCACATGCATCATATGTTCATAGTTCCACCATTCTTTTTTCATTTGCTTTATCTCCTCATCAATATACAATAGCCATGCTGGGTGGTTGTGAGATTGTTATTATGGGCATTAGAGCTTCCTTGGATCTCCATCCTGATTGGGTGGTTGTCCAAGTGGATGTCTCAAATACCTTCAATACCACTTCTTGACCAACTTTGTTTTGCTACTCATTCAATGTGTGACCAGATTTCCTCCTCTATTCTTTTTGTAATATACCTTTTATGGTATAGAGATACAATTGTTGTATAACTACTATGCTATAATAAGAGAGTTCACTCAATTGGCATTGGTAGAGTGTACTATAACACCCATTTGTGCATATAAGTGCTATTGGGATGTTTAGTTTGGAATTCCAAGTACTTGAGAGATATTATTTAAATAGAGATAAAAGATAGTTTGACATTAATCATGATTAGATAAAGTTAGTCATAGCTAAGATAGAGGATTCTTTACTTTAGAGGAAGTGGAAAAGATGAGCACCACTATTTTGGATTCTTAGGTGTTATTCTTAGGTGTTATGTTATTATGTTGATTCGAATGTATAGATTTGGTATTATTCTTAGGTGTTTTGCTTTGAGGAAAGAGTTGATTACTCTTGGACCCACAAGTCTTTTTGCTTTAAATTCTTCTATAGTCCAAGGATAACCCATATGAAGCAATCCTTGATTTAATGGTTGGGTCAAGATAAGACCACATGCTTAGGAGAATATTCTCATGAGTATAGATATTCTTCATACTTTTGACTTTATTTGACTTTTAGCTTAGTAACTTGAGTTACTCCAATAATTAGTAACTTTAGTGCATAATCATTTCACAAGTATATAAACTAGAGGTGAAGAGGTACTCATCATCCTTTCATTTTGCAACTATCTCTTTCTCATTAAGTTCTCTAGTGAGCAATGGTTTGGGTCTTGGAGTGTTAGCCTTGGAGGAATATGATGGAATTGGGATTCCTTGCCTTCTTAGTCTATAGTGTGTTACCATAATAGCTATCATAGGTTCATCTTGAGTGAGAGATAAGTCAGCTCACATTTTTAGTTCCATTGTTGGGATCTCTCTAGGAGGTAAGATACTGTTCAAATTACAATTCTATATTAGACAAAAGGAGGCTATGAGAGCTCACTTAGAGAGAATATTAGCAGATGAGAGAGAGGAACGTATGTTAGAGAACGTAGACCTACTTTTATACCCTATAACTCATTGTGATAGTTTTGAGGTGATATTGTATATATTTTACACATGAGAGGATTTGGAAAGATTGTGGAGGTGGATAGTAGATTTTGGGGATTACAGTGATTTTGGGCAAAACCTCGAGTTTGAGATATGGGCTTGAAATTTTCACACATGATAGTTTTGATTATATTTTGGGTGGGACACTAGAAATTATTTTAAGGACTGCTACACTCATTGAACTAGAATTTTCGGACAGTGGTAGGATAAACTGTTCTTGAAAACTATATGCTCTTTGGAATTTTGTACAAAATTTACCATTTATTCAATTTTCATTGGATTGCTCCAAAACTTTCCAAGAAAATTTAGTGCATAGTATCCTACATTTTGGCTATAGAATGAGGGAGAGATCAGTCTTAAGCAACAAGTTATGAGTTCTTATAGGAAAGGAGTGGTTTTCAGATCAAATCTGAAATATGTGTGTTGAATAGAAAGGTGCCTAGGCCAAATGGCTTAATGAAAAGATCTAAAATTTTGCGGTGGAGAATTCTTTGGGGTGCTTATTAGGTGTGAAAAATTTCAAATTATTGTGATATACAAGTAGAGAGAATTTAGTGATATTCTGAGGAGGTGTCAATTTTAGAGAGTTAAGATCTCATGCATGAGGAGTATGAGAGCAACCAAAAGTATGTTTGAGTCTTAAGACTCATATTGGGCACATAGAGGATCAACTAGAGAGAAATTTAAGGCTATCCACAGTTCCCCAAGGGTCTGTAGGTGATTTTAGGGGTTGATTTGAGGAAAAAAGAGTTTGGAATAGAATTTGAAGAGAGTGTTGAGAGGATCCAAAATATACATTTCTTGGAGGAAAGGGTGATTTTAATTGGATTTTATTTGGAAAGAAGGGACATAAGGCAAGTTCATGTCCATTGACCTATGAGAGCAAGAGATTGATGGAAAGGAGAGGCTTTCTTGACTTGGGATCACATGTTGGACCTTCTTCACCAAGATTGGGAGGAAGAGATCTAAGACCAAAGAGTTGTGTAAGGTTTGTGGAGTGGAAAGACTACCAAAAGGACATGAGTGTACTGGAGTAATAGCACTTTTGGAGACATTGGTGAAAGATTTTGGAGAGAGTCTTAGTACATGCACAAAGAATTTCTAGTGGTCACTACCCTTCTCTCTCAAGTCAAACTTTCCCAAGAATCTTCTTGCCTACATCTTGGATAGTTACCTCTTTGATAGTCTTATCTTTTGTAAAGTTACCTATCCAAAAGGGATTCATACTAGGGAGAGGAAGGACCTTGCAGCAAAATCTAGACCTTACACAATGGTGGAGGATATTCTTTTTCACCAAGGAGCAGATGGTCTGCTTCAAAGAGCAATGGATAAGGAAGAGTCTATCTTACTCATAAAGGAGTTTCATGAAGGTTTAATATGTAAGGGAAACTTTGCATGAAGGTGATTTCTTTCAAGATTTTAGATGCACATTACCATTGGACGGGGATTTTCAAGGATTATCTTGATTATTGCAAAACTTGTCATATTTGTCAAGCTTTTGCTAGAAAGTCTACGTCCACTCCCCTTCTTAGATCAATTCTATTGTTATGACCTTTTGAGAAGTGTAGAATTGAATTTTTAGGTCCTCTCAATAGAACTCCAAGGAACAATCAGTACATTGTGGTAGTTATTGATTACCTTACCAAGTGGGTTGAGGCTAGACCAATGAGGGATAAGAATGAAGATGAAGTTGGTAGTTTTTTCTATGAACTCATTATAACTTGGTTTGGGTGCTCTTTGGAGTTGGTTTTTGATAAAGGAGGAGATTTTATAAGGATCATCACTACATCCATTCTATGATATTTCTCTATCACACATAGAGTAACTATATCTTATAAGCCAAACTCCAATTGCTTTGTAGAGAGAACCAATCAATCCTTGTGCATGATGTTGGCCAAAGATGCAAAAATAGAGGGGGCTAAACATCATTGGGACAAGAAGATTCATCTAGTTTTGTGAGAGTATAGGACAAACATGAAGAATTCTACCAACTATTCTCCATTTCATTTGGTATATAGTATTGAGTGTACTTAACATATTCACTTTGATCTTCCTACCTTCTAAAGCATTTGTAGGAGATTGAAAAAAGCACAAGGAGGTGATGTAGAGAAGTCAAGGAAGGATCAGCTCATGAAATTGGAGGAAGCAAGAGCAATTGCTATGGTTCAAATGGAGCAAGCCCAAAGGAAACAAAAGGAGAGCTATGATAAGAGGCAAGGCAAGAAGAAGGTGGAGCACTTCAAAGAAGGTGATTGTGTAATATTGTTTGATTCCATTTAATTCAAGAGTGCAAAAGAAGTTTTTGCCTAAGTACTTTGGACCTTTCATAATAGAGAAGGTGTGGAGCAATTACACCTATGATCTTAAGGAGTTGGGAGGAAGACACTTTGATAGGATTAACCATGATAAGTTGAAGATGTATCATAGAAAGTAGAGAGACCTTCACTTTGAAAATTTAGTCCGAGGGTAAATATAACACCCATTTGTGCATGTATGTGTCATTGTGATATTTAGTTTGGTATAACAAGTACATAAGAGATATTATTCATATAAAGATAAAGGATGGTTTAATATAAGTCATCATTAGTTAAAATCAGTTATGACTAAGATAGAAGGTACCTTACTTTAGAGGAAATGGAAAAGATGAGCACCATTATTTTGGGTCATAGTGTATTGACTTGATATTATTCCTAGATGTTTTGCTTTGAGGAAAGAGTTGAGAACTCTTGGACCCACAAGTCTTTTTCCTTTATATTCTTCTATAGTCCAAAGATAGACCATGTGAAGGAATCCTTGACTTAGTGGTTGGGTCAAGATAAGACCATATGCTTAGGAGAATATTCCCATGAGTATGGTTATTTCTTTAGAGTTTTGAATTTATTTGACTTTTAGCCTAGTAACTTAAGTTACTACAATAATTGGTAACTTTGGTGCACAACTATTTCATAATTAGGGATGAGGAGGTACTCATCATCCTTTCATTTGTATTTGTCTCTCTCTCATTGAGTTCTCTAGTGAGTAATGGTTTGAGTCTTGGAGTGTTAATCTTGGAGGAGTGTGATGGAGTTGCAATTCTTTGCCTCCTAAGTCCATGGTGTGCTACCATAATACCCATCAAAGATTCACCTTGAGTGAGAGATAGGACGGTTCCTATGACTTTATTAGTCATCTTCTCATAATGGACTTTGTTTTTTCCAACCTATGGGGGAGCACAAGAACATCAAGAGATTACCTCTAGGATTCAAAGATTTTTGAAAGATAGATAATTGGCTAGCGGTCTACAACCATTATACCATTCAAGCCCAAGCAACAACCAATTGGGTTCTAGAGTATCCATAGCTTCCTACCTTACCTACAAAATGGTGCCTTCTCTTTGCTCCTTGAGGTCAAGTGCCTTACATACCCTCTATCCACCTAGTCACACCATTTGTAGCATCACATGTAGATTGCTTGGACTTTGGAGTAGTAGTGTTAGTAATCAAATATTTTTGGCAATTACTCATAGACTACTTGTTGACGGTTAAATTTGATGTTTGGGGTACTAATTACATGGTGGAGCTAACCATCACTTGCATTGTTTGCACCATCAGATGTGCTATCAATAGGACAATTAGGGTTGGAAACCAAGGAGTATAATTTCAAAGTGCAGTTCCAAAGAGCTCACTTCTATGATGTTGAGCCCTTGAGTTCTTGGCTATGGTGGATAGAGGCCAGTGAGGGTCATCTAGATTCTCTTAGCTAGATTAGGTGTGGTTGATTGGAATAAATACCCAATTGTTGATAGATTATTGAGTGAAAAGTCAAGTATTGATCTGATTGAGTGTGATTTGAGTTATGAACAAACTGATTACATAAGAGAAGTGAGGTCAAGAGGAAATCAAGTGCAAGAACTGAAGATGTTGGTGATATTTCCAAGCCTTGCTGATCATTAGTAGCTTGATCATGGTTCAAATTTTCCCTAGGAGTGATCATGTGTAGAAGCTCTTTGAATTGATGCAGACTTGCCAATGAAGCAGATGGTGTGTGGAAGCACTGGCCAAATTTTGCTCAAAAGAGAGTCAATTTCAAGTAGTAGTTTGTTTTGAGCTCATGAGGTGAGAGCATGACAAATTTGGTGCAAATTGAGCTCAAAGTGCAAAATTGAAGCTAGGGTGAACCTCTTCCCTTGAATTTGCAATTTGGAGAACCCCTATCTTTTCAATTTGGCTAGAGTGGAGAGTTAGTAGAAGATTTGGCAATCAACAAACTTTAGGAATTTACATCAAATTTTACATCAAATTTTGGCTCAAGTTGAGGATTGGCTAGATTTGGAGGAGGTTCATGAGATTTGGAAGACCCAATTTAGAGGCTTTGAGGCACAAAGCTATGAGGGGCTATGAAGGCTTAGAAGGGCCAATAAGCAAACTTGTTGGCATGAGGTTAGCTAGTTTAATGTAGCTTTTTATCATCATTTGGAAAAATCTACCCACCCTGTTAGATTGTGCACAATAGAGTTTGATCCTTAGATCTCTAGTTCCTAGATTAGTGCCCTAGTCAACTTGTCCACCCTCACTTGTTGTCCAAGTGATTGTTACACTATTATCTACACATCTATAGCTTTTGTTAGGAGAGATAGTTTGATCTCATTGTTGGTGATCCAAGTATCTTAGGAAGTAGATAACTCCTATTATGTCAAGTGCCAAATGATGACAAAGTCAATCTACTATTAATTTATAATATGGAGTTTTTTGATTTAGATCTCTTGTGATTGGACCCGCTCCATTCTTTACTTCCTATTTGTGCACCATGTTTGTGTCAAGTGACCTAACTTTAGAGTGTTGGTGCTCTACTATGCTCTTGGAAGTGAGGCTGGAGTGATGACTAGTCAAACAACCTAAGTGATGACTTGCATACCATGAGAGTGCGTGTTGTGATGGTAGGTTAGAGGTTGCACTTTGCACTTATTTAGTTGTTGTAGTTAGAGCTACAATAGTTGGTGACATTTGATTGGTGGTGTTGACACTTGGTGGTGATTCTTTGTAACAATATGGAGTTTAGCGATGTAGTTAGTAAGGCTAACAAAGTAGAGAATAAGCCAAAATTGGCCAAGAATATTCCAAAAGCATCTAAGAAGCTTCTTGGGAAGCTTCTTAACTAGTTAACTTGCACTCCAAGCAAGTAGCTTCTAGAAGGAAGCTTCCAGAAGCGTCTAACTAGCTTGGCTTGCACGCCAAGTAGACGACTTCTAGATGGAAGCTTCTTGAGAAGCTTCCTAGTTAACTTGGCTTGCACTCTAAGAAAGTAGCTCAAGGAAGCTTCTTGAGAAGCTTCTCAAGGGCCTTGTATGCTACCTATAAATACCAGAGCCAAAGCTCATGCTAGGCATTCGGAGTTTTCCCTCATTCAAGTGTCCCAATGTGAGTTTCCATTCTCCTATTTCTCTCCTTGGTCTTGGTCTTTTACATTGGTATCAAAGTAGGAATGGGATGGATGGAATTCATGGACCACCAAATCCACTTCCACCAAACCATTAGGATTTTCATATCCAGATATTAACCAAGCATCATTTCACACAATTCATCACCTTGCGCTTTGGGTAGGATTTTCTACATATAATCACCATGTCTAAGGAACCCTTGATACTTCCAGTTGTAACTTATGGAGAACAATGGACCTGATACATCTATGTGTTAATCAATTCAATAAAGTGGGAGTAGTAGGATAGAGTAGTAGCTATGGCAGCAATACTGGACGTTATCCTTGCAATGCAATAACAAATCAAGCACCTTACTTGATTGTTGGATGAACAAGATCAACAACAACAAGAACATATTGAGAGAGCGCCAATTCAAGATGGAGAAGATTGTATTTAATTTCCAAAATCCAAGGTGTTTGAAGGTAAGAATCTTCTGGGCATAGTGGAGAATTTTGTGTTTGACTGCAAATGTTACTTTGAAGTCACCAATCTTCAAGATGAACGGAAATAGATTCTCTTGGCCTCTAGCCAATTAGATGGTGTGGCAAAACTTTGGTGGCAATTTTGAGTGGAGCAAGCTAAATGACTGATTGTTGCACCAATTTTGACATAGGCAAAGTTCAAGGATGCAATATTGGATCAATTTCAATCTATAAATGCCACCCGTGCCGCATGAGATAAATTGGCGGAGTTGAAGCAAGTTGGCTCCGTGCGGAGCTACATCACACAGAACATCATCATGAAAATTCTAGATATACAAGAAGGTGAAGTTCTAGATTGATTTGTGCAAGGATTGAAGTCATAGACCAAATTGGAGGTGACCATGCAGGAACCAAAAAACATAGAAGAAGTCATGCAATTGGCTGAGTGCTTTGATTCCTTGGTTGCAACAACTTGGTCTTGACCTCAACCTACACAAGGCCTACCAGTACACTATGCATGGGTGGAAGAACCGGCACCAATGGAGATTGATGCTATCCAATGGAGACCACTTGATACAGCGGATAGAGAAAGATTGTGACAAAATGGAGGTTGTTTTTATTGTTGCCAAGTTAGACATCACATTGCTGAATGCGCACTTAGGAATGTGTGACCTCGACAAGTTGCCTAGATGGAGATTGTAGAACAAAATGATCAAGGAAACAAGGAATCCCAGTAGGAGATTTCAAGCCACCTACTAGGAGCTTGATTAATTCTAATGGGATTGAAGGCTCAATTTATGCAAGGTATGATATCTAATCCGAGTTGTAGGATTTTGGTTAATTTTGGAAGTTTAGAGAATTGCATGTGTATGCAAGTAGCAAAGGAATTGGGTATTCCTATCAAGCCAATGTTTGGAAGTAGTTTGATGATGGCAGATGGTAGAAAAGGTTTTGCATTCCGCGCCTCACATCTTGTTACCTTCAAGATTGGGAAGGAGTATTTGGAGTGTATGAGGTTTGTAGTGGCACCTCTACACTATGATATCATTCTGGGTCTACCTTGGCTTGAACGTCATAAGGTTCAATTTGATTGGACCTGACAACAAATTCAAATACAACATCAAGGTAGGAATTTCTGATTAGGTTGTCTGGCACCTCTGAGTAAGACACCTAAGAATAGTCAGTCCCAAGATGGGAAGTTTGTCGAGAAGGTAGCCATAGAGCAAATCTGGAAGGGAGATGAGTCCCAAGATGGGAAGTTTGCTAGGAAGGCAACCATAGAGCAAGCTTGGAAGAGAGATGAGTCCCTGGAAGCAAAGTTTGTTAGTGAAGCAGTCATATAGCAAGCTTTGGAGGAAGATAAGTCTGTATTTGTGGTGTGGATCAAGCCGATTGCATAAGAACAATCTAAGGAGGGCCAAGAGCCTCATCAAGCAATGGTTGAGAAGATAGTTCAAGAGTTTGCAGACATGTTTCTAGATGATCTGCCAAAGGGATTACCCTCCGATCGAGGTATGCCCTTCAAGATCAAGTTATTGCTAGGGAGTACTCTAGTGAGTAGACCAATCTATCAGCTCTCACCAAAGGAGTTAGAAGAGTTTCAAACAACACTTACAAAGTTGTTGGAGAAGGATTTCATATAACATAGTACCTCTCCTTGGGAAGCACTGATACTTTGTTTTGGTATTGATTACTATGGGCTCAATAAGAAAACCGTGAAGAATGCATATCCCTTGCCTCAGATCGATGACTTGCTTGATCAACTAAGTGGAGCACACTACTTTTCCAAGCTAGATCTTTGCAGCGGCTATTGGCAAATTCTTATTGAAGGAGGGGACATGCAAAAGATTATCTTTCACACAAGGTATGGGCATTTTGAGTGGAGAGTTCTACCTTTTGGACTCATTAATGCTCTAGTAGTCTTCATGGATCAGATGCATCGAGTGTTGGAGGGACTATTGGATTGGTTCATGGTGGTGTTCTTGGATGATATCTTAATCTATAGCAAGATAGAGGCAAAACACGTGAATCATGTGCGAGAAGTCCTAAGATGACCACGACAATGGAAATTTTACTGCAAGAAGTCAAAGTGTGCCTTTGGCAAAAGGAGGTTACCTTCTTGGGTCATAAGATCTCATCAAAGGGGATCAAGATGGAAGAAGAGAAGATCAAGGCCATTATTGATTGACCTACCCTGAAGGATGCTACAGATTCAATGGATTGGCTAGTTTTTATCAACGGTTCATCCATTATTATGCTCATGTGGTTGCACCATTGACTGACCTCTTGGAAAGAACTCGAGTTTCTAGTGGACCACCAAGCATGAAGAAGCATTCCAGAAGTTAAAGCATATGGTGTTTTCAAGATCCATTCTTCAACCATATGATCTTCAACTACCTTGTGTGGTTGATTTTGATGCTTCTAACTTTGCAATTGGAGTTGTGTTGCAATAGGAATTCCCAGATGGACTACATCCTATTGCCTTTGTGTCTTGCCAACTAAACACAACTGAAAGAAATTACTCTGCTGGAGATTGAGAACAACTTGTAATGGTATATGCCACCAAGGTATGGAGGCACTACCTCCTGGGGAAACAAGTGGTCATGCGAATTGATCACAAGCTATTGTTGCAGACTTTACACTTGGAACACATGAAGAGTTGACATCATCAATGGGAAGAGCAACTCCAATTGCTTGACATCAAACTTGAGTACAAACCAGGTTGGTTCTATGTCATCCTTGATGTTCTATCACAACAACCTGATTTGAAGTCTTTTCTTCTCATCACGGCGGCAATTACAATGGTGTCAATTGACCCCAAGGTCAATAATAAGTTTTGGTCAGCTCTCCAACAAGATCCTTTCTTCCAAATGGTACATGGTTGTCTAACAATAGGTGACAAGGAGTACAACACCTTCTCTTTCAAGGAAGGCCTTCTATTCCATGCGGACCGGATCCACTTTCTAGCCAAAGGTGATCTTCGACTTGTGCGCCTTCAAGAAGCCTACAATTTACTAATTGCTGGTCACATGGGGGTGGACAAGACCTTGGGTACACTCCAATGCAAATTGGTGGTGGCCCAACATGACACAAGATGTTTGGGAGTTTGTCCAATTGTGTGAGAGTTGTCAACACAACAAGGCCAGTAACTAGAAGCCGAGTGGACTCCTTCAGCCACTTCCCATTCCAACTACTCATTGGGACATGTGAGCTTAGATCTCATCACCTCCTTGCCCAAGACACAACGAGGTCACACAACAATTGTGGGATTTGTGGATAAGCTTAGTAAGCAAATCCATTTGGCACCAACAGTTGATATTGTGGATGCTCCAACCTTGGTGCAACTTTACTTCAATAATGTATTCAAACATCATGGTATGCCATGTGTACTCATCTCCGACCGTGATCCTTGCTTCGCTAGAAAGTTTTGGCAAGCCCTCTTCCATATACTTGGCACCAAGCTTGCTTCGTCCACAGCCTATCATCCTCAAACTGATGGACAAACTGAACGTGCAAATTGCACCTTGGAAGATATGCTTTGTGCCTTCATCAACATTCACCTTACCAATTGGGATGAATATATTGCAGTTGTGTAGTTTTCATACAACAATTCTAAACAGGCAAGCACTAGATTCTCTCCTTTCTTTCTTAATTTTGGCCAAGATCCACTTGTCCCAGATTCTCTTCTTGCTCCTCCTCCGTCTCCGGTCTCTCATACTTCAACCTTCTTGACCACCATATCCGAATCTTTCCAACAAGCCAAATCTCACCTCCTTGTTGCTCAGAATTGTCAAAAACAATATGCGGACCACCATCGTTGTGATCTCACCTTTTAAGTTGGTGATAAAGTTCTGTTATCCTCTAGTAATCTACCCCTCCCACTTGATACCCAATTTTGTAAACTTGCCCCTAATTGGATAGGACCTTTTGATGTCACCCAAATTATCTCTCTTGTTGCTTATTGACTTGCCTTGCCTTGTCATATGCGCATCCATCTTGTCTTTCATATTTCCAAGTTGAAACCCTTTGTTCCTAAACCCTCTTCTTTCTCCTCTTGAGTCCAACCTCCTCCTCTCCCTATTCCTATCAATGATCATGAGGAGTACAAAGTTGATCGTATCCTTGCAAATTGCAACATCCACCAAGGATGCCGCCAACATACGGAGTACAAGGACCTTTGGAAAAGGTATCTCCTTCATGATGCCACCTAGGAACCTCTTTCTCACCTCCAAAATGCATAGATAGCCATCCATGAGTTTGAAGCTTCAATGGCAACAAGGATATCACCAACTAGTAGTGGAGGAATATGTAACAATATGGAGTTTAGCGACATAGTTAGTAAGGCTAATGAAGTAGAGAATAAGCCAAATTAGCCGAGAATATTCCAAACCATGTAAGAAGCTTCTTGGGAAGCTTCCCAACTAGTTAACTTGTGCTCCAAGCAGGTAGCTTCTAGAAGGAAGCTTCTAACTAGCTTAGCTTGCACGCCAAGTAGGCGGCTTCTAGATGGAAGCTTCTTGAGAAGCTTCCTAGTTAACTTGGCTTGCACTCTAAGAAAGTGGCTCAAGGAAGCTTCTTGAGAAGCTTCTCAAAGGCCTTGTATGCTATCTATAAATACCAAAGCCGAAGCTCATGCTAAGCATTCGGAGTTTTCCCTCATTCAAGTGTCCCAATGTGAGTTTCCATTCTCCTATTTCTCTCCTCGGTCTTGGTCTTTTACATTCTTGTTGGGGTACTTGCAACGATTTCTATTGTGGGTTGTAGTTTCCAATTACTTTGTCACAATAGAGTTCTTCGGGGAGTCTAAAAGAGATGACATTGTAGCACATGGTGGGTTTACTTGGAGTGACACTTGGTATCAACTTGTATTTCAGGTCCTAGTGAGGGAAGAGATTGGCTCTAAATTGAAGTTTCACATAAGAGGTGATTCATTTGAGAGTGCACTTGGTATGTCCATATTGTTGTTGTGGGACATAGACAAGATTTATGGGGCCTCCAAAAGCCCCAAGTGTTACTTTGGTATGGTGGGTACTATTGAATTGGATGACTTTGTCTAGGATTTTGATAGTTGGTGTGATATGTAATAGATGCAGAACTCAACTTTGTTCACACCTTTCATGGCATGCAAGTGGTATTTAAGCACTCCAAAGGTCCATCAATGGATGACTACCTAAACTAGTGAGTTCAATAGAGCTCACTTGGAGACAATTGAGCTATGGAGATAATATTGGACTCCAAAATATATTTCCATCACTTTAGGCTTGGTTTTTAGGGGTAAATCGACAATAGGAGTTCTAGCTCTAGTAGCATTTGTGGATCTCTTGGAGATGGTGCTACTATGAGTGGAGGTACTACTAGAGGAGGTGGTGTAATATCAAGGTTTAACCCCATGGTGGAGTCTTTTTTTGTTTGAGGCAAACCCACCAAGGAGTGTAGACTAACAAGCTGAGGAGCTTGCAAGAGTTCTAACTAAAGGCTAGAGAGAGCGTACACAAGGTATACACTCACATAAGATGGCTGATCAATTTTAATTAGGGAGTTACTGAGGCCCAGGAATCCAATTTTGGTATGGATATTGGACAAGGAGTTGCAACATAGAGTCTATGATGCTATATTATTACATGCTACTTCGCCTACTTTGGCAGTGGTCTTTGGTTTGGCTGGTGGAAGAGAGAGTGGTGACATCTAGATTTATTAGGGAGACCTCATCCACAACTATTACTTCTTCCAAAGTGCAACAAAGTACACCAAGCCATGTTGGTTTTTGAGGACAAGGTAGACAACCCAAATCTTATGGAGTGAGTGGAGGTTCTATTGTAGCTAGAACCTTACCTTCATTTTTGGATCAACAATAGCCAATGAGTGATGGTGTTGCTTGTTAGACATGTGGTGGACCTCACTTGAGAAGAGAATGCACTCAAGGTAACGGACTTGATACCTTTGGTGCATCATAGCCAGATAGAGATAGTGTCAACATTGCCATAGATTTGGTCACACTAGTGACCAATGCTTTGACCTATACTCAAAATTACGGAGTGGTAGAGCTGCTATGGCAAGTGGTTGAGGAGATTCATATCATGGAGGACTAGGTGGTAGAGGTGATGGTAGACGACCCATATTTGGCAGGGGTGCAGTACATGCTCTTCCTTTTGATACAGCCATGGCTACTCGAATTGAGAAGTTGGAGTAGAGATTGGCTAAGCATGGCCATTGCTCAAAGGAGATCAGATTTTGTTGTTGAGGTTTCTACCTCATATGTTGGTGATAGAGACATCTTGAACTTCATGTGTAGAGCAACACAAGTGGATGCATCTGCCATAGTGACTAGGAGTGCAGTACATCCTCTAGAGCCTAGATGAGCATTAGTGGAGTTGGACCCACAAAGAGGAGAGGTTGATAGATAGGTCAGACTTCCTTAATATGTCACACTTTCTAAGGCCGTACAAATGTCATCCATGGCTCCTAGATATCCTAGTGCAGGTGTGGTAGGTAGTGATAGAGTGCATAATAGACTACCTACTAGTCAACCACTTACTACTACACCAATTGAGTCTAGCTTGATGTTGGAAGCGGCTCAATTGATTATGCGCTTTCCATTATTCTTAACTAGTGACTTGTTTACATTGGCAGTTGACAAAACTCTATTGTTTTGATTGGTTGCCACATTTTGTGAGAGTAGTGATGATGTGGTTCTTGCTTCTAGAGCAGAGGTGGTTGATAGTAGAGTTGACTTGGTTGAGGAGCATGGGATCTGCTTAGCGACCAATTGTTTATGGTAGACGACACCGGTTAGATCAGAAGAGTTACCAACTAGACCGACCTTTGAGCAAGCACAGTTCACACCTAAGGTTATCCTATTGGATAACCAAAGGGGGATATTTCATTTGGTGGGATCTTCAGGGAAGGTCTATACACCATAGAGGGTCTTACTAGACTCTAGTGCACAACCTCTTATGTTGAGGAAGGCTACAGGTGTCGATTTGGAGTTATGGAAGACCGATGTGGAGAGGTGTCCATTTTAGATCCAAACATCTCTAAGGAGTGGTTCTACATAATACATTAAATGTGGGGAGCTTGTTGTTCAAATTCAGCTTGGTCATTTCATTGATAGCTTTGTGGTGAAAGCTCATGCTATTGGGATGGTAGTTGAGTCATATGATGTGTAAGTTAGGAGAGTAGTGTTATATCCCTTGGGTTTCAGTAGTGCTTGTTGGGAGGAGATAGCCTCCTATAGACCAAGTTGGCAGTCAGGTGAGGGATGAGAATGCCACCTACTAGTATGTTTCAATAGTGGCAATCTTGGCTCATTACAGTCTAGGACCATGGCGGCATCAACTTTAGCTTTTAGTGGTTTTATTACTTGACTTGATGATGTATGAGTGAGAATGCCCATGCATAGCATACTCCAATACTAGAGGAGATCACTCAGATTTGGAGTATGAGTGGGATCATTCCATCCATCTTGGATGTTCCATTATGGAGTTCAGAGGAGGCATTGCAGCAATATGAAAATCAATTGGTGCAGTATGCATGGATGGAGCCTTTGTACCACCATGAGACCATTGTGAGGATGAGCCTCCAGACTCAATTGCCTTGACATCTCTAAATACCACATTCATTTCTTGGCAGTATCCAATAGAGGGTGTATGTCTATTGGAGTTGTTAGCATTGGACTAGTTGCCGTACTACATGTGCATATACAAGCACATATGTACTTGTATGTAGAGAGAGATGAGATTTCTAGGCAAGTCTCTCTACATCATGTGGCACACTTGGCCCATTGGTAACTTGAGTTAATACCAATGCAATAGTCAAGGATTACCAAAAGACCTTAATAGTAGATATTTCTTTGCTGGGGATGCAAGATCTGGAGAGATATGGTTCTATTCATTTGGTGATTTTTAGATAGCCATGTTAGAGACACATGTTGGCCAAGGTCTAGGTCTTTAGGATCCCCATTCTAGTGTGTTTTGGGAGATGTAACATGTACTATGACATCATCTCCACATCCATTAATCTATTGCTCCAACATACATTTTGGAGAACATTTCTCTAATGGGGTGATTCTTGCACCCGCATCCGAGTGGTGGTGATTACACATTAGGTCCATTCTTGGATGGGACCTATTGTGTTATTAGATGCAGTCAGAGTGGGATCAAAGGCTCATTGTCACCATGCTAGAGCATCATTTAATGTCCTATGCCACAATTACACCCATTACCTATTATCATGGAGTTGGGTTATCATTGTAGTTGGACTTTGTTGGAACTTTACTGTTGACTTTGAGACATCATCGGTATGTTTTGGTTATGGTGAAGCACTTCTTCAAATGGATTGAGTTGGTAGTACTTCTTGACAAGTCCAATGAAGGGACGGCTTACTCATTCTTGGATCAAGTTCTCAATCATTATGGTGCACCAATTGAGGTTTTGACTGATCCAGGTATAGAGTTCTTGGAGGGAGTTTTAGGCCTTGTGTGACAAGGCTTTGATTGGTCATCATTCTACCTCCCAAGATCACCCTAAGGCAGATGGCTTAAAAGAGAGCGGTTCAAATGGTGAAGAGAGGATTGCAAAAGTATGGTTTGTAGTGAGGCCACTTGGGAGATTGGGATCTCCAATTACCTTGGTTGGCCATGGGCTATCTTCAGCATGTATTGTTGAGAAAACAATCTACATATTACATTAGTGCTATTTAGTGTGGTAGGTAAACAAGTAGAGAATTATTTAGATTTAGTTAAAATGCTAGTTGTAGGCAGTTACTTTTGGATTCCAATAGTGAACTTTAGTATTTGCGGAAGTTAGAACTCATTAGTTTGTTATGTTGAGGTGATCTAGGGTACCATATCTAGGAATTTGACAATGCTACCAATGTGGGTGGAGGGGTTTATGCTCTTGTTTTCAATTCTCTTGTTTGTAGAATATGAGTCGTATGGGTGTACAATGAGCAGATAATTAATTTTTCATTGTCAATCATGAGGACTTCCTGTCAATCAATGGTACTCTGCAAAGAAACTGATCTAGAACACCTAGCAGTTAAAATGACATGGATTGAGTGAAGGCACAATGGAATGTTGTGAATATTGTTGTAGAAAGGTCAAGAAGCAAAAGGTGCCCCATGTGTTTCCATGGGAGGAACAGAGGGATTGCCAAAAAGGCAGTTTTAGGGATCATATTATTTTAGGGAATTTGGAGTTGGTGTGGGATCGAGAGAATGATAAACTACTCTCCATAGGGACAGCAAAAGTCAGCTGAATAGACAACCAAATACAGATTATGTAAGGAGGAGATTGGCATTTCTAGGAAGGAAGAGTACAAGAAAGTAGGAGAAAGGAATCAAAAGGTTGAGAAAGAAGGAGAGACATGGAACAAAGCAGAGGGAGGAAACCATCAAGCGAGAAGACAAGAAACAAGAAAGGAGGTTATCTGGAGGAATCAAAGGAAGGAACAAAGGAAAGGGGTTTTCTTGAGGAATCAAAAGTGCAACAAAAGAAGAAATCATCAAGAGAGAAGACATGAAACAAGAAAGGAGATTTTTGAAGAATTGAAGGAAGGCACATAGAAAAGGGGTTCTGAGGAATCAAAAGTGCAGCATAGAGAGGAAACCATCAAGAGAGAAGACATGAAACAAGAAAGGAGGTTTTTGAGGAATCAAAGGAAGGAACAAAAAAGGAGATTTTGAGGAATTGAAGGAAGGAATAGAGGGAAGGGATTTGAGGAAACAAAAGTGCAGTAGAGAGAGGAAACCATCAAGAGACAAGATAGGAAACAAGATAGGAGGTTTTTGAGGAATCAAAGGAAGGAACAAAGAAAGGAGATTTTTGAGGAATCAAAGGAAGGGATAGAAGAAAGGGGTTTTGAGGAATTGAAAGTGCAGCAGAGAGAGAGGAAACCATCAATAGAGAAGACACAAACAAGAAAGGAGTTTTTTTTGTTAGCAATCAAAGGAAGGAATAGAGGAAAGGGGTTTTGAGGAAATAAAAATAGAGAAAAAGTAGGAGAGAGAGGACCCAAAAAGAAAGGCAAGAAGAGAGAGGGACAGAAACAACGGAGTTTTGTGGTAATTGTTGAAAACATCTTTATCTTCAAAGAAAATTGGTCAATGGAACTTTATGTTGAATGTTGTGGCTGTTGACTTGAACACGATAATGGTTGTAGTTGCTTTATGTAGGTTTGGATCATTTGAAAGGCAGTTAGTAAATTACCTATTCAAAGTCTTTGAATGAACTCTTGAAAATATAGAGCCACATGGTTCTAAGAGGGAAATGCATCTGCTGAAGTAAAGGGAAGGAGAGAGACATTGATCTACTCCTAGAGATGCAATTTGTGGGCAATGAGCCTCAATAACTTTGTACTGTTGGAAGGGAGGGAATTTGAGTACTCATATTGCCTGGTTTACTAAGAAAGAGTGTGCAGCTCTCTTAAAAGCTCACCCCAAGGAAATAGATTACACCATCTATCAAGCTAAATGATTGGATGTAGCATTTCTCATGGATATAACAAGCTTGAAGGTGGGAGAATAATTTTCTCCTCTCTAAATTCTCATCAATGCTCTCTAGCTATTGGTGAAGATGTATTCCTAGAGTCTAAAATTGTTGAATGAAGAAACTTATCTAGCATGATTTGTGCATCTGATGTATGGAAATTGGATCTTGCGGGATTAGAATGGAATAAACTTTCCTCTAGCTGTTCTCTTCCTTGCTTCACTGAACTCTAGATCACAAGTTTTGATTCTCTTCAAGTGAATCTGTTTGAGGTCAAAATGGTAATGCTAACTCCTTAGAGCAGCCAATTCCATTGAGCTTCAAATTCTTGAGAAGGTCTATCAGATTGGGAGAAAAGACTACGGCATAGGATAACTTGAAGGAGGGGATGAACACATCAAGATGTACAAGGATAAGATAGGATAGGTCAAAATGGAGCCAAGCTCCAAAAGTATTGGTATCCATAACGGTTAACATTCACTATCTGCAACTATATTGTGTTTTGTAGCCATTGATGCAAATGGTCAAGAATGAGATAGTGGCCAAGGCATCAGGTATTAGTTAGTCCAACCCACATTGCAAGCTCTAATTTGGCTATGCAACTTATACAGACTACAAAGATCCAAAAACTATTGACCCTAGATGCAACTACACTAACAGCTACAAAGGAGCTAACAATGAGTTTGCCACAGCTCTTTGCCACGTTAAGCTAAAAGATGGAGGTGATTATGTTGAAGATGTATTTACGGGCCTGGACAGAGCCATGGATTTGGGTTGGGAAGCAGCAATTGAATGTCTAAGTGTAAGCAACTACGTATTTGGTGCATTCTCAAGACCATTTGATCCCTGTGACACCAGCAAGCCTCCTCAACATCCTTCTCTCCTTACTTCCTACTCTATGGACAAGATCAAATTTACCTGTAGCCATTTGTTGAGATGATATTGTAGTGTTGGACTTGGATAATCTAGATGTATAGATGAGCACATGCTCTTAATGGGTAGAGATCTTTCGGAGAGTGGTGCCCATGGCCTTTGAGAACTGGGCAATTGCTCAACATAGGGATACCTTATGTTATGCTACAATTCAAGGAGGAGATTATAGACTCCCAATCTGTCGATTTCATCCAAGTGGCTATGTATATCTATAGCAAACAGAACCAATGAAACTTGATGTTTCTACAAGTCGCACTATCTTGAGAGTGCACAAGGTTTTTCCATCTAGAGTCCTTGTGTTGGAAGGATGTGATGTTGTTGTTTGAAAGCATCATATGCACAATTGTGTGCCATGCCACCTCCCAAACATTGATAGTACTATGGACCCAAGCTTGGCACTTGTACGTGTAGGCTTGCGGTGTATGTTATGCGGCTCTTTTGGTGGAGCTGCTACTATGTTAGTGTGTGATAGTAATTCAAGAAGATGGAATATGGTATGTTTACTCCTCCCTTCATGGAGGTTCATCAAGGATAGTGGTTATGTCTTAGATGTATTTGACCTATAGCTAGTTCATCCTTTATATGGTATAGGTTGCAGACATGCGACTAACAATGGGGTTCGATAGCACCCGGCCTCTTGATCTTTTGCCCACCATAGGGTATACCATATACTTGGAGTAGATGGCTATCTGGAGTTAGAGGGACCTAACCACCATCTAGGGGGTAATTGTGGCACTTTAGAGTCCATGTATGACGTATGTGTGAGTTGTGATTTTATAGTGTGTGATGTTGATAATGATGTATATATGCACAATAGCTGTCATGCCATTTGTAGCATTACATCTAGATTGCTTGGACTCTGGAGTAGTAGTGTTGGTAGTCAAAAGTATTTTGGCATTTACTCATAGACTGCTTGTTGATGGTCAAATCTTTTGTTTGGAGTATTGAGTACATGGTAGGGCCCACTATCACTTGCACCGTTTGCACCATTGAATGTGCCATCAAGGGGATCGTTATGGTTGGAGACCAAGGGATATACTTTCAAAGTGCAGCTCCAAAGAGCTCATTTCTCTGATGTTGAGCCTTTGATTTCTTGGCTATAGTGGACAAAGGCAAACGAGCATCACTTGGATTCTCTTAGCTAGAGTGGGTGTGGCTTGACTATAATCAATGCCTAGTTATTGGCAAATTATTGAGTGACAGATCAAGTATTGATCTGATTGTTGTGATTTGAGTTGTGAACAAATTGATTATTGTGGCACTTAAGAGTCCATGTATGACTTATGTGTGAGTTGTGCTTTTATAGTGTGTGATGCTGACAGCGATGTATGTTGTGTAATGATGTATATATGCACAACAACCTGCTATTGAGGACCTTGCTTCTTTCCTTCTTGACTATCAACCGCATGAGGAGTTACAACTTAAGGAGTTTTTCTTTGCTCATGCTCTACTCCATTCTTTACTTTTCTCAATGGGTAGGCCATCCAATTTGATTCTTGAGCACCTACAAGATTGCCTATAGATTTTACCTTTCTCCTTCTATTTGCTTTTTATTAATGCATTGCCTAGGGTCATCTAGCCTTGTAGAAGCTTATATATTTGGTATTTCTTGTCTCTTAGCTCTTTCAAGGTAGACCTCATGTATGCATCCCATTGCTATTGGAGAAGTTTTCCTTTTGTTAGTTTTGTGTACTATTTACTTATATAGATTTGACACTATTTTTATCTCAATTTTTCACCATCAGTTTGTTATGGCTACTCCAAAAGTATGAAAGATGGTTATTGTTGGCATTTGAACATGGACATCCATTTAGATTGGATGGTGGTCCAAGTTGATGTCTCCAATGCCTTCAATACCATTCTTGCCTAGTATTATTTTGTACTCGTTGCTCAATAGGCAATGAGATCATCTCTTTGATCCCATTGTTTATACTTTCTATGATATCATGATACCTTTTTTGTACAATCATCGTACTACTGATTGAGATGTCACGTAGTTGGTAAGAGCCAAGTGCACACTAAGGAGATCCCCTAGTGTGTGCTCTCTTTGCCATAGCACATTACATGGCTTTATGAGAGGTGGTAGCCACTTTTCCTTGTCTTTTCTCATCCATCTTTATTGATACTTATATTGTAGGCCTGTAATATTCCAAGGACAAGAGAAACCACAAGAGAAATACAAGGCTTCATCTCTCAAAACTCCAATGCCTTCATTAAAAATTATCTCCTAATTAATGACAGGATTTTTTACATTTTTTGCATGTCCTCAAAAAGTTTGAGTAGGGGCAAATTCTCCTAATGTGTGACCAACCATATGATCTACTAAATAAATTGGTAAATTTTCTTGTCCATTATGAACAGCTATTGTATAACCAATCATTGTAGGTACAATTTTAGATGTGCAATAGCAACACTTATTCCTTTCCTCAAAGGGAGAAAAATCTTCTATTTTTTGAGGCCTAATTCATCTGTTTAGGCCTCTAAAATTAGCTCTGAATTTTTTCAGAGTGTTTTTGGCCTTTGCCCTATTAGTTAGTGGAAGGACTCTTTTGGTGACACCTTTATTTGATCTACTTAGACCATCATAAAAAACATCCCTAAATATATTACTAAGCCAATTTCCACCTCTACATAATAGATCTAGCTAATGGCATTACAAGGCCTTTTGGTGGATGTAGTTTGAATTGTGTTTAGGTTAATACTCTAGGTTTAACATAGCAATTTAGATACATTGTTTACAAGTTCAAACTCATAATTGCAAGGTCCAAATTCTATGCATATTCATCACTCACTTTGACTTACCACCAAGATTCCAATTCCTTGTAGGTGGTTTGAGGGTTTTGTGCTCTCCTTTGGGATACAACGAATTTTGTAGCTCATTCATCCCCAACACCTTGTTCTAGGCTACAATCCAAGCTCACTTTCTCCTTTGGTTGCAAAACATGCACTTGGACTATTCCATGCTTGCATGTTGTTACCTCCCTAGGGCCTCATATCTCACATGTACATACCCACCTAGAAAAGCATTCTTGCCTCATTTACTTATGTTTCATTGTACCATCCACCACACTTTCTTATATTTCACCATTGACATATATAGGAAGAGCACGGCTTTTAGTATCCCTTATAGCAATAGGTAATTATACCAAGGATGTCCTTTTCTATTGGGACCTATCATGATAATATATTCATACACTCATGATTTCTAGTCATATCTTCAACTGCCTTGCAACTTATTTTCAAGCATTTCACACACAACATATTGACTTTCTATCCCTAGACTCTATAGATATTCAAATGTATCTCAATGAGCATATCTAGACTTATACCCTCACAAACATCCTCATTGATGCACAATTATCTGATTGAGCTAGGATTTTATCTTTACCATGGAAAGGCTTTGAAGCCTAGCTCTAGGCCTGCCCCTTGATTGAGATTTTTTATTCGCTTTTGAGGATTTACCACAAATCTATAATTGAGGTTGAATCTACCATATCCAACATTCCTTGTGCTCCTCCACAAATGCTCATGTCGCTCCCCATATGACAAAAAAATCACATATATTGTATGTTGTGTAGTGGGTGGAGAGCCAATCTGAATTCATGATGTTGTACATGATACACTAGCTCAAATCCTATGCACTATATGGTCCCAAGTTCAGATTGAGGAATGGTTGGATATGCCATGCCAACCTCCTTGTCAAATGAAAGTGGATATTGTGACTTTCATGGATGGTCATTGTACTTTACATGACATGGTGGTTGCAAACCCCTTACAAGCAAAGCCATTGGCATAGATAGGCATACAAGCAAAAGCATCAACAACCATTGTCTCTAGGAGCAATATGTATCATGGCTATCCTTTGATACTTTTGTCCATTTGGCGGTTGACAATTTTGGGCACCTTCATCGCCACTTCAATGGTCTCCTCTAGGAAGCAACAAGAGGTTCATGTTAGGAAAAGGAGTACTATTTATCTCTCCAACAATGCTCACATCCTACTACAAGTAGCAAATCTCAATCACTTGACATTGCTCTTGGGCCTTGGATCTACATAGACAAGCAGCAGCAATATGAATATCCAACACAGCTAGAGTCCTCCCTCCTCACTTACCACATGTATCAATGGAAGACCTCTACCACACACTTCAGCATGAGACTACTTTCTTCTTTGTCTCTTAGACTTATGTGGCTAGTTTGCATTTTCCCCCTTGCATGGCTTTGTGCATTCTCTTGCTTTGTCTTTTTTTTGTTTTTTTTGCTCTTTGGGACCATTGGACCTTGTGCTCTCTATCTCCTTTTTCACTTGTTTGTCCCTTGTACTCCTTTTCTTTTCCTTTGGGGTATTATATATCATATGTTTTGTCTATCATTAATGTGTGTACAAAATATCTATTGTTCTTAGGATGTCACAACTATATATAGCATGTGTCTACATAATATTACTAGAGTATCCTGAAAATATCACACTAGCTACTTAGGATATCATAACTATATAACACATATATTTACATATCATTATTTATCCAGAAAATATCACCTAGTGTAATTATTTTCCTTTGGAGTGCACTCTTTGTAGATTCAACTAGATTCAACTAGAGAGACTTAATAAGAGATTAAACCCATGTTAATGCATAATGTGTTCGGCTTATTATATCGTCCATCCTCTGCTAAAATTGCGGTTCTTTTAGAGCGGAAGGAGAGGTTTAGTGAGTTGCGAACATAAACTCGAGTTTGGCGATTCGTTAGAGACCGGAGACTGCATTGAACCTTCTTGAAACTTCTTCGCGAATAGAGTCTGCCCTGCCGAATGTATTTTGGGTAGTGTATAAACACTACAAATGTACAGATTTGAGTAGTCCCAAATGGGGAACAAGGATATGGACTCCAGATGTTTCAAGGATAACGTTCTCCACATTTGAATCTTGTCTTTGTTAAGTTCACTCTTTGATATAACATTTAATTTATATATGATGATTCCAATTTAGTTTCAAAAAAAAATTTAAGCATTCTACTTAGTATTACACATCAGGAAATATTAAATTCCCCACTTCCCTCGAACTTGGTGTTCGCAGTATGTGCAACCTAACATCTTTTCGGAGTATCATTCATTCCTCTAAATTGATGGATTACCTTGCAACAATTAAAAGAATGAAAATACTTGAAATAGATCCATACTTGTTGTGATTAAATCCATTCTATTTATAAAAGGTATATATATTCCAATAAATTAACACTCGGATATATAGAGTTAAGGATATATTTTTGGAGTAGGAAAGTTAGCAAGGATATACATCATCTTTAATCTATCTTAGTGGAGAGAAAAAGGTTAAAACTCCATTTTTCTATTTTTTCTGTTTTTCTCTTTAGTTTTTTGGAGGTCATATTATGCTAAGTTAGAAGTCTGAATTGGATATTCCTTACCTTGTTTCACTTTTTGCCCTTTAGGTAGGTTCTCTCTTCCTTAAGATTTCTCCACATTTGTGCATTGATAACCTCCTTTTAGGAAATATCAAGTTCGATGCAAATATGTCCACACTCCTTATAGAGAGGTTTAAATAGTTGAACCAAAAATGCAAACAAAAATAGTGCAAAACTTGTCTCTCACCCATGTCATATCTTTAGTGAGAATTTGTATGTGCATCATTTATAAAAAGTAAGAATAAGTAGGTATTAAGAACCACCAAGGATAACGACTTAAAATAAAATGTCTCTTTCATTCTCTTATTTATGCCAAAGCTCCTCCAAAATAGCTAAAAAGGAAAGCTTCATTAATGGAAATAGAAGAAACATACACTCATATAAGTATCCTCTAGAGTTAGAAGTTCCTCTAAGCTTAGCAATGAATAGTAGCACCCTCAAGTAGGAAACTTTTCTCTTCACCCTTCACAAGTAGGAAATCAGATATAGAGTGATACTCATGAAACCTCCTTTCCTTCACTAATTCTCTACTTCAAGTTCATTAAGGAATAGATTCATTTTCTCTCTTAAGCGCTTCCATATATATTCACCAAAATGACCATATTGCCTTTGTTACTTGCTAAAATCTACAATATAATGAGATAATGGGAATCCAAATGGTTTTGCCTCACATGCCTCCCCTTGGAAGCTTTTGAGTATATTCCTTAGGAGTCTAGTACCTTTTTTATCAAAAACTGCAATATGTTCCAAATTCAAGTCAAATATGCTTACCAAAACCTACCTTTATGATCAAAGTTCACCTTACTTGATAGTCTAATAAGATCTTGACATATATTTTACCTACCAAGTGAATTTTACAATACAAAGACAAAGAGTATCCAATAATGTGACTTCAAGAGATGTATGACTTACCAATCATTGGTCACATGGGTATTGTTATAACATTAGCTAGACAAATTATCTAAAGGTGAAAATTATTCTGGTAATATATTTAGAGATGTTATAAATTATGTTCTAAGAATATTAGAAAGAGGAATCACCAAAAGAGGAATTCCACTAATATGCAAAAGATTGAAAATGCTTCAAAAACTTCAAAGGCAATTTTAGAGACCTAAATGAAAGATTTAGGCCTCAAAAAATGAAAGCTTATTCCACCTCTTGGGAAAATTGTTGCCTTCTCTTCTCTTATTCTCCTCCTCCTCCCCGTCCCCTCCCCTCCCCTCCTCCAGTTTGTCTCATTGAGATCTTTCTAATGGTACCTCTTCTGTGCTCTTTTGAGCTTCCTACAGAAAGATTCCTAAAAAATTCCATCTGGTCAAACTTGACCACAAAAAGGAACTAGGGTTGATATGTCGTCAAGCCATGTATCTAATCTAAGGGTTTAGTTCCATTGGAAGGCATATTCTTTTTCATATAATAAAGCTAGAGTGCTTCATAGGCATATCAAAGTTTTTGGGTATTCCAATCTTGTGTGCTTTTTTCCTTTCGACTATTACAAGCATGGACAAGACTTTGAGTACTCTACAACTTCCATTTTGGTGGCCAAACATGGCACAAGAGGTTTGAGATTTTGTTAGGTCATGTGAGTTCCCAATGCAACAAGGCCAACAACTAGAAACCAAGTGGACTACTCTTACCACTCCTAATTCCATCTACCTAATGAGAACATGCAAGTCAAGACCTCATCATAGGCTTGCCAAAATAGATCAATGCCAAATATTAATTGTGGTGTTTATTGATAAGCTTAACAAGCAGATTCACTTGGCACCCATCCTAGATATTTTGAATATTCCAACATTGCCCAGATATACTTCAATACAATCTTCAAACATCATGGGATGCCAAGGGTCATTTTTGGTTATGATCTTCTATTCATTGGTAAATTTTGGCAAGCATTTTTCAAACTTCTTGACAACAAGTTTTTCTTGTCTATAGCCTATCATCCTCACATTGATGGTAAATAGAACAAGCAAATTGTGTCTTAGAGGATATGCTCCTTGCCTTTGTCAATGTTCACCACATTGATTGAGATACTTGTCTTGGCATTGTCAAGTATGCCTACAATAATTTCAAGCAAGTAAGTATAGGCTTCTCTCCTTTCTTCCTTAATTATGTGCAAGATCATATTCCCTTCTTGCTCCACCACCATATTATGTCCTTCATACTTCCACCTTCTTGTCTAGTCTATTTATGTCCCTACACCAAGCTAAGTCTCATCTTTTGGTTGCTCAAAATTGACAAAAGAAATATATTGATAGCCATTATTTTGATCTCGCTTTTCAAATTGGTGATAAGTTCATGTTTTCCTCTAGTAAACTTCCTCTCCCTCTTGACACTCATAGATTTTAAACTTGCTCCCAAATTGGTACATTTTTTGATATTATCAAAATATTTCTTGTATTGCCTACAAACTTGCCTTTCCTAGTCATGTTAAAAAGCCATTCTGTCTTCCATGTTTCCAATTTTCCAAGTTAACAACCTTTTTTCTAACCTATCTTCCTTTCATACTCATCTTCAACCTCCTCCAATCCTTATTAACAATATTAAGAATACAAAGTTGAAATATACTTGCATATTGTGACATCCAACATGGTGCCAATGCCACATTGAATATAAGATCCTTTAAAAAGAGTATCATCTTCATGATGTCCTCTAGGAGCCTCGTTCTCATCTCCACAATGCCGAGTAGTTGTATGAGAAATCAAAGGTTCCATGGCAAGATGAACATCACCAACTAGCAGTGGGGAATATATAATAATATGGAGTTACCTAAAGAGTTACCAAAAAATAATGAGTCAATATAGCAAAAAGAACATAGAATTTTTATAATCTAGAAATGCTAAGAATGTTCTAGAAGTATCTAAGAAGCTTCTTGGTGAGAAGGTTCTATGAACTTTCCAAGGTTTTAGTAATTTGTATGCCAACTTAAATGGCTAGCTTAACATGCACTGCAAGAAATATTGCTTCTTGAAGGAACTTTCCTTGAATGATTCTTGGGAGTCTTGTGCTTAACCTCCCTATAAATACAAAATCCCAAACTCATGCTAGGCATTTAGAGTTTCTCTCATTTGAGATTCCAACGTGATCTTCCATTCTCCTATTTCGCTCCTCAATCTTTTACCTACAACATGCCTTGGTTACTTGTAGAAAGATATATCTTTGTGGAAGAGGAAGTCTTATCTATCTAAGATATACTATTTTCTAAAATTTCCTTCAAGTAAACTTATATGCAAATTTACAATCAATGTACATCCAAAATATAGAGAGATACTTCTTTACTTCAAAATTTATGCCAAACATCTTAAAGTGACTCTAATGGGAAGCAATACAAAGACCTAGAATATTAATAGCATTTTGGGGGGAAGTGCATACAATTTTTCAAGCTCCAAAAGGTGCTTTGATGTTAAAGCAAGCCAACAATTAGAGGATAGCTTTAGCACATAAAAACCTACAATATTAGAGTGAAGATCACATCTTGCATAAGAGAAAGTCCATTGGTCTTTAAAAGCACAACATGTTTTTTCATGTAAGCTTGCTGAAGAAATGGAAGAACATTAGTAGATTTGGTGTATCCATCAAAGGAACAATTATGAACCTATTTTTTTTCCATTGGAGGACATTATTGAAGGAATAATGCTCATGATTCAATGAGCAAAATATTTTCTTGAAAAATGGAAGAGCACTAGGTTCCTCCAAAGGTTATTGAGGATATATCAACTACAAAAAGCTGTCAATGGGTGGTGGCATCCAAAGTACCATTTCAACTAATGTTCATAGCTTAATTGGTGGAATGTTGATATCTAGAGAACCATTCAATTAATGCTCATATTTCAACCAAGAGAAGATTTTCCTTTGTTAAAGGATGTGTGGATTGGAATAATACTTGATTCACTCATTAGGGAAAGAGGATATATCAATTACAACAAATTCTTAATAGAATGGTGGTATTTGTAATACCATTAGCTAGACAAATTAGCTAAAGGTGAAAATGGACTTGGAATATCTTTAGAGATGTTATATATTATATTCTAAGTAGACCAGATAGAGGAGTCTCCAAAAGAGGACTTCCACTAATAAGGCAAAAGCCAAAAACATACCAAAAATTTCAAAGCAAGTTTTGGAGGCCTAAACAAAAGAACTAGACCTCAAAAAATAAAATTTGGCTTCCTCTTTGGGAGAAAAGGAGTTTTCTTCTCCATGCTATTCTAAGCTTGTTTATCTCATTTGGGTCTTTCCAACGGTGCCTTTTTCCATGCTATTCTAAGCTTCCTACAAGAAGATTCTCCAAAAATTCCCTTTGGTCAAACTTGTTTGACCAACCAAATAAGACAAGGATCAACATATGACCAATCCATACATCTAATCTAAGGGTGTAGCTTCTTTTGAAGGGATCTTCTTTACTATATGATAAAGACAAGTTGTTCCTTTGGGACATCAATTTTTTTTGAGAATTCTAGTCTTGTGTCCTTCTCAGGCTATTATAGTATCCAAAGCACCATTCAACAACTGTGTCTTGTGTGTTGCAAAGATACACATATTTTATAACAAAAGATAAGTTTTGGGAGAAAGATCATTCATATGATGGGAAATAAACTCATGAGTGGACTAATGCAGATGCTTCTATCTTCTTTTGGAATTTAGAGCAGAATTTACAACTAAGCATATCACAATCCCCATAGGAAAGTAACTCTAGATTTTCTTACACAAGCCCAAGTAGAAGATATAGTTAATATTAGCTTCTATTTCAGTAAAAAAAAATTGTGAGATTCTTTGATTTATTCGAAACTTTTATTTTATTTTTACTCTTCATGTATTTTTCTTGAATTCCTGGTTTGAGACTTTTAATTATTTTTGATAAGATGTTATATAAATATTATGCTTTTATTTTTCTTTCTTTCTTTTTTTTCAATAAATCCTTTCATTTTAGAAAATTTTCTTTGTAAATTTTTTTTTCATTTTTCCTAAATTAAAAGATATTAAGTTAGATACTAAGACTAGTATTATTCTTTTTACATAAGAGAGTCTGACAAAGACTCTCTTATGTAAAAAGAATAATACTAGTCTTAATACTAGGTCCACCATCTCATTCCAAAGAGGTTCAAATAAAAAGTCTAAATTCCTAAATCTAATTATTATCGTGTGATATTGAAATGCTAAAAAGAGTTTGGAATAGTCCAGATTTAGTAAATATGTTGCCTTTTTGAGTTTTAGTGTATGTTATTTCTCAAATCGTAAGTATTATTTTTAATGTTTAGACTGAACACTAGATGTATATGAGTTGGACTACGCTTGGTAGGTGTACAAAAAGAATTTAATTTAACAACTGCAAAGCATATTTATATGACAAGAGAGTTTAGTTCAAATGAGCTATTTGAAACTCAGTTTTGGTAGAAAAGATCTTGAATTTCACGGATAAGTGTGGAGTGCATGTGTTCCAAGAAGATTTGAATTGGTTCTTCAGGGTTCAAGGAAATCCATTAAGATCTTAATTGTAGTTTTATGAAAGAGATCCTTCATCAAGTAGATTATAATTACAATAATATTTCTTGATGTAGTTCCTTGATGATATGATTTATTCGTCAACTAGAGAAAAGCAACAGCGTAAAACACATGAAGGATGGGAAGACCCCATCAAACGGTACAATCAAGAGACAAAAGAGGTAAAAGGGGAGAGAAAACAGAAAAGGAGATACATGGAGTACATAATGGAAATGGAAGTATACACATTTTATACTATAAGAATATTCTATTTAATCAAGCACTCGAGAGTGCTTAATTAAATAGAATATTCTAAGGATAAATAGTGCTAAATACCCTTAACTATTCTAAGGATAGAGTAATTGACCAAACACGTGAGACTAGTTCAGAAATATTTATTGAGGTATTTCAGAATAGTTCAAAGGAGAATAAACACTTTCTTTTATCCAACCCAATTATTGTTTTAAAGTCTGGTTGTATCATACTCCTAAAAATCTACAACTTTGGAAGTTTATAACTATTTAATATAAATAAGAAGGGGAGACACCGCTCTCTAAATTAGTGAGTTGTTTAGCTTGTAATCTATTAGGGTGTCTAGTTTTCAAATTTTATGAAAAGGCTAGGAGAACAAGGGTATTTCCGTACAAGTTAATAGGATAGGTTTCAATAAAGATCATCGTCTCTAGAAAGGAGCAAGATCGTACACTAAATTTGGAAATTTCCAAGAATAAGAAAAAGAAAAATCAAGATAAAATTTTGATTACCTATTAAAATGAAACTAATATCTCAAAATATCGTTCATCACCACGTTATATAATTTGTTATTTTTATTTTGTGCAACCATCCGTAAGAGAATGTATGAAAGGGATGTCTCCCGAACCGATCCCTATAATTGTATATAGCCTTGTTACTCGCGGGCTTATTCCCTTAGACAAGGCAAATTGTCGATGGGTGTGTTTTTGGACGCGACGAGAATCTGTTGTAACTATTTGTTGACTCTTAACTCCTCGACCTATCGAGTGTGGACACGAGGAGCATCTGTTGTGCCTATTTGTTGACTCTTAACTGTGGACTTATTGAGAATAGAACTCTATGACTTGCATAGCGTGGATATAATGGGTGTATTAGAGCAAATTTCTCATCTCGATAATATCGAGATTTAGTCCCCTATTTTCATCTTTGTACGGTTTGACGGGGTCTTCCTATCCTCCTTGTTTTTTGCGCGGTGAGAGTCCTGTCCACTCTACTACTTATTAACGGTTCTACCCATGAGAACAGGACACGTACCTTCGACTGACCTATCTTCTCCTCTCGGCAGCTGTCATCTAACTACTCGCTTTTGTCCTGCTTCTGATTCTCCGACTATTTCCCGTAGACAGTAGTAGTTCAGTTGCAGATGAACATGCTATGTTTCTAAGTGTCAGCGTTTCTTAGCAACTTCAAAACATGTCCAACGTCTTTGAAGAATTGGGCTCTTCTTTCTTGCATTGTGTCATAAGTTCTATCTGCAAGCATTTCCTGTTGAATGAACGAGCTTATCCAACTGGCTCACAACTAAGATTACGACCGAGAAGTTCTGGGTGAAGCATATAGTTGACAGCCATGTGATGGTCCTTGTAATTGAAGTACAGAAGCAGATAACAGGAATATGTTAAAAGAGAAGATAGTGGACGGCTATCTTTTCCACCAACGATAGAATAAGCTTATACTAGTCCTTGTCCTAATCTGTGTATCTACTGAGACTTCGTGGCTGGTTTTGGGATACACTGTCTCTTTTCTGATAAATTGATGCAGTTAAAAGTTTAAAACTTTTCCCCGAAGATCTGGTTTAAACTCTATCATACATGTCCTACATCAGAAAAAAATTAAAATAGCTAATTTAACAAATTTAGCAGAAAAATCTGTGATAAATTTTACACTGGGGCATACAAAAAGCAAATATTCTTTCTGAAAAAGTGGCAAAATCTGAATACAAATATATCAAAATTAGAAGACAATCTATAATTTACTGTTTATAATGAAACCTTAATTAATGATTTATCAGGTTTCTTTATGAATAGAGTTGGCGTTAGCTTAGCTTAACACTTTAAAGTTAACTATAAAAATAATATTTTTCTCTTAATTATGATGATATATAGGAGAATATTACATTTTGGAATCTAAATAAAAGCAATAGCCTGTTTTTAAGAAGTGCTTGAGGTGTTCACCTTTTCCTAGGGCAATATAGTAATATAATTTTGATGATATTTATTAAATAAGTAGAAATCTTGAAATAGGATGAATATCCTTGTTATTCTTAGAACATCGAGTTTATTATCTCGTTCAAGGTTCTGTTTTATAGGATTATGGTATATTAACTATCATTACAATTTATTTGATTATAGTTAATTTAGAGATGGATTCAACTAGCCTGATTGAACATACCATAGCTTCGACTAGCTTGTTAAGGTGTACTTTCCAGTCAACTGATATGGGTTTTTATCCTTTTTTATCCTTGTTTTATTTTATTATAGATTTTTATCGTCAACTAGCTTAGTGGATGCAACAAAGCTGAATTCAACTGAGCAGTTAATCCAATTTCAAAGAATTTTTTTGGTTTTGATGTATAAAAGAAACAAGGGGATTGACCACCTCGTATTAGCAAACATATGTCGAAACCCCTATGAACATCATTTTATTTAAGATATTTTTCTTTTTTTACTTGATTTATCAATAAGAATTTTTATTAATTTGAGTAAATAAATTATTGTATTTTTTCTCTCTCAAATTTTCTACATTTGCAGTTATTTGTAACAAATTTTCCTTAAAAGTAAACTCAAGAGCTGTTTATTCAAGAGGATTTTGCTAACATCAAAAATAACCAAAATATGAAACAAAATATGAAAGAAACAGTATTGTCATTAGAATAAATTTCTAACTCCTTTTAAGAAATTCAAGTAATGAAACACATTACAGATCTGCCTTTAACAGATAATCAAAGTGTATAATTTTCATACTTTGCCTTTTTCGGTTATAATTCATACGGAGAAAGAATGATCTCAAACGTACTTAGGGGAAGTATAATTTATATTGAGAAATTTTAGAAATTTTAGAATTTTAAAAGGAGAATTTGAATTATTGAAAATATTTTATTTCCTTAACTGGAACTAGACACCAATTTATTTAATATTTTGTATGTATATTATGGTTAACGTTCTTGACACTTATCTTTTAAGGATAGGTATGTACAATAGTTACATAATATAAGCTATGGCTATGTAAGTACATCGTCATAGATTATATTATGGAATTATGGAATTTTATTTCATAAGGTATCAAGAAGTATACAAAGATTCTTGAGGACTTGGGAATTATGATTTTATTTATTTCTATATTTATTTTTTATATTTATTTTTAATAGTAGAAATCATGGGTTTTTGACATTTATGAACTATTAGGAGACCGACTATAACTCGTTGATTATCTTTGAAAAGGATAAGAGAGTTAACTTCATGAATAAAGGGCAATTAATGGGACTTTGACTTCATAAGCAACATGTTAACGAAGCCTCACGTTGAGGATGAAGATGAAACAAAGCCGATTTATACATAGATTGAAAACTGCAAAATTTAGATTTGCCCAAGTTCAGTGTATTACGTGTTTAAGTAGATTTCATAATATGACGGCTTGATGGTATATCTTATTTAATGTTATGAATAGACCATATATCTGGATATTTGATCAGAATTTTGTAATTAGATTTATATTTCAGTTTTTTATTATTTTAGTTTATAACAAGAGACAGATATATGCAAAATTTTAAAGCTTTCTGATGTAGTCTCATCTTTTAGGGAGAAATGGAGAACTATGCAGATTATTAATCTCTATGACAATAATAAGATTATTAATCTCTTAAGCACATAAAATATATTTCAATAGCTATTTCTCTATATATATATATATATATATATATATATATATATATATATATATATATATATATATATATATATATATATATATATGCTTATTCGTGTTCTTTCTAATTATTATAGTTATACAATAATATTTTACAAATAAAAATTATAATTTCTGTCACTTTGTGCTCATTCATGATTTAGATAAAAGAGAAAAAGAGAAAAAGAATTCCTGATATATTTAATATAAAATATCATCAGTATCAAATTATCCGTACGTAACATTAAAAGTCTAGCAATAGCAGAAAAATGAAGGACATTCAAAATATCTGAACAGCACACCGTTTAATTTACTTATCTAGTCCTTGACTAGTACAAATTTATATTTATATTTCTTATATATTCATTTGAATGACCAAGTGATAGATTTCTTCTGTTCAGTGTATACCCATGTACACTACTTAAATATTAACGACTAGATTTATCTTTATAGTTCCATACCTTGATCTATCATTTATAATAATTAATTTAAGATAAACATTGTGACCCCGTGTGGTGTAAAGCAAGTTGAGATTATCCCATGTCATTAACATATGATAACAAGTTGTTATTGGTTTAAAGAAATTATTGTACATTCAGAAATAGGAGAAAGTTGGTACTCTCACTCCTACAGCTATGCATAGTAGTAATTTTCTAAATTCAACAAAGCTCAAATTAGTTTCCTCAAACAGGTAATAACCTGCAGTACAATATTACTCTTTTCATTGGGAAACAGCCTTCTTCCCAAATGAATACAATCATTTCTATACTTAGAAATGATTCATTATAAAATTCCCACAAAAATACAATCATCTACTATACTTAGAAATCATTTCATTATGAAATTCCCACAAAAATACAATCATCTACTATACTTAGAAATGATTTCATAATAAAATTCCCACAAAAATTGTAATATGAATAACTTCATAAACCACAAAAAAGGCAACCGCGGAGTATAAGATACAAAAGATAAAATGGGGCCAAACCCCAAAACTAAAAGCGCATAAGTGTCTTGCTTGTTGAACTGTTGAGTTGATTCTCAACATTAATATATCATGCAGATAATGCCACTCTCATGAGCGGTTCATAGAACTCCAGTTGGACCGGTATGTACAACCCAAAGTATAGTTTGACACGGATTTCTTCCCGCAACTAAGTTTTATGCTTCTGCTGTTGTTCATTTGACCGCAAGAACTAGGAAAATGTTGTTCAGATCTACTATCTCAGATTGGCCCTTCTCTCACCTCTCCGTTCAATTCCACCAGAGGCACTGCTGCCGTACAGAGGAAGCAATTAGCCAGTGTACAGCTGGCCTGATATTTTCTCCTGGTCGGTAGAATAACTTCATGCCGAATGCTACGGTCAAAGGGTATTGAATCGTGCATTTGTAGATTTGTTACGAGAATTAAAACACCCTGTTTGTGAAAAGAGACTTCGTTTGGTTTACAAAGCTCTCTGCTTGTGACAGAAGATTCTAGAGTGCACTGAGACGATCAAAATGTTACTCTATCTGGGCTCTGCTTCTCGTAGTCCCTTTTGTTGATTGAACGCGATGCTGAGAGGTGCTCTTGAGGAGAACAATTGTTACACTAGGTTAGCGGAGTCCTCGAAATCCATCTTGTCGATTTCAACGCAAGATTCTGAGTGCTATTGAGAGAAAAAACTGTTACACTAGACGAGCAGAGTTCGCGAAGTCCCTTTGTGGTTCTGAGTGCTCTTGAGAAAAGCAACCGTTACACTGGACGAGGAGACTTCTCGAACTCCCTCTTGTTGATTACAACACTAGATTCTGAGTGCTCTTGAGGAGAACTGTTACACCAGACGTGCAGAGTTCTCAAAATTCCTCTTGTTCATTTCAACACAAGATTCTGAGTGTTCTTGATACAAATGTCAACAATAGATGAGAAGAGTTGTCAAATCTTTCTTCTTGATTTGAACAAAGCAGCGGAGTGTTCGATCTCGATTATGTGAATAAGAACCGATTACAGTAAGTTGATTTGGTCGTTCTCTTAAAAGTCCAAGAGCACAATCAGGATCTAGTGTGAAGGATAGATTTTAACTTGTGATGCTGCTGACTAGTGGTCGTGCTGAATGCAAATTTCAAGTACATACGTGTGAAACAACAACCGGAGACAGCTCTCCAGCCACACGCCTCTGGGCAGAGGCAAAGGTCACTTCTGGAGCACATTCTCAGAATGTAGGACTTTAAGACATACAAAACTGTCACTGCAAGAAGTGAAGATCACAGCAACCACGCTGTCTCGAGTTCAAAAATTGCATCACGATCTGCAATCTGAGACTTCACATCTCATGCGTTTGGGGACTGCGAATATATCATGCTAATTGTCACTTTTGCTGTAACTCAATTTCGTATATATATGCAAGTGGTACAGAAATTCACCAATGCTACGAGATTGTAAATTGTTATTCCAGTGACGTTCATCGTTGTCTCCCGGCATTGTCCAAAAATTCCTCTAATATATACAATAGCTTCTCATGATTGTGGTCATGATTTGCTGTAACTCTAAATGTTGCATGCATGACAGTAGTACTAGCAACTATTGCTGGATTAATATATGCTTCTACGCTATCAGATTATCTCAGGGGAACTTATACAGTTGAGTGTCCTTTTCATTGATTGTCGTGAAGATATGTGGACCCTTAGGTTCCTCTATAGCTACGTTTGAGGCTTGAAGCTTCACAGGTGGAAGTATTGCGGGTACTCGTTGATGGAAATTAATGAATATCAAGTGTACAAATCGGACAACAGTACAGCGGAGATCCATGATATGATCTCTGGTTTTCTCGTAGATATCGCTTGTAGTCGGTCCTCCAAAGGGTAGATCATCGATTCTGTCATTCACAGAATACTCGTCGAAATCAGACGAGTCACATATTACATGGGCAGGTCCCATGGCAATGGAGTTAAGAATCTATCACCATAAGAGAAAGAACAATGTTGACCAGACATTGGCTTAAAACATCACTTGGATAGCCAGTGCATACAATATACAGTTTACTCTTGCACCAGCGTATGTACTCCTCCCTATTATAGTAATGAGACTTGCGACATCTACTTCTGGATTATGACATCGACTTTGTGCAAAAGGTGTCAATCTCTGTAAGCAAGATACTAGATCAGAGCAGTGTTGTACCTTCTGGGATTTCATCTAAGTCGAGCAAACAGTGGACCTTTTGCCTCCAGGCGGACCAGCTCGGTGCTACGTGTACGAGCTAGTTCATATTTGGCCCCAGGCTTCTCGCCTGATTGGGTGGTTAGAGATGACGGAGCTTCGCCCTGAGATTTCGTGGATGTGGACCGGATCGTGTCCCACTCAAACGTCTGGACCATTCGGGCAATCATCATCGACATTTCCAGCAATGCAAGAGTTGTGCCTGGACACATTCTCCTTCCCGCACCGAAGGGGATAAGGTTGACATCTTTGGTCCCCGTGAGGTCCACTTCCACGCCCAGAAACCTCTCCGGTTTGAAGCTCGTTGGATCGACCCAATTTGCAGAGTTATATTGATATTCATCAATGTGGAAGAGGAGGACAGCGTGGGTTGGTATGTCGTATCCACCGAGCTTACAAGGTTCTGCGACAGCCCGAGGAACGCAGGAAGGAAGCGGAGGGTGCATTCGAAGAGCTTCTCGGCAGACAGCTTGAAGATAGGGTAGATTCTTCAGGTCTTTCTCACCCACAGGTCTGTCTCCTACCACGATTTTGATCTCCTCAAACAGCTTGGTCTGGGTGTCTGAATTGAGGCTTAATTCCAGCATTGCTGAAGCTACAACCCCAGTGACAGTGTGAGTGGACGCGTTTAGGAGCTCACAGCAGAGGGCTATTATGGCTTGGTCACTCAGAAACTCTGGTCCCTCTTTCTCCTGCAGGTCAAGGAGTCCTTCGAGGTAGGTGCCATCAACATTTTTCCCAGCAAGTTTCATTTCTCGAAACCTGTTGATGAGCGGACATAATAATTCCTCCGTGTGCTTACGCTTGCCGGCAAATGCGTGCCGAGCCTTGCATTCGAAGATCTTCCACACAGGTATGTAATCCCCGAGGTAGACAACGTATCCGCATCTCATTCTTTCAATCATAAGGTTATCGGTCGCTCGAATTATTTTCTCTTCTAGATCCATGCCAAAGCACACGTACAAGTTATACCTGAAAAAACCCAGCCGCATCATGGAAGAGACATTGACCTCGGTTGCACCTTGATTAGCCAGTGCAAGGGTCTTCACCCGCGTGATGATATCTTCAAGTGTGGAGTCTCGCTTGGATTTCATGGATTTCAAACTTGAGGCGCTCAGGACGTGGGTCATGAGAGTCTTCCTAAGGGTGACAGTATAGGCACCGTCAGTGTTGTGGATCATGTGGTTACCCCCACTCAGCTGTAAGCCAGAAGAGAGCTTGCATCTGTTTGCAAACAAAGCTCCTTGTCTCATGAGGCCATCGTACCCGAGCTCCGGATCAGCAATCACAATGACAGGCTTCTTTCCTATCCACAGTGTGATAATTTTCCCATAGTCTGCCTCCAGTTTTTTTGACGCCGCCAGAAAACTGGGTCCCAATCGCAGCACCCTATGTAGGCTCCCAATAATCGGCCATGGTGCAGGTCCTGGAGGTAATCTCTTGCTTGGTAGCCAAGAGTTTCTCCACCAATCTAGCAGAATCATGGTACACGCCACAACCAACATTCCAATGAGTGCAAGAGCGAGCTCCACCATCGAGTTACAGCTAGTGCTAGGGCTAGGTATACACCACTACGTATTCCGCAAGCGAAGCTGTAAACAACGACGGGAACCTTTCTCTACAGGGAACTGATAAGCAGCTTCTGTTCCGATCAACTAAAGTGAGACATGCCACGAATCAATAGCCAGGTGTTGCTGTCAATGTGGCAACTGAAGTAAAAGAGAACTCAAGATTTGCTGTAACTCAAGGTTCACTTGTAGACTAGGAGATTTTATTTAGCGAATGCTCGATTCATGTAACAGTTCACGCACAGCACCCCGAATCCCGAACCTTACCAGCACTCTTGTACTTCAAAGTGCTCTGTTTCATTTACCAATGGGGCTTCATGAAACATTCTCATACTGTCACTCCCAGAAGTCTGTGGCGAAAACTTAAACCCGTCTCTCAGTGGCTCTGTACATGGAGCAGACAGCTCCTGGCTGTATCTCGAGCAGACATCAATGTCAACCCGTCTAGTTCCTGTGCAGAGTCAGCATATCTACTTACCGTCACTGCAACGTCCAACACAAAGATTGCCTACAGACTCGTACTTTCTACTTGGCCTAGCCGCACGTTTCAACATAAAAATTGCTTGAAGGAAAGCAGCGACTGTGTGTGAACTAAATAGTAAATACATGAGGAGGTTCAGTACGAAACAAACCTGGGTGAAACACAGACACCGAAGCCGACAGAGACGACAACCGCGTTCTGAATCTCGAGCTCGTTGCCGTCATCCACCATCCGTTGTGCCTAATTTCCACTTGGCCGATTTGATGGATCAAATCTCTAGGTTTTCTTCCAAAGATAGCTATTATTCATTCCCAGATATTATCCCTCAGATATGACGTTCCACACAACCTATCGTGGGTTACGGTCGCCAACATCATCTCAACGATCCCGGTTCCATACCCCAACTTCACCAGAACTCGGTCAACGCCACTGCTCTTTCTAAGACATACTTTAATCAAAGTACTGTATAGGACACAGTCTAGCCCCGACACTTGCCTGCATAAAGCGGCATCAATTCCATCAGGTGCTACTACTCATGAGTCTCTCTCTTTCTCAAGCAGCGTTCGCATGAGACCCATTGGACATTGACTGGACATGAGATCCAATGCATTGACCATCAAACATGATCTAACAACTGATTCATTGGCCACGCACTGAAATAAAGTACTTAGACAATGAGCTCAGCTCACCGTTACACAGTTCAATTCTCTGCAACATTTGCATACTTGTTCTTCACCCCCCGCTACCTATAGATGACTAAAGTCAAAGAAATCAAAAGCTCACCCAGCCATAGATCCAAAATTCGCGATCCACCGGCTACCCAGGAGTCCAAATCAGGATAAACTCAGATATATTATGGACTCGTCCTCCCTCTGCCTCAGCGAAGATTTCACCTCACATCACCTCACCCCTTCTTTCCATTTAGAACTCCTGTATCTATCCACTGTACTATACTGCTCACGAGGTACAGTGAACCCAAAGCACTCGAGATCACACACTTGACGCTGGTATAGCATCAAGCTGGCTGCAGCAGGTGGTCAACTTGATCCGGTGGGTCAGATCCTTTCTCATTACGAGAGCCAAAGAAGGTCAAATCTTGCAAGGAAGAAGCTCCCTACATTGATCGAAATGATCGACTTCTCGGTCCTCAGTCCCCATTTCGACCTACTCTGTCAATCAACTTTGTAGCTACAAATCTATCTTTCTTCGAAATAACGAGGTCCTTTGGGTTTTCAAAAAGAACCAAGGTCAATGAGATGAATTGTTCCTTTGTGGACTTTGGGGACTTTGAGAGGAGGATTTCGAACTATTTTTTACACGTAATGACTACATAGATATTTTCGTCCGGCTATATTCCTTTCAATATTAATATTTTTTGTGGCTTTACCAAAATTTAATCATTATGGCCTTATGATTATAGAGATATTCTCGTCCTCTTTATTTTATCTTAATATGAACTATATATATAGAGAGAGAGAGAGTCCACATGGCCACTTGCTTTTGACTTGATTATCTGGAAAAGTATGGCAAATTTTTTGTAAATTTTCGAATAATTTGACTGTACCATTTTATTCACTCAGATGAGAGTACCTCAAATAAGAGCTAATTTACTCTAATAATGCGCTTTTGGTACTTTTCTGATTTGGCAATGTTTGTAATCATATGGATTGATCTCCTTGCCTTCGTGTTTATCATAGCCTTGGGTTGCTCGACATGAGAAGTGATTCTGTATTCGAGTATGTTTTCACTCAATTTTATTTTTATTTACCTACTTATTAACAAAAACCAATATAATAGATTATATAAATCAGTAATCTAGAAATTGGAGATTCAGTAAAGATAAATGAAACATTTGAGAACTTGAGATGATTCTAATGTTCAATTTAGTTAGTTTCCATCAGCAATGAGATGGGCTAACTCAAAAGCAAATTACTGACTCTCTTGGGGCTTAGCCCCATGTTACCCTTTTTGTCTCTCCCTTGTACGGCTTGATGGGGTCTTCCCATCCTTCTTTTTTCCTACGCGGTCGCCTTTTACTAATTACTGAAGGAAAATGACAAATTTAGACAGATAAAGGTAAACAGTTAGACGGGGATCCAAACATAGTCCTAGCCAAAATAAGCATATTACCTCAGTGACCTAAATTGCTTAAGATGCCCTTTGATTTTCCTAACAAGCATGTGACCAGATCTCATTCAAACTCATTTAATTCTAAATGTACTGTTAAGGAAGACCAATTTCTGCCCAAGATCCTTCTTCCAAGCTTTTCTCCACTTATTTGGTCTAGAAATTATGAGAATATGCTATGTTAAATTATTATTATTTTCTTTTAATAGAACTAACCAAAAAAAATTTTCATATCGTTTCTTAGTTGTGGGAAAATTCAAGGTTAGATGGATCGTATGTACAGTGGAATCTTCTGTCTTATCCGATAACATGTAAGTTTACAATATCATTGGCAAAAACTGAGAGCTTGATCTTTCTAGTTTTAAAAAAATCAATTTGATATTATCTGATTTTAAATCTATGTCAAAAAATGTAAATCAGAGAACCTAATTTTGTAACCCAAGAAACCTAAAACTCATCACATGGACTCATAAAGTGGTTGTACACCAAGATTTATAAGTGATAAAGGTCAATAACAAACTCTATAGCTTCTTGACAATGTCTCTCGTTATTGGTAATCACTGTCTTGTTTTGTATCAAGATAATCCAAACTTCAACGTTAAAAGAGGTGTCTAGGGGATTTGATCTTTTCGATTTTCTACTAATAGTGATTTGCTTCATGTCAGGGTCGTCCAAAACCAACATCATTAGGATCATCATACGTTAAACGTGTTTAGCTCATCTTGTCTTCTTACTTTTTCCACCTTAGCAATAAAAGTTACATGAACATGTCACTTTATCGATTGATCATTGACAAATCAACTACCTAACCTGATGTATTCTAGGTGATGAAGCAAAACTAATTAGATTATAAAAAATGTAGAAATGAACCTTGATATATGTTTTACTTGGTGTTAAGGTTATACAAGATCCAGAAAAAAGATGTATCATTTAGCCGATGAGATTTATCATCATCGGATACTTAAGTTGAAGTTGCTTCTAGAGCTGTAATATCCGTTCCAAAATCCAAGGTTCCAAAATTAGAAATCAATGGATATATAAGTAGATGCATTGTGAATCCCCAATTTACCCTTATATATACTTGTATTTAGTACTTTCAAAACCTCAAAAGTCCAATTTAATATTTCTCATACATAAAATGTACAACTATATTGATATTATTTTTATTTGATAATAAATTGTATGGAATAAATTTCATTTAGTTTGTTATGTACTTGGTTGAGGTAATTAGAATGGTATCTATATCAACTAAAATATTTCAACTGGATCAATAAAAATAGGTCAATTTATTTTAATAATTAGTAAGCTATTTTCATTAAATTATTATAAGATTCTTTAAGATATTCTAGATAGTGTAGTACGTGGTAAGTTTTGTAATGGAATAATATCTATAAATTTTCCTACATACTTGAGTTGTAAAATATAAGGAATATTTTTAGGAGTTTAATGGTTTGTTGGTAATTTAACTTTGACAATAAATTCACGGATGACTTCCCTTGAAAAGAAATTATTTATTTATTTCAATTTGAAATAAATATGGTTCCAAGTTTGGATAGATTCCATTCAAATTTCAATTTTATGCAGTCCTTTCTCTTCTTTCCTCCCTAGATATTCTCTTGAACTTTGATCTTCAAAATTAAATCTAAGAAATCATGTGATGGACTAAGTCCATGATCTTTTGAATAACCATCTACGAATCTTATGAATTTTGCTTCCATGATATGACTAAGTACACTTTTCATCAGTTCAGAATGTCCCATTATAGTCAAACATTCTTGAATATTATCCTTTTATCAAATGAATCTTTAGCTAGATATGTGTTATTTTTATTTTTATTTAGAATCAGATTTATTTGAATTTAGAAAATAATAATTGAAAGGAAATGTCTAGGTTGACACCACAATTGCTAGGTTGAAACCTCATGCAATATTGCATTCTGAATGGTTATTGAGCACATTTGCAAATTTAACAAGTTGACATCCCCTACAATATTGCATTTTGATTGGTCATTGAGTACATTTGCGTATTCTTCTATTGGTTTTTAACTCAAAATTTGGTACAAACGGTGTGTAATAATAATAGTAACTAATTTCAAAAAGAAAAAACCTTATATGTCGATCAAGTTTGATGTTCAAGAATTAAGTGACATACCAATTCTTAGTGCCTTTGCAATTGGCAAGCAAAATATCTCCTATGTTGTTGATCTTGCTTGACATACTCAAAAGTGTAAAGGTTTCTTCTTATGTTATTGATTCTAGCTTAAGCATCTATAAGATGACACATGTATGCACCATTGTAGGGATTTGAACAATAGATAGTTGTTGTTGAGAAATTGCACAATTTTCTCTTGCAACAAATGTTACTTATGTAGCATGAGAGTTTGCAATTTTTCCTTAAGTTGTTTAGGCATAGCATCGATGCTATTGGTTAATGGTTTTCTTGATAGTCTAACCAAGATGTTTTTAACCACCAATGCGTGTACAAATGGTTCACAAATGGTTGGGTATCCACATCTAAAAGGCCTTTCAAGAAATGATTGCATGGTATTCTCATTGTCCTTTGGTAAGTATGCATGCATTCCATAGTGGCTTTGAAGTTTATATGTCTTGCTTCATAAAGCTTGTTATATGTATTTTTTTTAGCCAAAAGTGCAAGATTTTATTGTGGATGTTGCTCCATATGGTATGAGTAAAACTCAACAATGTCTACTTGCTATCACATGCAATATTTTAACAATATTTTACTCCTTATGTTGAACAAGAAGCATCAATATTACAACCAGGTCTTTGAGATCTCCAATGGAAATGCTAATCTAGCTCTTGATAGAAGAATGTTTTCCTTCCACACACAAGGTAACAAGGTGCCCAAGATGCAAGATAGACTTTGTCTTAGCTTTAACAAACACTCATTGTGGATGATCCATGTCTTATTGATGTATGAAATCATGTGGCCATTTCCATGCTCCCCAAACTTCAATTGCATACAATCCTAGCTCTTTGTGAAAGTTGTTTCATCAATACTTTCAACCATGCATTCCTACCTTCAATGAATTCTATTCATTGTTCTTGTGTAGCAAAGTACTTTGTCACATTCTTGATGATATTTTTGGAAATATACCATGCACAAATAATAGTTGTGATAGCATTAAAAAGTCTTGTAATTGCTAACATAATGGCTAGCTCCCAATTAATGACATGAGGAACTAGATGGGGCAAGAAAATCTTATTAATGCTTCATAAAGGACACATGTAATTTTCTTTGGTTTCTTTGCTCATTAAACAAAATGCAAGCAAAAATATCATGTTGGTGGATGCCTTGCTTATAATGTGAAGAAGAGGAATTCCAGATTTCTTTGTCTTATAAGTAGAATCCACAAGAAGAACATATGGATACTCTTTGGCCAAATCAATTGTTGTAGGTGGTGCAAAAATGAGACTATTGACTCAACAATTCATGTCACTTGCATGATTGTGACAAATGCTACTCTCTTAAATCATATCCAATAAGGCTTCAATTTTCATTCTCCTTGCCAATTTTATGTTTCATTCCATTGCCTTTGCATCATATATGTCCTTGGCTATCAAGCAAATATTGGGTTGAAGATTTGTCATGACTACCTTTGCAAAGGCTCTTGCACTTGAAATTTCCTTAATTTTTGCAAGGTTTGCTTTTGAAAAAATGCAAGCTTGGGGATACAATGCAACATCTTCAATGGTTTGGTGGTTGTGCAAGTTGTTCTTGACTCAAATAGACCATGATTTGCCACTTGTTTCTTATTGAATGACAATGTCACACAGACAATTAAGAGCTTGTGTGCTTATTTTCTGCTTTCTATTGTTGTTTGTGAGGTTTGTGCAATTGTTCTTGTACTCTTGTCCATGTGTACAATACAACCATACTTTTTACATTCCTCTCGTCTTCAACACATTGCTACATAAATAACTTTTTGTGTATCCACAAGCTATTGTGTGTTTTTGAATCTCAATTTGCACTTCAAAAAGTGAGCTATACATGTGTTCTTGTGGAGGTTGAAGTTCATAGGATGTAGACATTGTTAAGAGAATCAAAAAGAGCACATAAGGAACAGCAAAGCACTCTCAAGTAACAAAAAAAAGTATGCATGAAGGGATAGAATAATTTGCAGATCTGCATGGTAACCAAAATGCAATATTGCACGGGGTTGTCAACCTAGATACCCCTTAATTGACATTATAGCAATAAATAACTATAACTTGGATGCACACCAATGCTTCTTTAAAATTAAATCCAAAGGTTAGATGCCCCTAAGGATCATTGTCCATTCTTTATACAGTCAAATGCTACCACAAAGACCAACCATCATCCATTATGAAAAGTGATTGTGCGGCATATAAGAAAAGCACAACTAACATTAGTCAAATATTTCACCCACAAGGCTTGACCAACTTTGCTTAACTTCACTCACAATTAACTCTTGACTTCACCTAAAAGTCTACACTTAACTTCACCCACAATTTTTCACCAAGTACTTCACGAGCAAATATCATTGGCTAGATTAGACCTCTAACTTTAGTTACAACTACCTAAAGATGATTATAAATTTACTCCATTTGAGTCATAATGTCCTCATTTCAAACTCTACAACTATCAATATTCCATTACTAGATGAGTTTAAGGTTATTATCTAAATTCATTCAATATGTATTCTTTCCACTTGACCAAGTATTCAATCATCTGATAGTGACAACAATATGACCAAGTTTTAGGATTTGCTCAATCTCATACTCTTCATGCTCTTCCTTCAATTAAGGCAAGGGTAGTACATTAGCTAGATGAGTTCAAGGTTCTTACATCACTTTATTCAATAGATATAATTTCTATTGGACTAAGTATTGTAATAATGACAACCATAGGTCCATTTTTATGATTTTCTCAATCTCACACTCTTCATGCTCTTCCTTCAATTATGAAAAGGATGGTAGTTGATACACATTTGTAAATTGTATGGCTCATGCTTCCTCAAGAGAGATACATGAAAGCCAAGATGTTTCAATACTAGATGTCAATTCTAACAACAAACCACAATGCAAACTCGTGCTATGATGGTGAATGGACCAATGTACCATAGGCTAATCTTCTATGTACATACTAGAGGTAAATTCTATTGGATAATAATACATAATCTCACACTTTTAACTCCACATCATATCTGTATCTGTAGACTTTGCAAAATTACTTTTGCCAATTTTGTGCAATGAGCAACTTCTCCCTTGAATATTGAATTCCTTAAATGAATTTGAGTCTTCTTCAATTACAATAGCTTTGCTAGTAGTGTGATGTGCTTTCTATACTGTAATAAATGAGGATAGTGTAATGTTATATCCACCATACATCAAGTAAAAAGTATGACCTTGGTTGATACATTTTGTAGAGTTGTAGAATTGTATGAAAACTCAATAAGAGGTAGTAAGGTATTATATGTCTCTTGTTCCTCCAAGTTAAACACCCACAACATATCTTTCATGGTTTTATTGGCTCTCTATTTTCACCCATCATGTTTTGAGTGGTAAGTAATGAACATGGCTAACTTTGTTTTGAATGCCAAACTAATATCTTTAAAATATGCTTATAATTTGAGTTCTACTACTTGTGATTACTACTCTAGAAAGCCATGGTATTTCTTTTTTGTTGAAGTACCAAAAATAACTCCTCATATGCATAATAGCCTCTTCTTCTTGCATCTTTGGCTAAAATTATATCAAATGTAGTGCTTATTCCATCTTACGAGCTCTGATACAATTAACAAAAGGTTGAGTTATGATATTCCTTCAAGACATCTACAGCTTTGGATCTTTTGAGATCCAAATTATTCCTTCATTCAAACCAAGCCACAGATTTTTTTGGTTGATTGGACTAAAATGCCTCATTAATTGCTTCATCCTTTTTATTGCTTGTGCTAATATCTCCTATCATGTAGAATCAATAATCAATTTATTAATAGCATCTATTCTTTGCATATAGATTAAGGAAAATGCATGTTGATTTTCCTTCCACATATATAACTTCATCTTGACTTTTTACAATCATCCTACTCATTGGATTTTTCATTTGAATGGCTCATTTTTATCTCCAAGTACACCAAAGTTATGGGGTCTATCTCAACCATAAACTTATTATCTCTAAAGTAACTTTCCAAATTCTTGGAAGCCAATACAATAGCCAACTCCTCCTTCTTGTTCAAGTGATGATTTTTCTCCATTAGTAATAACTTTTGAGAGAAGAAAATAACATTTTGAATGCTTGGAAGCTATTAAAATAGCCAACTTTTCCCTATAGGTCATATGGTGATTTTGCTCCATTGGTAGTACATTTTGAGAGAAGAAAGCTATTACAATAGCCAACTTCTCCCTATTGGTCATGTGGTGATTTTGCTCCATTGGTAGTAACTTTTTAGAGAAGAAAGCAATAGGATACATTCCATTCTACCACTTTTATTAAAGTACACTACCAATTGTAGAGTTTAGGGTTTACTCCTAATCTATCAAGAGTAAGCTTGATTGGATTACTCAAATCATACCACTTAAGGATATGTATTTCCAATTTCCTGCAAAGGTAGAAGGCAAGCTCTTGTGTTTTTACCCATGTTCAACATTGGAGTTTGCTTGAGAGGAATGAGAAAGCTTATGCAAGACTAGCAAAAGAATTGATGTGGATGTGAAAACACTTTAATTGAATTTGATCTTAACGTAAACAAAACTTTTGGATTACTTTCATCTTCATATACATAAGTTGAATACTGTATACACTCACTTCATGGCCTAAGTAATCAACATCAAGTTTATAAAACAAACATTTTAAGGCTTTTTCATATGTCTCATTGTCTCTAAGAATTTAAAGGTCTAAGACTTTTTTTATGATCTTACTTTAGATCTTACCATGATCTGACTATAGACCAAATATCATCAAGTAACACAGTGATAAATTTTTCCAAGTAATATTGAAAAACTATTTTATTAGTCACATGAATATAGTTACTATTTTAGTAAGACAAAATGACATCATCATATACTTGAAATTAGTCATGCTTTGTGTATAAAGCAGTCTATGGAACATCTTCATCTACAATCAGTATTTGGTAGTATCCAATTTGTAAATTCAGCTTGGTGAAGTACTTGGCATCCTTGAAGTTGGTCAAGAAAATTACCATCCTCTATAGAGATGACTTGTTAACAATTTATTGATGTAGTGCATGATAATCAATACATATCCTCATACTTCTATCTTTCTTCTTCACAAACTAAACTAGAGCTCTATAGAAGTACACTCTTGGATGATGAATCCTTTCCAAAAAAGCTCCTTTATTGAGCTTTGAATTTATCTTGCTCTTTGGGAACTTATCTATATAGAGCTTTATAAGGTGGTATAATTTTTAGGGGAATTTTTAGAAATATCTCTATAATTTGCCAAAACTTCAAAAATACCCTATAATTTTCAAAATTGCAAAAATACCACTCATAAGGGTTCCTCAAAGTTTGAGTTTCAAAACTCAAAGAGACAACCAATTCATTCCCATGCTAGGAAAGTAATTCCATCAATGCAAAGGTCATTCCAATATGTAATTCTACTTGTATTGACATGCTTAGAAGTTGAAGGTTTTTGGTATGGCTCTTTTTCTTGTAGAAATGGTCTCTTATTACTCACAATGCGTGTGCCTGAAACTGCCTTTGTGGAATCCCTATGAGGGGTAGTTTTTCAATTTTGAAAATTACAGGGGTATTTTTGTAATTTTGGCAAATTATAGGGGTATTTCTGAAATTTCACTACTTTTTATAAGGATCTTAATTTAGGCTTTGTATTTATCTTGCCCTTTGGGAACTGATATATAAAGAGCTATATAGAGTGCTACTTTTAATGAGGACCTTAATTCTCTAGTGCTAGAAAAACTAGTATATCATTCAAGAATCAATTCTTATATTCCTCTCTCAAATCTCTCAATTCTACAAGAAACTAAGCCTTGTTCTTAGTGGTAACTAAATTTCTTATTAATCCCAATAAAAAAATATCTTTATCATGAATTGTAATTTTCTCAATCACAAACAAATGTACTTTTCTACTATGTAGTTTCACTTTATCTCCTTATCCATGTACTTTATCTTCACTTCTTTTTATTTCAAATCCCCCTCAAGATTATATTGCTCCATTCAATCCCTAAAATTGTATTATAAAGAGCTGATCAAATCATTATCTTCAATCATCTTCTTGTATTTGCTTATAATAAATCTCACACTTCTAGGTAAGGTCTCAATTGTCTTAATTTGCATGTTTTTCAATTGTACCTCCTTAACCATTACACTTGTCTAGCATTAATCCTAGCATTATAACAACTATAGTTGATCATGAAATTATTAATTGCTCCTTAATCAATTAAGACTCTTACCTTCCTTCCAGATTCTTCTTTCTCTTCAATTAGTGAGCTTCACCCATCCTTTTCTTGTTTTTCCTCAGTGACATTTTTCTTCTTGGGCGGAACTAATAACATCAAAAGGCCAGCAAAGTTACTCATGATCTTCACTATATAATCTCTTTCATTCTACTCTTCACACGCCTCTTCACCTTCATGCATATGATTCAAATGCAACATTATGCTATCAAGTGCTAAATCTTACACAATTATAATCTTCTAAATTCCACTTGTATTGGCTCTGCATAAACCTTATGTAACTGATATTGGTTCTTTGTAACCTTAAATATATAATAGTTTGCCATTGTCTCTGAAATTTGACTATATAACAAGGGATGAACTACAATAAACATGTATTTTATTACATTATGTTTTGGATCTTATCTCTAAACAAACATTGATATTGCAAGCCCTCAAAGAGCAGTATATAGAGTAGAGTAGGGAAAGACATTGCATCGCTTGGATATTTTGATCTATGGTTTTGAAACTCCTATCTAAACGAAATTTGATATTTCAAGCCCTCAAACAGCATGTGTACAGAGTATGAAAAGCGCATGTGCCGTCCCTGTCGTGAGCATCCATAGTGGAAGATAGAGGCAACAATAACGTGCGTTCTACTGAATAAGAAACACTTCTTTGTTGGAGTGATACTCATACACAGAGCATCTATATGACGACATAAGGCCAATTCAACTAATTCTATTCCACACATATCAATATTCAATTCCTAGTTGAGTTGAATATGAATATCTATATAAAGCACATCCTTTTATGTGAAATAGTCGGAGTGCATCCTCTGCTGGATATGGAGATTTTATCATCTGTCTCCACCCATGTCCATCCTTTGTTCAAAGATCTATCGAATCGCACATACATATGTATAAGTCATAGTTTATTCGTGAAAAACCACTACTTACACCTCTGGCTTTTACTTTGAGAGAGATTGAGGGGGCTGAAAGTCGGTCTTTAAGAAGATGGTCTGAAATCCGCAGAATTATCTTCTCTTGGGTAAAATCGATCTCATCTCTGTTTTGTCTCTACTCGATGTAGTTTACAGCATTCTTTCCACCTTAATTTTAACAAGAATATCCTCCTGTTAAGACCACTAAGACTTGTTCCATCTCTTTCGCGAACCGATTCTTCAGTTCTTAGACTTCCTTCCTTCGGCGTTGACAGTCCTTCACGTGAAGCTTCTGTACAAGAAAAGTACAGCCAACCCACAGGTTGATTTATGATAGGAACTAAGGATACCGTAATCAAAGGAAGTATAATTCACTTGTTTGACTTTGAGTACGAGTCTAACTAAACCCGACGTTGTAGGACCTGAAGCCAAACACATTTCAAGTGGGAAGCATGAAAACCTCATGACATTGCTTACCTCGAGGTTCGCTGTTGGCCAGGTTGTAGAAACAGAAACCCAGGTAGGAAGAAGCAGCACGGCTTTGTAAGTGTTGATGGATGGGATCCTGGCGTTAATATCAAATTGTAGTGGTTTACAACTTCTAGATATGAATCTCTTGTTAGTTAATTATGAATTTGACTAATTCGGAATGAACTTACACAGCCATACGCCTGCAGGAAAAGGTGAGGGGCCCCCTGTCACAAGTGAACTTCAAAGCGCATGCGTCCAAGGAGGTCTTGACCTGAATCAATATGAGGTTTATTGGTAAGAGGCTTACCGTCGTTCAAGCGGTTCAGTTTCTTACTGTAGTTGCCATATGAAACAAATCGAACATTTCGAGCTCCGTGCAGGAAGTAAGTAGTAGCTCTTGAGGTCAGTAACTGGTCTTCTAACTGTCCGCCTCTCTTCTTGCTGGGAGTACCAATGCCGGCCATAGATCCAGAACTCAAACGAGTCATGAGCAGTGGCCAGGAGCAGTACCAAGAGGATAATGATGGGCAGTTACGTTCGCAGATGAGTCCAACGACGCTGGCGTTCTCATGATAGAACCTCGAGACGAGTCCCATAGCTCGGAAAGTGATGTCCAGACTGTAAGATTTCGCGTGTGAGCAAATTTTAGATTAGGTATTACTTATATACTCGAAGCCTCGCGTAAGCTGACGTATCACAGGGCAGCGCAATCAGGTTAGTTGGTCCCGGAGTTGATTTCAACTTCAAGTTTTGCCTGCTAAGATACAGCTGATTAAAATAAAACTCAAGACAATCCTGCCGTGTACCTAATCCGATCTAAAGAATCGAATTCAATCTAGAGTATAGAGTTCAGATCTTCTTCCATAGGTCGTGCAACTGGAAGCTGCATTTGGAGCTAACAGCCGGGGAATGACTTCTCCGGGTCTGTCTCTGCTTGCGGTGCATCCGCTGACTACACGAATGTTCCTGACCGAGGGATCACGTTCTGTATCAGGACACTGGCTTAGAGCGAAAGAAAAGAGTTTTTATCTCTTGAATCCACGAGCTACTCACTTCGTGCAATGTATAGAGCAAAAGATCACGTGACTCAAAGTGGCTAGAAGAAAGACAACGAACAAGTGAATTAGCTACTCGGTCATCACAACAGCTTTTTAAGGAGTATGAGTAAGCCATAGCTATAGATCTGCGCCGACGATATTCAAAAAGCCAAAGAAGGATTTATCGGGGATAGATATAATACTCCAGAGTTCAGGCGGATGCTCCATTGACTCCAACCATCATCACTGCATCCAACAGGTTTCCTATAACGTTCTTCCAGCTGCAGAAATCATTCTTATTCTGAATGAAACGAAATGAGAGTGACATAGACGTGAAAGTGGTTTAATATTGCATCAAGAAGAGTCTTCTCCCGTTAATTGTTAGAAGAGTGAAAGAGACTACGAGCCCAATACGGTCTTCATGTGACAAAGGTACTTGAATCCAAATGAGTGCGGGGTATCCATTTACTACAGGCCAAAATAACTGAACATCCAAAGATCTTGATTTGACTCCTTGAATCCCGTTTCTTTACACGATTTTAAGTTGTCTCGATCGAACCTATCTCCCTATCTCAATTTGATTCACCCACTTCCTTACCCGGTAAACTAGCTGCGCAGCATAATTTCCTAATCGCATAGAATTCCTCTTGGTGACCAAAGTGAGAGCATATCCAGGTCACCAGCGCTCTCTCTAGCACTACAATAACTTGGACCCTACTGTCAGAGCATATATTCCCAAGACAGTTGCTTGTATTAGCAATCAATTGATGTCCAGATGTGGACTTCTCTTGTAATTTATCTTGAAAGCTCCGATTCAGTGTGGTCCGCAGCATCGCGCCAACGACTAACCTTATGGGCTCTACTTCAAAAACTGAGAACTCGTCAACTGACAACCCTTTGAGATGTATCAATGAACTTCGGTCCTTCACTGTGGTACTCCCGTCGACAGCAAAGTCAACTGTGCTGAGGATGACATGGCTGAACACTATGCCAATTGATTTCTTCCTGCGAACTCTGGTTCCTAATACCTGTCGGCTACGTAGAGGAGACGGCAGACCTATGAAGGAAAACGAGCGACGATCGAGGTTAGGAAGGACATGAAAATTGCGCGGATTCCATGGAATTCCATCATACATGAGCAAATGACCAGTACCAAAACTATGTCCTTCTGCAGATTTCATCGCTTCAGCATTTATTCTTGATCCAAGTAGGGAGGTGAAGGTTTAGGTAGGGTAGTGATGGTATACTCAAGTATCGAAAGCAGGCTATAGAAGTAACTGAAAGTTTTACAGAGTCTCAATTGCATCATATTTTATTTGACTTTCGACTTTTACCCAGTGCAACGGATTATCTACTTACCAAACTTGACGACATCGAACAGCCTCCCTACGTACGAGCCTTTTCTTGTCATCCAATGCTACTGTGATGGCTCTCATAACCTAAAACCCACCGCCAGCACAAAGGTCAAGCAAGTGAGAATGACCATTCGAGTAAACAGAAAGAAGAAGCTTATTAACATAAATAATCAAAGAGCTTCAGAGGCATCGTAGATCCTTCAGAACTTCGGCATGTCTTCACAGTGTCAGAGGGGTAGGATGACTAGGTAGCTGGGTATATAACCTGGGACTTGACTGGGAAAACACGGGTGAATGGTAATCCAACGATGGCGGCCAGGCACTGCAGGGCTGATTCTCGTACCCCCTACACAGAGACAATCGAGTGCGTAATTCATGAGGTAAAGTCCACCAAGTAGTCCGACTTGTGACGCCATCCAATCTCGTTTCGGTTATAAGACCAGCTTTCTCATAAAGAACTGAAAATCATAGACAAATTCTTGTGTTCTGGAACGACTGGCAGGAGACACGTTGCATCTCCCCTGAAAAAACTCAATGTACAGAAAGAGTTCTATGAATATACACAAAAAATGCTTGTGAGCTTTAAATAAATGTCTAAACTCTATGCTAACAAATTAAGATGAAAAAAACTTCTGAGAACAAGTCCTTACCATTAATGACTCGTATTGGATAAGAGGCACCAGCCTAGTTACCATAGATTGGACGTAATCAGCTGCAATACTCCTGCCTAAACAGAAGAAAATGTGACACATATATTAGGTCTTTTTGTCCCAAACCCAGGATAGAGTAAGAGTATGTATTGGACTATGTATGGGCACTCGTAACTGTTGATCAAACTGTTAGGTTGACACTTGATGTAGCACATATATAAACGCACCATGACTCTCATCGACAAGAAATGAAGATAGAGCCAGCAGAATGCGTAGGAGGTTCTCTGAATCTTCTGGGTACTTGTACAAGGTCGAAAGGCCCTCAAGAATCAAAGGAAAAATCTGCAGACATGGAGAAAGAGAGCTAGGGTCAGTGGATGCAACATTACCGCCATCCAGGTCCCTGGCAATCTGAATTAATACACGCAGCTTTAGCTTGACAAATATCACTTCCAGTTACACCTACTTTTAAATCAAGGACCGAGCTAAAGATAAAAGCTGGAATTGAGACAACTGCAACATCCTAGTGCATCTTCTTCGTCAAATCCCGATCTTCTAAAATTTTGGATTTATAACCGAAGGAGACAATTAGCTGCGAAGCCAGTGAAGATCCGCATACCCTCTTCCCCTCTGTCATAACTGCTGCTAGAGGAGTCCCAGAAAGTAGAGAGCCAAACGCACGATAGAACCAGATTCTGCAGTTAAAAAGCACGTGACAGCGATTCGCAATTCTCAAGTCAGAACGTAATAATAACGACTGACTCTTCTGTTCCATATTACATATCGACAAGTACTACAGAGAGTTCCAGGTGCATCACTACATACCAAGACGATCGTTGAAGTAAGGGTGAGATAAAAGGTCGGTTCGTGATCCGCTGTTATAACCTAGCATAAGTTGTAGTACTTTGAAGAATGACTTTTAGAAACAAAATACAGAAACTAGAAAGAATCAGGATCTATAACCAGGGCCTCCCAACAGTATGTTACAACCATCACTAGCGCATTCTGTGATAAGTACTCCCCATTGCTTGAATGTTCTCTAAGTAGATTGAACGCACCTGGAAGACTGGCTGCCAACAAGACGCAATGCTTCAAGAAGCGGTGGTAGAATGCTGGTGAAGAACCGCTGTTTGTAAAGAGGCCTAATAACAGCATTTTGATTTTTGGTCAAATATGACGGATGATCTTTTACAATAACCCCGAAGCCCTCAGCTGCTGCCCATCCAACTGCCGACTTGGACCTCCTTTCTAACATTCCGTCCGGGTCGGAAATCGAATTCCCGACACTTGAACTAGTACTATATGAAGAAGCGTCCTGCGACTGAAGAACTCTTAATAAGACACCAGCTATGACAGCAATACGGGAGTGGCCCCTCATTCCCAGCCCTTTGCCTGCCAACGAAAGTGCATAGACACTTCGAGTTACTTTCTCTTCATCAACCTCTATGCAGGCACTACCTTGAACATCTCCTGTACTTTTCCTCTGGATTTCATTTACCATGGGCATCCAACCTTTATCGATTGCAATACTAAGTGCATCGTCCAAAGTACATGTATTTCCTTGTTCGGCTGCCTTTGCATTATCCTGCCATTTGTTAAGAAGAGAGGCAGCTGCCTGTGCGGCTATTTCTCTGATGAAAGTGTCAAAACCTGCAACTGATTTACTCACAAAAGTTCTCAAGAGCATCTCCCTTTCAGCAAACACAACCGAAGGAAGCAAGCCCACGATCACGGCTGCAACCAGAGCTACGCGCCATTCTCTGGCCTCCGTGAAATCGATGCTAGGTGGAGGCGTGATTGAATTACTATTCTGCTCACAAGACCTGCTGTTCTCTAAACGATCCAGACTCACTGCCAGAACCTCCTTCTGCATATCCTCTCCGCATCTTTGCACTGTCACCCGAACTACTGCCGTCAAGGGCAAAAGAATCTGGCAAACAAGAGAAATGTTCACAAGCGTATATTATAGGAAAGTATTGACTACGGTGTACACGAAGAAAACTTCAGTTCAATGTAACATTCTGGTTCATTCTTCACGACTTAGTTGCAACGATGTCAAGGAAATCAGATGATTAGAAATTAGAACCGCTGCTCATGTAGGTCGAAAGCATACATACATCAGTAGAAATATGTGCCACTGATTCAGGTGTGCTTTTAACTATACTCCAAATGTTAAAAACCATGTCACATGCAGCCATTTGGTCAAGGCTCCCGGTCTTGCACCTGCATTTGCATTCACACTTTTAATAAGATCTTCTCACAAAACCAGTGCATAGTGTGTCATACGAGTTCTGATGAATGTATTACCTGCTACATCGATTAAACACTAAGCTTTTCGTGTTTCACAAGTGTGAGTCATACGTATATGTAACTAAAGAGCTCTAACAGCTGTTATGCATAACTCTTGGAAGTTGAAATGACTTACGAAGGGATTATTTCTTGAGATAAACACTCTAAGATGAGTATCATCTTTCCAAACTCGAAACTTCGATCAGCAGTGACCTGATTCATGGAACACGAATGTATTTTTAGTTGAAAATTTTAACAGGTTTGTGTCAAGCTTACCAACCAACGCTCAGAAACAAATAAGAAGAGAATTGTATGCATTAAGCTGCAACCCTCCAGAAGAATCAGCTCACCAGCGTTTGGCGAAGATTGGTCGACACAAATTTTCCCAAGGCCTCTAGCACCATCCGTCGAACATCTTCTAGGGGAACGGAAAGAGCAACTAGAGCACGCAAATGAGATTTAAGGTATTCGGGCGACTCGGAATTTTGTACGGCTTCCAGAAGTTTGGGAATCACTATGTTCGGAACATTCACTTGCAGTTCAGTTTGTGGTCGAGCGCAGCTCTTCTCCAATCTGCTGGCGGCTAGGATTGCTCCAAGCGCTTGATCTTTCACGTCAGAACCTCTAGTTTTATCCAGCAGACTCATTGTAAGAATTGTGAGAACAGTCTTGCGTTGGTCCTCAGAAAGTGGCGACAAACTTGCAGGGAACGATAACAAAGCCTGCAGCCCAGTCACTGTCACATGTAAAATTTAGGGCCAAGGCAAAAATTCCGTTTAGAACTTACTTCATCTGGTCGGGACTTTAAACAGACGAAAATTCACAACCTTGTTCGAGAATCATTAAGTCGCAATGATGTTCCATATGAGTCTCAAGGTATAAGATATATGCAGAGCGCTCAGAGAACACTAACGTAAGTCGTAAAAGCATTCATAGCATTTCAATGAAAGGTTGGAAGGTATCGTAACTACCACCAAGTTTGACAAGCTCGGTAACAGCCTTCCCACCAGCAACTTGAGAGAAAGTACGGATAATGAGAGGCGCAGCAGATACAACAGGTTCCAGCCATCTCTTTTGAGCCCGTTCATTTGCATTGAGATCCGAATCAGTTGAAGCAGTCAAGGTATATGCAATATGTTTAGCTCCTTCAAGTATTTGAAGCGAACCTTCAAGACCTGTCAATGAAACAATGATCTTTTGGGGCAAATCATCGTTCCTTTCAGCATTGTGGTGGGCTTCATAGTTCCTAGGAGAAACTAGTCCATCTGTAGGCAGGAGGCGAGTCAAAAGCCTGTATGAAACAATGTAGCAGGAAGAAGAAGAAGCCTTTGCGGCAGCACCTAGCATGCGCCCAATTGCCTGAAGCTGTGCATCTGTTCTTGAACTAACATTCGAGGTCCCGGTAGGGGAATCCAGATTACCCTCGAATTCACTTTTTACACGTCTCAAAAGATCCTCAACACATGCATCTTCGAGAACTAATCTCAAAAGGTCACTCATGACTGGATCTTCTCTGCTTTTGCCCTTCTGAGACGCCTCAACACAGCGAGTTAAGCACTCATATGCCTCCTCAGAAAGTTGCACAGCCTTTTGGTCTCCATCTCCTTCAGCCAAGCGGAAGATCTCAGACTTCAAAGCTATCCAGATGGAAGAGGCGTGTTCTGACAATGCTGCAGGTCCGAAAGAGAGTGCACAGTGCCCCATGTAGTTAAGCGCGTCCAACTGCACAATAGTAATGAATAAGCAACATAGCCCCATGCTGAAGGTCTCGGATGATCCACTTTTGCAGCATAGTTTAGTCTTCTGTGGAGGGATACAGGACACACTCACCAAGTCAACCTGTCAAGCAAATATCACTTCCCTATAGATTTTCGTGTCACTCACCTTAGCAGATTGAAGAGTTGAAGAAAGTTTTTCTAGTAACACTTGAAAGCAGAAAGGAGCAAAGAGCGGAGTCGCAGTGAAGACTCTCTGCAATTTTTGGCAAGTTATTAGTGTACTCAAGGCCAGTGGTTCATTTATAGATATATTATGGATGCCCTAGTCAATCAGAATGATAAACAGACTCTCTTCCAGTGGACGAGATCTCATACCAAAAGAGCGGAACTGAGATCTTCCCTTGTGATTCCTCGAGGATCTTGAGGCTGCATATGCTCATTGTCAGTTATAGCACGGGGCCCAATTGTGAGAGAATCACCCCAAACTTAGAACAAAATCACTTCGACACGTGCAACAAATGATACTCAATAGAACACACCAACATACTTTTATCCAAGGATAGCTCCAAGTGCTCAGGACCTTGCACATAAAGAGTAAAGCCGCACCTCTGACTCCGGTCATTATGGTATGGCTGCTTCTCGGTTCAGACGAGCTAAGGTTCTAGCACACGTGTAGAAGGCTTGACTTTAGGAGCACAAGTCATAAAACTGCACGCGGTAAGAAAAACCGATGAACTTACTGCATTGAACGCGATAGGGAAATAGCGACTGACGATGTCGAAGATATCCTCTGCACTTTCTCCAAATGGACCATCTGGGTCGGGAAAGAGTCGAGCCATGTGCTCAACCAGACGAAAGGCGATCAAGATGCACCTTGGGTCCTTCTCCTCCTCAATAGCGGCAATTATTGCAAAGACTATATCTCCACCCTGCATGGCATCTATAGATCTTAGGACGTGCTTCCGATAGAACACATTCAATCACATATACTGTTCACCAGCTAAGGATTCTACCTCAATGTATACCAGTCTGACCCTAAATTTTGGGTAGAATTCCGAAATTTGATTTCAAGGCTCACCAGGGTACCAAATAGTTCACGACCATTCTCCAAACCAATAAGATTTGGTTAGTTGGCAAGTCGGAGCGGTACAGGTAAAACTTCACATCGAATCCCCCACCAATTTGGTCATCACGAAAAATTCTACCAATAACTCTTTAACGATATTGGTCACAAACTGGCTGATAGCAGAACCCATTCAGGAGAATCACAAAAGCCGAAGGCTCAATATCAAAGGCTAATAGATAGCTCTGAAGGTATTCTGAGAAGTCTAAACCTATTGACATTGAGATTGTCTTGAAGAGATCAATATATGGTCAAACTAGCAGCACAACGTCATCACACATTAACAGCAGATCCGAAAACCGATAGATTATCAGGGAGGAAATACAGCAGAGCTTACCAGTTGCTCGACTGATGAACCATGCAGTGTAAAGAGATATTCGTATAGTTCCAGAGATAGCTGCACGTAAACTCTGGGTGTCAGAGAAACCGCATCTATTCCCGCAGAGCCACATATTTAAGGAATGAGAACAGAAGCCGTTCTTCGAACGGCTTCTGTTCCCCAGGGATACAAACCGACTAAGTAGGGAACGGAGAGCGTGCATATGAAGTGCATATGAAATATAAGCATGACTATATGCAAATAGAATTGAAGTGAATCGTAAGCACATTAAATGAAGTAAATCAAAGCAATAAAGTGCATAACAAAAAGTGAACGGAAGTGATAGAAAGCGACAAGCAGAAATTGATATATTTCGTAGATAGCACCTGCAGTAAACTAATACACATCATAAAAGAAGAATAAACAGATGGCAACAGCAAGAGATTACGCATCTGAAACTGAAAGCAGAGGGGATCATCGAGCGAGTAGGAAGGTCCAATCGGGAGAGACAGCAGAGCCACATATTATTGATAAAAAACTTCCAAGCATCAGTGAATACTTAGGGGAGGGGACTTGAGAGTGGTCGTACCATGCGGTCTCTTTGACTAAGAGACTGTACATCAAGTTCATGAATCATTACTTTGCCCATTTTCTCCACGTCTTCTGATTGTACAGCTCCAACTCCTGCAGCCCTTTTTAGTAAGGCTGTGGAACCGATGAGAGCTGGACGCAGAGAATGCCAATCTTGCTGGAAAAAGTGCAGAGTTTGAGTTGTCAGCCTTTACAACCACAAGGCCCCTTCCTCTCAATACTTACGCAGGAATGCCCGCTTAGTCTGACGATTTGAGATACTGGGGTAAAGTCAAGAAGCTGTAAACAGTAGAACCGTCCACCAAAGAAGCCTAAACTTCGGTACGCACATCCACAACACATATGACAACTTGAAACCAGTGTTACGTATTATCTGGCTTTTGTTTTGCTGCTAAACAAAAGCCAGCTTTTCAAGGACTGATATCAAGTTCACCTTTGTCTCTCTGCTTCTCAAAGACGAAATTCGTATGACTATAAACTGGCATCGTAGACGTACCAGTCTATCAGTAAAAAACGACGCCAGGCTATGGATGGAAGTATCTTCCATGGGTGTATCCGCTAGGTCAATGAGCAACTCCGCCAACAATAGCAACCCTGCATATCATTGAAATATATTATGCTTTCAGTGGAAGAAATTATGGCTAAACAGGTTCAATCTGTGTACTAAGACAGTGAAAGTAAGCGCTCAAATTCACAGGTATAATCGTAGCTGCAAAAATTTCTGAAAAGATATTATAGTCCACCTCTTGCCCGTATTGCGTTGTCAGTGGAGGTTAAATACTTCCCGGTCACAACGACCTGTAGCGAACACGCAATTTTAGTTAACCTTCCAAAACATCTAGCACGCATGCAGTATTTCTTAGTTGCTGCATAGAAGAATGACCTTGGTGAGCTACACCTTAGCTGATCTGGCATACATGTGCATCCAGCTAAGTAACTTGAGGTGCTCTTCGGTTTGAAAAGCGAGAAAACTTACGAACTGCTGAATAGTTATAGTCTTCTGGAGCAACAATTTGGATATAGCATCACGACTTGTAGCCTGCCAGCAATATATGACGCAGTTTACCAACCAAAATGCCAGGTTTTGGTGCCTCAAGGCCACGTTAGCATAAGCAGATTCAATCTCACACAACTATATCACTTCGTTCAGAAGTAGGGGACAAAATTCACTCATGACAAATTAAAAAGAAGGTTTTTCAACACAGCGAGTTTCACGAGGTGATCATTTCCCTTAAGATAATAAATGTGTCACTAAACTGTCGGATGATTAATTCAGGCACAGCTCAAATCCCCAAGTTCCCCAACTCGGTCGAAACTTGTAAATTTCAGGATGGCTATCAGACCAGGAGAGAACTTTACAAGCCAGAAAAGTCACCCGGACACTAATGCAGATATTAAGTGTCCACAAAACCTACACTCTAAGAGCATTTGAAGAATGGAAGGACAGGTTCATGAGAAGATGGCGATGTGCGGCTTACGAGTATATCTGAATCCAGTTTAAATCCAGTTTGTATCTCTATTGCAACTGTCAATTGGTTAAAACGAAGATCCTCAAGTATCGGTGAATCATGTAGAACAAGCGAGCAGGCAAGCTGAATAATGTTTATGCCACTATTCTCAGAACGACAGTTAAATATCAACTTAGACATAAACACTGGTAATGAGCAAGTTCAAGTCGCGAAGACAGGTGCTGCGCATCCTTGAACATCTCTAGAAGGATGGAGAAAGTATTCAAACTTTATCTGCAATCTAGCCAGTGGCTCCCTACATGCCTGTCTCTGCTGAGCGGAATGTGAACCTAGATTCCATCGAGCGTTACATAAGCCAATAGATGAAGCTCCAGTTCGCAAGTTAAGCAGCACAAAAGCTCAAAAACAAAAGAAAAATATGTGATATTAAAATTCTGATGGAGGTCCTCGAAACAAGACCTGTTTCGTTGCAGGCCCATCTGGGTCAACATACGCGTCAATATGAGCAATCCAATTCGAAGAAGTAGCCATCGGATTTTTCCCTAAGTTAAAACTTCCGGTCACTGCGCAGCAAGCCGCTCAGGGTTAGAAATCAGCTGTAGCTGGAAAACAAGCACAGAGCATGAGATTAATCATCAAACAATTTTACACTAGAAATTCCAGAGCATCAAGTGACAAAACTCCGCCTAGTTTCACACCAATTGCACACACCTGCAGTTTAATGCCATCTATTTTATTTCAATTTCCATATTCTTACATCTCGAAAGCTCTATGGATCTAGACACTAAAATGCGGATAGAGCCAAAACTCTTACAAGAAAAAATATACTGCAAAGGTACACAGCCCCGCAGTTTAACGATTCAAAAATTCCTTTCCCTCTTCCAGAAACCATCATCTCCGAGACAGAGATTTACGGTCCTACTGTGCAAGAGCAGACGAAGAATAATATACAGCTGACGATGAAAATCACCTCAAAACTTCACCAGAAGGCCGCAGTGAAAATGTGTGACGCCACTACTTTGCTGAAACCCATCAGCAAATTCGGCAACTAAAGAAGAATTTCCGCGCAGAGTCTGCAAAGAAAAGAGAAAATAAAATTTACTCTCCTGCGCTGACCCCGAGAGGATGTTTCTACACAATTGAGAACAAGGTCTGGTGGAGATCGCAGGAGTGGAGTACCAAGTGGCTGTTTCTACTGATGGGGGAGACTCTGCAGGGTTTAACACGAGACTGAAGAGAGAGGGGGAGAAAGAGAGCGGAAGTAAACTCGCGGACGTCTTGAGGCCGAGAGCGAATCCAGCAATACCGCTAAACTGGAGAAGCTCTAGCCGGATTGGAGGGAGACAGGAGCGCGGGAGTTTGGACCCAAATATTAACCCAGGGGTGAGGGAATTCCCGTCCTGATGTCCTCTTAATTGCGCTACGGGCTCGAACGGAAAGGCATGTACGTACAAGAATATAAGATAAACCAAGGAAGGTTTTCTTGCATTGTTTAATATAAACACAAATAATCAGATCAGAGGTTAGCCCCCCTTTCCTTGTCTAGAAACTTTTTCAGTATATAACATCTAGGCACTTGCTCATAACTATTAAAACTAGCCAGTGGCTCCTTTTCTCTCTATTCATTTACTCTTCTTCACGAACGTGATCACAATAATCAAAATGTTACATCACCATTTTCTCAATGAACCTTACGTGGGTTAACTCAGGTAGAAAGAGTCTGGATACAAGAGTGGAAAGAGTCTGGTCACAATGAAAATTCAAAAAATAATTACTGCAATGAGAATTACTGAAAATACTGAGAAAGTATTGTTGGTAGGAAGTATCACGCTGGACACAATGCAAATACGAAGAGATACTCTTGAATATGAAACGTCATGAGAAACAAGGAACACACCAAACTTAAGGTCATTTAACCACACTCTCCGTCAAGCAGTGAGACGCTCTTATTACCCTGCAAGCTGGGTTAAAGCGCTGAGTTTTCCTCCTGCCTTGAGGCTTCTCTTCATATGCTGTCAATTATATATTCACTACATTTCTCTATGTGTCAAAATCACTCATCTCTGGTACCTCCTCTCAGTTGTTACAGCACACCAATACTTCAGAATCTCTCCATGAACGCGGTGTCATAATGAGTTTTCCTCAATTGAAGTTCTCGAATCTAGTGCAAAGCGGTTTATATATGAACAAACCATTAGACAACTGTGATGCTACACTTAACTCTCCAGGCTTTTGTACATTTTATTCGTAAACTTTATACTTTTACTGTATATTCCACATAATCACATAAGTGTTGCCAAATCAGAGGACAGCATCTGGCGCCAGAATAAGCCTTGCTCAAGGCCTTGCATTCTCTCAAATTGCTTGCAAGGTGTCCGTCCGCAGAATGGAGTGACATGCTTAAGCTACTGGTGCGACTATTTAGAGGACACGTCTCCCACCTTGTAGAACTCCTTCTGAATAGAGGTAAATGGGTGCATTGAAGTAAAACGTTCTCTAATTGCTCGCGGGCTAGGCTTGGAGATTGTGCGGAACTTCTGCTGTTGTTGTGACGTTTTCGAGGGCATAACTCCCGTGTTGGATATGTGAATCTGGATGAAGGTAAATCACGCTGCAGTAAACTGAACGTTCTGCACTGCCGTGATCTTGAGCTGGTTGGTGGGTGTTCGCATGTCATGTTTGATCTGCCTTTCCACAAGGGGATTGCAAAGTTCCTTTGTGCTTTTGGTCTTGTTCCATAGGGGATTCAAAAGGGTAGTTTTGGAGGTTATGTAACAAATTCGTAACATTTATTATGGGCAGTGAGGAAAAAGTTGATGATATGCATGGTAGGCGTATGCTGGAAGTTTTACAATACCCGGACCTCAGCCCGTATGAAATCTTGGGGGTCAGGAAAAAGGTGGACCCATAGTGTAAGTTGAGATTTACATATTGTTTTAAATTTAATTAGAGGTAATGAATGTTTCTAAATTTGAAATTTATAGTGTGATATGATCATCGCACTTCAGTTTGAAATGACCCAAAGTGTAAGTTGAGATTCACATATTGTTTTAAGTTTTAATTAGAGGTAATAAATGTTACTAAATTTGAAATTTGTAGTGTGATATGATCATGGCACTTGAGTTTGAAATGAGGTTGAGTGTTATATGTCATTGGTGTGGATAATTGTTTTTTGATTGCTACTCCTCATTAATGTGTCGTGTGTATTTACATCACTACACAACATACATCGCGGTCAACATCACGCACTTTAGAAGCACAACTCACACATAAGTCATACATGGACTCTAAAGTGATACAATAATCAGTTCATCTACACAACTCAAATCACTCCCAATCCGATCAATACTTGATCTGACACTCAATAATCTGCCAACATCTGTGCACTGATTACAATCAAACCACACTTACTCTAGCTAAGAGAATCCAGGTGACACTCGCCAGCCTCTGTCCCCCATAGCCGAGAACTCAAAGGCTCAAAATCAGACAAGTGAGCTCTCTGGAGCTACACTTCAAAACTATATCCCCTAGACTCAAGCTAGGTCTCAAACCCTAATGGTCCCGCTGATGGCACACCCGACGGTCCAAATGGTGCAAGTGATGGTGTGCCCCACCATCTAGTCAATACCCTGAACACAAAATTTGTCCGTCAACAAGTAAACTACCAAAATAATCTTGACTACCAACACTACTCCTCTAGAGTCTGAGCAATCTAGGTGCAACGCTACAAATGGCATGACAAGTGTTTGAATGTTGCTCTTTGCTCCATGATTAGTGATTGCTATTCCTTGCTGATTGGTGTTTGAATGTTGCTCTTTGCTCCATGATTAGTGATTGCTATTCCTTGCTGATTGGTGTTTGAATGTTGCTCCTCATTCCATGATCATTGATTGCTACTTCTTGCTGATTAGTGTTCAAAGGCTGCTCCAAGCTCCAAGCTCCAAGCTCCAAAACATCAACAATATCCAATGGAGAACATATATCAATTCACCTCTATAATACCAAATGAATCTGATTTGGGAGGATAGTAGATCGGAATCAAGAAGACTGGAAAGTGCATGCAATTTGAGTTTCATTTTTAGCAGCATCAACTTCACAAACATCATGCCCAAGATCAATACGCTCAAGCAACTAGTGAAGGAAATAGAGAGGTGTATGCGCCATAATGTAAATTTTGCATTGATGGTATCACTCATTATCCTCTTAGTTTTTTCAAGAGTCTTGCATGCCTTAGCTGATCAAACTTCATAGATCCCATTCGTTTTGCTTTGGCTTTTTTCTCCATGAATCTCAATTCTTCAACTAGAGACAAACTTTCAACTTTTGCTTTAGTTTCTTAGCTTTTGCTATCGTTATCTCAACTTCTCCTTTAGCTCTCTATTTCTCTATATTTGCAAGTTTGATCACCTTTCTACTTGCACTTTAGCTTTGTGCTTCTGTATCTTGGATATTTTGATCTTTTATTTCTACTAGTTTAACACTATTTCTAACTTCAAAGGTCTCATTCCTAAATTTCCTATGATGTGTAAGATCTTTAGAAAATTATCTAACAAGAAGTATCATCTCTAAATTCCCTTTAGAAACTTTCCTCTTCTTGTGAGACTGACCATCATGCGCTCTTCCTTTGTCTCTATCTTGAGCTGAAGTATCCTTTGGGCTTATGGTATTCATAAATGAATAATCATCTCCAGAGTCTATGCTTGGATTATTTTCTAAATGTGGTGTTCAACTCTACTCCTCTAGTGTTTTTCTCTCCTCCGTATCTAGTTCTATAGTGTTGTAATCTCCTTTTTTTGTGAGGATTGTTAAAGGAGATGACTCAAATCTTACATAGAGGTGACTGATTCAAATGGTGGAGTTCTTCTATAGAGGTGACTGATTCAAATGGTGTAGTTCTTCTTGGAGTGTCCTCACAAGAATTTCATCTTCCACTTTGTATGTAACTTATATTCCAAGTCCTCCACTCCACTCTCATGCAATTCAAAAATGGTTACATATGCTCCTAAACCCAATCTTACCAATGCTAATGGAGAAATGTTTGCTCTACTCTCAAACATAATATCAATCCGGTGAAAATGCAAGCAATGATGATTTGATTAATCTTTTATGATTTTCCATCCCCATTTAACCTCCATTTCAATAAGATTTTCCCTTGTGCTTTTGTCCTTCAAATCTTGAGTTGCCTTGTATGATTGCATATATCTTTTCCACTTCTTTTTAATGTTAATCCATTCATAGACTCAAGAAAGCATGTCATGCAATTCATAAGATAAGTGGCCATTATGCTAAAATTAATTGCCTTTATCATTGTCTTCTTGCAAAGTGCCACCTAGTATGCTTGAATATTTTTGCACCATTAAGAGTCCAAAATTTGTAAATAGTGATGAACAACCATTCTAAACTTATCAACATTCTTGTCAATTTTCATTTTGCCTATGGAGTTTGATTTTTGAATCTAGTTTCACTTAGAAGGAGACAAAGCATGGGTTTGGAAAGCAATGCACACACCATTTTCAACACCTCTTGGAAGTTCATATTTGGACTGAGAATAGTAGTGGAAACCAATTCAAAAGTGGGAGTACAATGAGGAGAAACTAAATCCAATTGGGAATTAGAATAGGAGAAGAAGAAATACCATTGAAATAGCACAAAACTAGAAGTGCAATTTGACTTGTAGAGTCAGATTTAGGGAAATTCATTTCACCAACACCAATTTCACAAACACTAATAAAGATGAGATTTCTTCAATCAACATTAGGCACTATGATGGCTCTAATTTTCCAATGGTGGCACATACCAATTTCTCATAAATATAATGTTTGCACATGCACAAAATTTTTAATCTTTGCATTTGTATATGAACTAAAGATATCTAAAATTTGAAGAATCAACACCAAACCCAATGAAAACTCATCCATGTCTCTACTCCACACCCATGGAAAATTTAGTTGCTTCAAAGAGGTCTCAAATGTTCAAATTTTAAAACCAACTTGGATGAGGTGGGACTAAGTCTTCCTTGTGACAATTAGCAGATTTTAGATTTTCTTTTGACTTAGTTAGGCCGTGTGGCAGGCTAGTACTCTTCTAGACATCAGACAATTAATTATCTCAAAATTATGTCAACTAATGTAACCAATAAGCCTCCACTATGTCAACTCAATATTGAAGTTGAAATGCACTCCAAAAAGTGCAACTTGGCCTATAAATTCAATCCCAGCACCATAAAAGTTTTAAGCATTGTTCATTTTTGTGAATGATTTCTTTTATAATGCCATGCTAAAAGTTTTAGCGGCTATGGTCCATGTCTAAATACAAAACCATAAATTCTCCATTTGAATCCTTCCTATTAGTTTGGTGATACTATATGCCTATCAAACCACATCTGTGATGAACTTGTGACAAAGATGTAAGACCATCCAGCCAATGACTTATTTTGAAACAAAACAAAAAGAAACTATAATCATATATGAGATTTATCTTGGATCTGATTATTAGGACTCTTACATACACCCTTGACATGCTCTACTAGGACATTAGTAAGGCACCTATTTTATTCTCATCAAGTTCTACAAGAAGTCTTCCACTTGTTACTGTAAAATAGCCTTAGTTCAAGCTTATAGAGTTAACATATGAATTGAGATTTGCTTAGTATTATAGATTGAAGTGAAGTGGAAAATGAGCTACATTCTAAATATTTGTATGATATAATATGAATATAAATATTATATTATATATATAATATAATATTATATTATATTATATAAATAAATAAATATTATTCTATTTGGACTAGACAAATTGATGGGATAAAGAAGTTAAAGTAAATTTAAAAGTTTCGATTATAATGATATTATTGAAGAAAGATATATATAAATTTTAATTTTAATTTAATAATTTATTTATGTATATATATATAGGACTCCCAAGTGTATCAAAATTGCTTCATGATTCCCAATTCTCCAAACAAACATATTTATTATGTTAGAAAAGTATATCCAATGTTATTTATTGCTCAATTTTAGACTAATTTCAATCCATTTGTTGATCTCAACTAGGTTACTTCCCTAAATTAATTTGGATTTATCCCTTAGGCTACTCATTGTGCATCCTTGACACAACTCCCTAGTAGGGCATTTTAAATAGGGATTTATGGGTACCTATAAAACTCCCATAAATTTTTGTTTGGAACTTTGGAAACTTGGTGAAGATGCACATTAGTGCACTTCAAATAGTGCTTTTCTCTACCTATAAATATCTTGTAAAAACTGTTATGTGTACCCATAAAATTACTTACAAGTAGTGTGGTGACTCAATATCAAGGTACTTGTAGTATAATTGGTAAGAATGGGTTGTTCCTTATAGTATAGGGGTTGAAAATGACTAAAAAAGAATGGGGTCAATATGATGACAACCTAGTGTTATGTGTTTAACCTCTAGGGAATCATCATTCTTATAAGAGTGTAATATCACCAAAATGAATGATACTATGAAACTTTAAGCAATATACCCTCATATGTACTAAAAGGTCAAATCCAAGGGGTTGTCACGCCATTTGTAGTGCCGCATCTAGATGCTCGGACAATGGAGTTCCAGTGATAGTAGTTAGAGTTATTTCAGCAGTTTCTCAAAGACTACTTTCCGACGGTCAGATTTTGTGTACGGGGTACTGACTTCACGGTGGGGCCTATCGTCACTTTGCACCATTTGCACCGTTGAGTGTGCCATCAACAAGACCGCTAGGGTTTCAGAGCTAGCTCAAGTCCAGGGAGTATAGTTTCAAAGTGAGCTCTAGAGAGCTCACTTCTCTAATGTTGAGCCTTCGAGTTCTTGGCTATGGTGGACAGAGGCCGGCAAACATCACGTGGATTCTCTATGCTTGAGTGGGTGTGGCTTGACTATAATCAGTGTCTAGTTGTTGGCAGTTTATAGAGTGATAGATCAAGTACTGATCTGAGTTGTGTTGAGTTGAGAGTGGTAAGCAATCTGATTACATCATAAAGTGAAATTACATCATAAAAGTGAAGTTAGGGGGAGATTAGGTGCAAGAACTTTGAGTGTTGGTGGTATCCAAGCTCGGTGGATCATTGGTAGCTCGATTCAAGTTCAGTGTTTCCTTAGTGTGCAGAAGCTCATTCGATTGATGCAAATTTGGTAGTAAGATAGATGGTATACGGAAGTGCTGGCCAAATTTTGAGCAAAGAAGGAGCAAATTTTGAGAAGTGGTTGTGATTTTGAGCTCAGGAGGTGAAGGCCTCATTTGGCTAAATTTCGGCATTTAGAGGCTTCAACGCATATGGCTATGAGAGGCTTAGAAGGCTTAGAAGGGCCAAAAGGGCCAGCAAGCTAGCTTGCTAGCGTGAGGCTAGCTAGTTTAGAGTAGATCTTGGTCATTGGTTGGCAAAATCTGCCTTTCGTGCTAAATTGTGTGCAACAGGGTTGGACCCCTAGATCTCTTGTTCCTAGACTGGTGCCCTAGCCAACTAGTCCACCCTCACTTGTTGTCCTAGTGACTGTGCCACTATTATCTATACATATGTAGCTTTGGCTAGGAGAGGCAGTTTGTCCCATTCTTGGTGATCCTGGTAGCTTAGGACTTAGATACGAACTTCTCTTATAACAAATGCCAAATGGTGGTAGAGTTAGTCCCATGTTGTGTTATGAGATGGAGGGTTTTTGTTTAGATTTCTTGTGATTGGACCCCCTCCATTCTCTACCTCCTATTTGTGCACCATGTTTGTGTGAGGTGCCCTGACTTTTGAGCGTTGGTGCTCTAGTGTGCTCTCGGTGGTGAGGTTGGAGTGATGACTAGTCAAACTACCTTTGTTTCTCTCCGGTGAGGCAAGAAGTGATGACTTGCAGATCGTGAGAGTACGTGTTATGATGGCAGGTTATAGGTTACCCTTTCCCCTAGTGTAGTTATCTCGATTATAGTTACATTAGTGGGTGGTGCTTAGTTTGTATTGTCACTTGGTAGTGTTGGCACGTGGTGGTGTTGGCACTTGGTGAGGTACTTGCGGTTGTAACTTGCAGTTCTAGTTTGCTGTTGCGGTTACTTTGTCACGATGGAGTTCTTTGAGGATTCCAAAGGAGTTAGCCCTGCAATACGTAGTGGGTTTACTTGGAGTGGCACTCAATATTAACTTGTATCTCAGGTCCCAATGAGGGAGGAGATTGACTCTAAGTTGGAGTTCAACACAAGAGCTGATTTAGTTGAGAGTGCACTTGGTGTGTCCGCACCGTTGTTGTTGGACATGGATGGAATTTATGGGGCCTCCAAAGGCCCTAGGCATTACTCTGGTACAGTGGGTACCATTGAGTTGGATGACTTCATCCAAGAGTTTGATAGTTGGTATGATCTGCAGCAGATGCAAAACCCGACTTTGTTCACACCCTTCATGGCATGGAAGGGGTTGTTTCAGCACTTGGAGGGTCCGCCAATGGATGACTACCATGAGTTCAAGAGAGCTCATTTGGAGGAGATTGAGTTATGGAGACAATATTGGTCTACACACTATGTCTCCATCACTTCAGGCTTGGTGGCCAGGAGTAGATCGGCTGTACCTACGAGTTCTAGCTCAAGTAGTGTGGGTGGAGCTAGTGGAGGTGCACTAGCTGGAGATAGTGCTACTACGAGTGGAGGTACCTCTGTAGGAGGTGGTGTGGTACCGGGGTTTAACCCCATGGTGGAGTTCTTCTTGTGTTTGAGGTAGAACTACTAGGGAGTGCAGACTGACAAGCTAAGGAGCTTGCAAGAGTTCCAACGGAAGGCTGGAGAGAGCCTACGTGAGGCATACACTCGCATGAGGCGGCTGATCAGTTTCACTCAAGGAGTTACTGAGGGCCAGGCAGTCCAGTTTTGGTATGGGATACTGGACATGGAGTTACGACGGAGAGTTCGTGATGCTACATTGTTGTAGGCTACTTCGTCCACTTTGGCAGTAGTCTTTGGTTTGGTTGAGCATATTGAGCTCAACATGGTGGAGGAGAGAGTTGTGACATCTGGATTTGGTAGGGAGACCTCATCCATGGCTATGACTTCTTCTAGAGTGCAGTAGAGTGCACCACGCCCAGTTGGTTTTCAAGGACAGGGTGGATAGCCCAGATCCTATGGAGCAAGTGGAGGGCCTAGTGGAGTTAGACCCTTACCTTCATTTTTAGGTCAACAACAGTCAGTGAGTGGTGGTGTTGCTTGTTGGACTTGTGGTGGACCTCACCATCGGAGAGAGTGTACTCAGAGCAATGGACCTGATACCTCGGGTGCATCATAGCCAGCACAGAGGTAGTGTGAGCATTGCCACAAATTTGGTCACACTAGTGACCGGTGTTTTGACATACACTTGGAATTACGGAGTGGTAGGGCTGCTATGGCTGGTAGTAGAGGAGCTCCAATTCATGGAGGACAAGGTGGTAGAGGTAGTAGAGGATCTACACCTAGTAGGGGTGTAGTACCTACCCTTACTTCTAACACAACTATGGCTACTCGGATTGAGCAGTTGGAGCAGAGATTGGCTAGTATGGCTATTGCTGAAAGGAGATCAGATTCGGGTGCTGAGGCTTCCACCTCATATGCTGGTGATAGAGATGCTTTGGATTTCATGTGCGGAGCAGCACAAGTGGATGCATCTACAGCAATGACTAGGAATGCAGTATGTGCTCCAGAGCCTAGAGGAGCATCAGTGGAGTTGGATCCACAGAGAGGAAAGATTGCAAGACAGGTCAGACTTCCCCAATCTTTCACGCTATCTGAGGCATTGCAGACAACATCTATGGTTCCTAGACGTCCTAGTGCATGTGTGGTAGGTGGTGATGGAGTACATGATGGACTACCTACTAGTCAGCCACTTGCTACTACATAGACTGAGTCTAGCATGATGTTGGGGGCGGCTCAGCTGATTATGCGGCGTCCTTTGTTTTCGGCCAGTGATATGTTTACATTGGGAGTTGACCTAGCCCTAGTATTCCGGTTGGCTGCCATGTTGTGTGAGAGTAGGGATGGTGCAGTTCCTACTACTAGAGTAGAGGTGGTTGGTAGTGGAGCTGACTTGGTTGAGGAGCATGGGATCCGTTCAGCGACTAGTGGTTTATGGCAGGCAGCAACGGCTAGACTGGAGGAGTTGCCAGCTAGACCGGCCTTTGAGAGAGCACGGTTCACACCTGGTGTTGTCCTATTGGATAACCAGAGGGGGATTTTTTGTTTAGTGGGACCTTCAAGGAAGGTCTATACACCATAGGGAGTCTTTTTAGACTCTGGTGCGCAGCCCCTTATGTTGGGGGAAAGCTGTAGTTGTCGGTCTGGAGTTTCGGAAGACCAATGTGGAGAGGTGTCCATTTCAGATCCAAACATCTCTAGGTGGTGGTTCGACATAGTACATCACACGTGGAGAGCTTGTTGTCCAAGTTCAGCCTAGTCATTCGACTGATAGCTCGGTGGTGAGAGCTCAGGCTATTGTGACAATAGCTGAGTCATATGATGTGCTAGTTTGGGGAGCAATGTTATACCCCATGGGTTTTAGCATTGACTATTGGGAGGAGACAGCCTCTTATAGACCTGGTTGGCAGTCTTGTGAGGGACGGGTATGTTGTCTACCAATATGCTTCAGTAGTGGCAGTCTTGGCTCGCTACAATCCGGGACCATGGCAACATCAGTTTTAGCTTTTAGTGGTGCAGTTACTTGGCCTGGTGACTTGTTGGAGGGGAACGCCCATGCAGAGGATACTCCAGTACCAGAGGAGATCACTTGGCTTTGGAGTACAAGTGGGATTGTTCCATCCACCTTTGATGTTCCATTGTAGAGTTTAGAGGAGGCATTGTAGTAGCATGCAGATCAATTAGTGCATTAGGCTTGGAGTGGAGCCTTCATACCATTAGGAGATGAGTGTGAGGATGAGCCTCCAGAGGCGATTGCTTTGACACCTCTGGATACCACACTCATTACTTGGTAGTATCCAATAGAGGAGATATGCCTATTGGAGTTGTTTGGTGGGATCAGCATCAGATTAGCTGCGGTGTTACAGGCGGGTATTCGAGTACAAAGGTACTTGTATGTAGAGAGAGATGAGACTGCTAGGCAAGTCTCTCTATATCATGTGGCACACTTGGCCTATTGGTATCCGGAGTTATTACCGATGTCCACAATTAGAGGTTACCAAAAGGCCCTACCAGGAAACATTTCCTTACTGGGGACGCATGACCTAGAGAGGCATGGGCCTATTCACTTGGTGATTTTTGGATGGCCATGTCAGGGATATACACATACTGGTAGAGGATTGGGTCTTCAGGATCCTCGTTCTGGTGTGTTTTGGGAGATGTTACAATTACTACGACATCACCAGGTTCATCAGTCTATTTCTCCAGCTTACCTTTTGGAGAACATTCCTTTGATGGGTGATTCTCGCACTAAAGTGGTGGCGAGTACACATCAAGTCCATTCTTGGATGGGACCTGCTGTATTGTTAGATGCAGCCAGAGTGGGATCACGGGCTCATCGTCTTCATCTTTGGTGGACGAACCTCTTACCTAGAGAGGTTCTATAGCGCACTTATGATGGGATTCAGCAACTTGACCACATCCTTGTTGATGATATCTTGGATGTTGGGCATCAGTCTCAGACAGTGGTAGTGGCTGATAGGTCACCTATGGTAGTGGTGAACCTAGTTGGACAACCTAGAGCTGCATTTCTCACACTCATGAGTTTCCCAGGCTCTCATGCTTTTTGAGAGGGAGGACCTGGACTTGTTTGGGACTCACAGTTACAACAATTGGTGGAGCTCAATGTTGATGAGAGAGAGCGGGCAATGGGTTTTTGCACCGGTATTACCACTATTCTAGCAGTGTCAGAGGCATCCAGGCGTCAGGTGTTAGGTCAGGCTATGGACCTGAATTGTTTGACCTAGATTGTGAGCCTTGGCTTGGTAGAGCATCATAGGATGCGCTTGATAGGCATCACCACTCGAACACTTGAGCCCTATACATATGGAGACAATTCAGGCACATGCTGGGGGCGATGGACCGAGTGGACATGATATTCTTGGGACACATCCAGTAGCTACTAGGGAGAGTGGTCTACTTGGAGTCCATCCAGGTGAGCGTGGGCTAATTGGATTACACCCTTGGTCCACTTGGGATGTAGCTAGAGGACGTGTGGAGCTTGCAGCTAGAGTGGAGAGAGTTTTTCACATAGAGGTTGGGACCTCTAGTGGTCAGGAGCATGATGCTATTGCTCCTAAGGGCCCAATGTAGCAGCCAATCAGTAGGTCTTCCACTCCTACTACAATTACAGAGGATACTTGGGAGCAAGATCTTGGACCCAAGCTTACTTGAGAGGAAAGATGGAGGGTTTGGAGGTTCTTGAGGAGTCACATGAGTTGTTTTGCCTTTAATATGAAGGATTTGGGTGCTCTAAAGGGACCTGGTATACGGATTAAGCTGACTAGCGACACACCAGTTTTCCGACGTCCTTATCGATATAGTGATATGGAGAGGATATTGATTCAAAGCCAAAGTAGTGACCTTTTTGAGGCTGGTTTGGTGGAGATTTCACATGGAGATTATGCATCAGCGATAGTGATGCCAGCCAAGAAGAATATGCATGGCAACTATACAAATAGGCGGATGTGTGGAGATTACCGTCCTATCAACCGATAGACCAGGGCTGATTGGTATGCCATGCCTACACCGGAGGAGACTTTTGATGCAATTGGGCATGCAAAGGTCTTTAGTACTTTGGATCTTCGAGCGCGATATCATTAGTTGCCAATCAGGGAGGAGGATAAGTCCAAGATAGCATTTTGGCTATTGATCCTCACAGCAAGGATGTGTTATATTAGTGGAGGTTCTTACCATTTGGGTTGAAGAACGCTCTTGTTGAGTTCCAGAGGGTCATGGATAGGATCCTAGCTGGATTAGATTTAGCTCGGTGCTATATTGATGACATTTTGGTTTATAGCACTACTGTGGAGGAGCATGAGAGATAGTTGTTGGAGGTGTTTGAGAGGTTGAGAGCTCATGGACTCAAATTACATCTTGGGAAGTGTAGGTTCTTCCACAAGCAGGTTGAGTATTTGGGTCACACTATCTACCCCGGAGGACTTGGTGTTCAGCAGACCAAGGTGGAGGCTATTGCACGTATCCCTTGGCCTACGAATGTGAGCAGAGTGTGACCAGTCCTTGGGTTGGTGAACTTCTATCACCGCTATGTTAGAGGATTTAGTGCCATTGCCAAGGCCTTGACAAAGTTGACCAAGCTTACATAGGAGTGGTGTTGGGGAGATGAGCAAGAGAGAGCTTTTGTAGAGCTCAAGGAGAGATTGACATCTGCTCCTATTTTGGGAGACCGATTAGAGGACGACCATTTCAGGTTCATACTGATTGGAGTATGTTGGGGGTTGGAGTGGTGCTCACCCAGCATGATGATGAGTGGAAGGAGTTTGTAGTGGCCTATGCTAGTCGCTCCAACAATTCAGCGGAGGCAAAGTATAGTTCATATGAGAGAGAGTGCTTGGTAGCATTTTGGGCAGTAGCACATTTTTTATGTTATCTATTTGGTAACTCCTTCACTCTCATCACTGATCATCAGCCACTGAAGTGGTTGATGGAGTCCGACAAGCTTTCAAAGAAGCTTGCACGATGGGCTCTGACTTTATAGGAGTATGATTTCACGGTTGTTTATAGACCTGGAGTGGTGAACCGTGATGTAGATGGGTTGAGTAGAAACCCATGTCCCAGCCAGTAGGATCAGACCGGAGCACGTTGGCATGGTGAGACAGATGAGGAGATGGTGCTAGGTTGACATGCATCGGCCTTGTTGTGTATATTTGTAAAGGCTTTAGTGGTTTCTCTCTTAGCGCATACAGGAGGAGTTATTGAGGTCATAGATCCAGAAAGTGAAGATATTGGTACAGTTCAGTGAGACATTCTATAATGCTCCAAGGACAAGAGAAGAGAGAAAATACAGATTGCACACTCAAACATTTGATGCTCCAAGGGAGCACCTTCTCTTTATTATATAGACAAAGAGGATCTCCTCCAAGGAAGCTCCACCATAGGATTAGGGACACAGATAGATGACATGTCAGCAAGCTCCACCCTTGGATTACTTACTTGGATGGGTGACGTCTGGTCTAGGTCTTATCTGGTTGGTCAAACAAGCTTTGACCGGAGGGAATCTTTTAGGGAATCTTCTTGTAGGAATCTCAAAATCACGTGAGTAAGGTACCATTGGAAAGCTCTTGACAAGACAAAGCAGGGGGAGGGAAGGCCAGCCTTTCCTCTATAGGAAAGGGGGGGGGGATCTGCACATTTTCAAGGCCTAATTCATCCATTTAGGCCTCCGAAATTGCCTTCAAAGATTTTAGGCATTTTTGGTTCATACTCTATTAGTAGAAGTCCCCTTTTGGTGATACCTCTTTCTGATCTGTTTAGTCCATCATGTGTAACATCCTTCTAGATGTTACCAAACCAATTCTAACCTTTAAATCATATGTCTAGCTATTGGTTCTAAGGTTCTCAAGTCTATTTTGGTTTTTTCCCTATTAGTAGAAGTACTCTTTTGGTGATACTTCTATCTAATCTATTTTGACCATCATGTATAACATCATTCTAGATGTTACCAAACCAAATTTCACATCTAGATCTTATGGCTAGCTCTTGGTATTACAGACCTCCCTCCTTTTAAGACGCAGCGTCCTCGTTGTGCACTTGTTGCCCAAATGCTTGCACCAACACAGGTGCATGTGCCAAATTGGCAGCGGGCTCCTAGGTGGCTTTATAGTGAGGGTAACCTTTCCATTGTACTAGATAGTCCACCCACGGATGGTGAGTACCACGTAGGCATTTTTGGAGAATCCGCTCCACTTCATATTCCTCTATGTCATCAATGAGTGTCGGACAAGGTCGAATGTCTTGTGTGGAATGACCCTGGCCTGATCGGGGAGCATATTTGCGTAGTAGGGAGACATGGAACATTGGATGGATCTTCATCTGTGGTGGTAGCTTGAGGTGATAGGCCATAGTGCCGATGCGACGAAGAATCAAGAAAGGCCCAATAAAATGAGGTCTGAGCTTACGAGGTCCAACAAATGTGAGGTTGGTTGTCGATAGCCACACTTGATCCCCAACATTGAACTCCATGTGCCTACGGTGTGCATCAGCATACTGCTTCTGTTGATTTTGCACAATCTGTAATTTGTGCTTGGCGCTCTCCACACCTTGTTGGATTCTAGAAACAAATGTGTTGATTGCATCAACCTTGGTAGCCACTGGACTGATCTTCATCAAGCTAGAAGGTGTGAAGGAATGCTCACCATACATGAGGAAGAACGGAGTGACCTGGGTGGATGCATTCACTAAATTGTTGTAAGCAAATTCCACCAATGGGAGTAGGGTGTCCCACCTCTCTTGCTCTTCTAAGGTGAAGCCGCGTAACATGTCTTCAATCGTGCTATAAGCCCGCTATGTTTGGCCATCTATTTGTGGGTGGTAAGCTGTGGACATGGCCAACTTGGTTTTGAACAAACCAAAGAGTGTTTTCCAAAACAAACTGGTGAATTGGGTGCCTCTATCATTGATGAGTACTCTAGACAAGCCATGGTGAGCAAAGACTGCATCTAAGTATAATTGAGCTAGTTGTGAAGCGGTCACCTCCTTGGTGGTAGGGCGTTGTTGTGGGGAACGTTTGGTCTTGAGAGTGTGCCGAGCACATGGCTGCTTGTGCTTAGTTTTCCTTACTATCTTTCTTTTGGATTTTCCCGTAGACTGACATTCCTTCCATACTCCTGGATTGTCGGGAATTTGTCTTTATATGAACTTGTTGCTTTAGTTTCCTTGAGGTTGGCTCTCCCTGAAGGTTTTCTTTTATCCTTGACTTTTGCAAAACTAATCTTGTCATGCGAGTCTGGTGTTATGGTTTCTACCTCTACCTGGTCTCATATTCTATTTTCACATCAGGTTCAAGCTATGGTTCGGAATCTGGCAGTTCATAGACCTAGGTCAGGTGGCCCTTTGATAAAATAAAATAAATAAAATACACAACAATTGAGTGATCTAACTGAACATAAATCCGGGCACCCAGATCATTTAATTATGCTATTCACCTGGATCGGACTGAGAGCTCCTAGAATGGAGTTTTCCTCAACTCTAGTCACAATTCATAACACAAATCCGCTTCCAAGACTCATCATTTACAAGAATTTCAACAACAAAGTTCACAAGGTTGGATAAATCAAATCGTTCTAGTCAAGGCAATGCCTGCCCTAAGGTTGCAACTGCTCATCAACTCAGCCGGCACTTCACATATACTCTGTCCGACAACAGACAAGGCAACTCACCCTCCAAACCCCTTCATTCTCCTATGCCTTGTTTTGCAGATCAGATTCACTCCATTCAGATAGGCCAACCAACTTCAAATATTTCCTTGCCCTTGCTCCAGATGAGCTGATCCACTTCAGAATTCTCCTCCTCTTCTTCCAAACTTCGGGAGATATCCTTTGGCAACTTCTATAGCAAATCCCCTTTAGACCTGCGAAAATTCTCTACTGTCTGAATCTCCTGTCCTGCACATTGTTCATTCCTTCGAGGGAAAACCCTTTTTCTCCCCTACACTTTCAAGCACTGCCTACAGCATTTTGAAAATCTTTCAGCCCTCAACACTCTAATGCAAACTTCAAAAATTCACCCACTGGTCCTATCTTAGACCTTAGGCATCTTGAAATCCTTCCCTTGGTCCTGTCTCAATAGAAGGCATCTTGAAATCCTTCAGCCCTCAACACTCTCATGCAAATTTCAAAAATTCATCCACTGGTCCTATCTCACACCTTAGGCATCCCGAAATCCTTCCCTTGGTCCTGTCTCAACAGAAGGCATCTCGAAATCCTTCACCTGGTCCTGTCTCAACAGAAGGCATCTCAAAATCCTTCCTCTGGTCCCAGCCCCTCAGGCATCTTGAAATCCTTCCCCTGGTCCTGTCTCAACAGAAGGCATCTTGAAATCCTTCCCCTGGTCCTGTCTCAACAGAAGGCATCTCGAAATCCTTCACCTGGTCCTGTCTCAACAGAAGGCATCTCAAAATCTTTCAGCCCTCACAAAACCCTTCACAGTCCTGCAAAAATTGTTTTCCTGCAGCCTCACCAAACCATTTCACATTGCTGCAAAAAATTGTCTTCCTGCAGCCCTCACAAACCCCTTCACAGTCCTGCAAAAATTGTCTTCTTGCAACCTCACCAAACCACTTCACATTGCTGCAAAAAAATTGTCTTCCTGCAGCCATCACAAACCCCTTCACATTCCTGTGAAAATTATCTTCCTGCAGCCATCACAAACCCCTTCACATTCCTACAAAAATTATCTTCCTGCAGCCTTCATAAAACCCCTTCACAGTCCTGCAAAAATTGCCTTCCTACATCCTCACCAAACCACTTCACATTGCTGTAAAATTTCTCTTCCTGCAGCCCTCACAAACCCCTTCACAGTCCTGCAAAAATTGTCTTCCTGCAGCCTCACCAAACCACTTCACATTGATGCAAAAATTGTCTTCGTGCAACCCTCACAAAACCCTTCACAGTCCTGCGAAAATTGTCTTCCTGCAGCCTCACCAAACCACTTCACATTGATGCAAAATTTGTCTTCCTGCAGCCCTCACAAAACCCTTCACAGTCCTGCAAAAATTGTCTTCCTGCAGCCTCACCAAACCACTTCACATTGCTGCAAAAATTGTCTTCATGCAGCCCTCACAAACCCCTTCACAGTCCTACAAAAATTGTCTTCCTGCAACCTCACCAAACCACTTCACATTTCTGCAAAAAATTATCTTCCTTCAGCCCTCACAAACCCCTTCACATTCCTGTGAAAATTATCTTCCTGCAGCCTTCACAAAACCCCTTCACATTCCTCACAAACCCCTTCACAGTCCTGCAAAAATTGTCTTCATGCAGCCTCACCAAACCACTTCACATTGACGCAAAATTTGTCTTCCTGCAGCCCTCACAAACCTCTTCACATTCCTGCAAAAATTGTCTTCCTGCAGCCTCACCAAACCACTTCACATTGCTGCAAAAAATTGTCTTCTTGCAGCCCTCACAAACCCCTTCACATTCCTGCAAAAATTATCTTCCTGCTCCTGCACTTTCAAGCCCCTTACATTCCTGCAAAAATTATCTTCCTGTAGCCTTCACAAAACCCCTTCACATTCCTCACTTTTCAAGCCCCTTCACAGCCAGGCTTTTTTCCCCGTAATTCCTCTGCAGCCCAATCCCTCTCAAAAACCCTAGCAAAATTCCCCTTCCTTTTTTTCCCCAGACATAAACTCTTTCCTCGTGAAATCTCCTTGTCCCTATCCAGCCCTTCTCCTCCAAACACAGTCATTTCTCTCGAAACCAAACCTGAGCTTGTGTAACCCCATATTATTTCTTGGCTCCAGCCACTTTCAAAGACTCCTCGAGCTAATAACAATATAACTTTTGCCAGGCTTCACAATAATATAGGAAATATCTCCCGCGGCAAGGTAACATAAACCACGCGAGAGGCATATTGACATAAATCTATGTTCCTTACAACAACAACAAGAGACAAGAAAATTTATCACACCAAAAGCCTCAAGGGTACATGTGGGCTATTTTCCTGACGACAGCGTACATGAATCATTTTGTTAAGCCGGTCCACAAAGACCACAATGGAGTCAAACCTTGAGGTGGTCTTGGGTAATTCACAGACGAGATCCATACTCACTTGTTCCCAACGTAGGGTAGGAGTGGAGAGAGGTTAAAGGAGCCCTGCACGAGCTTGATTAGAAGCTTTGTTTTGTTGACAAAGTAGGTAGCTATGCACATAGTTCATCACATCGTTGCTCATCTTGGGCCAATAGTAATGGCGCTTGACTGCATCCAAGGTCTTGTCCACTCCGACATGAGTTGCCATGGCCAAATCATGATATTCTGCTAGAATGGTGGTGCGTAATTCTGGGACATTTGGGATCCATAATTTGACATCCCAAAAGGTGAGTCCTTGGGTGTTGGTGACACCTTTGGATGATTGTGCTTCTACAATCTGTGGATCAGTTTTTGTATCAACCAGAATCTCTTGCCAGAATTCAGGGTTAATCTTAACCTCTGCCACCAAGTTGTTGGCCATTGGCATGCGGATGAATGCATTTGCAAGTTGCTTCTTACCTTCCACGTAGGTGATTGTCATGTTGAAGCGTTGTCGCCACTCTGCCCACCGAATTTGGTGACGAGATAGATCCTTCTGCGTCTCAAGGTAGACTAGAGGTTTGTGGTCTGTCTCTACTACAAATGCCTTCTCGCCCAAGTAGTGCTTCCAATGCTTGGTTGCTAGAATGATGGCCAGCTTTTCTTGTTTTGTGGTGTAGTAGTTGCGCTCTGCCAGTAACAACTTGCAAGAGAAATATGTAATTGGATGCCATCCGTCATGCCACTCTTGTTGTATGACTGCTCCTATTGCTCGCCTGATGCATTTGTAGCCAACTTGATTGGACATTTTGGGTCATACCACTTCAAGATTGGTGCATGTAGCAAGGTGGCCTTCAATTCTTGAAAGGCAAACTCTTGTGTAGTTCCCCATGTCTACTTCTTCCCCTTGCCAAGTAGTGTCGTTAAAGGCTGTGCAACCTTGGAGAAGTCCTTGATAAATCTACAATAGAATCCCGTCGACCCCAAGAAGCTCTTAAGTTGAGTCTGATCTTCTGGGGCACTCCATTTTTGAATGACCTCTATTTTATCTATCAATACTTGAATGCCCTCTGCACTTACTCTATGCCCTAAGTAGTCTACTTCAGACTTGCCAAACTCACACTTTGAGATTTTGGCGTACAACTGATTCTGTCTTAGAATCTGGAGGACCTCTCGTAGATGTTGTTTGTGTTCTATCATTGTGCTACTATATACTAAGATATCATCCAAGAAGACAATAACAGACTTATCCAAGTATGGACGAAATATGTCATTCATTAGACTCATGAAAGTGGAAGGTGCATTGGTGAGGCCAAAAGGCATCACAAGATACTCAAAGTGGCCATACTTGGTTCAAAAGGCAATTTTGTACACATCCTCCTCTGCAATTTGGATTTAATTGTAACCGCTCCGCAAGTCCAGTTTGGTGAAGTATCTTGCTCCATGGAGTTGATCAAACAGGTCATCCATGCGAGGTAAGGGGTATTTTTTCTTCACTGTTTGCTGATTGAGATCCTGATAGTCAATGCACATGCGCATTGTACCATCCTTCTTCTTCACAAACAAGACAGGGGCCCTATATGATGATACGCTAGGTTGGATGAAACCTTTCTACAACATCTCCTCAATTTGAGTCTTACACTCCTCCAACTTATGAGGTGATAGGCGATATGGGGCTTTACAAGGAGGTGTCTTCCCCGAGAGTGTCTTTATTTTGTAATCTACTCGCCATTTTGGTGGTAATCTTGAGGGTAGATCATCGGGAAAGACATCTTGAAACTCATCCACCACATCCTTCAATTTATCAAGAATTTTTCCATCGAGTTGTGCACTCTGGATTTCTCTTATTAGACCCATAAAACATCTATCGGTCTTATAGACAGTTGCCGTCCCTACAACATATAGAGGCAGTTTCTGCTTGTGTGGTTTTTCTTTAACCCCAATGATTGACCATTGGTGTGTTCTCACTACTTTCTTCCTCCAATCAACCATAGGGTTGTACTGCTCCATCCATGGCATGCCTAAAATTACATCATAACGAGCTAATTGTATCACTCGCCACTCAATTGCTTCCTGATATTCTCCTACAAAGAGGGTTACCCGTCTAGGTAATGATTCAATCCTCTTTGTTTGTCCATTTGGTAACTCTACTTCTTCACTTCCATCTCTCTCTAGATCTATTCCAAATCTTATTGCAACAGAGCAAGACAAGAAATTCTCTATTACTCCCGGATCTATTAATACTCTCACTTGATTACCTTCTAGGATCCCATTCATGACAATCAATTGTGAGGTTGCCTTTTGGGATCTTTGCACATTATTCTTCTTCCTTCCCTTGCTTCTCTGCTTCCTTATTGAGCCAGTAAGGCCGCAAGGTACATTTACTAGCGATCTTTGTTTTCCGAAGTGATTTCCACCTCCTCCTCTTCAATGTGCCTCTCCATGTTATTCAAAGATCGCCTGTACAAAGGTCGAGGGCCTCTAGGGAAACAAGTGCGACAATTGGTCGATATGTGCCCAATATGGTCACAATTGTAACAACGGTGTTGTCCTCCTTGAGTCCCTTCTTCTTGTGGGACTCCATCTCTTTGTCCTTCTACCTGTCCCCGCTCCCCTTGAAGCGGTCATGCTCCTTGATCCCGGAATCGTAGGTTGCCCAATTCCATCGGTACTGGTCCACCCATGTGTGGCATTTCTGCCCGATAATGTTGAGGTGGAATTACTCCTTCACCTCCACCTAATGCTCTTGCTATTCTTTGCACACAAGCAATGGCTTCAAATACCATGCGAGGATTTTGCACCATGACTTCTTGGCAAATCTGCTCTTTCAACCCTCATTTGAAATTGTCGAGAGTCTCTACTGGACTCATGTTGGTAATTGCAACTTGTAGATCCAAAAATGCCTCCACATACTCTTGTACGCTATTCTTCTATCTCAATCCCTATAGTTGAGTTTGAGCCATCTGCACAAAATCCACCGATTGGAAATTCTTCAACAGTCCTTCTTGCATTGCTGTCCATGTGACCTCCCTTCTCTCTGCCAGCATGGATCGTTCCCAAACATCATACCATGTGAGGGCTTTATCAGTCAAGTACCCACATGCGAACACGCCTGTAGCATGCTCTGTGATCTATGTTGAGAATAATCGGAAATATCGATTCATTCTCGAGATCCAATTTTCCACTACTCACATTGTATGCTACCCCTTGTAAGGCTCGATGTTGCAGGTCTTCTTCATCCGGAGTAGCAATGTGGCTTTATTGTTGATAGGGTTCGTAGGCACGGGTGCCTCTCCAAGTACTTCAATCACCAATATTGGGTTTTGAGATAGCTCTTCTTCTTGCATGGCTTGATCGTTCCTGAGGATCTGCACTTGACTTTGTAATGTCTCCATGGTCATCTTAATCTCTCAAAATTCATTCAACATCCCTTGCATTCCTTGCACCAGCTCTTGCAATTGCGGATCCATGGTTCCTACAACACTCAATTGATAATGTCTACTTCAATACAGAGTCAATATAATCACTCTAGAAGACGCACAAACTATCAGAACTACCATTAGGACCTCAGAAGCTATCACTCGTTGATAATACTCCTCACCAAAATTCCTAACCTAAAAATCTCTAAACATCACTTTCGGCCTTACTACATAACAAATTTCTACTTGAGTGTTGAAAGGCAGAGGATTTAGGACATTCATATCCATATTATCATAATAGAATGTAGATTATCAAATCCCACTCTTTGTCATATATCACCACAGGTAGAATCACCATGTACGGTGAGTTCATCACTTTGTCCATGAATTCCGCACCAAAGTGATAAACTAGCAATACCCTCATTTGCTCACGTTGGATGTACATAACCTTGATATGGAATGGGTTTGAGAATGGAAAGCAAGGTGCGGGAAATTGTCCTCCCGGTGCATCCATCCCATCCGCTCTCTAAAGTCCTTCCTAAGTCTAGCGATTACTCTATGTTCTCTACCTCAAATTACTCAATTTCAATAGTTCATGTTATTCCAAGAGGGGTGATCCACTCTCTTGGACTAGAACACTTGCTTTGATATCATTGTAATGCTCCAAGGACAAGAGAAGAGAGAAAACACAGATTGCACACTCAAACATTCGATGCCCCAAGGGAGCACCTTCTCTTTATTATATAGACAAAGAGGATCTCCTCCAAGGAAGCTCCACCATAGGATTAGGGACACAGATAGATGACATGTCAGCAAGCTCCACCCTTGGATTACTTACTTGGATGGGTGACATGTCTGGTCTAGGTCCTATCTGGTTGGTCAAACAAGCTTTGACCGGAGGGAATCTTTTAGGGAATCTTGTAGGAATCTCAAAATCACGTAAGGTACAATTGGAAAGCTCTCGACGAGACAAAGCAGGGGGAAGGAAGGCCAGCCTTTCCTCTATAGGAAAGGGGGGGGGAATCTGCACATTTTCAAGGCCTAATTCATCCGTTTAGGCCTCCAAAATTGCCTTCAAAGATTTTAGGCATTTTTGGTTCATACTCTATTAGTAGAAGTCCCTTTTGGTGATACCTCTTTCTGATCTGTTTAGTCCATCATGTGTAACATCCTTCCAGATGTTACCAAACCAATACTAACCTTTAAATCATATGTCTAGCTATTGATTCTAAGGTTCTCAAGTCTATTTTGATTTCTACCCTATTAGTAAAAGTACTCTTTTGGTGATACTTCTATCTAATCTATTTTGACCATCATGTATAACATCATTCTAGATGTTACCAAACCAAATTTCACATCTAGATCATATGGCTAGCTCTTGGTATTACACATTCATGATGATACCTTAGTGATGGACTATCTTTGCACTGGTGTTGTGGGTGGCACAATTGGGGCCAAGGAGAGAGACCGTGTTCTTTAGTGAGCCAGACGGTTAAGATTGGAGGGTAGACACCTTTTGTGTGTATGGGAGGATGGTAGAGTGCGAGTAGTACCACTTCCATCTCAAAGACCACAATTGGTCCGTCATGCTCATGAGGAGCTACGACATTTTGGAGTAAAGCGTATGTATAGCTTAGTCATTATTGGTGGCGTGGTATGCAGACCGAGGTACAGCAATTTGTTGCCAGATGTGTGGTTTGTGACCGAGTTAGAGCATCATTCAATGCTCCTATGCCATAGTTACACCCATTACCTATCATGGGATTGGGTTACCGTTGGAGTTTGGACTTTGCTGGACCTTTACCGCTGATTATGAGACATCATTGATATGTTTTGGTGATGGTGGAGCACTTCTCCAAGTGGATTGATTTGGTGGCACTTCCTGACAAGTCTAGTGAAGGGACAACTTACTTGTTCCTGGATCGAGTTCTTAGTCATTTTGGTGCACCAGTTGAGGTTTTGACTGATCAGGGTATAGAGTTCTTGGGGCGTTTCAGGTCTTGTGTGACAAGGCCTTGATTGATCATCATACTACATCTTGAGATCACCCTGAGGCAGATGGCTTAGCAGAGAGAGCGGTTCAGACCGTGAAGAGAGGATTGCAAAAGTATGGTTTGCAGAGAGGCCACTTGGGAGATTGGGATCTCCAATTACCTTGGTTGGCCATGGGTTATCAGTTCAGCCGGCAAGCCTCCTTAGCATCCTCTCTCCATACTTTCTACTCTATGGACGAGATCCAGATTTACCTGCAGCCATTCATCGAGATGCAACTATAGTTTTGGACTTGGATGACCCTGATGTATGGATGAGCGTATGTTCTCAACGGGCAAAGATCTTTCAGAGAGTGATGCCGATGGCCTTTGAGAACTTGGTGATTACTCAACATAGAGATACTTTACGCTATGCTACCATTTGAGGAGGAGGTTATAGATCCTCGATCCGTCGATTTCATCCAAGCAACTATGTCTATCTACAGTAGATAGCACCAATGACACTTGATGTTTTGACAAGCCGCACTATCTTGAGAGTGCACGAGGGTTTGCCATCTGGAGTCCTTGTGTTAGAAGGACGTGATGGTGTTGTTTGGAAGGATCATGTGCACAATTGTGCGCCATGCCACCTCCCAAACATTGATGGTACTATGGACCCAAGCTAGGCACTTGTACGTGCAGGCTTGAGGTGTATGTTATGTGGCTCTTCTGGTGGAACTGCTACTATATTAGTGTGTAATAGTTGTTTGAGAGGATGGCATATGGCATGTATGACTCTTCTCCTCATGGTGGTTCCTCAAGGACAGTGGTTATGTCCTAGATGTACTTGACCTATAGCTAGTTCTTTCTTTATATGGTATAGATTGCATACAAGTGACTAATGATGGAGCTCCATAGCACCCGGCCTCTTGATCTTTGCCCATTAGAGGGTATACCATATACTTAGAGTAGATGGCTATCTAGAGTTAGAGGGACCTAAGCGCCAGCTAGGGGGGCGATTGTGGCACTTTAGAGTCTATGTATGACTTATGTGTGAGTTGTGCTTCTATAGTGTATGATGTTGACAGCGATGTATGTTGTGTAGCAATGTATATACGCACAATAGCTGTCATGCCATTTGTAGTGCCGCATCTAGATGCTCAGACACTGGAGTTCCAATGATAGTAGTTAGAGTTATTTCAGCAGTTTCTCAGAGACTACTTTCCGACGGTCAGATTTTGTGTTTGGGGTATTGACTTCACGGTGGAGCCCACAATCACTTTGCACCATTTGCACCGTCAAGTGTGCCATCAGTAGGACCATTAGGGTTTTTGAGCTAGCTCGAGTCCAAGGGGTATAGTTTCAAAGTGAGCTCCAGAGAGCTCACTTCTTTGATGTTGAGCCTTTGAGTTCCTGGCTATGGTGGACAGAGGCCGGTGAACATCACCTAGATTCTCTATCCTTGAGTGGGTGTGGCTTGAATGTAATCAGTGCCTAGTTGTCGGCAGTTTATAGATTGATAGATCAAGTACTGATTTGAGTTGTGTTGAGTTGAGAGTGGTAAGCAATCTGATTATTGTGGCACTTTAGAGTCTATGTGTAATACCAAGGGTTAGCCATATGATCTAGATGTGAAATTTGGTTTGGTAACATCTAGAATGATGTTATACATGATGGTAAAAATAGATCAGATAGAAGTATCACCAAAAGAGTACTTCTACTAATAGAGCAGAAACCGAAATAGACTTGAGAACCTTAGAACCAATAGCTAGACATATGATTTAAAGGTGAGAATTGGTTTGGTAATATCTGGAAGGATGTTACACATGATGGACTAAACAGATCAGAAAGAGGTATCACCAAAAGGGGACTTCTACTAATAGAGTAGGAACCAAAATATGCCTGAAATCTTTGAAGGCAATTTCGGAGGCCTAAACGGATAAATTAGGCCTCGAAAATGTGCAAATTCCCCCCCCCCCAACGGAGGAAAGGCTGGCCTTCCCTCCCCCCTGCTTTGTCTTGTCGAGAGCTTTCCAACGGTACCTTACTCATGTGATTCTGAGATTCCTACAAGAAGATTCCCTAAAAGATTCCCTCCGGTCAAAGCTCGTTTGACCAACCAGATAGGACCTAGACCAGACAGGTCACCCATCCAAGTCAGTAATCCAAGGGTGGAGCTTGCTGACATGTCACCTATCTATGTCCCTAATCCTATGGTGGAGCTTCCTTGGAGGAGATCCTCTTTGTCTATATAATAAAGAGAAGGTGCTCCCTTGGGGCATCGAATGTTTGAGTGTGCAATCTGTGTTTTCTCTCTTCTCTTGTCCTCGGAGTATTACACTATGTATGACTTATGTGTGAGTTGTGCTTCTATAGTGTATGATGTTGACAGCGATGTATGTTGTGTAGCGATGTATATACGCACGACAGGGTTCCTAAGAAGGTGTGGGTTCATTCATAACAAATATCACTTTGTTATGGAAGCTCTTTGTCCATCCAAGCTTCAAACTACCAAAGTGTGGTTTGTTGGAGCTATGATTTGTATGTTATTCTTGCCACAAGACATAGAAAATGCAACCTACCACCACCTTGCACAAATGAGCTAACAAAAAAATGTTTTTTTGACAAATGACAAATGACATATGACATGAAACCCCATGACTTTGTCAACTAAACCGGGGTAAGAGGTTTCAAAATTTCCATCACTTTGAAGAGTAAAAAATTAACCCCATATTCTACCCTTCCTTGAAGGCATGAGGTTATTGGAGTCTAAAAATGATCTATAATACTCAATCATACATAGGAGTGTTACTTGACGAGACACCAAACATGCACAATCCCGTTACTATATTGTTCTTAACTCTAGCCAAACTCCTAGATTGATGCACTCTAGTTCCACAAAAAAGTGTCACTTGCAGTCCAATGCTTTGATTTGTACCACAAGATTTGTCACCCCTAGATTTGTTAAGCATAAAATCATCCATTCAGAGGACTGACTAATACATATACATCAATTTATGAGTCTTGATGGTATAAAATTTGTATTTAGTTGCAAAAGAAGAATGCACCAAATGGACCCGGTGACATCATGCTTAAAACTTTTATACATTTCTTACTTGGGCACAAAAAGATCTAATGGTTACAATGGATGGAAATTTTCTAAGTTCATCTAAACCACTCAATCTTGATCATATCTTATCCCTAACCATAAACCTAGTGATAGGTAGCTATGGTTGTAATGAACTCAATCAAGGGTAGTCTACCTCCAATAGACTAGCACTACTTCTTGTGTTAACCTGGGTACCTATTTGCAAAGTATGTACATCCACAAACTTCTTAAGTGTACAAAAATGAAAATGTTAACCAGTATGTACAAAGCAACATCTCATCATTGTGAAATAAAAATGACAATGGCAATTTTGTTAAGACTAGGCTCCATTTGTTTTTCCTTGGAGGGAGGGGCCAATGGTGCTTAGGACAAACTTTCAACTCTCTTGTAGATGTGAATGAGGTCCGCAAGCTCCTTTTGATAGTAGTCCATAATTTGTTCAAAGCCAATTTGAGCCTTTGCAAACTTGGCATTAGTGTGGCTTTGGAGTTTCATAGACAATGCCATGTTAAGTTGCTTGCTCATGTAAGTATTCCTTTCCAATGCATCAATTTGAGTGCATAGATCCTTCACCTTTGTTCATTGAGAGGTTTCATTAGCCATGTGCTCCAATTGGCTGAGTAGCTTAATGGTTGTATGATCAATAGTTGTGAGCAACCCCACTTATTTGATCTCTAGATTGGCTTGTTTAGTGTTGAGTTCATTGGTCATCCCCTTACAAATCCACTTTCTTGCTCCAACACCTTCTCTTGTTGTCATTTGAGGTTGGTGGATAGGTTGGATATGCAAAGGTCAGTCAATTGTTTCAGATCATCCTATTTGGTCTTCCCTAGCTTCATATTAGCCTAGGCTATTTTTAGCTCGGGCTATTTTTAGCTCATTTTGTAAAGTTGCAAGTTTGTCTTCCCAATTTTGGACCTCCTCTTCATGTTGAGTATGTTGGTGAAAAATTTGCAGATTATAATCATCAACCTCCTTCTTCAACCTTGGATGAGATTTTTGTACTCCTCTTGCCTTTTTAGTTCCTTCTTTGTGACGTGTCACTTTCCTTACCCTTCTTGTTTGGTTTGGATTGGACTAGGTGATGTAAATGGCATATGAGGACCATTTGGGTCTATCATCCATCATCTCTCTCCTTGTCCGTTATCTCCATCCCCTTAAGTAGTATCACCCATTGTCTTTGTCTCTAGATATAGTTTAGTCTAAGGTCATAATCCATGTCCCATCCACATGAACACTTCAGTCCATCATCCTCCTAGGTACCTACCTAGTAGTAGGCAACAATCACCTCTTAAAGGTAAGTAAGATTGCCAAACTATGGAAATAAGAAGGAAGTCAGTTGGGGGACACTCACACACATGTGATATAATATCACACATGGGACCCTAACTTCATCCCGATTCTCTAGAATATCTCTTCTCTGATGTCTTTGAGTTGGAGGCAAGCAGGAGTTATCCTCCGGACTGAACAGGATTACATCATTTGAAATTGTAGGATTAAGAAATAAAGTGCATCCACATGAATGGCGGGTTTGAGCAGGCAGGCTTCAGGTGGAGTAGGAGATTTGAATCGCACTCCAGTTTACCAAAAAGTGTACTAAAGGCACTACGGCAAGCACAAATGAAACGGAGAAGAATGTTGCTTGAATTCTGGGGAGTAGAATGTAGATCGGTGAGTGAGTCCAAATTAACATAGAATTCAAACTCGAGTAAATTGAGAGAACAAGAATAAGAGTACTCCATCCCAAGACAAGAAAAATGTGAATCAAGACAAATGTCAAAGAATGCTAGTTTCATCGTGTAACGTCTTCACAATCACTATCTCTTTCAGATTGATAAAATTTATCTACTGTGAAATAAATATGAGCCAAGTTAGAGAGAAAAGATGAATCTCTTTCAGATTGATAAAATTTATCTACTGTGAAATGAAATATGAGCCAAGTTAGAGAGAAAACATGATTTAATCATATACATTTGACAGGTGTTTATTAGATAAAATTTATCTACTGTGAAATGAAATATGAACCAAGTTAGAGAGAAAACATGATTTAATTATATACATTTGACAGGTGTTTATTAGGATCCCGCGTGGGGTACCATATCACATGTGTGGTGTCTCGCAACCAAAGAGGAGGTGGTCCACAGGAGAAGGAGTGTGTCCACATGTCCACCAGCTCCCAATAAGAACACTTTTGTAAATTCAATCCCGAGTATAAACGTTACGGTTGGAGTTCCAAACAGACAAATTCCTGCATGTGTGGACAAGTTTGGATGAATAGAGGCCAGTACGAGTCAAATAACATGCACTTCATTATATTCGTGTCCACGGAAGGCCAAAGAAGAAGCTAGACGAATCATCGCATAAACAGGTATATGATCTTTAATGATACACTTTTAATGTAGGTAGCTGACTTGATCAGTCGGGTACTTTAGTACTTTAGTACTTCAGTCGACTCGATCAGTCGGATGCGAACCACAATTTCGAATCTCACCTCTCACTGTGGTGATCAGAAGTGATGAGAAGGTAAGGCCCGCTTTGTTCCACATTGGAAATTTACCGACTTCTCAACAACCAGAAAGACTCACAATGCAAGGACCAATTATCCTTGATCTGATTCTTCCTACAACCTACGAGCTAATTAAACCCAATTCTCTCTATTTACAATAACCAGATAGATGAGAAATAGGAATTGCGATGACGCGAGGAAGAAGATGGTTCACAATTTACTTCAGTGTATGAATCTGAAGAGGGAACTAGTCCCGAATAAAGGGGAAACTAATCTTAGCATATATATACGCCATGTTAGGCGGGTTGTGTTTCATAGAAGGATCTAAAACTATCGAAGGCTAACTTCATTCTCCAAACCAATCAGAAACGCAGCAAGTTCCAATGGAGAGCATCAAGGAAGGGTAGCTCCTGATACATCATCAGCTTAACAGGAATACCCGCTATTTCTGCCATGGACGATGCTTTAGGAACCTTGGCGATACTATCAACAAGTTTGACCGCCACCCAAAGCGAAACAGCCAGCAAAACCGTCACGTTCAAGCCACGAACTAGATACAAGGAGCTTTCGAGTGTCCTGACCCGCCTTCGATACATATGCAGGGCAATGGTGCAGCTGGACAAGTTATCCAACTTCAAGGAAGCATGCCAACACCGCAAGGTTGCCCTCAGTTCATCTGTGGAAACAAAGACAGACTGCGGTCTCCCAACTGGCCAGAGTCTTCTCTGCAAATCTTGAAATCTCCGCCCAAATACCCTCCAACTCGTCGTCTCCCAATTTGAGTTTGAGCGCTTGTATGAAGAACGCGAAGGAAACCCATCATCACGAAATATATGGGGTTGATGGGAAGGGTAGAACTCCTCGTCATCACCGCTGGTCGTTCCTTCGGTACACTTACGAGCCTTCGGGGATCTCTTTTCCACGTTGGGGCTGGACAGTTCAAGGGTATCGTTCTCGTCGAGCCGCCTTCGTTTCAGCCTGCAAGAAGGATAATGTTCAACAGATGCGGTGTTCCGTTCTGCCAATTTTCTTTTGATTCCCTGATGACCAGACCAGACCTTTAACCTCCTGCTTCGTATGTCGGCGCCTAGGCTAACTACACAGGCCTCCTCCTCTGTGAACGGTCTGTATTGAGGCCCTAGGTGGTCGTAGAAATTATTGAATACTGGAACCTTTTCATCATCTTTCGAAACTAGTCCGGGCGACCCTTTGAGATCTGTAACTTGCACCCACTGCACAACGAACTGAACGATGGTGCACCGTTGTTAATTACGATCAATTTGATGGTATCAGCAGGTGTTGATGATCTCTACTGGAATCTTCGAGACCTCAATCATAACTTGTGATTGCACCAGATAGAAACAAGTGAAGGATCAAATGAATTTGACATACCTGCTTTGATTTTGGTGTCTCGAAGACTAAATTGCTCTCGTTGAAGGTGTTCACTTGCTCCGCCAAAGTTTGCTCCTCGGCGGATTTTGAAAACCTTGATTTCTTCTCGTCGCTACTAATTGATGCTACAAACTGAACTGAACTGATGGAACTCGGAGCAGCCCACGCTTTTGCACCAGTATCCACACCTGAAGATAAACAAATTCCTTATGAAGAAAACACTTGAGACTCGCATGGGACAATTCGAAACATATCGAAGAAGGACTACGTTGGCTGCCAAACAAAGCAAGACATCACGTTCCTTGTACCTGGTGAGTATCGCAATCGATCATTTGACAGTCCCTCTTGTGATAAAGGATGCACTTGCGCCGCCATGGCTAACACTAACTTTTCTGTTGTCCCCTAGACCGCTTTGATTGAAAGATGTGGCGGCAAGACTTCGACAAATCTCTCCTTTTACTAAGCATAGAATAACTTGAGGTCCGATTTTGGAGAGGGTACCACCTACTGTGAGTTGTCGATGCAATTTCTAGCATAATGATGATATCAGTCGAGTGTTATTTGCTAGGCAAGGAAACAGTTAATCGGACAACAGTTTAGTCTGGATAGTGCACATTCCATGATGTCGTTGATGCACGACTGCCTAACACTTTTGCACCCGTATAAGGGAACAAATGACTTCGTTTCAAGACAAAGACAAATCAGACAAACAAACAGCACAATCAGGTAAGCAGCAGCCGACGCCAGTATATGTCAAGCAGTAAATCACAGGACGTGCACAAGAATTTCAGCACAAAACGCGGACTGCCTCGGACACAGTCACACCTGCAAGCAATCAATCAAGAAAGACACCCAGGATACAAGCAAGTCTCAAGCAGAGTACGATGACAGACAGACAGACAGACAGACACTTCACGATGGACTCGACAACAAGCTTGGGGAACGAGTATCCTTCTTAAGCTCAAGCTTTTGCCCTGATCGGTCAAATCCGTATTGAGAAACATTCAGAAAACTAGCAACAATTAACGGTCTCGAAGAAAGAGATCCGAGCGTTGCAGCGTAGTTGAAATTAGCATCGAATTCAAATTTCGGGAACTTTTGAAATCCGTATTTCTACGAGTAGATGTAGCAGTAAAGGTATGAAACGTGTGAGGAGGTAACGTAACGAAAATCAATGGATCCATTCTCAGCGTTGCAGAATGAAGAATGCATTGAATACATTGAACTGAGGGTCGCAAAGTTAAGGGTTCACCGACTTATCATTTTATATCTGACGCCTGAACTAGCAGTAAATACAGACCCTCAGCCCGGAGATATATTGTGATATTATTTACTTGACTCGCTCATCCCATATCTTCATTGATCCAGTTAGTCGCGTTACAAGGTTAAGATTCACTCTCGACCTCTTCTATCCTCATGCACGGTACTCGACACTAGTGTTCACAATGTTCTCCTCTTCCTGACAATTCACTCTTATGTACTATAAAAAACTTTACCTCCCTTCCGCTCCAAACGAGACGGATGTGATGCAAGATGGATAGCACGCGGGTGCCTACAATGTTCCTAACTGTCGTTTACGGAGCTTGTGTTCGCGTGTGCTCGACGTCTGTCTGGTCAGCGATGAATTACCCGTACATGTACTTCGCGACAGCCTCGTTCGCCTGCCCTCGAGCAAAACTGGCTTGTGTTCGAAGTGTGCTCTGACATCCTTTTGGTCAATGAGGATTTGATCTCTCCCCGGACAAGTGTGAGAGCTGTTTGAAGTTCTATGTCTTACTTCGTTGCGAGCTTACGATCGCGTGTGATCACCGCTACTCTATGTCAATTGAAGATTTCTATCTTAAGATGTTTGTTATCCTACGCGGTACTTTGTATACTTCTTAAGCTGTTTGATCCCGAGAGTGGACACGCCAGGATGTGAATGAGTGTAATGGACTCCGCAAAAACAGTTCGACACTCTTGGCAGGAAGAAGTGTGATGTTTACTCCTATTCCTTTTTGTCCTACTACGTCGCATTGTCCGAATTATTCCACTTTTTCTCCCTTCACCTACGACAACTTCCATCATACTTCTCGTTTGATCTTTCTTTCCTTACAATTTCAGATTCATATTTCATTTCAGTGTTCCTCCTATACCACCTTTCCGTTTAAGGGTCCATGTATAAATTTTCATTAGTACTTCGTATTGATAATACCTTCAAATCCATCTCAAACCCTTCAACTGGTGTAATTCAGAACTAGTGTGCTCAGTCCTTTGCTCTTTTGGGTTTGTGAATACCATCCCGTCCGATAGTAATGTAGGGTCATAGTCTTAGATGCTTTCAACTAGTGCCACTGTGATACACATCCAAACTGATTCAATAGACTCCTGAATTCAGAGACAGGCAATGTCCAACACAGAACTTCCGACCTTTGCCATGGGCAGTCAATTACGGAAACTCCTCGACACATGCATACTGTTCGGAATGAGATAACATTCAGGCAGATAATGTTTGGGTACTGAAGATTCATTCACGTAGAACTAAACATCGTTACATCCAAATGGTGGAACAAGTCTATGGTAGAAATTAAGTTTTTTCGTCAAGTAGAAATAGATAGGCCGTAGCATGAAAAGATCTTACTTTTACAAAGCTACACCGAACCTCGTGGCTCAAACACACGAATAGAGTTGTTCAACTACTCAAATCATGTTCACGTCAAAATGCGTGCTCGCAGACAGGCCCAGGATCGCCATCATCTTTGAAAGTGACAAACCTCTAAGAATTTCGTGCTTCATCTCACAGCTGTACATGGTACATGGCTCAGGTATTGAACCGACAAACAAATTCTAAAGAGATTGAATTTCGTCAAGTGAGTAGTTGTTTGTGCTCACACCAGCGTAGTTCACCTTCGTGAATCTTACGACAACGGGATATCTGACTCCCTCTTTCTGGTAGATCACAAGCAGGTGTTAGATATCATCGAAAAACACGAGAAAGCGCACTTACAATTAACCTTCGTACTGCATGATAGAGAATGGGAAACGATTTCAGGATCTAGCGATTCTTACCTGGTCAACGGCAACGACAACACCGGTGTCGTTGAACCAATAAGACTCGGGGCGCAAAATCTTAACCTGTAAAAGAAAAGGCAAGCAAGATGGTCAGTGAGGGGTCCCGGAAATTCTAAGACTTCAACCGAGAAGACCTCTAATCTTGTATTGAACCCTGGCGAGAATTCAATACCATCGTCCGCTCCATGAAATTCCGTCAATCTCCTATTATGGAGAAGAGGATTAACGGAGATTGCACAAGTGCAGTGCCCTCTTAGTTCTCTTGCTGCCTATCTACCCTAGCAACCCGAGGCACCAACAGAAAACAAACACCACTCACAGTGGAGCCACGCTTGGGGCCGATGGTTGGGGGAGGGGCGGGCTTCTCTGCTACTGGGGCAGGTGCAGCCGCAGCGGGGTCTGCTGGGGCATCGGAGGCCCTGATGGTGAACCTGGGGAACCGAACAGCTCCTGCGCGCCTGCATTGCACCCTGTTGTGTCCTACATTGGACAACCCCACGGCGGGGGCTGCCACCATTGCCATCAAACAAGACGACGCCGCTGCCATTGCTATGAAATTCTTCTTTAAAACAACGTTTCTTCCTCCTGCTCCTCTCCCCCTGCTCTCTCAGAACAAGATCGTCACAGCCAGCGAATCCCACACTACAATTGAAGATGAAGAGAGCAGCTCAGGTACTCTCGAGAGGTTGGCAAATTGCGGGGAATGAGTAATGGTTTTGAGCGGGCTGAGTACACTTCCAAGTTCGTGGCTATGGCCGACGCAGACACCCCGGTCTGATGTGAAAAACCTTCTGATTGGCTTAACCTACCACAAGGGCAGCCGTCACATGGTAGGATATGGCCGACGGGAATGGCGCGGGCAGCGCGCCTGGAAGTTGGATTGGCAGGACTGGTCGCCCGGGCAACGGGCAGGGACCCGCCTTATCTAAGAAAGTATAGATTGGTAGGCGATTATTGGTTCATGCGGATGGGGATATCATACATGGATACGGGAGATGGATGGCAGCCTGTCCCGTTCTTGCGAAGGGTAGTTCTAGTTATCCGATTTATGTATGCGCGAATTCACCATTCGCCATTCAGGCATCAGAAGCCAAATCACATCGTCTCGCTTTCGCGATCATCTCCATGCCAAGAATATTCCTCTGTTGAGGAGGACTCATGCGACTCCATTCTCCGTTTCGATTATACTAGTGGGGTGCTCATGCATTCCATGGGATAGTGTGTCTTTTGAATTTATATATTTTAATTCTATGGATAAATTTTAAGGAAAAAAATTTTAATGTTATCATTGTAAGGGTATTCTTCTCATTCTCATACTTTGTAGTATATTTTAGTCATTGTAGTATATTTTAGACAGCATATGTCCATGAATAAGCTGTCCTAATTTAGAGATAATACAACAATTCACAAATCAAATCACATATAAATCTAACTTAACTTTTGTTCAAGAAATATCATCCAAAAACATTTGTTCCTTGGTAAAAAATTTGCTAGATGATCTATTTATTACTAATTGTGGTGCATATATTGTCATAAATTTGGTTTTTTATTTAATGTTTCTCTTTTTTTAAAGGTAGGACAACCAAATTTAATATGTTGAAAGGAAATTTCTTTAGTTGAAATGCACTTCAGAGTTGTGTATGTTTATTCAAAGTTACAAGTGGTAAAAGTCTAAAGTTAAAAGTATTCCAAAGGAAGAATACAGAATTAGAAATGAAGGTTGGTCATAGTTGAGTAAATTTGGCCAAATAATGATCATACTAGAAGAATTTTGCAAAGTAGAACTTTGGTCCAAACATCAATGCATCCAAAAATCATACACACATTTGAATGTGCAACTACTTGGTTAAAGAACTAATGCAAAAGACCATTCACATTTGAGGGAGGTGGCTTGCATTCAAGTAAGACTATTGGTATTTAGCAAAGGCTTGGCAAGTGGGACAAAGACAGTTCAAGGAATGCTTTACATGTCTAAAGAACTAATACACACCAAATGCATGACAAGTGTAGAGAAGAAGTGTTCAACCACTCTCTATCCATTAAATGATTGACGAATGAATAAAGGCTTAACCTATAAAACCAAGAGGTCATTGGCCAGTTTCATTTTTTATAGAGCAATTTCATCTTTAATTTTGAGTAAAGTTAGAATCCTCCAAGTCTTTATAATTTTTGTAGTCTTCCTTATTATTGAAGTTGAATTGCATTTGCCTTTGTCCCCAAAATTCCTTTAAGAGACACAATGGTATTCATCCAAAAACCCATGAGGAAGATTCCTAGTGCTATTCTCCAAAATCTTGCAACACATAAGTGGGCCAACCATTGTAGAAATGAGGTGATCAAGAGCAAGCATATAGATTTCTTGCTTTGGAAATGAGTTCATTGTTTAAATGATTATTCATGATATGAAGGGAAGAGATAAAACACCAAGAGATTTACCAAGTAATCTTTCTTGACCAAAAAGAATTGAATCAATGTACTCGGCCCAAATGCATGACCCCTAGTGCAAAAGACCAAGATTGAGTAGAGAAATAGGAGAACATAATATCACATTGGGATATTTGAACAAGGAAAACTCCAAAATGCCCAACATGAGCATAGACTTTGGTACTTATAGTGAAATATACAAGGCTCTTGAAAAGCTTTTTGAGAAGCTTGCTAAAAGCCGCATGCTTGAGTGCAAGCCAATTTAATCGGAAAACTTCTTAAGAAGCTTCCTCCTTGGCATGCATATTATACAACACTTGGAAGGTGCCAAGTAGCTTCCTAAATGCTTCTAGAATATTCTTAACTAATTTGGCCTATTTGCTACTTTGTTAGTCTTGACTAACTCAACAATAAGCTCCATATTGTTACATATAGGAGCAATGACCATTGATAAAAATTCCACAAACAAGTCATTAACAGTAACAATATGGAGTTTAGCAATGACATAAGTCAAGGTTAACAAAGTAGCAAATGGGTCAAATTAGCCTATAATATTCTAAAAGTATATAGGAAATTACTTGGTACCCTCCCAAGTATTGAGTAACATGCATACCAAGTGGCAAATTTTAGGAGAAAGCTTATTAGGAAGCTTCTCGGCTAGCTTAGCTTGCATCCCAAGTAGATAGCTTCTAGAAGTTTCCAACTAGCTTAGCTTGTACACCAAGTAGACAACTCCAAAAATTAATCTTCTTGAGAAGCTTCTTAGTTAACTTGGCTTGTACTCCACAAAAGCGGGTCAAAGAAGCTTCTTGAAAAGCTTCTCAAGAGCCTTATATGTTTCCTATAAATACCAAAGCCAAAGCTCATGCTAGGTATTCAAAGTTTCACACATTCAAGTGTCCCAATGTGATCTTCTATTTCTCACCTCAATCTTGGTCTTTTACATTGGTATTAGAGCAAGAATGAGATGGATAGAATTTATGGATCACCAAATCTATTTTTTCCAAACCATTGGGATTTTTGTGTCTAAGAAGTACCCAAGCATTGTTTCACATAGTTCATCACCTCATGTTTTGGGGGGAATTTTTTGAATACAATTACCTTGTATGAGGAACCTTTGGTACTTCTAGTTGTAACTTATGGAGAATGATGTATGTATCACATCTATGTGTTAATAAATTAAATAGATTAGGGGTGGTATGATAGAATAGTAACCATGGCAACAATGCTCAAGGTTATCATTACTATGTTATAACAAATTGAGGACCTTACTCAATTGTTGGATGAGTGATATCATTGATGATAGGAGCAGGTAAAGAGACTACCAAGTCACGAAGAAGACCAAATCGAATTTCAAAAACTTAAGGTATCAAAGTAAGAATCTCTTGGGTATAGTGGAGAATTTTGTATTTGATTGCAAATATTATTTTTAAGTTACCAATCTTCAAGATAAACAAAAATAGATTCTCTTAGTTTCTAGCCAATTGGATGGAGTAGCAAAGCTATGGTGGCAATTCCGAGTGGAGCAAGCTGAACAAAAAAATGTTGCACCAATCTTGACATGGGTAGAATTCAAAGGTGCAATAATTGGTTGATTCTAAGCTATAAATGCCACATGAGATAGGTTGGTAGATTTGAAGCATATTTTCTTTATAAGAAGTTACATCATGCAATTCCAGAACACTCTCATGCAAATTCCAAATATACTAGAAGGTGAAGCTTTGGATTGATTTGTGAGAGGCTTGAAATCACAAACCAAATTAGAGGTAACTATGCAAGAGCCACAACATTTGGAGGAAGCCATGCAATTGGCTGAATGCTTTGATTTATTGGTTTCAATAACTTGGTCGTGACATCAACCTCCATAGAACCTCCCAATACACTCTACACGAGTGGAGGAGCTAGCACCAGTGGAAATAGATGCCATTCAATGGAGACCACTTGGCACTACAAATAGAGACAAATTATGACAAAATGGTGGTTGTTTCTATTGTCACCAAATTAGATATTGCATTGTTGAATGTCCACTCAAGAATGTGCAACCTCGACAAGTCACCCAAATGGAATTTGTGGAGCATAATGATCAAGGAAGCAAGGAATCCCAATAGGAGATTTTGAGCTATCTATTTGGAACTTGATTAGTTCCAATAAGATCTAAGGCTCAACCTATGAAAGTTTTACTTCACTTGCAAGGTATGATATCTAATTGTGGTTGTAGGATTTGGTTGATTCTGGAAGTTCAAAGAATTACCTATTGATACAATTAGCAAAAGAATTACATATTCCTATCAAGCAAGTAATTAGAAGTAGATTGATGATGCAGGATGGTAGAAAGGGTTTTGCATTTTGTACCTCATATCTTGTTACATTTAGGATTGGGAAGGAGTATTTGGAGTGTATGAGGTTTGTAGTGGCACCTCTACACTATGATATTATTATGGGTTTGCCTTGGCTTGAATGTCATAAGGTTCAATTTGACTGGACACGGCAACAAATTCGAGTACAACACCTAGGTAGAAAATTTTTGATTAGGTAGGGTGGTACATATGAGTAAGATACCTAAGAATAGTCAATCCCAAGATGAAAATTTTGTCAAGAAAACAACCATAGAGCAAGCTTTGAGGGAAGATAAGTTCCTAGATGGGAAGTTTGTCAATGAAGTGGCTAAAGAGCAAGCTTTGGAGGAAGATAAATTTGTTTTTGTGGTGTGGATCAAGTCAATTACACAAGGAGAATCTAAGAGGAGTCAAGAGCTTCATCAAGCAATGGTTGATAAAATAGTTCAAGAATTTATAGATGTGTTTGCTAAAGAGATTACACTCCAATCGTGGTATGCCCTTCAAGATTGAGTTTATGCCAAGGAGTACTCCAATGAGTAGACCAATCTATCAGCTCTTAGCAAAGGAGTTGGAGGAGTTTCAAAAAACACTTATGGAGTTGTTGGAGAAGCATTTCATGTGACATAATACATCTCCTTAGGGAGCACCAATACTATTCATTCCAAAGAAGGATGGAGGACTTTGTTTTTCTATTGATTACCATGGCTCAATAAAAATAAAAATAAAGAATGCATATCTCTTGACTCAAATTGATGACTTGCTTGATCAATTGAGTGGAGCACAATACTTCTCCAAGTTGGATCTTTGTAGTGGCTATTGGAAAATCCCCATTGATAGGGAGGATGTACAAAAGATGACCTTTGGCAAAAGGTATGGCCATTTTGAATAGAGAGTTATACCTTTTGGGTTCACTAGTGCTCTAATAATCTTCATGCATTAGATGCATCGGGTATTGAATGGACTATTGGATTGGTATGTGGTGGTGTTCTTGGATGATATTTTAATCTATAGCAAGATGGAAGTAAAACATGCAAATAATGTGCAAGAAGTCTTAAGGCGACTACATCAATGGAAGTTTTATTGCAAGAAGTCAAAGTGTGTCTTTTGGCAGAAGGAAAGTTACCTTCTTGGGTCACAAGATCTCATCAAAAGGGATCAAGATGGAAGAGGAGAAAATCAAGGCTATTACTAATTTGCCTACTCTAAAGGATACCACAAAGGTGCAAGCATTTAATGGATTGGCAAGTTTATACCAATAGTTCATTCCCTATTATGTGCACATGGCAGAACCATTGACCAACCTCTTGGAGAAAAACTCATGCTTTCAATGGATTGTTAAACATGAAGAAGTATTCTAGAAGTTGAAACATATGGTGTCTTCAAGACCCATTCTTCAACCATATGATCCTCAACTACCTTGTGTGGTTGACTTTGATGCTTCTAACTTTGCCATTGGAGTTATGTTATGACAAAAATTCCCAAATGGGTTACATCCCATTGCCTTTATGTCTTGCTCATTAAACACCACAAAAAGGAATTACTCTACATGAGATCAAGAAAAGCTAGTAATGGTATATGCCACCAAGGTATGGAAGCATTATCTCTTGGGAAAATAGGTGATCATGCAAACCAATCATAAACCCTTGTTGCAGACATTACATTTGGAACACATGATGAGTCGACATCATCAATGGAAAGAACAATTTCAATGTTTTGACATCAAACTTGAGTACAAACTTGGTTGGTTCTATGTCATCCTTGATGCCCTATCACGATGACTTGCTTTGAAGTCTCTTCCTCTCATCACGGTGGCAAGTACAATAGTGCTAATTGACTCCAAGGTCCAAATTGAGTTTAGGATAGCTCTACATCAAGATCCCTTCTTTCAGATGGTACAAGGTCATCTTGCAACAAGCATAAGGAGTAAAATACATTCTCCTTCAAGGAAGGTCTTTTATACCATGAGGACCAGATATATGTCCCAAATAAGGTGATCTTTGACTTGTATGGCTCCAAGAAGCCCAAGACTTATCAATTGTTGGTCACATGGATGTGGAGAAGACCTTAAGTACCCTCCAATACCAATAGCGGTGGCTCAACATGGCATAATATTTTTGAGAGTTTGTCCAATTGAGTGAGAGTTGCCAACATACTAGGGTTCATTACCAAAAACCGAGTGGACTCTTTCAACTACTCCCTATTCCATCTGCTCAATGGAAACATGTGAGCTTGGATTTCATTACATCCTTGCCCAAGATATATCACACAACAATAATGGTGTTTGTGGGTAAGCTTAGTAATCCATTTGGCACCAACCTTTGATACCATAGATGCTCCAACATTGACATAGATCTACTTCAACACTATCTTCAAGCATCATGGGATGCCTCACGTACTCATCTCCAATTGTGATCCTTGATTGGAAAATTTTAGCAAGCATTCCTTTAAATACTTGGCACGAAGCTTGCTTTGTCCATAGCCTATCATCCTCAAACTAATGGACAAACTAAACATGCAATTGTACATTGGAGGATATGCTTTGTGCCTTTGTCAATATTCACCATACCATTTGGGATGAATGTCTTGTAGCTATAGAGTTTGCATACAATAATTCCAAACAAGCAAGCATAAGATTCTCTCCTCTCGTCCTTAATTTTGGCCAAGATTCACTTGTTCTAGAATTTCTTCTTGCTTCTTCTTCATCTTATATCTCTCATACTTCTACCTTCTTGACCACCAAGCCAAATCTCATCTCCTTATTGCTCAATCATCAAAAACAATATGCATACCATTCTCATCATGATCTCACCTTTCAAGTTGGTGATAAGATCATGCTCTTGTCTAGTAATCCACCCCTCTCACTTGATACCCAAGTCTATAAACTTGTTCCTTATTGGATATGACACTTCAATGTCACCCAAATCATTTCTCTTGTTGCTTATTGACTAGCTTTGCCTTGTCATATGCACATCTACCATGTCTTTCATATTTCTAAGTTGAAACACTTTGTTTCTAATTCATCTTCTTTTTTCTCTTGTTTCCAACCTCCTCATCCTCCCATCCCTGTGAATGATCATAAAGAGTACGGAGTTGATTGGATCCTTGCACATCGCCACATTCACAAGGCCGTCAACAACATATAGAGTAAAAAGTCCTCTAGAAAGGATATCCCCTTCATTATGCCACTTGGGAGCCTCTTTCTCATCTATAGAATGCACAAACAGCCATCCAGGAGTTTGAAACTTCAATGGCAATGAGGACACCATTGACTAATAGTGGAGGAATATGTGACAATATGGAGTTTAGCAACAAAGGTCAAGGCTAACAAAGTAATAAATGGGCCAAATTAGCCTAGAATATTCTAAAAGTATCTAAGAAGCTACTTGGTGCACTCCCAAGTATTAGGTAATGTGCATGCCAAGTGATAACTTCTAGGAGGAAGTTTCCTGGAAAGCTTTTGGGTTAGCTTAGCTTGCACCCCAAATAGATAGCTTTTAGAAGGAAACTTCTAGAAACTTCCAACTAGTTTAGCTTACACATTAAGTAGATGGTTTCTACAATGAAGTTTCTTGAGGAGCTTCTTGATTAACTTGGCTTGTACTCCAAGAAAGTAGCTCAAGGAAGTTTATTGAAAGCTTCTCAAGAGCCTTGTATATTCTCCATAATACCAAAGCCAAAGCTCATGCAAGGAATTCAAAGTTTCTCACACTCAAGTGTCCCAATTGATCTTCCATTTCTCTCTCTGGTCTAAGTCTTTTACATTGACCAAGGATATCAAAGCCATGTTTTTTAAGAGCCATGGAAGAACAATATGAGGTTTCAGAAATAGTTTTCACAGATGTAGATAGGATAAATAACAAATTTTGTAACTATTTTCAGTGAACTCTATAATGAGATGAGAGGGTAATAAATAAATGCACCATAAATTGTGAGATGGGGTATTTTGTCCAAGCTGCATTCATTTATAAAATCCAGGTGCTATATTATAGATGTTTAGGAATGCCATATTGAAATAAATAATTTTCAGAAGAGGTGACATGATTTCTTAAGAGGGTGGCCACATGGTTTGGTAGGTAGGTTTTGGAGAAGGATTTATAATTTTTTTTGAAAAAGCACTATTGGTAAGCATTTATCTCAACATGAATCAACTGAAAAATTGTTCAAACGTGGTATATTTAGTCATCCATCAAATCAAACTCCCTTTGGAATCAAGTAAATACACAAGTTCATTAATTAAGGCATGTTAAATTAACTCATTTATTACATCCGGTAATGGTATATACAATATAACTTTGTATGTTTTCAAACAATGAAAACATACAAAAATATGCCAGAACTCAAATCTAATCAATCACTCATTGTCCTCATCCCTCTCTCTCATCTTTCCCATCATGAGCACACTCATCCTTGTCCTCACTCTTTGCATCCTCATGATCATCATCATCCTCTACATTGCATATAATCTCCTCCTCTCCATCGCTTCTTCCTCAAGAATAAAACCTCTCTCCATAAAGAGATAATTGAGTATCCAACCAAGGAAGGTGACTCTGAACTTGTGCCCCTTAGGTCTCCTTAATTTGCTTTGCAAACTCCCCACCTCAACAATGATAGTTCAAAATGCTAACTCCTCCCACTCATAATCCTCCACACCAAATCTCTTCAACTTTGTCTTGGTGTTGAGAACCAAATGCCCATGTTCAATCATGGGCCAAATAGTTGGTGCCACAAGTGCACACACCAATTGGAAGAAAGTCCTAAAAGTAAGATATATACATAGCCTTGCAAGGTACCTCTTTGCGACCCTGTCTCTTTATGGAAACCAATCTGAAATAGTTGTGTAAGGAACATTCCTCTATCTTAGTGTCCTCCCCCTTGGCATGGCAAGTGCATCTCTAACGATATCCACTATTGATTGAAATTCCCTCCCTTTGACCAAATCTGTGCAAGAATTCTTGTCCCAAGAACTCACAAACTCACTACATAGAAGAACCTACAAAAACCACCAAGCCAAAAAAACTTTTACCTCATTCCTCATACACAAAGATGTAGGGCACCACCTGTTGGCACCTCCAATAGAAAAAATGTTGCTTGTTGCCACTCCAAAACAAGGTTTCAAGAGAGAGATTGCAATGGGGCAATGCCCGCTGGTGCTGGCGGACAATTCCAGCATTGGGCATTGGGCATGGTGATATGGAGTGTGATGTGATGCCAAATGCCACAAGTGGGTGCGTGTTGGTAGGCATAGCAGCACTAGGTATTGTTGCAAGATAAGGTTAAGTTGAAAGAACATTGCAACGGCACCGGGTGATGCTCGTCAAGATTACAAGATAGAAGGGTTTAGGGTTTAGGGTTTAAAGTGTAGATGATTTTCAACACTTCAAGGAGGCACAAGGAGACACAAGGAAGCATTGCATGACAGACATAGTTGGCATTGGGTGACACCTATACGCATTGATAATTGAGACCACTAAAAGTTTGAAGAAAAACAAAATAAAGACTACACTTTTTCAAACTAAAGGAAAATCAAGAAAAATAATCAAGGAAAGAAAGAATAATACCTCTAGACATGGGTAATACATATGTCTAGAGGTTGTGAGGGTAATAATATCAAGATTGGACTCCTTAACTCTAGCTAAAGCAATTCAAATTTTATGTTTATCTATCCAACACCATTTTATGAAGTTCACTAGGTGTTGAATGGTATGAGATCAGATTAGCCAATCTCCTTCTTGAGTATTACTTGTGTCTTCACTATCAATAATCTTCTTGTTATACCCCAAATTTCTACCATGGATACTATAGGAAATATAGGAACTAGGAGAAAATTTGATTAAGAGAATTCTTGTGCTCCTTGCTCTCCTCTCACTTGCATTTGCTCCCCTCTTACTTCTCACTTTTGTTTAGAAACTAATTTTGCCCTCATGAAATGCTCTCAAACCCTCTCTTCTCCTCTCTTTCTTTATTTTGAATCTTGGTCCCAAAAGGAAAATTGTGAGATTATGCAAATCTCTCTCAAACCCCTTGTTCTGCCTAAAAACTCAAAAAGCACTTGAAATCAAATGAGTACACCCTTCAAAACTCCACAATGCTTAACTCCTTTGAAATACATCCTCTTCCTTTGAAAACCTCAAAGCCTAAGTGCAAATAGGTTATTTCTAAAAAACTCCCCAAAATGGCTCAATTTTAAAAATGTGAAACATCTCTACAAGAGGAGTGCTTACATAGTCCTCCGCTTGAAAAATATTATATATATATATATATATTGTAATACTCCGAGGATAGGAGACCTGAAGAGAAACACACTATGAGAAACACACACTTTCACACTCAAACTATGATGCCCCAAAGGAGCACCTTCTCTTTATTATATAGGCAAAGCGGATCTCCTCCAATGAAGCTCCACCATATGATTAGGTACATAGATAGGTGACATGTCAGCAAGCTCTACCCTTGGATTATTTACTTGGATGGGTGACATGTCTGTCCTGGTCCTATCTGGTTGGTCAAACAAGCTTTGATCAGATGGAATCTTTTAGGGAATCTTCCTGTAGATATCTCAGAATCACATGGATGAGGTACAATTGGAAAGCTCTTGATGAAACAAAGCAGGAGGGAGAGAAGACCATCTTTTCCTCCATTAGGAGGAATCTACACATTTTCGAGGCCTAATTCATCCGTTTAGGCCTCCAAAATTGCCTTCAAAGATTTTAAGCATATTTTGGTTCCAACTCTATTAGTAGAAGTCCCCTTTTGGTGATACCTCTTTCTGATCTATTCAGTCCATCCTGTGTAACATCCTTCCAGATATTATCAACCCAATTCTCACATTCAAATCATATGTCTAGCTATGGTTCTAAGGTTTTCAAATCTATTTTGGTTTTTTGCCCTATTAGTAGAAGTACTCTTTATATTGACTCTATATTGAAGTAGATATTAGCAATTGAGTGTTGCAAAAACCATGGATCCGCAATTGCAAGAGCTGGTGCAAGGAATGCAAGGGATGTTGAATGAATTTCAAGAGATGAAGATGACCATGGAGACATTACAAAGTCAAGTGCAGATCCTCAAGAACGATCAAGCCATGCAAGAAGAAGAGCCGTCTCAAAACCTAGTACCTGCAACTAAAGTACTTGGAGAGGCACCCGTGCCTACAAACCCTATCAATGATGAAGCCACATGGCTACTCCGGATGAAGAAGACCTGCAACATCGAGCCTTACAAGGGGCAACGTATGATGGGAGTAGTGGAAAATTGGATCTCGAGAATGAATCGATATTTCCGATTGTTCTCAACAAAGATCACAGAGCATGTTGCAAGCATGTTTGCATGTGGATACTTGACTGATAAAGCACTCAAATGGTATGATGCTTGGGAACGATCCATGTTGGCAAAGAGAAGGGAGGTCACATGGACAGCAATGCAAGAAGGACTGCTGAAGAATTTCCAATCGGTGGATTCTGTGCAGATGGCTCAAACCCGACTACGGGGATTGAGACAGAGGAATAGCATAAAAGAGTATGTGGAGGCATTCTTGGATCTACAAGTCGCAATTACCGACATGAGTCCAACAGAGGCTCTAAACAATTTCAAACAAGGGTTGAAAGAGCGGATTTGCCAAGAAGTCATGGTGCAAAATCCTCGCACGGTATTTGAAGCCATTGTGTGTGCATAGAGAATAGCAAGAGCATTAGGTGGAGGTGAAGGAGTAGTTCCACCTCAACATTATCGGGCAGAAATGCCACACATGGGTGGACCACTTTTGATGGAATTGTGCAACCTTTGATTCTAGGATCGAGGAGCACAATCGCTTCAAGGGAGCGGGGATGGGTAGAAGAACAAAGAGATGGAGTCCCACAAGGAGAAGAGACTCGAGGAGAACAACGTTGTTGTTACAATTGTGGCCGTATTGGACACATATTTACCAACTATTGCACTCATTTCCCTAGAGGCCCTCGGCCTTCGTTCAAGCAATCTTTGAACAACATGGAGAGGCACATTGAAGAAGAGGAGTTGGAAATCACTTCGGAAAACAAATATCACCAGTAAATGTACCTTGCGGCCTTATTGGCTCAATAGGGAACCAGAGAAGCAAGGGAGGGAAGAAGAATAATGAGCAAAGATCCCGAAAGGCAACCTCACAATTAATTGTCGTGAATAGAATCCTAGAAGGTAATCAAGTGAGAGTATTAATAGATCCGGGAGCAATAGAGAATTTCTTGTCTTGCTCTGTTGCAATAAGATTGGGAATGGATCTAGAGAGAGATGGGAGTAAAGAAGTAGAATTACCTAATGGGCAAACAAAGAGGATTGAATCATTACCTAGACGGGTAACCCTCTTTATAAGAGAATATCAGGAAGCAATTGAGTGGCAAGTGATACAGTTAGCTCGTTATGATGCAATTTTAGGCATGCCATGGATGGAGAAATACAACCCTATGGTGGAGAGTTCACAACCCATTAGTGAGAACCCACCAATGGTCAATCATTGGGGTTAAAGAAAAATCACACAAACAGAAACTGCCTCTATATGTCATAAGGACAGCAACTATCTTTAAGACCGATAGATGTTTTATGGGTCTAATAAGAGAAGTCCAGAGTGCACAACTTGATGGACAAATTCCTGAAAAATTGAAGGATGTGGTGGATGACTTTCAAGATGTCTTTCCCGATGATCTACCCTTAGGAGTACCACCAAAAAGGCGAGTAGATCACAAAATTGAGACACTCTTGGGGAAGACACCTCCTTGTAAGGCCCCATATCGCCTATCACCTCATGAGTTGGAGGAGTGTAAGACTCAAATTGAGGAGATGCTGCAAAAAGGATTCATCCAACCTAGCATATCATCATATAGGGCCCTTGTCTTGTTTGTGAAGAAGAAGGATGATATAATGCGCATGTGCATTAACTATCGGGGTCTCAATCAGCAAATGGTGAAGAACAAATACCCTTTACCTTGCATGGATGACCTATTTGATCAACTCCATGAAGCAAGATACTTCACCAAACTGGACTTGCGGAGCGGTTACAATCAAATCTAAATTGCAGAGGAGGATGTGTACAAAATTGCCTTTCCAACCACGTATGGCCACTTTGAGTATCTTGTGATGCCTTTCGGCCTCACCAATGCACCAGCCACTTTCATGAGTCTAACAAATGACATATTTTGTCCATACTTAGATAAGTCTGTTATTGTCTTCTTGGATGATATCTTAGTATATAGTAGCATGATGACATAACACACACAACATCTATGAGAGGTTCTCCAGATTCTAAGACAAAATCAATTGTACGCCAAAATCTCAAAGTGTGAGTTTGGCAAGTCTGAAGTAGACTACTTGGGGCATAGAGTAAGTGCAAAGGGCATTCAAGTATTGACATATAAAATAGAGGTCATTCAAAAATGGAGTGCCTCAGAAGATCAGACTCAACTTAAAAGCTTCTTGGGGTTGACGGGATTCTATCGTAGATTTGTCAAGGACTTTTCCAAGGTTGCACAGCCTTTAACGGCACTACTTGGCAAGGGGAAGAAGTGGACATGGGGAACTGCACAAGAGTTGGCCTTTCAAGAATTGAAGGCCACCTTGCTACATGCACCAATCTTGAAGTGGTATGCCCAAAACGTCCAATCAAGTTGGCTACAGATGCATCAAGCATAGCAATAAGAACAGTCCTACAATAAGAGTGGCATGACGGATGGCATCCAATTGCATATTTCTCTCAAAAGTTGCTACCGGTAGAGTGCAACTATCACACCATAGAACAAGAAGAGATGGCCATTATTCTAGCAACCAAGCATTGGAAGCACTATCTGGGCGAGAAGGCATTTGTAGTAGAGACAGACCACAAACCTCTAGTCTACCTCAAGACGTAGAAGGATCTATCTCATTGCCAAATTCGGTGGTCAGAGTGGCAACAATGCTTCAACATGACAATCACCTATGTGGAAGGTAAGAAGCAACTTGTAGATGCATTCACCCGCATGCCAATGGCAAACAACTTGGTGGCAGAGGTTAAGATTAACCCTAAATTCTGGCCAAAGATTTTGGCTGCTACAAAAATTGATCCACAGATTGTAGAAGCGCAATCATCCAAAGGTGTCACTAGCACCCAAGGACTCACCTTTTGGGATGGCAGATTATGGATCCCAAGTGTCCCAAAATTACGCACCACCATTCTAGCAGAATGTCATGATTCGGCCATTGCAGCTCATATTAGAGTGGACAAGACCTTGGATGCAGTCAAGCGCCATTACTATTGGCCCAGGATGAGCAACTATGTGATGGACTACGTGTGTAGCTGCCTACTTTGTCAACAGAACAAAGCTTCTAATCAAGCTCCTGCAGGGCTCCTTCAACCTCTTCCCACTCCTACCTAATGTTGGGAACAAGTGAGTATGGATCTCGTCTATGAATAACCCAAGATCACCTCGGGGTTTGACTCCATTGTGGTCTTTGTGGACTGGCTCAGCAAAATGATTCATGTACGCCTTACCACCAAGGAGGTGACTGCTCTACAACTAGCTCAATTATACTTAGATGTAGTCTTTGCTCACCATGGCTTGTCTAGAGTACTCATCATCGATAGAGGCACCCAATTCACCAATTTGTTCTGGCAAACACTCTTTGGTTTCTTCAAAACCAAGTGGGCCATGTCCTCAGCTTACCACCCACAAATAAATGGCCAAACAGAGCGGGCTAATCACACGATTGAAGACATGTTATGCGGCTTCACCTTAGAAGAGCAAGAGAGTTGGGACACCCTACTCTCGTTGGTGGAATTTGCTTACAACAATTCAGTGAATGCATCCATCCAGGTCACTCCGTTCTTCCTCATGTATGGTGAGCATCCCTTCACACCTTCTAGCTTGATGAAGATCCGTCCAGTGGCTACCAAGGTCGATGCAGTCAACACATTTGTTTCTAGAATCCAACAAGGTGTGGAGAGCGCCAAGCACAGATTACAAATTGTGCAAAATCGACAAAAGCAGTATGCTGATGCACACCATAGGCACATGGAGTTCAATATTGGGGATCAAGTGTGGCTATCAACAACCGACCTCACATTAGTTGGACCTTGCAAGCTTAGACCTCATTTTATTGGGCCTTTCTCGATTCTTTGTCGCATCGGCGCTGTGGCCTATCACCTTGAGCTACCACTAGACATGAAGATCCATCCAGTGTTCCATGTCTCCCTACTATGTAGATATGCTCCCCAATCAGGCCAGGCTCATTCCACACAAGACATTCGACCTTGGCCGACACTCATTGATGGCATAGAGGAATATGAAGTAGAGCGGATTCTCCAAAAACGCATGTGTGGTACTCGTCATCTGCCTGTGGACTATCTAGTCCAATGGAAAGGTTACCCCCTCTATGACACAACCTGGGAGCCCGCTGCCAATTTGGCACATGCACCGGTGTTGGTGCAAGCATTTGAGCAACAATTGCACAACAAGGACGTTGCGTCTTAAAAAGAGGGAGGTCTATAATACCAAGAGCTAGCCAAATGATCAAGATGTGAAATTCGGTTTGGTAACATCTAGAATGATTTTATACATGATAGTCAATATAGATAAGATAGAAGTATCACCAAAAGAGTACTTCTACTAATAGGGCAAAAACCAAAATAGACTTGAGAACCTTAGAACCAATAGCTAGACATATGATTTAAAGGCGAGAATTGGTTTGGTAACATTTGGAAGGATGTTACACATGATGGACTAAATAGATCAGAAAGAGGTATCACCAAAGGGGGACTTCTACTAATGGAGTAGGAACCAAAATATGCCTGAAATCTTTGAAGGCAATTTTGGAGACCTAAACGGATGAATTAGACCTCAAAAATGTGCAAAGAGCCCCCCCCCCCAACAAAGGATAGGTTGGCCTTCCCTCCCCCTTGCTTTGTCTTGTCAAGAGCTTTCCAACGGTACCTTATGTGATTTTGAGATTCCTATAGGAAGATTCCCTAAAAGATTCCCTCCGGTCAAAGCTTGTTTGACCAACCAGATAGGACCTAGACCAAACATGTCACCCATCCAAGTAATTAATCCAAGGGTGGAGCTTGCTGACATGTCACCTATCTGTGTCCTTAATCCTATGGTGGAGCTTCCTTGGAGGATATCCTCTTTGTCGATATAATAAAGAGAAGGTGTTCCTTTGGGGCATCGAATGTTTGAGTGTGCAATTTGTGTTTTCTCTCTTCTCTTGTCCTCGAAGTATTACACTTTGCCAAATATTGTTGAACTCTTGCTTGTCCTCTGTTCAGGCCTGCTTGAAAGCAAGGACTAGGTGATACATGGGTACATATCCAAAATCACATAAAAGCTACTCCTTGGCCTCAAAATTGTGACATCTCCCTCTCTAGTTCAAATCATTCCACAATGATGATTTTTTCAAACAAGTCTTGTGGTGATATGACATTGGCATTCCTGCAAATCAAATCTAACCTTTAATAAAATCATACAAATGTACAAAGAGGAGTGTTAGTGTAGATGAATCGAAAAAAAGAACAAAAATATATATATAACAAAATATAAACACTTACCTCTAGCAAAGTGTATAATTCTCCTTTCATCATCACAAATTACTTGGCCATTTATGGAATATGAACCTTTTGGCTGAAATAGATTTCTCTATCCATGCTGAGTCAAGGAAAAAATGTTTCATCTCTCATACCAACACAACAAGGGAAACTCTTATATGAAAAAATAGCAAATATCCTCCTTCTCTCTTTGTGCTCAAGCCGTGCAACTTGACTCCTCATCAAATCTAATATGGTGATCATAAGTTTTGTCTGTAAAATAAATCATTGTATGTGCACTAATGCCCCAAATATTTAACCCTTATGCAATACAGGCTCCATTATCATGATGCCCAAATCTATCCAAAGCTAGAGCTACTTGGATCCACACTGGTGTTTGCTCACTTGGTAGTTTTTTTCAAAAATAGTGTGCATTTCAATCAAATCTACTTATGTTGAAAAGGACTCAACATCCATTCTAGTAAGTTGGCACAAGGCCCAAAGAGCAAATTATGGAAGGCATTATAAAGTTGTTTTGTTACAAATAAAACACTTACCTCACCAAAAATCAAGTGGTCTTCTTCCATTCTATGTATGAAGGGGAACAAATAAATTGGGCTAACATGTTTAATTGTCAAGCAAGGACTTTCACAAAGATTTGAAAAAAGATGGTGAAGTTAGCAACTTTATACCTCTGTAGAAATGGATCACAAAATGTACCAAGTTAACTAGGAAGCTTCTCAAGAAGCTTCCTTCTAGAAGCCGCCTACTTGGCGTGCAAGCTAAGCTAGTTGGAAGCTTCTAGAAGCTTCCTTCTAGAAGCTACTTACTTAAGGTGCAAGCTAAGCTAACCGGGAAGCTTCCCAAGAAGCTTCCTAGATACTTCCGGAATATTCTAGGCTAATTTGTCTTATGTGCTACTTCGTGAGCCTGACTGACTTTGTTGCTTAGCTCCATATTGTTACAATTTGCTTCTTGAATTGAAGGGAAATCCATGATAAAGAAGTATTGGGATGCGGATACAACCCTTTAGCTAAAGAGGAATTTGTGTTAGTGGAGGAAGAAGGAATTGTGCCAAAAGCAAAGAAGAAGTGTATTCCTCCAACAAAGACATCCACACTAGCAAAGAGACCTAGAAAGAATCCATAGGTTATTGATTTATCTTTGGAGGAAGAAGAAGAAGAAGAGAGAGAAGGATCATTTACTTTACAGGGATTGGCAATTGATTTAGGGGAAGGAAAAAATACAATAATGCTCAATTAGCCCTAAATCCAAAGTCAAGTACAAAGTAAGAGTTGTGGGAAACACAAAGAGGAGACTTCTCAATGGCCTCAAGCACCACCAAGTCTTAATCAAGAACCAAGAGTGCAAAAATAAGAGCAAGGAGAAATAGAAGAGTAGCCAATACCAGAATTTCAACTCAAGAAACCTATAGAAGAAGAGATCAACATTGAGGCCAAAGTTCAAGAACCAAGACAAGCCAAAGGAAAGGTATGTTGAGTCAAGAAACCCCGGTGTGTGTGTAGGAGTGAGCTTATTTTGTATACATTTGGTTGGAATAACATTGCAATTGATGGAGCTCTTACTTCCACAATATTAGTAGGAGCGCCCCAAAAGCATGGACTATATAACCTTGGTGCGGATTATGCACAAAGAATCTACACTAGGAAAGCTTAAGAAAGAATGCAAAGGAAGAGTTAGCCAAAGACAAAAACTTGTACAAGGAGGAGGCAAAGAATGTAAACTCTTTGATACATGACATCTTTGAAATAAGAGGACATAATACCTCCTTTTGTGTGTCAAAATGAACATGAGGATTAATGGGGGCAATTGCAATTATACTTAGGTAAGCTTCATATAGAAAAGAAGGAAATTCATTTTAGATACAAAGATCAATTGTAAGCCGTACACAAAAAAGTGGTGGGACAACTAAAGAATCCAAAGGTTAAGTCTGGAACCAACTAAAGAATGCAAAGGTCAAAATTGTGAACTTGGACTTGCAGATGGCCAATTATCTCAAGGGGGTGGCCATCCAACTAGAGCATCAAGCCAAGGAATTACATAAAGAGATGGAGAAGGAAGCAAAGAGAACCCAAATGAAAGAGGTATTGCAAGGGAAATTGAGGACAATGAATCAACCTTGGAAGATTCAAAGATGAAGACTAATTAGCAATAGAGGTAATTGTAATACTCCAAGGACAAGAGAACTCTCCAAGAGGATACAAGAGAGAAAACACAAGTTTCATACTCAAAACTCTGATGTCCCAAAGGAGCACCTTCTCTTTATTATATAGCAAGGAGATCCCTCAAAGGAAGCTCCATCCTTGGATCAGATACATGGATTGGTGACCTGTCAATGAGCTACATCCTTGGATTGGTTGTTTGGATGGATGACATGTCAATCTTTGTCCTATCTTGTTGGTCCAAAGATAATCTTAAGTGAATCTTCCGATAGGGAGCTCAAAATTGCATGGATGAGGTGCCATTGGAAAGCTCTCAATGAGACAGATCATAGGAAAAGGCAAGCCTTTTCTTCCTTGAGGAGGATTCTTTCCATTTTGTAGGCCTAATTCATCCTTTTAGGCCTCCAAAATTGGCTCTAAAGTTTTTAAGTTATTTCAAGCTTGTGCTCTATTAGTAGAAGTACTCTTTTGGTGAAACCTCTGTCTGATCTTCCTACCCCATTTTACACAACATCCTTCTAGATCTCACTAAGCCAATTTTCACCTCTAGATAATATGTCTAACTACTTGTATTACAATAATGCAAGACCAATCTATGGAGATGTTGAAGGAGGAGGCCAAAAGGATAGCACTAAAGATCCATGAATTAAAGCTATAGAACAAATATATGAGGAGGAGCAAATGGACCAGGTTGCACTTTGGCTAAAAGAAAACTCAAACAAGAAGTTCACCAAAGTATGTGACATTTTCTAACTAAAGATAGCCAAGTATAGGGAGCGGAACAAAGAGGTATTTAGGCAGCTTAGGGGCAAAGGTAATTCTTTGCAACATACTATCGGACTGAGGTTGCTTCACCTCATTGAAGGGAGTAAAATAGTGTTTGCATAACATAGAGTCTTTCTGAATTGTAGACCTTACTCTTAGTTGTAGAAATTTGTTACTATAGGTATTTCAGGAAAAATGACTGTGGTGTTGTACATGGCTTCACTATTGAGTAAGATATTGGAGCTATGAGTCCAAATAATGTGTTCAAAATGAAATTTGAGGAAGACTTTACACCTTCATTGACACTTGTAAGGAGCTTAGTTAGTTTGACAAAGATTACAATATGATAGGATTATAATCCTTAGTGAGTGATGTATGAAGATATAAAATATTACCAAGAAACCCACTTAACCATTAAGACCATTTGGGGCAAACTAGCCAAATTTATATAAGGCTTTTGCCTAATAATTTTCAATTTCATTTACCCATGTCAGTTTTCCATACAACCAAAGTCCAATTCTTTGCAATATCATAACCTCTTTTTTGTTCTTAATATCTATAAATGCTTGTGATGAATAATGGTGAGGAATTTCATAGTAGGATTATAAGTTATTGAGCAGTAAGAGGTGTATTTACACTTGCTTAAGATGTTTGATTCTTGAGGGACTCAAAGGAGTGAACCATTGTGTTGAGGAATCAAGTTAGATTCTAAGGATTGAGAGTAACATGAAAACAACAAGCAAGTGCATTTGGATTCATACCTTTGGGGAAGGGTAGTATGTGTCTTTGAGGTGGATATCTTTAATGCAAAGAGACCTTTGGTGTGAAGTGAGCCAACACCTTCAAGAGCAACCTGGAATCTATTCGTAATGGAAGTCATTCTTAATTTTCTCTTTTTTGTAATGCACCTTACTGGATTACACTACACTCTTCTTAGAGTAGTTTGTGCCCAAGAGGTTAAATAGTGAACAATAAACAAATTGTGATATTGTGACACTTCCCTCCATTTTTAGTCATTTCTACACCGTGTCCTCGTGGGAAAAAATGTTTAAAACTAACTTATATCTTAAGTTCGGTAGTGCAGATTTCTCATTTCAATACTATTGGGGCCTAGCCCCATTCTACTTTGTTTGTCTCTCCCTTTTATGGCTTGATGTGTTCTTCCCATCCTCATGTGTTCTACGTGGTTGCCTTTTTACTTCACTAGTATTTGGCTAACACCAAGTCACCGTACTAATCTCCAAAGTTATAAGAAGAATTTTAAAAGACACAATGAAGTTTATAGAGTAGTATTATGTCAAGCTCAAAACCTTGTCTTAGGGAATATTTGTATTTTTTTATCCCACCTTATCTGTCATTAAACAAAAGCAACAAACTTATGTTTGCAAAATATTGTATATTTATGTTACTAAAATTCATTTGAAATATATCCAAATTTTTGTTTTTTGAAAGAAGAGCTTTACTTATTGGATCATAAGATTCATTAAAATAAATGAAGATGAAAGAAGAAAAGATCAAAGTAATAAATAATATGCAATCCAAATATATGATTGAAACCTCAATAAGTTTGCTACTATTTATTAATTATCCATCTATTAATTTACATAACACACCTTAAAAATTTGTAGGCAAGTATGTTGAATACTTAAGATACAAATAAAAAGAATTTAACTACAAAAGGAATTGGATATCAATTTGCAGTTATCTAATCTTAAAATGATAATTGTTGAATGATACCTTATATATTTAACTTTGATAGTTATTAATTTGCTATTGAAGTAATATTATATTACAAGTTTGCATATGATCTTTATTTAATAATATTTACTTAAAAGAGACTAAACTCCAATTAGTGAAATTTATTCAATCCAATTTCAACGAACTATTATACTTGTGATCATAAATAACTTTCGAAGTTTGAAGTAATCAAGACTTTGTTCTTGTATAATCAAAGTAAAGTAAGCACATTATCAAGCATATGAACAATACACTAAAGTAAGCACATTATCAAGCATATGAACCATACACTAAAGTAAGCACATTATCAAGCATATGAACCATACACTACAATTATAAATCACATACTTAGAACATAAAAATAGTTTGTTATCATGGTTAATAGAAACAACTTCAACAATCCTAACTAACATTAGAATAAAAACTTGGAATATTTTAGATTGTACTATATGTCTTCTCTTAAATTTATTATATATTTATATACATAAAAAGGATACATCAAAGTTCAAAAACTATTTCAAGTGGTCCCTCTTATTAACTTGATGTGGCTTATATTTGATTTGATATAATTGTACTTTGTTTCTCTATATGAGGAATTGCTCTATGGTGAGTGGTTGCATTTAGTGCAACTAAGAATCAAGAAAAGCAAGATGCAACTAAGAATCAAGAAAATATGTCCACTAATGAAGGATGTAATAGCTAGACACTAAGTTCATAAAAGTTAGATGGAGGATTTATAAATTTAGATGTCACTAGGTTAGTTAAGGAGTTTGTTAAATCAATGTTTTTGGAGATCTTAGTATGGATAGAGAACGAAATATCTTGAAAAACATTGCAAAGGCTAAAATGAAGTTTGTGGATGCTCTGAGCATTGAGTTTGGTGGATTTAACTCCAACTTTAAAAATAGTACTCAAGTTAAAATTAGTTGTAATTTTTTTTTCATCATTCCTAAAATAAGACGTGTATTCATCATTTTTGTCTTATCTATCATGTACAAACTTTTAAGATATTTTAATATCAACAAAAACACTCAAAATTAATGTTAGATTAAAAAATCCCAAAAACCCTTTAAATAAATTATTTTGCACTAATTTTCCATAGCATATTAAGTATTAAGTTTTTATTCAGTAGTCTTTGACTCTAAAGTCTAATGGTTTGGTCTCTAATGGTTTGGTCTCTAAATTTCAACAATGTACAACTGAAAAAATGTAGTTAGCATGTATAGATAATCTATACATTGAAGCTTTTCTATAATCTTAGTCTAACTAGATGCAAAATTCACAAAGCTTACAAACAACAACAAAAACCACATCAAACAAATATTAGAGTAAAAAGTTTGAACAAATGTGTACTATAATAATTATTTTTGTTCTATTTATAGATTTGGATTTCAAATTTATTATTAAGAAGTTCTTTATCTTTGAGTCTTATAGTTTTGGACTTTAAAACTACAAAACAAGCTTTCCAAGAGAAAGACTTATCAACATATATAGCCTAAAATTTCTCCACTTACTCTTCTTTTAATAAGCTAGATGTTAATAGTTGGAGATCAAAAGAGTTTGTAAACTTAACCAAGACCAGTAAAAAGTTATAACCAATGGAAAGTTACCAAAATATTATATATAGAAGCTTTTGCATTCTTTTATCAGTAAGATTTTTGCACCAAACCATTATTGAGTAGCATATCATCCTTAAGCTTATATTTCTAAAATTCAAAAATTCAAAAAACATGATTTAAGAAAAATCAGAAAAATTTCATTTTCTTATCACTTCCAACATTAATTCCATATTTTTTATTTCAATTCAATTGGATATGGAATTCAAAGAGCTTTCTTTTACCACCAAAAATACTTAAATACAAACTAATTTTTGTTGTTATCATAGATTTAAAAGTTAAAGTTATATATAAAATAATATAAAATAATAAAATTTAAAAATAAGAAATAAAACCCTAATACTCCCTTTATAGGTTTTGACTCTAAAATAATTAACCCAAATGTTACACTCCTAAATTGAGCTAATCTTCAATTCTTGAATCTATACTATGAACTTCCACATCGGAATCCCTAGTCCTAAATCTAACGAGTATGAAGTTAGTACTTGGTCATAACAAGACCAAGTACTAACGGAGGAATGTTGACAAATCTTTAATTTCTCAACATGAGAAATGTAAAGATTCTACATTTGAATTTACACCTACTCTTTTCATGATTCAGTCCTTCGAGTGTAGCATACGTAAGTTATAGACTAATCGTCGAGTGTAGCATACGTAAGTTATAGACTAATCGTAGATACGTCTCTTGATCAGTGTAGATTTAAGTAAATATGCCCGTGATGATAGGTTCGCGAGAACAGACATTAATTTTCTTTTACTAGTGAACAAGAAAATTAGGAGTGAACAAGAAGATTGTTTATTATTCACGTATGATCACACTTATCCAAGTGTTGGGCAAGGGCAATCACTCTACTCTTAATCACATTTACCAAGAAAGAAAGATTTATCAATAGGCTCACCAACTTCTACGGGTTTTAGGTCAACGAGGTTACAAGAAGATGAAAATAATATTTTCTCATCTACTCATTAAGGCGAGGAGTGGTACCCCTTGTAAGAAGAATATAAAATGAACAATTGTAATTAATTCCATACAGCTTCATAAAATCTAAAGTCAGAAATAACCCTCGATTTCAGATGTTATTATGCATGTCTTTGCAAAATTGAGGAAGGTATCTTAAGCAAAGTTTGACAATAATCATAAGTTGCTTAACAAATTGATCTTCAATATGCACACTACTAGTTTTTATTAGATTATAAACCACCGACATGAGTTGAAAAAAGCTTCCCGGCATCTTTATTGGATAGAAAAGGAACGACTCATGTTACAAAACAAAGCATTGCCTTCCTGTTTCCGGGACGTCACGATCACCCGCCTACCGTCTCGAGACTTGGTCACAAGAAGAGTTCTGTTTACCTTTCCGTCTCGACCTCATCCACCACCGACAAGGCTATCCTGTACAACCATCCAGAACTCGTCAAGCTCAGGCACCTTTCCTTCTCTCACTGTTATAAACCCTAAACATCGCCGCCCTAAAACCGACGTTTTGGTGAGTTGTCCGCAGAATCGCCTCGAGCGTTTTGCTCGAGCACTCTGAGGAAGAAGGGTGCTTGTTAAGCACCCTTCTTCCTTGGGAACTCTCTGCACGAGGACCTTGAGTGTTCTGCACGAGCACCTCGAGGGAGAAGGGTGCACAAACACCCTTCGTCCCGTCCCCTCCCTGTGTATAGATCATCACCATTCTTAATTCAACGTCTGTTTGCCCACTTCTACAAACCACTCGTAATCAAAGAGCGATTGAATCTCCATGAGGACTTGTTTTGCAAGGGTGGATTTCCCAATACCGCCCATGCCTACCAACTGCAGTGCCAATTGGATCGCGCTGCTGGACTCCAATTGAAGCATTTCTACTACACAGGCTATGCGTTTGGGCATGTCTATAATCACCACAGGTAAGAGAAGTAAATACCTCTCGTGCATCTGTTCCTCTTGAGAAATGTTAGAATGAAACATCAAGTTATTGATTCTCAAATTCGTCACTCCCTCGATTTGAGCTACTTGATTCAAGATGGTGATTCATTTCTTGCTTGTGATTCATATTTAGGAGATTGTCAAGGCTTTGTGCATTTCCATATGACACATTGTTAGTCATCTGGTCAAAGGTCCACACCCATGCTTCGATGCTCGAGATCTGTTTGTGATTTTACTTTCCTGCACTTTTAGTTGACATCGATGGTAAACGTAATCTCGAAACTCTCGTGTGTGTCTGCTTGATAGATCTATGACGAAATGTACCAACTTCATGTCCCTGACAATGTTGCGATCACCCTCGACATAGTATTATTCCATGATTTCCAATCAACTTATCACGGAATGCATACGTATTTACGCTGTTGGGAGGGCGGAGGAAGATCCCACATGCTCTTTTTACAGTTTGCTCGGTGAATCTTTTCCCCACGCTCGTATGCAAGCAACGAAAAGGAAGGTTGGATGAATAAGAATAAGGTTGAAAGAATGAAAATAAAGGTTGGATGGATATGTACGCAATCGGAGAGAACCTTGTGAAATCGCTTATTTCACTGGGAATGGTTCGACAAAGTTGTCCGGCAGTGCTCGTGGATCACTGTGTGGGTGACTTAGTGCTGAAACAAGTTTGCTTGAGAGCTGGTGACTTAAGTGGAGAAGGAGAAACATACCGGCATTCAGTATCCGTATGCATTTCTTAGAACGGCTTCTGCTCTCATCTACGTAAATGCATATGCGTTTCCTGAGAAACTTGAAAGGCGCGTTCTTCTACGCCACGGCCCATGCAGGTTCTCCAATTGAAGGAAGGCAAATAAAGAAAAAGAGTCCCTTGTTAGGACACCTAGAATTGCTCTGTTCAGAAGCAGGGAGAGTAAATGCTAGTTTTGCAATGCTATGTGGTAGACATGGTTGGAAGGCAGCTGGTGTATCTGAAGCCAATGAGAGTGATACGCGGTCCTCAAGTCTAGCTCCTGTAAGTATTAAAGCAACCGAATACTCTTCAATTATATGAGAGGCTTCGAAGATGGATTATGCTGCACGTGTTGGTGATGGTACAAAATGAATCTATTGTGTTCCTTTTATGTTCTAACTTTCTTATTTTATGGTTAAACTTTCTTTGACACGGAAGATACATCATGATAAAGATCACTACCACAGAAAGTGTAGTAATCTCATTTCCAAGGTGACACGCTAATCTTTTTGGAATCCGTGCTGTGTGAGATTGCATCGCCCGACTGATACATTTCACTGCCCTTGTTTACAGTTTAGGAGGTCTTTTTGAAGGACACATAAATCAGCTTTTGTGGGACAAGAAGCATCTGCTATACACGGTATGGAAGACGGATCGCTCTATGTTATTCCTGGAGAAGATCACTTCAGCATCTGCAGATATAAGGATCGGAAATTGACGAACTTTCTGCATCTAGAAGAATTTCTGAGAGCCATTTGCTAATAAAAGGTATGTTCCTGGTACTTACACAAATCTCCAGATATGTATTTGATTCAATTCTTGGTTCTTAAGGTACAGTAGATGTTAAGTGGATCAGAGAGCATATTCATTTACTTTTGTACACAATATAATACAGAGCTAACTACAAACACTGATTATCTACATGTGTCAAACGGAATAAGCGCTCTGAATTGGAGAGAATTAGGGTATAGAATTGTATTTTGAGAAAGGTCAAGCCCTGTACCTAGATAGAGCGCTAGTTGATATGATGAGAATTCTTAAATCTTGGTACTGCAGTTCCAGCAAGATCTCAAGCATCGAAGCATGGGTGGGAACCTTTGACTAGATGACTAACAATGTGTTCGGGTGGAACTGCACAAAACTTTGACCATCGCCTACATGTGTATCACAAACAGGACCTGAATCACCATCTTGAGTCAGTAGCTCAAATCGAGGGATTGACAGTTTTGAGAATTAATAACGTGATGGTTTTTGACATTTCTCAGGAGGAACAGATGAATACCAGCGGTGTTTCTCCCGTACCCGTGGTGATGTTAGATATACCCAAACGCAGATATGCCCAAACGCATAGCCTGCGTAGTAGAAATGCTTCAATTGGAGTCCAGCAACACGTTCCAATTGGCACTGCAGTTGGTAGGCATGGGCGGTATTGGCAAATCCACCCTTGCCAAACGTATCCTCATAGAGATCCAATCGCTCTTTGATTATGTGTAGTTTGTAGAAGTGGACAAACAGACTTTGAGTTCACAAACAATGGTGCAACTGGTTTGGTGATGATCTGTACACAGGAAGAGGAAGAAGGGTGCTTGTGTAGAACGTTGATGAGTTCTGGACGCATGTTCAGGACAGTAAGGTCTTGTTAGTGTTAGATGATACCCAGAGTGAAAGGTAAATAGAACTCTTTCTGAGACGAAGTCTCTCTGGTGATGGTAGTGGGGTGATTGTGACGTCCCGAATACAGGAGGCAATGCTTGGTTTTTTACCATATGTTGTTCCTTTTTATCTAATAAAGATGCGGAGAAGCCTTTTACAACTCATGTCAATTTGTAACCGTACAACAAATTCCCAGTGTATTGAGGGAGGAGGTGGTATGTAAGTGTGACGACCTCTTACTTGTGGAGGTCACCTACGAATTGAAAGAGACATCTCAATACGAAGCGAGCTTTTCAGAAGGTGTGTGGGGCAAAGTCACTTTAAGGAAGTGTGAATGACATACCTAGGAAGAAATTGAGACTGAGCTTCGATGGCCTGGGTTCCGCAGAACAAGGAAAATTTCTAGATTTGGCATCATGTGACATTGATGGTCCATTTCCATTGGGAGAGCAATATGGTCTGGAAGTGTTCAAAGCGGCATGAAGATCAAAATCACCGGGAATGGCAGTCAACTTCGAGTTACAGAACCTAGTCGAGAAATCTCTGATCCCGTGTGAGTAGAGACGATGGACCTCAAGTGGACAGGAAGGACAACTGTCAATGAAAGTTTATATCCACGCGGTGCTCTCAGATATGGGCCGGAAACTTTTTGGGATCCCAAGAGAGAAACTGGACCTGTGTAGGGGTCCGTCAAAGGAGGAAGACAGTGAGCATCTGTTGATTGTATGCAAGGTAAAGCTGAGAAACTTTTATCCGTGAAATTAGAGGTTAGCAGAAGAGATTAGCGGAATTTGTTAACATTGAAGCTCTTTTACATGTGTTTGATAGCAGTAGTTTTTCTCTTTGGCAGAGACAAACAATAACAAGGTGGTTTTGCGCTCAAGGTGCACTGTATGCCAATATGTCAGGTTGGAGGATTTAAAGAAAAAGTTTTTGATATCTCCTGGAACATATTTCCTAGGTTGGGTATTTACGGTTGTTGAGAATGTCCAAGGTGAACACTACTGAATCCCATACGTGATACTGGTTGATTCCTTTTGCCTCGGACTCTGCTACACATGATTAATTGTCATGAAGTACAGAGAGAGGAGGAGTCGCTACGCGGATCAGCAGCAAGTCAGCAATTCGTGAGGAAGATGTGGACGGGCTTTACCATTTGGCGGGTCTCCTTCTGGGAAACTGCAATTTTCTCAAACCTGCTTATAATAGAGAGCGCCTGAGAGGCTTACGATCCCTTTGGCTTGATGCGTCAAACATGGCAAGCCTGCCAGATACTTGCGGTCGTCGCCCAGAGTTCTCCCAAATTTAGAGATGGTGCATCTCTAAAGCGCGAGGTTAAAGATAACCGCAACAACTTACACGAGATTTTAATTCGGACAATCCGGGCTCTCTTCCTCCTCTTTCCAAACCAAACAAAGTAATAAAACTTAAGTTTCATAACTTTTCATTCATGGGTTAGGATCCAACATTGTCTCGTTGAAAAGATATTGTCAAAGGCCTTTTTAATGATATCGAGAGAGACTGTGTCAAGGGCTTTTCAATCAATGGTATCAAGAAACTTTTTGTGAAGGATGTTTTAAGGGTATCAACAGTACTCACTTTGGATATTGGGTGTGTTAGTTACATTCTCGAACATCTTGTCTCACTATAAAGACATGTGAATTCAAGTTCTTGTTTTGAGAGTACATCAATCCATATGACTCTATCAATACTTGTACGCTTGGTTTCGTTCGAAACTTCTGGCCCAATTTTGTTCTGATGATACAAAATTCTTTAGGAAATACGTCACCCAATGTTTTAGTCAACTCCTAAACCAGAAGAATCTCTCTTCTGGCCAATTAGTACTAAGTCCCATAATGCTTTGTGTTCCTCTGGTGATTAGGTCTTTCGTTGTCCCATTGAAACTGTCTTGGTTAAAGCTTTCTAGTAGTAAGGTAATTTAGAAACGCCCTTGTACTCAAATAGGTATATTGCGAATAAATGAGTACTTTATTATTTCATTTACAACGTTAATGAAAGGTATGATCCAACTTGAATTTTAAGACTCTTACTTTAATTTAGTGTCTAATCTAACCGTCTGATTTCCAATTTCCAATTTCCAATTTCCAATTTCCAATTTCCAATTTCCAATTTCATTGAATTTCCAAAACCACTTGTTTACACCCAAACTGTGAAAGTTGTGACAATCTTTTAATTTATATATCATTTTCTTATCAAAATTAATAATACACTACGTTTAATTTCCTATATTCTTATTCCAAACTTAAGCCAATGAGTAAACAATAGAATTTACGGTATGAAAATCTCTTTGCTACTGTTACAGTTAGATATAAGCTAAAACGAGTATCATCCTGAGGAGCAAAAGAAAGACAAATCAGCTTTAGCGACCAAACAATAGTTAAACCAAATCATGGATAATTTGACATGACCCGGTCACCCGGTTAAGGAAGTTGCTGTAGGGGGGGTCCCTAAAGCCCTTGCTCTTTGGACCTCGAAGGTCGCTCCCATGAGTTGAAAACGAGCTTGAAACCCTACGGCACCCGCAGGACAGATTGCCGATGGTAATTGATTCGACTCTGCTGTAGGTTGCAGAGAATCAATTCCAATTGCTTGACATTGCGCCGGAGGCTTGATTTTTCCGGAGGGAATATCAGTTGAATCCTGAAGTACCTTTTTCAGAATTTGAATTGGAGTCCGAGGCCGATGGGAGAAGGAGCTATGGGCCAAGGGGATGAAGATGCTCGTTCCTGCGTCGTCTCCGAAGGTGTGACGCAGGAGTATGTGGTGAAGCTGCTCTTGAACGAGAAGTTGAACATTGCGGAGCGATGGCGAGCTTTATTCTCTTTGCGGAATATGAAAGGGCCTGTGCCTAGGGAGGCTCTCATCACAGGTAATTGAAAGCGCTACGGTTGAGCCGTGATTGTTATGTGTCAAATGTTATATCCTCTTTAGTCAGTGCAGTTCATTCAGTAGAGGAAGGTGAAGTCTTGTCAGAATTTGCAGATCCTTGTCGTTGGGTTTGACTTTGGAAGTTTTAACCGATGTTGAAGAGGTGAACCTTAAAGATCTGAATTGCTGTGATATTTAGTTTGATAATTGGCCTCGTAACAATATCTTTAGAAGCACGCGTGAATATCATCTTTACCCCATGAGCACTAAAATCTTGAAATCTGTGTTACTCCTCGACGTTACTTGAGCCAGGGGGTGCATTAAGTATACATGTCTTAGGTTGTTAAAATATAAGGGGCATTATTATTGAAATTTATGTTTGCTGCGAGCCGAATATTGGGACATGAGAACTCGGGAGCTGGTCGTGTTCAGGACACAGTGAGCTGGAGAAAAGTACATTTGTGAATACAATGCCCCAGGAATTTTTTCTTCTCTCTCAATGATTCGTATCACTCCTTGAAATGACTACTGCATTGAGCAATCTAAGTTAGATACTGTCTGCGTTTTCTGCATGGTAAATGGTGTAGCGATGAGAGATGCATCGAACTTGTTGGCACATGAGGCAGCGTTTGCTCTGGGCCAGATGCAGGATGCAGAGGCTATACCAGCTTTGAAGGCGGTGTTGGAGGATGTGAAGTCTTGCGCTTCGATAGTCCGGCATGAGGTGTTTAACCTTAATACTTTATTTCCAAACTCTATGCGAACTTGTGATGAACATTGTTGAGTTTGTGGGTCCTGAGAAAATATATAAACTCTAGAAATGTATAGGGTTGAGTGTGTGATAACTGGAACTTGATTTAATTAATGGTTGTCATTTTTTTATGAAGTTCTGGTCTGCACAGTTGAACCGTTTTTTTCTTTTTTTTTCTTTTTCCATTTTCAACTATTTCTTTGATATTTATCCCATACAGAGCACATGCATTGCTTTAACCCCCGACTCTCAGCGACTGCATAAGTCTGCCCTGCTCTTTTCATGTCAAACCTAAACACGACACGGAGTTAGTCACATTCGGCCCTGATCATTCTGCAACACCCTCTGCTCTGCTATACAGGCTGCAGAGGCACTTGGAGCCATCGGTGCCCCGGAGGGTATAGAGCTGCTGAAGGAGGCTTTGGTTCATGACCCTGCCGCTGAAGTCAGAGAGACTTGTGAACTAGCTCTGAAAAGAATTGAGCAGGGCACTGCGTCTAGTGATGATGTAGATGAAAACACTGTCCGGTCACCTTTTCTATCGGTTGATCCTGCAGCAGCAGCACCCAGCAACTCGAGTATTGCTGACTTAAGGTTCCTCTCGAGATTCTGTTGCACTCCTTGTTGGTACTCTTTAGTAATCTTCAAATTCTCCCTACGGTGTCACGACTATCCGAAACGTGATACAAGTCAATCGACCTTCTGACCATATGGAGATGATCTTTGTAATTTGCTTACACTGTAGTTCAGAGGAATTTTTTCTTCACTCTTGCAGCTTGATTCCTGAAACTTTCTGACCTTGAACTCTTTTACCATCTTGGCTTGGCTGGGAAAGGAAGATTCTGCTTGACGAGGAGAAAGGAATGTATGTGCGGTACGGCGCTATGTTTGCACTTCGGAACAGGGGTGGAGCCGAAGCTGTAAATTCTATAGTCGCGGCCTTGGACTGCCAAAGTGCTCTTCTTCGGCATGAGGTATGAGATCAAGTTTCGATGTCTCCTTGCTAATACTCTTGATGGATCGTTCACGTCAGGCTACAGTTTGATCTACCTATACTAACTTGCTAGCTTGGTTAATAATTTGTCCTTTTTGAAACTTATAGAACTATGAAAATAATGAGGATCAATAAGGTGTACATCAGCCACACAGTTGGACTGTCTATCACGGAGATGGCTTGGTAGATAAGTAAATTGGATTCTGGCACGTGCAGGTTGCATATGTTTTAGGACAACTGCAAGACAAGTCTTCAACACTTGCTCTTATGAAAACTCTAAAAGACTGTAACGAGCATCCAATGGTTCGCCATGAAGCTGCGGAAGCTCTCGGATCTATCGCAGGTACAGCCAACTCAAATGATGGTTTGTGGTACTTGTGTATTGGCTATCATCCTTCCCCTCCTGTCCCTGAAGATGGAGATGTTTCGGAAAGGGATGGAAGTTTGAACCTGTGTTTTAGCTGTGTCAGAAAAGGACTGGTTAGTTTGAGTAACACCAGCGGGTTTTGCTTCTCCAGATGCTGAGAGCGTTGCATTGCTGAAAGCATATCGGAAAGACCCTGAGCCTTTGGTTGCTCAAAGCTGCGAAGTAGCGTTGAGTGTACTTGACCATGAGCTTCAAGGAAAATCTCTTGAGGTAAGTTGTCAGTTAACATTGTTCCTGAGTTGAGAAGATCTCTTCATGCATGAAGCAGGATGTATCTCGACATCTTATCCGGACAGGCTGCTTAATTTTGAGGATGTAACTGTATGTTGTCGTGGATTTGCAGTTTCTTTATCTTCAAACTCCTGTAGCATAGGAGTACATTATAGGTTGAAGAATTCTCGGGGTATTCATCGGTAAATTTAAAAGTGCGAGTCAACTACCTGTCATAGTGGATTGTTCGGTGGTGCTACGTCCTGCACCTCGCAATAGATCTTTCGTCAATGAGTCTCATATTAAGAGGTAATTGGGGTCGCTTGTCGCTTCCAACTTTTATACTAAGTATACCAAATAGTCAGGTTCAGGGCGGGTCGTTGAATTTAAAGCAGATACTTCATAGTTTCGCAAAGCAAAACTACATTGGTTGATTGGCTGCTGTCTCGGTAAGGTCACGAGTTATCATAGTGGACGACAAGAATATTGAGGATGTGCTTTTCTTCTAGTCTGATGACTGGAAAGACGTCAGCGTATGGTGAATGCTCGCATTAAACAAAGAAAAGTTCTACAGTGAAAGGTTCCGGCGGAGTACTGAAAATTCCTTCACGGGTTTAATCCATTTACACTCTTCTCGACTGGGATATTCTGGCCAAATGTGCACTTTTTCTATTTAATATGTGGGGCACTTTGTCTTGTTACATTCGTCCCTATGTATCTTCTGTATTAGCTGAAACTGATGGAAATTTGCATCATTGGTGAGAATCCAGATCCCATATGCCACGCTATGCATGCATTCTAAGCGTTATCAACTAGACACACTACACATTGTGTTTCCAAACTTCTGACAACAATATGGGAGAAGCGTGTAGAATCTTTTATTCTATTCCTTCATTATCGTCTGCAATGTAAGATTAAGAACTCTTTTTCTTCAGGGACCTGACCCTAGACTTCTTGAGTTCGACTCCCGTGCATTGTTAACCTTAACACCATGCAATTCAGACAGTACACAAATGGAAGAAGTAGCTGAATGAAGTGACACTGCCAGCATGTCTGACTGCATACAACAACCCTAATCACACAAAAACTACCACCCGACTATGTGAAGGACATTTTGACACTATGTAGAGGACGTCTTCGATTCTTGCAAACTGTTTCCTTCTCAAATTTATGGCATGTCACAGGAATTGATTCCCGTACCTCAACCGAAAGCTTCATACCTATCAGAATGCTGCACAAGAAAAATTGTAAAAATGAAACAACCTCCTGATATTTCTGTACCCTGTAACGGACGCCTGCTGGGCATATCTTAGAATGTATTAGTGAACAATCAATTACACATGATTGCATGGTTCGACAGTACCTCAGCAGACGCGAAACATATCTTAAACTACTAGAATACTCTGGAGTCTCTGCGCAAATTGCAAACAATGAATATCAGTGCTACTTGATGAGCTTGAAGCCCTTGAAGCTTCAATCTATTCTCACCCAATAAAAATTTGCTTCAAGGTAATGATAATAAGATTATAAGGCTTGGCGTACATTGAGTTAAGTAATGAAGTACACTAGGTACATCGGACCAGAGAGAGAAGAACTCTAACACACCTGCATTAAACGTGGGATTGTCGAAGGTTATTCCGGGGAAGTGGCTTTTAACCTCTCCTTTGTGTCAGACCCGAGAGATGGTAGAAAACGGGGAGTCCGTAAAAACGGAATGTCTTGGGAGTTCTGGGAGAAGTGTATATATCTATTCATACTTAGTACCGTAATTCCGCTAGATGTTCCAAGTGATCCGAGTGATGGGTCTTGCTGCTTAAAGTACTCATGAACTGAATTAGATTCTGTCGTGAATCCGAAGAGGAATGTGTTACCTCTCAAGGTGTGGTCGTTTTAGCAAAGAAGACAAGATAGTTTTATAACTCAAGAGAACTTGAAAATGGTTGGGAATTCCTCTAATCATGTTCAGATATTTGCTCTAACATCAGCACGAGTGTGGTCACCAAATTATTTCCATCCAATTGAATACTGTCGATGAAAGACAAAGAGCTGTGCGCCATCACGGCTGGAGTCATAAGCTCTACTTCAGTCCCTTGGGGTCCTCTCTTGTCCTGAGCCCATGCCGAAGGGCTCGTGATCGCCCATAACCAAACGTTTGAGCCATTTGGTTGGCTAGTCAATACCACCCATACGCAAATTGTACCTCTAGATTCAATCATGATTCGTGAGGAGAGCACCATGAATACGGAAAGTTATAGTCCCCACCTCCTAGCCTGCAGCTATAGGTAATTTACCGTCTAAGTAAATCTCCTTTCCCGTCAACGACTTGAAGTTTGAACCCATCTATCCGACCGTTCCTCCCTGCCACTTTATAGTATACTGGATTACGAGATGATTCTCTCGTGCTGCGGAGAAAAGAAAAGGATGTAGTTTCTTACTCATTGGAACCAAATCTCTCCCATATCCAGACTTCTAGGCTGCTGCATTGTACTGGGCAACCAGCCATCCAAATTAGGGAAACCTAGAATTGAGAAGATTTTACCCCCTATGTCTTTTCCTTGTACGGCTTGATGGGATCTTCCCACCACTGCTTGTTTTCACATGCTGTCGCCTTCTTCTGAAGAATTGAGAAGATTCTTGAGAAGATGCGGTGGTTTTCTTTACCTGTACGTGGCGCTACGAGGACTGGATAGTGCATCGGATGTTCGGATGGTTGTTGAAGCATATTCGCTCGCCATCTCCCTCTGATGAGAGGCCCCACCATCCTGCTCATCCGCACCTCAGAATCCCCTTCGCTCCCGTGAAAAATAATTGGAAAAGAAACGAAAGCACGACCAGACATATACCATAGCAGAAGTGGTCGGTGGGCTCCTTTCGAGATTTCTATTTTGTGCTTTGCGGTCTCAGTCTTTTGAGAATAAATGCAATAGTATATATTATTTCTGAGATCTGGTGTGTCAAGTCTGAGAGTTGAAATCCGTTTCTTTTCCTTCTTCCCCTCAGTTCTTACTCACCGAGGAGCATAAACTAGTGCACCATTACTCACCCGAAGACAACGAGGAAAGCAATCATTCCTTCATCTCTTTGTATGTCTAGGAGCGAGAAATTGGAATCCATGTCGTGTCCTCACCTAGACTGCTCGGACTGAATCGATCTGGACTTTATTTCCATAAATTCATATTTCGCAACTAAATGACAACCACTTGGATTTGAAACACCTGTCTCTAAGCAATATCAATCTTGTCCATGTTCCAAGCAATGACATTATGTTTGAACTCGAGAAAAGTATCATGCGATCTAAAAGCAAGCAAGCAAGCAGACGATTCCCAATGACAATTGATACCCTATCCGAAGTTTATAAGTTACGTCTGCACTTGCCTGAAATCGCAAATTCTTTCTAGCATCCCAGGGGCACTTCAAACTTACATCGAAATTTTGAGATGCTGGAGACACATATGTCAGGACGGACACTTCTAGCATTCCAGATTTCAGAAAAGATTGTGTCTATCGTTTACATTGTCACTAAGGCTCCACACTGCCATATCATTTCCTTTCCTATCATGTGAACATGATGGACGCCACTTGCAAGAGAAGCAGAAGAATCTATCATTACATTGACCTCTTAGATTGAAGGCCCCCCAAAGTAGTATTCGTCCCATGAGGTGAACATCAGAAGATTCAGCACTCGAAGGCAGGGATGCAAAGTATCACTGTCGTGTGGCATTTTCTTGATCAAGAAGTAGAGCATTACTGCCTCTACACCTGAATGGAGGGAGCCTCCAAGTCTCATGAGACCAAATCTTGGTTTGGTCTTGGTCGAAATTAGTGAGTAGTAGTCTCAATTATCACGGAAGGCGGGGTGGGGAGGGTTTTCTGGCCAATACAAGATGAGGCTCAATAATATGAGTACGATGTGGTCAAATACATTAAATGTCTGCTGATCAGTTAGTCTCAATAGCAGACCACTTGGAGTGGTCGCAACTTGGAGTCTGTAATTATTCAAACCCTGTTTCTCTCTCAAGACTTCTCGGGAGAGAGAGGTGGTTGGAACTTCTCCTCTGCCCCTTTCAAGTTACTGGACATAGACGATTGTGAATTGGGATGATGATAGTCCAGGCGAGGGGAGTAATCGGTGGTGGAATTTAGGATCACATACGGAGGTTATTCACCTATAGAGGGGAACCTGGGCACAGCAGCAGCAGGTGGTGATGGTGATATCTTTTGTTTTATGCAGGATCTAAGGTAGACCATGAGAGTGGTCAGGGAACGGTGGTGCCAGGTGTGGCTGTATCATTCTGGGGCAGCAGCATTGAGCAACGACAGGGGAGGGAAGGAGAGAGGTGGGCCAGCCATGGAATTTGCGGAGGAGAAGGACCTGGTAATTACTATTCCAATAGTGAAGGAGCAGCCAATTGGCTGAAACAGAGGAGTCTCATGGGGGTGAAGGAACCAGGAACAGGAAGAAGCATGAAAACTGTGGGGATATATAATATTGCTGCATGGAAATCGTCTCTGCACGGCTAGCAGTCTGTTGGTCACCTCAGATTGCTCTGAGTACTGCCTGCCTGCTGCGCCACCAGCCATCAGCGCAGTAGGTTGTTGGCTGAGCCGGAATTGCATCACTTCAAGGGGGTCATAGATTCCATCAAACGGACTCCCGAGCTAGAGTTTCTTGAGCAGCAGGGGTGCTAGAGCCTGGCTTCCCAACAGCAATTGAAGACGTTAATTCTGAATCTCTGAGTTTTTGGGCTTCTGATAACTGTATCGGAACATATGCTCGTTTGCTGCCGAAGAGAAGCATTCTTTCATACATATAATAACGAGAGGTGGGAGGTTTGAATTCAGTTTTGGGTTAGAACTAAAGCCGAAGCGATGGCGTTGGCCGTTGGTGGACAAGTGGGATTCGCTGGGCTCCCGAAAAATGGGAATGCAGCGGAGGCCAAATGCGGAGCAGCATCTTCTTCCCGTTTGGAAATGGGAAATGGAAAGAAAATGGGCCAGGGCTTTGCAGCATTTCATGGGTTGAAGGCATCCGAGTCTTCAGTTGAAATGTGGCACAAGAAGTCGGTTCAAGCTCTAATGCCCAGTCAGGTGGCAAGAACCCAGCCGAGTAGAGATGTGCAGGGGCTTGTGGTGGTTGCTGCTGGGGGAATGAGCATCGTGTTTGTTTCATCTGAAGTGTCGCCCTGGAGCAAGACTGGAGGACTTGGTGATGTTCTCGGTGGTCTTCCACCTGCTCTAGCTGTAAGCTCCGATCCTCTCTGAATGGAAGCATTCCCCATTCTATGAGTTTTTGTGGTTTTGGTTTGAACAGATTTTTGACGCTTAGAACCCATCAATTGCTTTTGGAGTTTGAAAGTACACGTTCTAGACTTGGAAACCACAATCCAGGACTCAATGCAGTTGGAACAGACCCACAATGCGTCCTACAGTAGCTCACTGATTGTTCTGAACCCAAACGTGGAAATATTTGACCTGAGAGAACTTCGATATCAATGAGTAGACATTGCTGACAAATTCCAGAAGTAGCAACTTCACCCATTGCTATACAGGCATTGCATTGCACTAGTCCAGGTAGTGTACCTCGTGGGTTGTTGACAGTCTCGGTGTTATCGTGATAGGCTAACTCATTTTACTTCTCCGACCATAATCTGGCCATCATATTCCCGTTCTGTGAGATTACTTAATTCTCGTCGAGTTATTGTTGTTTAACCTTTGACAAGCGGAATGTGATTTTGGCGGTCTTTTACTTCAAACTCCCTGGTTGTCAGCTGATCTATCCGGCATCTGTAATGTCCCAACTCCGATGTACGGGAATTGCAGGCTCGAGGACATCGAGTGATGACTGTATCGCCGCGGTATGATCAGTACAAGGATGCGTGGGACACAGACACCGTCATTGAGGTCAGTGTGAAAGTTAGTCTAGTAAATTTGGATGCAGTGAAGTAATTCCACATATCTAGTTCATTTACATCTAGTTCATTTATAATCGCCCTACTCAGCTCTATGCATCTATACAAGTGTCACAGAGAGAAATCTTGACTGTGACTGATTGGTAGTCTCTTATCTGTTCTGTCTCGACGTTACAGGTGAAAGTGGGTGACAAAATGGAGAAGGTCCGCTTGTTCCACACTTTCAAGCGTGGAGTGGATCGTGTTTTCGTTGACCATCCTATCTTTCTGGCTAAGGTATGTCTGTGTGGGTACATAATGAGTTGCTTAGCCTCTTTGCTCATTAAAATGCCGCGCTATCTGGTACATGGGTTCCTAATCCAATTCCTTGCTTTTGCAGGTGTGGGGAAAGACGGGAGGTAAGATTTACGGACCTGTCACAGGAGTTGACTATCAAGACAATCAGCTCCGATTCAGCCTATTTGCACAGGTCCGAGTCTCAACTGCATTCTAATCACATTCTTGTCGGCCTTTCTTAACGCGAGTAGTAATGTGTGGACAGGCAAATTTCCAGAAACCGGCATGGATAGTGAACTGACTAAAGTTTCACTTTCACATTTTAGTTTGTGCATTGTTCACGATCCCATCTTATCATGCCAGTGTTGAATCTTATATTTTGGATAGCAAACTCTATCATCAGTCGAAACAATGCTAGCCAATCGACGACGGTTTCCTAGAACACGCAGTAACATTTGAAATGGGTTGAACATGATGTTACAGGCAGCTATTGAAGCAGCCCGTGTATTGAACCTAAACAGCAACGAGTACTTCAGCGGCCCATTTGGTAAGATTTTAATTCAGCGTCACACATCTATCAATCTTCTTGCAGGACAAGATAATCTGATATTTGAAGAAAAGGCTGATTAGGCACAATCGAAAGGCCATTTTTAGCGTTCTTTGTGGTGATGAACGTTCATAGAATGAAAATCTGACACACACTTCGTTGTTTGACATTGTTCACGGGATCCTAGCATTAGATTCATGAAGTTACATGTCGTTCAAGGGGAAATATGTCCAAAGATGTGACTTGTACTCTATTCTCTTGAAATGGTAGTGAAGTCAAAAGCTCAATAGTGGTTTTCCATGTCTTGAGGATAACCGGGATCGAAAAAATGAAGAATTTTCTGGCTCTTTTGACCTGACAATTGTGGTCTTTATGATTCGCAGGAGAGGATGTCGTCTTTGTTGCAAATGACTGGCACACAGCTCTGCTTCCCTGCTATTTGAAAGCCAATTACAAGTCCAAGGGCCAATTTACTAAGTCAAGGGTACGATTGGACGATTCCGTCCTACTTACAAACACATGTGGATTCTTTCCCGAGTAGTAGGCTTTACCTCTGAATCTCGTACACGATCGTTTATGACACATATATATTCTGTTAAGTGAGGAACTCGATCTTCTTTTGTATATTGCAGGTAGCATTCTGCGTACATAATATTGCATATCAGGGAAGATTCGCGTTTGCAGACTTCCCTCTGCTAAATCTCCCCGACTCTTTCCAGAGCTCCTTCGCTTTTATGGATGGGTGAGTCTTTGCGTAAACTCAATCCAGATTAAACTACAAGTGGTTTATTCTACAATTATCAGTAGCCCTGAATGAATTCCATGTGTAGCATAGGATGAAAGTGGCCACTTGGCGAAGAGATTAGTTACTTCCCTCAAGTAGTAGGTACATTGCAGAGATGGGCTACCAACGATACTTCCGATTATATTAGATCTTATACAGATGGAATCCTTCCGGGAAGACGTAGAAATGGAAATCTATAAATTCCATAGAGATGGAATCTTTCCTGAAAAGATTTGCGAACGGTAGAGGGAGCTCTGTATTCTATTACTACCATTTTCCTTCTTTCTTTACTGCCCTTAATTTGCATCCTTATGATGAATCTCGTTATTAAATTTGGTGTCAACTCTTATTTGTGTCATCTCTCAGGTATGACAAACCCGTGAAAGGTTTGAAGTGCAACTGGATGAAAGCTGGATTCATCGAATCCGACGAATTGTTCACTGTCAGTCCGAATTATGCCAAGGAGCTAACAGAGGGCCCAGACAAGGGTGTAGAACTTGATGGAGAACTTCTGAAGAGGGGAATCAGGGGAATCATAAACGGCATGGACGTAGTAGAGTGGAACCCAGCAACTGATAAATTCTTAGACGTAAACTACGATGCGACAACGGTAACTATTATAATCCAGAGCTTAACCGTTTGGACACTTAGAATCTGCTTTTGAATTGAAAAACTGTGGGAAAGTATATCTTGAAGCACTTGGCAACCTCTAAAACATAACAGTTATGGAATCTAGAGACAGTTTCTGTAGAATATCAACTGGTTGAAATCATCAGTTAGTGCAAGGCTGTACTTTGTATTATGTAATATGTTCCTGTACTCCGTAAGTTGTCAGATTCTAGATAAAATACAAGTTGATTCAACGTTGAAGGTGAAGGCACCATATTCTAGATTTCATCTTCGTGGTGAGTTTCCCGGAGAGTCTATATCTTTGCAGCCGTCTAGGACATCTGCTCGACAAATCTGTGATCTGGATATCTGGATTGTGTTCCTTCTAGATCCTGGAGGCCAAACCGGGTTTGAAGGAGGCCTTGCAGGCAGAAGTTGGTTTGGAAATAAATCCAAACGTACCTTTGCTCGGCTTTATTGGGAGACTCGAAGAGCAAAAGGGCTCTGATATTTTGGTGAAAGCTGCAGCTGGGTTCCTTGAAGGAGATGTGCAATTGGTTGTACTGGTCAGTATCTCTTGTACGTTGGATCTTTATAATCTGTTTGTTTGTGTCCTAAAAGTTGGAATTCTGTCGTCCTGTTGTCCAGCGGGTATCCGAGTTAATATGTGAATCAGATAAGCAAGATCTTCAACATAGAGTGTAACGATTGGAAGTGTTTCGTTCATTTCAGGGTACAGGAAAGAAAATTCTAGAGCAACAATTGGCAGAGTTGGAAGAACAGTTCCCCGAGAAGATGAGGGCTGTAGCGAAGTTCAATGTCCCATTGGCACACATGATTACGGCTGGAGCCGACTTTATGCTTGTTCCTAGCAGATTTGAACCCTGTGGACTGATTCAACTCCATGCCATGAGATACGGAACTGTAAGTTAAAATTCAAACCATTCGTCATTATTTTGAGTTCATAGAGATAGACTTTGAATGTACTCTGCAAAGACAAGAGTGTTGTATCTGTTCCTCCCAGGTCTTAGTTTAGGAAACTTAGATTAAGCACTAGGACATGTGTTGGCAATGAGAAACGCAGTTTTACAGAATCATCAATGCTATTCATAATTTCAGTCATTGTAATTTCAGAAGCTATTTGCCTTGAGAAGTTCATCTTTCCACTTACTCGATCATCCTCGTTCTTTCTTGCAGCCACCAATAGTAGCTTCTACAGGAGGACTTGTGGATACGGTTAAAGACGGTGAAACTGGGTATCATACGGGAGTGGCTTTCAATGTTGAAGTATGCTAATCTAACTTCCAAGTTTGAGATTGCAAGTCCATTTTCCTTTCTTCCATTTCGCAGTTCTTCCAATCTCTCATGCGAGTCCAAACCATTGACAAACGGCGGATAAGTCGGAAGATCTCAAGGTTGATGAGTTCCAGTAACAGACTACAAAGAGTTATAATTGTGCTTTCACACATATATACTTTTTCCACATAGCTGGTAGAAAGCATGATACAATCTGACCAGAGGTGACTTTGTGGATCAACGTAGTGTGAAACTGTGGACCCCGCCGATGTGGAGATATTGACGAAAACGGTGAAGAAGGCTGTTGCAGAGTACGGTACGCCTAAGTACATCAAGATGATAAAGAATGGGATGGCTCAGGACCTGTCATGGAAGGTATGGCATGTTACTGCTCTACTCCTTTTATTCTGTACTTTTGTCACAGTGTATACAATCTAATCAAAGACCAATTTGCGAAGAGCACTCAAGTATCAAGAACAAGCTTGAGACTATAATCAACTAGTAGTGAAGTAGTTTACAATATCTTAGCCTAGATTCATTGTGCATCTATATGTTGATCTGATATATGGGAAATCTGGCTGTTTACAGGGTCCTGCCAGAATTTGGGAAGAGGTTTTGCTTAACCTGGGTGTAGAAGGCAGCACTCCAGGTCAGGAAGGAGATGAGATCGCCCCACTGGCGAAGGCAAACGTTGCTACTCCTTGAACTGTGGATGCGTCTGGGAATCACCGTGACAAAGGAAGACTTGACAACTAAACTGCTTCTCTATCCTTAACTAAAGAAGCAGATGATGAGACTCCTCCTGACCAAGGCATTGTGGCAGTATCTGTCGACTTCTTCATCGAATAGTCAAGAGTAGTGAACCCTGACATTAATGGTGCATCACATCATTGGACATTTCATCGTAGACAGGGATTTGTACCAGACAAAAATGTATTTATATCTTCTGTAGTCTCACTGTATGGACCGAAATTTCTTCCAGAACGTAAAGACTGGAAAAATTCACGGTGCTTGTAAAGATCTTCGTTCTCATAGGGCCCTTAGACTTAAACCCGTCCCATTCGGAACCTACATTTGGACCAGGCTGTTGACGGTATGTAGTGGAATGAAAATGTGAGGTCCACCTCAGCCCTGGGCGATTGTCCACTGGAAACAACAACCAGATATTTCAGGACTACTTAGCCATCAAAACCGCATGAACCGTGTATACATGCGGTCGTCATAGACTCTGTTCTCTTCAATGAATAGATTCTTTGATCGTGAAGATCTCCATTCTGACTTCCTTCACGGTGACACACTCCTTTACTCGTCGGCCGAATGATTGAGCACTCGTATAATTGGTTGATTGCTTGCATCAGGTGAATGGCCTGTCTAAGACTCCAAAGCCCTGTCTAGGCAGAAATGTGTAGCTCTAAATTTCTGAGTTCTTTCCTGCATTGAACAGCTTTGCGAACCGTCAGTTGGAAGAGCTCTTAAGCTTACAGTCATTATGAATCTCCCCTCAACACAGCTCTCTACTTCTGCATTAGAGAAAGGATCAGCGTCGTCGTCGTAATCGTCCCACCACTTGCCACGATCTAACCGTCGTTAGATCTTGCTCCGGGAGAACGGAAGAACCGGCCGGGAAATGGGCCCCTCATAGTCCGATCCCGGTGTCGGAGAATCCAGACCGAGTCCCACCAATTTATGCGCTCGCCGGGTACGGGAGCCTTCCGGTCGAGAACTTTGAGACTATCAAGGTGCTTGGATGCAAGGCTTCCATTCCATGTACACTGAACTTCACACGATTGCACTTCCAACAACGTCAACTCAAAGATGTATATGTTATCGTATTCTCATGGTTCCAATAAAACAAGCCACTTTCAGTGAGAATAACTATGATACATCATCTTCTGTTGTGTGTGGTCTGAGAAAGTATGTAATTGTGAATTTGAAAGTGTTGATTCTCGGCGTGATCAACTTGATTCCGCTCTTAAATCTGTTGTATAAGTATCATTCCAAACCTCAACCTTAAGTGTGTTTATAATGATATTAATGTCAATCAGACCGATCCTCGGTACGGACAGCCAACTAGTTACATTAATAGACTGCTGGGCAAGCAGAGTTAGTGTTCATCATCAGCAGACAAATTTTAACACCTTTTGCATCTCGGATCTGCTGCTTACATTTTGAGGATTTCTTCGGACATCAGGAATCCTACACAGCAGATTGTCCAACGTACCAACTCGAGGCCAATTCTTACAAGTGGCAACTGGAGGAGAAGAAAGCCTTAAAGCCAAGGACTCCTGTTGCCACTAATAAACATCCTCGAGCAGCGAAGCGCGAACTCGAGACTGATACCCAGCCTGCTAAACTCTCAAACATCTTGGAACTCGCGTAAGAAATTTAATGGTCCTGGACGGGTTGAGGGACTAATTGATCAGTTTGGATCGCGAAAAAGGCGACCACGTAGAAAACATGAAGGATGGGAAGACCACCTCAAGCCGTACGGGGGAGAGACGAAAGAGGTAAAATGGGGCTACGCCCCAATAGTATCAGTTTTGAGCCGGAACCGGGAAACTGTCATTGGTGAATAATGTGGAGTCGCTCTATCAAGAATTGCAGCAATTTGGGCAATGTGTACGGTTCAGTAATTTGTGAGCATCGGCTATTCATAGGGCATACACTTCTTTTCAGTGACCTTCTGAATTGTGCGTTTAATCTCTCTGTTTCTCTAGAAACCCGAAATGGCAGCTAGCGTGTACAGAAACTAAAAGATCGAGTCCGCAACACTGGACTTCTCAAAGTCTCAACGTCAGAATCTTGAGAAAAGTTGAGCGGACTTTTACTAACAAGGTAGACTTTGGATCAATAACCACAGCAGGCACTCCGGGTCTTTTGACCCTTAGAAACAGCGGTAACGGAAGAAGTGTGACATGAAAAGTATGGCCGTACACGTCACTGCAACAACTGAGCCACGAGATGTGGTCACAGATGACGACGACGAAAGATTATTATGCCAAGTCGGTCACGTTGGTTACTCCAATCGTCGAAGCTCTAGTGAGACCTTTACATGTTGTGAGTTGTTTCCCTTCTCACGTTTGTTGTACTTCAGAATCTCTCGTCTGTGTGGAATGACTTTGCGTACTGCATAGGAAGAATCTCTTAGGGGGTTGTCTCGTGCTTATCACGAGGACTAAGGAAAAAAGTGCTTCCACCGACGGGAGCCATAGCCATGGATGGCTATATTTGATCAAACAACGGGATAGAGGTATTGAGAGCTTGTCATCTGACCCAAAAATATTGGACTGATTGAGGGAAAACGAATTTGCTTCTTACATGGAACACCCTTCTACTCATGGAGTTCTGTCTGCTGACATTTATTGATGCAAAGGATAAGAAGCCCTGCGCAGACATTGGAGCATCTTTCTCGTTATCTGCTTCATCTACCCAGATAAAGCGGGAGCTTGTTTCCTTCTACAGCACTTCTTGTCCGTCTGCTCCTTGTTCGCTGAACAGATGGTTTTGGTAACAATACAGACAAGGAAAGAGTTCAAAACATGGGATAAGCAGCTCTAGGTCGTCGATTGGGCATCCTTTTGTCCCGTTAGGGCATGATCTGCGGATGCGGGGCGTTCAGCTTAATCAAGTGAATCAACAGAGGCATTACATGAGATTACAGCGCCCATAAGGCGTTGGGAAGTGAAAAGCCTTTCCCTCAGAGGAATTTACTGTGGTATTTGTGGGTATTGATGTAATGGGTGGGCTGATGACGCGGAGGGGTTGGAGACGGATTTGACTGTAGCTTCACTCGAAACAAGCGCACCTAAGCTACTTGCCATAGTTTAGAATATCAATTTAAGGAGATGAACAAGGACAGAAATACTGCCGAAGGATTTGATCTGCAATCCACTTGGAGAAGAACATGCTGATGCTGCATGGGGCCCGAGTCAGATTTGTTGCTGCTACAGTAGGGAAGCAATTTGGGAGGTAAGAACAGGTGAAGGATCGTCTGATGGTGGTCTTGATGCACTTGGTATAAAACAAGAGGGAAATCTGATGCTGCAAAATAAGTACCCTGTGCGTCTCTGACCGTCTCTTTATCGTCCTGCAAATAATGTGATAGAAAAGAAGACGGTCCAGCATTGTAATGTTGTGGAATTGGATATTGCGAAATTGTGCAGAGGAGCTGATTTGAATTTCCCTAGGGGCAGACGGAATCAGGAATGGTCGATTCTTCAGAAAAGACGGTGGTTAGCATTCGTCCTTATGAAGCTGGCTCGCCATGGGTGTTTAAAGGGAGGGCTTTGTACCAGTTGCACATGGTGAAAGCAGATATTGCACGCAAGGTCATTCCAAAGGAACTGAAATTGGTGGAAGCTTTTGGTTATACACTGGGAGGGTTCTTCCTCGCACATTATGATGGCAGTCCTGCAGGAGAGTTTGACGAAGCTGTAATAATACCCGGAATTGTTTGGAATCCTCCTACTTCCTGTGCTTGGGCTGGTAGAGTGTTAGTAGGGAGTGAGGAGGCTCGAGATCATGGGAGGAAGTTTGTGGGCCTCCCTAGTTTCAAGGCTGAATTTTCCTACTCCGTGAAGGAGTTGGTACGACCAACACCATGGTGGGATGCAAGAAGATGGCTGAAAGGGAAACAAAGCTCGGCACTGGTGAGACATTCTGTTGACATTGTGCAGAGGGATTCAAGGCTGAGCACTCCTCTGTGTTCCATGGCTGGACTTCCCAACAGTTTGATGACAGCTTCTGCACCAAATCATGGGAACAAGGAAAAGTGGTCGGGGCCTTCAATCCAGCTTTCTCTGCCCAATTTTAGTGGAAAGACGAAGGAACAGCCGAACCTGCTTAAGTACTCTTGTCAGTTAAACTGTAAGGTGAGCTCTGTTAGTCCTGTGAAAATTACTCCGCTAACTGAGGACTCCAGCGAGGACGTGAGAGACGTTCTTGCTGTACTGACAGGGAAGCCTCTGATATCGATCTTCTTCGACAAAATGGTGATGAGTGTGGATGCACCCAAACTGGTTGAGGTCAAGAACACGTCAGACCTACAGGAAGCTTCCAGTACAGTTCCTGCTGCTCCCAGTGGTACTGCAACTTGAACGATCATTTTACTAAGAAAATTACACGCATACATCTGGAGGTCGGGAAAAAGTAGGGATAATACTTCTCTGTCGAAATTTCGAATACTTCTCTTGCAATGGTACCAAGTTAGTGTAGATAGCTTCTGTAACTGTACGTTCAGAAGAGAAGGTTTCATTGGCCCTACTGGTGAAACCTTCACGATCAGTTGCTTCGCTGCATTTTCAAGTCCGGATTAGTTATGGCGGGAAAGCATTACCCCTTCACAGAGAGGATGAGGGACTCGCGGAGGTGAATACATACATCACACATTCAATACAGATAGTTTAGCGTGAGTAGAATGTGAAGTTGCTTGCTAGTTCATTTCAGTATCAGCCTCATCCATTCAGGTCAGCACACCACGGTTTTGTATTGGATGTTCTTTCACCGAAGAATGAACTCAGGTGACTTCAGGACAAAACAAGCGGCCATTTGGTTACAGTTAACAGTTTCAACCTCAGGCAGGCAATACTGCAGAAGCTTCATGCATTTAGTCCTGAATGCACCACTCGATACTACCAGGTTGTAATCTCGCTGGTGGTTAAAGCAGTCATTTTGTTTCTGGATGAGACCACCTGATTACCAGAGGTACCATGTCTGAAATTTCGGTTCGCTTAGGTGCCTGTTGATAGGTATCTTCTTGTTCTCAAGAGTTCACCCTGAAGTTGGATTTTACTGCATCTCCCTCCTTCACCTTGGTTGAACTTGAACTGGTAACTGTGATGTGATATCTCTCAGGTCATTGATTTGGTGGCTGCAAACTGAAGAACTAACGGCCTCACTTCAGATTTACGTGCGGCGTAGCTTGGTTTTCCTACTCCAGCTAGCATTTCGAGAAACTGTATCTAACCATTTGATACCACAGCTAAATTGGTCCCTTGGATTGAGAGTAAACAATATCCACGGTTTGAATTTATCATAAAATGGCATCTAGCGTAGACAACTTCAATCAGTCCCCTCTATCCTTCCCTGAGCTCATGTATATACCCACCTTGGAAGTTCTATGGTTGCAAGCTTCGGTAACTAATAAGGGACAATTTTGAATGTTTATAAACATCTGTATCAGGTGCAACATCCGTCGATTGTTCACACATGCATCAGATGCCAAAAAATCATAGGCTTGTGCAAATGGGGACACTGCTAAGTAGTTGGTGTACCAGACACAGAGTTTTCAAATCAATAAACGGTGAAATTCCCTAACTGAGACTTGATGTGAATAAAGACAATATCGTCAACGAACGAGACTATCTCGTTCGCTACCTTCAGTAAAGTTGGGCAGTAGACTAATAAGCTATTGTCTAGCTGAATGATGTTATGAACTCCTCTTCGTCCAAGTACCCGCCATATTACAGTATCTGGGAGCATCCGCTTGTTACTATCTACGTTAACAATCAGTAGCCAAACATCAGAACAGGCACACTTACTCAGATCAGTAGGGAGTCTAGAAGAGAGAATTCTCCAGAAGGGCGTTATGATTCTGACTGACAATGACTCTGAATGGGAAGCCATACTTAGCTACGACCACATCATGATGTATCGAGGGAGCCTGGAGTAACTGTTATCCTCGTTACCAGTTTCAAAGCACTTGACGTGCGAATTCATTCATTTGCCGAAAGACTGGAAAGTCCTCACTGAAAACTCGATTAATTGATCACTTATCATTTAGTGATCACCAGTATACCCCTATACTCGTCAATACAAGTTATTATAGAAACGACCAATACAGTAAGCACTATGTGCTAAAGCAACGAAATCTTCCTGTCTGAAGGATTTTCAGTACCTTCAAGAGATCTTCTCGAGAACGTGGGAAAAGCTACCCTCTCCTCTTTCTTCTCCAGAACAATGTGATTGCGATGAGGCCTACCACTACTACTGAAGATAAAGTCGTCTTATATAAAAGTTGTCTAGTCTTTTGATCTTTCGTTGGTTTGACGTCCACTTCTCCAACACAGTACTTTTCCATCAGTTTCCATGCGTCTTTGCTGTGGCCTGCTTCCTCAAAATCGGAGGTGGCATCTTCTCCTGAAATTCCGATGTGCACTGGAAAAAATCAATTGTGTACTCAGAGTATACTACGATGAACCAGCTTCAGTCACTATGTCTCAGTCTGCCAAGAATTACACCAAAATACACCATTTATACGACTAGTGTGTATTATGAATGTTAGGACGCATAGTTCAGGACATTGTAAAACACAATTTCTTTACCAAGTTTACACCTTTGACGCTAGAAACTACAAAACTCAATGACTTGCAAGAGAAAAGCTCTGGCCAGTTTACCAGTAGAGTATATTCTACATCACGTCAACTAGTTGGCACACGGTTAACACCAATGCCCACAGCTTTTTCCTTGAAAATTCCGGGAACTCTACTTTCGTGGTTGTTCCTCCTTTGCAATATGTATTGATACGCAGGACAGATAAAGATGCAGAAGGGAAAAATTTGACGAAAACGAGGCGTGATCCAATGTTCTAAATTAATCCCTTCAAGCTAAGAGTTGACTAAAAAGCACAGTTGTCGCTATTACATTTGAGTTGAAGAGAGGTGCTGGAAGCTGTACAAGAGTTCAAGAACGAGCAGTAATAGGTCTTTACTACCAAGGCACGAATGTCATGCTCCAACAAGTGACTCGTGAGTTGTTTCAAAATGCTTATCGTGTAGATACATCGTGAAATTCTAACTTTCTGGCAAGCGCAATACTGAGAATGGTATAAAATAATTGAGTTACAGGAAAACTTGATGATTGGTTAGAGGAGAAAAAGAAACTCGACATTAAACAGAACTTCCTATTGGAGTAAAAAATGGCAACCACCAAAAGAGCGAAGAGAAGGCGCAGCTTCCTGGTAGAGTAGGGTTTAGCGTAACCAGAAAGAATAGAAACTGCCACATGTCTACTTGTGGCATTCACAAAACTAAATGGACATCGCACAGGAGAAAAAGAAGAACATGAAGAGAAATTCGCGAAGGCACTATCTTCGCAAACGAAACCTGGAAACAACACGGCATGTCTTCCGAAAATCAGAAGAGTATGTACCCACCGGCTACAACCAGAAGAACTTGATCTCCACCTGGATGGTCTTCCAGATACGTGGTCACATCGTAAATCTGAAACATACAAATTCCTCATCAACAATAAATAACAACAAAAATGCGCGGTTCCAGGGCCCTGGTTGATCGTATCCGTTTAATTCAACCCGGCGACAGTACTAAAGCACGACTGTTGACGCCCTCGATAATGTATGCCAAAACCGATTGAAATAAAATTACGCAGGAATCCTTCTTTAAACACACAGGTTTCATAAACTTCGATCGACAAGAAAAGAAAACCAGAAGCACACGACCTGACGAGCTATCAAATGAAATGTAGAACCGTTCGTGAGTGTAAAGAGGAAAACATTGATATGAAACTGATTCACTAGAGTGACTGAGCTGATGAACATTAGGTTCGGAGTCCAGGTCTACACGAGAGAATGCGTTTCGACAAATTGCCAAGTCTGGAAACAAAATGTCGCTTTCCCTGCAAACGAAGGGAATGCACTGTAGCCAGAACATCCGGGATGCCGACCCCACTGAAAACAAACACACCACAGACTCATCATAGGATTTGGATTCTTCCGCAACCGAACAAACAACGTGACAAAATAATGCTTTCGAGAAACTCTTTCTGGTCTGAACGAGAAGCAAGACTTACCTTGCCATGTATGATAATCCACAAATCCTCCGTCGTGCTGTGTGTTGCCACCTCTTCTACTGTATACTTCTCGAGGATTTCGCGGTCGCGGCTGTTGCTCTTACTACCTACTCCATCATCCTCCAGCAGCACCAGCTCCACCATCTCTTCCCCCAATCCTCACTACAAATCAAGACCCCTAAATCTCTAACCTTGTCTGTACTCAAAATCGATCCCGCAAAACTTCGAGAAAATTTCCAGACTCGTCCAATTTCTCGGACTTCTAAACTTCTAGAGGACTAACTCCACCATCTCTTGACAGGATCAGGCCCGGGACTCCTGATTTGGGTCACAGCATTTAATACTCAGATCCTCCAGGTGCAAGAGTCCAAAATTTGGCCGCCTCGGACCTAAATTCACTTGACACTAAACACTCAACGAAAAGCAAAAGCAACGACAAATGTCGAGGTGAATCAGCATGAGAATCTCCAAGGTGGAAAGTCAGGAGTCAGTAAGGAACAGTTTGTGTGCTCCTTTGATCCACATTCTGTGTGGACTTGGATTAGTGGGGACAAATGCACGCAATTTACAGTGAAATGTAATTAGAGACAACGCTAATTGAAGAAGTCGATGCTTAGAATCGTTGAGTTTCGGTTAAGAGAACCTCATCAGGGGTTCCAGAAATAACTGGAAAGAAAGGCGACCGCGTAGGAAAAAGTAAGGATGTGAAGACCCCACCAAGCCCGTACAAGGGAGAGAAAAAAAGAAGAAAAAAAGAACACGGGGCTAAGCCCCAATAGAGTCTATACATGCATTCTATACGCTACCGCATCTAAGATATGCACATAAAAAATATGAGTTATGCCAATCAAAAATAATTTAGACAAATTTTTTTATACATTTTAATTTTTATATAATTTTTAAATTTTATTCATGAAATTTATAAAATATTTTAACGGGTTAACTTGAAGAGCATATTCGGGTAAAGTACCGAAATTCACACAAAGATTTTATTTTATAAAATTCCGGATAGAATAGGGAGATTTGTCTAAGTTTTTAAATTCTAATAAATTCTATAAAGTTCTTTAAAGGTGGTTAGTAGATTTTTGTTTCATGTGGTTAGTAGATTTGTGTGAAACAAGAGATATGGAGTTTGCACCTTAGACCATTATTGTAATTCAAGGTTAATAATGGATTTATTTGATTTACATTTTGTTTAAATGATTCGACAGAAATCCAAGGAAAATGCATGAAAGTATTGGATGTTCGGGAGGTACTCGACGGCACTCGGTCTTTCATTTCAGTCAAGTAGGTGTTGGTGGGCAACGCTTCGCATTCATTGGTGCAGGTTGACGATGATTTTTTAAATTTATGTTTGTAAGACTTGTGGTAGTCTAATTTGTCATTTTGTGAGAATCCAAGTTGGTCTCACATTTCTTTCATTACGGGGCATCTAAATATCCATAAGTGTGAATCTAACTTTTAGATATAAATCTAAATTACACTAATTTTCGTTGGATCACGTTGGGTTCAGTTATTAGATATCGCTTACTTATAAGTTCACTGAAATATAAATAAACAAATAATATTATATAATGTTTGTTATTTATCCCATAAACATCTATTAGAATTATTTCAAAAACTCCCTCTTAAGTACTAGCGAGTTTTGGGTTGCGGTGTTAAGGGTTCAGCTAACGAGGTTTATGTCGAATGAACACATCATAACATTGTTTTGGGTGGTTAACTTGTCACTTCTTAAACAATTCTCCTCGTGTTTGCAACATCCTCTCTGTTTGATCTATTGATGATTGGGTCTTCTCATGCTTGAAACAAACTTGTGTCTTATTCTGTTTCTTTTTTTCCCATAAGGTGCTTATTGTTTTCTTTGGAGTTGTAGCATTTATATAAAACATGACATTAGTGAGAAAGAGAAATGTATACATAGAGAAGACTTTCTCTACCAAGACTGAGACTCCATCGATCTTAGTTTAAGCTGGATCTACAAATGACCAAATATGCTATAGATTAATATATTGAACACAAAAAACTAACATGTGTATGATTTTCTCTCCAAGAAATGAACCAAAATAGATATTTAAGGTCTTATATTTTGAATTATTTGTATGAAATATATATTTTGAGCATCATATAGCTCAAAGAATATTTGTGTTTGTGTCAATATGTAGGTTATGGAATTTGACGTCTCAAATGTTCATATAATATAAAGGTAGCAACTTTGTGTTATATATGTATGCTTCCAATCCATTGTGCTGCCTCTTATATGTTCATTGGTCAGATATTGATGTCTTTTCTCCATTGTAAAAAGTTTTGCATACCATAACTGGTTGAGAAAGAATGATTTCTTCATAGGCTTTAAGAAAAATTTTACATCAAAAATATATTTTTACAATTATTTTCAAAAGTTTTTAGATTCTAATTCAATGCACAAATTTTTTCCTCCATCAATTTGATCTTATTTAAATATTCTGATACCATAATTTTAATATTAAAATCAAATTATGCTTAGTTTTTATTCAAGTGATACCAAGAAAATATACTATTGTATAATGCTATAGGTTTAATTTACAACCAAAAACTAAAGAAAGGTAAACAACTTTATGCACATTCTTATACATCTTATTAACCACCTTTGAACTTAATAAAACTCAATTGATGTTTAAGAGTGTCATGCCATTTGTAGTTTTGAATCTAGATTGCTTGGACACTAGAGTAGCAATGATAGTAGTTAGAGGTATTTTGGTAGTTACTCGGAGACTACTTTCCGTCGGTCAAATTTTGTGTTTTGGGGACTGACTATATGGTGGGGCCCACCATCACCTTGCATTGTTGCACCGTCAAGTGTGCCATCAACGGGACCATTGGTGTGAGACCTAGGTTGAAATCAAGAGTATACCCTAGGAGTGCAGCTCTAGAGAGCTCACTTCTCTATCGTTGAATCTTTGAGTTCTTGGCTAGAGTGGACAAAAAGTTGGCAAGCATCACCTGGAGTCTCTTAGCTAGAGTGGGTATGACTTGACTATAACTAGTGCCCAATTGTTGGCAGATCATTGAGTGACAGATCAAGTATCGATCTGATTGAGTGTGATTTGAGTTGTGTAACCGAACTGATTACAACAAAGAAGTGAGAGTTAGGGGGAAATCGGGTGCAAGAACTAAGGGTGGTGGTGGTGGTATCTCCAAGCCCGGTGGATCGTGGTACCTTGATTGCAATTCTGATTTTCCTAGGAGTGATTGTGTGCGGAAGCGCTGGCCAAATTTGGAGCCAAAGAGAGTCAATTTCAAGCGGTAGTTGTGATTTTGAGCTCAAGAGGTGAACATAGGACCAATCTGGTGAGAGTTGAGCTAAGAAAGTGAAATTGAAGGTGGAGTTGGGAACCCACTCTCATAAATTAGAGATCGGATGAAATCAATGTTTTCAATTTGACTCTAGCGAAGAGTTAGCAAAGGGTGTAGCGGTCAACAAAATTTAAGGATTTACATCAGATTTTATGTCAAATTTTACATTAGATTTATGTCAGATTTACATCACATTTTGCAAAGAGTACAAAGAGTATTTTGCACATTTACATCAGATTTTTGCAAGAAGAACTTTGATCCCATTCTTTGATGTTCCTCAAAGCTCAAAAAGTACTCCGATTATGTCAAATGCCAAATGATGGCAGAGTTGGTCCAATGTTAATTTATGAGATGGAGGGTTTTAGTTTAGCCTTCTTGTGATTGGACTCCTTCCATTCTTTGCTTCTTGTTTGTGTGAGATGGCCTGAATTTAGAGCATTGGTGCTCTGGTGTGCTCTCGATAGTGAGGCTAGAGTGATGACTAGTCAGATTATCTATGTTTCTCTCTGGTGAGGCAAGAAGTGATGACTTGCAAATCATGAGAGTGCGTGTTGTGATGGCAAGTTACATGTTGCTCTTTTCCCTAGTGTACTTGTCATAATTAGAGCTACATTAGTCAATGACATTTAGTTGATGGTGTTGGCACTTGGTGGGGTACTTGCGGAGGTTACAATTACGGGTTGCAATTCTTGGTTACTTTGTCATGACAAAGTTCTTTGGGGATTCCAAAAGAGATAGCCATGTAGTATGTAGTGGGTTTACTTGGAGTGGCACTTAGTATCAACTTGTATTAGGTCCCAATGAGGGAGGAGATTGACTCCAAGTTGGAGTTTGACATAGGAGCTAATTCAATTGAGAGTGCACTTGTTGTATCCGCACCATTGTTGTGGGACATGGACAAGATTTATGGGGCCTCCAAAGGTCCCAAGCGCTACTTTGGTACAATGGGTACCATTGAGTTGGATGACTTCATCCAGGAGTTTGATTGTTGGTGTGATCTATAGTAGATGCGGAACCTAACTTTTTTCACACCCTTCATGGCATGGAAAGGCTTGTTTCAATATTTGGAGGGTCTGCCGATGGATGACTACCATGAGTTCAAGAGAGCTCACTTGGAGGAGATTGAGCTATGTAGACAATATTGGTCTCCAAACTATGTCTTTATTACTTCAAGCTCAATTTCTAGGGATAGATCATTTTTACCCATGAGTTCTAGCTCTAGTAGCATTGGTGGATCTCTTAGAGATAATGCTACTATGAGTAGAGGTACCATTACAAGAGGTGGTGTAGTACCGGGGTTAAACCCCATGATGGAGTTCTTTGAGTGTTTGAGGCAAAACTACCAGGGAGTATGGACTGACAAGTTGAGGAGCTTGCAAGAGTTCTAGCAAAAGGCTGGAGAGAGCCTATGCAAGGCGTATACTTGCATGAGGCAGCTGATTAGTTTCACTCAAGGAGTAACTAAGGCCTAGGCAGTCCAATTTTGGTATGGGATACCAGATAGGGAGTTGCAACATAGAGTTTGTGATGCTACGTTGTTACATGCTACTTTGCCACTTTGGTAGTGATCTTTGGTTTTGTTGAGCGTATTGAGCTCAACATGGTGGAGGAAAGAGTGGTGACATTTGGATTTAATAAAGAGATCTCATCCACAATTGTGCCTTCTTCTTGAGTACAACAAAGTGCACCATGTCCAGTTGGTTTTTGAGGACAGGGTGGATAGCCTAGGTCCTATGGAGCGAGTGGAGGGCCTATTGTAGTTAGACCCTTACCTTCATTTTGGTCAACAACAGCCAATAAGTAGTGGTGTTGCTTGTTGGACTTGTGGTGGACCTCATCACAAGAGAAAGTGACCTCAAGGCAATGGACCTAATACCTCTAGTGCATCACAACTAGCACAAAGGCAGTGTAAGCATTGCCATAGATTTGGTCACACTAGTGATAGGTGCTTTGACCTATACTCGGAGTTAAGGAGTGGTAAGGTTGTTATGGCAAGTAGTAGAGGAGCTCTAGTTCATAGAGGACAAGGTGGTAGAGGTGGTGGTAGAGGATCTACACCTAGTAGGGGTGCAATACCTACCCTTACTTTTGATACAACTATGGCTACTCAAATTGAGCAGTTGGAGCAGAGATTGGCTAGTATAGGCATTGCTTAGAGGAGATCAAATTGGGGTGTTGAGACTTCCACCTCATATGTTGGTGATAGAGATGCTTTGGACTTCATGTGCGGAGCAACACAGGTGGATGCATTTGCAGTAGTGACTAGGAGTGCAGTACGTGCTCTAGAGCATAGAAGAGCATCAGTGGACCCACAGAGAGGAGAGGTTGGGAGACAGGTCAAACTTTCCTAATCTTTCATGCTCTTTGAGACCCTACAAACATCATCTATGGCTCCTATACATCTTAGTGTAGGTGATGATGGGATGCATGATGGACTACCTGTTAGTCAGCCACCTTCTACTACATAGATTGAGTCTAGCACGATGTTGGGGGCGGCTCAGCTGATTATGCACTGATTATTATACATATGTACATTGGAAGTTGACCCAGCCCTAGCATTCAGATTGGTTGCCACACTTTGTGAAAGTAGGGATGATGTGGTTCCTACTACTAGAGCAAAGGTGGTTGATAGTGGAGTTGACTTGGTTGAGGAGCATGGGATTTGCTCAACGACCAATGGTTTATAGTAGGTAGTAATGGCTAGATTGGAGGAGTTGCCAACTAGACCGGCCTTTGAGAGAGCATGGTTCACACATGGTGTTGTCATATTGGATAACAAGAGGGGGATTTTCCATTTGGTGGGACCTTTAAGGAAGGTCTATACACCATAGAGGGTCTTACTTGACTCTGGTGCACAACCTCTTATGTTAGAGAAGGTTGTAATTGTCAGTCTAGGGTTGCGGAAGACCGATATGGAGAGGTGGTTATTTCAGATCCAAACATCTCTAGGTGATGGTTTGACATAGTATATCACACGTGGAGAGCTTGTTGTCTAGGTTTAGCCTGGTCACCCGATTGATAGCTTAGTGGTGAAAGCTCAGGCTATTGCAACAATAGTTGAGTCATATGATGTGCTAGTTGGGGAAGTAGTGTTATACCCCATGGGTTTCAGTATTGACTATTGGGAGGAGACAACCTCCTATAGACTAGGTTGGTAGTCTGGTGAGGAACAAGTATGTTGCCTACCAATATGCTTCAATAGTGGCAGTCTTGGCTCACTACAGTCCGAGACCATGGCGGCTTCAATTTCAACTTTAAGTGGTTTTATTACTTGGCCTGGTGAGTTATTGGAAGAGAACGCCCATGTAGAGGATACTCATGTACCAAAGGAGATTACCCAGATTTAGAGTATGAGTAGGATTGTTCCATCCACCTTGGATGTTCCTTTGTGGAGTTCAGAAGAGACATTGCAGCAACATGCAGATTAGTTGGTGCAATAGGCTTGGAGTGGAGCCTTTGTACCACCAAGAGACCAATGTGAGGATGAGCCTCTAGAGTCAATTAACTTGACACCTCTAGATACCACACTCATTGCTTGGTAATATCTAGTAGAGAGAGTATGCCCACTAGAGTTGTTTGATGGGATTAGCACTGGACTAGCTATGGTATTATAGTATACAAGTATAGAGGTACTTGTATGTAGAGAGACATGAGACTGCAAGGCAAGTCTCTCTCCATCATATGGTACACTTGGCCTATTGTATCTTGAGTTATTATTGATTAGCAATTAGGGGTTACCAGAAGGCCCTACCAGTAGACATTTCTTTATTGGGAGTGCATGATCTAGAGCAACATGGACCTGTTCATTTGGTGATTTTTGGATGGCCATGTTAGGGACATACATGTATTGGCCAAGGTTTGGGTCTTTAAGATCCTTGTTCTAGTATATTTTGGGAGATGTTACAGATATTACAATATTTCCAAGTTCATCAGTCCATTTCTCCAAGTTACATTTGGGAGAACATTCCTTTGATGGATGATTCTCGCACTAGAGTGGTGGCGAGTACACATCAGGTCTATTCTGGGATGGGACCTGCTGTATTGTTAGATGCAGCCAGAGTGGGATCACGAGCTCATTGTTTTCATCTTTTGTGGACAAACCTCTTATTTAAAAAGGTTCTACAATGCGCTTATGACATGATTCAACAACTAGACCACATCATTATTGATGATATCTTGGATGTTCAGCATTAGTCTCAGATGGTGGTAGTGGCTCATAGGTCACCTATGGCAATGGTGAACATAGTTGGATAGCTTAGAGTTGCTTTTCCCACACTTATGAGTTTCCCAAGCTCTCATGCTTTTTGAGAAGGAGGTCTTGGATTGGTTTAGGACTCACAATTATAGCAATTGGTGGAGCCCAATGCCGATGAGAGAGAGCGGGTGATTGGTTTTTGCACCAATATTACCATTGTTCTAGTAGTGCTAGAGGCATCCCGGCGTCAAGTGTTAGGTTAGGCTATGGACCTAAACTGTTTGACCTAGATTGTGAGCCTTGGTGTAAAAGACCCAGATTGAGGAGAGAAATAGGAGAATGGAAACTCACATTGGGACACTTGAATGTGGGAAAACTCCAAATGTCTAGCATAAGCTTTGGCTTTGGTATTTATAGGTAGCATACAAGGCCCTTGAGAAGCTTTCTCCAGCCGCTTTCTTAAGCCGCTTTCTTAGAGTGCAAGCCAAGTTAACTAGGAAGCTTCTCAAGAAGCTTCCTTCTAGAAGCTACCTACTTGGTGTGCAAGCTAAGCTAGTTAGAAGCTTCTAGAAGCTTCCTTCTAGAAGCTTCTTACTTGAGGTGCAAGCTAAGCTAGCCAAGAAGCTTCCCAAGGAGCTTCCTAGATACTTTTGGAATATTCTAAGTTAATTTGTCTTATGTGCTACTTCGTAAGCCCAACTAACTTTGTCGTTAAATTCCATATTGTTACACTTGGCTTAGCAGAGCAGTGTAGGATGCACTTGATAGGCATCACCACTTGGACACTTGTGAGCCATGTGCCTATCAAGACAATTCAAGCACATGCTGGGGGTGATAGACCAAGTAGACATGGTATTCTTGGGACACAACCAGTAGCTACTAGGGAGAGAGGTCTACTTGGAGTCCATCCAGGTGAGCATGGTCTACTTGGGATGCAGCTAGAGGACATATGGAGCTTGCAGCCAAATTAGAGGGAGTTTTTACACTAAAGTTGGGACCTCTAGTGGTTGTGAGCATGACATTACTCCTCCCAAGGGTCTAGTGT